>CM029475.1:21756503-23038513 GCA_017140325.1 Eucalyptus leucophloia subsp. euroa | reverse complement strand
TCGGATACAGTTCATCTCCTCGATCTGATTCGGTCTCCCTTTTTTGTTTTTTAGTTAATTTATTATGTTTGTCCTCGTTAAAGGACTTTGTTCTGCGGTTAGACCTGCTGTGTCGTTTGTCAATTTGTCCCCTTTTGGACTAATTTCGAGAGAAACCGTCCACGTGGTCAGAATGCACTGCTGGAGAGCGTCTTTTGGACTGGAACAGAAACACACGCCCTTCTTATCATTCTGCTGTTTCTATTCAGAAAAAAGCTCAATAATCCAAAGGGCCGCCATTTCTTCTTCGGCTTTCTGATTCTGGTGAAGTAACACAGTTACTTGGCTAAGATAAGGGGAGAGGAAATAAGAAGAGAGAGGTAGAAGCGTCGTGACAATGAAATTGGCCTTTGTTCAGTGGGACTTTAATCGAGACCAACCTTATTGCTGATGGTGGTGGACATTATCTAAACTCGCTGCAAGTTGTTTTAATACCTGAGCTTCTGGCTGAAACTAGATATTCATTGTGGGGTAAAAGTTTAACCTTGTTGCTAATAGTTGCTGGACATAATCAAAGCTCATTTAGGTGTGAAAGTCCATCTTTTCTCCGAGATTCTCTTAGAAATTAATCTGGCAAAAATGCAAGTTGAGAGTATTTTCATTTCGAGCAGCATTGGGATTTTTTTTTTTTTCTGGGAAGATAGAAGAATGTTAAGCAGTGGTCCACATGTTCACTGTCAAGTTTAAATGCAGTTTTTGGATTGAAAGAAATATTATTACATAGACCATGTGTATTCACCTTGAATCCATTTGTGCCATTGAAACTATCGTGCCTCATTTGTAAATTCAAGGGAGCTCCACTGGTTTAAATGTTGCAGTTTTATATGGGTGCATGCATTACTCAACATCTTCGAACTAGGAATGTATTTTCGTGTAGGATTTTTCTCGTTTATTCCGTTAAACGAAACTTCTGTGTGGCTGTTCTACTTTGTTATATTTGTGTGATGGATTATTTGACATCTCCATATTTCAAGTCTGGCTTTTTAGTTTTCCTCAACCAAGTTCAAGGAACTCACTGTTGATTATGTTATCATCAGAGGTTGATGCCACAGACTTGAATTTGGAGGAATCTTTTCTTACTCATGCCGGAATAGTGCACACACAGTGGGCGACTCATGGAGTGCCTGCTCCTAGGAATAGTCATCCTCAGAGCTCCGATGCTGAAAATGAGTTTTTGGTTGTACAAAATGGGGTCGTTACTAATCATGAGGTTGGTTAAGGCTTAACTGGCAACTATTTGGACTATAGTATACTTTTTATTTATATTCAGGTTGCATTTTGCTGTATAAATTATGAAAGCTTTGTTTCACCTTTGAGGTGAGTTAGCTTTCAAATTTTCATGAAAGCCGGAAGTACATCCTTGTCATTGATTATTTGATTATTTGTAACATTATGAAAATGTAATGCTTACATCTCCTGAGGTATTGCAGATCATATTTTGTGTTTGGATGATTTTATGCCATAAATCAGTTTATGCATCTTAGAGGTATTTAATCTAGACAACTACTCTTTCTTAGAATGTGAGTGAAGCCATAGCTGCTGACTAGAGGGAGAAGTTGATTCAATCAATGAAGCTTTATTTGATTGATCTAGTAAGGGGTCTTATGAATAGGCCACATTAGTCCTTGTTAATAATAAACTGGGGCAAGGCTTATCCTTCTGTCATATTATCATGGACCTTTCATTGAAGGCTTAACAGAGCACATGCAGCTTGAAGTGTGGATCATTAGCAGCAAATGTCCTGTGTACCATAAGGAACCTTGCAACAGGTTATGGACCTCATTTTACACCAGTGAGAAGCATTTTTAGATACCAAGACGCTTTCCTAAAAGAACTATATGATATGCTCCTAATTTAAATGTTACTCTGTGATGAGTCTGTAAAATTCTGTACAATCTCAATGGTATTTCTCTCTAGCTTAAAAGTAACGAAAAAAATTTTGCCGGTAGATTCTTCTAAGGTTCTTACCTTTTCGTTTACATTTGCAGGTCTTAAAGCAAATGCTAATTCGACATGGGTTCACATTTGAATCTGATATTGACACTGAAGTGATTCCTAAGCTTCCAAGTACGTTTTTGATAAATCTAATGAAGATTCAGGTAATAGCTTATATGCAATGAAGATCATCATTGCATTTTAATGAGCTTCTTACTGAATTTGTGTGTGAAGAAAAGGAAACCTCAGTCAACACAATTTCAAGAGACACTGAAATTAAAAAAGTTGAAGTTAATCATTTCACCAAAAAAAAAAAAAAAAAAAAAAAAAGTTGAAGTTAATCATTTTAATTGAAGCTATATTATTAATCTATAGATTTTCAGTTGAATCTCGTGTAATTATATGAAGGTTGTAGTGTTGGAAATCTGTTCAACTCTTTGTAAACACTAAAGAGCCATGATGGATAAAACATCTCTGACATCTTTTGTTGAAAGTATCATTTATGTATGTCAGGCCCATGTTGCGCCAGTACTTTTCCCAACTAGCGTAGGGGCTTCAGATCTTAAAACAAATTGTTTTGGTGACTCATTTCCTTTCTGTAGGGCCTCAGTAAATGGATACTTAATTCTGCAACAGCCTTTTAGCATATGAATGACATCATTTTGGGCAAAAGTTGATTTTATTTCTCCAATTGTTTGCTTGTAGTAAATTGACTGGCAATATGACCACCAATGGGATTGTGCTCATCATATATACATATTCCACATAATTTGCTTTGTGTCTTGAAGTGTGCTATCGTGTTACTTTACCCTAGAGCACAATGTTCAGTGATATTTAATTTATGATTGGTATATTATTTGGACTGCAGGTGACGCGACTGTCACATTTAGTCAAGTTGTACTGGAAGTCAAAGTAAGTTCCATTTAAAACTTGGGTGGCACTTGTTGCAAATGAGTTACTTTTGATCACATCTCATGAATCATTATCTATTTTCAGTTGCTTTGTGTCCTTTCAGCTTCACTAAAAGCTATGCTATGTATGTTCTTCTACAACTCAGGCTATTAACCATAGTTCAATCAAATGTTTCTTATGATGCAATGTTTCTGCAAAGAGTTGAATAGCATCTGTTTTGCTTGGTGGAGACAGTATATTGAGTTTTTACTTTGGGTCTTAGAGTGCCTTAGAAATGATAAGCTGGATGCACATTAATTTCCTATTAGAACCGTGAATTGGAATAGCATTGTTTCTGTTGTCCACCATGGCACATATTTTTAGTCTTAGGATTTCTTTATTCGTATGTGTAGTTGTCCATTCCTGTTTATGTCTTACCTATGCATTTTAGTTGACAAAATTCTTGTTTGTCTTGTAATTTATCATAATTGTAACATAGTTATTAATTCATTCAGGAATTGACGGAAGAATCAAGCAAAGGATCATTCTTTCATGATGATAAGTACCCTTCGCAGAATGGGAATCCCAGGGAACTGTTTTTATCGAGTGATGCAAATGCTCTGGTTGAGCACACAAGAACAGTTCTGGTCATTGAAGATGGTGAAGTTGTTGTTCTGAAGGTAATTATGTGTATTCTTAACCTTTATGGCACAGGATGCCTTATCAGTCTCTTGATTTTATGTTTTATTGATTGACCAAATGTATCTTAGTTTTTAAGATTTTAGGGGTGGGGGGTACTTCACTTCAACATGAGTTCTATCGATTTCGTCTCAGTATCAATTTGTGAATATACCGTCAGACTGCGTAGCAACATGGTAAAATATGCTTAATATCACCAGTACTAACCACCTATTTAGTTGTACCAAGAACCTTTTGGCTCAATGTCGCCAGAATTCTATTTGGCTTGACTTCTTGCATGTAGCTGAATAGCAGTCTTGTCCTTTTCCATTGGAGGAGCATGTTGCCTTCATGGGAGGTGAACTTTGATGCGGAAAGTCCTGCTATATCACCTCAATCGAGGGCTGATGACTATGATCGTTTCTTTCCAGAGTATTTTGATAACGTAGTGACTCATGAGAAGCCAAATGCTGAATTTATTCTACTAATGCTGGTTGCATCAGGATGGAGGGGTGTCTATCTTAAAGTTTGATGGTGACAAAGGAAAACACGGTGTACTTTCCACACCAGCATCTGTACAGCGTGCACTTTCTGTTCTCGAGATGGAAGTTGAACAAATAAATAAAGGAAACTACGAACATTATATGCAGAAAGAAATTCATGAACAGCCAGAATCCCTAACAACCACAATGAGGGGCAGACTTATACGTGGAGGCACCTGCAAAGCTAAGACTGTCCTTCTGGGTGGATTGAAGGATCATCTCAAGACAATTAGGAGGAGCTAGAGGATTGTTTATATTGGTTGCGGTACGAGTTATAATGCTGTTTTAGCTGCAAGGCCCATCTTGGAAGAACTTTCAGGCAAGTAGTGAATGATAGCTTATGTGGGTTGGAGATGTTAATTTATTTTTACCAACTCTTTTCTTGTTTTCTTGCTTTCAAAACAGGAATTCCTGTGACAATGGAAATTGCAAGTGATCTTTTGGATCGTCAAGGCCCAATTTATAGAGAAGATACAGCAGTATTTGTCAGTCAGTCTGGTGAAACAGCAGATACCTTACATGCACTGGAATATGCTCTCCAGAATGGTGCATTATGTGTAGGAATTACTAATACTGTTGGCAGTGCAATTGCCAGCAATACAAATTGTGGTGGTGTCCATATAAATGCTGGTGCTGAGATAGGTGTGGCAAGCACCAACGTGAGAGAGCACCTTTTGAAATTCTGTTGCAGAAATGGTCCTCTCTTCTTCAAGGTTTTCATGTCTTTTTTTTTTTTTTCTTTTTCATGAAATTGATTTACAGATATGCTTTTTGAGCAGGCATATACAAGTCAAATAGTTGTTATGGCTATTTTAGCTTTAGCAATTGGAGGGGATGCTATTTCTAACCAAGTGAGAAGAGAAGCAATAATTGATTGTCTTTTTGACCTTCCAAATATGTGTCAATTCCTATCTCACCTTCACAATTTCTGAACTTCTGTTGGATGTGCCTTTTCTTTCTAAACTCATGTTGATAAATCTTTTGTATGAAACGTTAAATCCCTTGTTAATATCTTGTAGACAAAGTTAGAGAGGCGGTGAAGCTTGACCAGGAAATGAAAGATCTTGCTAAGCTACTGATTGCAGAGCAGTCACTTCTCATGTTTGGCACAGGTTACAATTATGCCACAGATGCTGCAGCTGTGTCTCTTTGTGGAGCATGTAGAGTCATTGAAGTTCCTCAGGTGGCGGACTGTCTTCAACCTGTAGTCAATATGGTTCCTTTGCAGGTACAGAGTAATTCCAATAGTTTTCTATGCTTGCCAAGATGCAGCATCTTTTTTTCCTACTCTATTGAATGCGTTATAATTTGCTGAAGATGAAGCTATGATGTAGATAGGTGGAGCTGGATGGGAGCATGTAGCTTTCTGTTTCCTTGATTTGTTTTATGCTCTCATTTGTTTTTGCATTAAGAGTTCCAAAATTCTCTCCATGATTTAGCATTTAGTTCTAAAAGAGAGTTTTTTTTTTTTTTTAAGTCTCAACAAAAATAAAAGAAATCAATTTTATTGATTGAGCCTTAACATTTTTCCATTTTTATTTGTTTATTCATTCATTGCTCATTCCTGTTATTCCTTTCAAATAGCCTGTTTCATTTTACTAGATTTTTCTAATTTGTTGGACATGAGATAATCTTTTGACATTTGGGGTGCAGTTGTTGGCGTATCATCTCATGGTCCTAAGAGGATACAATGTTGACCAGCCTGGGAACCTCACAAAGAGTGACGATAGAGTAGAAGCCTCAGTAACAGATTTCTTCCGATTCTGTTTACTTGGTAACGAAATGGATTATGTCATGAGAATGTAAAGCATCTTTCTAACATAGAGTATACATTCTATTGATCACTTGTATTTTATTGAACATTTGATTGATCACTTGTATTTTATTGAACGGTAACCTCTGCAAGATCTTTCTTTATGATCAATTAGGAAAAACTGTCATAACCCACCTTTTTGCACGTCCGTGTCTTGTTATGTAATTATTTGTTAATTTGCCTCCGAGTGTTGTGCTCATGGTACCTGAACATTGTTTCAAGGTGGCCATTGGAAGAGGAAGATTGTATCTTCATTCGGGAAAAGAGAGCAAGCGGTATAACAAAAAATGTGCTAAAGGTACGAGATTGATGGAATTGATCAATTATCTGAGACAGGATTTGCTTCTTTTGCTAAGATCAGTTTTTGGCATTAAGCGTGTCTCTCGAGTGGTGATTTTCACATCGGTCATCAAGGCAATCTGTACCATGTTCTAGTTTCCTTTTTTAGTGTGATATCTAGCTCCATGATGTGGTTCAATTTGTAGACATCCAAAGCTCTCATGTATTCATATGGAAAGAATTTCAATGTCTACTTGCTCTGCGAGTAATCTATTCGTACGATACAATTCGACTCTTATTCTATCAATTAATTGTACGGGGAAGATACGATTCGACTCTCACTAGATTCCAACAAAAGCAAAACCATATACCAACAAAAGCAAAACTCTAAGCTGCTTCTGGCGTTGTTAACGGTTGTGCAACGCGATGTTATTTTTATTCTGTTGTTTCACTTTCCAGGGGCGTGCTAGGGGTGGCCCGTAGGATATCTGGGGATGGGTCAACTTGGACCGATTCCCAATTCCGGCATGAAGCGCGAGCATCGATGGCTGTGCGAGGCAAGAGCGGCGGGGCTGCTAGTCGGCGAGGACGGAAAACCTGGACAAAAATAGATAGAGTCTTGTGGTGAACCCATGTGTAAAGTTTTCGAGCAAGATAGGGCAACAGGACCACGGGAAGCAACATGAATGACAAGAGATAGGGGAATGATTGAAAGGGGCCCGGGACCAACAACGATGCGAGGGACGCCACCGAGATCATGGCGGCGAGCATCATGAGGATGTGGAACGGTCGGGCACAACAAGCGGGAGCCAACGACAGATGAGTGACGAGCGCCAGTGCGCAGTAGAACAGAAGACAGAAGACGGCAATAGAGGTGGCAAAAGGGTGGGTCTCGAATGGGGACTGGGGTTTCCCTTGGAATTTGACCTCGACAAAGTTGACTAGCACGGAAACAAGGAAGGCGAGGATGGCGTGGAAGGAAGTGAAGCCAGGGCAATCTCGGACATTTGTGTCGGGACGACGGTCAGGCGGCATTGGTATCAGCTTCTTGAGGATCGGTAGTCCTGTGTAGAGGATGATTATCGAAAAGATGAGAGAAGGATGGCTTAGAGGGGAGCATATCTTGGCTGATTGCAGATGCCTGGGCAGATAGATATATATATAGTTTATAGGGGACAAAATATTCAGTTCCAAAAGAGTCTCGTCCACTATCATTCTGACGATAGTGGACGGGACTCTTTTGGAATTGAATATTTTGTCCCCCTATAAACTATTCTGACAGGTAGCTTCTGCGTTGCTTCTTGTTTCCGACCCACCAATGGAAACGAAAGGAAAGCCCCTTTCGAGCGCCCTGTGATCCCGCAATTGAAGATGCTGCTACCCTCCACGTCAAGAGGGGGAGACACGTGGAGCCTCACCAATGATCCTAAAATTCTCTCCAATAGGATTAATACCTAAAAGACCTTAAGTGTGCTCTGAATTCTATCCTAAAGCTTTTTTATCTTATAAAAATCATCCAACTTTAGGTCCATTCCTAATTCCATCGTAAAATCGTTTTTGTCTTAAGTTTAGTCTCAATTTTTCACTGAACTTTTTTTTGTCTCATAAATTTGTCCCCATTAACCCTATATCTAAAATTCTTGAGCGAATTGTTCGAGGCTCCACAACCTGAGTGCCTCCAGCGCGAGCATCTTGAACGTGAGCTCTCCCACTACAAGAAATTGAAGACTCCCAAGCACGAGAGGTTGAAGACTGAGCTCAAAATTGAAGATCCTTTATGAGTTGAAGTAGACTCTCTTTTGAGTAAGAACAATTGAAGAAAGTCAATCTTGATCTTTCTAGTTTTCACCCAAATATCAAATCCAATGAGATGTCATTTGGATTGATATAAAAATTTATCCTCAAAAAACATCTTTTGAGATGTGAAATTTTTGGAAAAAATTATAGCAATGATGTGAAATGCCATATCACTAATAAAATTTTGTAATTTTTAGGATTAAATTAGGATTGGATCTAAAGTTGGTGGTTTTTAATAAGACATAAAATAGTTTAAGGTAGAATTAGAATAACTTTGCGAGCAAAAAAAAAAAAAATAGGTTAAAAATATCATAGAAGACCCTCCCAATTTTCCAAATTTGTGGGGTCTCCCTCTCATCTATGAAGAAAACTCTCTCTCTCTTCTCCTTCACAAAATTCACTCTCTCGCCTTGGCTCCCAATCCGCTGCTTTCTCCGGCACATTGTTGCTACCTCTACCTCCGCTGTCGCCTTCAAGAGCTCCATCAGTGGCTGGAATATGGCAGCACCAAGTTTCGCACCGAAACTTGCATCACTAGTTCTAAACTGCACACCAAATGTTTGCACAATTACCTCTTTTCCCATTCAGATCTGGATATGGGGTTTCGATATTGGGGTTTGATGGGTGAAGTTTCTGGTGTTGAGCTAATTGGGAAAACTGTGTGAATGGACATCTTAGTTTCGATTTGATTTGTTGTGCAGGCCGATTATAAAGACCCCACATTTCAAGAGAAGTTTGTGTCCATGCTCGTTGAAGGGCTTAGGGAGTTGAATCTTGCGGTGTGGAATGGCAATATCCTTGCTTTCAAGGACTTCATCGGCATAGCTAAGTAATTACTTCCTGCCTTGAACCCATTTTACTAACGACACTGTTGTGGACTTGTTTTGGATTTTGGTCCTTGAGTGGTGGGTTGTGTTCTTATCTTAGTTGTGCCATGCATGGTTTCAAAGAGTTCGGCTCCATAAGGTTCTTTCTTAGAGCTTCAATAATATGGCTCCACAAGACGTTTGATGACACTTTGTTCCCAATCACATCCCTTCGTATTTTCGACTTCTCCTATTATTACCTTCTTCATAAATCCTTTAGTTAAAGATGACACACCTGTGTGGACACCTAGATTTTTGTCGACATTTTAAAATATCCATTTATTTTGCAAAAATATATAAAGTTATAAAAGAAAACAGAAAACAAAAAAAAAAATGAAATCAAGATGAATAAAAATTGAATGGGCCCGCATGCCCGACACACTTGGCATAACCTTCGGCCCTCACCCCTAAAATACTTCTCCTAAGGCCCATCCTTTCTTTTATTTTCCCAGCCCATTTATTTTATTTTTTCAAAGCCCATGAGAGCTTGACAAAGCCCTAGCCCATATCATTTCTTCCTCCTTTAGCACGACTCACGCCTGTGATGCAAGAAGGGGAACGGTCCTTGACCGTGACCAAATGAAAGCCGTGAGAAAGCATGCGCACGTCAGCGAGGGAGGAGCGACGGAGAGGTGACGGGAGCAAGTCCGAACCTTCTAGGATGGTGAGGTGGCGAGGCTAAAAGCAAAAAATTCCCCGCTGAGGCAAGGGGTGCTCGTCGATCGCTCGAGGATATATACCGAAGCAGGGTGCGTCGAGCGTTGGAGAGGAGGACAGGGGAAGGGCTCGACGGTTTTGGCAAAAACCAGATCGCACAGGATGAGATCTTTTCTTTTAGCTGAAACCAGAATCGTCGAGGGAGAGAGCGAGTTTTCTGAGGAGCTGAAGAAGGGGTTCGCGCGAGTTCATCTCGAGCCCCACCTGGTTACCGTCGGTCGCCGCACATGTTCGTGGTCGAGCGACAAGCACCATCAAGTGTGACAGTTCGCCGGAGCAAGGGAGGAGTGCCGGCCGTTTCTTGAGCTTTGATGACGTACGAGTGGCAGCGGTGACACCATTTCTGGCTAGGTAGGGATCACGCTTCCTTCGGGTTCCCGGCAATATAATGTGAGTTTCTTTGCAGTACTGTTCACACATTTTGTTTCATAGAACAATATACGCAGCCAACCCCTTAGCCTCCCGCGTTAGCCTCCCGCCTCACCTTGCGATATCGCAATTGAGGACATGGCCATGCTCCACCACATCAGCATAATCCCTTTCTACTTGGTGAGTGACACATGGAGCCATGTCCCACCAGGATAGATCTGAAAATTCTCCCTAATATTTCAAAATCTTGGGCCTCCGTCTTGTCAATGAAGAAGACTCTCTCTCTTCTTCTTTTCAAAATTGGCTCCTCTCTCGCCTTCGCTCCCAATCCGCTGCATTCTCTGGCTCGTCACTGCATTCTAAATAGATGGATTCACTCGACTATTGAAGTGTGTTGAGCCACATTAAATTCTGGCGACACTGAGTGCAAAACTTCTGAGTACAACTAAAAGAGAATGCAACAATCGATTATCTTTTTGACCTTTCTAGTATGTGTTACTTCCTACCTCACCTTAACGATTTCTGAACTTCTAAGTTGTATCTGCCTTTTTCGTCTGAACTTATTTTGAGAGAATTTTTTGTATGAAGCATTAAATCTTTTACTTATATCTTGTAGACAAAGTTAGAGAAGTGCTGAATCTTGACCGTGAAATGGAAGATCTTGCTAAGCCACTGATTGCAAAGCAGTCACTTCCCATGTTTGGCAAAGGATACAACTATGGTGCAGCTTTGGAAGGTTCTTTAAGTAAATGAAGTGGTATTAATGCACAGTGAAGGAATGCTTGCTGGCGAGGTGAAACATCGTTCCCTGGCTCCAGTGGATGACATTCTACATGTTGTAGTGATTACTATTCATGATGCTTGCTTCAGGTTAGCTTTTGCGGTATAGGTTAACTTGCATCCCAGTATTCCCTGTTTGGTCTAAAACTGAAGGTGTCAATATTAACAGCAAGCAACAATCAGTTATTCAGCAACTTTGTGCCAGTAAATGATGCCTAATTGTCATGTGCTCAAGGGGGGATGCTGTAGCTGTGTCTTGTGGAGGAGCGTGTAGGGTCATTGAAGTTCCTCAGGTGGAGGACTTTCTTCAGCCTGTAGTCAATATACTTCCTTTGCAGGTAAAGGTACTTATTTAATATCTTAATGCTTATCTACAAAAGAAAATCTCTTTCTGCCTTTCCAAGATGCAACATTTTTTTCTTATGTTGTACTGAATGCGCGATATCTTGCCGAATGCAAAGCTATGATGTAGATGGGGTGGAACTGGAAGTGAGCACTTAGTTTTCTGTTTTCTCGATTTGTTTTATGCTCTTGGTGTTTGTTTTTGGATTAAGGGTTCCAAAATTCTCTCTATAATTTTTTGTTTAGTTTTTAAAGAGATGCCCTTTTTAAGTCTCAACTAGCACAAACAAAACCAATTTTATTGATTGAGCCTTATCATTATGCTGTTCTAACTATTTTGTTCTTATAAAGTACCTTAACATTACTGTTTCCTCTTTTCAGATGGTCTGTTTCGTTTTAGTTGATTTGCTGATTCGTTGGACATGGAATAATTTTATACTTTTGGGGTGGAGTTGTTGGTGTATCCAGCCTAAGGACCTCGCAAAAATGTGACAACTGAGTACAAGCAATTTCTTCCGATTTTATTCATCTGGCAGCAAAATGTATTATGTCATGAGAATATAAAGCGATTTTGCAGCATAGTTTACATTCTATTGATCACGTTGATTCACTAATACTTGGTACTTTTTTAATGAGCTAGGAAAAACTGCCGTAACCCAACTTTTTGTGCATTCACAGCTTGTTATGCATTCACCTATTAATCTATACCTTGAAGTCATAATCATGGTACCCAATCATTGTTTTTTATAATTGACATAGCAAGAATGGCTACATTTTAGTCTCATCTTGGATGCCATGCAAATTAGAGACAATATGTAGTTCATTAGTGCCTTTATTTTCAAGGTCATGAAAATGGTTATTGCCGACATTTTAGTTATCATAATTAGCATTCTTGAGGGTGCGGCTATCCTCGAGTAATACCATATTTGGAGACTCCCTTTTTATGGTGGACTTTGTTTGAAGTATCTTTTGCTGCACCATAAGATGCAAAAGGAGTCTGGTGAAGGGAAGAGGAAAATTGCATCCTTATTCTAGAAAAAGAGCAGGTGGTGGGAACAAAAAAAGTAGTTATTAAAGGTGCAAAATTGATGGAATCAATCGAGTTTCTGAGACATGATGTTGCTTTTTCACTCAGATCAGTTTTTGATGTAAAAATGTCTCTCAAGTGGCGATTTTCATCAAACTGTTAGTGAATTCCACATGGTTCATACCTTTCTTGGGAAATACTCTTGAGGTTACTTGTACTGTCTGTTGAATCGACCAAATGGGCATATTAGCATGTTTTCCTCCATGGAAACATTCCGCTCCGTTGGCACAGCGGGGACTTGTGTATTTGAATGGAAAGATCTTCATATCAACTCCCTTCAAAGTAGTTGTTTATGGTCTCTCACTTTGACATGTTGTTACCTGAGTTCATTCAATTAGTCAATCGTGTTGCAAGATACGATGCAACTCTCACTAGATACCAGCAAAAAGCAAAGCCATAAGTTCCAACTGCGCTGTTATTTTGTCTAACACACTGTTATATGTTTCTTCCCTACTCATTTTTCCCTTTCCAGGGTGTGCGAGTCGCATGCACCCTGTGGGACATTTGCCACTCTGTCGACACGGACCAATTGCCACTTCTGGCACAAAGTGCATATCCATGACTGTACGAGGCAAAAGTGGCCGTGCTCTTCTACCTTGTAGCCAGCGAAAACGGGACACTCAGACAGACATAAGTACAATCTCTTTTTGAACCCACATGTAAAGTTTTCGAGCAAGACCATGCAAGAGGACGATGGAAAGCAATACCGATAACAACAAATAGGGGAAAGAGCGAAAGGGGCCTTGGAACGACAACGATGCAAGGGAAGCCACCAAGAGCAAAGCAGCGAGCATCATGAGGATGTGAAATGCTCGGGCACAACAAGCGGGAGCAAATGATAGATGAGCAACAAGTGCCAATGAGCTATTAAACAGAAGACAGAAGATGGCAACAGAGGTGGTTTAAAAGTGGGTGTCAAAAGGGGACTTCGGTTTCCCCTGATATTTCACCTTAATGAAGTTGAGCAGCACGGGAACAACAAAGGTAAGAACCGCATGGTGGGAAGTGGAGGCAGGGAAACCTCGGACATTTCTGTGGGACAACTGCCGAGCGGCATTGGAAACTGGAATAAGTTTCCAGATTATCCTTTATCCTATGTACAGGACGATTATCGAAGTAATCAGATAGAAAGGTGGGCTACTAGAACAGGGAAAATACTAGTGCATTAGAGTCGGGGCAAATCTTCCTTTTTATAATGGAATGGTTGAGCACTGCACTAGCAGATTGTCGATCTATTCTCTTATTGTCTTGCCACTCTTAGGCAATTTGATGAACCTAGACCGAAGGAGGGTGACATTATAGTCAAACTGTCGTCTTGCAGTGAATGCGACGGGGTTTGGGGACATCACATATAAGATACTATGACTTTCATCCCCCACGAAACTCTTACATTCATCTTCTGCTTCGCACATTGGAGGACAAACGAAAGTCGTCTGATTGACTCTTACATGTAGCGGGGTCGGGACTGGAGCTCAAGCATTGGTGCCTCGAGCATGGCCTTCATAGACCTAAACTCGGGTGCTAGAGCATCAGGTATAGGCACTAGATGTCCGGCCCCAGCCGCTTGAGACCTAATCTTGAATGTCCGGACCCAAGAACCATTATTTGGTTTCCGTTCTTAAACATATAATTTCAGATTAAAGCGTCAATACCTAATCATATTTTGAAAAATGTTTTCTTAAATTTAAGTTTTAGTAAGAAAATATTTTCCATTGATGAGAAAGACATTTTTTGTTGACTCATTTTCCTAAACGTACCAAATTATAAGATAATGTTTTCTCGGAAAATGTTTTCAGTGAAATAAACGGACCATTAAAAACTCTCAACTTTAGGTCCACCTCAATTTTCTCCTAGACTTTTTTCGTATTATAAATTTGCCCCCATTAACGCCTCTCTCTCTCTCTCTCTCTCTCTCTCTCTCTCTCTCACATTTGAGAAATGGAAAACTCCTAAGCGAGCTGTTCGAGGATCCCCAGTTAAGTGTCTTGAGCATGAGACTCTCAAGCGTGAGCTCTTCGATCTTAAGAGATTAAAGAATCCCATGCATGAAAGATTAAAGACTGGGCCTAAAATCAAAGATCCCTTGCATGATGGAAGGATGACTCTCTTAAAAGTAAGAACAATTGAAGAAAGCAACCTTAAAGGTGCATTTGTTTCTAGCAAAAATTTATGATAAAGGAGCACACTTTATAGAAAATCATTTTCTAGGAAAGTAGATAGTTTTTATTTGTTTGGTTATACGTGAGCAAAAACATTTTCTTGTGTTTGGATCACATTTAAAAAAAGATTTCAATCTCATGACTTTATCTCATGGAAAAAAATGAATTTATAAATAATTTTAATTTTCTTTTCTTTTTTTTTTTTTTTTTCTTTCCCTTCGCTTGTTGCCGGTTTTGGCAATGCCTAGTGACAATTGATTAATGGCCATAGGCATGGGCCGATGAGATATGAGCTTGCCTATGGCCTGTTGCCAACCTTTGCTATGGTTGGCGACTAGCCAAAGAAAAAGAAGGAAAATGAAAAATACATTAAATTAAAATATTAGAGAAGAGTAATTTCAAAAAGTGTTTTAACTTCTTTTAATTTAGAAATTAACTTTCATAAATTTATGCATAAATTTTTTCATTAACCAGAAAGTATTTTCGATTTACTAGTCATTTTCCATGAAATTCTAGAAAATCAATTCTCAGAAAACAGTTTTCCTCAAATAAATGCACCCTAATTGCTATAGTTTTTATCTAAATATTGGATCTAATAAAACACCATTTGGGCTCATAGGAAATTCATCTAAAAAAGAAATATTTTTGGATATGAAATTTGGGAAAAAAAATTATAGCAATAACGTGAAAAGTGCCACATCATTAAGGGCAACCTTGGATGGAGGGTTAATGCTGGGAGATATAAAATTTAAGCAATAGTTATGGTTCTTAATTATACAAAAAAAATTAGGATAGAATTATGACTAAATCTAAAGTTGGTGGTTTTTATGGAACAAAAAAGAGTTTCAGGATCAAAAGTTGGAGATTCTTTATGATCTTAAAAAAAATTAAAATAGAATTGAGACTGAAGTTAAAGTCGGAAGTTTTTATGGCATTATGCCCTCTTAATATTTCAAAATTTTGGGTTTCCTCTCATCAACAAAGAAGACTCTCTTCTCTTCTTTTCAAAATTAGCTCTCTCTCGCCTTGGCTCCCAATCCGCTACATTCTCAAGCGCATCACCTCCGCCTCTGCCTTTGCATTTGTTGTCGCCTCCAGGAACCTCATCGATGGCTAGAATATGGTAGCACCAAGTTTCGAACCGGAACTTGCACCAGTAATTCTAAATTGAAGGCCAAATGTTTGCACAATTACCTCTTTTCTTGTTTACATCTAGATATGGGGTTTTGTTATAGGGGTTTGATGGGTGAAGTTTTTGGTGTTGAATTAATTGGGAAAATTGTGTGAATAAACATCTTGGTTTTGATTTGATTTGCTGCACAAACCGAAGATAAAAGACCCCACATTTCAAGAGAAGTTTGTGTCCACGCACGTTGAAGGGTTTAAGGAGTTGACTAGTAAGTAATTACTTCCTGCCTTGAACTCATTTTGCTAACGGCACTATTGTTGACTTGCTTTGTATTTTGGTCCTTGAGTGGCTTGTGTTCTTATCTTAATTGTGTTTTCCATGGTCTCGAAGGGTTCGGCTCCATGAGGTTCTTTCTTAGAACTTCCATAATATAGCCTAACCTCTTCAGGCTGAAAAACGGGCAGATCCATTAAATCTTTTTCTCTTTTCTTATGCATGTGGAATCATGTGTCAAGTTCAAAAAGAAAATCCAAACAAAAGAAAAAAAAGTCAAAATTTGGAGTAGATAAGGTGGCCTTTGAGAAATAATTGTGACGTGATTTCTCTAATTCTCTCGGATTCCCAACAATATAATGTGAGTTTTTGATAGTACTATTCACACGTTTTGTTTCGTAAAATGATATAGGCAGCCGACCACTTAACCTCACAAAAAATGCGGGTTATTAAATGTGCAAGATTGATGGAATTGATCAAGCATCTAAGACCTCTGATATTGACTTTTACCATTGAAAATGTTTCTTGAGTGATGATTGCCACGTCAGTCATCAAACTGCTAGTTAACTCCCGATCCATACCTTTCTTAGGAAATATAATCCGAGGCAAATTGTATCGTGCTCTGATTTCCTTTGTCAGTATGATATTTGACTCCATATATAGTCCAATTTGTAGACATGGAGAGGCCTCTTATATTCAAATGGAAAGAATTTCAATGTCAACTTGCTCCGAGGAAGTCCATTCTATTCATTAATCATAGGGATAAGTGCACTGGAAGTTTTAAAAATTATCAATAAAGTGCAATTTAGTCCTATAACTTTCAAAAAGTATAATCAAGTCCTAAAATTTTCAGATAATGCAATCAAGTCCTAAAATCTTTAGATAATGCAATTAAGTTGTAAAATTTGTCAAATTGGTCAAATCAAGTCCTTGTTGGACTATATTGCACTTTCTTGACAAGTTTGAGAACTTGATTGCACTTTCTTAACAAGTTTTAAGACTTAATTATATTTTTTAAAAGTTTTATGACTCGATAATATTTTCTTGACAAGTTTTAAAACTTAATTGCGGTTTTTGAAAATTTTAGGACTCAAATGAATTTTCATAATAAGTTTTAAGACTTTTAATGCACTTATCCCTTAATCATATTTTGAATATACAATTTGGCTTTGCCTAAATTCCAACAAAAGCAAAACCATAAGCTCTTATTGGCGCTGTACGAACGCAATGTTGTTATTTTTCGTCCTAACTCATGTTTCACTTTTTAGGAGAAAATATTCAGCGGTTTGCAAATGTGCGCATTTTTTCAATATAAACCAATCACAATTTGACACACATTTCGTGATGTCAATTTAATTAAACAAAATAAAAATTGCAGTCTTTTTTCTCCCCCATCTACACTTTCTCCCCCGTCTTCGGCCATCTCGAGCCTAACCTCCCTATCTTGCTCCATCGTCGCCACCGGCGCCAACAACAAGTCCAAGGAGAGAACTGGCTGGAGGAATCGCAGATCTACAAGTCGACCACTGTCGCTCGCGGCCGTGGATGAGCTGTTGTCACTGGAGCCACGGTTACAGATCTGGAAGTCGTTTCCGGGGTGTGTTGGAGGTGGGCACCTTGTAGGACATCCGGGGCCGTGTCATGTTGGACCGATTCGCGATTCCGGCATGAAGTACACGCATCCTTGATTGTACAAGGAAGAGCGGCGGGGCTGCCGGTCGGCAAAGACGGAACACGTGGACAATATAGACAAGAGGAGCATGGAAAGCAACGCGAATGACAAGAGATAGGGGAAAGAGCGAAAGGGGCGCCGGACCAACAACGACATGAAGGAAGCCGCTGAGAGCGAGGCGGCGAGCATTATGAGGACGGGGAACGCTCGGGCACAACAATCGGGAGCCAACGACAGGTGAGCAACGAGCGCCGATGTGCAGTAGAACAGGAGAGAAAACTGCGAGAGAGGTGGCGAGAGGGCGGGTGTCGAATGGCGACGCGTGTTTCCCTTGGAATCTCACCTGGACGAGGCTCACCAGTCCTGGAACAACAAAGGCAACAATGGTGTGGAGGGCAGTGAGGTCAGGGGAAGCTTGGGCGTTTGTGTTGGGATGACCGCCGGGCGGCATCGTGGTGGGCTTCTAAAGCATCGGTGGTCCAATGCAGAGGATGAGTGGCTAGAGCAGGAAGCACATCCGACACAGGGTTTTGTACTTGGAACGGGCGGGGGGTGGGCTCTCTTATGGTCAACAAGTTTCCAAGTGGTCACGGTGGACAATTCTTGCTTTATCCGCGTTCCGCCCCCTTCGACGGAGGGACTTTCGATTTGCGAGCAACTTTGCAAGGGACTTGCCTTTCACATCGTCATTAGCATTTTTCCTCTCCAATCTCTACTCGGTGGCGTGACACCTGAACTCACCCCTCACCAAGATAGTTTTAAAATTCTCTATAATAGGCTTAATACCCTAAAAGACCATCAATTTTAATTCGCTCCCAATTCTATCATAAATTTTTTTTTGTCTCATAAAAGTCCTCCGACTTTAGGTCCACTCCCAACTCTATCCTCAAATCTTTCTTGACCAATAAAAACCATCAACTTTAGAGGTTTAGTCTCAATTTTTCCCTAAACTTTTTTGTCTCATAAATCTACCCCATTAACCCTTTGCCTAAAATTCTTGAGCCAACTTTTCAAGGGTCCTCAACCCGAGTGTCTCCAATGCGAGCGTCTTGAGCGTGAGCTCCCCGATCTCAAAAGGTTGAAGATTCACAAGCACAAGAGATTGAAGACTAAGCCCAAAATCTTAAATCCTTTGTGAAATGGATGGAAGACTCTTAAAAGTAAGAACAATTGATGAAAGTCAACCCTACTTTTCCTAGTTAATGCCATATCCAATAAGACGTTGTTTGGACTGATATGAAAATTCGTCTCCAAAAAATATCTTTTTTGAGGTGAAATTGTAGGAAATTTTTTTAGCAATGACATGAAATGGCACATCACTAATGGCAATTGGACGGAGAATTAAGGGTGACCAATATGGGATTTAAGTAAAAGTTTGTGATTTTTTATGAAAAAAATTTAGGGTCAAATTAGTAATTGATCTAAACATGGTGATTTTTCTATAAGACAAAAATCAATTTAGGGTAGAATTAGAACAAGATCAAAATTGAGGATTTTTTATGAGAGAAAAAAAATAAAATAAAAATATCGTAGGATTGGAATTGGAGGTAAAGTTAAAATTTTAAATGGTATTAGACCCTCCTAATATTCCAAAATTTTGGATCTCCGTTTGTCACTGGAGAAGAATCTCTGCCCTCCCCTCAGGTAGAATTAGACAAGATCAAAATTTGAGGATTTTTTATGAGAGAAAAAAAAATAAAAATATCATAGAATTGGAATTGAAGGTAAAGTTAAAATTTTAAACGGTGTTAGACCCTCCTAATATACCAAAATTTTGGGTCTACATTTGTCATTGAAGAATCTCCCTCCCTCCCTCTCCCTTTTCAAAATTCACTCTCGCCTTCACTCCTAGTTAGTTGCTTTCTCTGGCGCATCACTACAACCTCCGCCTCCAAGAGCCCTATCGGTGACTAGAATATGGCAACACTAAGTTTCGCACCAAACTTGCACTAATAATTCTAAATTGTACACCAAATGTTTGCACAATTACTTCTTTCCGTATTCAGATTTGGATATGGGGTTTATAGGGGTTTCATGGGCGAAGTTTTTGGTGTTGAGCTAATTGAGAGAACTATGCGAATGGACATCTTAGTTTAGGCGGGGATTTTATATTTATCAGGAAAAATTAGAAAGGAAAAATAGATGAATAGAGAATCGCTGGAGTTAAAGTAAATGAAAATAATTAAAAAAAATATTTATTGGTAGGCAATTTTTATGGAAATGTGGATGTGTAAAAGGAAGATTTAATTATTTTTTTACAACCACAACACAACAACAAGTATACTCCTCAATAAGAGAAACACAATGAACATAGTGTGTATTTTTGTCCTCCTTTCAAATCTTTATAATAAAAATTGATCGTACCTTCTACATCGAAGAAAATGAAATTCCAAACCTCTATGGTACCTTTCTAGATGGCAAAAATTGACTTGAAAAAGATTCAGATTTCATTCATTCTACTCCGCCGAATCATATTTAGATAATTGTAATGAAATCACTACGAGACAGATTGATGTACTTTGCGATTGTAGGGGAGAATACTAAAAGTAATTATCAATATAAAATAAAAATATTGAAAAATGGGTTTTTGCCTCATTTCTAATGTAAGGTGTAAGAGGAAAAAAATGATGGCGTAAAATAAAACAGAAAGGAATATGAAGACGACCTTGGACATTGAAGAACAAGCGCAGCACGGCTAATTGGTGAAAATCGATAGACGCTCATTCACCTTTTTGGGCTAGCAAATGTTAAAGATTGGAAGAATAAAATAAGAATAAAAGAAGTTTGCTCAAAAAAAAAAAAAAGACTAAAAGAAGGGCCAAGGCCCACGAACAACTCTAGAACAACCGTCGCTACAAAATGGAGAAGGCCTTTTTTCCTTCTTTTTTTAAAATTTCTTTTTTTTTTTTTTTCTGGGTAAAGAGTTTTGATCCTCTTCTTCAAAAAGATGTCTCCGCCATTGGCGAGTGACTTGCAGCGGTAATTCTAAATGGCACGCCAAACGATCTATTCCTCTTTTCTTATGTATGCAGAATCATGTATTTAGTTAAAAGCAAAATACAAGCATAAGATGACATTTGTGTAAGAATTGCGACGTGATTTCTCTAATTTATTCAGATTCCCGGTGATGTAATGTAAGTTTTTGGTAAAACCATTTACACATTTTATTTCTTAGAACGATACAGATAATCGACCATTTAGAGCGCTAATGATAACCATTATGTTTCTCTATTTCCTTATTTTTGGGTTCTTTGGAACAATTTTGAAGTAGAAATCTATTTGGTACTCCAAATGGATTTGGATAAAAAATCAAAAAATAAAATTTTTATCTTTTCTTTTTTGGAAGAAATGTGAGAGATGAAAACTCTTATTATCGTTTATTCTCTTTACCACCTATCGCCCAACTTGCCGATTGCTAGACACCGGTCAAGCTGCATGTTACTAATTGCGGATGCGTTGGATGTTGGCCTTCGACTGCCAGAGTTGGATGCTCATTGCCACCCCGTCACTAATCACCAGTCGTTGTCGCGTCACTCGCTCGCCTCTTGCCATCGATCGTCAGCTGCCGGATGCTACCCGCTCGCCTCTTGTTGCCTCCCGCTAGACATCGGACATCAGCCACGTGCTGCTAGTTGCCCACACATTGCCGCTGCGATATGCACGAATGCTAGTCACTAATCGTTGTATCGCCTGTTGCAGGTCGCTCGTTAGACGTTGGCCACCTCCTATCATCACTAATGAGAGTGAAATTTTGTGTCATTATTAAATGAATTTTTATTTTAAAACAAAAAATTTATAAGATTATCAAACACGTATTTTTACTTAAAAATTTGATCAAGGAGTAAAAGTAGAAAAATCAATTTTTAACACCCTTAATTTCACGTTAGCCTCCCACGTGACCTTGCGATCTCGCGATTGAGGACGTGGCTGCACTCCACCACATCAGCGCGATCCCTATACACTCGGTGAGGAGAGAGTCATGACGTCACTAGGAGAAACTCCCCCCTCTCAGAAATCCTGTATTTTTGTATTTTTTTTTTTCCCATGAAGCAGCCCAGAAGCTGCGTGGCGTTCTCGGTCTCGTTATATATATATATAGTTGCCGTGCGAGTGTCCTTTCACCAAAGCCGAGTCACTTCTCTCTCCTTTTCACATTATCATTGTAAAACCCAAGGTACGCTTCCTCTCTAGGCATCTTGATCATTTCGGTAATCATCCTCTAGGCAGGACTAAGAGATCCTCAAGAAGCTGACTCCAATGCCGACAGATCATCGTCCCGACACAAACGTCCGAGTTTCCCCCGCCTTCACTTCCTTCAACGCCATCCTTGCCTTCCTTGTTCCCGTGCTGCTTAACGTCGTCGAGGTCAAATTCGAAGGAAAACCGGAGTCCCCGTTTGAGTCCCACCCTTTTGCCACCTTCCCTTGCCATCTTCTGTCTTCTACTCTACTGTGGACTGGCGCTCGTCACTCATCTGTCGTTGGCTTCCGCCTGCTGTGCCCGACCGGTCCACATCGTCATGGTACTCGCGGCCATGCTCTCGGTGGCGTCCCTTGCGTCATTGTTGATTCAGGGCCCCTTTCAAGCATTACCCTATCGCTTGTCATTCGTGTCGCTTGTAGTGGTCCTCTTGCCCTATCTTGCTCGAAACCTTTACACATGGTTTCACCACAAGACTATATCTACTTTTGTCCACATTTTCCGTCCTCGCCGACTAGCAGCCCCGCCGCCTTTGCCTCGTACAGTCATGGAGGCACTCGCTTCGCGCCGGAATTGGGAATCGGTCCAAGTTGACCCATCCCCAGATGTCCTTCGGGGTGCCCACCCCTAGCACACCCCTGGAAAGTGAAACAACAGATTGTATCTTCCACGTTCGAGTCGAATTTGTATCTTCCACGTTCGATTAATTGATAGAATGGATTGCTCGCAGAGCAAGAAGACATCAAAATTCTTTCCATTTGAATACATGAGGGCTCTGCGTGTCTACAAATTAAACCACATCATGGAGCTAAATATCACACTAAAAAAGGAAATTAGAACATGGTACAAATTGCCTTGATGACCGATGTGACAATCAGCCCTCGAGAGACATGCTTAACGCTAAAAACCGATCCTAGCAAAAGAAGCAAATCCTGTCTTGTATACTTGATCAATTCCATCAATCTTGTACCTCTAATAATACATTTTTTGTCATACCGCCTACTCTCTTTTCCCGAATGAGGATACAATCTTCCTCTTCCAACCTCCATCTTGAAACAATGTTTAGGTACCATGAGCACGACACTCAAAGGCAAATTAACAAATCATTGCATAACAAGACGCGAGCGCGCAAAAAGGTGGGTTATGATAGTTTTCCCTAATTGATCATAAATAAAGATCTTACAAGGACTGCCATTCCAAAAAGCACAAGTGATGCTCTGTGTCATAAGATGCTTTACATTCTTATGACATAATCCATTTCGTTACTGGGTAAACACAATTAGAAGGAATATGTTAGTAGGCTTCTACTCTGTCGTCACAGTCGTCACACTCTTTGCGAGGTTCCTAGGCTGGTTGACATTGTACCCTCTTAGGACCGTGAGATGATACAACAACAACTGCACCCCAAATGTCAAAAAATTATCTCATGTCTAACGAATTAGAAAAATAGGAATGTGAAAATACTCTATAAACAATGAATAAAATAAACTAATAAAAATAGCAAAAGGTTAAGGCTCAATCAATAAAATTTATTTATTTATTTTTTGTTGAGACTTAAAAAAAAACTCTTTAAGAACTAAACGCCTAATCATAGAGAGAATTTTGGAACTCTTAATGCAAAAACAAGAAGGCTACATGCTCCCATCCAGCTATGCAAAAACAAGAAGGCTACATGCTCCCATCCAGCTCCACCTATCTACATCATAGCTTCATCTTCAGCAAATTATAACGCATTCAGCAGAGTAGGAAAAAAAGATGCTGCATCTTGGCAAGCATAGAAAACTATTGGAAGTACTATGTACCTGCAAAGGAACTATATTGACTATAGGCTGAAGACAGTCCTCCACCTGAGGAACTTTGATGACTCTACATGCTCCACCAAGAGACTGTTGCAGCATCCCCCCTTGGGCACATGACAATAAGGTATACTTTGTGGGCATGGAATTGTTGAATAACTGATTGTTGCTTGCTGTTAACATTGACAACTTCAGCTTTAGAACAAATACAGATTTAACGGATACGAGTAAACCTGTATGACAAAAGCTAACCTGAAGCAAGTATCATGGGTAGCGATCACTACAATGGGAAGACTCTCATCCACTAGAGCCAGACGACCATGTTTCATCTCACCATCAAGCATTCCTTCACTGTGCATCAATGCCACTTCCTTTACTTTTAAAGAACCTTCCAAAGCTGTGGCATAATTTCATCATCTGCCAAACATGAGAAGTGACTGCTCTATAATTAGTAGCTTAGCAAGATATTTCTTTTCCTGGTCAAGCTTCAACACCTCTCTAACTTTGTCTACTAGGTATTAAGTAGAGGATGATTATCGAGATGATGAGAGAGAAAGATGGCTAGAGTGGAAGCTTGGGTTTCGCAATTGAAGTGGAGTGGTGAAAAAGGCAGAAAGAAAGAGAGAATCTTGGTTTTTATAAAAAAAAAAAAAAAATTGTTGGTTTGAATTTGTTTTTAATAATTGAAGTCTTTGAGTGGTCCGTCTTTGACGGGAGACTTTCACTTCCAAGGATGTCGCGGAAGTTCCCCCGGCTTAAGACATGACGCATGATTCCCCATCATGCGATGACGTTGGCCATGTCAGCGGATGGGTCCCGCTGAACTTGTGCGAAAAATTCCAATACGTCGGAACTTTGGACTCCCTCTTATCAAGGAAGAAGACAACCTCTTCTCTCTGTCTCTCTCTTATCCTTCGGAAACTCTCCCTCTCGCCTTCGCTCCCATTCCACTGCATTCTCCGGCGCATCGCTGCCGCCTCCGCCGTCGCCTTCACCTCTGGGAGCCCCGTCGGCGGCTGGAATATGGCAGCACGAAATTTCGCACTGGAACTTGCACCGGTAATTATAAATTGCACACCAAATGTTTGCGCAACTACCTCTTTCCCTGTTCAAATCTGGATCTGCAGTTTTGTTATAGGGGTTTGATGGGTGAAAGTTTCTGGTGTTGAGCTAATTGGGAGAAATTGTGCAACTGGACATCTTAGTTTTGATTTGAATTGCTGTGCAGACCGATGATAAAAACCCCACATTTCAAGAGAAGTTTGTGTTCTTGAAGGGTTTAGGGAATTAAATCTTGTGGGGTGGAATGGCAATATCCTCATTTTCAAGGAGTTCATTGGCACTAGGAACCAGATCTAGAGGGAGGAGCGGGTGAAGTCGCTTTGTGTGGACAACCAGATCTGGAGGGACCTTGCCCAGGCCAACGAGGCCTTCGCCAACGACCTCCGCACCAACCTCGAGCAGGTCCTGGCGCAGGTCAGCAAGGACGACCGCCCCCACAATGGGGCCTCCCTGGAGGACGAGGCGGAGCAATTATGAAGGAGGGGAGGAGGAAAGCGGGAGGCGGGCGGGAGTGGAGGCGCAGGAGGATGTGGGAAGGAGGAGGCGAGCGTGTTGTTGTTGCCGTGCAGGCACCTGTGTTTGTGCGCGGTGTGTGGGTCTTCCCTCCATACTTGTCCGCTTTTTAACTCTCCCAAATCCGGCAGTGTCCATCTATCCTAGACCAGTTTTTTTTTCCTCCTAATTTTCTCTCTTCGAAAAACAGAGGAAATAAGACGGAAGAAATATTTCCAAGAATTAGCTAGAAATCTCTCCGATCATGACCCTTTTTTTTATTGGTTCTGGTTGGTCTTGTGATTTGATTAATTCTTTGCCAAATATTTCTTGTCTCTTTCGATTCTCCAACTGGGTGGTTGCTGGCGGATGTTTCCAATATTCATATCCATGAAATTGATTGAAAAGAGTAATGAATGGTTCCTGGCACAATTTAGACATATTTCCACATCAAAACATTCTCCTCAAATTAGCTCACGCCTGACATAATATGGAGAATGAACTAAGCTTTGAATTTCCAACATACTTGTTTACCACAAACCTCTCAAACCACTTCTCCGTGAAGAAATAAATATGTTGAACATATAGCAAGCAATAACAAATGTTTGAGCATTTCATTTCACGTCAACCAAGTGACCAGCAATTACGGCCCTAAAGAGTGGATTAAAACAGCCGTTTGACGAACGTTGGAGCAGCAACGAACAAGGAGAGAGAAGCGAGCGAGTAGGGGCGGCTTTAATGTGCTTCGTCGGCGATCGCAGGGAACGGCCGCTTGACGAGCGCCGGAGCAGCAACGAGCGGGAGAGAGAAGGAAGCGAGCGCGGGAGCGAGGGCGACCTCAATGTGCTTCGTCGGCGACGGCGAGGGAGGACCCGCTCGAGGTTGGTGCGGAGGGCGTTGGCGGTGGCCTCGTTGGCCTGGTTGAGGTCCCTCCAGATCTGGTTCTCCATGCACAGCGACTTCACCCTCTCCTCCGGCGCCCGGTTGAGCTTACCGATCTTCTGGATCTCCTTCTCCTTGGCCGGAGCAGCAACGAGCGTGGCGAGAGAAGCGAGCAAGCGCCGGAGCGGCCGGAGCAAGCGCGGACAGAGAATTGGGGATTCAAAATTTTGAAAGCCGTCGAGTTCTCCAGAGAAGAAAAGGAAAGGGTTTGCTCCTCTTTCCTTTCTCTGAGAAGGAAAGAGTAAATGCATTGCAGAGGCGAGAGAGAGGAGGCAAGGGGTAGCGGGCAGGCTAGGGAAGAGAGGAAAGAAGCCTACGTTTGTGCAGAAGATGGCCAGCGGACCCACGCTTCCAGGTGGCGCTTCGTGTATGGCCGAAGACCACGCTAACCAACCATCCAATATTTTTTCCTGCTGAGCATCTTTCTACCTCGCATCTACGGTCCGCCTCGCTCCTTCTCCCCCGTCTACACTTTCTCCTCCGTCTCCGGCCATGTCGAGGCTAACCTCCCTGTCTCCTGTGAAGGTGAAGAAACAGAACTGAAGAACTGACGAACTAGAAAATGTGAAGATGAAGAGATATGTCGAAGAACTGAAGATCAATCAAGAAGCTTTGAATTCTTCTATTTCAATACGATTGTAATACAGAGTCTGTATATCTCGAATCATCAATGAACAAAGAAGATTAATACTTCTAAACTTCTCACACGCTCTTTCTCTCTATCTCTATCTCCTGTAAAAATACAGAGCATTTATTTACAGGAATCTTCTATCTGTTTTCTACATACATTCACTGAATGAAGATGATTCTGCTAAGACTACTTGTATATCTTTTCCTATCGAAGAAGATGAAGATACAACAGAAAAACTGATTTCAACAAGACTGTTTTTCAATCTGTTTCAATTCTCAACTGAATAACTGCTCACGAGTCTTCATGAGTTGGCAATCCGTGTCAGTCTTTCATCACAAATTCTTCACCATTGATGACGATCCATATCAACCTTCATCGCGATCATTTATTTGAGTTGTCGTGTCTTCTCCAGTCTGGTTTACTCACTTTGTTGCTTTGCAGCTCTTCCTTCTCTCTAATGTCAGCCTCTGTTCTTTCTCCTTTAATATCAGTCTTCACCCTCTTTTCCCTGTTATCAATGTCAGCAGCATAGGTAGTTGGTACAGTTGGTGTTTTTGATTTATATTCCTTAACATCTCCCTCCCCTGCCCTCGCCCCCGGAGTAGTTACCGACGCCAACTCCAAGGAGAGAACTTCCGGGCGCAGTTGCAGAGCTGCAAGTCGAACATGGTCGCTCACGGCCGTAGACAAGCCGCTGTGACTGGAGCTACGGTTGCAGATCTGGAAGTCGTTTCCCGGGGTGTGTTGGTGGAGGGCACCCCTACCCCTAGGACATCTGGGGCCGTGTCAACCTGGACTGATTCCCGATTCTGGGACGCTTCAGCGTTCACATGCTGGCGTGTAAGAGGCAAGAGTGGCGGGGCTGCCAGTTGGCCAGCACGGAACACGTGGAAGAAAACATACAAGAGGGCCATGGAAAGCAACACTAATGACAAGAGATAAGGGAAAGAGTAAAAGGGCCTCCGGACCAACAGCGACGCGAGGGACGCCACCAAGAGTGCGGCGACGAGCATCATGAGCATGGCGAATGCTCGGGCACGACAATCGGGAGCCAACGACAGGTGAGCAACGAGGGCCAATGAGCAATACAACATAAGAGAGAAGACGGCGAGAGAGGTGGCGAGAGGGTGGGTCTCGAATGGGGACTCGGGTTTGCCTTGGAAATTCACCTGGACGAGGTTGATCAACCCGCTAATAAGAAAGGCGACAATGGTGTGGAGGGCAAAAAGGTCAGGGGACTCTCTGGCGTTTGTATGGGGAGGACCGCTGGTCGGCATCATGCTGGGCTTCTGGAGGATCCCGTAGTACTATGTAAATGATTATTTAATAAAATGATGAAGCAAGAGGGTTTTATAAGGTCGAGGCTGGGAAGAAGAGGCTGGGAAAGCTTCACCGAAGCAAGGTAATCTCCTTCTCGTGGGACCGGGGAGCACCGCCGAAACTGGGGTTTTTCGAAAAAATATTGGGTGATCCGGGACCGCCACGTCAGCGTGGTCCCGGACCACTCACACGGCGCCACGTGTATGGGGAAGCCAGACAAAGGACGAAAATCGGGGCCCACTTCTCTAACGCTCTCTCTCCTCTTTCTCTCTTTTGTCCCCTCCCCTCATATGTGGCGCCATATGAGTGGTCCGGGACTACGCTGACATGGCGGTCCCAGACCATCCAATATTTTCTCGGGTTTTTCTTCGTTTTCTTTTTGGCAATGAGCCGAAAACTGGCGTTTGATAAGGTGGAATTCCTTTGATTGGGAAGCCTTCACCGAAGCAAGGTAATCTCCTTCTCGTGGGACCGGGGAGCACCGCCGAAACTGGGGATTTTCTTCGTTTTTTTTTTTTTTTTTTTTTTTTTTTTTTGCAGAGAGCCAAAAACTGTCGTTTGATAAGGTGGAATTCCTTTGATTGGGAAGCCAAAGCCGAAGCAAAGGATCAGGCAACTTCCGGGCACTCGACGTGCACGCCTTTTACCATTTCTTTCTTTTTGGTCCCACCTTCCGACAAGAAACGGTAGGTGAAACACTCCACGGTATATGAGATATAAAGTATTTCGGTTTCAAATGTCCTTTTCGAGTTCAATCGTCGTTTTAATTCAATTGCTGCTAAGCGCTATATTCGCATGACTGAATCGAATTGCGAATGCTTGCTCAGGAGTGAGATGAGGAAAAGGAAACAACGGAGGGATCCAAATCGGACCTAAATGGGAATGACATGAAAAGTCTTTTTCAAAACCTAGCATTAAGGGCGTTACGACGATATACGAGAGGAACGGAGCACTTGCTCAATGGCTGACAAAAAGGCTTACCCTACAATAGCTAGCTTTTGAGGGCGTTACGACGATATACGAGAGGAAAATGGCTGACAAAAAGGCTTACCCTACGATAGCTAGCTTTTACTTGCTTGAAGGAGATTAAAAAGGCTTCCTTCCTTGGAGAAAGACTCCTATTATCGTGGACTACTAATAAAGCTACGGGGAATGAAGAAACCACATACCACATAGAGAAAATAAAGTAGACAAACTGAAAAATCATACAAAAGTCAACATGTGTTGTGTCGTTACACACGTTCAACAATTCAAAATTTTGCTCTCCCCCATCCTCTGCTCTTTCTTCCTTGGACTCTGACCCACCTCTCTGCAAATGCTTTGACGCTCTCTCTCCTCTAACTTTAGATCCATTCCCAATTCTATCATAAGATGAAAAAACCATCAACTTTAAGTCTAATCTCAATTGTCTCCTAAACCTTTTTTATCTCATAAATCTACCTCCATTAATCCTTCGTCTAAAATTCTCGAGTGAACTTTTTGAGAATCCTCGGGCCAAGTATCTCCAGCACGAGTGTCTCGAGCATGAGCTCTCTGACCGCAAAAAATTGAAGACTCCCAAGCATGAAAGTTTGAATACCAAGCCCAAAACCGAAGATCCTTGTGAGATGAAAGGGAGACTCTCTATTGACACCTAATTTTTGGCAACTCTAAGGAAATAAAAAAAATTAAAAAAAAATCAGAACAAATAAAAGGAAAAAAGGGGAAAAATCAATTTGATTGATTATGCATGAAAATTGAAAATTCTGATGAATATTCAGATTTTGATAAATGCAAAAGCAATTAGAAAATCAGGTAATTAAAGGGTAAGGATTTTGATGAAATAGAAATAATCGAAGTAAAATCGAGCTGATTGTGAAATCACACTCTGATACACAGCCAAATCAATGCAATAGAAAAATACACATTCGGGAAATATCATAGAAAACGGCCATCCGGAATCATTATAAAAGAGTCACAATTTTCGTGACCAAGGGAGAGCGGAATCGGAAGCAAAAGATTGAGAGAAAAATTCGTACAAGGAAAGGAAATCTTCTTCCATCTTAGTCAAAGGAGAAAACCATTTCCCTTTTCTTTCTTTGACAAGACAAGGGAAAAGTCAGCAAAGAGTCAAAGGAGAAAACCATTTCCCTTTTCTTTCTCTACAAGAAAGGGGAAACGTCAGCAAAGAGATCAGGAAGGTATAGCGAGAGAAACGTGTGAGTGGACAGGTGAGGAGAGAGAGAGAGAAAAAAGAAAAAGAGTAGCAACTGTTCTTCTTCCTCAAGAGACCGACCACTTGTCCGCACCAGCCTTGCGCCTGCACCATGCCTGCGCCTCTCTGCCACCTTTGCACCACCGGTCCCCTCGCGCCGGCCCCCCTCCGTCTCCTCACTGTAGCCACCTCTGTCCAACGCAACAGCACCACCGCCTCCGCGTCACCTCGCCGTCGCTTTTGCCCCCCGTGAAGCTGCCGCTGCCCGACGCTTGTGCTAGTAGCCCGCGCTGCTCCGCGATCGCCCGGTGCTCAACGCCCCTACAGCGCCTCCTTCCGCGACCACCCGGTGCCCGACACCCCTGCAGCGCCTCCTTCCGCGACCGCCCAGTGTCCGACACCCCCTCCTCCGTGCGACAATTCTGCAACAACTCTGTGCCCGCTGCTGTGACTGTAAGATAAAATAGTTCAAATGCAAAAGCCAAGATCATTTATAGACAAATCTCCAGCCATTGTTCTTATTCTCATTCGTCTGAAAAACCTAAAAATCAAAAGAAAATTGGGCACACGCTACTAACCCAATTCACTCTCGTACTGATGGTGTATTCCCAATGAGAGAGTTTGAGTTAGAGCTTGTGATTGCCCATTAGAATGAACGATCGTTCCTTTTATAAACCGTCTTCCATCAAGGCGGTTACCAAATGGGCGGTTGTTACGAAAATGTACGTATGTGGAAAAACTACATGTTGAATAACCACCACTTTTAAAGAGAAAATGTGGGTTCGGAAATGTGGGATCACAAAAAATAAATAACGGCGGCACCACCGCCCATGACGCCCCTCACCGTTGATGCCTGCCAGCCCTCACTAGAGCTTCGACGATGGTCATCCTCCACTCGCGCCAAACCAACCTGCTGCCCCCTTTCCTTAGGTTGCTTACTTTTCTTTTTACTTTTATCTTTCATTTATTTTATGTTATTTTATTTATTTATTTTAAGTTTTGCTATTATTGTACCAATTGAAACATTGGGAGTTGATTTTCGTTTTATTGCAGTCATTATTCACGGGGTTTTGCCCAAAATTATTGTAATTATTTAATTTGATTTGTAAGACGTCGAATCATTTTTTAATTATATTAATTTTTTGGGCATTTTAGTAATATTTTAATTATTAAATCATTATAATTATTAATTTAATCCGTAAGACTTTGGATCAAATTTTTAATTATTTTGAATTTTCTTATATGTTGTGATTTAGGGTTAAAATAATTGTTAATTAAACCCGTGAGACAACGGATTATTTTTTTTGATTATTTTAATCCTTTATTTGATGAATGTCTTGATTAGTTTAGATATAATGTTTATTTGATGATTGCTCGTCTTGGAAAAACACTAAAAATATTTAAAAAAATCAAAATCAAAATCTCGCATCGAGATCTAGGTTTAGTAAATTAGGATTGCATTTTTAGGATTACATTTTTTAGGATTGCACTTTTAGATAGATAATTTTTGTAATAAATTAGGATTGATTTTTTTAGACAAAATTTTAAATAATGTCGGTACATCTTGATAATCTCTTTTTCTTAAAAAAAAAAAAATAGTTTTCTAAGATTGGATAGGGTTTAATTCAAATTAATCCCTAAAATAAATTAGAAAATTGTTCCTTTTTAGATAGTTTAATTAGGGTTTTTATTAATTCCGAATTTCAATAAAAAATACAAAAAAAATTAGGCGCATGTTAATTAGTTTGCATAATAGGTTCATTTAATTAGAATTTGTTTATTAGTAAAATTAAGTCATGTAGTTAAAATGCATGTTTTATGATAAAATTGTAATTTCAAGAAAACTAACCACTGGGGGTTTGTCCCAGTGGCCACCCTTTCAACTTGGAATGGGGAGGTAAGGGGTTCAAATCCCCACCTTCTCAGGGGGATTGGAGTGGGAATAATTTCATTTCGGGATTGGGTTTCGACTCCCACGCCCTATAAGAAGGCATGGCAAAAGTCTGAGAGTAAGTGTTAGAGTAGGCTTAGCGTAGGACAAACCAAAAAAAAAAAAAGAATTCAAGAAAACCCAAAAAATAATTGCTTGCTTTGTGTGTTTATTTCTTTTGATGTAATTTATTCTATTTATTGAATGTTTAATAATGATTGAACACCCGTGTGATTACCCTTCTGCATGATAGAGATTTAGATTAAAAAAATCCAAGCTGCTTACAAAAATATTTTTGAAAATAAAAAGAATAGTACCGAAAGGGCATTAGAGAAATCTAGTGTAACCAAGTCCCTGTATTCATAGTCTCTTAATTGTCTAATCGACCTACTATAGACTGATTAGTGGTGATCCTAGATAAAATCCATTTGCATGATAAAAATTTGAACCTAAGTCGCGAATTGATATGGACTTGGAAGAGCCCGAGCTAAATTTAAAACTTAGTAGTCCATTAGCCTAAACTTTAGATGGTGCCTTCGCCAAAATTTAGGTTGCGACACTCTCTTATGAGTAAAAACAATTGAAGAAAATCAACCCTAATTTTTTAAATTTTTACCGAAATGTCATATTCAATAAGATGTCATTTGGGCAGATGTGAAAATTCTATCTCAAAAAAATATTTTTTTGGTTGTGAAATTTTAGGAAAAAAATTTTGTAGTGACGTCATGAAAGCCACATCACTAAGGACGATTGGACAGAGAGTTAATGGTTGTAGATATAAGATTTAAGTAAAAGTTGATGGTATTTTATAAGATAAAAAAAATTAGGATCAAATTAGGATTAGATCTAAAGTTGATGGTTATTTATAAGACAAAATAATTTAGGATAAATTTAAAATAAGATTAAAAGTTGAGAGTTTTTTATGAGATAAAAGAAAATTTGGGATAGAAATTTTGTAGAAAATTTATTTGTATTTCCTAATTTTCTCTAATTTTGGGTCTCCCTTTGGTTGTCGAAGAACCTCCCTCTTCATAGTCATCAAAGAAACTCCCTCTCTTCTCCTTTTCAAAATTCGCTCTCTCGCCTTCGCTCCCAATCCGCTGCTTTCTCTAGCGCATCACTGTTGTCTCCGCCTCTGCCGTTGCCTCCAGGAGGCCCGTTGACGGCTGGAATATGGTAGCACCAAGTTTCCCACTGGAACTTACACTAGTAATTCTAAATTGCACGCCAAAATGTTTGCATGATTACCTCTTTCCCTGTTTACATCTGGATATGGGGTTTTGTTATGGGGGTTTGATGGGTGAAGGTTATGGTGTTGAGCTAATTGGGAAAATTGTGCGAATGGGCATTTTAGTTTTGATTTGATTTACTGTGCAGACCGATTTAAAGACCCCACATTTCAAGAGAAGTTTGTGTTCGCGTTCGTTAAAGGGCTTAGGGAGTTGAATCTTGCGATGTAGAATGGCAATATCCTCGCTTTCGAGGACTTCATTGGTGCTGGTGAGTAATTCCTTGCTACCTTGAACCCATTTTACTAACAACACTGCTTTTGACTTGTTCTGGATTTTGGTCTCTGAGTAGTGGCTTGTGTTCTTATCTTAGTTGTGTTTTCCATGATCTCAAAGGGTTCAACTCCATAAGGTTCTTTCTTAGAGCCTCGACAATACAACCTAGCCTCTTCAGACTAAAAAACGGGCAGGTGCGATCCATTGAATCTATTCCTCTTTTCTTATGCATGTAGAATTATGTATCTAGTTCAAAAGCAAATTACCCAAAAAAAAAAAGTCGAAAGATGGAGTACCTACGATGGCCTTTGTGAAAGAATTATGGCGTGGTTACTCTAATTCACTTGGGCTCCCAACAATATAAAGTGAGTTTCTTGACACTACTGTTCACACATTTTGTTTCATAGAACGATATACGTAGCCGACCGCTTAGCCTCCCACGTTAGCCTCCCGCCTCACCTTGCGATCTCGCAATTGAGGACATGGCCATGCTCCACCACATCAGCATAATCCCTTTCCATTTAGTGAGTGACACATGGAGCCATGTCCCACTAGGACAGATCTGAAAATTCTCTCTAATATTTCAAAATCTTGGGTCATCTTGTCAATGAAGAAGACTCTCTCTTCTTCTTTTCAATATTGGCTCCTCTCTCGCTTTCGCTCCCAATCTGCTGCATTCTCCGGCACGTTGCTGCAGCATTATAAACAGACAAATGCATTCATTCAACTATAGAAGTGTCTTAAGCCACATCAAAATTCTGGCGATACTAAATGGAAAGCTTCTGAAACAACTAAAAGAGAATGCAATAATTCATTGTTTTTTTTTACCATTCAAGTATGCGTCACTTTCTATCCCACCTTAACAATTCCTGAACTTCTAAGTTATATCTTCCTTTTTGTCTAAACTTATGTTTAGATAGACCCATCAAATGGGTGGGTCGGGTCAAAAATAGGTCGACCCATATTTGACCCATATTCTTGTAATGTAAATCAAGTATCCCATACCAAATCCGTACCCGACCCGATCCGTATTACTAAAACATATTAATATTCTAGGAAAACCCACTTCTACTATATGCTAATTGGATTAAAACTTCAAATTAAATTAAAAATAGTAAATAAAATAAAAAAAGTTAAAAAAAACCCATAAATTGAAATATTTATAAAAAATTAGACTATGCACATGCTTCTCTCATTTGAAGTGAACATACCATTGAATAACTAAAAACTGTAACATGAAAAAAATTTTAACTAAACCTAAAAAAGCTCATTTTTATGATTTTTTTATTAAAAAAAAAGTATTGTTAAAACATTTTTATGCAATACAATTTTTTTAACAATTTTTATGCAATATAAATTTATTGGAAAATTTTTATAATTCTTTTTAAAATAATTTTTAAAAAATCGAATTTTTAATTTTTTTAAATATAATTTTTAAAAATTAAATTTTCTTTTTCTCTTTTCTTTTTTTTTTCTTTGGCTGGCTACGGAGCCACGACGACGGCCGGCGACCGGCCACAGGCGAGATCGAGCTCGTTAGCGTCGGGCGGGGCTCGATCTTGTTGATCCGGTGAGGCCGAGGCCCCGCCCGACGCCAGACAAGCTCGAGCCTCGCCGGTCGTCGGCAAGATCAAGCCTTGCTGGATTTGGCGAGACTCAAGCTCGCCGGCGTCGGGTGAGGCTCGATCTCGTTGATCTAGCAAGGCCGAGGCCCCACCCGACGCCGGCAAGCTCGAGTCTCACTAGATCCGGGAGGATCAAGCCTCGCCGATCATTGGCGACACATCGGCGAACTCAAGCCTCACTTGGCCTGTCACCACCCGGCCGCCGGCTAAGGAAGGAAGAAAAAGAAAGAAAAAAGAAAAAGAAAAAAATTGAAATATGAAAAATAATTATAATTCCGATTTTTATTAGAAAAAATATTTTTATAAAGTTAAAAAATGCCATGGGTTTAAAGTGGGTTTCCTAATAACCCATTTAGACCCATTTCTTTTTGTGTTTTACTTTCTCGGACCCATTACTCATTTATGACCCATTTAACTAAAAATGGGTCATAATCTAAAAATGGGTCATAATATGGGTTTATGACCTATTTTGCCAACTCTATGTTCAAAGAATTTTTTGTATGAAGCATTAAATCCTTTGCTAATATCTCGTAGACAATGTTAGAGAGGTGCTAAATCTTGTGATAAGGAAATGGAAGATCTTGCTAAGCTAATGATTGCAGAGCAGTCATTTCTCATGTTTGGCAAAGGATACTACTATGCTACAGCTTTGGAAGGTTCTTTAGTAGTAAAGGAAGTGGCATTGATGCACAGTGAAGGAATACCTCTGGTGAAAAACATGGTCCTCTGGCTCTAGTGGAGAGAGTCCTCCCATTGTTGTGATTGCCACTCATGATGCTTCCTTCAAGTTAGCTTTTGTCGTGCAGGTTTACTCGCATCCGTGAAATCTTATTTGTTCTAAAGTTGAAGTGTCAATGTTCACAGCAAGCGACAATCAGTTATTCAGCAACTCCATGCCCACAAAGGACACCTAATTGTCATGCGCTCAAGGGGTGATGCGGCAGCTATTGCTTGGGGGAGCACTTCGAGTCATAGAAATTCGTCAGGTGGAGGACTGTCTTCAGCCTGTAGTCAATATAGTTCCTTTGTAGGTACAACTCTTATTTTCTCCATTCACTCCTCTCCTTTAGGTCTTTCACCTAGAAGATCAACCACTGATGGATCAAATGGAACCAGATAAACTACTTGATCAACGGGTTTTGAAGAGGCCACTTCTACTTATCTTCATGTTTATGCTGGTGAATCAACTAAAATTGTCTTCAGCTTTGCCCCTGCAACTATAGGATCTGTAAGTGGACAAAGGAAAGCTAAAATGGGCAATGGCTTTCTAACTTCTTCTTCCAATAGTTTTCTATGCTTGCCAAGATGCAACGTCTTTTTTTTTTTTTTTTTCAATACTACCAAATACGTTATAAATTGCTGAAGATGAAGCTATGATGTAGATGAGGTGGAGCTGAATGGGAGCATCTAGCTTTCTATTTTCTTGATTTGTTTTATGCTCTTGGTGTTTGTTATGGCATTAAGAGTTCCAAAATTCTCTCTATGATTTGGGTTTTAGTTCTAATAGAGAGTATTTTTTTTTAAGTGTTGACAAAAACAAAAGAAATCAATTTATTGATTGAGTCGTGACATTTTGCTGTTTTTATTTGTTTGTTTATTCATTGCTTATAGAGTATTTTCACATTCTTGTTCTTCCTTTCAAATAGGCCGTTTCATTTTAGTAGATTTTGCTAATTCGTCGAGCATGAGATAATTTTTGACATTTAGGGTGCAGTTGTTAGCGTATCATCTCATGGTCCTAAGAAAATATAATCTCAACCAGACTAGGAAACTCGCAAAGAGCATGACGACATAGTAGATGCGCACTAACAAATTTCTTCTTATTGTGTTTATTTGGCAATGGAATGGATTATGTTGTAAGAATGCAAAGCATCTTTCTGACACAGAGTATATATTCTGCTTATCACTTGTACTTCATTGAGTGGCAGTCCCTGCAAGATCTTTATTTATGATCAATTAGCAAAAACTGTCATAACCCACCTTTTTTGCATGTTCGCGGCTTCTTATGCCTCTATTTGTCAATATGCCTCAAAGTGTCATACTCATGGTACCTGAACATTGTGTCATGATTGACATAACGACGGTGACTACAACTTAGTTTCATCAGGGATGCTATGCAATCGAGAGCATTATGTTGTTCATCAATGTCTTCATCTTAAAGGTCAAGAAAAAAGTTATATTGCTGAGAGTATTAGTTATTGTATTTAGCATTTAGCATGGAACTCCATTTTTTTTTTAAATGGAGGACTTTGATTGAAGTATCTTTTGCTGCATCATAACATGTAAAATGTCGACTTGCCCCAAACAATCTATTCTGTTAATTTACCGTATTTTTAATATACGAGTCGGCTCTCCCTAAATACCAACAAAAGCAACACCATAACCTTCTACTAGCGTTGCTAATGGTTGCCCAATGCATTGTGTTATTTCTCTCCTCAACTCGTGTTTCACTTTCCAGGGAGAAAGTATTCAGCGGTTTGCAAGCGTGTGCGTCTATCCGGAAGTCACTTCCAGGGGTGTTTTGGTGGTGGGCACCCTGTAGGACATCCGAGGCCGTGTTAACCTGGACCGATTCCTGATTCCGGCACGAAGCGCACAAATGGTCGACTGTACAAGGCAAGAGTGGCGGGGCTGCCGTTCGGGGAGGACGGAACCTGTGGATGAAAATAGACAAGGGAATCATGGAAAGCAACACTAATGACAAGAAATAGGGGAAACAGTGAAAGGGCCTCCGAACCAACAACTACATGAGGGACGCCTCCGAGAGCGACGCCGCGAGCATCATGAGGATGGGGGAACGCTCGTGCACGACAATCGGGAGCCAACGACAGGCGAGCCACGAGCGCCAATGTGCAGTAGAACAGAAGAGAGAGAATGGCGAGAGAGGTGGCGGGAGGGTGGGTCCCGAATGGGGACGCGGGTTTCCCTGGGAATTTCACCTGGACGAGGCTCACCAGCACGGGAACAAGAAGGGCGACAATGATGTGGAGGGCGGTGAGGTCGGGGGAACTCGGGCGTTTGTGTGGGGATGAGCGCTGGTCGGCATCGTGGTGCACTTGTAGAGCATCGGTGGTCGTATGTAAAGGATGATTATCGAAATGATTAGAGAAAGAGATGGCTAAGAGGGGAAACCGAAGTTGGGCTTTTATAAGGTCTCGAAGTCAAGGGTGCCCAGGCAATTTCTGGGTTGTTCACGGTGAAACATTTGCGTCGAAAAAGCACTTTTGTCCTTTTTTTGGTCTAAAAAACACTTTGACGAGAGCTACTCAGCCCTCGTTGAAAGGTTAGACCCACACCGAGAGCGACGTTGCCACGCTTCACGTCAGCATACTCCCTCTCCAATCTCTAATCGGTTGGGGTTAGGGGAGACACGTGGCGCCCGAGAACGGCGAGAGAGGTGGCGAGGGGGTGTGTCTCAAATGGCGACACTTTCCCTTGGAATTTAACCTCGATGAGGTTGACCAGCACGGAAACAAGAAAGGCGACAATGGTGTGGAGGGGAATGAGGTCAGGGGAACCCTGGGCGTTTGTGTGGGGATGACCGCCTGGCGGCATCGTGGTGGGTTTCTAGAGGATCGGTGGTCCTACGTAGAAGATGATTGGCTAGAGCAGGAAGCACATCCGGCAGAGGGCTTCATACTTGGACCTCGCGGGGGTTAAATGTGGGCTCTTTTATGGTCAACAAGTTTCCCGGTGGTCACGGTGGGCAATTCTTGCTTATCCGCTTTCGGCCCCCTTTGACGGGGGGACTTTCGATTTGCGATCAACTTCGTGGGCGACTTGCCTTTGACCTCGTCATTAGCATCTTTCCTCTCCATTTGACATGAGGTGGCGTGACACCTGAAGCCACCCCTTACCGACATGGATTTGAAATTCTCTCTAATAGGCTTAAAATATCCTGCAAAATCCCTAACTTTAGGTGTCCTCCCAATTCTATCATAATTTTTTTTTTGGTCCCATAAAAGTCCTCCGACTTTAGATTGACTTCCAATTCTACCTTTAAATCTTTATTGACTAACAAAAAATTATCAACTTTAAGCCCAATCTCAATTTTTTACTAAACTGTTTTGTCTTAAAGATCCGCCCCATTAACCCTTCCTCTAAAATTCTTGAGCCAACTTTTCAAGGGTCCTCGGGCCGAGTGTCTTTAGCACGAGCGTCTCAAGCATGAGCTCTCCAACCATTAAAAATTTAAGACTCACGAGCATGAGAGATTGAAGAAGAAGCCCAAAATTGAAGATCTCTTGTGAGATGGAAGGAAGACTCTCTTAAAAGTAAGAATAATTGATGAAAGTAAACCCTAAATTTCCTAGTTAATATCATACCCAATAAGACATATCTATCTTAAAGTATGATGGTGACAAAGGAAAACGCAGTGCGCTTTCCGGGCCGACATCTTTACAGCGTGCACTCTGTTCTCGAGATGGAAGTTGAACAAATAATTAAAGGAAACTACGAACATTTTATGCAGAAAGAAATTCATGAACAGCCGGAATTCCTAACAACCACAGCGAGGGGCAGGCTTATCCGTGGAGGCACCTGCGGAGCTAGGACTGTCCTTCTGGGTGGATTGAAGGATCATCTCAAGGCAATTCTTGCTTATCCGTGTTCGGTCCCGTTTGACGGAGGGACTTTCGATTTGCGAGCAACTTCGTGGGCGACTTGCCTTTGACCTCGTCATTAGCATCTTTCCTCTCCATTTTACACTCGGTGGCATGATACCTGAAGCCCCCTTACCAACATAAATTTAAAATTCTCTCTAATAGACTTAATATCCTACGAGATCCCTGTTCTCCCAATTCTATCATTTTTTTTTTGGTCCCATAAAAGTCCTTTGACTTTAGGTTCACTTGCAATTCTACCCTTAAATCTTTCTACAGCAAAAAATTATCAACTTCAGGCTCGGTCTCAATTTTTTATTAAACACTTTTGTCTTAAAAATCTGCCCCATTAACCCTTCATCTAAAATTCTTGAGCCAACTTTTCAAGGGTCCTCAGGCCGAGTGTCTTCAGCACGAGCATCTCAAGCATGAGCTCTCCAACCGTTAAAAATTGAACTCAAGCACGAGAGATTGAAGACGAAACCCAAAATTGAAGATCTCTTGTGAGATGCATGGAAGACTCTCTTAAAAGTAAGAATAATTGATGAAAGTCAACCCTAATTTTCCTAATTAATATCATATCCAATAAGGGTGACAACGCGCAGTGTGCTTTCCAGGCCGGCATCTTTACAGCATGCACTTTCTGCTCTCGAGATGGAAGTTGAACAAATAATTAAAGGAAACTACGAACATTATATGCAGAAAGAAATTCATGTACAGCCGGAATCCCTAACAGCCACAGTGAGGGGCAGGCTTATACGTGGAGGCACCTGCAAAGCTAAGACCGTCCTTCTGGGTGGATTGAAGGATCATCTCAAGACAATTAGGAGGAGCCGGAGGATTGTTTTTATTGGTTGTGGTACGAGTTATAATGCTGCTTTAGCTGCAAGGCCAATCTTGGAAGAACTTTCAGGCAAGTAGTGAATGATAACTTATGTGGGCTGGAGATGTTAATTTATTTTTACCAACTCTTTTCTTGTTTGCTTGCTTTCAAAACAGGAATTCCTGTGACAATGGAAATAGCAAGTGATCTTTTGGATCATCAAGGCCCAATTTATAGAGAAGATACAGCAGCATTTGTCAGTCAGTCTGGTGAAACAGCAGATACCTTACATGCACTGGAATATGCTCTCCAGAATGGTGCATTATGTGCAGGAATTGCTAATACTGTTGGCAGTGCAATTGCCAGAAATACACATTGTGGTGTCCATATAAATGCTGGTACTGAGATGGGTGTGGCAAGCACCGAGGTGAGAGAGTACCTTTTGACATTCTGTTGCAGAAACGGTCCTCTCTACTTCATGGTTTTCTTGTCTTTTCTTTTTTCTTTTTTTCATGAAATTGATTTGCAGATATGCTTTTTGAGCAGGCATATACAAGTCAAATAGTTGTTATGGCTATGTTAGCTTTAGCAATTGGAGGGGATGCTATTTCTAATGAAGTGAGAAGAGAAGCAATAATTGATTGTCTTTTTGACCTTCCAAGTATGTGTCGATTCCTATCTCACCTTCGCAATTTCTTCTGTTGGATGTGCCTTTTCTTTCTAAACTCATGTAGATAAATTTTTTGTATGAAACATTAAATCCCTTGTTAATACCTTGTAGACAAAGTTAGAGAGGTGCTGAAGACCTGGAAATGAAATATCTTGCTAAGCTACTCATTGCAGAGCAGTCACTTCTCATGTTTGGCAGATGATACAATTATGCCACAGCTTTGGAAGGTTCTTTAAAAGCAAAGGAAGTGGCATTGATGCACAGTGAAGGAATACTTGCTGGTGAAATGGAACATGGTCCTCCGGCGCTAGTGGATGAGAGTCTTCCCATTGTAGTGATTGCTACTCATGATGCTTGCTTCAGTTTAGCTTTTGTCGTACAGGTTTACTCGCATCCATGAAATCTGTATTTGTTCTAAAGCTAAAGTTGCCAATGTTAACAGTAAGCAACAATCTTTGATTCAGCAACTCCATGCCTGCAAAGGATGCCTTATTGTCATGTGCTCAAGGGGGATGCTGCAGCCGTGTCTCTTGGTGGAGCATGTAGAGTCATTGAAGTTCCTCAGGTGGAGGACTGTCTTCAGCCTGTAGTCAATATAGTTCCTTTGCAGGTGCACAAAGAGTACTTCCAATAGTTTTCTATGCTTGCCAAGATGCAGCATATTTTTTTCCTACTCTACTAATGCGTTAAAATTTGCTGAAGATGAAGCTACGATGTAGATAGGTGGAGCTAGATGGGAGCATGTAGCTTTTTGTTTCCTTGATTTGTTTTATGCTCTCGTTGTTTGTTTTTTCATTAAGAGTTCCAAAATTCTCTCCATGATTTGGCATTTACTTCTAAAAGAGAGTTTTTTTTTTAAAGTCTTAATAAAAAAAAAAAGAAATCAATTTTATTGATTGAGCCTTAACATTTTGCTCTTTTTATTTCTTTATTTATTCATTGCTTATAGAGTATTTTCACATTCCTGTTATTCCTTTCAAATAGCTTGTTTTGTTCTACTAGATTTTTCTAATTCGTCAGCCATGAGATAATTTTTTGACATTTGGGGTGCAGTTGTTGGCGTATCATCTCACGGTCCTAAGAGGATACAATGTCAACCAGCCTAGGAACCTCGCAAAGAGTGTGATGACAGAGTAGAAGCCTACTAACATATTTCTTCCGATTGTGTTTACCCAGCAGTGAAACGGATTATGTCATAAGAATGTAAAGTATCTTTTGACATAGAGTATATATTCTATTGATCACTTGTAATTTTTGGAATGGCAGTCCTTGTAAGATCTTTATTTATGATCAATTAGGAAAAACTATTTTACCCACCTTTTTGCACGTGTGCGTCTTGTTATGCAATTATTTGTCAATTTGCCCCCAAGTGCGGTGCTCTTGGTACCTAAACATTGTTTCAAGGTGGAGGTTGGAAGAGGAAGATTGTATCCTCATTCGGGAAAAGAGAGCAGACACTATGGCAAAAAATGTGTTACTAAAGGTACAAGATTGATGGAATTGATCAAGTATATGAGATAAGATTTGCTTCGTTCGCTAAGATTGGTTTTTGGCATTAAGCGTGTCTCTCGAGTAGTGATTGTCATGTCGGTGATCAACGCAATTTTTTACCATGTTCTAGTTTCCTTTTTTAGTGTGATATTTAGCTCCATGATGCAGTTCAATTTGTAGAGATATAGAGCCCTCATGTATTCAAATAGAAAGAATTTCGATGTCTACTTTCTCCGCGAGCAGCCCATTCTATCAATTAATCGTACGTGGAAAATACAATATGACTCTCACTGGATAATAAAAGCAAAACCCTAAGCCGCTCCTGGCGTTGTTAACGGTTGTGCAACGCGTTGTTATTTTTCTTCTGAACTGTTATTTCGCTTTCCAGGGGTGTGCTAGGGGTGGGCACCCCGTAGGACATGTGGATATGGGTCAACTCCAGTTCCGGCACGAAGCACGCGCATCCATGACTGTGCGAGGCAAGAGTGGCGGGGCTGCTAGTCGGCGAGGACGGAAAACGTGGACAAAAATAGATACGGTCTTGTGGTGAACCCATGTGTAAAGGTTTCGAGCGAGACAGGGTAAGAGGACCACGGGAAACAACACGAATGACAAGAGATAGGGTGATGATTGAAAGGGGCCCGGGACCAACAATGATGCGAGGGACGCCACTGAAAGCGTGGCGGCGAGCATCATGAGGATGTGGAACGATCGGGCACAGCAAGCGGGAGCCAACGACAGGTGAGCGACAAGCGCCAGTGCGCAGTAGAATAGAAGACAGAAGACGGCAAGGGAGGTGGCTAAAGGGTGGGTCTCGAATGGGGACTCGGGTTTCCCTTGGAATTTGACCTCGACGAAGTTGACCAGCACGGAAACAAGGAAGGCGAGGATGGCGTGGAAGGAAGTGAAGCCAGGGAAACCTCGGACACTTGTGTCGGGACGACGGTCAGGCGGCATTGGGATCAGCTTCTTGAGGATCCGCAGTCCTGTGTAGAGGATGATAATCAAAATGATGAGAGAGAAAGATGGCTAGAGGGGGAGCACATTGCAGATGCCTGGGCGGCGACGCATATATATACAAAACGAGGAGCGACGGCGGAGTGACTATTTTGCCCCGTAAAAGTGTCCGCTTTGTAGTACGATTAACGACTGTAGGACTCGCGACAGCTGGACTCGCGACCCTTTTTTTTTTTTTTCTAACGACGGGTGAGCAATGCGTAAGAACCTATCCTTGGAAGGGGCGAGAGCGACTTTTCAAGCGCCATCCCGCGACTGAAGACGCTGCCACGCTCCACGTCAGGATGAGGGGGAACACGTGCTCGCTGGGTGATCCTAAAATTCTCTCCAATAGGATTAATACTTTAAAGACTTTCAACTTTAGATTTACTCTTAATTATATCTTAAACCTTTTTTATGCCATAAAAGTCATCCAGTCCGCTCCCAATTCTATCATAAAATCTTCAGTATTTTAAGTCTAGTCTCAATTTTTCCCTAAATTTTTTTGTCTCATAAATTTATCTCCATTAACCCTATATCTAAAATTCTCAAGTGAATTGTTTGAGGCTCCATGACCCGAGTGCCTTCAACACAAGCATCTTGAACGTGAGCTCTCCAACTGCAAGAAATTAGGGTTTGATCGGCGAAGTTTCTGGCATTAAGCTAATTGGGAAAACTGTGTGAATGGAAATCTAAGTTTTGATCTGATTTGTTGTGTAGACCAATTATAAAGATCCCACATTTCAAGAGAAGTTTGTGTCCACGCTGGTTGATGGGCTTAGGGAGTTGAATCTTGCAGTGCGGAATGGCAATATCCTCGCTTTCAAGGACTTCATCGGCACTAGTGAGTAATTACTTCCTGCCTTGAACCCATTTTACTAACGACACTGCTGTGGACTTGTTTTGAATTTTGGTCCTTGAGTGGTGGCTTGTGTTAAGCCACATCAAAATTCTGGCAACACTGAGCGGGAAGCTTCTGAGCACAACTAAAAGAGAATGCAATAATTCATTGTCATTTTGACCTTTCAAGTCTATGTCACTTCTTATCTCACTTTAACAATTTCTGAACTTCTAAGTTGTGTCTACCTTTTAGTCTAAACTTATGTTGAGAGAATTTTTTGTATGAGGCATTAAATCCTTTGCTAATATCTTGTAGACAAAGTTACAGAGGTGCTGAAGCTTGTGACCAGGAAATGGAAGATCTTGCTAAGCTACTGATTGCAGAGCAGTCACTTCTCATGTTTGGCATAGGATACGACTATGCTACAGCTTTGGAAGGTTCTTAAATAGTAAAGAAAGTGACATTGATGCACGGTGAAGGAATACTTGCTGGTGAAATGAAACATGGTCCTCTGGCTCTAGTGGATGAGAGCCTTCCCATTGTTGTGATTGCTACTCATGATGCTTGCTTTAGGTTAGCTTTTGTTGTACAGGTTTACTTGCATCCGTGAAATCTTTATTTGTTCGAAGCTGAAGTTGTCAATGTATACAGAAAGCAACAATCGTTATTCAGCAACTCCATGCCCGCAAAGGGTGCCCGATTGTCATGTGCGGGGGGGATGCTGCAGCTGTGTCTTTGGGTGGAGCATGTAGAGTCATTGAAGTTCCTCAGGTGGAGTGCTATCTTAAGCCTGTGGTCAATATAGTTCCTTTGCAGGTACAGAGTACTTCCAATAGCTTTCTATGCTTGCCAAGATGCAACATGTTTTTCTCCTACTCTATTGAATGCGTTATAACTTGCCGAAGATGAAGCTATGATGTGGATGAGGTGGAGTTGAATGGAAGCATCTAGCTTTCTGTTTCCTTGATCTATTTTATGCTCTTGGTGTTTGTTTTTGCATTAAGAGTTCCAAAATTCTCTCTAGGATTTGGCGTTTAGTTATAAAAGAGAGTATTTTTCTGCAAAAACAAAAAGAATCAATTTTATTGATTGAGGTGTAACATTTTGCTGTTTTTATTTGTTTGTTTATTCATTGCTTATAGAGTATTTTTCACGTTCCCGTTCTGCCTTTCCAATGACCTATTTCACTTTAGTAGATTTTGCTCATGAGATAATTTTTAATATTTGGGGTGCAGTTGTTGGCATATCATCTCACGGTCCTAAGAGGATACAATGTCGACAAGCCCGGGAACCTCGCAAAGAGTGTGACAACAGAGTAGAAGCCCACCAATAGATTTATTTTGATTGTCTTGATCCGGTAGTGAATTGGATTATGTCATGAGAATATAAAGCATCTTTCAGACACAGAGTATGGATTGTGCTAATCACTTGTACTTTATTGAATGGCAGCCCTTGAAAGCTCTTTCTTTATGATCAATTAAGAAAAACTGTTGTAACCCACCTTTTTTTAGCATTTGCGGCTTGTTGGAAGCTCTTTCTTTATGATCAATTAGGAAAAACTGTTGGAACTCACCTTTTTTTAGCATTTGCGGCTTGTTATGTATTTACATATCAATCTGCCTAGAAGTGTCATATTCATAGTACCTGAACACCGTCTCATGATTGACATAACAACGATGACTACAACTTACTTTCACCGAGGAGGCTATGCAACTTAGAGCGATACATGGTTCATTAATGCCTTCATCTTAAAGGTCACGAAAAAGTTCTACTGCTGAAAATATTAGTTATCGTTTTTAGCATTTAGTGGGAACTCCCTTTTTTATGCTGGACCTTTGATTGAAATATATTTTGTTGCGTCATGAGAAGTAAAAGGAGTCAGGTAAAGGTCAGAAGAGGAAGATTGTATCCTTTTTGGGGAAAAAAGAGCAGGCGGTACAACAAAAATGTGTGTCATTAAAGGTGCCAAAATCGGTTTTTGGCGTTTTGCAGTCTCTCAAGTGGTGATTGTTGCGTCAGTCGTCAAACCGCTAGTTAACTCTCGGTTCATACCTTTCTTAGGAAATAGTCCGAGGTAAATTATACCGTGGTTTGATCCACTTTTTCATTATGATATCGTAAGGGGAGGCCTCGTGTATTCAAATTGAAAGAATTTTAATGTCAGCTTGCTGCGAAACTAGTCCATTCTCTCAATTAGTCATATAGGTAAATTACAATGCGACTCTCAGAATATACCAACAGAAACAAAACCCAAAGTTCCTACTGTCGCCGTTATTGGTTGTCCAAGGCAACGTTGTCATGTTTCTTCCCTAGTCGTGTTATCTTTTGCAGGGTTGTGCTTGTTGGGGGCGTCCCGAGGGACATCTGCGGCCGTGTCAAGACGGCCCAATCCCCAAGCAATTCCCAATTCCGGCGCAAAGCACGCACCCATGACGGTAACGGGCAAAGATGGCAGGGCTCTTCCACCATGTAGGCAGCAAGAACGGCACACAGCGACAAGCATAGATACAAGCTTGTGTCGAACCCACATAAGAAGGTTTCGAGCGGGATGACACAAGAGGACCATGGAAGGGAACACAAATAACAAGAGATAGGGGAAACAGCGAAAGGGGCCCGGGACCAACAAAGCTGCAAGGGAAGCCACCGAGAGCAAAGCCGCGAGCATCGTGAGGATGGGAGACGCTCGGGCACAAGAATCGGGAGCCAACGACAGAAGAGTAACCAGTGCCAATGCGCCGTACAACACATTACAGAAGACGGCCAGGAATATATTGGCTGAGCGATGACGTGCGAGGTCGGTCTCATGCAACATTTCTCATATATTTTCTTAACTCGCCTTATTGAGGATGGGGCCATTTAGAAAGTCATTTCCCAGTGTTGCAACCAAATTTTGGGTGTACCATTTAAGGTTTGGCTAATGGATTACTAAGCCTAAATTTAGTTAGAACCTTCACAAGCTCATACCAATTTGTTACTTAAGTCGCGACTTAGGTTCAAATTTCTTAACATACAAATAGATTTTCTCTAAGAGTTGTCACTAATCAATTTATGGTAGGTCGATTAGACACCTAAGTAAAATAATTTCTTTTTATTTTCAAAAATATTTTTTTGCAGTCAACTTCAATTGATTTTAATTCAAGTCTCTAACATGTGAGGTGAGCAAATAAAAAATATAGAACAAAATATTTTTTTTTTGTTTTCTTAATGAGCATGCAACCTAAGACATTTTTTGGTATTTTTTATGAAATTCGAAATTAAAGAAATGCAATAATTAAATGTGCAATCTAAATTAACCAAATGACCTAATTCTAATGATGGGCAATTTATAATTAAATGCACCTAGCAGCGATCATTAATTGACATGCACTTCATGAACCTAATTCTATATGATATATGCATGATTTTTTTCTATAAACATTCATAATTAAAATTGCTAAATAAAAATCTAACTAAAGTGAGATATTATCTATTTTAAGTTAGGAATAGACTAATCTAAATCCTATCTTAACTTAGAAAATTATATCGTCATGAAATTTAATTTAAAATATATTATTTAACTTAGATACCATCTAAACATGCATTTAAAAAAAAATAACTATTCTATCATGCAAATCCTATCTAATAAGAAAACAAATTTAATCTACATGATATGCAAAATGCAATTTTTTTTTGTATTTTTTGGGATAAATAAAGCAATTAAAAGATAAGCACCAAATCATTCACAATTATCAAAGATATTATCCACCATTCAAATTTGGAAATGATACCTAATCGAACTTGATTATTTTCCTAATAAAATCGATAAATTGATCTTAAGCCTTAAATATCAAGATATCAATTTTATTCCCGCGTGATTAATTATTCCATTTAAAGCCTTATAGATTGAATAAAAATACAGCGTGCAGTTGCGAATTAGGAAATAAATCCTAATCGAAAGTTATGTCTATCATTCATGGATATGAACACTAGATTTAATAGATATATATTAGGCAATATAGTATCGAAATCAAATTTGGATAAAATAATTACCTTATGTTGCAAGTATTATTGCCAAATTTGAGCTCGACGGAATCGGCTCGACAAAGGGTCGGGAATAGCTCCATAATCACCTAGTTTAGACGATTCGTTTCCAAAACGGGACCAGCGGCAAGGGCTCACAAATGGCGGAGGCTACATGGCTCGCGGCGTGGGCAAGCTCACGGAGATAGAGCTTGCAGCTAGTGATCTCGAAGGAACGCGGACATTGGCCAAGGACGCCTATTTGCAGCAGTAAGTGATCTTTTTTTAGTTAAAAAATGAAGGCCCAATCTCCTTTCTTACAAGCTGAAGTCAATGGTCAAGGGTGCTTTTTATGGCCTCATCCACAGCCAATCCCACTAAACTTTGTTTCCCGTACTTCTCTTCCTTTCACCGCTTGACTATATGCTCATCCTCACGTAAAAGCTCAACCTGCAAAAAATATTTAAAAGAATCACGCTGCAGCTTACGATAAAGGTAAGCTAGGACTGGAGGGACAGCTTGGCGATAGATGCGGGTTAAGTGCAACTCGGCTGGTCGCGTGGTCAAAGTGTCAGTGGCAGCTAGTCTCGTCGTCGACGTGGATCGGCGATCGTGGGTCAACGGCTTAGCAAGGATGGCATCGGGACAGCGACTTGCGGAGGGGAGAGATGCGACGGCGCTCGGGTAGCAGAAGCGGCCTCAGGCGGGGCTCGACGTCGAAGGGCTAAGGCGCGTGGCGGTCGGAGTCGCAACGCTGTCGGGGCTGCTCGTGGCGTTGGGCTGGGTTCCTGCGGGCGGTGGCTGCATGCAATGGACTAAGGGCGGTGAAGACTGGCCTGGTTTGCCAGACGCCAACACCGAGCCGCTTCACGGGAAACACCAAAAACCTGCAAGAAAATTCGTCTTCGCGGCCGGGAAAGCACTACCAGATCTGGTAGTGTTGTTGGAAAGAGGCTGCAAAGACGGTGTAAGTCCCCCACAACGAAGATGATCAAAAAGAGAGCCCCCTAAAAGAGAAGCCCCCTTCCACTCACGATTTTTCTTTCCCTCTTCTCTGTAATGGTCGTGCCTTAATGTGTGCCCCTACAATGTTTACTCTCCTCAATTGCTCGGCCGATTCTCTCAATATTGTGGCCGAACCCTCTCACGATTTCTCTTTCCTTCGTGTACTCTCTGAAGTGATATGTGAAGCTCGCCCCCGATTTCTCCTATCTCTAGTCTCTCGCCGTGTATTCAATATATGTGGCCCCCGAAACCCGAACAACTTATTTATAGGCCAAGGATTAGGTTTTCTTAATTTTCCCAAATTGATATCCACAAAAGTTCTTTTTCCAAATGCAATATTCGTTTTGCCGAACGTAATATTTGCTTTTCCACTTACCCTATCCGAAAAAATTTCATCATATCCCGGAAAATTTCAAATTCCTACTTTGACGAGATAATTTCCAATAAATAAAAAAAGGGGGGGCTTGGGCAAATTTGCTCGCTTTGTGGGCTTAGTTCAACCTGTCAATTTAAAGCTTAGAACTACTAATTCAAATCAATTCATCACCGGTCCAAAAAATAAGTGCAAAAAATGCAAATTAAAAATAAATGCACCTAAATCTATATGCTATGCAATTAATATTTTTTTTAGGGATAAAATTAACCCCTAATTTTTAATGCGATAAATGACTAAACAGGTTGCCAAAATTTAGGTGTCAACACCCAAGAAAGTGACTTTATTTTTCTGTATTTGATAAAAACTAGAAAAAAAAATCTGAAAAGTATTTTCCATTGATTAATAAAAAAATCTAATGGTGAAATGTATTATGTTATGAGAATGTAAAGCATCTTTCTAATACAAATTATACATTCCGTTGATCACTTGTACTTTATTGAATGGTAGCCTCTACAAGATCTTTGTTTATGATCAATCAGAGAAAACTGTCGTAATCCACATTTTTTGCGCATTCACGGCTTGTTATCAATCTACCTCAAAGTGTTGCACTCATGGTACTTGAACATGGTGTCCTAGTTGACATAACAAACAACAACGACTATAACTTAGTTTCATCCGGGATGTTATGCAATTTAGAGCAATATGTTGTTTCGTTAATACCTTCATCTAAAAGATCACAAAAAGTTCTATCGCTCAAAATGTTAGTAATTGTATTCAGCATTTAGTAGGGAATTCCATTTTTTTTTTTTTATAGAGGACTTTGATTGATGTATCTTGGGCTGCATCATGAGATGTAAAAGGAGTCTGGTGGAGGTTGGAAGAGGAAGATTGTATCCTTATTCAAGAGAGAAGTGAAGGCAATATAACAAAAAATGTGTGTTATTAAAAGTGCAAAATTGATAAAATCAATCAAGTATCTGAGACATGATTTGCTTTTTTCACTGAGATTGGTTTTTGCCATTAAAGATGCCTCTCGAGTGTTGACTGCCGTGTCGGTCATCAACTCTTGGTTCATACCTTTCTTGGGAAAAAGCCCAAGGCAACATGTGCCGTGTTCTAATTTCCTTTTTCAGCGGGATATTTACTCCATGATGTGGTCCAATTTGCAGACACGCAGAGTATTCAATTGGAAAGAATTTCGAAGTCAAGTTTCTCCAAAGCTGTCCATTATTCTAACAATTGATCATTTTTCGAAAATACAATGCTACTCTACAGAAGCAAAACCACAAGCTCCTGCTGTCGCTTTTATTGGTTGTCAAGCACAACCTCGTCATGTTTCTTCACTAGTCGTGTTATCTTTTCCAGGTTTGTGCTAGTCGTGGGCACCCCCCCGAGAACAACTGTGGCCGTGTCGGCACGGAGCCATTCCCAATTCGGGCGTAGAGTACACGTCCATGTTGGTACGAGGCAAAGGCGTGTAGTCGGCAAGAACAGAACATGGGGACAAAAATAGATACATCTTGCGTTGAACCCACATGTGAAGGTTTTGAGCGAGACGATGCAAGAGGACCACAGAAAACAACACAAATAACAAGAGATAGGGGAAACGGTGAAAGGGGCAAGTTTGTGATTTTTATGAGAAAAAAATTAGGGTCAAATTAGTATTTGGTCTAAAGTCAATGATTTTTAATAAGACAAAAAACAGTTTAGGGTAGAATTAGAATAATATCTAAAGCTGAAGGGTTTTTACAAGACAAAAAAAATAATAATAATAACATAGAAATATCATAGAATTGGAAGTCGAGGTAAAGTTAAAATTTTAAATGGCATTAGACCCTCCTCATATTCCAAACTTTTGGGTCTCCATCTTGTCATCGAAGAAGACTCTCCCACTTCTCCTTTTCAAAATTCACTCTCTCACCTTCGCTCTCAGTCCGTTGCTTTCTCTGGCGCATTATTGCTACCTCCACCTCCAGGAGCCCTATCCACTGCTAGAATATGGCAGCACCAAATTTCGCACCGGAACTTGCACTAGTAATTCAAAATTGCACGCCAAATTTTTGCGTAATTACTTCTTTCCCTATTCAGATCTGGACATGGGGTTTATTAGGATCTAATGGGTGAAGTTTCTAGTGTTGAGTTAATTGGGAGAATTGTGCGAATGGACATCTTAGTTTAGGTGGGGATTTTATATTTATCAGGAAAAATTAGAAAGGAAAAATAGATGAAAAGAGAATGAGTTAAAGTAAATGAAAATAATAAAAAAAAAAATTATGGGTAGGCGATTTTTATGGAAATGTGAATGTGTAAAAGGAATAATCATTTTTTTCACAACCAAAACACAACAAGTATACTCCTCAATAAGAGGAACACGATGCGCGTAGCGTGCATTTTCATCCTCATTTCAAATCTTTATAATAAAGATTGACCGTACATTCCACAATGAAGAAAATGAAATTTCAAATCTCTATGGTACCTTTCTAGATGGCAAAAATTGACTTAAAAAAGATTCTGATTTCATTCATTCTACTCGGCCTAACCACATTTAGATAATTGCAATGAAATTGCTACAAGATAGATTGATGTACTTTGTCATTGTAGGGGAAAATACTAAAGGTAATTATCAATATGAAACAAAAATAGTGGGCAAAAGAATGGAATCTTGCCTCATTTCTAATCTAAGGTGTAAGAGGAAAAAAAATGGTGGCGTAAAATAAAACAGAAAGGAATATGAAGACGACCTTGGACGTTGAAGAACAAGCGCAGCACGGCCAATTGGTGAAAATCGATAGACGCTCATTCACCTTTTTGGGCTAGCAAATGTTAAAGATCGGAAGAATAAATTGGGCCTCAAAGAAGGGCCAAGGCCCACGAACAACTCTAGACCAACCGTCACTTCCTAATGGAGAAGGCCTTCTGGGTAAATAGTTTTGATCCTCTTCTTCAAAAAATGTCCCCGCCGTTGGCGAGTGACTTGCACCAGTAATTCTAAGTTGCGCGCCAAACTGTCCATTGAATCTATTCCTCTTTTTTTATGCATGCAGAATTGTGTGTCTGGTTAAATGCAAAATGCAAGCCTAAAATGACCTTTATATAAGAATTGTGGCTTGATTTCTCTAATTTATTCGAGTTCTCAATAATATAAAATGAATTCTTGATAATACTGTTCACACTTTTGGTTTTATAGAATGATATAGGCAGTCAATCACTTACGTTAACCTCTTGCCTCACCTTGCCATCTCACGATTGAGAATATGGCCACGCTCCACCACATCAGCATAATCTCTATCCACTCCGTGAGTGACACATGGAGCCGTGTCCCGTCGGGACAGATCTGAAAATCCTCTCTAATATTTCCACATCAGCATAAAATTTTCGTTTTCTTTTTTCGTTTACATCTCGTTCAAGTACGCCACCGGTTCCGGAGTTCATGAGAGCTTATCCTTTCTTGACGAATCGTCGTCTATCATCATCCATCGAATCCTTCGAGGAAGACGAATAAGAAGAAGAAGAAGAAGAGCAGGTCAAAGGTCAGAACTGATCTCCATCTCTGGCTACCCCCTCTCTCTCTTTCTCTCCCCATCTCCGTCTCCCTCTCGCGGATTTTTTAGTCGGAGCTCCGGCAGCCGTGAAGGAGGAGGCGGACGCAGGCGCGGAAGGCGAAGGGGGAAGAAGGGGAGAAATGTGGGGCATATTCGCCTGCCTGAACTACAATGTGAAGAGCGAGAGGAGCTACATCCTCCAGGTTCTCTTCACGGCCTCCGTCGCCTCAGTACCGCGGCTACCACTCCGCCGGCGTCTCCATCGACGCCTCCTCCGTCCCCCTCCCCACTCTCGTCTTTCGCCAGGAAGGCAACATCGAGTCCCTCGTCAAATCCGTCTACCGAGGTATAACCCCCCCCCCCCCCCCCTTCTCGCGCTCGAATTTTGTGATCTGACGAAGCGAGCCTTATGAACTGGAGATTGATTTCGGAACGATCGGTTGACTGCTTAGTTCATCTGCCCCGCTTGACGTGATTCTTGTGGAACAGGTCTCTCCTTTTTCGTTTTGTTTGTTTCCTACTTGTCTGATTAGTTATGGAAGTGTACTGTTGTGCTTTGCCGATCATGGTCGCTGCATATGATTTTCATGCGCACCTCGGATACGGTTCATCTCCTCGATCTGATTCGGTCTCTCTTTTTCGTTTTTTAGTTAATTTATTACGTTTGTCCTCGTTAAAGGGCGTTGTTCTGCGGTTAGACCTGCTGTGTCGTTTGTCAATTTGTCCCCTTTTGGACTAATTTCGAGAGAAACCGTCCACGTGGTCAGAATGCACTGCTGGAGAGCGTCTTTCGGACTGGAACAGAAACACACGCCCTTTTTATCATTCTGCTGTTTCTATTCAGAAAAAAGCTCAATAATCCAAAGGGCCGCCTTTTCTTCTTCGGCTTTCTGATTCTGGTGAAGTAACACAGTTACTTGGCTAAGATAAGGGAAGAGGAAATAAGAAGAGAGAGGTGGAATCGTCGTGACAATGAAATTGGCCTTTGTTCAGTGGGACTTTAATCGAGACCAACCTTATTGCTGATGGTGGTGGACATTATCTAAACTCGCTCCAAGTTGTTTTGATACCTGAGCTTCTGGGTGAAACTAGATATTCATTGTGGGGTGAAAGTTTAACCTTGTTGCTAATAGTTGCTGGACATAATCAAAGCTCATTGAGGTGTGAAAGTCCATCTTTTCTCCGAGATTCTCTTAGAAATTAATTTGGCAAAAATACAAGTTGAGAGTATTTTCATTTCGAGCAGCGTTAGGATTTTTTTTTTTTTTTGGGAGATAGAGGAATGTTAAGCAGTGGTCCACATGTTCACTGTCAAGTTTAAATGCAATTATTGGATTGAAGGAAATATTATTACATAGACCATGTGTATTCACCTTGAATCCATTTATGCCATTGAAACTATCGCGTCTCATTTGTAAATTCAAGGGAGCTCCACTGGTTTAAATGTTGCAGTTTTATATGGGTGCATGCATTACTCAACATCTTCAAACTAGGAATGTATTTTTGTGTAGGATTTTTCTCGTTTATTCCGTTAAACGAAACTTCTGTGTGGCCGTTCTACTTTGTTATATTTGTGTGATGGATTATTTGACATCTCCATATTTCAAGTCTTGGCTTTTTAGTTTTCCTCAACGAAGTTCAAGGAATTCACTGTTGATTATGTTATCATCAGAGGTTGATGCCACAGACTTGAATTTGGAGGAATCTTTTCTTACTCATGCCGGAATAGTGCACACAGAGTGGGCGACTCATGGAGTGCCTGCTCCTAGGAATAGTCATCCTCAGAGCTCTGATGCTGAAAATGAGTTTTTGGTTGTACAAAATGGGGTCGTTACTAATCATGAGGTTGGTTAAATTATGAAAGCTTTGTTTCACCTTTGAGGTGAGTTAGCTTTCAAATTTTCATGAAAGCCGAAAGTGCATCCTTGTCATTGATTATTTGTAACATTATGACAATGTAATGCTTACATCTCCTGAGGTATCGCAGATCATATTTTGTGTTTGGATGATTTTATGCCATAAATCAGTTTATGCATCTTAGAGGTATTTAATCTAGACAACTACTCTTTCTTAGAATGTGAGTGAAGCCATAGCTGCTGACTAGAAGGAGAAGTTGATTCAATCAATGAAGCTTTATTTGATTGATCTAGTAAGGGGTCTTATGAATAGGCCACATTAGTCATTGTTAATAATAAACTGGGGCAAGGCTTATCCTTCTGTCATATTATCATGGACCTTTCATTGAAGGCTTCACAGAGCACATGCAGCTTGAAGTGTGGATCATTAGCAGCAAATGTCCTGTGTACCATAAGGAACCTTGCAACAGGTTATGGACCTCATTTTACCCCAGTGAGAAGCAATTTTAGATACCAAGACGCTTTCCTAAAAGAACTATACGATATGCTCCTAATTTAAATGTTACTCTGTGATGAGTCTGTAAAATTCTGTACAATCTCAATGGTATTTCTCTCTAGCTTAAAAGTAATGAAGAAATTTTGCCAGTAGATTCTTCTATGGTTCTTACCTTTTCGTTTACATTTGCAGGTCCTAAAGCAAACGCTAATTCAACATGGGTTCACATTTGAATCTGATACTGACACTGAAGTGATTCCTAAGCTTGCCAAGTATGTTTTTGATAAATCTAATGAAGATTCAGGTAATAGCTTATATGCAATGAAGATCATCATTGCATTTTAATGAGCTTCTTACTGAATTTGTGTGTGAAGAAAAGGAAACCTCAGTCAACACAATTTCAAGAGACACTGAAACTAAAAAAGTTGAAGTTAATCATTTTAATTTTTTGCTTAACAATCTTCCAATTGAAGCTATATTATTAATCTATAGATTTTCAGTTGAATCTCGTGTAATTATATGAAGGTTGTAGTGTTGGAAATCTGTTCAACTCTTTGTAAACACTAAAGAGCCACGATGGATAAAACATCTCTGACATCTTTTGTTGAAAGTATCGTTTATGTATGTCAGGCCCATGTTGCACCAGTACTTTTCCCAACAAGTGTAGGGACTTCAGATCTTAAAACAAATTGTTTTGGTGATTCATTTCCTTTCTGTAGGGCCTCAGTAAATGGATACTTAATTCTGCAACAGCCTTTTAGCGTATGAATGACATCATTTTGGGCAAAAGTTGATTTTATTTCTCCAATTGTTTGCTTGTAGTAAATTAACTGGCAATATGACCACCAATGGGATTGTCCTCATCATATATACATATTCCACATAATTTGCTTTTTGTCTTGAAGTGTGCTGTCGTGTTACTTTACCCTAGAGCACAATGTTCAGTGACATTTTATTTATGAATGGTATATTATTTGGACTGCAGGTGACACGACTGTCACATTTAGTCAAGTTGTACTGGAAGTCAAAGTAAGTTACATTTAAAACTTGGGTGGTACTTGTTGCAAATGAGTTACTTTTGATCACATCTCATGAATCATTATCTATTTTCAGTTGCTTTGTGTCCTTTCAGCTCCACTAAAAGCTATGCTATGTATGTTCTTCTTGAAATGAGGCTATTAACAATAGTTCAATCAAATGTTTCTGCAAAGAGTTGAATAGCATCTGTTTTGCTTGGTGGAGACAGTATATTGAGTTTTTACTTTTGGTCTTAGAGTGCCTTAGAAATGCTAAGCTGGATGCGCATTAATTTCCTATTAGAACCGGGAATTGGAATAGCATTGTTACTGTTGTCCACCATGGCACATATTTTTGGTCATGATACGATAAGTTTGAGAAAAGCTTGTGGTTGTCTATGGTGCTGAACTCTTACTTCATTTTTAGGTCTCCATGATGCGTCAACTGCAGCTTAGTCTTAGGATTTCTTTATTCGTATGTGTAGTTGTCCATTCCTGTTTATGTCTTACCTATGCATTTTGGTTGACAAAATTCTTGTTTGTCTTGTAATTTATCATAATCGTAACATAGTTATTAATTCATTCAGGAATTGACGGAAGAATCAAGCAAAGGATCATTATTTCATGATGATAACTACCCTTCGCAGTATGGGAATCCCAGGGAACTGTTTTTATTGAGTGATGCAAATGCTCTGGTTGAGCACACAAGAACAGTTCTGGTCATTGAAGATGGTGAAGTTGTTGATCTGAAGGTAATTACATAGTTGTTTTAAGGAATTTATGTGTATTTTTAACCTTTATGGCACAGGCTGCCTTATCAGTCTCTTGATTTTATGTTTTATTGATTGACCAAATGTATCTTAGTTGTTAAGATTTTAGGGGTGGGGGGTACCTCACCTCAACGTGAGTTCTATCGATTTCGTCTCAGTATCAATTTGTGAATATACCGTCGGACTGCGTAGCAACATGGTAAAATATGCTTAATATCACCGGTACTAACCACCTATAAAGTTGTACCAAGAACCTTTCGGCTCAATGTCGCCAGAATTCTATTTGGCTTGACTTCTTGCATGTAGCTGAATAGCAGTCTTGTCCTTTTCCATTGGAGGAGCATGTTGCCTACATGGGAGGTGAACTTTGATGCGGAAAGTCCTGCTATATCACCTCAATTGAGGGCTGATGACTATGATCGTTTCTTTCCAGAGTATTTAATAACATAGTGACTCATGAGAAGCCAAATGCTGAATTTATTGTACTAATGCTGGTTGCATCAGGATGGAGGGGTATCTATCTTAAAGTTTGATGGTGACAAAGGAAAACGCGGTGTACTTTCCAGGCCAGCATTTGTACAGCGTGCACTTTCTGTTCTCGAGATGGAAGTTGAACAAATAAATAAAGGAAACTACAAACATTATATGCAGAAAGAAATTCATGAACGGCCAGAATCCCTAATAACCACAATGAGAGGCAGACTTATGCGTGGAGACACCTGCAAAGCTAAGACTGTCCTTCTGGGTGGATTGAAGGATCATCTCAAGACAATTAGGAGGAGCTGGAGGATAGTTTATATTGGTTGTGGTACGAGTTATAATGCTGCTTTAGCTGCAAGGCCCATCTTGGAAGAACTTTCAGGCAAGTATTGAATGATAGCTTATGTGAGTTGGAGATGTTAATTTATTTTTACCGACTCTTTTCTTGTTTGCTTGTTTTCAAAACAGGAATTCCTGTGACAATGGAAATTGCAAGTGATCTTGTGGATGGTCAAGGCCCAATTTATAGAGAAGATACAGCAGTATTTGTCAGTCAGTCTGGTGAAACAGCAGATACCTTACATGCACTGGAATATGCTCTCCAGAATGGTGCATTATTTGTAGGAATTACTAATACTGTTGGCAGTGCAATTGCCAGCAATACACATTGTGGTGGTGTCCATATAAATGCTGGTGCTGAGATAGGTGTGGCAAGCACCAACGTGAGAGAGTACCTTTTGACATTCTGTTGCAGAAATGGTCCTCTCTTCTTCAAGATTTTCTTGTCTTTTTTTTTTTTTTTTTTTTTTTTTTTACATGAAATTGATTTGCAGCCAAGTGAGAAGAGAAGCAATAATTGATTGTCTTTTTGACCTTCCAAATATGTATGATGTACCTTTTCTTTCTAAACTCATGTTGATAAATCTTTCGTATGAAACATTAAATCCCTTGTTAATATCTTGTAGACAAAGTTAGAGAGGTGCTGAAGCTTGACCAGAAAATGAAAGATCTTGCTAAGCTACTGATTGCAGAGCAGTCACTTCTCATGTTTGGCACAAGTTACAATTATGCCACAGATGCTGCAGCTGTGTCTCTTTGTGGAGCATGTAGAGTCATTGAAGTTCCTCAGGTGGCGGACTGTCTTCAACCTGTAGTCAATATGGTTCCTTTGCAGGTACAGAGTACTTCCAATAGTTTTCCATGCTTGCCAAGATGCAGCATCTTTTTTTTCCTACTCTATTGAATGCGTTATAATTTGCTGAAGATGAAGCTATGATGTAGTTAGGTGGAGCTTGATGGGAGCATGTAACTATCTGTTTCCTTGATTTGTTTTATGCTCTTGTTGTCTGTTTTTGCATTAAGAGTTCCAAAATTCTCTCTATGATTTAGCTTTTAGTTCTAAAAGAGCATTTTTTTTTTTTTTAAGTCTCTACAAAAATAAAAGAAATCGATTTTATTGATTGAGCCTTAATATTTTGCCCTTTTTTTAGTTTATTCATTCATTGCTTATAGAGTATTTTTGCATTCCTGTTATTCCTTTCAAATAGCCTGTTAAGTTTTACTAGATTTTTCTAATTCGTTGGACATGAGATAATCTTTTGACATTTGGGGTGCAGTTGTTGGTGTATCGTCTCATGGTCCTAAGAGGATACAATGTCAACCAGCCCAGGAACCTCGCAAAGAGTGTGACTATAGAGTAGAAGCCTACTAATAGATTTCTTTTGATTGTGTTTACCCGGCAGCAAAATGGATTATGTCATGAGAATGTAAAGCGTCTTTCTAACACAAAGTATACATTCTATTGATCACTTGTTTGAACAGTAGCCTCTGCAAGATCTTTCTTTATGATCAATTAGGAAAAACTGTCGCAACCCACCTTTTTGTGCGTTCGCGTCTTGTCATGCAATTATTTGTTAATTTACCTCCAAGTATTGTGCTCATGGTACCTAAACATTGTTTCGAGGTGGCTGTTGGAAGAGGAAGATTGTATCCTCATTTGGGAAAAGAGAGCAGGCGGTATAAAAAAAAAATGTGTTAAAGGTACAAGATTGATGGAATTGATCAATTATCTGAGATAGGATTTGCTTCTTTTGCTAAGATCGATATTTGGCGTTAAGCGTGTCTCTCAAATAGTGATTGTCATGTCGGTCATCAAGGCAATTTGTGTCATGTTCTAGTTTCCTTTTTAGTGTGATATTTAGCTCCATGACGTGGTTCAATTTGTAGATACGCAGAGCCCTCATGTATTCAAATGGAAAGAATTTTGATGTCTACTTGCTCCATGAGCAGTCCATTCTATCAATTACTCGTACGTGGAAAATATGATATGACTCTCATTAGACACCATATGATAGGACTCTGACAGAAAACGATAGGGAAAATGGAAAGTATATCTGGGAGAAATTGTAATATGTATATTTCTGTGTATTCATGTATAGGGGCATTGTTCTATATATGTTACAAGAGGAAAAAAGGAAATAGAATATACACGATTGTACTACGATTACATTCCCACTTTAACAAGCTAATCACGGATTAACTAAATCGATTAATTGACAATTTAATCGATATGAAATCGATATTTGCCATCATATTTCCAACACTCTCGTTAGACACCAACAAAATACACTATGACTCGCGAGATACCAACAAAAGCACAACCATGAGCTGCTTCTGGCATTGGTAAAGGTTGTGCAACGCAATGTTATTTTTCTTCTGAACTGTTGTTTCACTTTCCAGGGGTGTGCTGGGGGTGGGCACCCAGTAGGACATCTGGGGATGGGTCAGCTTGGACCGATTCCAAATTCTGGCACGAAGCGCGTGCATCCATGACTGTGCGAGGCAAGAGCGGCGGGGCTGCTAGTCGGCGAGGGCGGAAAACGTGGACAAAAATAGATACGGTCTTGTGGTGAACCCATGCGTAAAGGTTTCGAGCGAGACAGGGCAAGAGGACCACGGGAAGCAACACGAATGGCAAGAGATAGGGTAATGATTGAAAGAGGCCCGGGACCAACACCGATATGAGGGACGCCACTGAAAGCGTGGCGGCGAGCATCATGAGAATGTGGAACACTCGGGCGCAGCAAGCGGGAGCCAACGACAGGTGAGCGACAAGCGCCAGTGCGCAGTAGAACAGAAGACAGAAGATGGCAAGGGAGGTGGCAAAAGGGTGGATCTCGAATGGGGACTCGGGTTTCCCTTGGAATTTGACCTCGATGAAGTTCACCAGCACAGAAACAAGGAAGGCGAGGATGGGGTGGAAGGAAGTGAAGCCAGGGGAACCTCGGACATTTGTGTCGGGACGACGGTCAGGCGGCATTTGAATCAGCTTCTTGAGGATCGGTAGTCCTGTGTAGAGGACGATGATCGAAATGATGAGAGAGAAAGATGGCTTGAGGGGGAGCATATCTTGGCTGATTGCAGATGCCTATATATATGGCTATATATGTGTCTGTTCTTCCAATGTATTAAGGTAAATCAAATAATATGCTTTTTTTTTTTCCCAAAAAGCATCTTATCACGAAGGAGGACGGAAGAGATTCATATATATGTATGTGCGCATTGGCGCTCTGTGTTTACACAGCGTGCACAGTCATGCACAGCCTCGGACACAGCATCTAAACAACACACGCTGTGTAACACAGCGCCAAGGCGCGCGCGCCCATATATATATGAATCTCTTCCGTCCTCCTTCATGATAGATGCATTTTGGGAAAAAAAAGAAGCATATATATGTATGAATCTCTTCCGTCCTCCTTCATGATAGATGCCTTTTGGGAGAAAAAGAAGCATATATATATGTATGAATCTCTTCCGTCTGCCTTTTGGAGAAAAAGAAGAAGCATATATATATGTATGAATCTCTTCCGTCTGCCTTTTGGAAAAAAAAAGAAGTATATATATATGTATGAATCTCTTCCGTCCTCCTTCATGATAGATGCCTTTTGGGGAAAAAAAAAAAGCATATTATTGATTTACCTTATATATATAGGCATCTTCCCAGGCGCTGTCCGGGCATATAATTTGCCCCGTATAAACTGGGTCCGATTGGTTAGTACGATTAACGAAGAGTCCGGGACTCCCACTTTCTATCGCGCAGTTCAAAAAAAAAAGAAAAAAAAAAAGAACAGGCAGCTTCTGGGCTGCTTCTTGATTTTTCAAACCGCAATTGAAGAGGCGGCGGTCAACGAGGTGATTTGGTGGGAGGGCCATGTGGGTGATCCTAAAATTCTCTCCAATTGGATTAATACTTAACACTTCATTCGTTTCGCGGAAAATATCATGTTTTCAGAAAATATTTTTCTGAAAATCATTTTCTAGAAAAATGACTATATTTTCCGCTATTTGGCCAAAATATAAAATTTGAGTGGAAGATATTTTCTACCGTTCGTTAACTCATTTAATTATTTGGGAAAAATTATCAAAAATTAAATTTTAATATTTTTAATTGACCAAAAAATTTATTTTATTTATTTATATTTTCAAAAAATGATTTTTTAATTATTTATATTTTTAAAAATGGGAATTTTTATGATTTATTATTTATTATTTCTTTTTATTTTCCTTCCTCCTTCCTCCTCCTTCTTCCTCCTCCTTCCTCTGCCGTCACCTCCCTTCACCTCCCTCCTCCTTCTTCCTCCTCCTTCCGCCGCCGCCACCTCCTTCCCGCCCGACGATGGCCGCCGCCCAACGGCCAACCAAGACTCGGTGGCCGGATCCGGCGAGCTCAAGGCTCGGCCGATTTCATTCGGAGCTCGACGGATCGCGACGAGCTCAAGCTCGCACGGATTGGGAGCCCGAGCTCTACCGCTAGATCCAATGAGCCACAAGCTTCGCCGCGATCCGACGAGCTCATGGCTCATCACCGCATGACGAGCGGCTTGGACGGCGAGCTCCCCGCGAGCCTCCCGACACCACCGCGGTGCTCCGTCTTGAGCCGGATCCTCCCGAGCGACTTTGAGTCACCGGGGAAGCGGAGCGCGACGGCGACGCCCCGGCCGGAGTAGGCAGGTAGGAGCGGTCGGGGAGGGCGGAGGCTGATCCCGGAGAAGGACGTCGGCGTCGAAGGAGGAGGAGGAGATCGAAGCCCTAAAGTTTTGTGAGAGAGTGCAGAAATGAGGAGAAAAAAACAACGCAAGAGATAATGCGAGAGAGGCCGGGAAAATGATTTCCTCTTTTGATTTCCTCTTTTCAAAAGAGGAAATCATTTTCCATGATGTCAAGAGGAGATTTTCCATTAACCGGAAAATATTTTCTTTGACTGTGTATTTTCCGCCCACCTGAACACTGAAAATTTCGAAAAATATTTTCTTGGAAATTGTTTTCCGCGAAACAAACGGAGCCTAAAAGACCTTCTAACTTTAGATTTGCTCTCAATTTTATCCTAAACTTTTTTATTTTTTATTTTATAGAAGTCATCCAACTTTAGATCCAATCTCAATTCTATCATAAATTTTTTGTTGTCTTAAGTCTATTCTCAATTTTTTCTTAAACTCTTTTTTCTCATAAATCTATTCCCATTAACCCTAGTAAAAAATTCTCAAGCAAATTGTTCGAGGCTTCATGACCCAAGTGCCTCTAGTGCGAGCATCTTGAATGTAAGCTCTCCAATTGCAATAAATTGAAGACTCCCAAGCACAAAAGATTGAGGACTATGCTCAAAATTGAAGATCCTTTACAGGTTGAAGGTAACTTTCTTAACTCTCTTCAGAGTAAGAACAATTGAAGAAAGTTAATCTTGATTTTTCCAATTTTACTTAAATATCAAATCCAATAACACATCGTTTGGATTGATATAAAAATTTATCTCCAAAAAAACTTTGAATTTGTGAAATTTTAGGAAAAAATTATAGCAATGATGTGAAATGCCATATCACTAATAAAATTTTGTAATTTTGAGGATCAAATTAGGAGTGGATCTAAAGTTGGTGGTTTTTAATAAGACATAAAACAGTTTATGTTAGAATTAGAATAACTTTGCGAGAAAAAAAAAACTTGGGTTAGAAATATCGCAAAAGACCCTCCCAATTTTCTAAATTTTTGGGTCTCCCTCTCGTCTACGAAGAAAACTCTCTCTCTCTCTCTCTCTCCTCCTTCACAAAAAATTCGCTCTCTCGCCTTGGCTCCCAATCCGTTGCTTTCTCTCGGCGCATTGTTGTTGCTTTTGCCTCCGCCTCCGCCTCCGCCTCCGCCGTCGCCTTCGGGAGCCCCGTCGGCGGCTGGAATATGGCAGCACCAAGTTTCGCACCGGAACTTGCATCGCTAGTTCTAAACTGCACACCAAATGTTTGCACAATTACCTCTTTTCCCATTCGGATCTGGATGTGGGGTTTTGTTAGTGGGGTTTGTTGGGTGAAGTTTCGGTATTGAGCTAATTGGGAAAACTGCGGGAATGGACATCTTAATTTTGATTTGATTTGCTGTGCAAGCCGATCATAAAGACCCCACATTTCATGAGAAGTTTGCGTCGACGCTCGTTGAAGGGCTTAGGGAGTTGAATCTTGCGGTGAGGAATGGCAATATCCTCGCTTTCAAGGACTTCATCGGCACTGGTGAGTAATTACTTCCTACCTTGAACCCATTTTACTAACGACACTGTTGTGGACTTGTTTTGAATTTTGGTCCTTGAGTGGTGGCTTGTGTTAAGCCACATCAAAATTCTGGCGACACTGAGTGGGAAGCTTATGAGCACAACTAAAAGAGAACGCAATAATTCCTTGTCTTTTTGACCTTTCAAGTCTGTGTCACTTCCTATCTCACCTTAACAATTTCTGAACTTCTAAGTTGTGTTTACCTTTTTGTCTAAACTTATGTTGTGAGAATTTTTCGTATGAGGCATTAAATCCTTTGCTAATATCTTGTAGACAAAGTTATAGAGGTGCTGAAGCTTGTGACCAAGAAATGGAAGATCTTGCTAAGCTACTGATTGCAGAGCAATCACTTCTCATGTTTGGCACAAGATACGACTATGCTACAGCTTTGGAAGGTTCTTGAATAGTAAAGGAAGTGGCGTTGATGCATAGTGAAGGAATACTTGCTGGTGAAATGAAACATGGTCCTCTGGCTCTAGTGGATGAGAGTCTTCCCATTGTTGTGATTGCTACTCATGATGCTTGCTTCAGGTTAGCTTTTGTCGTACAGGTTTACTCGCATCCATGAAATCTTTATTTATTCTGAAGCTGAAGTTGTTAATGTATACAAAAAGCGACAATCGGTTAGTCAGCGACTCCATGCCTGCAAAGGGTACCTGATTGTCATGTGCCCAAGGGGGATGCTGCAGCTATGTCTCTGGGTGGAGCATGTAGAGTCATTGAAGTTCCTCAGGTGGAGTGCTGTCTTCAGCCTGTGGTCAATATAGTTCCTTTGCAGGTACAGAGTACTTCCAATAGCTTTCTATGCTTGCCAAGATGCAACATGTTTTTTTCCTACTCTATTGAATGTGTTATAACTTGCCGAAGATGAAGCTATGATGTGGATGAGGTGGAGCTGAATGGGAGCATCTAGCTTTCTGTTTCCTTGATTTGTTTTATGCTCTCGGTGTTTGTTTTTGCATTAAGAGTTCCAAAATTCTCTCTAGGATTTGGCATTTAGTTCTAAAAGAGAGTATTTTTCCAAGAAATCAATTTTATTGATTGAGCCGTAACATTTTGCTGTTTTTATTTGTTTGTTTATTCATTGCTTATAGAGTATTTTCACATTCCCGCTCTGCCTTTCAAATAACCTATTTCATTTTAATAGATTTTGCTAATTTGTTGGACATGAGATAATTTTTAACATTTGGGGTGCAGTTGTTGGCATATCATCTCATGGTCCTAAGTGGATACAATGTCGACCAGCCCGGGAACCTCACAAAGAGTGTGAAAACAAAGTAGAAGCTCACCAACAGATTTATTTTGATTGTCTTGACCTGGTAGTGAATTGGATTATGTCATGAGAATATAAAGCATCTTTTGGACACAGAGTATGTATTGTGCTAATTACTTGTACTTTATTGAATGGCAGCCCTTGAAAGCTCTTTCTTTATGATCAATTAGGAAAAACTGTTGTAAGTCACCTTTTTTTAGCATTCACGGCTTGTTATGTATTTACATATCAATCTACCTCGAAGTGTCATACTCATGGTACCTGAACATCGTTTCATAATTGACATAACAACGATGACTACAACTTACTTTCACCAAGGATGCTATGCAACTTAGAGTGATGCATGGTTCATTACTGCCTTCATCTTAAAGGTCACGAAAAAGTTCTACTGCTGAAAATATTAGTTATCGTTTTTAGCATTTAGTGGGAACTCCAATTTTTTATGGTGGACCTTTGGTTGAAATATCTTTTGCTTCGTCATGAGAAGTAAAAGGAGTCAAGTAAAGGTCAGAAGATGAAGATTGTATCCTTTTTGGGGAAAAAAGAGTGGGCAGTACAACAAAATTGTGTGTCATTAAAGGTGCCAAATTTTGATGGAATCAATCAAGTATCTGGGACTTGCTTCTTTTGCGGAGATTGGTTTTTGGCATTTTGCAGTCTTTCAAGTGGTGATTGTCGTGTCATTCGTCAAACCGCTAGTTAACTCTCGGTTCATACCTTTTTTAGGAAATAGTCTGAGGTCAATTGTACCACGGTTGATCTACTTTTTCATTATGATATCATAAGGATAGGCCTCGTGTATTCAAATGGAAAGAATTTCAATGCCAGCTTGCTGCAAAACTAGTCCATTCTCTCAATTAGTCATATAGGTAAATTACAATGCGACTCTCAGAATATACCAACAGAAACAAAACCCAAAGTTCCTACTGTCGCCGTTATTGGTTGTCCAAGGCAAAGTTGTCATGTTTCTTCCCTAGTCGTGTTATCTTTTGCAGGGTTGTGCTAGTTGTGGGCGTCCCGAGGGACATCTGCAGCCGTGTCGAGACGGCCCAATCCCCAAGCAATTCCCAATTCCAGCGCAAAGCACGCATCCATGACGGTAACGGGCAAAGGTGGCAGGGCTCTTCCACCATGTAGACAGCAAGAACGGCACACAGCGACAAGCATAGATGCAAGCTTGTGTCGAACCCACATAAGAAGGTTTCGAGCAAGACGATACAAGAGGACCATAGAAAGCAACACAAATAACAAGAGATAGGGGAAACAGCGAAAGGGGCCGAGGACCAACAAAGCTGCAAGGGAAGCCACCGAGAGCAAAGCTACGAGCATCGCGAGGACGGGAGACGCTCGGGCACAGTAATCGCGAGCCAACCGCAGAAGAGTAACGAGTGCCAATGCGCCCTACAACACGTCACAGAAGACGGCAAGGAAGATGTGGAAAGGGTGGGCGTCGAATGGGGACGCGGATTTCCCTTGGTGTTTCAGCTGGAGGAGGTTGAGCAGCGCGGAAACAAGAACGGCGAGGATGGCGTGGAGGGTAGTGAAGGCAGGAGAACCTCGGACGTTTGCGAGGGGACGACGGCAGATCAGCATGGGGATCGGCTCCTATAATCCCCAAGTCCTATGTCGAAGATGATTATTGACACGATCGGAGAGAGATGGCAGAGTAGGAGCAGATCTTGGGGGGTATTATTTTATTGTTGAAAAAGAGGTCGGGTGGTCCTACCGCACAGGCGGATCTGAGAAGCTTCCCAGCAGTTTACCACGACATTGGTCGTCGTCCTTCGCCTTGCGTCTTCCCATGCTTCTACATTTGGTCGAAGACTTCTCATTTGCGAGCGACTCACTTTTGCGACTTTGCCTCGGCATTTACGGGGGAATATATTGGCTGAGCGATGACGTGCGAGGTCGGTCTCATGCAATATTTTCTTATATTTTCTTAACTCGCCTTATTGAGGACGGGGCCATTTAGAAAGTCATTTCCCAGGAAAGTGACTTTATTTTTCTGTATTTGATAAAAACTGGAAAAAAAACTTGAAAGGTATTTTCCATTGATTAATAAAAAAAATCTAGCGGTGAAATGTATTATGTTATGAGAATGTAAAGCATCTTTCTAATACAAAGTATACATTCTGTTGATCACTTGTACTTTATTGAATGGTAGCCTCTACAAGATCTTTGTTTATGATCAATTAGAGAAAACTGTTGTAATCCACATTTTTTGCGCATTCGCGGCTTGTTATCAATCTGCCTCAAAGTGTTGCACTCTTGGTACTTGAACACGGCGTCCTGGTTGACATAACAAACAACGACGACTATAACTTAGTTTCATTCGGGATGCTATTGTCACGGTCTGAAGATACAACGATCCAAAAGGGTTCTAAGGGATGGCTGTGACACATCTATGAATCAAGCGACTCTCGGCTTGTATCCTCGAGACTTAGAGTATTCTCGAGTCTTCTAGAATACTCTGGGGATGAGCAATACGGTATTTGTACGCATACATTATAAATGCGGGTCGTTGTAATTAATATGGGTAGTTGGTAGTTGGGGAGATCTAATCTCCACCGTTAGATCGAGAAAAGATCTATGAATACGGTGTGCCTTATTTTTATATAAAAATGAGTCTCCTCCATCTTGTTGTATCATCTCATTCTCAAGTGAAATATAATCTAAAGCTTCTCTCTCTAAGAGTTTCTCTCTCTACAATCCTTGTGAGTGAGTGTGAGAAAGGCTGACTTGGGAGGAATTCCTAAGGCCGCACAGGCAAGGGAACGCTAGATTGATCGGCCTGTGATACTATGCAATTTAGAGCAATATGTTGTTTTGTTAATACCTTCATCTAAAAGGTCACAATACGTTATGTTGCTAAAAATGTTAGCAATTGTATTAAGCATTTAGTACGGAATTCCATTTTTTTTTATAGAGGACTTTGATTGATGTATCTTGGGCTACATCATGAGATGTAAAAGGAGTCTGGTGGAGGTTGGAAGAGGAAGATTGTATCCTTATTCAAGAAAGAAGTGTAGGCAATATAACAAAAAATGTGTGTTATTAAAAGTTGAAAATTGATAAAATCAATGGAGTATCCGAGACATGATTTGCTTTTTTCACTGAGATCGGTTTTTGCCATTAAAGATGCCTCTCGAGTGTTGACTGCCGTGTCGGTCATCAACTCTTGGTTCATACCTTTCTTGGGAAAAAGTCCAAGGCAACATGTGCCGTGTTCTAATTTCCTTTTTCAGCGGGATATTTACTCCATGATGCGGTCCAATTTGCAGACGCAGAGAATTCAATTGGAAAGAATTTCGAAGTCAAGTTTCTCCAAAGCTGTCCATTATTCTAACAATTGATCATTTTTCGAAAATACAATGCTACTCTACAGAAGCAAAACCACAAGCTCCTGCTGTCGCTTTTATTGGTTGTCAAGCACAACCTCGTCATGTTTCTTCACTAGTCGTGTTATCTTTTCCAGGGTTGTGCTAGTCGTGGGCACCCCCTAGCACAACTGTGGCCGTGTCGGCACGGAGCCATTCCCAATTCGGGCGTAGAGTACACGTCCATGTTGGTACGAGGCAAAGGCGTGTAGTCGGCAAGAACAGAACATGGGGACAAAAATAGATACATCTTGCGTTGAACCCACATGTGAAGGTTTTGAGCGAGACGATGCAAGAGGACCACAGAAAACAACACAAATAACAAGAGATAGGGGAAACGGTGAAAGGGGCAAGTTTGTGATTTTTTTTTAGAAAAAAATTAGGGTCAAATTAGTATTTGGTTTAAAGTTGGTGATTTTTTATAAGACAAAAAACAATTTAGGGTAGAATTAGAATAATATCAAAAGTTGAAGGGTTTTTACAAGATTAAAAAAAAAATAACATAGAAATATCGTAGAATTGGAATTCGAGGTAAAGTTAAAATTTAAAATGGCATTAGACCCTCCTCATATTCCAAAATTTTGGGTCTCCATCTTGTCATCGAAGAAGACTCTCTATTCTCCTTTTCAAAATTCACTCTCACCTTGGCTCTCGGTCCGTTGCTTTCTCTGGCGCATTATTTCTACCTCCACCTCCGGGAGCCCGCCCCATCCACTGCTAGAATATGGCAGCACCAAATTTCGCACTGGAACTTGCACTAGTAATTTTAAATTGCACGCCAAATGTTTGCGAAATTACTTCTTTCCTCTTCAGATCTGGACATGGGGTTTACAGGGATCTAATGGGTGAAGTTTCTAGTGTTGAGTTAATTGGGAGAACTGTGTGAATGGACATCTTAGTTTAGGCGGGGATTTTATATTTATCAGGAAAAATTAGAAAGGAAAAATAGATGAAAAGAGAATGAGTTAAAGTAAATGAAAAGAATAAAAAAATATTTATGGGTAGGCGATTTTTATGGAAATGTGGATGTGTAAAAGGAAGAATCATTTTTTTTCACGACCAAAACACAACGACAAGTGTACTCCTCAATAAGAGGAACACCATGCACGTAGCATGTATTTTCATCCTCATTTCAAATATTTATAATAAACATTGACCGTACATTCCACAATGAAGAAAATGAAATTTCAAATCTCTATGGTACCTTTGTCGATGGCAGATCTGAAAATCCTCATTTCAGCATAAAATTTTCGTTTTCTCTTTTCGTTTACATCTCGTTCAAGCACACAACCAGTTCCGGAGTTCATGAGAGCTTATCCTTTCTCGGCGAATCGTCATCGATCATCATCCATTGAATCCTTCGAGGAAGACGAATAAGAAGAAGAAGAAGAAGAAGAAGAAGAAGTAGAGCGGGTCAAAGGTCAGAAGTGATCTCCATCTCTGGCTACTTCTCTCTCTCTCTCCGTCTCCGTCTCCCTCTCGCGGATTTTTTAGTCGGAGCTCCGGCAGCCATGAAGTAGGAGGCGGACGCGGGCGCGGAAGGCGAAGGGGGAAGAAGGGGAGAAATGTGCGGCATATTCGCCTGCCTGAACTACAATGTGAAGAGGGAGAGGAGCTACATCCTCCAGGTCCTCTTCATGGTCTCCTCCCCACTCTCGTCTTTCGCCAGGAAGGCAACATCGAGTCCCTCGTCAAATCCGTCTACCAAGGTATACCGTATACCACACAACCGCCCCCCCCCCAACCCAAATTCCCCTTCTCGCGATCGAATTTCCCGCTCGCCTTGTGATCTGACGAAGCTTTCTTATATATTATGCTTCTCGTTTGATTTGGAGATTGATTTCGGAACGATCGATTGCCCCGTTTAGTTTACCTGCCCCGCTTGACATGATTCTTGTGGAAAAGGTCTCTCCTTTTTCGTTTTGTTTGTTTCCTAATTGTCTGATTAGTTATGGAAGTGTACTGTTATGCTCTGCCGATCATGGTCGCTGCATATGATTTTCATGCGCACCTCGGATACAGTTCATCTCCTCGATCTGGTTTAGTCTCTCTCTTTTTTAGTTAATTTATTTTTGTTTGTCCTCGTAAAGGACGTTGTTTTGGTACTAGACAAGCGCCTCCTTCAAGAAGCCTGCTATGTCGTTTGTCATTTTGTCCCCTTCTGGACTAATTTTGAGAAATCGTCCACATGGTCAGAATGCACTGCTGGATAGCGTCTTTTGTACTGGAATTCTATATCAGAAAAGCTCGATGATCCAGGGGGCGTAAGCTTAACCTTATTGCTGATAGTTGCTGGACATGATCTAAACTAATTGAGGGGTGATACTCTATCTTTTCTCCAGGATTCTCTGAAATTAATTCAGCAAAAATACAAGATTAGAGTATCTTTGTTTAGAGGAGCTTTAGGATTTCTTTTTGGAGATAGAGGATTGTTAAGAAGTGGTCCACATGTTCACTGTCAATTTTAAATGCAGTTTTTTGATTGAAACTATCGCACCTCATTTGTAAATTCTAGGGGGCCTAATGGATTAAATGCTGCAGTTTTACATGGGTGCATGCATTACTCAACATCTTTGAACTAGGAACGTATTTTTGTGTAGGATTTTTCTCGTTTGTTCCGTTGAACGAAACTTCTATGTGGCTGTTCTACTTTGTTATATTTGTGTGATGGATTATTTGACATCTCCATATTTCAAGTCTTTAATTTTCCTCAACTAAGTTCAAGGAACTCACTATTGATTATGTTATCATCAGAGGTTGATGCCACAGACTTGAATTTGGAGGAATCTTTTCTTACTCATAAAAGAATAGCACAGGCACGGTGGGTGACTCTTGGAGAACCTGCTCCTAGGTGTACTCATCCTCAGAGCTCTGGTGCTGAAAATGAGTTTTAGGTCGTACACAATGGGGTCATCACTAATCATGAGGTTGGTTGAGGCTTAACTGGCAACTATTTAGACTATAGTATACTTTTTATTTATATTCGGGTTGCATTTTGCTATATAAATTATGAAAGCTTTCTTTCACCTTTGAGGGGAGTTAGCTTTCAAATTTTCATCTAGGCCGAAAGTACATCCTCGTCATTGATTGTTGTAACATTATGACAATGTGTAATGCTTACATCTCCTGAGGTATCACAGATCATATTTTGTGTTTGGATGAATTTATTCCATAAATCAATTTATGCATCTTAGAGATATTTAATCTAGACAACTACTCTTTCTTAGAATGTGAGTGAAGGCATAGCTGCTGACTATAGGGAGAGGTTAAATCAATGAAGCTTTATTGATTGATCTAGTAAGGGGTGTTATGAATAGGCCACATTAGTCGTTGTTAATAATAAACTCAGGCCAAGGCTTATCCTCCTGTCATATTATCAATGGACCTTTCATTGAAGCCTTCACAGATCACATGCATCTTGATGTGTTGATCATTAGCAGCAAATGTCTTGTGTACCACAAGGAACCTTGCAGCAGGTTGTGGACCTCATTTTACCCCAATGAGAAGCATTTTTAGATACCAAGATGCTTTTTAACGAAACTATATGATATGCTCCTAATTTATATGTTACTCTGTGATGAGTCTGTAAAATGCTGTACAATCTCAATGGTATTTCTCTCTAGCTTAAAACTAATGAAGAAATTTTGCCGGTAGATTCTTCTGAGGTTCTTACCTTTTCGTTTACAATTGCAGGTCTTAAAGCAAACGCTAATTTGACATGGGTTCACATTTGAATCTGATACTGACACTGAAGTGATTCCTAATCTTGTCAAGTATGTTTTTGATAGATCTAATGAAGATTCAGATAATAGCTTATATGCAATGAAGATCATTATTGCATTTTAATGAGCTTCTTACTGAGTTTGTGTGTGAAGAAAAGGAAACCTCAGTCAACACAATTTCATGAGATGCTGAAATTAAAAAAGATGTTGAAGTTAATCATTTTAATTTTCTGCTTAAAAATCTTCCAATTCAAGCTATATTAATCTACAGATTTTCAGTTGAATCTCGTGTAATTATATGAAGGTTGTAGTGTTGGAAGTCTGTTCAACTCTTTGTAAACACTAAAGAGCCATGATGGATAAAATATCTCTGACATCTTTTGTTGAAAGTATCGTTTATGTATGTTAGGCCCATGTTGCGCCAGTACTTTTCCCTACAAGTATAGGGGCTTCAGATCTTAAAACAAATTGTTTTGGTGACTCGTTTTCTTTCTGTAGGGCCTCAGTCAATGGATACTTAATTCGGCAACAGCCTTTTAGCGTATGAATGACATCATTTTGGGCAAAAGTTGATTTTATTTCTCCAATTGTTTGCTTGTAGTAAATTAACTGGCAATATGACCACCATTGGGATTGTGCTCAACATATATACATACTCCACATAATTTGCTTTGTGTCTTGAAGTGTGCGATTGCGTTACTTTACCCCAGAGAACAATGTTCAGTGACATTCCATTTATGACTGATATATTATTTGGACTGCAGGTGACACGACTGTCACATTTAGTCAAGTTGTACTGGAAGTCATGAGGCATCTTGAAGGAGCCTATGCCCTTATTTTTAAGAGCCGGCATTATCCTAATGAATTGATCGCTTGTAAGCGTGGTAGTCCATTGCTTCTTGGTGTCAAAGTAAGTTCCATTTAAAACTTTGGTGGTACTTGCTGCAAATGAGTTACTTTTGATCACATCTCATGAATCATTATCCATTTTCAATTGCTTTGTGCCCTTTCAGGTTCACTAAAAGCTATGCTATGTATGTTCTTCTAGAACTGAGTCTATTAACCATAGTTCGATCAAATGTTTCTTATGATACAATGTTTCTGCAAAGAGTTGAATAGCATCTGTTTTGCTTGGTGGAGACAGTAGATTGAGTTTTTACTTTGGGTCTTAGAGTGCCTTAGAAATGCTAAGCTGGATGCACATCAATTCCCTATTAGAACCGGGAATTGGAATAGGATTGTTACTGTTGTCCACCATGACACATATTTTTGGTCATGATACGATAAGTTTGAGAAAAGCTTGTGGTTGTCTATGGTGCCGAACTCTTAATTCATTTTTAGGTCTCCATGATGCGTCAACTGTAGCTTAGTCTTAGGAGTTCTTTTTTCATGTGTAGTTGTCCATTCCTGTGTATGTCTTACCTATGCATTTTCGTTGTCAACATTCTTGTTTGTCTTGTAATTTATCATAATTGTAACATAGTTATTAATTCATTCAGGAATTGACAGAAGAATCAACTAAAGGATCATTATTTCATGATGACAAGTATCCTTCACAGAATGGGAATCCCGGGGAGCTGTTCTTATTAAATGATGCAAATGCTCTGGTTGAGCACACAAGAAAAGTTTTGGTTATTGAAGATGGTGAAGTTGTTCATTTGAAGGTAATTACATAGTTGTTTTAAGGAATTTATGTGTATTCTTGGCCTTTATGGCACAGGCTGCCTTATCAGTCTCTTGATTATATGTTTTATTGATCGACCAAATGTATCTTAGTTGTTAAGATTTTAGGGTGGGGGTACTTCAGTTCGTCTCAGTATCAATTTGTGATATACTATCGGACTGCATAGCAACATGGTTAAATATGCTCAATATCACCAGTACTAACCACCTATTTAGTTGTATGGAGAACCTCTTGGCTCAATGTCGCCAGAATTCTATTTGGCTTGACTTCTTGCATGTAGCTAAATAGCAGTCTTGTCCTTTTCCATTGGAGGAGCATGTTGCCTACATGGGAGGTGAACTTTGATGCGGAAAGTCCTGCTATATCACCTCAATCGAGGGCTGATGACTATGATCATTTCTTTCCAGAGTATTTTCATAATGTGGTGACTCATGAGAAGCCAAATGCTGAATTTATACTACTAATGCTGGTTGCATCAGGATGGAGGGGTATCTATCCTAAAGTTTATGGTGACAAAGGGAAATGCGGTGTACTTTCCAGGCCGGCATCTGTACAGCGTGCACTTTCTGTTCTCGAGATGGAAGTTGACAAATAAATAAAGGAAACTATGAACATTATATGCAGAACAAAATTCATGAACAGCCAGAATCCCTAACAACCACAATGAGGGGCAGACTTATATGTGGAGGGACCTGCAAAGCTAAGACTGTCCTTCTGGGTGGATTGAAGGATCATCTCAAGACAATTAGGAGGAGCTGGAGGATTGTTTTTATTGGTTGTGGTACGAGTTATAATGCTGCTTTAGCTGCAAGGCCCATCTGGGAAGAACTTTCAGGCAAGTAGTGAATGATAGCTTATGTGGGCTGGAGATGTTAATTTATTTTTACCAACTCTTTTCTTGTTTGCTTGCTTTCAAAACAGGAATTCCTGTGACAATGGAAATAGCAAGTGATCTTTTGGATCGTCAAGGCCCAATTTATAGAGAAGATACAGCAGCATTTGTCAGTCAGTCTGGTGAAACAGCAGATACCTTACATGCACTGGAATTTGTCTCCAGAATGGTGCATTATGTGTAGGAATTATTTATACTGTTGGCAGTGCAATTGCCAGAAATACACATTGCGGTGTCCATATAAATGCTGGTGCTGAGATAGGTGTGGCAAGCACCAAGGTGAGAGAGTACCTTTTGACATTCTGTTGCAGAAACGGTCCTCTCTTCTTCATGGTTTTCTTGTCTTTTTTTTTTTTTTTCATTAAATTGATCTGCAGATATGCTTTTTGAGCAGGCATATACAAGTCAAACAGTTGTTATGGCTATGTTAGCTTTAGCAATTGGAGGGGATGCTATTTCTAATGAAGTGAGAAGGAAAGCAATAATTGATTGTCTTTTTGAACTTCCAAGTATGTGTCAATTCCTATCTCGCCTTCACAATTTCTGAACTTCTGTTGGATGTGCCTTTTCTTTCTATATTCATGTTGATAAATTTTTTGTATGAAACATTAAATCCATTGTTAATACCTTGTAGACAAAGTTAGAGAGGTGCTGAAGCTTGACCACGAAATGAAATATCTTGCTAAGCTACTGATTGCAGAGCAGTCACTTCTCATGTTTGGCAGAGGATGCAATTATGCCACAGCTTTGGAAGGTTCTTTAAAAGTAAAGGAAGTGGCATCGATGCACAGTGAGGGAATACTTGATGGTGAGATGAAACATGGTCCTCTGGCTCTAGTGGATGAGAGTCTTTCCATTGTAGTGATTGCTACTCACGATGCTTGCTTCAGGTTAGCTTTTGTCGTACAGGTTTTACTCGCATCCGTGAAATCTGTATTTGTTCTAAAGCTGAAGTTGTCAATGTTAACAGCAAGCGACAATCAGTTATTCAGCAATTCCATGCCCGCAAAGGACGCCTTATTGTCATGTGCCCAAGGGGGGATGCTGCAGCCATGTCTCTTGGTGGAGCATGTAGAGTCATTGAAGTTCCTCAGGCAAAGGACTGTCTTCAGCCTGTAGTCACTATAGTTCCTTTGTAGGTACAGAGTACTTCCAATAGTTTTCTATGCTTGCCAAGATGCAGCATCTTTTTTTTCCTACTCTACTGAATGCGTTATAATATGCTGAAGATGAAGCTATGATGTAGATAGGTGGAGCTGGATGGGAGCATGTAGCTTTCTTGTTTTTGCATTAAGAGTTCCAAAATTCTCTCTATGATTTGGCGTTTAGTTCTAAAAGAGTTCTTTTTTTTTTTTTTTTTAAAGTCAACAAAAACAAAAGAAATCAATTTTATTGATTGAGCCTTAACCTTTTGCTGTTTTTATTTGTTTATTTATTCATTGCTTATAGAGTATTTTCACATTCTTGTTATTCCTTTTAAATTGCTTGTTTTGTTCTTTTAGATTTTTCTAATTCGTCGAACGTGAGATAATTTTTTGACATTTGGGGTGCAGTTGTTAGTGTATCATCTCACGGTCCTAAGAGGACACAATGTCGACCAGCCGAGGAACCTCACAAAGAGTGACGACTGTGACGACAGAGTAGAAGCCTACTAAGAGATTTCTTCTTGTTGTGTTTACCCAGCAGCGAAATGGATTATGCCATAAGAGTGTAAAGCATCTTATGACACAGAGTAGGGGTGTCAGAAACTGAATTAAAAACTTAATTGAATTGAAAACCGAACCGAACCGAACCAAAATATTCGGTTTCTTCGGTTCGGTTCTCATTAAAAACCGAATTTTTTTTATTGGCTCGATTTTTATCAATTAACCGAATCGAACCGACAAATCGATACGAGTTTATTTCTTGGAAACGAAAAAAAAGAAGCAAAAAGCAAAAATTAAAAGTTGAAATCCAAAAATCGAAAGATCGAACCGAATCGAACCAAAATTTCGATTCAGTTCATATTCGGTTCGGTTTGGTTCGGAAGTTTTTCCTAACGGTTTGGTTCGGTTCGGTTTTGAAAATCGAACCGAACCGTTGACACTCCTAACCGTTGACACTTATATTTACCCTTTACCAAAAAAAAAAACCGTTGACACTCCTAACATAGAGTATCACTTGTATTTTTTGGAATAGCAATCCTCGTAAGATGTTTATTTATGATCAATTAGGAAAAACTATCTTAATTCACCTTTTTGCGCTTTCGCGTCTTGTTATGCAATTATTTGTTAATCTGCCTCCAAGTGCTGTGCTCATGGTACCTAAACATCATTTCAAGGTGGAGGTTGGAAGAGAAAGATTGTATCCTTGTTTAGGAAAAGAGAGCGGACGGTATGACAAAAAATATGTTATTAAAGGTACAAGATTGATGAAATTGATGAAGTATTTGAGATAGGATTTGCTTCTTTTGCTAAGATCGATTTTTGGCATTAAGCATGTCTCTTGAGTAGTGATTGTCATATCGGTCATCAAGGCAATTTGTACCATGCTCTAATTTCCTTTTTTAGTGTGATATTTAGCTTCATGATGTGGTTCAATTTGTAGACACCCAGAGCCCTCATGTATTCATATGGAAGGAATTTCGATGTCCCTCATGTATTCATATGGAAAGAATTTCGATGTCTACTTGCTCTGCGAGCAGTTCATTCGTACGATACAATTCGACTCTTATTCTATCAATTAATCGTACGCGGAAGATACAACTCAACTCTCACTAGATTCCAACAAAAGCAAAACCCTATACCAACAAAAGCAAAACTCTAAGCTGCTTCTGGCGATGTTGACGGTTGTGCAACGCGATGTTATTTTTATTCTGGTGTTTCACTTTCCAGGGGCGTGCTACGGTTGGCACCCCGTAGGACATCTGGGGATGGGTCAACTTGGACCGATTCCCAATTCTGGCACGGAGCGTGTGCATCCATGACTGTGCGAGGCAAGGGCGGTGGGGCTGCTAGTCGGCGAGGACGGAAAACCTGGACAAAAATAGATACAGTCTTGTGGTGAACCCATGTGTAAAGGTCTCCAGCAAGACAAAGCAAGAGGACCATGGGAAGCAACACGAATGACAAGAAATAGGGTAATGATTGAAAGGGGCCCGGGACCAACAACGATGCGAGGGACGCCACCGAGAGCATGGCGGCGAGCATCATGAGGATGTGGAACGGTCGGGCACAACAAGCGGGAGCCAACGACAGATGAGTGACGAGCGCCAGTGCGCAGTAGAACAGAAGACAGAAGACGGCAAGGGAGGTGGCTAAAGGGTGGGTCTCGAATGGGGACTGGGGTTTCCCTTGGAATTTGACCTCAACAAAGTTGACTAGCACGGAAACAAGGAAGGCGAGGATGGCGTGGAAGGAAGTGAAGCCAGGGGAATCTCGGACATTTGTGTCGGGACGACGGTCAGGCGGCATTGGCATCAGCTTCTTGAGGATCGGTAGCCCTGTGTAGAGGATGATTATCGAAAAGATGAGAGAAGGATGGCTGGAGGGGGGGCATGTCTCTGCTGATTGCATATGCTAGGCAGAGATATATATAGTTTATACGAGGCAAAATATTCAACTCCACGACTTTTTGGGTCTCCCATCATCCTCTTGCATTCCATAACTTTTTGGGTCTCCCGTGATCTTTACGAGAGACCCAAAAAGTTATAGATTGCAAGATGACGAGAGGTCCGGACTTACCTCTCGTCATCTTGAATTCCATAAAGATCACGGGAGACCCAAAAAGTTATGGAATGCAAGATGACGCGAGGTCCGGACTTACCTCTCGTCATCTTGAATTCCATAAAGATCACGGGAGACCAAAAAGTTATGGAATGCAAGATGACGAGAGGTCCGGACTTACCTCTCGTCATCTTGCATTCCATAACTTTTTGACTCTTCTCGTCCTCTTGTATTTCATAACTTTTTGGGTCCCTTATCCTTTTGCAAGAGCTTTTCGGGTCCCTCATCCTCTTGAGAGGATGGGAGACCCGAAAAGTTGTGGAGTTGAATATTTTGCCTCGTATAAACAGTGTCCAATTAGTCACTACGATTACCGAAGAGGCTATGATAACAGGCAGCTTCTGGGTTGCTTCTTGCCGACCCACCAGTAGAAACGAAAGGAAAGCCCCTTTTGAGCGCCATGTGATCCCGCAATTGAAGATGCTGCCACCCTCCACGTCAAGATGGGGAGACACGTGGAGCCTCACCAATGATCCTATCTCCAATAGGATTAATACCTAAAAGACCTTAAGTGTGCTCTCAATTCTATCCTAAAGCTTTTTTATCTTATAAAAATCATCCAACTTTAGGTCCATTCCTAATTCCATCCTAAAATCTTTTTTGTCTTAAGTTTAGTCTCAATTTTTCCCTGAATTTTTTTTTGTTTCATAAATCTGTCCCCATTAACCCTATATCTAAAAATTCTTGAGCGAATTGTTCGAGGCTCCACAACCCAAGTGCCTCCAGTGCGAGCATCTTGAACGTGAGCTCTCCCACTACAAGAAATTGAAGACTCCCAAGCATGAGAGGTTGAAGACCGAGCTCAAAATTGAAGATCCTTTATGGGTTGAAGTAGACTCTCTTTCGAGTAAGAACAATTGAAGAAAGTCAATCTTGATTTTTCTAGTTTTCACCCAAATATCAAATCCAATAAGATGTCGTTTGGATTGATATAAAAATTTATCCTAAAAAAGAAACATCTTTTGAGATGTGAAATTTTTGGAAAAAATTATAGCAATGATGTGAAATGCCATATCACTAATAAAATTTTGTAATTTTTAGGATTAAATTAGGACTGGATATAAAGTTGGTGGTTTTTAATAAGACATAAAACATTTTAAGGCAGAATTAGAATAACTTTGCGAGAAAAAAAAAATTAGGTTAGAAATATCATAGAAGACCCTCCCAATTTTCCAAATTTGTGGGTCTCCCTCTCGTCTACGAAGAAAACTCTCTCTCTCCTCTTTCACAAAATTCGCTCTCTCACCTTGGCTCCCAATCCGCTGCTTTCTCCGGCGCATCATTGCTACCCCGCCTCTACTGTCACCTTCAGGAGCTCCATAGGCAGCTAGAATATGGCAGCACCAAGTTTCACACCGGAACTTGCATCGCTAGTTCTAAACTGCACACCAAATGTTTGCACAATTACCTCTTTTCCCATTCAGATGTGGATATGGGGTTTTTTTATTGGGGTTTGATGGTTGAAGTTTCTGGTGTTGAGCTAATTGGGAAAACTGTGTGAATGGACATCTTAGTTTCGATTTGATTTGTTGTGCAGGCCGATTATAAAGACCCCACATTTCAAGAGAAGTTTGTGTCCATGCTTGTTGAAGAGCTTAGGGAGTTGAATCTTGCGGTGTGGAATGGCAATATCCTCGCTTTCAAGGACTTCGTCGGCAGTGATGAGTAATTACTTCCTTCCTTTACTTCCTTCCTTGAACCCATTTTACTAATGACATTGCTGTGGACTTGTTTTGGATTTTGGTACTTGAGTGGTGGCTTGTGTTCTTATCTTAGTTTTTTTTTTTTTTGGTAAGGCGTTTTCTTATCTTAGTTGTGTTATCCATGGTCTCAAAAAGTTCGGCTCCATAAGTTTCTTTCTTAGAGCTTCAATAATACGGCTCCACTAGACGTTTGATGGCACTTTGTTCCCAATCACATCCCTTCGTATTTTCGACTTCTCCTATTATTACCTTCTTCATAAATCCTTTAGTTAAAGATGGCACACTTGTGTGGACACCTAGATTTTTGTCGACATTTTAAAATATCCATTTATTTTGCAAAAATATATGAAGTTATAAAAGAAAACAAAAATGAAAAATGAAAAAATGAAATCAAGATGAATAAAAATTGAATGGGCCGGCATGCCCGACACACTTGGCATAACCTTCGGCCCTCACCCCTAAAATACTTCTCTTTAGGCCCATCCTTTCTTTTATTTTCCCAGCCCATTTATTTTATTTTTTCAAAGCCCATGAGAGCTTAACAAAGCCCTAGCCCATATCATTTCTTCCTCCTTTAGCACGGCTCACGCCTGTGATGCAAGAAGGGGGACGGTCCTTGACCGTGACCAAATGAAAGCTGTGAGCATGCGCCCGTCAGCGAGGGAGGAGCGACGGAGAGGTGACGGGAGCAAGTCCGAACCTTCTAGGATGGTGAGGTGGCGAGGCTAAAAGGAAAATATCCCCCGCTGAGGCAAGGGGTGCTTGTCGATCGCTCGAGGATATATACAGAAGCAGGGTGCGTCGAGCGTTGGAGAGGAGGACAGGGGAAGGGCTTGACGGTTTTGGCAAAAACCAGATCGCAAAGGATGAGATCTTTTCTTTTAGCTGAGACCAGAATCGTGGAGGGAGAGAGCGAGTTTTCTGAGGAGCTGAAGAAGGGGTTCGCGCGAGTTCATCTCGAGCCCCGCCTGGTTACCGTCCGTCGCCGCACGTGTTCGTGGTCGAGCGACAAGCACCATCAAGCGTGACAGTTCGCCGGAGCAAGGGAGGAGTGCCGGCCGTTTTCTTGAGCTTTGATGACGTACAAGTGGCAGCGGTGACACCATTTCTGGCTAGGTAGGGATCACGCTTACTTCGGGTTCCCGGCAATATAATGTGAGTTTATTGACAGTACTGTTCACACGTTTTGTTTCATAGAACAATATACGCCGCCAACCCCTTAGCCTCCCACGTTAGCCTCCCGCCTCACCTTGCGATATTGCAATTGAGGACATGGCCATGCTCCACCACATCAGCATAATCCCTTTCTACTTGGTGAGTGACACGTGGAGCCATGTCCCACCAGGATAGATCTGAAAATTCTCCCTAGTATTTCAAAAATCTTGGGCCTCCCTCTTGTCAATGAAGAAGACTCTCTCTCTTCTTCTTTTCAAAATTGGCTCATCTCTCGCCTTCGCTCCCAATCCGCTGCATTCTCTGGCTCGTCACTGCAGCATTCTAAATAGATGGATTCACTCGACTATTGAAGTGTGTTGAGCCACATTAAATTCTGGCATACACTGAGCGCAAAACTTCTGAGTACAACTAAAAGAGAATGCAACAATCGATTATCTTTTTGACCTTTCTAGTATGTGTTACTTCCTACCTCACCTTAATGATTTATGAACTTCTAAGTTGTATTTGCCTTTTTCGTCTGAACTTATTTTGAGAGAATTTTTTGTATGAAGCATTAAATCTTTTACTTATATCTTGTAGACAAAGTTAGAGAGGTGCTGAATCTTGATCGTGAAATGGAAGATCTTCCTAAGCCACTAATTGTAGAGCAGTCACTTCCCATGTTTAGCAGAGTATACAACTATGGTGCAGCTTTGGAAGGTTCTTTAAGTAAAAGAAGTGGTATTAATGCACAATAAAGGAATGCTTGCTGGTGAGATGAAACATCGTCCTCTGGCTCTAGTGGACGACAGTCCACCTGTTGTAGTGATTACTATTCATGATGCTTGCTTCAAGTTAGCTTTTGCAGTATAGGTTAACTTGCATCCCAATATTCCCTATTTGGTCTAAAACTGAAGGTGTCAATGTTCACAGCAAGCAACAATAATTTATTCAGCAACTTTGTGCCAGTAAATGACGCCTAATTGTCATGTGCTCCGAGGGGAATGCTGCAGTTATGTCTCGTGGAGGAGCGTCTAGGGTCATTGAAGTTCCAAAGGTGGAGGACTGTCTTCAGCCTGTAATCAATGTTGACACCTAAATTTTTGGGAATTTGATCTAAAAAAAAACACACACACACACACACACACACACCTAGCATGGCATATAATTTAGAAGCATTTTATGTTTCAGTTTATTTTAGGCCACCGGTGAAAGGAAGATTTTACACATATTCCATTTAGATTTTTCATATTTTTTAAGTAATATACACTGGGGTGTATTTTATGCAAAAATGGAATTTTTCTGGATGGAATATGCGTGAAATACAAAAGGGAATATTGCGCGGTATATATGTTTCAACGACAAACCTAGAGATATCGTGCGCAAGCCAAAAAAAGGAAAAAAAATATATGTCGTGAGGATACACTTTTTTGGACCTATAAAAGACACCGAGCGCAAAGTAAAAAGGGGGTTCCTTTCTTGTAAAAAAAAAAAAAGAAGAAAAGGGAGGAAAAGTGAGTGGACGTGTGTGCGGTAGGGGAAGGAAAAAAGCAGAAACAGCAAGTAAAAGGGGTTGATTTGACAGATACTGTTCATCGTCTTCCACCTTCGCCGTTCGCGTCGCAGCGACCGCCGGAGCTTCCTCGCCGAGCTGCACACCGTGCTCGCACTCCACCGCGCCTCCGCCACCACCGCGCCACCGGTCTTGCCCGCGACGCTCGCGGCACCGCCTCGCTCCGCCCGCGAACCAGCGCCGCACCGCTCCGACGGCCGTGCCCGAGCTCCGCCCGCGAACCGGCGCCGCACCGCTCCGACGCCGTGCCCGAGCTTCGCCCGCGACCACCTCGCCCGATCTCACCGCGCCGCCGCGCAGCGCTCCTGCTGCATCGCCGCCCCGACGCCGTCTCCGCCCTGCTTCAGCCCGCGCTCGGAGTCCCTCGCCCGCGACGCCCGCACCCCGGACCCGCGACGCTCCTGCTGCCTCGCCGCCGTCGCACTACTCCCGGTGTCCTCGCCGGAAACCCTCGCCGGTGATTTCCCCCAAACCGGCGGCCAAAGTTCTTTTTTTAAAAAAAAAAAAAGGAAAAGAAAAGAAAAGAAAAGAAAGATTTTACTAGGTATTTTTGCTTTACTTTATTAAGCGAGTTTAGGTTTTTCTCTATTTTTTTTTTATCATTATCTTTTTATGTATTGTTTTCTTTGGTTGAAGTACCCATCCATGCATAATTGGAGATCTCAATGTATCACCCGATTCGCAACCGCGCCAGGGTTTTTTATTTCATCTATAAGGCTTTAGATGAAATAATTAATTAAGCGGGAATAAAATTGATGTTTTGATCTTTAAGGCTTAGGATCAAAGTATCGATTTTACTAGCGAAATATTATTCCTTGATCTAAGCGATATGTGATGTCATTTTGGGGTAATTTTGAATGGATTTGATCGTTTTATTTATTTATCTTGAGATATGTTTGAGATAGAATATCGCACGTTTTAGGGCTATTTGCATATTTAGGCAAAGCATTCTATTTGTCATGGATTTTCGAAATAAAAAATTGAGTTAGATTAGATGCATGTTAGGATATTACTTGTTTTAGGGTTTGCATATTTAGAATAGGAATTTTAATTTCGAATTTCATAAAATAAAAAAAATTCAAATAAATCAATTTAGGTTGCTAGATTTTAATTTAGGTTGCATGCTTAATTACTTGGCAATTATTAATTTCGAAAAATAAAAAAAGAGAAAGAAAACAAAAACACAATAAAAAATCATCATACACTTGTCATGTAGAATTAGGGCATATTTTGCATGTCATTGCATATTAGGGTTAAATGACACTTAGTTTAATTTAGATTTTTTTTATCATAAGCTTGGCATTTTTAGATATATTGCATTTTAGGATCATTTAGGTTAAGATAATATTTTAGTTTAAATTAGGATATGGCTCAACCTAATTCCTAATATAAATTAAATAGGATCTTAATCTAATTAGGTAATTTCCACATTTCACCAAATTTCGAATTTCATGAAAAATACAAAAAATGTCATAGGTTAAATTAGTTTTATTATTTAGGATAAAATGCACTCTTTTAGGAAAAGGAAAAAATGTCATGTGCACATCATTAGGGTTAGATTCATTGAAATGTATGTCATTTAGTATTTTTTGCTAGGCCCATTTAATTAGAAATTACATGTCATTAGGATTAGGTCATTTAGTTAATATCGCATTGCATATATTGCATGATTTTCATTAATTAAGTGAAAAAAAAAAAAAATTGTGTGTTAATTAGAAACCATATCCAAGGTTGTTGATGTGGATTTTAATTTAACATTGCAGATGCTTTCGTTGCTTGGAGGTAAGTTTTTGCAATTTATTTATTGTTTATCTGAGTGTTAAATTGATGGATTGCGCACCCGCATGATCGCCTCACACCTTAGGGAAATAGTTTAAAATCAATTCAAACTGCCTGCAAAACATTTTTGTCAAAATAAAAAGAAATGGTCCGAAAGGGCGCTAGAGAAATCTAGCGTAATCAAGTCCCCGTACCCAAATCTCTGGTTCGTAGGAGTAAAGTAAAACTCCCGTTACTTTACTTGGGTTTCTAATCGACCCACCACAAATAGATTAGTGGCGACTCCTAATTAAAAAAAATTGCATGTTAAGAATTTGAATCTAAAGTCGCGAATTGGTATGGGCTTGGGAGAGCCCGAGTTAAGTCTAGGCTTAACAATCCATTAGCCAAACCCTAGGTGGTCCACGCCCGAAAAATTGGTCGCGACAGCTTGGCGACTCCACTGGGGACTTGAGGTGAAACCCTTAGTGGACTTAGGCCAATTTTATTTTTTGGAAAAATGTTTTTGTTTGGCAGCGAGGATCCCAGGTATGTCCCTAACATTTAAGGTGTTAAATGTTTTTGCAGATGAGGAGATATAAGGGGAGTAGTCTTTGCTAACCCTTGTCTTGCGAGGTTGGAGTTAGGGATGAATGTTTTAAATTCAAGCTATTGAAGTGTTGTTTGTTTGAATTGTTGTGCGTGCCCTGCATTTAGCACTACACTTTTGCACACACAACCTGCCGCCGGACTGGGCCGCACTAGGACATTTAGGATGGTATTGAGTTGGATACGACTTCGACCGCGAGGCCGCGTAGTAGAGGTTGCCCAACTCAATCCCGAAATTTTTTCTTGGTGTCAATAATGTTTACCTTTGCCCGTGAGGCTGCGTCGCATTAGGGTATCATTCTTGATTGAGCCAGGAGTTAGCAGGGCTTGGCTTAGTATGCGAGGCTGCAACTAAGTCATTCCACCCTTTTAACTCCACTTTGCTAAGCCGTCTAGATAGAAATCGAACCTCACACTTCATGCGCTTGTCTATGTGATTGCCATTGATTCTCCTTGGTGAAGTAAGTGTTCTTTCCCTATACCATGCAATTTATTTTGTCATATTCTTGGGTCGGTCCATGACAATTTAGGTCAATCATTAATTTAACTTCTTTGTCAATTAGAGATGAAATGAGGAAATTGCCATGCAATAAATCATTTGGAAAATAAAAAAACTTTGGAGAACTTGTTTTCAATTCATGTCTAGAAAATTTGATCTTGCTAAGGTATCCACTTTTCTAGCTCTCTTTAGGAAATTCTCTTTTTGTAAGAACTTTTCATAAAAAAGAAAAAAAGAAAAAAAGTTGATAGATCATTGTCATGGATTGATTCGCTATTTGCACCTCATACTTATGCATTTTCATCCATTTACACTAGGTGATAACGGATTCTCCACGCTCGCCTATTATCACGCGATTAATAGCAAGAATGGCCGACCAAAGCGAGATGCGCGATCGCATGTCCTCCGTGGAAGACCAACTCCAACAGTTAGCTGCCTCTATGGAGCTTATAACAGCTCAACTTCAATCCCTCCAAGTGAATCCGGCTCCTGCACCTGCTCTCCCTGAGATAGTAGTCCCGAAGCAAGCAAATAGGGCCCAAATGAATGATGATAAAATGCCTGGGTTGGAAGATGACGTGGTCCTTGTTGGAAAGGCCAAGCTAGACAATGTTCCCAAGACAGATCAGGATGAGCGCGTTGCGAAGCTGGAAGAGAAAGTAAAACAGCTACAGGAGTCTCAAAACTCACTCCCATTCGACCTCTCGGTCTATGAGAAGGTTAAAATGCCGAGCAAATTTAAAATGCCGGAGTTCGAGAAGTATGACGGGACATCTTGTCCAAAATCTCATTTGCAGATGTACCACGTGCGCATGGCCCAACATGTCAAAAATGAGCCCCTTATGATCCAATCGTTTCACGCAAGTTTGACCGGGCCCGCATTAAACTGGTACGTGATGAAGAACATAAACCTCCTCGAAACCTGGAATGAAGTGACTGACGCATTTCTCAAGCAATACAAGTTTAACATGGACATCGCGCCTTCCCAAGAAGACTTGGAGAGGATGGAAAAGAAAAGGGGCGAGTCATTTAAAGAGTATGCTGTGAGATGGAGAAACCTGGCAGCCCAAATTACTCCTGAGCCTACCAACAAGGAGTTGATGAAGTTGTTCGTGAAGACCCTTCCATCTCGAGTTCCGTAACCGAATGGCTAGTACGTACGTTGAAAGCTTCAATCAGCTTATCCTGTGGGGGAACAAATCGAGATGGGGATAAGAGAAGGATGGTTTACTGAGCCATCTAACAAAATGTTTTCTATCAAGAAGGAGAAGGACCTTGAAGCTGAGATTAATTTGACATATTCTCAACCGAGTCGTGATCGCACTCCAGTAATTAAGATTTCTACTGAGCAACAATGTGGAGAACATCAGCTCTCTAATCGACGACGTAATGTTAGAAGACAGTTCACACCTCTTCCTGGGCCCCTATCCAAAGTTTTGCTTGTCCTCCAAAAGAAGGGATTACTTTCTTCGGAGCCAAAGCGACCAAATCCTGAGCAATATCCTGCATATAATCCCTCTGAAAAGTGTGACTATCACACGGGAGAGGTTGGTCACTCCACCGATGATTGCTATGTTTTGAAGCATAAGGTCCAAGATCTCTTGGATACAAAGGCGTTCTCTTTCAGCAGTAATCAAAAAAATCCTCCACCCAACCATGATGGAGGCGCAAACGCTGTCGCTAAGTGAAGAAGTTCTTATCTTCTAGGACTTCAAGTTTTTTAGAATTTCTTGCTTTCTGAGATTTCAATTATTGCTTTTCAATAATGTAATTCATTTGATTATATTCAATGAAATTACAATTTTATTTCCAATTTTGAGGACATGATGGGGTATGCCAAACCAGCCCGGTGGCGATATCCAACAATGAAAAGAAAATATCATCCATGGAGAAATTCTGAGGACTGGGCTTCTTCATCTTTCCTCATCCAAAAAAAAAAAAAAAAGAGAATAAAAAGAATCATTTTTCAAGCCATTTCCAAATGCATGCATTAGGTTAGCCCTGTTTAATTTTCTAACTCATTTACTTCATGTTTCAGAGCATTACTTTCTTAACCTGATCGAAAGCATCGAAAAAGGCACATCAGGTTGCGATCGGTTCAACTCTTACTCAACAAGTTTCTAAAGAGTTAATGGCTAGATTAAAAGAGGATCCATCTTTGGTGAAAGAGATGACGAATTGGGGGCACTACGAGATCTAGTAGTAACATGACGAGACAAAATCTCGATCCAAGCCAAAATGGTTGTGCAATTTGAATTTACTCCGATGTTGCATAGTATCCTATTCATGCACATTCTCTTGTGCAGGGGCAAAAGAGGATCTCCACTTTTGATGGATAGAGACGATCCAAGGACATCCATTGCTAAGGCAATTCTTTTGTGGAGCGATTCCCCTGGATGAGTGCTTAAAACCATGTTTTGAGTGTAATAAATTGTTTTTCATGCTTAAAGTTCCTAAACTCTTTTGAAAAGAGAATTTTCATATTGATTTAGCTCACCAATTTCATGTGGAGATTTGTCAAGATAGACAATTTAACGAAGTGACATCAATGCTTAAGAATGGTGAATGAGACGTGTCAGTATGATGAAAGGCAAGCCTTATCTTATACACAGTCACCTACTTATACACTTGTGAGATGAGTGTAGGAAGTTCCATATCTACAAGGTAAAGAGTTCTCTCGCGAAAGGTATGATAATAGAAATGATGAGGGGCAATTCATTTCTCTATCCCAAACACTACAGGTGATCCATTGCTTAACCCCTTTGAGCTCCATACACTTGTGAAAATTCTTTCAAATGACCCCTGTCAAGAACCACCCCATATTGGGGCAAGTTGGAGGTAAGACAGCATCATAAGGTGAGGAAAATGGATTGAAATTTTCTTGCTCTCACTTGCATCAATCTTCTAGTCATGCTATTACATTGAATTCATGTGGTAATTTAAGTGCCTTGGGATGACGAAGAGCATTTCTTTCTCTATCCTACATACTTATATCCTTTGCATAGCCCACTTGACCCTGCAATTTCATTTCTTTTAAACCTAGTTGGTGATCATCCCCCACACTGGGGCAAGGCAAGAGACAGATGAAGACCCTTGAAAGTTTGAGTGTCATTCGAAGTGCAATTGCTTGACGCATGAATTGTGCGCAAGAATTGAATTCAAAATAGAACTAAGGGGCATGAAAAAGCAGTGTGCCTAGTAAAAGTAAGGCCAATGCCCATGAAAAAAAAAGTGAAAAAAAAATGAATAAGACCTAGGGGGCATGAAAAGCGGTGTGCCTGGTAAAAGTAAGGCCAATGCCCATAGATGAAAAAGAGAGTCAAGAGAAGGTGACTCTCAATTGCAAGAATTGAATCCTGATAGAGCAATACTCAAAGAACTCAAAAGTTGAGTTTTTACAATCAATGGGGCATTTCATGAAGACAATCCCCGATGATGAAAAAGAAAACTGGTGACAATGCCAAGATGATCACCAACCCTCACCATTCACACACTGAGCCTAATGATCTTTTCATTTCTCAACCCATGAACCCAGCCTATATTATGTCCCTTACAAGCCTCTTCAGATTATGGCACTTGAATTAACATAGGGGTTCACATGTTTTAAGCATCGCTTGAAGGAGTGCGAGCAAGACTATTTCTTTCTCATTTTGCAGGGTTCTTGACTTGTAAACCCGGAGATGATTAAAGAGTTGTTCTTTCAATAGCCTTGACTCAAAGAGTCCCTTCGTTAAACCGTTGACCAAGCCCACATTATGGTCCTTGTTAAAGACCTCTCAGATTGGTAAGGTTGTACCGCTTGCGAGAATACTCGGACCCTTGTTGGTATGATGACAGTGAGATGGAGTGATTCTCATAAAATAGCCTCTAAATGAGAGTGAGTGAAAGTCCTTTCTAACTGAAGGTCTCATTTGGTATTCTTAGGAAATCCATGTTATGAGTGAAAATTGTCTTGAATGATAATTCTCTCCAATGGAAATTTGGGTGATGCAAAGGTTATTATGCATGAACCCCGATTAAGTTGATGAAAACTTTATTAAATTTCGAAATGTGCATTCTAGAGTAGCTCGGTTGTTTATCTCTTTGATGAATGCATATCATTTTTTGCTCTAAATCATGTCTGACAGGTAATTCAAGTTCCTTTCAGAATGTTTCATGATATTAGGAGATGAGAAACCTCCACCGTGAGGTGAAAGACCTCTATAGGATATCTAAATTCCAAAAAGACATTTTTCTCCAAGAATCTGAGATATCACCAGGTAAGTATATTTCTACCATACTCTAAAATACTTGTCATTATGCAGGTATTCTCTCTCAAGTGCATCAACACTTGACTTGGTCAAGCTATTATATCGATCTGGCGTGCTTTCGTAGCCCAAAGTCATTTTCATCGACTCGGTGTGCTTTTGTAGCCCGATGTCCCTTTTAATAGACCCGGCGTGCTTTTGTAGCCCGATGTCCTTTATATTAACCTGGCGTGCTTTCGTAGCCCAGAGTCCCCTTCATTTACCTGGCGTGCTTTCGTAGCCCGGAGTTCTTGACCTGGTGTGCTTTTGTAGCCCGATGTCCCTTTTAATAGACCCGTCGTGCTTTTATAGCCCGATGTCCTTTATATTAACCTGGCGTGCTTTCGTAGCCCAGAGTCCCCTTCATTTACCTGGCGTGCTTTCGTAGCCCGGAGTTCTTGACCTGGCGTGCTTTCGTAGCCTAGAGCCCATTTTGTCGAATCGGCGTGCTTCCGTAGCTCGGATTTCTTTTATCGACCTGGCGTGCTTTTGTAGCCCAGAGTCCTTTTCACCGACACTCAATGGAGTTGTCCCCCAAAGATTTCCTCCAGATTCAATTTGATTAAGGCGACCGAAGAATGGTTCGGGTCCCGATCGATGATTTAATCGCAAGGTTGGGCGACCGAAGAATGATTCGGGTCCTAGCCAAGCAAAACCTCAATCTAGGCGACCGTAGAATGGTACGGGTCCTAGACAACATTTATTGCTCTAACAGGCGACCGTAGAATGGTACGGGTCCTGGAAAAATAATTTTCTTCGTCAAGGCGACCGTAGAATGGTACGGGTCCTTGACAACACCTATTCCTTATTCAGGCGACCGTAGAATGGTACGGGTCCTGGAAAATGAATCCCCGTTTAGGCGACCGTAGAATGGTACGGGTCCTAGACAAAACATTTCTGCCGTACTGGGCGATCGTAGAATGGTACGGGTCCTGAGAAAGCAGTTCCTTACAAAACCTTTCTGCCGTATTGGGCGACCGTAGAATGGTACGGGTCCTGAGAAAGCAGCTCCTTTCTGCCATACTAGGCGACCGTAGAATGGTACGGGTCCTGGGAAAGCAGCATCTTCACAAAGTCATGTTACCATTCTGGGCGACCGTAGAATGGTACGGGTCCTGGACAAGTAACACCAACTATCTCGAATTACTCTATCATCCTCGAAGGTAAGTTATTCCAGGTAGGTTCATCTACCATTTGCATCAGTATTTCCATGCATCATATAAATTGCATTAAAAAATGGAATTCATTTTTCAACAAAAAAATCATTCATTGCATGAGCATGATCAAAATTTAGGTCTCAATTTATCTTTGAAAGCAACCTCTGCAAGCTCACCTTCAAAGAGGGGCAGCTGTTGACACCTAAATTTTTGGGAATTTGATCTAAAAAAAAAACACACACACACACACACACCTAGCATGGCATATAATTTAGAAGCATTTTATGTTTCAGTTTATTTTAGGCCACCGGTGAAAGGAAGATTTTACACATATTCCATTTAGATTTTTCATATTTTTTAAGTAATATACACTGGGGTGTATTTTATGCAAAAATGGAATTTTCTGGATGGAATATGCGTGAAATACAAAAGGGAATATTGCGCGGTATATATGTTTCAACGACAAACCTAGAGATATTGTGCGCAAGCCAAAAAAAGGAAAAAAAATATATGTCGTGAGGATACACTTTTTTGGACCTATAAAAGACACCGAGCGCAAAGTAAAAAGGGGGTTCCTTTCTTGTAAAAAAAAAAAAAAGAAGAAAAGGGAGGAAAAGTGAGTGGACGTGTGTGCGGTAGGGGAAGGAAAAAAGCAGAAACAGCAAGTAAAAGGGGTTGATTTGACAGATATCGTTCATCGTCTTCCACCTTCGCCGTTCGCGTCTGCAAATCGACCGCCGGAGCTTCCTCGCCGAGCTGCACACCGTGCTCGCACTCCACCGCGCCTCCGCCACCACCGCGCCGCCGGTCTTGCCCGCGACGCTCGCGGCACCGCCTCAGCTCCGCCCGCGAACCAGCGCCGCACCGCTCCGACGGCCGTGCCCGAGCTCCGCCCGCGAACCAGCGCCGCACCGCTCCGACGCCCGTGCCCGAGCTTCGCCCGCGACCCTGCTCGCCGATCTCACCGCGCCGCCCGCGACGCTCCCTGCTGCATCGCCGCCCCGACGCCGTCTCCGCCCTGCTTCAGCCCGCGCTCGGAGTCCCTCGCCCGCGACGCCCGCACCCAGACCCGCGACGCTCCCTGCTGCCTCGCCGCCGTCGCACTACTCCCGGTGTCCTCGCCGGAAACCCTCGCCGGTGATTTCCCCCAAACCAGCGGCCAAAGTTCTTTTTTTAAAAAAAAAAAAAGGAAAAGAAAAGAAAAGAAAAGAAAGATTTTACTAGGTATTTTTGCTTTACTTTATTAAGCGAGTTTAGGTTTTTCTCTATTTTTTTTTTATCATTATCTTTTTATGTATTGTTTTCTTTGGTTGAAGTACCCATCCATGCATAATTGGAGATCTCAATGTATCACCCGATTCGCAACCGCGCCAGGGTTTTTTATTTCATCTATAAGGCTTTAGATGAAATAATTAATTAAGCGGGAATAAAATTGATGTTTTGATCTTTAAGGCTTAGGATCAAAGTATCGATTTTACTAGCGAAATATTATTCCTTGATCTAAGCGATATGTGATGTCATTTTGGGGTAATTTTGAATGGATTTGATCGTTTTATTTATTTATCTTGAGATATGTTTGAGATAGAATATCGCACGTTTTAGGGCTATTTGCATATTTAGGCAAAGCATTCTATTTGTCATGGATTTTCGAAATAAAAAATTGAGTTAGATTAGATGCATGTTAGGATATTACTTGTTTTAGGGTTTGCATATTTAGAATAGGAATTTTAATTTCGAATTTCATAAAATAAAAAAAATTCAAATAAATCAATTTAGGTTGCTAGATTTTAATTTAGGTTGCATGCTTAATTACTTGGCAATTATTAATTTCGAAAAATAAAAAAAGAGAAAGAAAACAAAAACACAATAAAAAATCATCATACACTTGTCATGTAGAATTAGGGCATATTTTGCATGTCATTGCATATTAGGGTTAAATGACACTTAGTTTAATTTAGATTTTTTTTATCATAAGCTTGGCATTTTTAGATATATTGCATTTTAGGATCATTTAGGTTAAGATAATATTTTAGTTTAAATTAGGATATGGCTCAACCTAATTCCTAATATAAATTAAATAGGATCTTAATCTAATTAGGTAATTTCCACATTTCACCAAATTTCGAATTTCATGAAAAATACAAAAAATGTCATAGGTTAAATTAGTTTTATTATTTAGGATAAAATGCACTCTTTTAGGAAAAGGAAAAAATGTCATGTGCACATCATTAGGGTTAGATTCATTGAAATGTATGTCATTTAGTATTTTTTGCTAGGCCCATTTAATTAGAAATTACATGTCATTAGGATTAGGTCATTTAGTTAATATCGCATTGCATATATTGCATGATTTTCATTAATTAAGTGAAAATAACAAAAAAAAGAAATTGTGTGTTAATTAGAAACCATATCCAAGGTTGTTGATGTGGATTTTAATTTAACATTGCAGATGCTTTTGTTGCTTGGAGGTAAGTTTTTGCAATTTATTTATTGTTTATCTGAGTGTTAAATTGATGGATTGCGCACCCGCATGATCGCCTCACACCTTAGGGAAATAGTTTAAAATCAATTCAAACTGCCTGCAAAACATTTTTGTCAAAATAAAAAGAAATGGTACCGAAAGGGCGCTAGAGAAATCTAGCGTAATCAAGTCCCCGTACCCAAATCTCTGGTTCGTAGGAGTAAAGTAAAACTCCCGTTACTTTACTTGGGTTTCTAATCGACCCACCACAAATAGATTAGTGGCGACTCTTAATTAAAAAAAATTGCATGTTAAGAATTTGAATCTAAAGTCGCGAATTGGTATGGGCTTGGGAGAGCCCGAGTTAAGTCTAGGCTTAACAATCCATTAGCCAAACCCTAGGTGGTCCAAGCCCGAAAAATTGGTTGCGACAATCAATATAGTTTCTTTGCAGGTACAAGGTACTTACATAATTTCTTAATGCTTATCTATCAAGAGAAAATCTCTTTATGCCTTGCCAAGATGCAACATTTTTTTTTCTTATGTTGTACTGAATTCACCATATCTTGCCGAATGTGAAGCTATGATGTAGATGGGGTGGAATTGGAAGGGAGCATTTAGTTTTCTGTTTTCTCGATTTGTTTTATGCTCTTGGTGTCTGTTTTTGAATTAAGGGTTCCAAAATCTTCTCTATAATTTTTTGTATAGTTTTTAAAGAGATTCCATTTTTAAGTCTCAACTAGCACAAAAAAAAAAAAAAACCAATTTTATTGATTGAGCTTTATCATTATGCTGTTCTAACTATTTTGTTCTTATAAAGTACCTTAACATTACTGTTTCCTCTTTTTAGATGGTCTGTTCCGTTTAGTTTAGGCAGAGATTTTATATTTATCAGGGAAAATTACAAAGGAAAAATAGATGAATAGAGAATCGCTGGAGTTAAAGTATGTGACAGCCTGAATTTTCATAAATTGTTTTCGATTAAATAAATCGGGCCTTTCATCAAAACGCTAATAGTGCTATTCTCTGAGCTGATCACTCACGAGATAACTGGACTATCTGGGGAAGCAATTAAGGAATCTAAATGCAATTGGACTTGAGAATTCGACCAAGAATCGACTGCTCGACCGTGTTGATCTACAAGGGTCATTACGACACCGTCAGAAATCGATCAGAAATCAGAGATAGGTCGATTCGACTGAGATATGTGATCAAATTGTGGGTGATTCCACTTGATTGAAAAATTCTCATCGATCGACACTAAATTGATTTTCTGTCGTTTTGGTACCCGGTGCTCGAAATTGAAATCTCGAGATTTTCACGACAATTGAGAGTCATTAATGTGTCGAAGATGTACTTTGTGACTCGAGATAAATCGATCACGGGTCAATTGCACAAAAAAAATTCCTAAAAGCTACCCGGTAGACTAGGTCACGCTAAAAGCGCACCGGATTGAAAATAACCGCGAATTTAAACCCGATTTCAGAAATTGAAAGTTCTGAGGTGTCACAAGCTATTTTAGGAACGTCGACTCACTCTCCGAGAAATTTTCAGAGATTCCGTGATTTTGCGGAAAATCGATTCGGACGTTACGGAAAATCAGCGGAAATTTAGATGGGCTAAATCGATGGAAATTAGGACTTCTAAACTGAGCATGTGAGCGTCAGGGACTTACAGAAAATTGTTTGGGATTTTTCCTTGGCGAAATTGGACCTCGACTTAGAGAAATGGTGAAGAAATTGAGTGGAGAGATTGAGGCTCATTTTTAGTGAAATTCGGATTAAGCTTGGGGGCTGTATTTTAGACTTTAATTTGAGCCATTTATGGAAAATTGGCTAGAAAGTATTATGAAGGGGACAAGCAATTAAGGCAATGGCTAAGGGTTGGGGGATATTGGGCCCCATATGAAGGGGACAAGCAATTAAGCCAATGGCTAAGGGTTGGGGGATATTGGGCCCCCTCTTGGCTTCCTTTGCGCGCCTCTCCACCGCCTCTCTCCCTTCGTGCGCTGAAGACCGGTTGCATCTGTCCTTTTCTTTCTTTCGTTTTTGTCGAAGCTCCCTTCCCACGTCTCCTCCCCACGAAGACCGAAGCTGTGCCGCCCCACCATCTTGGATTTCTGCTTCATTTCTTCCCAGTTCGGCCACGAATCCGAATGCCCTTGCTCCACCGCTTCTCTTCTCTGCAGCCTACGCCCATCCTCCACTAAGTTTTGTTTCCTGCCAAGTCAACTAAAGGAGCTAGAAGTTGACTCACCAGCTCCATCTTCACGAACTCACCCACTTCATTTGTGCGTCCACGATTCCACCAAAGTTGGTCGCAAGCTTGCTGCCAGCGAAGCCTTGTCCGTGTTAGCTCGCCCATCTTCACGAAGCCGAGCTTCGTTGCCACGTCTAAGCAGTTCCTTCTTCGGTCAAAGCTCCCCCAACTTGCTTCGATTGTTGACCCACCAGCAGCCCGACGAAGATCGAAGACCGAAGTTGCCGCACGCGTGTCTTCGGCCACCATCCTCCAAGCCTTCGTTCCATCTCCTCTCCGCTGCCGCTTGCCAACCGATCATCCAAAGTTCCTTCAACGCCGCTGCTTGAAGATTCCAGCGAAAACCAGCAAAGCTGCCGCAGCCCATCTACTCGTGGAGTTCAGCCCAATCCAGCGTCTTCAGCCCAACGTCTTCGACCCAGCAGCTCCTTTGAGCCCATATGCAGCTCAGCCCAAGGAGGTTTAATTCAATTGAAGCCCAAGAAAGAAATTCCATCAGCCCATCTCCATCAGAATTTGAAGTCCAAGCTCAGGCCCAAGCCCTGTTTTCCTCAGCAGCAAGTCCAGCCCAGTTCATAACAAATCTCAGATTGGACTGAGATTTTTTGGGCTAAGTTTAGGCCCGGCCTAAGTTTGCCGACGCCGCCGAAAATTAAGATTTCGGCCGCCGTCGCGTCGTCGTCGCAATGAACCGGTTTCCGCAATTAACCGGTGAGTTTATACTCTAAACTCTGCTTAGTAGGCTAATGACGTTTAAGGGGTGTTAGATTTATTTTATTAGGAATTAGGTGGTTAGTTAGATTAAATTAGAAATTGAATTATTTAATTGAGCATGTTAGGTGGTTAGCATGGTTTAGCTAAGGCCTAAATAAATTGTGCTATTTATCTAGAAGGGTTCGGGAATTTTCCGAGTCCGTATTGGTTATTAATTTAATGATTCTAGCCTAGGTTAGTATTTTTAGAATTTCAATTGATTTATTTAATTAATTCAAGTAATTATTTAATTATTAAATATTTTCCAGAAATTAGGCTGGGATAGCCGGTGACCGGAATTTTGTGCTGTTTGCAATGATGTGGTTAATTTCTGCAATTGAATGTTAAATTATGCAAATTGAGTGCTGATTTGATTTTTGGTATTTAATTTCAAAAATTGTGAATTTCCAATATTTATTCAGAAAATCCAGGTGTCGGGTTTTGACACCGAAAACGGTTTTTAGTACTATATGAAATAGTGGGATTTCAAAAAAGATGAATATCAATTTTTCTGGATCAAGTTGACCGTGTACCCACACACGAGTAATTTCATGTGAATTTCTAATACGAAGAAAAAGGCCAGGCTCACCATTTTAATTGAAGCATTTGAGTGCAATGCACGGTGCCCTGGGCCATATTTGAGTGATCGTGTGATGGTCATGAGAAATCGTCCCGGGCTGTTGAGCTGGACGTTATCCCTATGTGGGATACCCCCTGGACAAAGGGAAGCCGGTCGCAGTTGATTCTGGACCCTATGCTCCTTCGGGAAAGCCGTCTGATAAAGAGACGTTGCCGTGCTCAATGGGGTGAGACGAAGCCTGGCAATGCCAGAAGACCGCCGAACTGAGAGTAGGCCGTGCTATATGCCGAGATGAAAACTAGGAACGCATGATTAATTGAGTGTGGCGTTTCAGTTATTGGAGCTTATTTGTTGCTCATGCTCTCGTGTTGTCTCGTGAGATAAATTGTACCGACTGCGGGGTGGATCGAGACGAGGTAAGTCTCCTTGATTGTGTGATTGCGTGCTTAGGACGCTTCTGGGCGTATTTCCCTCCTAATTGGGGTTTAGAGCTTAGACTCGCTGAGATGATATCTCACCCCGTTGTGGGACAACATTTTCAGGGTCGAGTGGAGGACCTGGAGCTGAGAGGAGGTGATCGGAAGCGTAGGTCAGTTAGGACCGCTTCTTTTTGAAAGGCCAGTCTTTTGTAGTCTTTTGGCCAAAGACCTTTGAGCATGACTCAGTGTATATATAAAAGCATGTTTGTTTGTAAATCTATTGTCCTGCTTTTCTATCCCGAGATGATTACTGTCAGGGGATTTCTTTTCGCTTCCGCATGTGCATTAAAATGGAAAGGGTCGGCGACTCGTCCTGGGAAGTCGCAATTATTATCGACCAGATAGGGATGGGCACGCGCTCGATGTCCGGGGCGTGACATTCCCCTTTTTATGGTATCAGAGCAAAGTTTGTATTTGGAGTGATAAGGTGCGATGGGTTATTGGGATAGTTAGTAGGAATGGCTTTTATATTATGCTGATGCATGTGACTGATAGTTGTTTGGTAAATTGATTGTGAAATCACTCAGTTTCTAATTCGGCATGGAGTTGGAAACAGGTGTTGTAGAACATCTTCAGTATGAGTGATCAGGAGCCGAGAACTCCTAGGCAGAGGACCTTATCCTCGGTGACTCGGGCTAGAACGCCTACAAGAGGCGACCCGAGGCGGCCGAGGTAGAGCGCAAGCTGAGGCTAGCGCGAGTGGTGTAGCACCACCACCAGTCCCGCCGGTTGATGCCGGGGTAGCAGCCCCTGGTGATCCTAGATTTGAAGGGATCATGCAAGTGCTCCAGACTGTTGGTAATCTGATGGGGCAGCAGGCCCAGAACCAAGCTGCTGCAGCCGCTGTCGCACAAGCTGAAGTTCCGGAAGGAAATGTAGTTGCAAATAGACCAATTCATAAGCTTGTTGAGCATTTCCTGAAGTTGCAACCACCAAAGTTCACCGGGACAGGAGATCCCGAGGCTGCAACCCGTTGGATCGAAGAACTGGAAAAAGCATTTGAGTTACTGAAGTGCTCTGAAGAAGAGAAGGTTACCCTTGCGGTGTATCAGATGCAGGGAGTTGCAAGTACTTGGTGGAAAGCCACCAGGAGAGAAGTATTCTCGGAAGGCATAGTCCCAGTGTGGAACGTCTTCGTTAGAGCATTCAATAACAAGTACTTCTCCAGCTGTGCCAAGCAATTAAAGATGGCGGAATTTCTGCACCTCCGCCAAGGTCCAATGACTGTGGACCAGTATGAGGCAAAGTTTGCTGAGCTTTCACAGTATGCTCCTAGGTTGATCCAGGATCCCGAGGAGAAGGCAATGAGGTTTATAGATGGCCTCCGACCAGAATTGAAAGATCCATTGGTGCCGTTGGATATAAAGAACTACAATGAGCTGTATGGACGAGCTCAGCTGATTGAGAAAAATCTGAATGAACGAGCTGCCACATCTGGATCGCGGTTTAATTCGAACCAAAATAGAAATCGGTTTGGGAAAAGACCGATGACTGGAGGAAGATACCCTGTCCCGCTCAACAGGAAGGGTGGAGTAGGAAAATCAACATGGAGACAGAATGGTGCCTGTCGCTTCTGCGGAAAGCGACATGGGTCAGCCCCGTGCCACTCTAGGTCGGGTGCTTGTTTTGAGTGTGGCCAGCAGGGTCACATGGCCAGAAATTGTCCCAGAAGACCGATGGGACCGCCGCAGTTGCCGCCACCGCCACAGATGAATCAAAACCGAGGGCTACCGCCACCGATTGTACATCAGGGTGGACTACTTAGGCCTCCAGCTCAAGGAAGAACTTATGCGATCACAAGAGGACAAGCGGAGGATGCGCCTAATGTGATTACAGGTACTGTTTCACTGAACAACCATGCTACTTATGCTTTATTTGACCCTGGTGCAACTCATTCATTTATAGCTGAGCGGTATGTTAAGTGGGTAGGATTAATTCCTGAGTTGTTGGAATCAGTGATTAGTATATCGACACCATTAAAGGATAAGGTGTTAGCTACAGTGGGTTGTCTTGGTTGCACGTTAGCGATTGGTGAGCGAGAAGGGAAAATAGACTTGATAGTCTTAGCCATGTATGACTTTGACTTGATTATTGGCATGGACTGGCTCACCAAGCAACGAGCTAAGCTAGACTGTTATCGCAAGGCGATCCAGTTTAACCCGTTAGAGGGTGAAAGTTTCGAGTTTATTGGGAGTCGAGGAGGACCCTCGATTTCCCTAATCTCGTCACTAGAGGCAACTCAGTTGTTAGATGAGGGTTGTCAAGGTTATCTGGCGACTGTCGTGGACACGACAGTTGAAGAGCTAAAGATAGAAGACATCGCAGTGGTTCAAGAGTTTCCAGATGTGTTTCCGAAAGAATTGCCAGGTCTACCGCCAGAAAGAGAAATAGAATTTGTGATTGAGTTAGCCCCCGGGACAGAGCCAATCTCTAAGGCTCCTTACCGGATGGCTTTATCGGAATTGAAAGAACTAAAGGTGCAGATGCAGGAATTATTGGATAAGGGATTCATATGCCCTAGTGCATCATCTTGGGGAGCACCAGTCCTATTCGTGAAAAAGAAAGATGGTTCATTGCGCCTGTGCATTGACTATCGACAACTCAATCAAGTGACAATCAAGAACAAGTATCCACTTCCGAGGATTGATGACTTGTTTGATCAATTACAAGGAGCGTCGATATTTTCGAAGATCGACCTAAGGACGGGATATCATCAGCTGAGGATCAGAAAAGAAGACATTCCAAAGTCAGCATTCCGTACTCGATATGGCCATTATGAATTCACTGTCATGCCGTTTGGATTGACGAATGCTCCAGCTGCTTTCATGGATCTAATGAACCGAGTGTTCAAGGAATACTTGGATCAGTTCGTGATCGTGTTCATTGATGACATTCTGGTGTACTCTAGAAGTCCAGAGGAGCATGAAGGACATTTGAGACTAGTACTGCAGACTCTAAGAACTCATGAGTTGTATGCTAAATTCAGCAAGTGCGAGTTTTGGTTGACTCGTGTTGCTTTCTTAGATCACGTGATTTCAGGAGAAGGAATCTCCGTGGACCCAACCAAGATAGAAGCGTGATCAATTGGCCAAGACCGACAACGGTGGCGAAATCGAAGTTTTCTGGATTTAGCGGGGTATTACGTACGGTTTGTGGAAGGTTTTCATTGTTAGCCTCGCCTCTGACAAAGCTCACGAAGAAAAATGAGAAGTTCATATGGACAGACAAGTGCGGCGTAATTTTCAAGAGCTGAAGGAAAAGCTTACTACCGCACCGGTATTAACGATTCTATCTGGTCCTAGAGGATTCGAGATCTATAGTGATGCGTCTTTCAGAGGATTGGGTTGTGTGTTGATGCAACATGGTAGAGTGGTTGCATACGCTTCCCGCCAGTTGAGACCTCATGAATTGAATTACCCGACGCATGACTTAGAACTCGCAGCCATCATATTTGCATTGAAGATTTGGAGGCACTACTTGTGTGGGGAAAAGTTTCAAATCTTCACGGACTATCAGAGTCTCAAGTATCTGTTCTCTCAGAAGGAGTTGAACATGAGACAGCGCCGATGGATGGAATTGTTGAAGGACTATGACTGTGATATTTTGTATCATCCCGGAAAGGCGAACAAGGTCGCTGATGCACTGAGTCGAAAGTCCTCAGTTGCACAGATGGTACTTAAGGAATGGACTTTAATCGAGAAGGCTAGAGATTCGGTTTTCAAATTTGAGGTAGGCCACCTTTCAAATCTTATGGCCACCTTCAGAATTGAGCCGGAAGTGCAAGTCAGAATTAAGATGCTTCAGCCGACAGATCCAGATATTCAAAAGATCCTGCAAGAGGATACCAATAAAAGAAAAGCTGACTTTCATATTTCTGAGGATCGAACATTGAGGTTCCAAGGACGATTGGTTGTACCTGACGATGTAGAGCTTAAAGAAGAAATTTTATCTGAAGCACATCGTAGCAGTTATAGCATTCATCCTGGAAGCACTAAAATGTATCAGAATCTACGTCAACACTATTGGTGGTCAGGTATGAAGGCGGACATCGCTAAGCATGTAGCCAAGTGTTTGACATGTCAGCAAGTAAAAGCCCAGCACTGCAAGCCGGGAGGATTTCTACAACCTCTCGCGATCCTAGAATGGAAATGGGAGCACATCACGATGGATTTCGTGACTGGACTACCAAGGAGTCAAAGAGGAAATGATTCAATTTGGGTAGTGGTCGACAGGCTGACAAAGTCGGCTCACTTCATTGCGACGAAAGGACCTCGAGTCGGATAGACACGCAGACTTGTATGTGCGTCAGGTGGTTCGTATGCATGGAGTGCCAGTTACGATAACTTCGGATAGAGACCCGAGGTTTACTGCTGCTTTTTGGAAGAACTTGCAGAGTGCTTTAGGTATAAAGCTTCAATACAGTACAGCATATCATCCTCAGACGGATGGTCAATCTGAAAGGACAATTCAGACTCTCGAAGACATGTTGAGAGCTTGCGTAATAGACTTCAAAGGAAGTTGGGAAGATCAGCTTCACTTGGTGGAGTTTGCCTACAATAACAGTTATCAGCAGAGTATTCAGATGGCTCCTTTCGAAGCGTTGTATGGCCGAGCGTACAGAACACCAGTGTGTTGGGATGAAGTTGGGGAAAGGAAGATAACAGGCCCAGAGTTGATTCAGCAGTCAGTAGATGCCGTGGCAGTGATCAAAGGCAGATTAAAGACAGCGCAGAGTAGACAGAAAAGTTATGCAGATAAGCGTCGAAGGTCTTTAGAGTTCCAAGTTGGTGATCACGTTTTTCTGAAAGTGTCACCAATGAGAGGAACTTCGCGCTTTGGCAAGAAAGGTAAATTGAGTCCGAGGTACGTAGGTCCGTTTGAGATTCTTGAAAGAATCGGGAACCTAGCGTATCGTCTTGCATTGCCGCCAAGATTGGCGTAAGTGCATGACGTCTTTCACGTGTCGATGTTAAGGAAGTACGTGCCTGACCCGACCCACGTGCTTAATTTCGAGGAATTGGACGTGGATGACCGTGTGTCATACGTTGAAAGACCGGTCCAGATTATCGATCGCAAAGAGCAAGTTCTGCGTACAAAGACCATCCCGTTGGTCAAAGTGGTCTGGCAACACCACGGTACAGAAGGAGCGACATGGGAGACTGAGGAGTCAATGAGAGACTTGTACCCCCACCTTTTTAATCAAGTATTGTAATAGGTTTAAATTTCGAGGACGAAATTTTTATAAGAGGGGAAGAGTTGTGACAGCCTGAATTTTCATAAATTGTTTTCGATTAAATAAATCGGGCCTTTCATCGAAACGCTAATAGTGCTATTCTCTAAGCTGATCACTCACGAGATAACTGGACTATCTGGGGAAGCAATTAAGGAATCTAAATGCAATTGGACTTGAGAATTCGACCAAGAATCGACTGCTCGACCGTGTTGATCTACAAGGGTCATTACGACACCGTCGAGAGATCGATCGAAATCGAGATAGGTCGATTCGACGAGATATGTGATCAAATTGTGGGTGATTCCACTTGATTGAAAAATTCTCATCGATCGACACTAAATTGATTTTCTGTCGTTTTGGTACCCGGTGCTCGAAATTGAAATCTCGAGATTTTCACGACAATTGAGAGTCATTAATGTGTCGAATATGTACTTTGTGACTCGAGATAAATCGATCACGGGTCAATTGCACAAAAAAAATTCCTAAAAGCTATCCGGTAGACTAGGTCACGCTAAAAGCGCACCAGATTGAAAATAACCGCGAATTTGAACCCGATTTCAGAAATTGAAAGTTCTGAGGTGTCACAAGCTATTTTAGGAACGTCGACTCACTCTCCGAGAAATTTTCAGAGATTCCGGGATTTTTGCGGAAAATTGATTCGGACGTTACGGAAAATCAGCGGAAATTTAGATGGGCTGAATCGATGGAAATTAGGACTTCTAAACTGAGCATGTGAGCGTCAGGGACTTACAGAAAATTGTTTGGGATTTTTCCTTGGCGAAATTGGACCTCGACTTAGAGAAATGGTGAAGAAATTGAGTGGAGAGATTGAGGCTCATTTTTAGTGAAATTCGGATTAAGCTTGGGGGCTGTATTTTAGACTTTAATTTGAGCCATTTATGGAAAATTGGCTAGAAAGTATTATGAAGGGGACAAGCAATTAAGGCAATGGCTAAGGGTTGGGGGATATTGGGCCCCCTCTTGGCTTCCTTTGCACGCCTCTCCACCGCCTCTCTCCCTTCGTGCGCTGAAGACCGGTTGCATCTGTCCTTTTCTTTCTTTCGTTTTTGTCGAAGCTCCTTCCCACGTCTCCTCCCCACGAAGACTGAAGCTGTGCCGCCCCACCATCTTGGATTTCTGCTTCATTTCTTCCCAGTTCGGCCACGAATCCGAATGCCCCTGCTCCACCGCTTCTCTTCTCTGCAGCCTACGCCCATCCTCCACTAAGTTTTGTTTCCTGCCAAGTCAACTAAAGGAGCTAGAAGTTGACTCACCAGCTCTATCTTCACGAACTCACCCACTTCATTTGTGCGTCCACGATTCCACCAAAGTTGGTCGCAAGCTTGCTGCCAGCGAAGCCTTGTCCGTGTTAGCTCGCCCATCTTCACGAAGCCGAGCTTCGTTGCCACGTCCAAGCAGTTCCTTCTTCGGTCAAAGCTCCCCCAACTTGCTTCGATTGTTGACCCACCAGCAGCCCGACGAAGATCGAAGACCGAAGTTGCTGCACGCGTGTCTTCGGCCACCATCCTCCAAGCCTTCGTTCCATCTCCTCTCCGATGCCGCTTGCCAACCGATCATCCAAAGTTCCTTCAACGCCGCTGCTTGAAGATTCCAGCGAAAAACAGCAAAGTTGCCGCAGCCCATCTACTCGTGGAGTTCAGCCCAATCCAGCGTCTTCAGCCCAACGTCTTCTGACCCAGTAGCTCCTTTGAGCCCATATGCAGCTCAGCCCAAGGAGGTTTAATTCAATTGAAGCCCAAGAAAGAAATTCCATCAGCCCATCTCCATCAGAATTTGAAGTCCAAGCTCAAGGCCAAGCCCTGTTTTCCTCAACAGCAAGTCCAGCCCAGTTCATAACAAATCTCAGATTGGACTGAGATTTGTTGGCCTAAGTTTAGGCCCGGCCTAAGTTTGCCGACGCCGCCGAAAATTAAGATTTCGGCCGCCGTCGCGTCGTCGTCGCGGTGAACTGGTTTCCGCAATTAACCGGTGAGTTTATACTCTAAACTCTGCTTAGTAGGCTAATGACGTTTAAGGGGTGTTAGATTTATTTTATTAGGAATTAGGTGGTTAGTTAGATTAAATTAGAAATTGAATTATTTAATTGAGCATGTTAGGTGGTTAGCATGGTTTAGCTAAGGCCTAAATAAATTGTGCTATTTATCTAGAAGGGTTCGGGAATTTTCCGAGTCCGTATTGGTTATTAATCTAATGATTCTAGCCTAGGTTAGTATTTTTAGAATTTCAATTGATTTATTTAATTAATTTAAGTAATTAATTAATTATTAATTATTTTTCCGGAAATTAGGCCGGGATAGCCAGTGACCGGAATTTCGTGCTGATTGCAATGGTGTGGTGAATTTCTGCAATTGAATGTTAAATTATGCAAATTGAGTGCTGATTTGATTTTTGGTATTTAATTCCAAAAATTGTGAATTTCCAATATTTATTCAGAAAATCCCAGGTGTCGGGTTTTGACACCGAAAACGGTTTTTAGTACTATATGAAATAGTGGGATTTCAAAAAAGATGAATATCAATTTTTCTGGATCAAGTTGACCGTGTACCCACACACGAGTAATTTCATGTGAATTTCTAATACGAAGAAAAAGGCCAGGCTCACCATTTTAATTGAAGCATTTGAGTGCAATGCACGGTGCCTTGGGCCATATTTGAGTGATCGTGTGATGGTCATGAGAAATCATCCCGGGCTGTTGAGCTGGACGTTATCCCTATGTGGGATACCCCCTGGACAACGGGAAGCCGGTCGCAGTTGATTCTGGACCCTATGCTCCTTCGGGAAAGCCATCTGATAAAGAGACGTTGCCGTGCTCAATGGGGTGAGACGAAGCCTGGCAATGCCAGAAGACCGCCGAACTGAGAGTAGGCCGTGCTATATGCCGAGATGAAAACTAGGAACGCATGATTAATTGAGTGTGGCGTTTCAGTTATTGGAGCTTATTTGTTGCTCATGCTCTCGTGTTGTCTGTGAGATAAATTGTACTGACCTGCAGGGTGGATCGAGACGAGGTAAGTCTCATTGATTGTGTGATTGCGTGCTTAGGACGCTTAAAAATATTTCCCTCCTAATTGGGGTTTAGAGCTTAGACTCGCTGAGATGATATCTCACCCCGTTGTGGGACAACATTTTTAGGGTCGAGTGGAGGACCTGGAGCTGAGAGGAGGTGATCGGAAGCGTAGGTTAGTTAGGACCGCTTCTTTTTGAAATGCCAGTCTTTTGTAGTCTTTTGGCCAGAGACCTTTGAGCATGACTCAGTGTATATATAAAAGCATGTTTGTTTGTAAATCTATTGTCCTGCTTTTCTATCCCGAGATGATTACTGTCAGGGGATTTCTTTTCGCTTCCGCATGTGCATTAAAATGGAAAGAGTCGGCGACTCGTCCTGGGAAGTCGCAATTATTATCGACCAGATAGGGATGGGCACGCGCTCGATGTCCGGGGCGTGACAAAGTAAATGAAAGGAATTAAAAAAATATTTATGGGTAGGCGCTTTTTATGGAAATGTGAGTTTGTAAAAGGAAGATTTAATTTTTTTTACAACCAAAACACAACGACAAGTATACTCCTCAATAAGAGAAATACAATGAGCGGAGTGTGCATTTTCTTCCTCCTTTCAAATCTTTATAATAAAAATTAACCGTACCTTCCACAATGAAGAAAATGAAATTTCAAACTTTTATGGTACCCTTCTACATGGCCAAAAATGACTTGAAAAAGATTCAGATCTCATTTATTCTTCTCCACCGAATCACGTTTAGATAATTGCAATGAAATCACTACAAAACAAATTGATGTACTTTGCGATTGTAGGTGTGGCATCCAAAATTTTAGACAACCCTCGGCTAGGTCACAGTCGTCGAACTGTGACTTTGTTTTTATTTTACAGGCATTGATTTGTATTTGTTCATTTGGAATAGTATTTCAATTTTATCCTTTGAACCCAAAAGGATGGGATTTGATCTTGCATAAAAATTATATGCGCTAAAAATTAAAGAATTAGAACTTGAGAATATTGAGCGGGCCGCAAGAATTTGGAGTATATATATGTGTGTGTATATACTTGTATATAAAGCAATCTGAAATTTTGTTATTAAATTAAATTGGATAGAGATAAAAAACTATATATATATATATATATATATATATATATATATATATAAAAGGAATTGAGCTTTATTTTAAGGACTTTTTGGCCCCAGATTTCGGGCCCAAGCAGGCCCAAGAAACACCCCAAGGATGTCGCACGAACCAAAAGGGGAGGGGGGAGAGCATGCCTTTCACCACCAACACTTGTCCTTGTTGTACCTACACTTGTCCTTCCTCTTTGACCACTTGTCCTTTGTTCAATTTCCTACATGCAAAATGGAGATAATTAGTTAATAAAAGAACAAAACAAAGGGGGAGGGAGGCTTTGCATGGAGAGGAAACCAAACCAGAGAGAGAGGGAGTCGTGCAGGCAGCAAGGGAAAGGAAGGAAGGGCCGCCTCTCGCCGTGTCCGAGCTGCCGTCGTCGACGCCACCGGTTTCCGTCGCCTATCAGCCAAGCCGCGACCCCCGAACCTCCATTTTCGGACAGCCACCGAGTGAGAGAGTTTAAGGCAAGCGATTGTTCTTCAATCTATGTTGTTGCAAGCTGTTTTGCCTAGAAAAGAAGTGAAATAGGTGAGGAGAATGGAGTACTTGAGCTGCATGTGGAGTCTTTGATATGTAGGAGGGTGTTAGATCAAAAAAACTGGTTGTGGATGAGGTGCACGTGCTGGATTTCGAATTTCACGAAGTGTGAGTGCTGGATTTTTGAACTTGCAAGTGAAACCAAATGAATTTGAGATTCTGACCATGAGGAATCTTGGTGATAATCATGCTGTGGTAAGGTGTATTGTGTGTATGGACAAAGAGTATAATGATGGGAGGTCGAAATCTAATGGATAGGAGGAGTTTTGTGAACTTGTGAACTGTTTTTGTGAAAAACAGTGTGACCTCCGGTGACATTTTAATTTTTCCGTAACTATCTGGCCACAATTTGATTTCGAGCCCTTGATGAAAGTTTTAGATCACATATTGATGAATAACATATCCAAAATTCACAGAAAACGAACAAAGTATGACTCGAAATAATTTTCCTACAAAAATATGAAATCTGGAATTTTACAGAATGTTGGGTAGGAAGAAAATCGAAGTTTTACCCTTGGTGCCTATGGAATCGACCTAGTGGCCTTCTTGAGATTTGTTCCTATAGGTCTTATTGATAACGTGTCAAAATTTCGTAATTTTCCGAGCCCGTTTAGTAATTAATTCGGAATTGTTGCTAAAACTGCGCAATTGTAGAAATTAAGTTACTGTTTCGAGATTTCTATAGAATTGTCCTATATGAAGTATAGTTCTCGAATTGCCATGTGACTTGATGATGCTGATGGTGGGATATTGTGATTGATAAAAAGTTTGTGAGATATCTTGTTTGGCATATGATAATGCATTTGTGAATTAAAATGTGAATTGTTATCCATTGAACCCTCGGGTTAATGATACCCCGGGAGTCGAGAGGTCCAAAGGATCGAAAGAGTCGATGCTTTGTGAATGCCTAGTAGCCCTAAGAGGCTGAATGCTGGAGGTATACCCCGGGAGCTTCGGGATGCCCGGTTGTATGCTTGTCAGTACGTAAATCTGGATGGCCAGGGTAACCATTTTCATGGGAGGCCCTCGAGGTTCATCGTGATGCCAGGTGGGGTACGAGATGCCTAGAGGCGTGATTCACTCCAGATGCGCGGTGGCCCTAAGTGGCTGAATGCCGGAGGCTTTCGTGATGCCTGGAGGGATGCGAATGACGGAGAGATGCAAACATTGGTCTTCCAGGGATGAAACTCTTTTGAATGATAAAATGAATGATTTGACTATAAATGTGTGGGGTCTGGATATAAAAGTGAGTGCATGGCATAAAACGGAACATGATATTTCAGTTTGGCTCTATGATTGAAATTTGTTTATCTTGGATATGTTGTCATCGCATTGAAGGGTTTTCATGATTGTAATATGATTATGCGGCATATGATTCTTATAGAATTGCAATTGCTTTAATATTGAAGAATTCCATGATATTGATATCCATTTATCCCTTGGTTACTACCTTGTCTATCTTGAATGAAATTAGAGGCTGATTATTATGCTCGATATAGCTTGTTGAATCTTTTGCTACTGAGTGGTTGTACTCACCCCGTTTGGGGACTAACATTTCAGATTGAGATGCCTTTGCTACCCGTCTCTCGTGGCACCTTTTATGGCGTACTGGTCGATGTCGAGTGCTAATGTATAGAGCACATTTGTGTTAGTGTGCAGGGGCTGGTGTTCGTCTGCGTCCGAGTCCTAGTCATGTACGATGTGGGCCTACCTGAAGGCCCTGTGGTGCAGGAATTCCTGTCAGTACACATTTGCCGTGACGGGGTTATGTTGGGGATGCTGCCGCCGCCGCCAGCCGATGGACCCGGTTGGGTGTGATCGACCTCGGGTGATGGGTGGTTGATGGAGCTTCTTTTTGGACTGCCAGCACTATCTGATGGATTGAAGTTTATGGTTGATGTGGAGTTGGTCACTTTTGGGTTATAGCCGAGTTTTAGAAAAGCCTTGGCCTTTAGTTGTTCATCAAGTTATATAAATAAAAGTGCTTGGCTTATCTTGTGAAATTGTCTAGTAAGTGTGCATCATTTCAAATTTTTGGAAGAAAGGGAGATGTGAAATCGCTTCCGCTATACCTCTTAGATTGTGCCGGGACCGTTAAAAGTAAATAACAAACTCTCAGGACTTATAGACCTTCAAGTCAAGGTATCAAAATGGAAAGCGCACTATGGCGACCCTATTGGATTGGGGTGCCACAACCGTAATTGGTATCAGAGCTATGGTTTATATGGAGTGATAAGGAGCCTCAAATGGAATTGAGGATAGAATGATGCACACCTTAGGATACTAACCAAGGGTAGTTGACTAACTTTGAATAACGGGTGATGGGTATTCACTCGTAGATCCTTGATGATTGGTGTAGTGCTACCTTTGTATGCCAGTAACATTCTATGTTACTTATATGACTTGAGTAGTAACCTTATTTCTGACCAATGACATAGAGTTGCAAATTAGTCCTGAGGCGAATGCTTGGTAAATTGCAGGAAAATTATGGTACGAATTGGGAGTTCCCAGTCTTCGAGGGCTGGAGCCTCTGCTCCGAGGGCTGAACCCCGAATGGAAGATATCCTGTAGGCATTGGCCAATGTAGGAAATTTGATGGAAAGACAAGCTCAATAACAACCCGGAGTGGAACATCGCCCTCAAGGACTGGTGGAACAATTCTTGAAGTTGAAACCACCTAAGTTTACTGGAACGGGAAGTCTTGAGGAGGCGGAGCAATGGATTGATGGAATGGAACGAATCTTCCAGTTGTTGAACTGCAATGATGTTGAAAAGATAACTTTGGCAGAGTACCAACTGGAGGGAAATGCAAAGTTTTGGTGGAGAGCTTCAGGAGACACGATCTTTCCACCAAGTACTGATATAGACTGGGATGAATTTGTCAGAGCCTTCAACAGAAAGCATTTCTCTGACTATGCTAGGGATAAGAAGATCACAGAATTTGTTCAGTTAGAACAAAGGGAGCTATCAGTGGACTAGTATGAAGTGAAATTTTCTGAGTTATCAAGGTACGCTCCCAGATTGATTAAGGATCGAGAGGAAAAGGCAAAGAGATTTCTAAAAGGGCTAAGGACTAATATCAGGAAACAACTTGTGCCTCTGAATACAAGGGATTATAATGAAATATATGAGAGGGCACAGTTGATGGAGCAACAGTTAGTGAGAGAGCAATCGGAATCTAAAAGACAGATGACCTTTAGTATATTCGAAAAGGTAAGAGACCCTATCTTGGTCAAAGTCAGCCCTGGGAATCTAAGAAGATGAGTAATTTTGGGAATTTTGGAAAGGCCAAGAGTGGCCCGGTTCAAGGGAGAGTACCCTATTAGGGTAATAACCGTCAGAGGTGTGGTGGACAACATGGGCTGGGATTCTTTAATAATCCATCGAAATGTTATGGCTATGGCGCAGATAGGGCATTTTAAGAGAAATTGTCCACAAGAGAAGTCGCAGTTGAGTGTTGGCTCGGTGCGACAGGTACAACGAAGTAGTGCCAGACCAAATCTATTGAGGAATTCACAGAGACCATCAGCTCAGGGAAGGGTGTATGCAGTCACCCAAGAGGAAGCGGAAGTTTCCAAAAATGTTATTTCAGGTACGATCCTTATAAACAGTAAAAAGGCATATGCATTATTTGATACTAGCGCCACCCATTCTTTTGTATCTAAAAGATATAGACAGTTGAGTAAGATAGAAACTACCTCTCTTAAGACGCCTATTTGTGTTTCCACACCACTAAAGAATACGGTGTTGTCTACGCTAGTATGTGAAAAGTGTGAGGTAACTATAGGGGGACGAAGTATGGAAATAGACTTAGTCGTGATGGCTATGTATGATTTTGATGTTATCATAGGAATGAACTGGCTCCATAAGTATCAGGCTAAGGTGGATTGCCATAGGAAAGTAATCCAGTTTGTTTTACCTGACCGATCTAGTTGTGAATTTTTCGAAGGTTAGACCAACCTATCTATAGCACTTATTTCAGAAATAGAAGCCTGTGCATTGCTTGACGAAGGATGTCAAGGATACCTGGCAACGATTAAGGATTATACTAAGGAAGAGTCCAAGCTCGATGAAATTTGAGTAGTCAATGAATTTCAAGACGTATTCCCTGAGGAACTGCTTGGGTTACCATCGGATCGAGAAATTGAGTTCGAGATTGAATTGATGCCTGGAATAGCACCAATATCGAAAGCCCCGTATAGGATGACCTTGACAGAATTGAAAAAGTTGAAAGTGCAACTGCAGGAGTTGCTTGATAAGGGATTTGTTAGGCCAAGTGCTTCTCTTTGGGGCGCACCGGTGTTATTTGTGAAAAAGAAAGATGGGTCAATGCGTTTGTGTATTGACTATAGGCAACTGAATCAGGTAACTGTTAAGAATAAGTATCCTTGCCTAGAATTGATGATCTATTTGACCAACTGAAAGGGAAATTCGGTCTTTTCTAAAATTGATTTAAGGTCAGGATACTATCAGTTAAGAATTAAGAAGGAAGACATTCCTAAGACTGCATTTAAAACTCGCTATGGACATTATGAGTTCCTAGTTATGCCGTTTGGACTGACGAATGCTCCAGCTGCATTCATGGATTTGATGAATAGGATATTTAAGCCATATTTGGATCAGTTTGTAATTGTCTTCATTTATGATATCTTAATATATTCTAAAAGACTTGAAGAGCATGAACGCCACCTGAGAATAGTGTTGCATACCCTTAGAGACCATAAGTTATTCGCCAAGTTCAGTAAGTGTTTATTTTCGTTGGATGGGATAATATTTTTGAGACACGTGGTGTCAGGAGGAGGAATTGCAGTGGACCTAGTGAAAATTGAGATGGTGATAAATTGGCCAAGATCGACAATGCCGACAGAAATAAGAAGTTTCTTGGGACTGGCAGGCTATTATAGAAGGTTTATAGAATGATTCTCACAACTTGCTGGGCCATTGACAAAATTGACTCGAAAAAACGTGAAATTCGAGTGGAATGGAGATTGTGAAAAGAGTTTCCAGGAGCTCAAAAGAAGACTGACTATGGCTCCAATTTTGACTATACCATCTGGGTCTGATAGATTTACAGTGTATAGTGATGCATCTCACAAAGGATTGTGATGTGTTTTGATGCAACATGGCAAGGTCATAGCCTATGCATCTAGACAATTGAAATATCATGAACTGAACTACCCAACTCATGATTTAGAATTGGCGACTATAGTTTTTGCCTTGAAAATATGGAGACATTATCTGTATGGAGAGAAGTTTGAAATCTATACAAATCACAAGAGTTTAAAATATTTGTTCTCACAAAAAGAACTAAACATGAGACAGAGAAGGTGGATGGAGTTGTTGAAAGACTATGATTGTGAAATACGGTACCATCTTGGAAATGCAAATAAAATGGCAGACGCTCTTAGTCGAAAGTCGACTATGGATTTGGCCAGTACGAGAATTACAAAATGGAATCTGTTAAGGTTAATAGTAGATTTAGAATTTAAATTGGAGGTAGATCAACTTACTGGCATGATTTCTGCATTGAGGATTGAATCGGGAATTACCCAGAAAATTAAGAAGTTGCAAGAATTTGACCCGAAAATAGAAAAAGTACGAAATGCTGTGTCATTAGGAAAAAGACCAGAATTTCAAGTCTCTGAGGATGGAGTGGTAAGATGCCATGGCCGACTTTGTGTTCTGACAGTGGGGAAGTGAAGAGAGAAATTATGTCGGAAGCACATAGAAATAATTATAGTATTCATCCGGGTAGCACAAAGATGTACAGGAATTTACGCCAACAATATTAGTGGAATGGCATGAAGGCAAATATAGCCAAGCATGTTTCCCAATGTTTAACATGCCAGCAAGTAAAGGCGGAACACTGCAAACCAGCAGGACTATTAAGACCATTAGATATCCCATAGTGGAAATTGGAGCATATAACAATAGATTTTGTACAAGGATTGTCAAGGACATCAAGCGGTCATGACTCTATATGGGTAATAGTGGACTGTTTGACTAAGTTTGCTCACTTCTTAGCTGTTTTCCCATAGACTACCCGATGGACAAATATGTGGAGATATATGTAAGTCAAGTAGTACGTTTACATGGTGTTCCAGTGACTATTACATCAGATCGGGACTCGAAATTTACTTCAAACTTTTGGCGGAGTCTTCAAATTGCCTTAGGAACTAAGCTCCAATTTAGTACTGCTTTTCATCCATAGACGGATGGACAAACAGAAAGAGTGATCCAAACACTAGAGGATATGTTAAGGGCTTGTGTGATTGACTTTAAAGGAAGTTGGGATGAAAGATTACACTTGATGGAATTTGCCTATAACAATAGCTTTCAGAAAAGTATAGGCATGGCTCCCTATGAAGCCTGATATGAAAGGAGATGTAGGACTCATGTCTGTTGGAATGAAGTAGGTGAAAGAAAACTGATAGGACTTAAGTTGATACAGATTACTATAGAAGCTGTCGAAATTATAAGGAAAAGACTTAAGATAGCCCAGAGCCGACAAAAAGACTACGCAGACAAACGCAGAAGACCTTTGAAATTTAGTGTGGGAGACCATCTATTCCTTAAAGTATCTCAAATGAAAAGGATATCACGATTTGGAATGAAAGGAAAATTAAGCCCCAGATTCGTTGGACCCTTTCAGATACTCAAGAGAATAAGAGACGTAGCTTATCGTTTGGCACTACCACCTAAGTTGGGAAACTTACATGATGTGTTCCATGTGTCGATATTGAGGAGGTATGAGCCAGATCCTAATCACATACTCAATCATGAAGCCATCAAAGTGGATGAGAAAGTGAGATACATAGAAGAGCCAGTACGAGTGTTGGATCAAAAAGAACAAGTCCTTCGGACGAAGAAAATTCCTCTAGTTAAGGTGTTATGGCGACATCATGATGTGGAAGAGGCTACCTGGGAAAGTGAAAAAGAGATGAAGGAAAAGTACTCTCATTTGTTTAATGAGATTTAGTAATATTCAATTTCGATGACGAAATTCTTTAAGAAGGGGAGAATTGTGGCATCCAAAATTTTAGACAACCCTCGGATAGGTGACAGTCACCGAACTGTGACTTTGATTTTATTTTACAGGCATTGATTTGTATTTGTTCATTTGGAATAGTATTTCAATTTTATCCTTTGAACCCAAAAGGATGGGATTTGATCTTGCATAAAAATTGTATGCGCTAAAAATTAAAGAATTAGAACTTGAGAATATTGAGCGGGCCGCAAGAATTTGGAGTATATATATGTGTGTATATACTTGTATATAAAGCAATCTGAAATTTTGTTATTAAATTAAATTGGATAGAGATAAAACACTATATATATATATATATATATATATATATATATATATATATAAAGGAATTGAGCTTTATTTTAAGGACTTTTTGGCCCCAGATTTCGGGCCCAAGTAGACCCAAGAAACACCCCAAGGGTGTCGCACGAACCAAAAGGGGAGGGGGGAGAGCATGCCTTTCACCACCAACACTTGTCCTTGTTGTACCTATACTTGTCCTTCCTCTTTGACCACTTGTCCTTTGTTCAATTTCCTACATTCAAAACGGAGATAATTAATTAATAAAAGAACAAAACAAAGGGGGAGGGGGGCTTCGCACGGAGAGGAGGAGAGACCGAGAGAGAGTTTGAGAGGAAACCAAACATGAGAGAGAGGGAGTCGTGCAGGCAGCAGGGGAAAGGAAGGAAGGGCCGCCTCTCGCCGTGTCTGAGCTGCCGTCGTCGATGCCACTGGTTTCCGTCACCAATCAGCCAAGCCGCGACCCCGAACCTCCATTTTCGGACAGCCACCGAGTGAGAGAGTTTAAGGCAAGCAATTGTTCTTCAATCTATGTTGTTGCAAGCTGTTTTGCCTAGAAAAGAAGTGAAATAGGTGAGGAGAATGGAGTACTTGAGCTGCATGTGGAGTCTTTGATATGTAGGAGGGTGTTAGATCAAGAAAACTGGTTGTGGATGAGGTGCATGTGCTGGATTTCGAATTTCACGAAGTGTGAGTGCTGGATTTTTCAACTTGCAAGTGAAACCAAATGAATTTGAGATTCTGACCATGAGGAATCTTGGTGATAATCATGCTGTGGTAAGGTGTATTGTGTGTATGGACAAAGAGTATAATGATGGGAGGTCGAAATCTAATGGATAGGAGGAGTTTTGTGAACTTGTGAACTGTTTTTGTGAAAAACAGTGTGACCTCCGGCGACATTTTAATTTTTCCGTAACTATCTGGCCACAATTTGATTTCGAGCCCTTGATGAAAGTTTTAGATCACATCTTGATGAATAACATATCCAAAATTCACAGAAAACGAACAAAGTATGACTCGAAATAATTTTCCTACAAAAATATGAAATCTGGAATTTTACAGAATGTTGGGTAGGAAGAAAATCGAAGTTTTACCCTCGGTGCCTATGGAATCGACCTAGTGGCCTTCTTGAGATTTGTTCCTATAGGTCTTATTGATAACGTGTCAAAATTTCGTAATTTTCCGAGCCCGTTTAGTAATTAATTCGGAATTGTTGCTAAAACTGCACAATTGTAGAAATTAAGTTACTGTTTCGAGATTTCTATAGAATTGTCCTATATGAAGTATAGTTCTCGAATTGCCATGTGACTTGATGATGCTGATGGTGGGATATTGTGATTGATAAAAAGTTTGTGAGATATCTTGTTTGGCATATGATAATGCATTTGTGAATTAAAATGTGAATTGTTATCCATTGAACCCTCGGGTTAATGATACCCCGGAGTCGAGAGGTCCAAAGGATCGAAAGAGTCGATGCCTTGTGAATGCCTAGTAGCCCTAAGAGGCTGAATGCTGGAGGTATACCCGGGAGCTTCGGGATGCCCAGTTGTATGCTTGTCGGTACGTAAATCTAGATGGCCAGGGTAACCATTTTCATGGGAGGCCCTCGAGGTTCGTCGTGATGCCAGGTGGGGTACGAGATGCCTGGAGGCATGATTCACTCCAGATGCGCAGTGGCCCTAAGTGGCTAAATGCCGGAGGCTTTCGTGATGCTTGGAGGGATGCGAATGACGGAGAGATGCAAACATTGGTCTTCTAGGGATGAAACCCTTTTGAATGATAAAATGAATGATTTGACTATAAATGTGTGGGGTCTGGATATAAAATTGAGTGCATGGCATGGAACGGAACATGATATTTCAGTTTGGTTCTATGATTGAAATTTGTTTATCTTGGATATGTTGTCATTGCATTGAAGGGTTTTCATGATTGTAATATGATTATGCGGCATATGATTTTTATAGAATTGCAATTGCTTTAATATTGAAGAATTCCATGATATTGATATCCATTTATCCCTTGGTTACTACCTTGTCTATCTTGAATGAAATTAGAGGCTGATTATTATGCTCGATATAGCTTGTTGAATCTTTTGCTGCTGAGTGGTTGTACTCACCCCGTTTGGGGACTAATATTTCAAATTGAGATGCCTTTGCTACCCGTCTCTCGTGGCACCTTTTACGGCGTACTAGTCGATGTCGAGTGCTCATGTACTAAACACATTTGTGTTAGTGTGCGGGGGCTGGTGTTCGTCCGCATCCGAGTCCTAGTCATGTACGATGTGGGCCTACCTGAAGGCCTTGTGGTGTAAGAGTTCCTGTTAGTACACATTCACTGTGACGGGGTTATGTTGGGGATGCTGCTGCCGCCGCCAGTCGATGGACCCAGTTGGGTGTGATCGACCTCAGGTGATGGGTAGCTGATGGAGCTTCTTTTTGGCCTGCCAGCACTATCTGATGGACTAAAGTTTATGGTTGATGTGGAGTTGGTCACTTTTGGGTTATAGCCGAGTTTTAGAAAAGCCTTGGCCTTTAGTTGTTCATCAAGTTATATAAATAAAAGTGCTTGGCTTATCCTGTGAAATTGTCTAGTAAGTGTGCATCATTTCAAATTTTTGGAAGAAAGGGAGATGTGAAATCGCTTCCGCTATACCTCTTAGATTGCACCGGGACCATTAAAAGTAAATAACAAACTCTCAGGATTTATAGACCTTCAAGTCAAGGTATCAGAATGGAAAGCGCACTATGGTGACCCTATTGGATTGGGGTGCCACAGTAGGGGAGAACACTAAAAGTAATTATCAATATGAAATAAAAATAGTGAAAAGATGGGATATTGCCTCATTTGTAATCTAAGGTGTAAGAGAAAAAAATGATGGCGTAAAATAAAACAGAAAGGAATGTGAAGACGACCTTGGACATTAAAGAACAAGCGCAGCACGACTAATTGGTAAAAATCGATAGACGCTCATTCATCTTTTTGGGCTAGCAAATGTTAAAGATTGGAAGAATAAAATGGGCCTAAAAGAAGGGCCGAGGCCCACGAACAAGTCTAGAACAACCGTCGCTACAAAATGGAGAAGGCCTTTTTTCCTTCTTTTTTTTTTTTTTTTTAAATTCTGGGTAAATAGTTTTGATCCTCTTCTTCAAAAAGATGTCTCCGCCATTGGCGAGTGACTTGCACCGGTAATTCTAAATGGCACGCCAAACAATCTATTCCTCTTTTCCTATGCATGCAGGATCATGTATCTAGCTAAAGCAAAATTCAAGCATAAGATGACCTTTGTTTAAGAATTGTGACGTGATTTCTCTAATTAATTCGGATTACCAGCAATGTAATGTAAGTTTTTGGTAAAACTGTTCACACATTTTGTTTCTTAGAACAATATAGATAGTCGATCACTTAGAATGCTAATGATAACCATTATGTTTCTCTATTTCCTTGTTTTTGTGCTTCCTGGAACAGTTTTGAAACAAAAATCTGTTTGGTACTCCAAAAATGGATTAGGACAAAAAATCAAAAACAAAATTTTTTATATTTTCTATTTTTGGAAGAAATGTGAGAGATGAAAACTCTTCTTATCTTTATTCTCGTTATCACCTGTCGCACACCTGCTACCAATTGCTAGATGCCTGTCGAGCTGCATGCCACTAGTTACGAGATGTTGGATGCTGGCCGCTGAATGTTGGATGCTCATTGCCACCCTACTGCTGATTGCCAATCACCAGATGTCACTTGCTCGCCTCTTGCCATCGATCATCAACTATTGAACACTGCCCGCTCGCCTCTTGCCGCCTCTCGCCAAACATCGGACATTGACCACATGTTGCTAGTCGCTCGCACACCACCGCACGTTGGACGCCAGTCACCAGCCGTCGGTCATTGCCTGATTACCGATTGCCCGTTGGACGTTGGCTGCCTCCTATAATTGAGAGAGAAATTTCATATAATTATTAAATGAATTTTTATTTCAGAATAAAAGTTTTATAAGATTATCAAAGGTGTATTTTAATTTAAAAACTTGGTTAGGAGTAAAACTAGAAAAATCAATTTTTAACGCCCTTAATTTTTCACGTTAGCCTCCCGCGTGACCTTGCGTTCTCGGGATTGAGGACGTGGCCGCACTCCACCACATCAGCATGATCCTTATCCACTCGGTGAGGAGAGAGTGACCCATCTGAAAATCCTCTCTTATATTTCCACATCAGCATAAATTTTTCGTTTTCATCTCGTTCAGGCACAGGTCGTTGGTGGCGATACGACCACCTCTTGACGAATCGTCGTCGATCATCATCCTTCCATCCTCCGAGGAAGACGAATAAGAAGAAGAAGAAGTAGAGCGGGTCAAAGGTCAGAAGTGATCTCCATCTCTGGCTACTTCTCTCTCTCTCCGTCTCCGTTTCCCTCTCGCGGATTTTTTAGTCGGAGCTCCGGCAGCCGTGAAGGAGGAGGCGGACGCGGGCGCGGGAGGCGAAGGGGGAAGAAGGGGAGAAATGTGCGGCATATTCGCCTGCCCGAAGTACAATGTGAAGAGGGAGAGGAGCTACATCCTCCAGGTTCTCTTCACGGCCTCCGTCGCCTCAGTACCGCGGCTACGACTCCGCCGGCGTCTCCATCGATTCCTCCTCCGTCTCCCTCCCGCCTCTCGTCTTCCGGCAGGAAGGCAACATCGAGTCCCTCGTCAAATCCGTCTACCAAGGTATACCCCCCCAATTCCCCTTCTCGCGCTCGAATTTCCCGCTCGCCTTGTGATCTGACGAAGCTTCCTTATATATTATGCTTCTCGTTTGATTTGGAGATTGATTTCGGAACGATCGATTGCCCCGTTTAGTTTATCTGCCCCGCTTGACATGATTCTTGTGGAAAAGGTCTCTCCTTTTTCGTTTTGTTTGTTTCCTACTTGTCTGATTAGTTATGGAAGTGTACTGTTATGCTTTGCCGATCATGGTCGCTGCATAAGATTTTCTTGCGCACCTCGGATACAGTTCATCTCCTCGATCCGATTCAGTCTTTCTCCCTTTTTTTTAGATAATTTATTTTTGTTTGTCCTCGCAAAGGACGTTGTTCTGCGTTTAAACAAGCGCCTCGTTCAAGATGCCTGCTATGTCATTTGTCATTTTGTCCCCTTTTGGACTAATTTCGAGCAACTGTCTACATGGTCAGAATGCACTGCCGGAGTGCGTCTTTTGGACTGGAATTCTGCTGTTCCTATTCCATTGTAGCCCCTGATATATCAGAAAAGCTCATAATCCAAAGGGCCGCCTTTTCTTCTTCGGCTCTCTGTTTCTTCGTGACGTAACACAGTTACTTGGCTAAAATAAGGAAAAAGGAAGTAAGAAGAGAAAGGTGGAAGCGTTGTGACAATGAAATTGGCCTTTGTTCAGTGTACTTTTAGTTGAGACCAATCTTATTGCTAATGGTCGTGGATATTCATTGGGGGGCGTAAGTTTAACCTTATTACTAATGGTTGCTGGACATAATTTAAAATCATTGAGGGGTGAAAGTCCATCTTTTCTCCAAGATTCTCTTAGAAGTTAATTCGGCAAAAATAAAATTTGAGAGTATTTTCGTTTCAAGCAGCATTAGAATTTCTTTTTGGTGATAGAGGAATGTTAAGCAGTGGTCCACATCTTCACTGTCGAGTTTAAATGCAGTTTTTGGATTGAAGGAAATGTTATTACATAGACCATGCATATTCACCTTGAATCCATTTGTACCATTGATTCTATTGTGCCTCATATGTAAATTCTAGGGGCCCCACCGGATAAAATGCTGCAGTTTTATATGGGTGCATGCATTACCCAACATTTTTTACCTTGGAATGTAGTTTTGTGCTGTTATTTTCTCGTATATTCTGTTAGACGAAACTTCTATGTGGCTGTTCTACTTTGTTATATTTTTGTGATGGATCATTTGATATCTCCATAACTCAAGTCTGGCTCTTTAATTTTTCTCAACCAAGTTCAAGGAACTCACTGTTGATTATGTTATCATCAGAGGTTGATGCCACAGACTTGAATTTGGAGGAATCTTTTCTTACTCTTGCTGGAATAGCACACAAACGGTGGGTGACTCATGGAGAACCTGCTCCTAGGAATAGTCATCCTCTGCTCCGGTGCTGAAAATGAGTTTTTGGTCGTACACAATGGGTCATCACTGATCATGAGGTTGGTTAAGGCTTAACTGGCAACTGTATGGACTTTAGTATACTTTTTATTTATATTAGGGTTGCATTTTGCTATATAAACTATGAAAGCTTTCTTTCACCTTTAAGGTGAGTTAGCTGCAAATTTTGATGCAGGCCGAAAGTACATCCTTGTCATTGATTATGGTAACATTATGACAATGTAATGCTTACATCTCCTGAGGTATCACAGATCATATTGTGTGTTTGGATGATTCTACGCCATAAATCAGTGCATGCATCTTAGAGATATTTAATCTAAACAAATACTCCTTTCTTAGAATGTGAGTGAAGACATAGCTGCCGACTAGAGGGAGAAGTTGATTCAATCAATGAAGCTTTATTTGATTGATCTAGTGAGGGTTGTTATGAATAGGCCAGATTAGTCATTGTTAATAATAAACTGAGGTCAAGGCTCATCCTTCTGTCATATCATCATGGACCTGTCGGTCAAGTCTTCACAAAGAACATGCAGTTTGAAGCGTGGATCATTAGCAGCGAATGTCCCGTGTACCACAAGGAACCTTGCAACAGGTTATGGACCTCATTTTACCCCAATGGGAAGCATTTTTAGATACCAAGACGCTTTCCTAATGAAACTATACGATATGCTCCTAATTTATATGTTACTCTATTTGTGATGAGTCTGTAAAATGCTGTACAATCGCAATGGTTTTTCTATGTAACTTAAAGCTAATGAAGAATTTTGCCCATAGATTCTTCTGAGGTTCTTACCTTTTGGTTTACATTTGCAGGTCTTAAAGCAAATGCTAATTCGACATGGGTTCACATTTGAATCTGAAACTAACACTGAAGTGATTCCTAAGCTTGCTAAGTATGTTTTTGATAAATCTAATGAAGATTCAGGTAATAGCTTATATGCAATGAAGATCATCTTTGCATTTTAATGAGCTTCTTACTGAGTTTTTGTGTGAATAATGTGAAACCTCAGTCAACACAATTTTGATTAGACACTGAAATTAAAAAAGATGTTGAAGTTAATCATTTTAGTTTTTTGCTTAACAATCTTCCAATTCAAGCTATATAAATCTATGGATTTTCAGATGAATCTTGTGAACTATATGAAGGTTGTCGTGTTGGAAATCTGTTCAACTCTTGGTAAACACTAAAGAGCCATCTGATGGATAAAGCATCTCTGACATCTTTTGTTTTGTTGAAAGTATCGTTTATGTATGTCAGGCCCATGTCGGGCCAGTACTTTTCCCAACAAGTGTAGGGGCTTCAGATCTTAAAACAAATTATATTGGTGACTCATTTTCTTTCTGTAGGGCCTCAGTAAATGGACACTTAATTCTGCAACAGCATTTTATTGTATAAATGACATCATTTTGGGCAAAAGTCGATTTAATTTCTCCAACTGTTCGCTTGTAGTGAATTAACTGGCAATAGGACCACGAATGGGATTGTGCTTAACGTATATACATGTGCCACATAATTTACTTTGTGTCTTGAAGTGTGCTATCATGTTACTTTACCCTAGAGAACAACATTCAGTGACATTTTATCTGTGAATGGTATATTATTTGGACTGCAGGTGACACGACTGTCACATTTAGTCCAGTCGTGCTGGAAGTCGTGAGGCAGCTTGAAGGAGCCTATGCCCTTATTTTTAAGAGCAGGCATTACCCTAATGAATTGATCGCTTGTAAGCACGGTAGTCCATTGCTTCTTGGTGTCAATGTAAGTTCCATTTAAAACTTGGGTGGTATTTGTTGCAAATAAATTACTTTTGATCACATCTCATGAATCATTTTCTATTTTCAATTGCTTTGTGTCCTTTCAGCTTCACTAGAAGCTATGCTATGTGTGTTCTTCTAAAACTGAGTCTATTAACCTTAGTTCAATAAAATGTTTCTTATGATACAATGTTTTATGCAAAGTGTTGAATAGCATCTATTTTGCTTGGTGGAGACAGTATATTGAGTTTTTACCAGAGTGCCTTAAAAATGCTAAGTTGGATGCACATTTCCTGTTAGAACCAGGAATTTGAATAGCATTGTCACTGTTGTCCACCATGGCACATACTTTTGGTCTTGATACAATAAGTTTGAGAAAAGCATGTGGTTGTCTATGGTGCTGAACTCTTACTTCATTTTTAGGTTTCCTTGATGCGACAACTATAGCTTAGGCTTAGGACTTAGGAGTTCTTTTTCCGTATGTGCAGTTGTCCATTCCTCTGTGTGTCTTACCTATGCATTTTCCTTGTCAAAGTTCGTGTTTGTCTTGTATTTTATCATAATTGTAACATACTCATTAATTCATTCAGGAATTGACAGAAGAATCAGGCAAAGGATCATTGTTTTACGATGACAAGTACCCTTCGCAGAATGGGAATCCCAGGAACTGTTCTTATCGAGTGATGCTAATGCTCTGGTGGAGCACACAAGGAAAGTTTTGGTTATTCATGATGGTGAAGTTGTTCATCTGAAGGTAATTACATAGTTTTCTTAAGGAATTTATGTGTGTTCTTAGCCTTTATGGCATGGACTGCCTTATCAGTCTCTCAATCTTATGTTTTATTGATCTACCAAATGTATCTTAGTAGTTAAATTTTAGGGGTGGCGGGTACTTCAGTTTAACTTGAGTTCTGCCGATTTCATCTCAGTATCAATTTGTGAAGATACCATCAGACTGTGTAGGAATATGGTCAAATTTGCTCAATATCACCAGTAGTAACCACCTATTTAGTTGTACTGGGAAGCTTTCAGCTCAATGTCACCAGAATTCAATTTGGCTTGACTTCTTGCATATAGTTGAATAGCAGTTTTGTCCTTTTCCATTGGAGGGGCAAACTTATACGTGGAGGCACCTGCAAAGCTAAGACTGTCCTTTTGGGTGGATTGAAGGATCATCTCAAGACAATTAAGAGGAGCCCGAGGATTGTTTTTATTGGTTGTGGTACAAGTTATAATGCTGCTTTAGTTGCAAGGCCCATCTTGGAAGATCTTTCAGGCAAGTAGTGAATGGTAGCTTATGTGGGTGGGAAATGTTAATTTTTTGTACCAACTCTTTTCTTGTTTACTTGCTTTCAAAACAGGAATTCCTGTGACTATGGAAATGCAAGTGATCTTTTGGATCGTCAAGGCCCAATTTATAGAGAAGATACGGCAGTTTTTGTCAGTCAGTCTGGTGAAACAGCAGATACCTTACATGCACTGGAATATGCCTCCAGAATGGTGCATTATGTGTAGGAATTACAAATACTGTTGGCAGTGCAATTGCCAGAAATACACATTGTGGTGTCCATATAAATGCTGGTGCTGAGATAGGTGTGGCAAGCACCTAGGTGAGAGAGTACCTGTCGAAATTATGTTACGTAAACGATCCTCTCTTTGTCATGGTTTTCTGATCTTTTTTTCAGGAAATTGATTTACAGATATGCTTTTTGAGCAGGCATATACAAGTCAAATAGTTGTTATGGCTATTTCAGCTTTAGCAATTGAAGGGGACGCTATTTCTAACCAAGCAAGAAGAGAAGCAATAATCGATTGTCTTTTTGACCCTCCAAGTATGTTTCACTTCCTATCTCACCTTCACAATTTCTGAACTTCTGTTGGATGTGCCTTTTTTGTCTAAACTTTGTTGATAAATTGTTCGTATGAAACATTAAATCCCTTGTTATTATCTTGTAGACAAAGTTAGAGAGGTGCTGAAGCTTGACCAGGAAATGAAAGATCTTGCTAAGCTACTGATTGCAGAGCAGTCACTTCTCATGTTTGGCAGAGGATACGACTATGCTACAGCTTTGGAAGGTTCTTTAATAGTAAAGGAAGTGGCATTGATGCACAGTGAAGGAATACCTGCTGATGAAATGAAACATGGTCCTCTGGCTCTAGTGGATGAGAGTCTTCCCATTGTAGTGATTGCTACTCATGATGATTGCTTCAGGTTAGCTTTTGTCGTACAGGTTTGTTTGCATCCATGAAATCTCTATTTGTTCTAAAGCTGAAGGTGTCAGTGTAATTGCAAGCAACAATCAGTTATTCAGCAACTCCCTGCCCACAAAGGATGCCTAATTGTCTTGTGCTCAAGGGGGGATGCTGCAGCTGTGTCTCTTGGTGGAGCATGTAGAGTCATAGAAGTTCCTCTGGTGGAGGACTATCTTCAGCCTGTAGTCAATATAGTTCCTTTACAGGTACAGAGTACTTCTAGTAATTTTCTATGATTGCCAAAATGCGACATCTTTTTTTCCTTTACTACTGATTGTGTCGTAACTTGCTGAAGGTGAAGCTATGATGTAGATGAGGTGGAGCTGGACGGGAGCATCTAGCTTTCTGTTTCCTTGATATGTTTTGTGCTCTTGGTGTCTGTTTCATGAAGAGTTTCAAAATTCTCTATGATTTGGCGTTTAGTTCTAAAAGAAAGCATTATTTTTAAGTCTCAACAAAAACAAAAGAAATCAATCTTATTGATTGAGCCCTAACATTTTGCTTGGTTATCTGTTGATTGCCTATAGAGTATTTTTCACATCGCTGTTCTTCCTTTCAAATAGCCTGTTTCATTTTACTGGATATTGCTAATTCGTCAGATAATATTTAACATTTGTGGTGCAGTTGTTCGTGTATCATCTCATGGTCCTAAGAGGATACAATGTCAACCAGCCCAAGAACCTTGCAAAGATTGTGACAAGAGAGTAGAAGCCTACTAATAGATTTCTTTTGATTGTGTTTACCTGACAGTAAAATTATGTCATGAGAATGTAAAGTATCTTTCTGACATAGAGTATACATTCCGTTGATCAATTGTACTTTATTAAATGGCAGCCCTTACAAGGTCTTTATCTATGATAGATTAGGAAAACTTGTCATAAACTATCTTTTTTGCGTGTTTGCAGCTTGTTATGGATTCGCCTGTCAATCTACCTTGAATTGTCGGGCTCATGGTATTTGAACATTGTTTCGTGATTGACATGATAATGATGACGTCAACTTAGTTTCATTGGGGATGATGTGTAACTTAGAGCAATATGTTATTTATCAATGCCTTCATCTTAAAGGTCAAGAAAAAGTTCTATTTCTAGAAATATTAGTTATCGTATTTAACATTTAGTAGGGAACTCCCCTTCTTTTTTTATGGTGTACTCTGATTGAAGTATCTCTTGCTGCATCACGAGATGTAAATGGAGTCTGGTGGAGGTTGGAAGAGGGAGATTGTATCACAAAAAATACAGGTTATTAGATGTGCAAGATTGATGGAATCGATCGAGTATCTAAGACTGTTGATATCGGTTTTTGCCGTTAAAGATGTCTCTCAAGTGATGATTGTCGCGTCAATCATTAAACTATGAGTTAAACTCCCGGTTCATACCTTTCTTGGGAAATGTAGTCCGAGACAAATTGTATTGTGTTCTAATTTCTTTTATCAATATGATAGTTAACTCCATAGATGACCTACTTTGTAGACACAGGGAGGCCTTGTGTATTCAAATGGAAAGAATTTCAATGTCAACTTGCCCCAAAAAAGTCATCGTATTAATTAATCATGTTTCAGTGGACAATTCTCTCCCTACATACCAACAAAAGCAAAACCATAATCTCCTGCACAAGCTTATGTTAATTTTTCTTCCCGACTCGGACTGTACGGTTTTTTAAACTCAAACCAATCACAATTTGACACACATACTTAGAGGTGTCAATTTAATTAAACAAACTAAAAATTACTTTTCTCCCACGACTACACTTTCTCCTCCGTCTCCAGCCATCTCGAGCCTAACCTCCCCGTCTCCCGCCGCCGTAGCCACCGACGGAGTCTCCAACGACGAGTCCGAGGGGAGAACTGGCGGGCGGAGTTGCAGACCTGCAAATCGACCACTGTCGCTTGTGGCTGTGGATGAGCCGCTTTCACTGGAACCACGGTTGCAAATCTGGACATCCTTTCGTGGGGTGTGTTGCTGGCGGGCACCCCGTGGGACATCGGGGGCTGGGGCCGGGGCCGGGGCCGGGGCTGGGTCAAGGTCCGGGTCCCGATTCCCGGACGAGGCGCGGGCATTCGTGACCGTGGAATGCGAGTGCGACGGGCCTGTCAGTCGGCGAGGACGGAATACGTGGACCAAAATAGACAAGAGGAGCATGGAAAGCAACACTAATGACAAGATATAGGGGAAAGAGTGAAGGGGACTCCGGACCAACAACGATGTGAGGGAGGCCACCGAGAGCGCGGCGGCGAGTATCATCAGGATGTGCAACGCTGGGTCACAACAATCAGGAGCCAACGACAGGTGGGCAACGAGGGCCAATGAACAATAGAACAGAAGAGAGAAGACGGCAAGAGTGGTGGCACAAGGATGGATCTCGAATGGGGACGCGGGTTTCGCCTGGAATTTGACCTGTACGAGGTTCACAAGCACTTGAACAAGAAAGGCGACAATGATGTGGAGGGCAGTGAGGACAGGGGAACCTGGGGCGTTTGTTTGGGGACGACCGCCGATCGGCATTGGGATTGGCTTCTATAGGATTTCGTAGTCCTATGTAGAGGATGATTATGGAAATGAATAGAGTAAAAGATGGCTCAGATGGCTCAGATGGCTAGAGTGGGAAGAGGAACTCGTCTCTCCTTTATAGGCGAGAAAATATGTGGGACGAAAGAAGTTCAGAGTCGCCTCCAAGAAACTTCCTAGCTCCCCTCCGAGGTCGCTCCCTACGTCCTGTAGTGCTTCAAATAGTTGGTTCTTTGGTTTTCTTTGATTCTTATTGGTTCTTTGGTTTTCTTTGATTCCTTTAATTCTTATTGGTTCTTAGGTTTTCTTTGATTCTTATTGGTTCTTAGGTCACCGCAGTGCTTCAAGTTCTAACCTTGGGGACCCACCACCATAGTACTCAATTTAAGAATCCCTAACAATGCTGTTGGGATTCGAACTTCAAACCCTTCATGAGGAGGAGAGAGCCCAAGCTAACTGCGCCGCTGAGAGCGGTGGTTACTTAGAACAGCCTTTATACCTTTAAAATCCTCCAATTTTAGATGTGTTTGTTTTGTGAAAAACAATTTTCGGGAAAACGTTTTCCTCATTTTCTAGAGTTTAATTCATTTAAGAAAATGAGTCAACGGAAAATGTTTTCTTTCTAAAGCTTAAATTCAGGAAAATGATTCCTATTTGAAAGAATCGGAAAACGTTTTTCAAAATATTTTAAAATTCTTGCTTAATAAAAAATTTATTATTAAAAAGAATATCTAATAAAAATTTTGAATTTGTTATTATTATATCTTTTCTTTTCTTTTTTCTTGTTTTTCTCTTTTCATTCTTTGTCTGTGAACGTAAACCCTAACTCCTCCTCCCCTCTCTCCTTCTCCTTCGCCCCCTCCCTTTCATTTTGACTTGCTCTTGTAATAAAAAATCATGTCCATTTTCAGAAATATATATATGAATTCAAGTTTCCTTTTCATTTTGCAAGTTCAAATTCTAGATTTACTAAATTGATCAAGAAAAATCCATTTATTAAGTAATATGGACTCAACAAATTAATTTTGAAGTAAGAGGCACACTTTCGTCAATTGTTAGGTCAAATGTCATTTAATTATTTTTCAAATGCGATCGAAATACCAAAAAATACTTTCAGTCACATATCACCAAACAAAGAAAAACTAACAATTTTCCTGAAAAATGGTTTCCTGGAAAACATTTTCCAAAACGTTACGTTTTTCGTGAAACAAACACACCCTTAGTCTTCATTTGTTTCGCGAAAAATGTGGTGTTTCGGGAAAATATTTTCCAAGAAATTATTTTCCAGGAAAAGGTAATTATTTTCTGGTATTCAGATGAAACCTGAAAATGAAGTGAAAAATATTTTTCGCTGTTCGGTAAGGAAAATATTTTCCTTTATATACTCTTTTTCATTTATTTTATTTTTTGAAATGGATTTTTCATATTTTTAAAATTTTATTTTTAATTACTTTTAATTTTTAAAATCTATTATTAATTTTTTTCATTTTTATTTTTCCTTTCTTTTTTCTTTGTTTCCATCATCAGATTGGGGCGAGCATGAGCATCAAGCTCGAGGCTCACTAGATCGAAGAGCACAAGCTTGAGATCAACGAGCTCGAGGTTCGCCTGGCGACGACCAACGACTAGCTAAGAAAGAAGAAAATGGGAAACAAAGAAAACAAAAAAAGAAGAAGAAAAAAGAAAAGAAAAAGGAAATTAAAAATAATTTGAATTACAAAAGAAAAAGAAAATTAAAAATAATTCGAATAAAAAAAGAAAAGCAAAAGAAGAAATGGGAGGAGGAAATGATGATTTGTAAATGTGTGAGATTAGAGAGATCAAGTGAAAAAAATATTTTTTACTTTTCAAAAATGAAAAACATTTTCCCATAATTTGGAAGACTTCTTTCCTTTTATAGAAAACATTTTTCCCAAGGAATTCATTTTCCATGAAACGAATGCCGGAAAATCCGGAAAGCTTTTTCCTGTAAATTATTTTCCGTGAAACAAACGGAACCTTAAACTTTTTTGTCACATCAATCTACCCCCATTAACCCTTGGTCTAAAATTCTCAAGCAAGATGTTTGAGGGTCCCCAACTCAAGTGCGCCCAGTGCGAACATCTTGAATGTGAGCTCTCCGATCGCCAGAGATTGAAGACTCTCAAGTATGAGAGATCGAAAACCGAGCTTAAAATCAAAGATTCCTTGTGAGATGGAGGGAAGACTCTTTTAAAAGTATAAACAATTAAGCACAGTCAACCCAAGTTTTTTCTAATTTTTACCTAAATATTATATCCTATAAGATTGTGTTTAGGTCGATATGAAAATTCATCTCTAGAAAAAATGTATTTTTGGATGTGAAATTTTAGGAAAAAATTATAGCAAGTCGCATCACTAAGGGCGATTGGATGGATGATATAGGATTTAAGTACAAGGTTTTGATTTTTTATGAGACAAAAAAAATTTAGGGTCAAATTAAGAATGAATCTAAAGTTTGTGGTTTTTAATAAGATAAAAAAAATAATTTAAGGTAAAATTAGAATAAGATCGAAAGTTAAAAATTTTTATGGGATAAAAAAGCTAGGTTAGAAATATCGAGAATTGGAATTGGAGGTAAAGGTAGACCCTCCGCCTCGTCATCAATGACGGCTATCTCCTCTTCTTTCCAAAATTTACTCTCTCTAGCCTTCGCTCCCAATCCAGTTTTCTCCCGCACATCGCTGCTGCCTCCACTTCTGCCGTCGCCTCTAGAAGCCTCATCGGCGGCTAGAATATGGCAGCACCGACTTTCGCACAGGAACTTGCACCGGTAATTCTCAATTGTACGCCAAATGTTTGTGCAATGACCTCTTTCCCTGTTTACATCTGGATATGGGGTTTTGTTATAGGGGTTTGATAGGTAAAGTTTCTGGTGCTGAGCTAATTGGGAAAATTGTGCGAATGGACATCTTAGTTTTGATTTGATTTGCTGTGCAAACCGATTAAAATGACCCCACATTTCAAGAGAAGTTTGTGTCCATGCTCGTTGAAGGGCTTAGGGAGTTGAATCTTGCGATGTGGAATGGCAATATCCTTGCTTTCGAGGACTTTGTCGGCACTGGTGAGTAATTACGTGCTACCTTGAACCCATTTTACTAACGACATTGCTATTGACTTGTTTTGGATTTTGGTCCTTGAGTGGTGGCTTGTGTTCTTATTTTAGTTGTGTTTTCCGTGGTCTCAAAGGGTTCGGCTCCATAAGATTCTTTCTCAGAGCTTTGATAATACGGCCTAGCCTCTTCAGACTAAAAAATGGGCAGGTGTGATCCATTGAATCTATTCATCTTTTCTCATGCATGTAGAATTATGTATCTGGTTCAAAAGCAAAATACAATTTAAAAAAAAAAAAGGTCGAAAGATGGAGTACATAAGATGGCCTTTGTGTAAGAATTGTGGTGTGGTTTCTCTAATTCACTCAGGTTCTCAGCAATATAATGTGAGTTCTTGGTAGTACTGTTCACACATTTTGTTTCATAGAACGATAGAGGCAGCTGACCACTTAGCCTCCCACGTTAGCCTCCCACCTCACCTTGCGATCTTGCAATCGAGGATGTGGCCAGGCTCCACCACATCAGCATAATCCCTCTCCACTCGGTGAGTGACAGATGGAGCCACGTCCCATTGGGACAGATCTGAAGATTCTCTCTAATATATCAAAATCTTGGGTCTCCCCCTTGTCAATGAAGAAGACTCTCTTTCGTCTTTTCAAAATTGGCTCCTCTCTCACCTTAGCTCCCAATCCACTGCATTCGCTGACGCGCGCTGCGGCATTATAAATAGATAGATTCACTCAACTATTGAAGTGTGTTGAGCCACATCAAATTCTGGCGACACTGAGCGCTAAGCTTCTGAGTACAACTAAAAGAGAATGCAATAATCAATTGTCTTTTTGACCTTTCTAGTATGTGTCACTTCCTATCCCAGCTTAACAATTTCTGAACTTCTAAGTTGTATCTGCCCTTTTTGTCTGGACTTATTTTGAGAGAATTTTTTGTATGAAGCATTAAATCTTTTACTTATATCTTGTAGACAAAGTTAGAGAGGTGCCAAAGCTTGACTGTGAAATGGAAGATCTTGCTAAGCTACTGATTGCAGAGCAGTCACTTCCCATGTTTGGCAGAGGATACAACTATGGTGCAGCTTTGGAAGCTTCTTTAAGTAAAGGAAGTGGTATTAATGCACAGTGAAGGAATGCTTGCTGGTGAGATGAAACATCGTTCTGGCTCTAGTGGATGACAGCCTACCTGTTGTAGTGATTACTATTCATGATGCTTGCTTCAGGTTAGCTTTTGCGGTATAGGTTAACTCGCATCCCAGTATTCTCTATCTGATCTAAAACTGAAGGTGTCAATGTTAACAGCAAGCAACAATTAGTTATTCAGCAACTCTGTGCCAGTAAATGACGCCTGATTGTCATGTGCTTGAGGGGGATGCTGTGGCTGTGTCTTTTGGTGGAGCATGTAGGGTCATTGAATTTCCTCAGGTGGAGGACTGTCCTGAGCCTGTAGTCAATATAGTTCCTTTGCAGGTACGTGGTTCTTATAATAATTTCTTTATGCTTATCTATCAAGAGAAAATCTCTTTATGCCTTGCCAAGATGCAACATTTTTTTTCTTTTAATGTTGTACTGAATGCACCATATCTTGCTGACTGCGAAGTTATGATGTAGATGGGGTGGAACTGGAAGGGAGCATTTAGTTTTCTGTTTGCTTGATTTGTTTTATGCTCTTGGTGTTTATTTTGGAATTAAGGGTTCCAAAATTCTCTCTATAATTTTGGTTAGGTTCTCAAACAGATTCTTTTTTTAAGTCTCAACTAGCACAAACAAAACCAATTTTATTGATTGAGCCGTATCATTATGCTGTTCTAATTATTTTGTTCTTATAAAGTACCTTAACATTACTGTTTCCTCTTTTCAGATAGTCTGTTTTGTTTTAGTTGATTTGCTGATTCGCTGGACATGGGATAATTTTTAACTTTTGGGGTGCAGTTGTTGGTGTATCCAGCCTAAGAACCTCACAAAAATTGTGACAGCTGAGCACAAGCGATTTCTTCCGATTTTGTTCACTGGCAGTGAAATGTATTATGTCATCAAAATATAAAGCGATTTTGCAGTAGAGTTTACATTCTATTGATCACATTCTTTCACAAATATTTGTATTTTCTAATCAATTAGGAAAAACTGCCGTAACCCAACTTTTTGTGCGTTCACAGCTTGTTTTGCATTCACTTATTAATCTATACCTTGAAGTCGTAATCATGGTGCCCGATCATTGTTTTTTATAATTGACATAGCAAGAATGACTACAACTTAGTCTCATCTTGGATGCCATGCAAATTAGAGACAATATGTAGTTCATTAGTGCCTTTATTAAAAGTCAAGAAAATGGTTAGTTATCGTATTTAGCATTTTTTAGGGTGTGGCTATCCTCGGGTAATACCATATTCGGAGACTCCATTTTTACAGTGGACTTTGTTTGAAGTATCTGTTGCTGCATCATTAGATGCAAAAGGAGTCTGGTGAATGGAAGAGGAAAATTGCATCCTTATTCTAGAAAAAGAGCAGGTGGTGGGAACAAAAATAGTGGTTATTAAAGGTGCAAAATTGATGGAATCAATGGAGTTTCTGAGACATGATGTTGCTTTTTCACTCAGATCAGTTTTTGACGTAAAAATGTCTCTCGGTGGCGATTTTCATCAAACTGTTAGTGAATTCCACATGGTTCATACCTTTCTTAGGAAATACTCTTGAGGTTACTTGTACTGTCTGTTGAATCGACCAAATGGGCATATTAGCATGTATTCCTCCATGGAAACTTTCCGCTCCGTAGGCACAGCGGGGACTTGTGTATTTAAATGGAAAGATCTTCATGTCAACTCCCTCCTAAGTAGTTGTTCATTGTCTCTTACTTTGACATGTTGTTACCTGAGTTCATTCTATTAGTCAATCGTGTTACAAGATACAATGCGACTCTCACTAGATACCAGCAAAAAGCAAAGCCATAAGTTCCAACTGCGCTGTAATTTTGTCTAACACACTGTTACATGTTTCTTTCCTACTCATTTTTCCCTTTTCAGGGTGTGGGGGTTGCGGGCACCCTGTGGGACATTTGCAGCTCTGTCAACACGGACTAATTGCCACTTCTGGCATAAAGCGCATATCCATGACTGTACAAGGCAAAAGTGGCCGTGCTCTTCCAGCATGTAGCCGGCAAGAATGGAACACTCAGACAGACATAAGTACAATCTTGTTTTGAACCCACACGTAAAGTTTTCAAGCAAGACTATGCAGGAGGACGATGGAAAGCAATACCGATAACAACAAATAGGGGAAAGACCGAAAGGGGCCTTGGAACAACAATGATGCAAGGGAAGCCACCGAGAGCAAAGCAGCGAGCATCATGAGGATGTGAAATGCTTGGGCACAACAAGCGGGAGTGAATGATAGATGAGCAACAAGTGCCAATGAGCTATGGAACAGAAGACAGAAGATGGCAACAGAAGTGGTAGAAGAGTGGGTGTCAAAAGGGGACTCTGGTTTCCCTCGATATTTCACCTCAATGAAGTTGAGCAGCACGGGAACAATAAAGGTGAGAACCGCGTGGTGGGAAGTGGAGGCAGGGAAACCTCGGACATTTCTGTGGGGACTACTGCCGAGCGGCATTGGAAACTGGAATAAGTTTCCAGATTATCCTTTAGCCTATGTACAAGATGATTATCAAAGTAATCAGATAGAAAGATGGGTTACTAGAACAGGGAAAATACTAATGCATTAGATTGGGAGCAAATCATGCTTTTTATAATGGAGTGGTTGAACACTGCACCAGTAGAGTGTCGATCTATTCTATATCTGTCTAGCCACTCTGCAGCAGTTTAATAAGGCTTAGACCGAAGGAGGGTGACATTATAGTCAAACTGTCGTCGTGCAGCGAATGCAACGGGGGTGGGGACATCACACATAAGATAGCATACTATGACTTTCTTCCCATGTCCACGAAACTCTTACATTCATCTTCTGCTTCACACATTGGAGGGCAAACGAAAGTTGTGTAGTTTTTCTACTTTATAGAGCGCTGGATGGTCGCCACGTAATTATTTCTCTATGGAGACAACGAAGCAGACCCTCCAATGAGAGAAAAGAGTTCAGTGCCTCCAAAATGCAAGATTCCAAGTCGACATTGATTAATATACAAGAACTATAAAAAGAAATTCCTCCGGAGAGAAAACGAAAGTTTCGGCTGGGCAGCTCCCCATTCGCCCGAGTAAAAATGGAATAACACGGGTGGTATGAAATTTACCGGTGGGCCGGGAGAGATTTTATTGGTCGAGGCTAACGCCAGCAGATCTGAATCTACAAGGGCCCACCTCAATTCTTAGATTCAGTGCGCAACGGCTTTTCAGCCGTTGTTACTTGCTGCTTGCAGGCTCGAAAATATCTCTTTCGCCTCTCCTCCCAGGCTCAACGTTGGTTAATCATGAAATATCATTTATTTATTCATTGCTTATAGAGTATTTTCACATTCCTGTTATTCCTTTCAAATAGCCTGTTTTGTTCTACTAGATTTTTTTAAATTTGTCGGACGTGAGATGATTTTTTGACATTTGGGGTGCAGTTGTTGGCTTATCATCTCACGGTCCAAAGAGGATACAATGTCAACCAACCTAGGAACCTCGCAAAGAGTGTGACGAAGGAGTGGAAGCCTACTAACAAATCCCTTCTTATTGTGTTTACCCGACAATGAATTATGTCTTGAGAATGTAAAGCATCTTTCTAACCCAAACGATACATTCTAATGATCACTTGTACTTTGTAAAATGGCAGCCCCTGCAAGATATTTATTTATGATCAACTAGGGAAAACTATTGTAACCCACCTTTTTTGCGCGTTCGTGGCTTGTTATGCATTTACCTATCAATCTGTCTCAAAGTGTCGTGCTCATGGTATTTGAACATTGCTTCGTGATTGACATAACAATGATGACTTCAACTTAGTTTCATTGGGGATTCTATGCAACTTAGAATGTTCATTAATGTCTTTGTTTTAAAGGTCTTGAAAAGTTCTATTGCTGAAAATATTAGTTCTTGCTTTTAGCATTTAGTGGGAAACTCCATTTTTTTTTTTTTTTTTTATGGTGGACTCAAATTGAAGTATCTTGCGCTGCATCATGAGATGTAAAAGGAACCTGGTGGAGGTTGGAAGAGGAACTTTGTATCCTTAGAGGGGAAAAATAGAGTAGTCTGTTGTAAGATTGATGGAATCAATCGAGTGCTCGAGATATGATTTGCCTTTTTGCTAAGAATGATTTTTGAGGTTAAGCATGTCTCTCAAGTGGTGATTATCATGTCGGTTGTCAAACTGTTGGATAACTTTTGGTTTGTAACTTTATTGTGGAAGAGTCCAAGTAAATTATTTCGTGTTCTAATTTCCTTTGTCAGTGGGAAATTTAGCTCTGTGATATGGTCCAATTTGTAGAGAAAGAGAGGCCTCGTGTATTTGCATGGAAAGCATTTCAATGTCAAATTGCTCCGCGAACAGTCCATTCTATCAATTTATCGTATGTGGAAAATACAATGCTACTCAATTTCACTAGATACCAACAAAAACAAAATCATGAGCTCCTACTGTCGCTGTTATTGTCGAACGAGATGTTCTTATAATTCTTCCCTACCCGCGTTTCGAGGGCGCGCTAGTGGTGGGCAACCCGCAGAACATCTAGGCCCGGGTCAGCCCAGACCAATTCCCGATTCCGGCACAAGGCACGCGCATCCATGACGGTGCGAGGCAAGAGCGGCAGGGCTGCCCTTACACCATGTAGTCGGCAAGAACGGAACACGAGGACCGAAATAGATACAATCTTGTGCTGGACCCGCACTCGAAGGTTTCGAGTGAGACGGGGAAGGAGGGCCAAGGGAAGTAACACGAATGACAAGAGAAAGGGGAATGATTGAAAGTGGTCCGGGACCAACAACGATGCGAGGGAGGCCACCGAGAGCGTGGCGGCGAGCACCATGAGGATGTGCAACGCTTGGGCACAGCAAGCGGGAGCCAATGACAGATGAGCGGCGAGCGCCCGTGCGCAGTAGAACAGAAGACAGAAGACGGCAAGGGAGGTAGCAAAAGGGTGGGTCTCGAATGGGGACTCGTGTTTCCCTTGGAATTTCACCTTGACAAAGTTCACCAGCACGGGAACAAGGAAGGCGAGGATGGCGTCGAAGGAAGTGAAGGCAGGGGAAACTCGGACGTTTGTGTCGGGACGACGGCCGGTCGGCATTGGGGTAGGCTTCTAAAGGATCCGTAGTCCTGTGTATCGGATGATGATCGAAATGATCAGAGAGATTGGCAGAGTGGGGAGCAGATCTTGGTATTTATAATTGAAGTGGTAATGTGGACCGAAATAAAGAAAAAAAAGGTGAAGTGGTATTGTTAGTGGACCTTGTGGTGAAAAAAGTAGAAAGATGGAGAGAATCTTGGTTTTTATAATTTTTATATGGTCGAAATTTTTGCTTCAGGCCAGTGACAACCTACCCTGTATTTGCCCTGTTTTCTCCCCTTTTTTCCGTTTTTTCAATTCTACTTCCTGTTCCCCCTCCACAGTTTTTCTTTTAGAAAAGCAAAAACTTTGGCAGTAATTAATATCAGCATATGTCAATGAGCTCTTTCTGACACTTTCAGGAGCTCTTTCTGACACTTTCAGAATTTCTTCTCCCCAAATTGGGTGAGCACTAAATAATGGGCCTCAAAATGGGACCACATTGAAGTAGTCTTCGACGTTAGTGGACCTTGTGGTGAAAAAACTAGAAAGATGGAGAGAATTTTGGTTTTTATAATTTTTATATGGTCGAAATTGGTTTTATAATTGAAGTAGTCTTCGACGTTTAGTTTTTTAGGCGTCAAGAAGTTGCGACGAAGCTCTATCCCCATCGGGGGCCGGCATTGGAGTTCTGTGCAGTATTTTCTCCCCGACGATGGCAGCGGTCCATCGCCCTGGCGATTGATGACGTGGCCAATCACACCACATCAAAATTTATCTCTATTCATGAGTGACACGTGCAGCCACGGATGGGTCCCGCCGGGACTGGTGTGAAAATTTTCTAGAATTTCAAGTTTTGGGCCTCCCTCCCACCGAGGAAGAAGACTCCTCTCCCTTCTCCTTTTCAAAATTGGCTCTCTCTCTCTCTCTCTCTCTCTCTCGCCTTCGCTCCCCTTCCACTGCATTCCCCGGCGTATCGCTGCTGCCTCCTCCTCCAGGAGCCCCGTCGGCGGCTGGAATATGGCAGCACCAAGTTTCACGCCGAAACTTGCACTGATGATATTCTAAATTGCACACCAAATGTCTGCATAATTACCTCTTTTCCTGTGTAGATCTTGACATGGTTGTCATGGGGGTTTGATGGGTAAAGCTTCCAGTGTTGAGCTAATTGGGAAAATCATGAATGAACATCTTAGTTTTTAGGTTAATATTCTAAAAAATCTCAAATTAGTAAATTTGTGATAAATTTATCTCAAATTAATTTTTTAATCACGGAAAATCCCAAACTGCTATAATTATGATAAATTACAAAAATCCAAACTGGTACACAGGGAGGCGAAGGGGGAAAAAGGGGAGAAATGTGCGGCATATTCGCCTGCCTGAACTGCAATGTGAAGAGCGAGAGGAGCTACATCCTCCAGGTCCTCTTCACGGCCTCCGTCGCCTCAGTACCGCGGCTACAACTCTGCCGGCGTCTCCATCGATGCCTCCTCCGTCTCCCTCCCACCTCTCGTCTTCTTGGCCTTACGTCTTCCCATGTTTTGAGTTTTGGTCGAAGACTTACCATTTGCGAGCGACTTACTTTTGCGCCTTTGCCTTGGCACTCACGTGGAGAAAATATTGGCCGAGCGATGCCGTGCAAAATCAGTCTCATGCAATATTTCCTTATATTTTCCTAACTCGCCTCGTTGAGGATGGGGCCATTTGGAAATATACCATTTAGAAAGTCATTTTACAGGAAAATGACTTTATTTTTTGGTATTTGATGGAAACCTTAAAAAAAAAAAATCGAAAAGTATTTCCCGAAATATGTTTTCCACAAAATGGATTATGTCATGAGAATGTAAAGCATCTTTTTGATATAGAGTATACATTTATGGATCACTTGTACTTCATTGAATGGCAATCTCTACAAAATTTTTGTTTATGATCAATTAGGGAAAACTGTCATAACCGACCTTTTTGCACGTTCGCGGGCTTATTATGCATTTACGTGTCAATCTCCCTCGAAGTGTCGTACTCATGGTACCTAAACATGGTGTCATGATTGACATAACAAACAATAGCAACTACAACTTAATTTCATTTGGGATGCTATGCAACTTAGAGCAATATATTGTTTCACTAATACCTTCATTTGGAACGTGACGAAAAGTTATATTGCTGAAAATGTTAGTCATCGTATTTAGCATTTAGTAGGGAACTCCAATTTTTCTATGGTGGACTTTGATTGAAGTATCTTTTGCTGCATAATGAGATGTAAAATGAGGCTGGTGGAAGTTGGAAGAGGAAGATTGTATCCTTATTTAGGAAAAGAGAGCAGGCGGCAAAACAAAAAATATGTGTTATTAAAGGTGTAAGATTGATGGAATCGATCGAGTATCTAGGACATGATTTGCTTTTTTCGTTGAGACTGGTTTTTGCCGTTAAAGATGTCTCTTGAGTGGTGACTATTGCGTCAGTCATCAAATCGCTAGTTAACTCCTGGTTCATACCATTCTCGGGAAAAAGTTCGAGGCAACATGTACCGTGTTTTGGTTTCCTTTTTCAGTGTGATATTTAGTCCACGATATGGTCCTATTTGCAGGTACGCAGAGTATTCAATTGGAAAGAATTTCAATGTCAACTTTCTCCAAAGCTGTCCATTCTAACAACTAATTGTATTTCGAAAATACAGTGCGACCCTAAAAAAGCAAAACCATAAGCTCCTGCTGTTGCTGCTATAGGTTGTCAAGCGCAACATTGTCATGTTTCTTCACTAGTCGTGTTATCTTTTCTGGGGTTGTGCTAGTCGTGGGCACCCCCCAAGCACATCTGTGGCCGTGTCAACACGCACCAAATCCCAATTCCGGCGCAGAGCGCACGTCCATGTTGGTACGAGGCAAGGGCGGCGGGGCTGCCCTTACACCATGTAGTCGGCAAGAATGGAACATGGGGACAAAAATAGATACAATCTTGTGTTGAACCCACATATGAAGGTTTCGAGCGAGACGAAGCAAGAGGACCACGGAAAGCAACACAAATAACAAGAGAATGGGGAAACAGTGAAAGGGGCCCGGGAGCAACAACGACGCAAGGGAAGCCACCGAGAGCGACGCTGCGAGCATCATGAGGATGGGGAACGCTCGGGCACAAAAATCGGGAGCCAACGACAGGTGAGCAACGAGGGCCAATGAGCAATAGAACAGAAGACCGAAGACGGCAAGAGAGGTGGCAAAAGTGTGGGTGTCGAACGGGGATGCGGGTTTCCCTTGGAATTTCACCTGGACGAGGTTGACCAGCACGGAAACAAGAAATGCGAGAATGGCATGGAGGGTGGTGAAGGCAGGGAAACCTCGGACGTTTGTTGGGGGACGACGGCCGATCGGCATCGGGGTTGGCTTCTGGAGGATCTCGTAGTTTATGTAGAGGTTGGTTATCGAAATTATCAGAGAAAATGATGGCTAGAGTAGAAGCAGATCTTGCCGTTTTATAGTTCAAGAAGGGGTCGGTTCGTCCATTGTGGCATTTGTCGGTTTGGGAAGAAGCTTCCCAGTGGTTTACATGAGACTGATCGTAGACTTCCCCTTGCTGACTTCCGACTTTTGCGAGCCACTCAGCGTGCAACTTCCCATTTGCGAGCGATTTGACGCGCGACTTCCCCTTTGCGAGCGACTTTGTCCTGACGAGCGACTTTGTCCTAAAGACCGACTTTGTGACTCTCATCGCGAGCGACTTTTAGTTTGCGGTTCCTTGTTTATCGCGAGGATGATGACGCGGCCAAACCTTTTCTACGCATTGCGTGTGTTTCGGGATTTTTAGTTTTTTTTTTTTTGGGGGCTTTTAGTTTTCGGTTCCCTGTTCATCGCGAGGATGATGACGTGGGCAAGCTCTTCTATGCATTGCGTGTGTTATGGGTGTTCAACATTATTCTATTATCAGGAATTTACCATTTGAAAATCCATGCATTGAACCTGTTAAATAAATCCAAAACAAAAAGCAAATGGGGTGATTTATCGCGAGGATGATGACGCGGGCAAGCTTTTCCATGCATTGCGTGTGTTTTGGGTGTTCAACATTATTCTATTATCAGGCATTTACCATTTGAAAATCCACGCGTTGAACCTATTAAATAAATCGAAAACAAAAGGCAAATGGCGGTGGCCATGGACTTTCATGATAGCTTTGTCCTTTTTAGATATTTAATCACTTGGGGAATTCCGACTAGCAAAAGGAGGTTTTCTGTCACACCCCAAAACTACAAGGAAAGGAGATGACACGGAAACTAACAAATTGGTTGTAACATTAGAGTTTCTATAATCCATCGAAAAGAAATATACATTTAGAACTTATCCAGTCCAACCACTAGCAAGGATTATGTACACTATTTTCTTAAACCATACCCAAAATAGAACTCCCAAAAGTTTTCCATAAACGCTCTCGTCCTACTAGTTGCTAACCCTGGGACCTGGAAACAAGGAAGATGAATGGAATGAGCAATCCATAGCTCAATGAGTAATACATACCATAAAAGCATATCAAACTTCTACATTACACATTTAAAACTCAAGATATAACTCATTATTGCCAAACAAAAATATGATAACTTGCACAAACAAAATGCGTTATATGTTGGTTACCTCAACCTAGCTATATCAAATAGCAAAATTTCTCATTTATTCATAATAACAAAACTGGCATCACCAATTTTGTCAATAATTGGACTCAATCCTATCTCATATCAATGGTTTATCCCATGCTCAATATCCAAACTCAAGGCTTTAGAGGTGACTCCCACGAAATTGCGTTATCGTGTAGCATTTAGCCCTTGATCACATATAGCAATAGTACAAGGCTCTAGATGTGGCTCCCACAAAATTACCTTATCGTGTAACACTTAGTCCTTTATTATGCATGTTAGTAGTTCAAGGCCCTAGAAGTGGCTCTCATGTGACTCAAGTCGTCATGTAGCACTTTGCACTATGCGTGTGTTTTGGGAGGGCAAACCTTTTCTATGCATTGCGTGTGTTTTGGGACTTTTAGTTTGCGGTTCCTTGTTTATCGCGAGGATGATGACGCGGGCAAGCTTTTCTATGCATTGCGTGTGTTTTGGGTGTTCAACATTATTCTATTATCAGGATTTACCATTTGAAAATCCATGCATTGAACCTGTTAAATAAATCGAAAACAAAAAGCAAATGGGGTGATTTATCGCGAGGATGATGACGCGGGCAAGCTTTTCCATGCATTGCGTGTGTTTTGGGTGTTCAACATTATTCTATTATCAGGCATTTACCATTTGAAAATCCATGCATTGAACCTATTAAATAAATCGAAAACAAAAGGCAAATGGGGGTGGCTATGGACTTTCATGATAGCTTTGTCCTTTTTAGATATTAATCACTTGGGGAATTCCTACTAGCAAAAGGGGGTTTTCTGTCACACCCAAAAAACTACAAGGAATGGGAAGCGAGGAAAGACCATTGTTGTTGCTCGACCAGGTGAGCGAGGAGAGACTGAGATTGTAGCTCGAGCAATAAGTGGGAGGAAAAATTGAAGGCGAGGGCGGAGGAGGAGGAGGAGGAGGAGGAGGAGGAAGAAGATGGGTCGAAGGTGACGCTGGTGCGTTGCTGCTGCTGGTGTTGTTGTTGGTGCGCTGTCGGTGCTGCTACCGGTACTGTGCTGGTGCCGTTGCTGGTGTGGGTCTTCGAGGAAGAAGAAGACGAAGATGAGCCTTCCCTCTCTCTCAATTTTGGGATTAGGGTTTCTAAGTTAGGGGAAAGATGCCAAATGGCGTCATTTTGGTGTTTGGATGCCGATCCAACTCTCCGATGAGCCACGTCGGCTTCAAAAATTAATAAATAAAAAAGGTCATGTCAGATTTCTGGCCAATTTCATGGGCGTTGGCACTTAAATGATCGTTTTTTAAAATTTTTGGCACTTAAGTGATCCGACGGAAACTTTTGGCACCAAAGTGAGTGCCGTACACAACTTTTGACATTAATAGTGTACTTATCCCTATTAATTATAGAGCACGAACTGACAAACAACTTTAGGATGGTGGATACTTGTGATCTATAGGTCCTAGGAAATGTGAGAGAGAGAGTAAGCGATTGAGTGAGAGTGTAGGTTCTTGTGAGAGATGGGTAGAGAGCTGAAATTTTGCAGGCATTGGTGGCGAATCAATGAGTGGAAGAGAGAAACCAAGCAAGTGATCGATGTTTTTATTAGAAAAAACCAAAAAAAGAAGCTCCATTGAAACTCCAATGCATGTGGACGAAGACGATGAGGCTTAGAAGATTGATCTAATAAGACTTCATGGGAAAAGTACACTAGAAGTGCCTTAACTTATGTAAGGCGTTCATTTTAGTACCACAACTTTTCTTTGGCTCACTTAAGTGCCACTTAAAGAAAAAAAAAAAAATGATCACTTAAGTGCTAACTTCGATGTGAGTTGTTGAAAATTTGACATGGCAATTAATTTCTAAATCTTATGTGACTTCCCAATGTACCCAGTCAACACTTAATCTATGACGTCCTGGCAGCGTCACATATTAAGCACAAATAGAAACTATATGGATTATCGTTAGGACAAGGCCTATTTAAGTCAATTATTGCATTGTAGTATCCCAACCTAATTGGTTAGCATGTATAATATGAATATTTTATGATCTGAAACTTTTCTAACATGCGATGATCCCGTGACAATCCTATCACCTAGCATTAGACAATCCAATTAAGAACATATATAAATATCATAAATGGCTTTGTTACCTTTTTTGCATAATTCATTTGGGCTTACATACGTTGACCTGGATTACTTACAAGTGTTATACCTATGCACAACATATATGTCGCGACCTCTTTTTTTCGGCGCCCGCAGTCGGGTACGAGTGCCTAAGGAGGCTAATGGCTCGGCTGAAATTAGTTATGCCCGGACTCTCCCAAGTCCACCAATTCACGACTTTAATAATCTGAGTTTTTAACCTGTAGATCAATTTTTAAAATGGAGTCACTACTAATCGATTTGGGGTAGGTTGATTAGAAACCCAAGTGAAGTATCGGGAGAAATACTCACTCCTGCGCAACCAGAGAAATTAGGATCGGGGACTTGATTACACTAGTTAATCACTAATATCCTTTCGGTACCTAATCTTGTTTAAACCCTGAGGTTTTTTGGATATTCGAGGGATTTTCCATGCATTTTTGGGAGGAAAAACATTTTTTTGAGTCATTTTCTAATTTTTTGGACACAAAAGGGATTTTTTGGGATTTTTTTGGTATTTTTTGGAAAAATACAAGTCTTTTTGGCTTTTTCTGAAAATTTTTTGGCTTTTTCATGAATTTTTGGCTTTTTTTGGATTTTTGACATTTTTTGGAAAATATCAAATTTTTGATTTTTTTTATTTTTCGGAAAATAAAATAATTTTTAATGTTTTTGGAAAATAAATTATTTTTTAATTTTTCTCGATTTTTTTGGAAAATAAAACATTTGTTAACATTTTTTAAATATTTTTTGAAAATAAAACATTTTTTGATTTTTTTGATTTTTTTGAAATAAAGTATTTATTTTTTATTTAAAATATTATTTTATATTAAAATAATATAAAAACTGACCCGGCCGATCCGCGGGTTGGGTCCGACCCGGGCCAGCGATTTGAATGAGGACGGGCCCGCGTTGCGGGCCCGACTCGGATTTTTTTTGCCTTTTTTCTTTTTTCTTTTAATACAAGCCCGGCCCAAAATTTTTAATCGAAGCCCAAGGAACAAAAGGAGTCCCTATCCGCATGAGGCCGGCCCACTTGCGTCCAAACCCGCTTGGCCCGGACTAATCGGAACCCTACCCGGTCAAGATCCACGCTCGACCCGACGACCGGCTCGGTTCCCGCGAGGAACCCTACCCGACGGGGCTTTCGCCCGACCCGAATTCGTAACCCCAAATTCCAGTGCTTCTTTGCGGCGCCAGAGAGGGGATGGCGGGGATGCCGGCAACTCGGCCGTGGTGGCGCGACGGGCGGCGGATCGGCGACGACGACGGCGGTTACATGGACGGCCGACTTCGGGACGTGGCGCGGCAGCATCGCGGAGCCTCTTGGCCAATCGGGATTGAGGCCGAGGCTAGGGTTTCAAAAAAGGGGCGGTGAGGGGTGGCGAGCGAAACCGACGACGGCCAAGAGGGGGCTAATACCTGCTTATGGAGAGGGTATGGCGCAGCGCGTGGGAAAAGGCGATGACCTAGCACTCCGCGACGGGGGTTCCGAGTCACGGTGGTTCTTTGAGCTCCGAAGTAGCAGCGGATCTGGGGGGGTGCAGGTGCGTGTGATGACGAGGCAGCTACAGCGGTCCGTTAGCTTCCAGATCTGGCCTTCCGCCTTGCGATTCCTCCCTCGCTCAGCCTCCACCCACTCGGATCTCTCCCCCTCGGCCAGATCCGAGCCTCCACCGGCCGGATCTGACCTCCACGGACTCGCTCGCCGGTGGCCTCCCCCGAAATCTCTCAGTGAGAGGTCGACCTAGCTTGTGACCCGATCTCTCGCTCGCCTTCCTCTCGCTCGCTCTTCAACCTCCTCCGAAGTCTCTCAGGAGGAAGTTTCCGAACTTGCGATCTTTTGGCGTGTCCTTCAACGGAGGTGGTGCTGGCCTATTTATAGGCGAGGGAGTTCGGTCGACGAAGAGGTTTGGCCGCCGATTCTCCGTGTGCCGACCGGCCTTGGTGCGGCCGAATCGGCGTCACCTCGGCTGCCCACTTGCTTGCTTTGAAGGCGTGTCCCATCCGTCACCGGCTGGCCTACGCGTGAGCCGAAACCCTAGCTGCCGCTCTCTGCGCGTGTGTTGCAGAGGCGTGAAGGGAGAAGCCAAAGAGGAAGAAGACAAGGGGCGCATGGGCCGGGCTGAGGCGGAAATGGGCCGAGGAGGCCCAAAGGAGGGGCTTTTTTTTCTGTTTTTTCTTGTTTGTTTTTCTTGCTGTTTTTTTTGGTTTATTATTCGAAAATTAAACAAAATAATAATAATAATAAAATAAAGCCTAATTTTAGGCGTTAACAGCTGCCCCTCTTTGAAGGTGAGCTCGCAGAGATTGCATTCAAAGACAAAATGATGCCTAAAATTTGGTCGTATATGCGTAGCGGATTATATTTTATTTGAGACTTATTATCCTATGTAAAAAGAGCAATATAACATTACATATTCTAAGAAAGATAAGAAGATACCTGTAGTTACTTACCGGGAGTGAGTGAGATAGGGTGTGAGCCCCGAGTTTGGCAAGTATTAAGGCGTCATCTTACCTGGTGATATGAGGAGATTGCTTTTCCAGGACTCGAACCATTCTTTGGTCGCCTGTTAAAACAATTAACGATTTGTCTAGGACTCGAACCTTTCTTCGGTCGCCTTGACGGGAAATTGCTCCTCCAGGACCCGAACCATTTTTCGGTCGCCTGTTGGAGCAATCAGTGGTTTGTCCCGGACCCGAACCATTCTTCGGTTGCCGTGACGGGAAATTGCATCTCCAGGACCCGAACCATTCTTCGGTCGCCTGTTGGAGCAATCAGTGGTTTGTCTCGGACCCGAACCATTCTTCGGTCGCCGTGACAGGAGACTGCTCCTCCAGGACCCGAACCATTCTTCGGTCGCCTGTTAAAACAATAAGTGGTTTGTCTCGGACACGAACCATTCTTCGGTCACCGTGATGGGGAATTGCTTCTCCAGGACCCGAACCATTTTTCGGTCGCCTGTTAAAACAATCAATGATTTGTCTAGGACCCGAACCTTTCTTCGGTCGCCTTGACGGGAGATGCACCGACCTTTCTCAGGGCATCTCATTTGTGGGTGCCTGATTTGTATCGAGGATACCAGTTGGTACCCGACCTTTCTCGGGAGGATGCGCCTACCTTTCTCAGGGCATCAATTCTGGAAGATACCTAGACATTCACGAGCATATCAAAGAGTACCTGGATATTTACAAGTACTAACTTGAAGGGTATCTAGGCATTTGCAGGCGTCAAAATGGGTATTTAGCTGACCATAGGCATTGAAGGGGTACTTGGATGATCACAAGTATGAATTCTTGGGGGATACTTGGGCATTCACAAGTATCGAAGGGGTACTTGATAATTGGAAATATTGAGAACATACCTTGGATATTGGTGAAGGTCTCTCACCTCCTAGTAATTAGGAATATCGAGGACGTACCTCATATATTTGCGAATGTCTCTCACCTCCTGGTAAATGGGAGTATCGAGGGTGTGCCTCGCATATTCGTGAAGGTCTCTCACCTCCTGGTAAATGGGAATATCGAGGGCGTGCCCTGCATATTCGTGAAGGTCTCTCACCTCCTGGTAAATGGAAATATTGAGGGCGTGCCCCGCATATTCGTGAAGGTCTCTCACCTCCTGGTAAATGGGAATATCGAGGACGTACCTGAGATATTCGTGAAGGTCTCTCACCTCCTGGTAATTGGGAATATCGAGGGCGTGCCCCGCATATTCGTGAAGGTCTCTCACCTCCTGGTAAATGGAAATATCGAGGGCATGCCCCGCATATTCGTGAAGGTCTCTCACCTCCTGGTAAATGGGAATATCGGGGACGTACCTGAGATATTCGTGAAGGCCTCTCACCTCTTGGTAATTGGGAATATCGAGGGCGTACCTGAGATATTCGTGAAGGTCTCTCACCTTCTGGTAAATGGGAATATCGAGGACGTACCTGAGATATTCGTGAAGGTCTCTCACCTCCTGGTAATTGGGAATATCGAGGGCGTACCTGAGATATTCGTGAAGGTCTCTCACCTCCTGGTAATTGGGAATATCGAGGGCGTGCCCCGCATATTCGTGAAGGTCTCTCACCTCCTAGTAAATGGAAATATCGAGGGCATGCCCCGCATATTCGTGAAGGTCTCTCACCTCCTGGTAAATGGGAATATCGGGGACGTACCCGAGATATTCGTGAAGGTCTCTCACCTCCTGGTAATTGGGAATATCGAGGGTGTACTTGAGATATTCGTGAAGGTCTCTCACCTTCTGGTAAATGGGAATATCGAGGACGTACCTGAGATATTCGTGAAGGTCTCTCACCTCCTGGTAATTGGGAATATTGAGGGCGTACCTAAGATATTCGTGAAGGTCTCTCACCTCCTGGTAATTGGGAATATCGAGGGCGTACCTGGGATATTCGTGAAGGTCTCTCACCTTCTGATAAATGGGAATATCGAGGACGTACCTTGGATATTCATGAAGGTCTCCCACCTCCTGGTAACATAAACTTGAAGGTAGCATGAGGCTTACCCGGATGGCCGCAAGCACTTAAAAGGGGTGGAGCACTTTGGGTAGCTGCAGGTGTACAAAGTACTGGAATACTTAGATAAACACAAGTATTTAATGATATGATCTAGGACCACTTAGGCTGGTCCAAGTGCTAGAAAGCATACCTGGGCGGCGGTATGCAAAGCAATGGAATGCTTGAACAGCTGCTAGATTATTTGGGGACAACTCGGACGAGCTGAGTGTTATGAAAGGGAAGTACCTGGACAACGGTGAGTACTTGACGGTATGGGGATACATAGACAGCAGTCGGTATTCCAAGAGATACTTGGTCAGTCACAAGTATAAATATTCTAGGGATAACTCGAACAGGTCGAGTGTTAGAAAAAGGGAGTATCCGAGCGGTGGCCGATACTCAAAGACAATAGGGATACCTAGATAGCTGTAGGTATTCAACAATAAAGGGATACTTGGTCAGTCATGAGTGTCCAAATTTTGAAGACAGTTTGAATAGGTTAAGAATCAACAGGGGGAGCATTTAAGTGGCGGCAGGCACTCGAAAGTAGGGGGATGCCTTGACAGTCGCAAATATTCAATGATAAATGGATACTTGATCAGTCACAAGTATCAATACTCTAGGGACAACTCAAACAGGTCGAGTGTTAAGAAAAGAGTACCTGAACAGTGGTAGGTACTTTAAGACAAATGGGGATTAGGATGTGCTTACCTGGCCATATCTCTGATCTCTGAGAGTATGTATGCTATTTGCACAATATGCACACATGATTGTATATGCTATTTACATGTGATTTATGCACGACAATTTTGTCAGTTTTGCATCATCCGAATTCCACTGGGGAAGATTTTGAAAGATAGCATTTATTTGGAATATAGATGCTTTGAGCATGCCAGATGAGGGACTTTTAGTCTGAAAGGACTTTTCACTCACTCTCATGGAGAAGGCTATCCTGACCATTGATGCGGGATTTATAAGAACCACACTATCTCACTGTCATCACGTCAACAGGAGTCCGAGTATTCTCGCAAACAGTACGACTTTACCAATGTGAGAGGTCTTTGTTGAAACTGTGACGAAGATTTGGTCAATGGCTCATCAAATGGGACCGTCAAGGTCAAGGCTTATGAAGTGCCGCACGATCATCTCCGGGTTTGCAAGTCAAGAATTCTGCGAAAAGAGATAGAGTAATCTTGCTCGTACTTCTTCGAGCAATGCTTATTGACACATGAAATCCTACGTTAATTGAAGTGCCCCTAGTTTGAAGAGACTTTTACAATGGGAATGTAATGTAGTCTTGGCTCACATGTAAGAGGGTGAGAGTTGGTGATTGTCTTGGCATTTGTCACTAGTCTTTCTTCACGGTCAGATGGCGGTTGTATCAGCAATTTCTCTTGGGAATACAAAGGGCTGTATTTTTGTTTGGGGCATCGGCCTTGCTTTTACCAGGTACACTGCTTTTTCATGCCCCTATTTCTCATCTCAATTTTTCATTCATGGGCATTGACCTTGCTTTTACCAGGTACACTGCTTTTTTATGCTCCAGTTTTTTGTTCTTGTTGCTTGAGGAACTGATCTTGACAAGTTCAAGCAAATGCCTTTGTTAGACTATGGAGTCTTCCTCTTTTGCTGGCACTTCTGATTATGCTGCTCAAACGACAATGGCTTCTGCTTTGCCTCCATGTGAGGGTGAATTTACAGACTCAATTGAGTTGTACAATGGATACAAGTGCGTAAATAAAGAATTGCTCTTCACGACTCTAGGGCACTTAAATTAACGCGAGTGTTCATATGCAATAAAAACACTTGAAGATTGATGCAAGTGCGAGCGAGAAAATTTCTATCTCTCTTCTCACCTTGTGATGCTGCTTCGCTTTTGACTTGCCCCAGTGTGGGGTGTTTTTTTTTTTGTCGGGAGTATAGTAGAAATTTGTCAGTGTATGGGGCTCGAAGTGAGCGATGGAATGCCTCTCACTGCTTTGATCATCGTACTATTCGCGAGAGAACTCTTTACCTTGTAGTCATGGAATTTTCTACACTCACCTCACAAGTGTATAGATGGGGGATTGTGTGTAGGATATGGCTTGCTTGTCATCATTCTGACGCGCCTCATCCAACATGCTCAATCAATCTTGTATTCTTCAATTAGCTGTCTATTCTAATGATTCTCAGCGGAATCAATGATCTAGATAGACAAAATCATCATGCAAAAATCCATTTGGAAAATGCATGCAACATTTTAAACATGAGAGGGTTTGTACTCTCAAAACAAATGAATGCTTTTTACTCAAGAAACCCTATTAACAGCTTTAGGGATGTTTACTTGGTAGAATTGTATTTACAAATGTGTTGAATTTTGAACATCAGAAAAGTTATTCACAAATGGCTATTCACAAATGGGTGTCGATGAATTGTCCTTATTAAGTAGGGGAATGACACAAGAAGGATCAGCCGGGGTTGGGAATCTGATCATTGATTTGACGGGTCTTTCTTCTTTTGCCCCTACAGAAGAGAAGATGTACAATTAGATCAATTAGTCTGGCCAAAATCAAATGTGAGTTGAGGCCTGAAGATTTTCTGTCATTTGCTTTGGCGACACTTGAGACACCATTTTGTTTGGAAGAGCTTATCAAAGTCTGACATATCTCTTATTGATTTGTTATCCTTACTTTTGACAGTCAGGTGATCCTGCAACAGACAAGAGAGAGTGTGTTAGTCATGAACTCTTTCAAGAGTCGAATAACTGGAATTGATACAACTTTACCCTTCACTGGTTTGCAGATGATTGGGTGAACTTGAAGTGAGAGGGGGACACGAAGTCCTATGTCCCTTGCTTCGTTGGGTCAATTATTCTTTAAATAGGCTCCTGGCTGACATGTCTTTTTACATGAAGTCAGGTAAATTCGATGCAGGGCATTTCCGTATACTAGCTTGGCCAGTATTAATTTGCCTAACCATCAAGTTTGGCTGTTGAATCCTGATGCTTCATGCCAATAGGGGGAATATGTCAAAAGTGGGTTCAGATAGTGGGAGTATTGGAAACGATACCAAATTACCCTTCCCCAGAGTTTGTTTGTGCTAGCTCTTAAAGATACTTGAATGTCAATGATGGCTTCTTTATCTCGGCATAGTTCAATGTTTCCTTCAATTGGCCTTCCTCATTTGTGACCATGTATGCATGATTGATGGTCGTTGATTCATCTTCAACGCCTTCCTTCTATGGAATTTTCTTCTATCTTTGACTATATGACCATTAGCAGCATTGAGCAAAGTCATGTACCTCAAGCTTCTATGGAATTTGAGATCAAAATCTCAAGCCTTGTGATGGCAACTACTCCTTGGAAGAACATGTGTCTGGAGTACGAAGTGAGATTTCTAGGCCCTAAGTCACAATTTGAGATAAGGGGTTAGAAACTGCCTCAACTGACTAGATTTTCTCCCTGTTGACAGTAGCCAATTTGAGAGGAGAAATTCATTTTCTATGCTTCTTGGCTTGTCAAAGCTGGAACTGTAACATCTAGCTATTTGGGCGTGTCGTGCAACAAGATAGTCCTTTGACTCAGGATGGAGCTGGGCAGGAGTGAGGCATGTCATGGATGCTTCGATCTTAACTCTATGCCTGTACCTATTACGTTTCATCTTTTGTATCCTGTAAATAGAAGAGAGAGGACATCATTTCCAAATTATATTCAGAGAATAAGACTTACCCTCTTTTGGTGTAGGATGATTCTTTCTATTTGCCCCTGTTTTCTTGGTAGGGTGTCTTCGAATTTTGGCGAGTTCACCTGATGCGCTTGCTTCAAATGTCCCCTGTCACACTAAGTCAAGGGACGTGAATGATCTTCTGAGACATGAAGTAAATGAGTTAGAAAGACAAACATGATTAAATTTATCATCTTGCTTTAACAAAAGCTTTTGGGTGATGAAATATTTTTTTTTTCAAAATATGTCTTTGGGGGAGAAAAAGGCATGAGGAAGCCCAGCCCTCAGTATTCTCCTTGGACGATATTTTCTTTTCATGGTTGGATAACATCACTGGGCTAGTTTGGAGTACCGCCTCATGCTCTCAAAATATTATAACTGTACAATAGAGTACTTGGAATGGAAAATACAACAAGGTAGCACACTAGACAAAATAAGAAACATGAAATTATAAAAACAAGTAAAACTCATGAAAACCCCTGTGTAAAGGAGCGCTTTGATAGTGCTGGTCTTGAAGCTAAGCGTGTTTGAATTCCTCGCCTTCAGTAGACTCGAAGTATTCGCATGCGATGACTACTTCATTGAAACTATGGAAGTACAACCCATGTAACCAACAATGATGCTCGTGAGGTAAAGTTCCTATGAACAGCTTTATCATTTCTTCTTCGGTCAGTTGAGGGCGGGTTTGCATCATGAAAGCTCTCCACCTCCCTGCATATGCTTGGGAATCCTCCATTGGTCTTCTTGTGAAGTGAGCCAAACTCTCACAAGGCAATTTAGTTCCGATCTGGTTTTGGTACTGATGCAAGAATGTGAAAGTCAGCTCATTCCAATCCTTTAGGAGATAAATATTTGCTGTGATGAACCATTGCAATGCAGACCCCGTAAGAGTTTCTTGGAATGCCTGAGTTGTGAACGACATTGGGCCATAGTACTGACTCATTTCCGCATGGAGATATTGCAAATGAGCCACGGGACATGTTGTGCCATTATACTTATGGAGATTAGGTATCCACATCTCTTCAGGGGTCATGATCCTATGAGCGCAAGACGGGCTTGGTGTATCTTTGTTGGGCCACTGGTTTTCCCACTGCATATCTGTTGTAATGGTGAATTTTTCTGTTTCAGGGAAGTTGGATTCTACCGTGATTACCCCATTGCTTTCTTCTTGGTCAAAATTTCCGAATGAGGATAAAGTATTGAAGCTATCCTCATGGTCAGAGGACAAGTTTAGTACTTCGTTAGGATCATAGCGGATAAAGACGTATGCTTCTTCTTCTGACGAGCCTTCATCTCCGGACGAGAGTAGGAAACAGTTATACGATGAATCGTCAGTTTCATTGTCGAAATAACGCTGGAAGTCCTTGGGATTGTATTCTAGGGCCGGGAGGTCTTCAGGATTGTACTCTAGAGGATGGTAGCCTTCAAAGCTGTATTCTTGGGAATGCTCAAAGCTTTGGTGCGGTGGCTCGTTGGCAGATGCTGCATTGATCTACTTAGGCTTTCTTTTCTTGCCTCCCGGTCCAGACCTTTTGAGTAAGGCCCTTCGTTTTTCCAACTCGATCCTATCCAGGGAAGTGAGAGATATTAGAGTGTCGCTCTCTGATTCACTTTCTAGGTTGATAGGGATTGGTATTCTTTGGACCCTAGCTCTTGGAGTAAGCTTAGGGAGTCGTCCAGTCGTGCCCCGATCTTGAACATGCTCTGTGTCTTTGATCTCATACAAAAGCTCCTTGCCTTTCCTAGTGGGAAATTTTCCAGTAACAAGATGTTGCTCAGCTGCCCATTTATCATGCAAGGTTTCATTGACATGCTCTTCTCCTATCTTAGCGACTAATAACTCCTCGCGCTGCGCGATCATCGGCTCTTCGTAGGGCAAGGTGATGTCAGGGGTGATGCCAATATCATACTCTTGGTGAAAAACATGAATTAGTTCCCTCCAGGTTTTAAGGGGACTAATTTTCCTAACAATATACCATCGCAAGGCAGGGCCAGTCAAGCTCGATTGGTACAATTGAATCATCCTTCGGACCAAGTAGGCCTACAAGTAGGTCTCCGGGCGGGAGGTATCAGCATACCTTTCGCATTCAAGTGTTTTGAGTTTTTCAGGGATCTCAATGCCTGCGTAATTGGATAGGTCCAGGGGATTCTGTTCCTGCAGCTGGTTTAACTTTTTCATGATCCTTTCAAACTGTCCATGGTGCTGGCTATTTTCTAGCAAATTTGCGGGTGTCCTGACGGTATTTGAGGCAACTATAGAGTTGGGCTCAGCTTGAGTGGATTCCATTTGTCTCGAGAGTTGTCGAAGGACAATAGACATCTGTCCTACGCCGTCTTCGATGTTAATGAGATGATTTTGTACATCATTCTGATCGGGCCGTATTGCATTAGGCCATTCACGGACGTGTGGTGGTCAACGATTCATAATTACCTGTCGTTGCGAAAATAATGAATGAGCATGAAAGTAAACAAAAATTGACCCATGGCAATGGTCTAACTGCTTTTTTTATTCATCAAAATAGGATTTTATAGACAGCAGACTTTTGACATCTAGAACTTGAAATTGAAATGACAGAATAAAATACTAGATATTAAACAAATGTCCCTAAACAATGGGACAAAACTTTCACACTATTAACACTAAGGGGCACATGATTGCCAATTTATATGCGACGGGGAGTCTTGCGCTTGCGCAGAGGCTTGCTTTCTTGGACTAGCTCTGAGGTGTGCATCCAGTCCATTCCCAAATCTCTCTCCATGAGCTCTGCTTGCTCGTGCTGGCTGCTCTCGCTGATTGAGTGAGGGACTAATGGCTTCCATCTTGTCGGGATACAATGGTTGTGGATGTAGGCCGCAGAGGCGTGGTGGGCTTTTTCTTCTCCCTCGAGCCCTTCAGGTACCATGATCCTTTTACGATGGCACTTGTTCCATGCTTCTTCATAAATGTCAACCATGTATTCAAAATTTTGATGAGTGAAGAGAAGTGGAGGGGTCCTCTTCTTGAAAGATGGCGGGATCTCCTGAAGGGCTCCATACTGTCGTGCCACCCGTTGTGGGAAATAGGAAAAAGCACCGGTGAGGCCGAGCAACGGAATTGGATGGCGGCGCTTGAAAGCAAAGCGAGCTCTCTTTTCATAGAACCAACCAGCACACCATTGGAATGCCTTAGGAGCCAGGTCTCTTAGGAAATTTATCCAATTTAAACAGCTTTGATTGGGAATATACGGTCCTAAAACCATAAATTTTTGTAACGGATTTTCGAAAACATTTGTTTCAGACGATCGCATGAAGTCTCGGAATTCGCTTAAGTGAGAAAAGAACCAAACTTGTAAAATTTCAGGAGAGGCTCGCATGATTTTCTCCGTGTTGTCTTTAAAACGATTAAAGGACAAGAATGTTTCAGTTAAAATCATGTTGACATAATTTCCCCCCCTCAAGATCTGGTCAACTACCCATGCCATCTTAGGACTTATGGCATTTCTTTGATAGGGAAAAATGATGAACCCAAAAAAGCCCAAGAGGAAAATCTCACTTTTTTGGATCATAGGCTAATTTTAAAAATAGGCATTCATGAATTCTAATGGGCAGGTACTATGGTTGTTTTCAAGAATTTGTCTCATGACATGGATTTCGGTTCCTAAAAGTCACGCTAACCCTTGCCACGGGAGGAAGCCTGTTGATGGCCTAACAAGCTTTTTCTCAAGAGGCATTCTAGTGATGATGCTGTACTCTTCCAGAGTTGGGGTTAGCTCAAACCCACCAAACATAAAAGTAGTCGTCTTCAAGCACCAGAAATGTGCCATGGCCTGTATGACTTCGGGACGAACAGTGATTTGAATCAACGATAGGAGATGACCGATTTTGGCTTTCACGCGCTCTTGTGCAAGCTGATCCAATTGACCCCACCATTTGAAGAGTTCCGCCTTAGGAGCCGGAATGAACTGGATATCGTCTTTCCCTATCGCATATAAACTGGGACTTGAAAAGTTTATCCTACATTGCCATGGGACAAATAAAAAAACTAAGTAAAAGTAAAGAAATCACTTTGCTTTTAAAGAAAAATGGCAAGCACAAAGACATGCGCATGAGATGTGCGGCTCGATTTTTAACTCAGAAGGCTTGATGAAATTAAAAAGGTATCCGCCAGTCGCAGTCTCGCGTTAGCAGAATACCCCCTTAACCTTGGCTAAGAAATTCGGGGAAAAGAAAGGCAATCTCTACATCGCAGTTTCGCGTTCGAGGTCGTATCTTTCTTAACACCATCCTAGAAATCCTATGGCGGCCTAGGTCCGGCGGCTGGGTTGTGTGTGCCATGTGTAGTGTTAAAACAGTAAAGCATGCACAATAATTTATAATCACAAAACAATATATTTTAAACAAAATTAAAATAAATTTCTAAACTTTTGACCTGCATAAAGAAAAAAACCTAAGTCAGTAAAGAATTTAAATAAGACAAAAATGGCCTAAGTCTTCAACGTCCCCAGCGGAGTCGCCAAGCTGTCACGACCTCTTTTTTTCGGCGCTCGCAGTCGGGTACGAGTGCCTAAGGAGGCTAATGGCTCGGTTGAAATTAGTTATGCCCGGACTCTCCAAAATCCACCAATTCACGACTTTAATAGTCTGAGTTTTTAACCTGTAGATCAATTTTTAAAATGGAGTCGCCACTAATCGATTTGGGGTGGGTTGATTAGAAACCCAAGTGAAATATCGGGAGAAATACTCACTCCTGCGCAACCAGAGAAATTAGGATCAGGGACTTGATTACACTAGTTAATCACTAATGTCCTTTCGGTACCTAATCTTGTTTAAACCCTGAGGTTTTTTGGATATTCGAGGGATTTTCCATGCATTTTTGGGAGGAAAAACATTTTTTTGAGTCATTTTCTAATTTTTTGGACACAAAAGGGATTTTTTGGGATTTTTTTGGTATTTTTTGGAAAAATACAAGTCTTTTTGGTTTTTTCTGAAATTTTTTGGCTTTTTCATGAATTTTTGGTTTTTTTTGGATTTTTGATATTTTTTGGAAAATATGAAATTTTTGATTTTTTTTTATTTTTCGGAAAATAAAATATTTTTTAATATATTTTAATGTTTTTGGAAAATAAATTATTTTTTAATTTTTCTCGATTTTTTTGGAAAATAAAACATTTGTTAACATTTTTTTAAATATTTTTTGAAAATAAAACATTTTTTGATTTTTTTGAAATAAAGTATTTATTTTTTATTTAAAATATTATTTTATATTAAAATAATATAAAAACTGACCCGGGTCGGATCCGCGGGTTGGGTCCGACCCGGGCTAGCGATTCGAAAATTTTTTTTTGCCTTTTTTCTTTTTTCTTTTAATACAAGCTCGGCGCAAAATTTTTAATCGAAGCCCAAGGAACAAAAGGAGTCCCTATCCGCGTGAGGCCGGCCCACCTGCGTCCAAACCCGCTTGGCCCAGACTAACCGGAACCCTACCCGGTCAAGATCCATGCCCGACTCGACGACCAGCCCGGTTCCCGCGAGGAACCTTACCCGACGGGGCTTTCGCCCGACCCGGTCGCGACTCGAATTCGTAACCCCAAATTCCAGTGCTTCTTTGCGGCGCCAGAGAGGGGAATGGCGGGGATGCCGGCAACTCGGCCGTGGTGGCGCGACGGGCGGCGGATCGGCGACGACGACGGCAGTTACATGGACGGCCGACTTCGAGACGTGGCGTGGCAGCATCGCGGAGCCTCTTGGCCAATCGGGATTGAGGCCGAGGCTAGGGTTTCAAAAAAGGGGCGGCGAGGGGTGGTGAGCGAAACCGACGACGGCCAAGAGGGGGCTGATACCTGCTTATGGAGAGGGTATGGCGCAGCGGCATGGGAAAAGGCGATGACCCAGCACTCCGCGACGGGGGTTCCGAGTTGCGGTGGCTCTTTAAGCTCCGAAGCAGCAGCGGATCTGGGGGGGTGCAGGTGCGTGTGACGACGAGGCAGCTACAGCGGTCCGTTAGCTTCCAGATCTGGCCTTCCGCCTTGCGATTCCTCCCTCGCTCAGCCTCCACCCGCTCGGATCTCTCCCCCTCGGCCAGATCCGAGCCTCCACCGGCCGGATCTGACCTCCACGGACTCGCTCGCCGGTGGCCTCCCCCTAAGTCTCTCAGTGGGAGGTCGACCTAGCTTGCAACCCGATCTCTCGCTTGCCTTCCTCTCGCTCGCTCTTCAACCTCCTCCGAAGTCTCTCAGGAGGAAGTTTCCGAACTTGCGATCTTCTGGCGTGTCCTTCAACGGAGGTGGTGCTGGCCTATTTATAGGCGAGGAGTCCGGTCGACGAAGAGGTTTGGCTGCCGATTCTCCATGTGCCGACCGGCCTTGGTGCGGCCGAACCGGCGTCACCTCGGCTGCCCACTTGCTTGCTTTGAAGGCGCGTCCCATCCGTCACCGGCTGGCCTACGCCCAAGCCGAAACCCTAGCTGCCGCTCTCTGCGCGTGTGTTGCAGAGGCGTGAAGGGAGAAGCCAAGGAGGAAGAAGACAAGGGGCACATGGGCCGGGCTGAGGCGGAAATGGGCCGAGGAGGGCTTTTTTTCTGTTTTTTCTTGTTCGTTTTTCTTGCTGTTTTTTTTGGTTTATTATTCGAAAATTAAGAAAAATAATAATAATAATAAAATAAAGCCTAATTTTAGGCGTCAACAATATATTTACAAGTTCACGAACAAAAGTGTAAGTAAACAACCAGGGAAAATGGTGAAAAAGGTTCCTAACTTCTCTACTTTGCCTATACTAGCCCATGTCCATAAAAAACAAAAGACGTCTTCTTTGACTACATCATGAATTGGCGCCTAAGCACCTTCTGCCCCGGCTCTAGGTCCTCCAGTGTCGAACCAAGGAGGGCCAAATAGCTTCCCTTCATAGTTCAGGATTTGCATAGGATTATATTTGGTGAGCAGCAAATACAGTAGAAAAGAATTCTATTAGCAGAAGAAGCTCGAAATAGAGCCACTCTTAATGCTAAAACTAAACACCTCTTGTATTGTGCATTATCATATTTTGAGTTTGCAAAGTAAAATGAATCTTATCCACCCTAAATAGAATTTGATTATCACAAGTTTCCAGGGTCTTTGTAGGTTCTTTTTTGCATACATTTTGCATTTTAAAGGTAGGCTATATTTGTACTCGATTAAGCTTTTATTTTGGGCAAGCTTGATGGACAAGAGCCAAGAGAAGTGATGGCGCATTAATTGGAGACAAGACTTCACTCTCTCTCCTCCCTTTCCTCTCCAAAACTGCCATGGAATGATTAAATTGGGTGGACATAAACACAAACAACCTAGAATAATCGTGATCTTCTCCAGTTAAATAGGTTTGTATGCACATAAATCCCATCTAGCATTGACTATCTTTTAACAATATATCATGCAACCAATAGTGACCCCTTGGACATTCGGTGTGTAACTTTATCCATCATAACATAAAGCATTGCTCAAGCTGGGTTGGGAGGGTGACGGGCTCAGCCCTCTTATAAAACCATAGTCGGAGATTGAACTATGTCCAACTAATGATGGCAAACTTGTCCCATTGGTCACATCATCATCTGACTTGGCACTTCAATTCAGACATGTGTGTCACACCTTAAAATTTTGCTAACGTTGTAACATCCCGGGCCTTACTATGTAATATTGTCCACTTTGGGTCACCCGCCTTGGTGCGGACGAACTGCTATCCCAGCCACGGTCTTTTCCCTCATGGCTTCAAAACGCGTTACACAGATTAGAGAGATCAAAGTCTTATAAGCTAATCAAGACCTCCCTCCCTAGGCGATATGGGACAAAAGAAGAGAGGGACCCCTTCCTTGCGCACGTCCAAGGACTGTCACTCGGGCTGCCACAAACGTGACTGTTGATATGACAATGACATCACTGCCACGTTAATATTTTCATCCTATCAGGAACTTGTCCCGTGTAGTGAAAATGGTGACTAGGTTGCCTTCTCAAATTTTTATAAAATTTTCCCTTTCAAATTTAACCATCCTTCCTTCTAAAGTGACCATTTTTCCCTCATCCAAAACACCTCTGCTGATCTAGACAGGAGAGAGAGAGAGAGAGAGAGAGAGAGAGAGAGAGAGAGAGAGAGAGAGAGAGAGAGAGAGAGAGACCAAGGAGGATAGTTTTAAAGGCGGCTAGCAAGAAAGATTAGCCAAAAGATTCATTCAACATATCTTTTTTTCACAATCACTTTGATCCTCGTGGATTTGCGAAGAAGCCCTTCATATAGTAATAGGGAAACCATAGAATCACATAGCACATAACCAAAATAGCATGTTTAACCATAGAACTACATGTCATGAAAGTTCAATTGAGTTCTAAATTTTTCAAAAAGTATAATTAAGTTCTAAAACTTATTATGAAAGTGCAATCGAGTCATTACATTTTATTATAAACGTGTAATAGAGTCCTAAAATTTTCAAAAATTGTTATCAATAGAAGGACTTGATTTAACTAATTTGACAAGTCTTAAAACTTGATTCTACTAAAAATATTTGCACTTACACTGATTTGAGTCGCCACCTAAGATAGTCATACATACGAGAAGATATGCGTTCGTTTGGGGAGGGGGGGATGATGGGAATTGGAAAAAGAAAACTGAGAGGTGGGGACATAGAAAATGGAACGAACTTTAAAATCATGACTCTGCTACAAATTACTCCTTTGAGAAACATAGAAACTAGAGTTGATTTTGATGGTGTAATTTTATTCAAGATAAATCAATCGAGATTAATTCCTTGACTATTCAACCACTAGTTGATTCTGATTATGTTCAAATAGCTTATATGTCAAAAAGAGGGAAATTTCAACTCATATATCTAGTGTCGCGACCTCTCTTTTTCCGTCTAGGAGAAAGAAAGAAGGTTTAGGGGTATTTGCCTAAAGAGGCAGAACAATGGCCTTGGATTAAGTGCGAGCTCTCCTAAGCCCATATCCCGCATGACGTTAGATTTCGTATTTCAATTCTTAACAACCTAAATATTTCTAGGAGTTGCCACTAGCCTATTGGGATCGACTTGAAACCAATCGAGACACGGAAGTGTTGTCTTGATTCCTACGCAACCAGAGATTTCTAGGAACGGGGACTTGTTTACGCCAATGTTTCTATTAGCACCCTTGCGGTACCACTAACTTGAAAGATTGTTTATTTAAATGGCTACATAATCTTAATTACCAATTATAATCTTTATTAAACCACTAAGTGTCCATGCAAATGTTTTTGTAGGTATTTTTTTTTAATTTCTAGAATAATCCTAACATAATTTAGAAAAGAAAATCACACTCAAATTATTGAAAAGTGGCGTGGTAAATAACATCCAAGAAAATGAAATGACTTGAAAGTAATGCGGAAAAGAAAGACCCGCTACAAGTCGGGCAAATAATATTATATGGCCTTGTTATCACGCTTTAGGATAGGACCCAGTGAGCAAAATGGAAATTTAAATATACATGAAATTACTCTAATTAATTTTAATCTACGGAAAATAAATTATTTACAAAAAAAAATGATTATAGAATAGCAAAATAGCATCAAGTTAGGACAACGGCTTTATAAAATTAGGAAAATCTCATAAATGTCATTTATGGCCTAATTTGATATTATCTAACATTTTTTTTTTATATATTTTCAAATTTTCAGATTTTTTTAATTATTATTTTTTTAAAAAACATTAATAATAATTCTTTAAACTGATCTTTGCTAACATGGAATAATACAGCACATGAATATCATAATAACTGAGCTCAAATCGACTGTTTCAAGATTGAAACTTGGTTTGCGCATTTTGTTGAACACTTGGCGTGCATCAAATCACCAAGAACCAACTTCCTCGGGCCATGTTTGCGGCCTTCAATCTCAACCCATAAGTAATCTCATGCGGAACTAAAATATCAATATTATGCTACCACATACAAAGAGCAAGATTAGACAAAAATCATAGCTTAAAACACAAAAGAACTAAGTTGAAATCAGTCTCAAATATGCGGGTTTGAGTTGATTTTGCAAATCTGGGTTTGAACCCAAGTCAAACAAACAGGTTGCATGCTCATATTTAAGCCCCGACACTCATCATATACGAGATTTAAGGGAAACATTACTTGATCCAAGTGAAAGTAGATAACATGAGCTTGCAAATGCAACAAACATCATAGAGAATGACCAACCGAACACATCAAAAAAACCTCTCCAAGAAGCCCACATGCAAAGTCCACACTGACCAGCCATGAACTAATGTGGATAGGCTTGGTTTTTTACGATTTCATAGTTCACACAGGGATTTAAAGATCAAACCAAGCTGACCTATGCATCATTTGTACTCTCATATAACATTAATCAAAGTCACAAAGACAAGTAATGCACGAAAATGGGGTATAGCAAATCAAACATGCAAGACTCTAGAAGAGATCTCAACACTAAGAAAAATTCTAGTCTCGAAAATCAGTTTCCTAGATTGGTTTTCCTCCTGATTTTTCGTGGTTGATACATGTTCAAAATTGACCAAAAATACATTTAGGATTCTTACTTTGCTTCCTAGTTTCTTTTGCAAGTAGCTCTTGGCCGAGGAAACCGAGAAATCATCCTCGGCGGCCCGTGGAAGTTGGCTTCTTCAACTGGGAATGAGATCTACAGAAAAAAGAATTGACAACGAAGATTTTCGTTGACCTCTAAAATTAGAATTCAAGACCTCTTTTGTTGGAAAACTTATTACCAAATCAAACTATATGTATTCTAGTTTGGGGTACAGTTAAGATTTTCGTCATTTGTTTCTCAATTTTCTCAAAAGCACTCATTTCTCTTCACCCGTGACCAACTAGGCTTAACACTCGAGAAAAATTCAGTCTTTCTTAGCCTACCGGAAGGGTGTTTTTCCAGGGGCTTTAAGAGGCTTTTTTGATCTTCGTTTGGGACGTGCAACCTATAATTGGAAAGATCTTTGAATGAAGTTTCACTCTCTAGTTGAAGGTTTTGGTTAATTTTTGCTGCAAGTTTGTGAAAATTTCACTTTTCTCTGCCAAGGTCGGTCTGGAATTTCTGGGTTTTACTTTTCTAGAGTTGCTTCTGAGGAACCGTTTGGGGGACGACTATGAACTCTCTCCTCTCCTTCTCATTTCCTACATTTCATCTCTTGAAAGACCTTGCTTCGTAAATCTTATCCCTGAATCAAGGGATTTTTGGTCTATCTTTTGTCCACCTACCAAGCCTACCAACAATGTTACTTCAATAACTTTCTGACTTACCCAAAATTTTCATTTTCTACAACTGTTGAGTGTTTGGACTTTGCTGCAATTTTCCCATGCTTTCAGCAGCTTATCCCTGACCAATTTTTGTCAACTTATACTACCAATAATGGTCTTCCATCACATGCAAAGATCAAGCTAATTGGACGGCTAAGTGGGATATGGTGGGGCCACCAATACGCCTACTTAGCAGCTCCAAATTAAGACTTAATGTGGCATCCAAAATCTTAGACAACCCTCGGATAGGTGACAATCGCTGAACCGTAGCTTTGCTTTTATTTTATAGGCATTGATTTGTATTCGTTCATTTGGAATAGTATTTCAATTTTATCCTTTGAACGAAAAGGATGTGATTTGATCTTGCATAAGAATTATATGCGCTAAAAATTAAAGAACTAGAACTTGAGGATATTGAGCGGGCTGCAAGAATTTGGAGTATATATATATATGTATGTATATGTGTGTGTGTGTTTGTGTGTGTGTGTGTACTTGTATATATAAGACAATTTAAGTTTTGTTATTTAAGTAAATTTGATAAAAATAAAATGTTAAGTTATATAAAAGGGATTAGGGCCTTATTTTAAGGACTCTTGGGCCCAAGATTTCGGGCCCAAGCAGGCCCAAGAAAAACCCCAAGGGTGTCGCACGAACCAAAAGGGGAGGGGGGAGAGCTTGGCTTTCACCACTAACACTTGCCCTTGTTGTACCTACACTTGTCCTTCCTCTTTGACCACTTTTCCTTTGTTCAATTTCCTACATGCAAAATGGAGATAATTAATTAATAAAAGAACAAAACAAAGCGGGGAGGGGGCTTCGCACGGAGAGGAGAAGAGATTGAGAGAGAGTTTGAGAGTGAAATTGACCAGAGAGAGAGGGAGTCGTGCGGGTAGCAGGGGAAAGGAAGGAAGGGCCGCCTCTCACCATGTCCGAGCTGCCGCCGTTGACGCCACCGGTTCCCGTTGCCGACCGGCCAAGCCGTGACCCCCGAACCTCCATTTTCGGACAGCTTTTGAGTGAAAGAGTTTAAGGCAAGCAAATGTTCTTCCATCTATGTTGTTGCATGCTGTCATGCCTAGAAAAGAAGTGAAATATGTGAGGAAGATGAAGTAATAGAGCTGCATGTGGAGATTTTGATGTATAGGAGGGTGTTAGATCAAGAAGACTAGGTGAGGATGAAGTGTGAGGGGTGGGTTTCGAATTAGCATATGAAACCAAACGAATTTGAGATCTGAACATGAGGAATTTCAGTGATAATCATGCTGTGGTGTGGTGCAATGTGTTTATATACATTGAATATAATGGTTGGAGGTCGAAATCTAAGGCATAGGAGGAGTTCTAGCTTGATTTGTGGACTGTTTTGTGAAGAACAGTGCGACCCCTGACGACTTTTTAATTTTTCTGTAATTATCTAGCCGTAATCCGACTTCGACTTCTAAACAAAAGTTTTAGGGCACATTCTCATGAACAGCATATCAAAAATTCAGAGAAAAAGGACAAGTTATGACTATCGAAATAATTTTCCTATGAAAATATCGTATCTGGAAATTTTACAGAATGATAGTTAGGAAAAATCGAGATATTTTTCTCGGTACGCAAGGAATCTGACTTGGTGTTCTTCTTGAGATTTGTTCCACTAGGTCTCATTGATAATATGTAAAAATTTCATAATTTTCTAAGCCCGTTTAGTAATTGATTCGGAATTGTTACCAGAACTGCACAATTGTAGAAATTAAACTGTTGCTTCGAGATTTCTACAAGATTGTTCTATAAGGAGTGTAATTCGAATTGCTGTGACTTGATGATGCTGATGGTGGGATATTGTGATTGATAAAAGGTTCATGAGATACCTTGTTTGACATATGATGATGCATTTGTGAATTAAAATGCGATTTGTTTGATAAAAGGTTCATGAGATATCTTGTTTGATATATGATGATGCATTTGTGAATTAAAATGCGATTTGTTACCAATTGAACCCTCGGGTTAATGATGCCTTGGGAGTCAGGAGGTCCAAAGGATCGAAAGAGTCGATGCCTTGTGGATGCCCAGTGGCCCTAAGAGGCTAAATGCTAGAGGTTTTTTCTCGGGAGCTTTGGGATGCTCGGTTGTATGCTTGTCGGTACGTAAATCCGGATGACCAGGGTAACCATTTTCATGGGAGGCCCGTGAGGTTCCTCGTGATGCCAGGTGGGGTACGAGATGCTTGGAGGCGTGATTCACTCCAGATGCCCAGTGGCCCTAAGTGGCTAAATGCCGGAGGCTTTCGTGATGCTTGGAGGGATGCAAATGCCAAAGGGATGCAAACATTGGTCCTCCGGGGATGAAACCCTTTTGAATGATAAAACGAATTATTCGACTATAAATGTGTGGGGTCTGGATATAAGACTGAGTGCATGGCATGGAACGGAATATGATATTTCAATTTGGCCCTATGATTGAAATTTGTCTATCTTGGATATGTTGTCATCACATTGAAGGGTTTCATGATTGTGATCTGATTATGTGGCATATGATTCTTATGGAATTGCAATTTCTTTAATATTGAAGAATTCCATGATATCGATATCCATTTATCCCTTAACTTCTTGCCTTGTTTATCTTGTATGAAATTAGAGGCTGATTGTTATGCTCGATATAGCTTGTTGAATCTTTTGCTGTTGAGTGGCTATACTCACCCCGTTTGGAGACTAACATTACAGATTGAGATGCCTTTGCTACCCATCTCTTGTGGCACCTTTTATGGCGTGCCGGTCGATGTCGAGTGCTCATGTACAGAGCACATCTGTGTTAGTGTGCGGGGGCTGGTGTTTGTACGCATCCAAGTCCTAGTCATGTACGATGTGGGCCTACCTGGAGGCCCTATGGTGCATGAGTTCTTGTCAGTACACATTCGCCATGATGGGGTTATGTTGGGGATGCTGCCGCCGCCACCAGCCGATGGACCCGATTGGGTGTGATCGATCTCGGGTTATGGGTAGCTTATGAAGCTTCTTTTTGGACTACCAGCACTATCTGATGGACTGAAGTTTATGGTTGATGTGGAGGTGGTCACTTTTGGGTTATAGCTGAGTTTTAGAAAAGCCTTGGCCTTTTGTTGTACCAACTCATGTTGTCCATCAAGTTATATAAATAAAAGTACTTGGCTTATCTTGTGAAATTGTCTAGTAAGTGTGCATCGTTTCAAATATTTGAGTTAGGGAGATGTGAAATCACTTCCGCTATACCTCTTAGATTGCGCCGGGACCGTTAAAAGTAAATAACAAACTCTCAGGACTTATAGATCTTCAAGTCAAGGTATCAGAATGGAAAGCGTACTGTGGCGACCCTATTGGATTGGGGTGCCACACTTAACCGTGGGCTGGGTTTTGGTAACTAGTTTGAGTGCTTTAACCCATCAATTTGATTGCAATTTTTGATCAATTAGTAAGATCATGTACACTAGTTTAAGATCTTAACCATTTTTCGCAATTGTCTCCACCCAATTTTGCAAGAGAGTCCCTCAAAGTTGACCATTTTCTTACCCAAAAATGCTTGATTCAATGTAATTTGGTCTTTCTTGCCCAATTTGATTAATTAGACCTGACCCAAGTTCAATTTCAACTCAATTGGGGACTAAGATGATGATTTAAGGGCTCGGGTGAAATTTTGCAAAATTTGCAAATTGGTTCCTCAACTTTTGAAAATTGCATTTTAGCCCCAATTTGCCATTTTAATTCCAATTTGACCTCCTAGACTTGACTAGTCACATTTAGATCATTGGCCCAACTTTTTTTTTAATATTTTTTTATATGTTTAATTTTTTTTTAAGGAAAAACATCTTCCATTTAAAAAAAAAAACTATACTAAACACCTAGATAATCTATTTGCAAGAATTTGACATAAAATATTTTTGTGGAAAAACAAAGTCTCATTTTTCGAAAATGATTTTTGGGCAAAAATTTAGGTGTCAACAGTTGCCCCTCTTTGGAATGAAGCTCAAAGAGATTTCTTTCAAAGATAAGGTGATACCTAATTTTTGTTTTGTTTTTTTTTTTCCACAATAGCAAAATGAAAATGCAAGTGAGCTTAATGTAAAAAATGTGATTTAGGGATGTACCTGTGAACAATTTGAAAAGTGTGATTTAAGGGAGTCCCACAAACCTTGTGGTTTAAGGTAATCTCACTAACCGCGTGTTTTAAGGAAATCCCATTAGCCTTGTGGTTTAAGGCAATCCCACTAATCATATGGTTTAAGGCAGTCCCACTTACCGTGTAGTTTAAGACAATTCCATTAACCGTGTGATTTAAGGTAGATCCACTAACCTTGTGGTTTAAGGAAGTCCCACTAACCGTGTGGTCTAAGGTAGACGCACTAACCTTGTGATTTAAGAAAGTCCCACTAACAGTGTGATTTAAGGCAGTCCCATTAACCGTGTGATTTAAGGTAATCCCACTAACCGTGTGGTTTAAGGCAGACCCACTAACCTTATGGTTTAAAGCAAACTCACTAACCTTGTGATTTAAGGAAATCCCATTAACCGTGTGGTTTAAGATAGTCTCACTAACTGTGTAGTTTAAGGCAGTCCCACTAACCTTGTGGTTTAAGGCAAACTCACTAATCTTGTGGTTTAAGGCAGTCCCACTAATTGTGTGGATTAAGGCTGTTCTTAAAATTCTAAACGCAAGTGAACATGTCGAACAAGTAATATAATGATGAGAAAAAGTATCATCCACGGAGATTGATGATTAATAAACTAATTAAATGCTAAAATAAATTAATTCTAAAATTGATCTAAAAGATCAAAATATAATTTAGAATAAATTAAAAACAAAATTGGGAGACTAAATGCAGTAAATCAATCAGATAAATATGTTAGAGCATTCGATTTTATCGTAACCACTAGATATGAATTTCAAATTGTTGTGGGTACAAGAACGATATCAAACATGTGATAATAGAATTTCCTAATATATTTACTGTCATATCTCTAGGTATAGCAAACATACTCAGCTTATTAATCCACTATATTTCTATGTGAATTAAAATAAACACAAGTGCATTAAAAATTATGAATATTCTCAGCTTACAATGAGTCTTTTGGATCACCTTATAACCGAAAGTTACACAAATAACGCGGTATATCTCTATCCACGTTTAATTCATGATTATACATTATAATGAGCAATTGTATATTATCACTTCTCAATTTCAAACATGCACATCAAATCATTCGAGTGGTGGCCAGTCACTCAAAAGCATTAAGCACAATAATATATAACTCACATGAATGAAATCAATTGCAAAACATAAAAATAATGAAATTCACATCATCATGGTTAGGCCACATCGTAGCCCTAACAAAAGGAAATTAGAACATAGTAGAATAAGAAATAAAAATATAAATCAAACCCAGCATCTTGAATTAAAGAACAAGAATTATGTTACCATTTTGTTATTTTCTTCAAAATACTTGAAAAACTCTCAAAAGAATTTAAAAAAAAAAATGATTTAACAAAAACCTAACTGCCCTCTTTGGCTCTCAATGTTCTCCCATTTAGAGAATATATCCAAGCTCCAAGCAATTGCGCATAGAATCATGGAGTAAATCAAATGATTCTGATTTGATATCTATCTTCCACTGCTTCTTGATTTGAATTTCTGATTTTTTTGCCATTCTTTTCCTTATATTCTGCATATCTCATTATTCTGCATAAACAAGGAAAATTCAAATAATCAGAAGGAAATCCAAATATTTTCTCATAGATATTGCATTAATTGTTGCCTAAAATGGGTAAAATAACTCTATTTTTATAAAGTTATCAAAGTCAGTCCCACTAACCTTGCGGTTTAAGACAGTCCCACTAACCGTGTGCTTTAAGGCACTTCCACTAACTGTGTGAATTGTATGGTTTAAGAATGACCGAGAACCTCTTGAAAATGCATGATTTAAGGCTAACCCATGAACCCTTTGGAATTGCATGGTTTATGGATAACCAAAAATCTCTTAAAAATGCATGGTTTAAGGCTAACCCAGAAACCATTTGAAATTGCATCTTGAAAATGCGTGGTTTGAGGCCAACCCATGAACCCTTTGGAATTGCATGGTTTAAGGAAAACCAAGAACCTCTTGAAAATACATGGTTTAAGGCTAACCCATGAACCTTTTGGAATTTCATGGTTTAAGGATGACTAAGAACCTCTTAAAAATACATGGTTTAAGGCTACCCCATGAATCCTTTGGAATTGCAAGGTTTAAGGATGACCAAGAACCTCTTGAAAATGCATGGTTTAAGGCTAAGCCATGAACCCTTTAGAATTGCAAGGTTTAAGGATAACCAAAAACCTCTTGAAAATATATGGTTTAAAACTAACCCATGAACTCTTTGGAATTGCAAGGTTTGAGGATAACTAAGAACCTCTTGAAAATGCATGGTTTAAGGCTAACCCATGAACCCTTTGAAATTGCAAGGTTTAAGGATAACCAAGAACCTCTTGAAAATTGTGTGGTTTTTCTGGAGAAACATGTCATTTGAGAATATTTTGAAATGGGTACTGCACATCAAATGGAATTCATTATAACAAGTATTCTAGTAGCAAAAACATACTAGATGAGATCAATTTCAGCACATGTCATCATAAACAATATCAAAAGTGTATCGGTAATGAGAAGGCAATGATTGCTTAAACAAATCAAACTAATTCCGACCACTTGACAAACTTGCAAAACTGTCATCACGCTTGGATGATATCATTAATCATCAAATTCTCTTGGGAGAAAAAATCCTTGTCGAAAAGACCTTGACTTATGAGAAAGGTTTGTTAAGTATGTCGAGCAAGGACTCCTAGTCAAAAAGGGCTTCTCGCGTATTCTCAAGAAAAGGGCTATTTGATCCCATCTATTCATGTGGGAAATAAACTGATCACTCAATCTCACTCTTCCAGTGTGCAAGGCTTTGAATCATTCACAATAAGTACACATTGACCAATCTAAAAGGTCTTTTAGAAGGACCATAGTGCATGTTTGGTCATGGTTTTAGCAATGGATAAGCATCATTGGCTATGAAATGAATTAATCACCAATCAATATCTTCGCTAGGTTTACAAATCAAGAAACCTTAAGAAGAGATAAGACAACCTTGCTTTCACTTCTTCGAGCAGCATCTTCTTTAGAAAGTCCTAATTTCCACTCGAATTATCCCAATCTAAAGAGACTTCGGGAATAGGTTGTAATGTTGGTTTGGTGAAAGGCTCAAAAGGCTCAGCACTTTCTCGAAGAGGGATTTGAGAGTTGGTGATTGCAATGACATCATTGCCATATCATTCGATTTTTGAAAGCACTCGAATTTGTCTTGACAATCCCTTGACAAATCATCTCAAGATAAGAGCTTTGCTCTTTCCTCTCATGACTTTTGCATTTGGAGTGATCTCCTTTTGATACAAGCATTTTGTTTTTTTTGTCATTTTTGCTTTCATGGAGACATTCTTCTTGATACAATTGTTTTTCTTTCTACTCTTTTTTTTTTGGTAATGGGCATTAGCCTTGCTTTTACCAAGCTTACTACTTTTTCATGCCCCCTAATTTTCATTTGATTTTTACTCTTTTGAACTTTTTAAACTCTTAGGACTTTCAAGATACTTTTCATATTCTCATATAAACACCAATTGCATTGGTAAATCATGTGCCTGCCCCCAATGTGGGGAGATAATCACCACTCAGGTTTTAGAAATGAATAGTTAGGCTCAATATGGTTTAAGCAATGGGTTTATGTGTTTGGGTGGAGAAATTAATGCTCTTCTTCACCTCGGGATGCTTCAAGTTTCCATAAGAATTCATTTGAAGTGACCACAAAATATTTATGCAAGTGAGAGCAAAGAAACCTTTCTCATCTTTTCTCTCCAAATAATGTCAACCCAAACCTCCATAATTGCCCCATCGTGGGGTGGTTCTTGACAGGGGTATTTTGTAGAAAATTCTTCACATTAAAATGCTCAAATGGGCTAACTATTGTCACCTATGGTGTATATGATGGAGGAAAGAAATGCCTCTTATCATCTTGATCTATGTACCACTTGTGAATGAATTCATTGACCTTAAACGACACAAGTTTTCTTTTTCGCTCGAATCCCAAAGTGCTTAAAGGACATGTTTGGAAATGGGTTGCCTTTCTTCATCCTAAGTGTTTCTTGCTTGGCATGAGTAACATTGCATTTCATTTTTGTTGAGATCATCTTGGTGAATTAATCTCCATAGGAAGCTTTGATTCAAAATGAGTGATCCGTCGAGTGGATGGACAATTTAAAGGTAAAGAAGATTTTTGCAAACTTTGCAGAAAACTTGTTTCTTCAATTTCCATTTTTTGCGCTTGTTTCTAGAAAAACACTAATGTTCTTTTTTGCGATGGAAATTCTCCATTTATTTTCCATTTGATTTTGAGAAGAATGGTACTTACCTGTGCCTTAGTAGTTAGGTGACCCTACGAAGAACAAAAGAGAATGTGTTAGTACATGAATCTCGGGGATCGTAAAACTGGAGACGATATAACATTACCTTTGGTCAGTTTCACCATATGGCAACAAAAAACGGAATGAACGTACTGTTTTAAAGCTTGAAGAGAATCTCAAATCTTTGGTCTCATTAGTCCAAGCATTTTCCTCTTTTTGCAAAAATAAGAGATGTAAAAGTTTTTTTTAATTATTTTTTTACATGGCAACCTCGTTGCCGTTTTAAGGGATCAAACCCCAGCCGTTCCCAGACCACTTCATTCCCCATACCACCAGGCTGAAGTGTTGGTAGTGTCAATGGGTTATTTAATTGAACTGGCTCTAGAACTCCACATCTTTTAAACCAAGTTAAGTGAATTTGACATGTGTTACCTCCATATGCTTGCTTGGTCGATATGTATTATGCTTAAATCAATTTCTCGAGTTGTTCCTCAAATACCGATGCTTCTTGTTAAACAAGGGAATTACATCAGAAAATGAAGTTAAAGGGCGCATTTTGGAAACGATACCGAATTACCCTTCTCCTACATCTGACTTTAAATGTCTCGTGTTTCCTCTTCATGTGCCTTTGTTCCTCAGGTGTTAACATTTCCTTGAAGATCTTCCTTTCAAAGATGTTATCATATTCACTCATTCTAAGTGGACATCAAAGATGAAAGGAGAGGGGTACTCCTTATTTCTACATGTGAGGGCATTGCTCCTTGGATGGTTTACTCCATTTATTCCATCAAAATGGATGGTTGGGCCTTAGCATGCCGTCTTGGTATAAGGTGTTGCTCCAACGGTTAATGTGCACATTTTCCTATAAGAGATGGGGCATGTTACTTATATCCCAAAATTGAATTGGACTAATTTAAGGACAATAGTCCCTTTTTGTGCTGATCAGTTGACTTTGTTTCATCTTGCTTCACAGGTAAGAGTTACTCTACTTAGAGTGACTTGCCCCATTTATCAACTGCAAGGAAAAAGAGACGTAATATGTCATTTTCATATTCGACATAATTCATTTTAGGAATGGTATACTCCTTTTTACAACATATATGATGACCACGTCCCATCCTATTTTCTTGGCTATGGGGATGGATTTGCTCTCATGATTGACAGCAATTCACTTTACAAATGTCTATTCCATTTGAATCTTTCCCTTTTTAGAAGTCGGGTGACTTAGGCATTGCGTGCTCCCGATCCATTTTGTGGCCATCTGCCCCAATTAAAGTTTCTTGCACATATGGAAACAATGTATTATTTCTATTCTTAGGTACATTAGGTTTAGGAACGAAGTACACCCTTTTTCAAAGTGGGCCAATTCCGCATCTCATCATATCTTTGTGGAAGAAGGGAAGATATTGTCCTTATGGTCGAATGTATGCCACATTGAGTTAGATAACTTGCCCATATGCAGCTTCATTATGTTGGATTGATGAATCTTCATTTCATTTGAATCCTTCATGCTTTACTTAGTCTCCCGCATACCCCTTTTAAGCTAGGTGATTTTTTGCCATTTTTGTTGCGTCAATGCATTTCCCACTTCACAATCTTTTATTTGAAGGCAACATTTGATGACCGATTCTTGTTTGTGTACATCTACATCTTGAAGTGTTGTCTTGCAAACCACCAATAATTATCTCCATATAGGATTGGATGCCAAGACACCATTGGAAGTGTAGGGATTGCAATTGCTTCTTGTTTGCAACCTATGAAGTAGTTTGATGCCAACGAATGTCTATAGATTTCTTCTTCCACAAAGAATGTCAAATTAATATGAGGTCGTCCAGGATGTGGAACTTCTGTGGAATCCACTTTCGAAGCAATAAAGATTGCCGTTAGGCCAGTAGATTTGTGACCTTCGAGGATTTGACGATTCTTTTCACACTTAATCACAATGTTTGAATTCATATGCTACAAAAATATTTTCATAGTTCATGGCTCAACCAAATATGCCCATAAATGAGCATGAATCAATGCATCTCCTAACTTGCTCTATTAGGAAAAGGCCCGCACTTTTGTCTTTCCAGAGAAAGTAAATGTCATTCTAGAACAAAACCATCATTTTGCCTGCTTAACTAAAAATGGATGACTGAGTTAGTTGTTGTTCAAGAAATCTCTATTGGAACGATTACAACCTTACCCTCTTAAAGCATCATCCTGTGGATAAACCTGCGAAAGCGATTAAGTGAAGAGATAAAATATTGCGCAAGTTCTTCTTGAAACTCATTTTCAAACAATTTGAAGCTAAGGCATAAAACTCAGCCCAGAGGGTCCATTTGAAACACTTCAAGTGTTTTAAAGAATATAACTTTTATGAACTCTAACTTTATTATTAAAAAAAATGTGAGTTGTATGATTTACAAAAGCATTTGATTGGGTCCACAATCAAAACCCAAAACGCAATATGTGGTTCCTAATAGGAATAATGGCAAGGATAAAGTAAAAGAAGCTCTCGTAGAGGAGCATAATAAGCACAATTCTCGTCCTAGCTTTAAAGTCCACTTTTGGCATGGCCAAGCAAGAGGAGTTCAAGGAATGGTTGTCACGCATGACCTGCGAAAGGAAAATAATGTCAGTACATGAATGAAAAATTGATCTTTCAATAAAGCCGCCTCTTACAATGAAATCAAGGCAACGATACCTTCTCCATAGTATCCACTTACGAGAATTTGGTATTTCATCAAGATTTTATTAGTAAGAGGAGATTTCACAAAAAGATCAATCCACGGCTATCAATGGAATAACTACTCTGTTCCAAAAGTGTCATACACAAATGGGGCATTGATTTTGAAAGATTAATTTGTGGTTTCACTCATGCAAAGGTGAGGTGATTTTTATTTTGAGAAATCAATACATAAAATATGATTTCAATTTTAATTTCAAAATGAGACCAAGAAATAATTTTATTGAAAATTTGATTTTAATTCTATGCCCCAAAATGTAATCTTGACTTGGAAGAATTTATATACAAAATGTGACTTTGAGTTCGGAATTGAAAATTTAAACAAAAACATATGTTCTGTAAGGCCAAATCAAAGATATTTGAAATGTTTATTTAGTAAGAGTGAGTGCCAAGCCTATATCACCAAAGGCATTCCATTGATTTCCGCAAATCTCCGATAAATAAAAATTTCAATCCGAAGTGAGCAAGTATATGGAGAAATCATACTTACAATGGATGAACATGCCCTTTTTTTTTTCCAATCACATAGACACATGGATGTAAACTTGTGAGGTTTGACGTATAAAGATGAAATTCTAAAGGCTTAAGGTTCCCATTTTAATTAGATCAAAAGAGTTTTCCCCACTCCGCACTTACGTCGGACAGTTCTCTTTATCATTAATCAAAATGAGCGGGACCAAAAGTGGATAACCATGGGTCATTCCCCGCACGGGTTCCATCTTTTGGCACCTCCTATGGGCTTCCTGGTGCGATCGGGGTTTTAGATCGTAGGTTGTGTGTGTGAATGTGTAGTGCTAAGGTAAGTATAAAGGCATGCATAGCAATTGATATCCAATGCACACATAGCAATTGATATCCAAATAACACTTCAATTTCATCCATATAGACATACATTCCCATGCCTCCCTACAAAAGAAATGGGTTAACAAACACTCCACCCCTTATTACTCCAAACCTACAAAAACATTTAACACATTGTTAGCAGACCAACCTTATTTTCCACGCAACTTTGACACGCGCTATCAAATGAAGACCGTGTTAGTGAACAACAAATTAAGTTATTACAGCCTAATTCCTCTAAGGTTTGCAACCAAGTCCCTAGCAGAGTCGCCAAGCTATCGTGACCTCTCCTTTTCCGTCTAAGAGAAAGAAAGAAGGTTTAGGGGTATTTGTCTAAAGAGGCGGACCAATGGCCCTGGATTAAGCGCGAGCTCTCCCAAGCCCATACTTCGCGTGACGTTGGATTTCGTATTTCAATTCTTAACAACCTAAATATTTCTAGGAGTCACCACTAGCCTATCAAGGTTGGTTAGAAACCAATCAAGATACAAAAGTGTTGTCTCAGTTCCTACACAACCAGAAATTTCTAGGAACGGGGATTTGTTTGTGCCAATGTTTTTGTTAACGCCCTTGCGATATCACTAACTTGAAATGTTATTTATTTAAATGGCCACACAATCTTGATTACCAATTATAATCTTTATGAAACCACTAAGTTTCCATACAAATGTTTTTGTAGGTTTTTTTTTTTTTTAATTTCTAGAATAATCCTAACATAATTTAGAAAAGAAAATCACACTCAAATTATTGAAAAGCGGTGCGGTAAATAACATCCAAGAAATTGAAATGACTTGAAAGTAATGTGGAAAAAAAAAAGACCTAACACAAGTCGGGCAAATAATATTACATGACTTTGTTATCACGCTCTAGGACAGGACCCCTGTGAACAAAATGGAAATTTAAATATGCATGAAATTACTCTAGATGCATGAAATTACTTTAATTAATTTTAATCTACGCACAATAGATTATTTACAAAAATTGATTATAGAATATCAAAATAGCATCAAGTTAGGACAATTACTTTATAAAATTAGGAAAATCTCATAAATGTCATTTATGCCCTAATTTGATACTATCTAACATTTTTTTATATATATTTTTGAAGTTTTCAGATTTTTCTTTTATTATTATTATTATTATTTTTTAAATATTAATAATAATTCTTTAAACCGATCTATGCTAACATGGAATAACACAACACATGAATATCACAATAACCGAGCTCAAATCAACCGTTTCAAGCGAAACTTGGTTTGCACATTTCGTCGAACACTTGACATGCATCAAATTAACTTGAACTAGCTTCCTCGGGCCATGTTTGCGGCTTTCAATCTCAATCCATAAGCAATCTCATGCGAAACTAAAGTATCAAGATTATACTACCACATGCAAGGAGCAAGATTAAACAAAAATCATGGCTTAAAATACAAAAGAACTAAGTTGAAATCAATCTCAAATATGCGGATTTGAGTTGATTTTGTAAATTTGGGTTTGAACCCAAGTCAAACAAACAGGTTGCATACCCATATTCAAGCCCCAACACTCATCACATACGAGACCTAAGGGAAACATTGCTTGATCCAAGTGAAAGTAGATAACATGAGTTTTCAAGTGCAACAAACATCATAGAGAATGATTAACCGAACACATCAAAGCAACCTCTCCAAAAAGCCCACATGCAAAGTTCACATTGACTAGCCATGAATTAATGCGAATAGGCTTGGTTTTTCACAATCTCATAGTTCACACGCGGATTTAAAGACCAAACCAAGCTGATATATGCATCATTTGTACTCTCATATAACATTAATCAAAGTCACAAAGACAAGTAATGCACGAAAATGGGGTAGCAAATCAAACATGCAATACTCTTGAAGATATTTCAACACCTAAAAAAATTCTAGCCTCGAAAATCAGTTTCCTGGACTAGTTTTCCTCTTGATTTTTCATGGTTGAAACATGTTCAAAATTGACCAAAAATACATCTATGATTCTTTACTTGCTTCCTAGTTTCTTTTGCAAGTAGCTCTTGGCTAAGGAAACTGAGAAATCATCCTCGAGGGCCTATGGAAGTTGGCTTCTTCAACTAGGAATGAAATCTGCAGAAAAAAAAGAACTGACAACGAAGGTTTTCGTTGACCTCTAAAATTAGAATTCAAGACCTCTTTTGTTGGAAAATTTAATACCAAACCAAACTATATATTTTCTAGTTTAGGGTACAGTCAAGATTTTCCTCATTTGTCTCTCAATTTTCTCAAAATCACTCGCTTTCCTTCACCCGTGACCAACCAAGCTCAACACTCGAGAAAAATTCAGTCTTTCTTGGCCCACCGGAAGGGTGTTTTTAGGGGGCTTTATGAGGCCTTTCTGACCTCCGTTTCGGATGTGTGACCTATGGTTGGAAATATCTGAGTGAAGTTTCACTCTCTAGTTGAAGGTTTTGGCTAATTTTTGCTACAAATTTGTGAAAATTTCACTTTTTTCGGCCAAGGTCGGTCTGGAATTTATGGGTTTTGCTTTTCAGGAGTTGCTTCTGAGGGACCATTTGGGGGACAACCGTGAATTCTCTCCTCTCCTTCTCATCTCCTCCTTTTCATCCCCTGAAATACCTTGCTTCATAGATCTTATCTCCTGAATTATGGGATTTTTGGTCTGTCTTTTGTCCACCTTCCAAGCCTGCCAATAGGGCTAGTTCAACAACTTTTTGACTTAGCCAAAATTTTCAACTTCTGCAATTGTTGAGTGTCTGAACTTTGTTGCGATTTTCCCGTGCTTTCAGTAGCTTATCCCTGACCAATTTTTATCCACTTGTACTACCAATAATGTTCTTCCATCATGTGCAAAGATCAAGCTAATTGAATGGCTGAGTGGGATATGGCGGGGCCACCAATATACCTACTTAGCAGCTCCAAATTAAGACTTAACCGTGGGCTAGGTTTTGTTAGCTGGTTAGAGTGCTTTAATCCATCAATTTGATTACAGTTTTTTATCAATTAGCAAGATCATGTATAGTAGTTTAAGATATTAACCATTTTTTGCAATTGTCCCCACCCAATTTTGCAAGAGAATCCCTCAAAGTTGGCCATTTTCTTACCCAAAAATGCCCGATTCAATGTAATTTGGTCTTTTTTGCCCGATTCAATTAATTAAACTTGACCCAAATTCAATTTCAACTCAATTGGGGGCTAAGATGATGATTTAAGGGCTCGAGCGAAATTTTGCAAAATTTGCAAATTGCTCCCTCAACTTTTTGAAATTGCATTTTGGCCCCAGTGTGCCATTTTAATTCCAATCTAATCTCTTGGGCTTGGCTAGTCACATATAGATCATTTGCCCCAACTTTTTTTTAATCTTTTTTTTATATTTTAATTTTTTTTAAGGAAAAAATCTTCCATTTAAAAAAACTATACTAAACACCTAGATAATCTATATGCAAGAATTTGACATGAAATATTTTTGTGGAAAAAAAAGTTCCCATTTTCTAGAAATGATTTTTGGGCAAAAATTTAAGTGTCAACATCTAGGAACATAGAAAACTTCAGGTTAAGTATATCAGGTACTTCACTCAATCACGCATTAAAACTCAAGCTTGGCCAACTCAAGTCAAGTGAAAAATAATCTAAAAGTGTCAAATGCCCTTCCTTTTGGACTGCCGGAGTCTCTTTTCAAGTTAAGTTGCTTGTAGAGGCTCTTCTGAACTCCATTGTTAACATGACTTAATGTGTGAATCATTAGTAATTTCAATAATATTATTACAAAAGGCAAGCGATCCTTCAGGAGTTCCATTAAGCAGCTTTGTGGCAATTCAACTCCTTTTGAGAAGACAAGTACTTTAAACTCTGATGATCCATATAAATCATGAACTTCTCACCATAAAGATAGTGTCTCCATACAAATGGAGTCAGGGCGACAAATGGCACTAACTAACAAATATGTTTCACACTTCCTAACATTCTGTGATTAAAAAAAATATCGTTAAAAGCATGGCATCTGCAAAATGTAATTGTTTCCTTTTCTAGATAATATCTATCAAAAGGTTGTATCTGTTTTCTCTTCTTTAATTAAGCTATACATTAGATGTTTTAATTGATTCTAGCTAATCTGAGGGTGCGCTTGTTTTGTGAAAAACAATTTTTGGGAAACCATGCAGAAGTGTTAAATCTTGGACCGAACTCACAATGATTTCTGTCTTCTAATTACTCACTTTTTTTCTGTGTGGTTTTTTGGGGGAGAGAGTCTCTAGGCGAGATCTAGGCTCTTCGGTTTTCACAGTGGGGAAGGCAAAGAGCAATAGTGAAGCAAGAAAGGGCGGCTCAAAAACTACTTTGCTGGCTTCCTCCAAATTTCATTCCCAACTTTTGAGAAGTTATTTTTTCCTTGTTGTATAATAATTTACCATATGACCCATCAAGACATATATAATAACGCTCACAATCAAAAGTAACAGCTAAAGAATGATATTTAATCTATTTATAATGGTAGAAATTTGGAAAATAATGATGCTTCTTTTTCACTACAAAATGTAGAAGGCCTTTTTTCCTTCTTCTTTCTTTTCCGGGTAAATAGTTTTGATCCTCTTCTTCAAAAGATGTCCCCGCCATTGGCGAGTGAATCGCATCAATAATTCTAAATTGCACACCAAACCATCCATTGAATCTATTCCTCTTTTTTTATGATGTAGAATCATGTATTTGGTTAAATAGAAAATACAAGCATAAAATGACCTTTATATAAGAATTGAGGCGTGATTTCTCTAATTTACTTGAGTTCTCAATAATATAATATGAATTCTTGATAATATTGTTCACACCTTTGGTTTTATGGAACAATATAGACATCCAATCACTTAGGGTTCATGTTGGCAATTTGTCAGACAATAATAATTTATATTCTTTTGTTTATAAGAGGAGATTTGGAACAGAAATTCATTTGGTAAAGTTTTTATTCCTAAGAACAAGTTTCTATTATTTTTTTTTTGTTCCCGGAAATAGATTTGTAACATAATCGAGAAATAAAAAAAGTTGATTTTTTGTTTGCAGGAATAATTCTATAATCAACCAACCTATTTTCTCTATTTTCTTTTCTATTTTCTTGATCTTCTTCTCTCTTTCTTCTTCTTTAACTGCCGTCGCTCCTGTCCACTGCTGTCGCTGTCCTCTGCCCACCATCGTTGGTTGCCGGCGACCGATTAGGCAAGGTCTGGCAAGCTTGCTGGAGGCTCACCTAGCCATCAGCAAGGCAGGCCTCTCCCGAATCTCCCCTGGCCACCGGCGAGCCTAACTTACCTGGCCTGGCGAGGCTCAGCCAATAAGGCATAGTCTTGTTGAGGGCTAGTGACGCTCTAATGAGGTCTCGGGCTCTCGTTTGGCTAGTCACAAGTCATTCCAAGGCTAGCGACTGGCAAATTAAAAGAAAAAAAAGGAAAAAAAAAAGTAGAAGAAGAAGAAGAAGAAGAAAAGGAAAAAAAGAAAAGAAAAAAGTAATAAAATTATTTAAAAATTAAAAGAAAATGATTTGAAGTAAAAATTTAGAGAATGGTGTCAAACGTGATTCTATTTCAAGAATTGAAATTTTAGATAGTTACCAATAGGCTTCAAATGTTTGGAAATTGTTCCCGGGAAGATAATAAAAAAGAATCATTTATGATCAGAAATTATTTTTGAGAATAGAAGCCTTATCAAATGCGTCCTTACCCTCCTACATTAGACTCTCGCCTCACCTTGCGATTTGGTAATTGAGGACATGGCCACGCACCACCACATTAGCATAATCTTTATCCACTTGGTGAGTGCATCCCAATGGGATAGATCGGAAAATCCTCTCTAATATTTCCACATCAACATAATTTTTCGTTTTCTTTTTGCGTTTTCATCTCATTCAAGCACAGGTCATTGGTGGTGACACAACCACCTCTTGACGAATCATCGTCGATCATCATCCTTTGATCCTCTATGAAGCACGGACACATTGCCTATCACGCCCTGATCCTCAGGCACGCACACATCCCTCTCACTTGGTCGATTTTATAATGCAATATCCCAGGACAATGTATCGCCGACCCTTTCATTTATTAAGCACATGCGGAAGCAGTTAAAATCCCCAGACAATAAAACGATAGGATAGAAAAGTATGGCCATATTTTTCATATTGAAATTTATAACCAAACTTTTATACAAAACACAAACCAATTCATAACTATTTACTTCAAAAGAAATTCTCAAAAGAAGATAGACTCTCATCCCATCCAAGCCATACTTAAGGCCCCTCTCGGGATTATCTTCTTCGTCCAAAAATCCTTCTCTTTAAGTTTCACCTCCGAGTTCTCCTTCTTAGACTCCTCCTCAGCTCCTCATCGGGGTCCTGAAATGTTTTTCCCCAAACTGGGATGAGACTACATCTCAGCGAGTTCTACCCCACTAAGCCCGATTAGTAAACCATTATACTATAGGCTGCCTATACACGCATAGAGCAGAAGATGTACCTTGGCCTCATATCCCACCTGCAAGTCAATACAATTCACAATAGGCACCCAAGCAATCATATCACAGATCGAAACATCGATCAAATCGACCTAGTCGATTATATGGCAACAAGACCACTCACGGTTATTTCCAATAAGTCAATTAATCCACGACATCAAATCAAAGCAATGATCAATCGACCTAGTCGATTTCATGATAGCCTGACCATTTCCCGGTCATTCAAGCTATTGCTATTCAGAGTCCCACTCGACAACATTCAATATTTAATGGCTTTACGGTCCCACTCAACCACTTTCAATATTCAATGGCTTTACGGTCCCACTCGACCACTTTCGAAATTCAATGGCTTTACGGTCCCACTCGACCACTTTCGATATTCAATGGCTTTACGGTCTCACTCGACCACATGCTCTTTAAAATGTCATTTTAAATCAGCATGCCCACATGCATTCTCCAAGGCGATGCATCAAGTCACCAAGCCCACGTGTCTCTTCAAGATGCCAAATGTACTCATTGGGACCACATGCATTCTCCGAGGTAATGCATCAAATTACCGAGCCCACGTGTCCTTTTAGATGCCAAATGTACTCATTGAGACCACGTGCATTCTCCGAGCTAATGCATCAAATTACCGAGCCCACGTGTCTCTTTTAAGATGCCACACTTAATCACCGAGCCACATGCATTCTACAAGGTGATATATCTAATCATCAAGCCCCGTGCCTTTCATGATGATTCATCCCATTTCTAAAGTAATTATCCACAATTAAATCAATTCAGCACAATTTAAAGCTTAATTAAATAAACGGATTGCGCCACGACGATCGGCACGAGATTTTGGTCGTTGGCCATCTCAAACTTAATTTCTGAAAAATAAATAAATAATTAATTAATTTCGAAAATTAATTATTAAATATTAAAAATTCCGTTTAGCTCAAAATAAGGTCCAATTAAATAAACGGACTTCACCACGGTCATCAACATAATTTTTCGGTCACGGGCCATCCCAGTTGAATTTTCAGGAAATAAATAAATAATTAATTAATTTTGAAAATTAAATAATTAATATTAAAAATTCAATTTAGCTCAAAATAAAGCCCGATTAAATAAACGGACTTCACCACAGTCATCAGCATAATATTCCGGTTCCGGACCATCTGCCTTGAATTTTCGGAAAATAAATAATTATTTAATTTAATTCCGAAAATTAATATTTAAATGCCAAAAAATCTCACTTAGGCCCGAATCGCCAAATTGAAGCCCGATTAGGGGTCGGAAAATTCCTGAGATGCTTCCAATAAATAGTAGACGACGTCTACTTATTAATTGCGCAATCAATTTATCTAAATCGCATCACAATTGACTAATAATTGCTAATTTATTCTAATCTAACAACCCAAACATAATTAATTAAAACTAAACCAACCTTAAGCATAATTAGCCAACTAATCCAGGATTAGTGAGATTACTCACCAAATCGCGCGCAAATCGGATCAATCTGACGGCAGCAACGCGAGGAACGAAACTTCCCAAAGCGACTCACGGATCCGAAGCCCGGAAACGGCCCAAAACAGCCTTGAACTAGCCGGAAACCCACTCGTGGGTTCGCTGGTCGGGCTGGCCGGGGCTAATCCGGCGACTAGGGCGGCGAGGGGAGGCCGGCGGAGGGTGAGGGGAACGCCGGGGAGGTCCGGCGGGGCTGGGCGGTGGCTGGACGGGGGCGAAACAGGGGCTAGGCCGCGCGGATTCGCTCGGGGGAGGGGCAATGCAGCGAGCGACGGACGGCGGGACGGCGGGAGCGGGCGGCTGTCGCGGGCGTGCGAGCGGCGGTGCGGCGGCGGGACGGTGGCGACGACGAGCTGCTGCTTCTGCTCCGGTTTGCTGGTTCGCACGCGAAGAAAGAAGGAGGAGAAGAAGCTGGTTCAGTCGTGTGCGGGAAGGAAGAAGAGAGAGAGAAGAGAGAGGAGAGGATATGCATTGACCGGTCAAAGAAGAGAGAGAGAGAGAGTAGGCGGTGGGGAGGCTATCCGCACGAGGGGGAAGGGAAAGGGAAAAGAGAGAGAGAGAAAAGAGAAAAGAAAGAAAAGAAAGAAAAGAAGAGAGAGGGAGAGAGGGAAATAAAATATTACATTTCCACTTATTTTATTTCATTTCTCTTTCCCTTTCTATTTTCTTTTGGGCTTCAATTTTTTCTTCCGATAATTTCTTTCTTGAAATTTCGGACTCGTCAATAAATTGACGAGCGATGAGACAGGATCCTAAAAATAAGAATTATGACGCGCTTAAAATTCGATTCCCGAAATCGAGTTCAATTTCGTGGTTAAAAATCGATCAGATGTGATTTTAGCTCAATCCAACCAATTAGGTAGCTTTTAGGGATTTTACAGCTGATACATCCCTTAACGGCTTCACCCAATAGGTTAGTTAACTCGTGAGTGATCGCTCGAGAAAAGGCCATAGGCACGTCGACGAAATGCCTATTTCACTTTATCGAAACGGGGTCGAATTTCAGGATGTCACAACTCTTCCCCTCTTATAAAAATTTCGTCCTCGAAATTTAAACCTTTACACTTTGTTCAAAAAGGCGGGGGTACAACTGTCTCATCGACTCTTCTGTCTCCCAAGTCGCTCCTTCAATACCGTGGTGTTGCCAGACCACTTTGACCAACGGGATGGTCTTTGTACGCAGAACTTGCTCTTTACGATCGACAATCTAGACCGGGCTTTCAACGTATGACACACGGTCATCCACGTCCAATTCCTCGAAATTGAGCACGTGGGTCGGGTTAGGCTCGTACTTCCTTAACATCGACACGTGAAAGACGTCATGCACTTGCGCCAATCTTGGCAGCAATGCAAGACGATACGCTAAGTTTCCGATTCTTTCAAGAATCTTTAACAGACCTACGTACCTCGAACTCAGCTTGCCTTTCTTACCAAAGCGCAAAGTTCCCTTCATTGGTGACACTTTCAGAAAAATGTGATCACCAACTTAGAATTCCAAAGACCTTCGACGCTTATCTGCATAACTTTTCTGCCTACTCTGCACTGTCTTTAATCTGTCTCTGATCACTGCCACGGCATTTACTGATTGCTGAACCAACTCTAGGCCTGTTATCTTCCTTTCTCTGACTTCATCCGAACACACTGGAGTTCTGCACGCTCTGCCATACAACGCTTCAAATGGAGCCATCTTGATGCTCTGCTGATAACTGTTGTTGTAGGCGAATTCCACCAGATGAAGCTGATCCTCCTAACTTTCTTTGAAGTTTATTACACACGCTCTCAGCATGTCTTCAAGAGTCTGAATCATCATTTCAGACTGGCCATCCGTCTGAGTGTGATACGCCGTACTGTACTGAAGCTTTGTACCTAAGGCACTCTGCAAGCTCTTCCAAAAAGCAGCCGTAAACCTCGGGTCTCTATCAGATGTTATCGTAACTGGCACTCCATGCATACGAACCACCTGACACACATATAGGTTTGCGTGTCTATCCAAACTCAGGTCCTTTCGAACTGCAATGAAGTTAGCCGACTTTGTCAGCCTGTCGAATACTACCCAAATCGAATCATTTCCCCTCTGACTCCTTGGTAGTCCAGTCACGAAATCCATCGTGATATGCTCCCATTTCCACTCTGGGATCGTGAGAGGTTACAGAAATCCTCACGACTTGCAACGCTGGGCTTTTACTTGCTGACAAGTCAAACACTTGGCCACACGTTTGGCGATGTCCGCCTTCATACCTGACCACCAGTAGTGTTGACGCAAATTCTGATAGATCTTAGTGCTTCCAGGATGAATGCTGTAGCTGCTACGATGTGCTTCAGATAAAATTTCTTTTCTAAGCTCTACATCGTCAGGTACAACCAAATGTCCACGAAACCTCAGTACCCCATCATTTGAAACTTGAAAATCAACCTTTCTTTTATCGATATCCTCTTGAAGAATTCTCTGCACATCCGGATCTGTCGGTTGGAGTTGCTTGATTCTGACCTGGACATTCAGCTCAATTCTGAGGGTGGCCATAAAACTCGAGAGGTGGCCTACCTCAAATTTGAATTTCGAATCTCGAGTTCTCTCGATTAAGTTCCACTCCTTAACCAAGATCTGTGCCACTGAAGACTTCCGACTCAATGCATCGGCGACCTTGTTCGCCTTTCCCGGGTGATAAAGAATATCACAGTCATAGTGTTTCAGCAATTCCATCAATCACCGTTGTTTCATGTTCAATTCCTTCTGAGAGAACAAATACTTGAGACTCTAATGGTCCATGAAGATTTGAAACTTTTCCCCACACAAGTAGTGCCTCCAAATCTTCAACGCAAATATGATGGCTACGAGTTCTAAGTCATGCGTCGGATAATTCAATTCATGAAGTCTCAACTGCCGGGAAGCGTATGCAACAACTCTGCAATGTTGCATTAGCACGCAACCCAATCCTCTAAATGACGCATCACTATAGATCTCGAATCCTCTAGGACCAGATGGAATTGTCAGCACAAGTGCGGTAGTCAGCTTTTCCTTCAATTCTTGGAAACTACGCTTGCACTTATCTGACCATACAAATTTCTCTTCTTTCTTCAAGAGCTTTATCAGAGGCGATGCTATCGATGAGAACCCTTCCACAAACCGTCTGTAATAACCTGTTAACCCCAGAAAACTTCTGATCTCTGACACTGTTGTCGGTCTTGGCCACTTGATCACGGCTTCTATCTTGTTCGGGTCGATGGAGATCCCTTCTCCGAAAATCACATGACCTAAGAACGCAACACGAGTCAGCCAAAACTCGCATTTGCTAAACTTAGCATACAACTGATGAGTTCTTAAGGTCTTGAGTACTACTCTCAGATGATTCTCATGCTTTTCATCACTTCTCGAATAGACCAAGATATCATCAATGAACACGATCACAAATTGATCCAGATATTCCTTTAACATTCTGTTTGTCAAATCCATCACAGCAACTAGAGTGTTCACCAAGCTAAACGATCTTGTAATACTCTCGTAAAAACCATATCAAGTACGAACAGCTGTCTTTCATACAACCTCCTTCCTGGTTCGTAACTGATGACTTCATAATCTCAAGTCGACCTTTAAAATATCGATACTCTTTATAACTAGTCACACCATTCATTGATCTTTGGCAAAGAACACTTGTCCTTGATCCTCACCTAATTGAGTTGACGATGGTCGATGCACACTCGCAACAAACCATCTTTCTTCTTCTCACAAACAAAACTGATGTTTCCTCAAAGTGATGCATTGATCTGCATGTATTCCTCACTCACCAATCTTCACATCTGCATCTTCAATTCTACCAATTCAAACAACAACAGCTGGTAAGAAGCCTTCGAGAGTAGCTCTATTTTGGTGCTAGATTGATTGCGATTTCTATCTCTTTCTCTAACGACGGTCTGACAGTTCTTATAACAACACATCTAGAAGTTCTTAGACCATTGAGATGTCCTCCATCTCTAGTTCTATAATTTGTCCTACCCAAGACAATCGCCAAGCAACCTTGGCAACCTCCATCTAACAAACAAGTTGCCTCCAGCCAACGAAATTAATGAAATCGAAGATTCTTTTCGACTCTCAATAACCTCGACACTTTCACATATTAATAGACTAAACTGGATTACTCCATGACCATGATTCATCATCACAATATGCTTCATAAGCCCACACTATTCATGTGGCATCAAATTCACACCTCAGCAACTAGTCAAGCACAACTATTGCTAGTGATTCCCTTCTCTCACTTTTACTTCAACAATTTAAGTTCTACCAACTCAGCATAAAGCTCTACTGCGCTGCTCTGATAAAATCATTTCCAACACATTCTTTCTCTGATCGGTGCAAGGTCCATTCTAGTCTCATTCCTTCCTGGGCGCAGTAACGATGTCTATGCCACCTTAGACTTCCACTGACAGTCCTTCACCTGATGGCCACACTGGTCATCATCACAACAGGTTCTAGTCACATTCGGACATTGGATTAATCCATGCTTCCTTCTACAATTCTGACACTTATCAGGTGAGTCTTTTATCTCCTATCAAGTGACACCACACACTCTTTCTGGTTGTCCCATCGGTCTGCTAAAACCACTCTCGACCTTGATCTTTTCCCTGACCGATTTTCATTTCTGCCTGAATTGGATCTATACCTCGGCTCGAATGCCATGACTCGCTCCTGGATCACATCTCCACTTTGGACCTCAACAGGTGAAGCGACAACGGCAGTTGCAACACTGACAGCGGTTCGATCCCGAGCCTCCTAGCTCATCCAATTCCCAAATAACACTAGCATTAGAACGATCCCATCGAACTTAGGATTATTCGATGCTGCTACACTAGTACCAACCTGCGGTGATACTCTTACACTCGAGCTGGCCAGAGCCAACACTCTGCCACAACCACCTCGGGTACTGACCTTTGTCAGTGCATTATCCCGAGTCACAAAGGACATTGTCCTCTTACTAGGAGTTCTCAGCTCCTGCTCGCTCATGGTTCAGTCTTTATACTGAAACCCATCTTCCAAACCCACACTGGATTAGAAGGTGAGCGATCCACACACAACAAACAATTCTAGCATTCAGCTAACACAGACATGTACCAGCATGAATTTAAAGGCCTTTCCTACAAACTATCCCATGGTCAACGTTCCTTATCACTCCAATCTTCAACTTCGCTCTGATACCACTTAAACTGGATGTCACGCCCCGATCCTCAGGCACGCACACATCCATCTCACTTGGTCGATTTTATAATGCGATATCTCAGGACAATGTATCGCCGACCCTTTCATTTATTAAGCACATGCGGAAGCAGTTAAAATTCCCAGACAATAAAACGATGGGATAGAAAAGCAGGGCCATATTTTTCATATTGAAATTTATAACCAAACTTTTATACGAAACACAAACCAATTCATAACAATTCACTTCAAAATAAATTCTCAAAAGAAGATAGACTCTCAGCCCATCCAAGCCATACTTAAGGCCCCTCTCGAGATTATCTTCTTCTTCCAAAAATCCTTCTCTTTAAGTTTCACTTCCGAGTTCTCCTTCTTAGACTCCTCCTCAGCTCCTCATCGGAGTCCTGAAATGTTTTTCCCCAAACTGGGATGAGACTACGTCTCAGCGAGTTCTACCCCACTAAGCCCAATTAGTAAACCATTATACTATAGGCTGCCTATACACGCATAGAGCAGAAGACGTACCTTGGCCTCATATTCCACCTGCAAGTTAGTACAATTCACAATAGGCACCCAAGCAATCATATCACAGATCGAAGCATCGATCAAATCGACCTAGTCGATTATATGCCAACAAGACCACTCACGGTCATTTCCAATAAGTCAATTAATCCACGACATCAAATCAAAGCAATGATCAATTGACCTAGTCGATTTCATGACAGCCTGACCATTTCCCGGTCATTCAAGCTATTGCTATTCAGAGTCCCACTCAACAAATTTTTAATATTTAATGGCTTTACGGTCCCACTCAACCCCTTTCAATATTCAATGGCTTTACGGTCCCACTTGACCACTTTTGAAATTCAATGGCTTTACGGTCCCACTCGACCACTTTCGAAATTCAATGGCTTTATAGTCCCACTCGACCACTTTCGAAATTCAATGGCTTTACGGTCCCACTCGACCACTTTCGATATTCAATGGCTTTACGGTCCCACTCGACAACATGCTCTTTAAAATGTCAATTTAAATCAGCGAGCCCACGTGCATTCTCCAAGGCGATGTATCAAGTCACCGAGCCCACGTGTCTCTTCAAGATCCCAAATGTACTCATTGGGACCACATGCACTCTCCGAGGTAATGCATCAAATTACCGAGCCCACGTGTTCTTTTAGATGCCAAATGTACTCATTGAGACCACGTGTATTCTCCGAGCTAATGCATCAAATTACCGAGCCCACGTGTCTCTTTCAAGATGCCACACTTAATCACCGAGCCACATGCATTCTCCAAGGTGATATATCTAATCATCAAGCCCCGTGCCTTTCATGATGATTTATCCAATTTCTAAAGTAATTATCCACAATTAAATCAATTCAGCACAATTTAAAGCTTAATTAAAAAAATGGATTGCGCCATGACGATCGGCACGAGATTTCGGTCGTTGGCCATCTCAAACTTAATTTCCGAAAAATAAATAATTAATTAATTAATTTCGAAAATTAATTATTAAATATTAAAAATTTCGTTTAGCTCAAAATAAGGTCCAATTAAATAAATGGACTTCACCACGGTCATCTACATAATTTTCCGGTTACGGGCCATCCTAGTTGAATTTTCAGGAAATAAATAAATAATTAATTAATTTCGAAAATTAAATAATTAATATTAAAAATTCAATTTAGCTCAAAATAAAGCCCGATTAAATAAATGGACTTCACCACAGTCATCAGCATAATATTCCGGTTCCGGACCATCTCCCTTGAATTTTCGGAAAATAAATAATTATTTAATTTAATTCCGAAAATTAATATTTAAATGCCCAAAAATCTCACTTAGGCCCAAATCACCAAATTGAAGCCCGATTAGGGGTCGGAAAATTCCCGAATTGCTTCCAATAAATAGTAGACCACGTCTACTTGTTAATTGCGCAATCAATTTATCTAAATCGCATCACAATTGACTAATAATTGCTAATTTATTATAATCTAACAACCTAAACATAATTAATTAAAACTAAACCAACCTTAAGCATAATTAGCCAACTAATCCAGGATTAGTGAGATTACTCACCAAATCGCGCGCAAATCGGATCAATCCGACGGCAGCGACGCGAGGAACGAAACTTCCCAAAGTGACTCACGGATCCGGAGCCCGGAAACGGCCCAAAACGGCCTTGAACTAGCCGGAAACCCACTCGTGGGTTTGCTGGTCGGGGCTAATCCGGCGGCTAGGGCGGCGAGGGGAGGCCGGCGGAGGGTGAGGGGAACGCTGGAGAGGTCCGGCAGGGCTGGGCGGTGGCCGGACGAGGGCGGAACAAGGGCTAGGCCACACGGATTCGCTCGGGGGAGGGGCGATGCAGCGAGCGACGGACGGCAGGATGGCGGGCGCACGGGTGGGCGAATGTCGCGGGCATACGAGCGGCGGTGCGGCGGCGGGACGGTGGCGACGATGAGCTGCTGCTTTTGCTCCGGTTTGCTGGTTCGCATGCGAAGAAAGAAGGAGGAGAAGAAGCTGGTTCGGTCGTGTGCGGGAAGGAAGAAGAGAGAGAGAAGAGAGAGGAGAGGATATGCATTGACCGGTCAAAGAAGAGAGAGAGAGAGTAGGCGGTGGGGAGGCTATAGGCATGAGGGGGAAGGGAAAGGGAAAAGAGAGAGAGAGAAATGAGAAAAGAAAGAAAAGAAGAGAGGGAGAGAGGGAAATAAAATATTACCTTTCCACTTATTTTATTTCATTTCTCTTTCCCTTTCTATTTTCTTTTGGGCTTCAATTTTTTCTTCCGATAATTTCTTTCTTGAAATTTCGGACTCGTCAATAAATTGATGAGCGATGAGACAGGATCCTAAAAAATAAGAATTATGACGCGCTTAAAATTCGATTCCCAAAATCGAGTTCAATTCCGTGGTTAAAAATCGATCAGACGTGATTTTAGCTCAATCCAACCAATTAGGTAACTTTTAGGGATTTTACAGCTGGTTCATCCCTTAACGGCTTCACCCAATAGATTAGTTAACTCGTGAGTGATTAGCTCAGAGAAAAAGGCCATAGGCACGTCGACGAAATGCCCATTTCACTTTATCGAAACGGGGTCAAATTTCAGGATGTCACATTGCCCATGCTTCCGTGTCATGTTCGACACATGTCGAAGTGTGTTAGACACATTGACATGCTTGAACACGGTCAGACACATGGTCAACGCATGTCTGATTTTTTGACATGTGGTCAAACACTTTTTGACATGCGTGTCCGGAAGATGGAGGGTGGAGGCAAAGGCATGGGAGCAAAGACGAGCTGCGAGCAATGGCAACCCGCGACGAGGTTGCGAGCGACGGTGAGAGGTGAGGGCGAGGGAGCAAGACCCGCGATAGCGAGAGACGGCGAGAGACAGAAGAGGAGAGGAAGGCGGTCATGTGGAGAGGAAGGGGTTGTGCGGCGAGGAGGAGGAGGAGAAGGATCGAGGAACGGGAGGCATTTTGTGAGAGAAATTGATTGCGACCACGTGAGAATGCACTCTGATCGCAGGAATGGGAGGAGGAGGCGCTTCGATCGTCAAAGCGCAGCGCTCAATAACAAAGGAGATTTGATGGCGTGAGTTTTAATTTTGGGGGGAGGGGAAGTGACAGCTTATATGTCACCATCAGGTGGTGGGGGAGGGAAATGGGGGAGGGAAATAAAAGTGTAATAAATTTAGGGGTGGGGGAAAGTAGAGAGTGGGGGTGTGGGAACTTTTTTTTTTTTAAGGAAAAATAAATAAATGACATTAATAGATAATTTTGAAAAATAAAAGTACCGAATTTTGAATAATGATAAATTTTGGTCATTTGTAGAAGATCGTGGATTTATTTAAATAAATTGATTCTAACTTCTTATTAATCATTAGTTTCATCAATAACTTTTGTTAAAGTTAAAAACACGTTTCTAAACATGGATACATATTAACTATGAATATGTTTTTCGAATTTTCAATGAATTGACTTATTAATATTACTAGTGCAAATTCATTGTAGGCTCTTTTTTAGTTAATTAATTAATTATGAATTTGAATCAAATTAATTAAAAATATTCATTTAAGATAGGTGTCCCAACGTGTCAGAATTCTCTATTCTTTGAGAAATGACGTGTCGATGTGTCGTGTTGTATCGTGTCGTGTGTCCGTGCTACTTAGAGTCCGAGGAAGATGAATAAGAAGAAGAAGAAGAAGAATCATATATACTAAAGATTATTCCATGTATTTTCCCATTCGCGGGTACTATTCATCGTGCTCTCCCTCTCCAGGCATTTTCTACAGTGTTCACCGTCTAGTGTTTGGCTTGTTCCTGGAGTTTCGGCCATCCGTTTAGGCTAATTTTTTTAGGATAGGATCTACTAACCTTCCTCTTTATTTCCTCCAAAGGATTTCCTTTGAGTTGTTCTACATTTTGAGATCTAAGCTGCCTTTGGTGAGCTTCTGTGTTGGATTTACAGTTTTGCTTTGTGTTGGGTGTGGTGGTCCAAGCTGTTCGTGTGGGCTTGATCCTTGGAAGGCTTGGTCGTATAACCCTCCCTTAGCTCCCATCCAAGCCGCTCTTCCTCTTTCGGTCCACAAGCCCAGTTCTCGGTGGCTATTTGTTTCCCTACACGGTTCCTACAATCCTAGGGTTTTGCTAAGACGTTGCTGATTATTGGGCTGTCCCTGTGCAAGCTCGTGGCTTCTTATTCCCATTGTCTCTTGTTGGAGTCAGGCCGGGTACGTCTATTTATTTGATATGGGTTATTTGGTTTAGTTGTCTGGGCTGCACTCTAGGTGTTTAAGGTATGGCCTCTTCCTCTTCTGGTGCGGGTGGTCCTCCTAGAGCAACACCTTAAGCTGCTGGCACCTCTAGGGGTCGGAGCCCCTCTGTAACATCCTGGGCCCCACTGTGTAATATTGTCCGCTTTGAGTCACCCGCCCTGGCACGAACGAACCGCCATCTCAGCCACGGTCTTTTCCCTCACGGCTTTAAAACGCGTTACACAGATTAGAGGGACCAAACCTTATAAGTTGACCAAGACCTCCCTCCTTAGGTGATGTGGGACAAGAGAGGAGGCTATTACACTCTCCACCTCTTAACAAAACAACGTCCTCACTGTGGCCCTACGGGCATCAGAACAGCATTCGAGCTGTGGTCCCACACGCGGTCGGGAGTTGGCTCTGATACCACTTGTAACATCATAGGCCCCACTGTGTATGTGTAATATTGTCCGCTTTGGGTCACCTGTCCTGGCACGGACGAACCGCCATCCCAGCCACAATCTTTTCCCTCACGGCTTTAAAACGCGTTACACAGGTTAGAGGGACCAAGCCTTATAAACTGACCAAGACCTCCCTCCCTAGGCGATATGGGACAAGAGAGGAGGCTATCACACCCTCTACCCATGCCCCTAGCAACCTTCCCTTGGCACCTCCAAACCAAGCCAAGCTAGTAGCTCCGCCCACGCAAGCTCTGGCTAGGCATCGTGATAGGAGTCAGGCTAGATCTGCATCTAAGCAGCCTCAACTTAGGGGCCAACAGAGAAGGGATGGGAAAGCCCCTCAGCCTCGTACCTGGGCCTTTGTAGCCAAGCTTGCCACTAAGGGCTTCAATTTGGAGTTTATTCCTCCTACTTGTTGGAATTATCTCAGTGCTGCTGTTTTCAGTCGTGTTTCCTCTGTTTTCCTCTATTTTTAAAATAAAATAAAAAAACAGCCAATTTCATTTAGTTATGCGGTTATTGTTTTTGCTATTTTCTAGGAAGTTAATAGCACGTTTGTGTGCAGTTATGTGTTGCATGTATGTGAGTAGTTTATGCTTTGTATTTATTTCTGCTTTGCATTTAGTTGTGGTACTTGATAGTTTTTTCTTTTGTACAAGATGTATGAAGTGCTATGCTTTGTTTTTTCTTTTCTTTTCTCTCCCTCAAACAACAGAGATTTTTCTGTTTTGATTGTTGTTTTATGAGCTTTAATAGTGGTATCAGAGCATTTGTGGGATCTTAAGGGACTGTGAAGTGAGGGTAAGTGAGTGAAGATTGCTTCCAATCTGCAAAGAAAAAGCTGATGGAGGCAGGATCGAGTGGATTCTCTGCAATGGCTGCTCCAGTCTTTACTGGGAAAATTATCAGGCTTGGGCTGTCAAGATGACGGTATTCTTGGAGGGTCATGATTTATGGGAGGCTGTGGTGAATGATTATGAGGTTGCTCCACTTCCAGACAATCCGACCTTAAATTAGATAAAGTACCATAAAGAGAAAATCACAAGGAAGGCTAAGGCAAAGTCTTGCCTGTATGCTGCTGTTTCACCCACTATCTTCACAAGGATCATGAGATGTGATTCTACAAAGGCAATATGGGATTTCTTGAAGGATAAATATGAGGGAGATGAGAGGCATGAAGGTGCTGAATCTCTTGAGGGAGTTCGAGAGACAGCAAATGAAGGATTCAGAGTCAGTGAAGGAGTACTCTGATAGGCTGATTGGGATAGCTAAAAAAATCAGAGTTTTAGGGACTGACTTGAAGGATGAAAGACTTGTTCAAAAGATCCTGGTGTCTCTTTCAGAGAAGTTCAAAGCCACCATAGCTTCTCTGGAAAATACAAGAGACTTAGCTGATATAAAGTTTGCAGAATTGTTAAATGCTCTGCAAGCACGAGCACATAAGACTGATGAGAAGAGAAGAGATTGTAGATGGTGCGCTGCAAGCTAAAGTGAAGTCAAATGATGGAGGCAAAGGGAAGAAATGGATTTAGTCCAGAGAAAATGCTGGTAACTCCAAGTGTGTAGCAAAAGAAGGAAATTCCGGTGGGTCTAGCAAATGGAAGAAGAACAAAAAGCCTTGTCAATACTGTGGTGAAACTAATCATCAGTTTTTTAGATGTTGGAGAAAGCCAGATGCTTGATGCAGAAGATGTCACAAGTTGGGTCACATGGAAGCCATCTACAAAGAAAAAAATTACCAGCAAGTAGGAAAAGCACAGGTAGCAATGAATGAAACTGAGGAAGAGCACTTGTTTGTAGCTTCTTTTTCTGAATCTTCTATTGGGAACGATGCATGGCCGGTGGATAATGGTTGTACCAATCATATGACTGGCAATTCGAAGCTGTTTAGGAGTCTAGACAGGTCAATCAGGTCTAGAGTCAGAATTGGCAACGAACAGTATATCGAAGTGCAAGGGAAGGGTACAGTGGCTATTAAAGGAAATCAAGAGGTGAAGCTGATCAATGATGTTCTTTTTGTGCTAAACATTGACCAGAATCTATTAAGTGTTTGTCAATTAGTTGAGAAGGGCTATAAAGTGAAGTTCGAAGGGAAGAAATGTCTTATTAATAATGCAAATAGCAAAGAAGTGCTAAGAATCCCAATGAGGGACAAGAGTTTTATGTTCAAGCCACAAGAGATGCAACAAATGGCTTTAAAGTGCAAAGAAGAAAATGCAGAGCTATGGCATAAAAGACTTGGGCATGTTCACAGGAAGAGCATGTCGTTTATGCAGAAAAATAGCTTGGCAGATGACTTGCCAAGTTTAGAGGAGGAATTTCCACAGTGCAGAACTTGTCTTCTTGGCAAGCAAGCCAGATTTCTTTTCAAAAGAGGAGGCTGGAGAGCATGTGAGAAGCTACAATTAGTCCACACTGATCTATGTGGACTTATGTATGAGTCTTCTCTCAATGATAGCATGTATTTCATTACCTTCACTGATGATATGATTAGGATGAGTTGGATTTATTTTCTGCGAGCCAAGTCTGAAGTTGCTGATGTGTTTGTGAAGTTTAAAGCCTTAGTTGAGAATCAGAGTGGGAAGAAAATTAAAATGCTCAGGTCTGATAATGGTTCTGAGTATACTACTCACAAGTTTAAGTTGAATTGTGAGCAAACAGGAATTGTGCATCAATTTACTGCTCCCTATTCACCTCAACAGAATGGGGTCAGTGAGAGGAAAAATAGAAGCATTATGGAGATGGCTAGATGTATGATGCAGGAGAAGAAGTTACCTAAGAAGTTCTGGGCTGAAGTAGCTAATACTGCAGTGTTCATGTTGAACAGATTGCCCACAAAGGCCTTAGAGAGGTCAACACCTTTTGAATTCTGGTATGGTGTTAAACCTTCTATGAAAATTTTGAAGGTTTTTGGGGTGTTTGTGTGACAATTATGTTCCTAAGGTTAAGAGGGACAAACTTGATAAGAAAACAGAGCTTGGAATCTTCATTTGGTACAATCTTCAATCAAATGCTTACAGAATTTTTCACCCTATGACAGGAAAGGTGACTGTAAGCAGAAATGTTGTTTTTCTAGAGGAAAATGAGTGCAATTGGATGGAAGGAAAGAGTGAAGAACAACAGCAGTTCGAAAAACAACATGCAACAGATGTAGAGGCTGATGAAGTTATAGATGGATTGGAAGATAGTATAGATGATTTACCAGTGATAGGCACAAGGTCACTTGCTGAAATCTATGAAAGAAACAATGTGGCAATGCTCGAATCATCTAACTTTGTGGAAGCTAAAGAGGATCAGAGGTGGATTGCAACAATGCAGGAGGAGATTGCAATGATCCAGAAAAACCACACATGGGAGCTTGTTGACAGACCATCTGATAAGAATGTGATTGGGGCTAAGTGGGTGTTTAGAACAAAACTTAATCCTGATGGTTTTGTCAATAAACACAAAGGTAGACTGGTGGTGAAGGGCTATGCACAAATATGGGGAGTAGACTATTTTGAAACATTTGCTCATGTTGCACGACTTGATACAATAAGGCTACTGTTAGCTATTGCAGTAGAGAAGGGGTGGCCTATATTTCAATTAGATGTCAAGTTTACATTCATGAATGGAGAGCTTGAGGAGGAGATTTTTATTGAATAACCTAAAGGCTTCAGTATCAAAGAGCAAGAAGAGAGTGTATACAAGTTGAGGAAAGCTCTATATGGACTAAAGCAGGCTCTAAGAGCTTGCTATGGGAAGATAGATCGATATTTGCAGGATTTTGGCTTTGTAAAAAGCTTAAGTGAGTTCACTTTTTATGTCAAGAAGGTGAATCATAGTGTTGTAATTCTGTCACTTTATGTAGATGATTTATTAGTGATAGGGAATGATATGGAATTGATAAAGAATGTGAAGCAAGATCTATTTGCAGTTTTTTAGATGTCAGACTTGGGAAAGATGACTTTTCTTTGGGTCTGGAAGTCAAACAAGCTTCATATGAGATCTTCATCTGTCAGAAGAATACATGAAGGAAATTCTAAAGAAGTTTCAGATGGAAGATTGTCGAAGTGTAAGCACTCTTATGGCTGCTAAAGAGAAGTTATAGAAGAATGATGGAACAAATGTAGTAGATGCTTCTATGTATACAAATCTGATTGGGTATCCCATGTATATTACAGCAACCAAACCAGATATTCTATTTGCCATGAGTGTTTTATCTAGGTTTATGAATAGTCCTAGTCAGTTACATTTGGTTGCAGCAAAAAGGATCTTGAGATATCTCAAAGGAACATTATTCTTTGGTGTGAAGTTTAGAAAAGGTCAGAAGTTTAATTTGCAAGGATTTTCTGATAATGACTAGGTTGGTTCGGTAGATGACATGAAAAGTACGTCTGGATATTGTTTCAGTTTTGGTTCTGCTTATTTCTCCCGGTGTTCTAAAAAGCAAGAGATTGTAGCTCAGTCTACTGCAAAGGCTGAGTTTATAGCAGCTACTGCAGCTGTAATCAAGTTTTGTGGCTGAAGAAGATAATGAAGGATTTGTGGTTGAATTCCAGTGATTGTATCGAAGTCAATGTGGACAATCAGGCTGTTCTAGCAATATCACAGAATCTAGTTTTCCATGGCAAAACCAAGCATTTCGAAGTCAAATTTTTCTTTCTGCGTGAGGTGCAACAAAGTAGCGAAGTTAAGTTGGTCTATTGCAGATCTAAAGATCAGCTTGCAGATATGTTCACAAAACCACTTCAGGCTGGAAGATTTGAGCTGTTAAGAGAGAAAATAGGAATCTGCAAAAGCAATTGATCCAAGGAGGAGTTTGTTGGAATTATCTCAGTGCTGCTGTTTTCAGTCCTATTTCCTCTGTTTTCCTTTGTTTTTTTTTTAAAAAAAAAAAACAGCCAAGTTCATTTAGTTATGCAGTTAGTGTTTTTGCTATTTTCTAGGAAGTTAATAGCACGTTTATGTGCAGTTATGTGTTGCACGTATGTGCGCAGTTTCTGCTTTGTATTTATTTCTGCTTTGTATTTTGTTGTGGTACTTGACAGTTTTTTCTTTTGTACAAGACATATGAAGTGCTATGCTCTATTTTTTCTTTTATTTTCTCTCCCTCAACAACAAAGATTTTTCTGTTTTGATTGTTGTTTTATGAGCTTTAACACTACCATTGTGAATAACAAGCCAATTGTTGAATTAATTGATGTGATCCTTGAAGTTGCTAATCCAAAGTGGCAAGAATGTCTTGTCGGCTATTTTGTTGGAAGGAAGTTACCATTCAAAATAGTTGAGACCCAAAAGTTTTGGAGGTAATGGCAAATGGGTAGGGTTTCTTCTTCTTCCGAGTTCCTGATGCTAATTTCTAAAGAAAAGGTATTAGAATGAAGGCCTCTCACTGTTGCAAGAGTGCCTTTGATCTTGCAACAATGGAAATCATCATTGGAAATTAGGAAAGACAATCACTCGGTTGTTCTCGTTTGGATTCGACTGAGGAATCTCACAGTAGCCTTCTGGTCTTCTCAGGGTATTAGCGCGGTTGCAAGTGCGGTGGGAAGACTGCTCTATGTTGATCTACGAACGGAGGAAAAGAATATGCTGGTATTTGCTCGAGTTTGTGTTGAAATATCAGCTAGACAGCCTCAATGTGATGAAGTAGAAGTGGTTCATCTTGGGGAAACAAGCTCTGTTCAAATTGAGTACGAGTGGAGGCCTAGTGCTTGCCTAAGCTATGGCATCTTTAGCCACACTTGCTCTGCACCTTAGGCCCCGTCGTCGATTGATACTGCTGGTCAGCAAGGTAGTGATGACCCTTCCCCTGTTCTTCAGGGCTATTCCTCGACACCAGTGGATGCATCTGAAGCTCCTCATGCTGTTGATGTTGGTCCGTTCCAAGCTGTGGGTGGAAGTGCGAACCAAGATGTGGGTGGGAGGATAAACCCCCCCCCCAGCAAGCTAGCAAACCTATTGTTGGCTGCTCGGATGTTGGTCGAAAGCAAGTGCTACCTTTGGTCTAGCAAGGGAATAATGTTCCTAGTCCTCTCCCTGACTCGTCGGTTTCTTAGCCTCCTTTTGGAGTTGGGATAGGGTGGAAACAAGTTAAGGGGAAGAAAAAAAAGGTCCCTGTGGCAAAGGAAGCAATTTCTTTTGGTCTAACTCTGTCAAGTGTAAGGTGGTCAGTCCTTGAAGATTAAGGATCCCGTCCCTAAGAAGACTCTGCCTCCTACTCCTTTTGTTAAGACCCAGCGAATTTCTTCTGCCCCCAAAACAAATCCTGGTGGTGGGTAGGGCTCCCCCGCCCAATTCTTCTTTTACCAGGGCAAGTTAGCTGGCTCTTTAGTAAGTGATGTTTATAGTTCCTCGGACGACGATGATCTTCTTGATCCCTGTTCTTCTGTTATGACTGCCCCCATGCTCCTAAGAAGCCTATCCCTATTCAAGACAAGCTGTTGACGCTTTGCCCGGATCCACCTCCTTCTATCATGCCCGCTTCAGTTTTTAATCAGCATGGGCCTACCAAGAAGAGGTAATCTCTCTCCTTGTGTTTTTTGGATGTACATTGGTTTTTATAATATAAGGGGTCTTATGGACCCTATTAGGAGGGCTGAAGTTAGAAGTTTGGTTTCTTCACATAACCTCTGTTTTGTTGGTATCCTTGAGTCTAAAGTCCCGAAGTCCTTGTTTCATTCCTTTTCCTCTAGCCTTTTATTTGGGTGGAGTTGATTAGCAAACTATGAGTACTCTCCTCAAGGCAGGGTTTAGGTTGGTTGAAATCCGGCTCTGGTTAGTTTTGAAGCACTTTCTTTAAATGATCAAGCAATCCATGGTAGCTTGACCTCTCTTTTGACAGGGATGGCTTGCTATATATCTGTGATTTACGGTGAACATACATTTTTGCGCCGTCGGCCCCTTTGGGCAGATCTTGTCCAGAAGAATGACATCTTGCAGGATTTGGCCTAGCTAATGGCTGGTGATTTTAATGCTATCTAAGACCCGTTAGACCAATTGGGTAGCTCACATACTTGGATCCCCTACTTTGATGAGTTTAGTCAATGCTTAGCTCCAATGAAGTTGGAGGATCTTAGGTATGTTGGTCTTCGGTTCACATGGTCCACCTCTTCTGGTGTAAATCGTAAGCAAAGGAAAATTGACTGGGTTTTGGTGAACTCAAAATGGAGGTGTGACTTCTCCTTTTCGGAAGCCTCCTTCTTGAATCCAGGTATCTCTGACCACTCTCCCATGGTTGTTCGAGTCTTGCAACTAGTTAATAAGAGGAACCCTCTCAAGTTCTTCAATTTTTGGATGCAACACCCGGAGTTCAACTCTATAGTTAAGCAAATTTGGGATAGCCCTGGAGATGGAGTTCCTATGTACAGGCTTGTATGTAAGTTAAAGGCTCTCAAGGGCCGTCTTAAGCTGCTCAATAGAGAATCATTCTATGATATTTCTGTGAGAATTGCTAAAGCGAGGAATGATCTTTAATCTACCCAGATTGCCCTCCAACAAGACCCGACCAATTTAACTCTTGCTGAGCTGGAGAAGAACCAACGTCGGTGTTTTGTTGATTTACGAAGTGAGGAAGAGTCTTTTTATAGACAGAAGTCTAAGATCAAATGGCTTCAAGAAGGTGACAAAAACACTAAGTTTTTTCACCATTCTATCATTAGAAGGCAACTTCGGAACCGAATTCTTTCGGTTAAGGATTCCACCAACTCTGTGGTATCCGATCCGGATATGGTGCCACAAGTTTTCATCTCCTTTTTCAGTGACCTTTTAACACCATAGGCTATCCTCGTGAAGCCCTCCTTGCAGGATCTTCAGGCTCTCATCAGGCGTCCACTCTCAGATGACCAGGTTAGTGCCTTGTCTCGTCCAATGCTTGATTCTGAGATTCGTGATACCATCTTTTCCCTTGTAAGAGGCAAAGCACCTAGACCGGATGGTTTTACTGTGGAGTTCTTTAGGAGTTCTTAGGAGACAGTAGGCCCCTTGGTCTTGGCTACTGTGAAAGACTTTTTTTCCTTGAGTAGACTCTTACGTGAGGTTAACAATACTATCCTAGTTTTGGTGCCCAAGGTTCCCAATGCTTGTGTTGTTTCTAATTTTAGGCACATTGCTTGTTGCAATACCATATATAAAGTTATCACCAAGATTCTTATTAATCGGCTAGCTTGCTGTTCTTTCTAATTTGATAAGCTATTCCCAAAATGCTTTTGTCAAGGGTAAAAGGATAAGTGATAACATTCTCTCGGCCCAAGAGCTTTTTGCGGGTTTCCACCTAGATCCTTATTTACCTAAGTGTGCAATCAAAGTAGATTTCCAAAAGGTATATGATACAGTTGATTGGGATCTTTTGGAATTAACCCTTACAGCTTTTGGCTTTCCCGCCTGGATGACTCAGCTCATTATGGAGTGTGTACGTACTCCGAAATACTCTATCTCGATCAATGGGGAGTTACATGGCTTCTTCTCTGGTGCCCATGGTCTTCGACATGGGGATCCTATGTCTCCTTATCTCTTTACCTTAGTGATGGAGGTTTTTTCTGGGGTTTTGAGCTCTCGCACTTCACTTTTGAATTTCAAGTATTTTTGGAGGTGCAAGGCTTTAAGGCTTTCCCATCTTTTCTTTGCGGATGATGTCTTTCTCTTATGTCAGGCGAATTGGGCTTCAGTGACTTCACTAAAAAAAGGTCTTGACATTTTCTCTTCTTGGAGTGGGCTGATGCCAAATATAAGCAAAAGTGAGGTCTTTCTTGCGGGTGGGTCTCCTTCTCTTCGGAATTATATCCTTCTGGCCCTTGGTTTTCAGGAGGGGAAGTTGCCGGTAAGGTACTTGGGGGTACTGATTATTACTTCGAGGCTTACCAAGACAGATTGCATCTCACTTGTTGATCGCATCACTACTAGGGTTCAATCTTAGGCTCAGCGGTTCCTTTCATTCGCGGGACGACTCCAATTAATTAGGTCCGTTCTTCACTCTATACAAAGCTTTTGGGCCAGCATGTTTATACTTCCTTGTTCTGTTTTAGACTGCACAGAACAAATCTTGAGACAATTCCTTTGGAAAGGACATTCCCTTGGGTCTAGTGGGGCAAAAGTTTCCTGGGAGGATGTATGTCTCCCGAAGGCTGAGGGAGGTTTGGGCATCCGCAAGTTGTGTGATTGCTATAGAGTTGTAATGCTTAAATATATTTGGGTTCTTTTTACAGCTAGGAGTCATTGTGGTGTAAAAGGATTCACACGACTTTCTTAAAAAAGAAAAAATTTTAGGTTTCTCACTTACCATATGTTTGTTCCTGGGCTTGGAAGAAAATCCTGCAGCTAAGATGGGAGTTTCGTTTATCCTTCTTTTGGGAAGCTGGTGATGGCTTTTCAGTGTCTCTTTGGTATAACCATTGGCACCCGAGAGGCCCACTAAATCTTTTTATTGGACTCTCTCATTGATAGCTCGGGCTTTTCCAAACAAGCAACGTTAGCATATTTATTTTCCCCATATGGTGGTGCTCTTAGGTCTCTTTTGGAAGCCGGGGAGTATTCCCTTCCGGTTCTCTCTCAGACCCCTGATCGGTTTACCTGGCTTGGCAACTCTTCTAGTGCCTTCACGGTAGCCTCAGCGTGTGAAATTATTAGGAGGAAGAAGGATCATGTTTCTTGGGCTCTGCTTATTTGGAATGATTCGATTGCTCCAAGATTTCAATTCAACCTTTGGCTTATTATTAAAAACCGACTACCCACCCAAGTTCTCCTTCTTTCGTATGGTAGAATTGATAGTGGGTTGTGCGCCTTTTGTAATGCTAGGCCGGATTCTATTGATCATCTCTTCTTTGACTGTCACATCTCGGCTAGTCTTGCTTTTTTTTGGGCTACGAGGTTTAATCTTCCATGGCAAAATAGGTCATGGTCGGAGAATCTCCTTTGAGCTTTAAAGTTCCTTTATGGTAAGGATTTTCTCCATTGCATAGCTCATTTCTCGTTTGGTGCCTTATGCCACCTGATCTGGAAGAAGAAAAATAGCATTATCTTTCGTGGGGAGACGTTGGAATTATCGGATTTGAAAAATCATATCATCAAAGTGGTAAAGGACAGGACTCTTACCTTTAGTAATGTGGTGGACAACCCTAGAAACAGGAGGCTCCAGCATTGTTGGGGTTTCAACTCTTCCATCTTCAGATGCATCTCTAATCCTCCTTCTTAGTGCCGTCTGACCTGTTCAGCTTCGTGTTCCCAGGTTTGTTTTGGCCTTCTTTCTTTTTGATGCTGCATTCGTCGCTTTGCCTTTGCCCCCGGATTTCCTACTCGGCTGGCTGGCTGGTGGTCGTTTGCTGTTGCTGTGTTTGGCTCTTTTTGAAGTTTGCCGATCTTTGCCGTTGCTTCGTGGCTGGTGGCAGCACTTGTTGGTCCTTGCTGCCCTTTCTTAGTTTGGTTCTTTCGTTGTTTCCTTTGTTTCCCGCTTTGTTTGCGGGTGTGTTGTTTCTTTTACATCAGCCCCCTTTCACTCGTCCTGATATGTTGTCATTTTGAGTGAAAGTTTTTTGGCGCCGATCTTGTGTATATTTGGTTAAAGCTTCAATTATACTTATCTTTACCCAAAAAGTATATAAATAAATAAGAAGAAGAAGAAGACGACGATGAGCGGGTCAAAGGTCAGAAGTGATCTCCATCTCTGACTACTTCTCTCTCTCTCTCTCCCGGTCTCCGTCTCCCTCTCGTGGATTTTTTAGTCGGAGTTCCGGCGGCCATGAGGGAGGAGGCGGATGTGGGTGCAGGAGGCGAAGGGGGAAGAAGGGGAGAAATGTGCGTCATATTCGCCTACCTGAACTACAATGTGAAGAGGGAGAGGAGCTACATCCTCCAGGTTCTCTTCACGGCCTCCGTTGCCTCAGTACCACGGCTACGACTCTGCCGGCGTCTCCATCGACGCCTCCTCCGTCTCCCTCCCGCCTCTCATCTTCTGGCAGGAAGGCAACATTGAGTCCCTCGTCAAATCCGTCTACCAAGTTATACCCCCCAATTCCCCTTCTCGCGCTCGAATTTCCTGCTCGCCTTGTGATCTGACGAAGCTATATATTATGCTTCTCGTTTGATTTGGAGATTGATTTCGGAACGATGGATTGCCCCGTTTAGTTTGTCTGCCCCGCTTGACGTGATTCTTGTGGACAAGGTGTCTCCTTTTTCGTTTTGTTTGTTTCCTACTTGTCTGATTAGTTATGGAAGTGTACTGTTATGCTCCGCCGATCATGGTCGCTGCATATGATTTTCATGCGCACGCGGATACAGTTCATCTCCTCGATCTGGTTTACTCTCTCTCTCTCTCTCTCTCTCTCTCTCTCTCTCTCTCTCTCTCTCTCTCTCTCTTTTAGTTAATTTATTTTTGTTTGTACTCGTAAAGGACGTTGTTTTGGGACTAAACAAGCGCCTCATTCACGAAGCCTGCTATGTCGTTTGTCATTTTGTGCCCTTTTGGACAAATTTTTTGAGAAACCGTCCACATGGTCAGAAGGCACTGCTGAATAGCGTCTTTTGGACTGGAATTCTGTTGTTTTTATTCCATTGTAGCCCCTGATATATCAGAAAAGCTCGATAATCCAGGGGGCGTAAGCTTAATTCTGTTGCTGATAGTTGCTGGACATGATCTAGACTAATTGAGGGGTGAAATTCCATCTTTTCTCCAAGATTCTCTTAGAAATTAATTCAGCAAATATACAAGATTAGAGTATCTTTGTTTCGAGGAGCATTAGGATATCTTTTTGGAGATAGAGGAACGTTAAGAAGTTGTCCACATGTTCACTGTCAATTTTAAATGCAATTTATCGCACCTCATTTGTAAATTCTAGGGGCCCTACTGAATTAAATGCTGCAGTTTTATATGGGTGCATGCATTACTCAACATCTTTGAACTAGGAATGTATTATTGTGTAGGATTTTTCTTGTTTATTCCATTAAACGAAACTTTTGTGAGGCTGTTCTACTTTGTTATATTTGTGTGATGGATTATTTGACATCTCCATATTTTAAGTCTGGCTCTTTAATTTTCCTCAATCAAGTTCAAGGAACTCACCGTTGATTATGTAATCATCAGAGGTTGATGCCACAGACTTGAATTTTGGAGGAATCTTTTCTTACTCATGCCAGAATAGCGCGCACATGGTGGGTGACTCATGGAGAGCCTGCTCCCAGTAGTCATCCTCAGAGCTCTGGTGCTGAAAATGAGTTTTTGGTTGTACACAATGGGGTCATCACTAATCATGAGGTTGGTTGAGGCTTAACTGGCAACTATTTGGACTATAGTATACTTTTTATTTATATTCGGGTTGCATTTTGCTATATAAATCACGAAAGCTTTCTTTCAAATCTGAGGTGAGTTAGCTTTCAAATTTTCATATAGGCCGAAAGTACATCCTTGTCATTGATTATTGTAACATTATGACAATGTGTAATGCTTACATCTCCTAAGGTATCGCAGATCATATTTTGTGTTTGGATGAATTTATTCCGTAAATCAATGTATGCATCTTAGAGATATTTAATCTGGACAACTGCTCTTTCTTAGAATGTGAGTGAAGGCATAGCTGCTGACTAGAGGGAGAAGTTGAATCAATGAAGCTTTATTGATTGATCTAGTAAGAGGTGTTATGAATAGGCCACATTAGTCGTTGAATCAACCTTGCAGCAGGTTGTGGACCTCATTTTACCCCCAATGAGAAGCATTTTTAGATACCAAGACGCTTTCCTAACGAAACTATATGATATGCTCCTAATTTATCTATTACTCTGTGATGAGTCTGTAAAATGCTGTACAATCTCAATGGTATTTCTCTCTAGCTTAAAACTAACGAAGAAATTTTGCCGGTAGATTCTTCTGAGGTTCTTACCTTTTTGTTTATATTTGCAGGTCTTAAAGCAAACGCTAATTCGACATGGGTTCACATTTGAATCTGATACTGACACTGAAGTGATTCCTAAGCTTGTCAAGTATGTTTTTGATAAATTTAATGAAGATTCAGATAATAGGTTATATGCAATTAAGATCATCATTGCATTTAAATGAGCTTCTTACTGAATTTGTGTGTGAAGAAAAGGATGTTGAAGTTAATCATTTTAATTTTCTGCTTAACAATCTTCCAATTCAAGCTATATTAATCTACAGATTTTCAGCTGAATCTCGTGTATATGAAGGTTGTAGTGTTGGAAATCTGTTCAACTCTTTGTAAACACTAAAGAGCCATGATGGATAAAACTTCTCTGGCATCTTTTGTTGAAAGTATCGTTTATGTATGTTAGGCCCATGTTGCGCCAGTACTTTTCCCAACAAGTGTAGGGGCTTCAGATCTTAAAACAAGTTGTTTTGGTGACTCGTTTTCTTTCTGTAGGGCCTCAGTAAATGGATACTTAATTCTGCAACAGCCTTTTAGTGTATGAATGATATCATTTTGGGCAAAAGTTGATTTTATTTCTCCAATTGTTTGCTTGTAGTAAATTAACTGGCAATATGACCACCATTGGCATTGTGCTCAACATATATACATATTCCACATAATTTGCTTTGTGTCTTGAAGTGTGCTATCGCGTTACTTTACCCTAGAGAACAATGTTCAGTGACATTTCATTTATGACTGGTATATTATTTGGACTGCAGGTGACACGATTGTCACATTTAGTCAAGTTGTACTGGAAGTCATGAGGCATCTTTTTTTTTTTTTTTTTGGTAAAGGTAATAAATATAATATAAAGGGGAAGGTAAAAACTATACAACTCTTGGCTTCAAAAACTTACGCTCCCAATGAACATGCTTATAAAGAGTGGAAGGAAGCCGATAAAAAGCCAAACGGCAAGCAAAAGGACCAAAGCCAACACAAGAGGCGCTGGCACACCAAAAAAAAAAAACACCAAGGGCCTACCAAGCCAGTGTGCAAACAGCAGAGGAGTAGATGGAAGGATCCAACTCCCAAAACCATTAAAATCTTCTATTTCTAGTGGAGTTGTCTACATTCCTGTAGGTGAGAGCCTTATCTTGAACAACTTTGAGAAGGTGCTTCTTCATGGTCATGGTAAAAACGGGCTCACCCTTGAAAAGAATATCATTCATATTCTTCCAGATGATGTGACAAAGTGCACCAAAGGAAAAACGGGCAATACATTTATGGAACTCCTTGCCCACAAGGAAGGTAGTGGCCCAAGTCAGCGTTTCCTCCCAAGGCTTGTTACTCCAAGGGAGTCCGCATCTCGTCCCCAAAACAAGGCAATATGCGACGTAATGCGACATCCAAAAAATAAATGATCAATTGAATCAGGTTCTTCACAGAAAGGGCAAGATGCATCATCAATCCTACCATGAGCTATGAAAAGGGATTGAGTAGGCAGCCTTCGTTTGGTAATAAGCCAAAGGTTAAACTGATATCGAGGTAGGATGGCATTGTTCCAAATGAAACCATTCCATCTAACTCAATCCTTCTTTCGCCTTATAAGCTCCCAAGCTGAGGCCACCGAGAATGCTCCGAAGGAATTCTCCCTCCAACAAAACCGATCTTTAGCATCAGTCAAAGAAGGGAGCGGCGAACCCCAAGTTGCAATCACTGACCGTATAGCATGGCCGTCCTTAGAAAAAAGGTCAACCACCAAAGCCTGTCTTGAAAGTCCAGATTTATAGATCAGCAAATTTGTGAATATTAAGCTCAACGGACCCCTAGGGTGCCAATTGTCAAATGAAAGTGAAGTGTCGAGACCATCGCCTATCCTCCGGTGGAAGCGAAGCCTGAATTATGTCCTGAGTTGTAGAATTTTCTTCCAAGTCCAAGAGCACAAAGTCGGCTTCTTTCCCACCTAGAAATTCCTCCTTTTTAAGAAGGTCGAGTGGATCCATCTGCACCATAAGGATTTTTTATCTGAGAATTGGATCCACATGTACTTGAGCATAGCCGCCTTATTGCACTCACGCAGTCTTTGGATACCTAGACCCCCCTCCACCTTAGGAAGGCAAACGTCCTCCTAGAAAACTTTGACACCCCCTCTCCCCAAGTGAGGTCCTTTCCATAGGAATTGCTTAAGAATCTGCTCTATCTCATCCAGCATTGCTGTAAAGAGAATGAAAACACTAGCCCAGTAGGCCTGAATGGCATAGAGAACTGACCTAATAAGTTGAAGACAACCAGCAAAAGATAGGAATCGAAGAGTCCACGATTGCACTCTGGATGTGATATGCTTAACCAGAATAGTACAATCCACTTTCCTCAACCTTGAAGTGATGATTGGAACACCCAAGTACCAAACTGGAAGTGACCCCTCCTGGAAACCAAGCTCACTCAAGATATGGTCCCGAAGTGACGGAAGGCCACCAGAAAGGAACACCGCTTTTTCTCGAATTCAAGAGGAGGCCACTCCAACCCGAAAACTGCTACAGAACCTCCTTAAGAACCTTATCGAAGGCATGTGGCCCTCGTAGAAAAGAAAGACATCATCTGCGAAGAATAAATGTGAAAGGGTAGTAGGTTTACATTTCCAAAAGAATCTGAACTTAGATTGTAGCGAGCACCTCTCAAGAACCCCAGAAAGCGCCTCCATCACCAACGTGAACAAGTAAGGAGATATGGGATCCCCCTGACAAAGACCTCGCCCACTAGGAAAGAAGCCATGAAGTTCTCCATTCAGCGCAATGGAAAATCGAGGAGTCCTTACACAAGTCATTATGAGTTGAACCAGCTGATAAGGAAACCTAAAAGCAAGTAGAGCATTCTCAAGGAATTGCCAATTTACGGTATCATACGCCTTCCTGAAGTCAACTTTAACAACATACTTTGGGATATAAGGTTCCACATGAAAACCAACGAAAAGTTCCTGTGCCAAGAGGATATTGTCCCTTATTCGCCGTCCCTTAATGAAAGCACTTTGGTAGAGGCTCACCAGATCTTTGAGCACAGCGAACACTCTATTCGCCAACACTTTGACAATGATCTTGTATACCGTGTTGCAGCAAGCGATGGGCCTATAATCATCAACTGTAGTTGCATTGGGAACCTTGGGAACCAACACCAGAATGGTGTTATTGATTTCCTTAAGGAGCTTCCCTAAAATAAAATAAAAATCCTTTACGGCTTCTATGACCAGTTGCCCCACCGTATCCCAATTCTTCTTGAAGAACTCCACCGTGAAGCCATCTAGTCCGGGCGTTTTCCCTCGACCAAGGGAGAAGAGGCTATATCGCACCTCAAGATCTGTAACCGGTCGATTGAGAAGGAGGACATGGTCATCATTCAACTGGGTCTTAATAACATCTCGAAGCTTCAAGACCGCCGAGGTAATTTGATCCAACCGAGGCGAGAAAAGGTCACGGAAGAAGTCCACAGAATGCTACTAGACCAGATGAATGTCAGTGATTTGGCTACCTGAATCATCCACCACCGAAAGAATTATATTCCTTATTTGTCTTTTACTAACATAATGGTGAAAAAACTTGGTATTTTGATCACCCTCCTTGAGCCATCTGATATGCGATTTCTACCTGAATAATGACTCCTCCTAGTATCGAAGTTCCAAAAGGGCCCGGCGTTGAACCATTTCCAGGTCCACAAGAACTACACTAGTAGGATCTTGAAGTAGGTCCACTTGAGTCTTCTTTAAGGCTTCCCTCGCATTAGTCGTCCTAAGAGAGATGTTGGCAAATGAGTCCTTATTCAACTGTTTAAGACGACCTTTGAGGGCCTTCAATTTGCGCACAAGCCTAAACATGGGCACCCCCGACACCGGAGCCTCGCACACCTGTTTCACGATTGAATCAAAGTCCGGGTGCTGCATCCAAAAATCAAAGAACTTAAATAGCCTTTTCCAAAGAACCGGGTTCTCCACCTTAACCAGCATAGGTGAATGATCTGATATCCTAGGAGCAAGAAAGGAAGCTTCTGAGTAGGAGAAAACCTGGCCCCAACATGAGTTAACCAAAACTCTATCGATCTTCCTCATCTTGCATGTGGCACCTGAAGAAGTGGACCATGTGAACCGAAAACCCACATAGTTAAGGTCCTCCAGCTCCACTTGATCAAGACACTGCCGAAACTCATCAAAGGACGGCAACCAAAGGTCAGAGCCACCCACCCTATCCGAGGGATCCTTAATCACATTAAAGTCTCCCATGACAATCCACGACACATCTTGAAGGGAAGATCTCCTAGTCATCAGATCCTCCCACAGCGAACACCGAGATGTACAAGAATGCTTAGCATAAATGATAAAGACAACACAGGTCGCACCAGAATCCAACCAATGAACTTTCCCATGAAATGCCTGATCCGAGACCGAAAGAGGCTCCAAAGAAACCTCAGCAGGATCCTAGCCTATCTAAATCTTGCCTCTATCAAAGAACTCCGAGTTGACATGCTAGCACCAGTTCACCATCAACTAACTAGTAATAGCATTAAAGAGATTATGAGGTACTTTAGTCTCAACTAACCCGATCAAGGATAACCGGTTCGTCAAAATAAAGTTCCTCACTTCCGCTTGTTTAAGAGGAGCAACAAGGCCCCTAGCATTCCAACACCCTATGCACATATTTACAAAGGAAACAGAAGAAGGATTACCTCTTTTTAGAGGAGCTTTGCCTAGTCACAAGCGGAGGAGGCCAAGCCTCCAAAGGGGGGGGGGATCCAGAGCTAAGGCAAGCAGTTGGTCTTACATCAAGTAAGGGGGTGGATCTGGGGCAAGGGCAAGCCTCCTATCCACAGACGTCTTCAGAGAGGTGCAAGGAGAAAGGATGTCATCATTCAAGGAAGAGATGAGGTTGGAGACCTCAGCCCCCTCACCCAAACGATCCAAAGCATGAACATCATGCTCCAATAGAAGGACATCACCGTCCAAAGAAGGGGTATCTTCATTCAGCTCAGAAATGATCAACTGGCCTCTATGGCCCTTCCAAGAGTAGGATATAGGCAGTCTCTTCTCAACTGCTTTGTCTTCAGCTTCAAGGACCTCCCATCATCCATTAGGGTGGACGAGGTATCAAGAAGCGGAGGAACAATCTTCTTCTTCTTGCTCTTACTCTTAACCTTCTTCCAGCCCTAATCAAGGGCATTAGGTGCTACTGAGTCAGAGGCGGAAGGTCGGGACGTCTCCAAAGTAGGAGGGGCAAGGTGATGTTTTGTCGGGGATGAAGGGGTTCGAGCAGGGGCAGGGGCAGCACACTTGTGCCCAAAAACCCCACACTTTTGGCACTCCATTGGCTTCCACTCGAATTCAATTGCAATGACCCTAGGAACACCATCGACATTTACTTCCACCGAAGAGACCCTAGGCTGGTTTGCTTGAATCTCAACACATACACGAGTAAAAGAAAGCATCCTCTTCCCCTCGGTGCATTGATCCACAAAGAGGGGTTTTCCCACAAAGCTAGCAATTGCTAGTGCGGACCAAAGGTCAAGGGGCAAGTTCTTGAGCCTTACCCAAACCGGGACAACGTATTGTTTGTCATTCTTCAGTTCCATTAATGGCTTCCACTGTTCCAAAATAAGCGGGACTCTAGCAACAGTGAGGGGACCCTCTTCCAAAATTTTCCTGCGAAACAACGGGTCCGAAATATGAAAATAATAGAAGACTTGGTCGTTAGCCAGCGCATCAACCAACCTCGGTCCCTAAGTGTTCTTTAAAGTTTGTTCTGTAAGCTAAAATGTGAGCATTTTCCCAAAAAAGTATCCAACTAGGAATTCATTCCATTTAGGATCCACAACCTAGAGGACCTCCTTCTTCAAATTGACAACCAGTTTCTCATCCACAAGAGTTGGCGGAATATAAGAGAGCTCATAGCCCTTTGCTGCCAACCGCGCAACATTGGCCCATGATCGGGTTTGGGGTGGCTTGGAGGACCGATCATGCTTGCTTGGGGCCCGTTTCGAAGGGGCCCTTAATTGACTCCTACCCCTTGATCTATCAACCCGAGGAGACCTAAAGGAATGACCCCCCTCAGCCCTTTCACCCTTCGATGCATTCCCCCTTGTTCTACGAGGAACTTGGGTCATCTTCCCAGCCAAATGGTCTACACCATTGAGAGGAGGGGAACTGAGGCCATTCCCGCCACTAGAGCCAATGGCCGTCTCAAATGAAGAAGACGCCATAACACCAACAAGCAAAAACAGCCACTCTACCTTCTACATTATAGCCAAAAGGAAAGAATCCATACCAAGCCCAAACGCAGGGAAGGAGGATGATGGACGACCCCCACCCCCACCTTGAGGCCAAGGATTCGCCCCAAAAGCCACTCGATCAGGCCCGCAAGCAACCAACCCCAGCGACTCAGCGGACAAAGCGGTCTTAGGTAGGCGAGCTAGATCTTCGCCAAGAAGAAGAGTCGGGCCAATCCATTCAGTGAGATACAAGATTGATGGATTAGGAGGAAGCCCTCCAAAATTTGGAGCAAATGGACGGCTGTAGCTCCCGGGTCGAGAGCAAGCCAGAAGCAATGAACAGTAACAGAATCGTCCCCCTAGAGAGAGTCGATGAATAGTATCCACTTCCCCTTAAGTCATGAGGCATCTTGGAGCCTATGCCCTTATTTTTAAGAGCCAGCATTATCCTAATGAATTGATCGCTTGTAAGCATGGTAGTCCGTTGCTTATTGGTGTCAAAGTAAGTTCCATTTAAAACTTGGTTGGTACTTGCTGCAAATGAGTTACTTTTGATCACATCTCATGAATCATTATCCATTTTCAATTGCTTTGTGCCCTTTCAGGTTCAGTAAAAGCTATGCTATGTATGTTCTTCTAGAACTGAGTCTATTAACCGTAGTTCGATCAAATGTTTCTTATGATACAATGTTTCTGCAAAGAGTTGAATAGCATCCGTTTTGCTCGGTGGAGACAGTACATTGAGTTTTTACTTTGGGTCTTAGAGTGCCTTAGAAATGCTAATCTGGATGCACATCAATTTCCTATTAGAACCGGGAATTGGAATAGCATTGTTACTGTTGTCCACCATGGCACATATTTTTGGTCATGATACGATAAGTTTGAGAAAAGGTTGTGGTTGTCTATGGTGCCGAACTCTTAATTCATTTTTAGGTCTCCATGATGCGTCAACTGTAGCTTAGTCTTAGGAGTTCTTTTTTCATGTGTAGTTGTCCATTCCTGTGTATGTCTTACCTATGCATTTTCGTTGTCAAAATTCTTGTTTGTCTTGTAATATATCATAATTCTAACATAGTTATTAATTCATTCAGGAATTGACACAAGAATCAAGCAAAGGATCATTATTTCATGATGATAAGTATCCTTCGCAGAATGGGAATCCTAGGGAACTGTTCTTATTGAATGATGCAAATGCTCTGGTTGAGCACACAAGAAAAGTTTTGGTTATTGAAGATGGTGAAGTTGTTCATTTAAAGGTAATAACATAGTTGTTTTAAGGAATTTATGTTTATTCTTAGCCTTTATGGCACAGGCTGCCTTATCAGTCTCTTGATTATATGTTTTATTGATCGACCAAATGTATCTTAGTTGTTAAGATTTTAGGGTGTGGGTACTTCAGTTCAACGTGAGATCTATCAATTTCGTCTCAGTATCAATTTGTGAATATACCGTCAGACTGCATAGCAACATGGTTAAATATGCTCAATATCACCAGTACTAACCACCTATTTAGTTGTACTGAGAACCTCTCGGCTCAATGTCGCCAGAATTCTATTTGGCTTGACTTATTGCATGTAGCTGAATAGCAGTCTTGTCCTTTTCCATTGGAGGAACATGTTGCCTACATGGGAGGTGAACTTTGATGCGGAAAGTCCTGCTATATCACCTCAATCGAGGGCTGATGACTATGATTGTTTCTTTCCAGAGTATTTTGGTAATGTGGTGACTCATGAGAAGCCAAATGCTGAATTTATTCTACTAATGTTGGTTGCATCAGGATGGAGGGGTATCTATCCTAAAGTTTGATGGTGACAATGGAAAACGCGGTGTACTTTCCAGGCCAGCATCTGTACAGCGTGCACTTTCTGTTCTCGAGATGGAAGTAGAACAAATAAATAAAGGAAACTATGAACATTATATGCAGAACGAAATTCATGAACAGCCAGAATCCCTAACAACCACAATGAGGGGCAGAATTATACGTGGAGGGACCTGCAAAGCTAAGACTGTCCTTCTGGGTGGATTGAAGGATCATCTCAAGACAATTAGGAGGAGCCGGAGGATTGTTTTTATTGGTTGTGGTACGAGTTATAATCCTGCTTTAGCTGCAAGGCCCATCTGGGAAGAACTTTCAGGCAAGTAGTGAATGATAGCTTATGTGGGCTGGAGATGTTAATTTATTTTTACCAACTCTTTTTTGTTTGCTTGCTTTCAAAACAGGAATTCCTGTGACAATGGAAATAGCAAGGGATCTTTTGGATCGTCAAGGCCCAATTTATAGAGAAGATACAGCAGCATTTGTCAGTCAGTCTGGTGAAACAGCAGATGCCTTACATGCACTGGAATATGCTCTCCAGAATGGTGCATTATGTGTAGGAATTATTAATACTGTTGGCACTACAATTGCCAGAAATACACATTGTGGTGTCCATATAAATGCTGGTGCTGACATAGGTGTGGCAAGCACCAAGGTGAGAGAGTACTTTTTGACATTCTGTTGCAGAAACGGTCCTCTCTTCTTCATGGTTTTCTTGTCTTTCTTTTCTTTTTTTTTTTTCATTAAATTGATTTGCAGATATGCTTTGTGAGCAGGCATATACAAGTCAAATAGTTGTTATGGCTATGTTAGGCTGTTAGCTTTAGCAATTGGAGGGGATGCTATTTCTAATGAAGTGACAAGAGAAGCAATAATTGATTGTCTTTTTGACCTTCCAAGTACGTGTCAATTCCTATCTTGCCTTCACAATTTCTGAACTTCTGTTGGATGTGCTTTTCTTTCTAAACTCATGTTGATAAATATTTTGTATGAAACATTAAATCCATTGTTAATACCTTGTAGACAAAGTTAGAGAGGTGCTGAAGCTTGACCAGGAAATGAAATATCTTGCTAAGCTACTAATTGCAGAGCAGTCACTTCTCATGTTTGGCAGGGATGCAATTATGCCACAGCTTTGGAAGGTTCTTTAAAAGTAAAGGAAGTGGCATTGATGCACAATGAAGAAATACTTGATGGTGAGATGAAACATAGTCCTCTGGCTCTAGTGGATGAGAGTCTTCGCATTGTAGTAACTGCTACTCATGATGCTTGCTTCAGGTTAGCTTTTGTCGTAGAGGTTTACTCGCATCTGTGAAATCTGTAATTGTTTTAAAGCTGAAGTTGTCCATGTTAACAGCAAGCAACAATCATTTATTCAGCAACTCCATGCCCGCAAAGGACGCCTTATTGTCATGTGCCCAAGGGGGGATGCTGCAGTCGTGTCTCTTGGTGGAGCATGTAGAGTCATAGAAGTTCCTCAGGCAGAGGACTGTCTTCAGCCTATAGTCAATATAGTTCATTTGCAGGTACAGAGTACTTCCAATAGTTTTCTATGCTTGCCAAGATGTAGCATCTTTTTTTCCTACTCTACCGAATGCATTATAATATGCTGAAGATGAAGCTATGATGTAGATAGGTGGAGCTGGATGGGAGCGTGTAGCTTTCTTGTTTTTGCATTAAGAGTTCCAAAATTCTCTCTATGATTTGGCGTTTAGTTCTAAAAGAGTTCTTTTTCTTTTTTTAAAGTCTCAACAAAAACAAAAGAAATCAATATTATTGATTGAGCCTTAACCTTTTGCTGTTTTTATTTGTTTATTTATTCATTGCTTATAGAGTATTTTCACATTCTTGTTATTCCTTTCAAATTGCTTGTTTTGTTCTATTAGATTTTTCTAATTCGTCGGACATGAGATAATTTTTTGACAATTGGGGTGCAGTTGTTGGCGTATCATCTCACGATCCTAAGAGGATACAATGTCAACCAGTCGAGGAACCTCACAAAGAGTGTGGCGACTGTGACGACAGAGTAGAAGCCTACCAAGAGATTTCTTCTAATTGTGTTTGCCCAGCAGCGAAATGGCTTATGTCATAAGAATGTAAAGCATCTTATGACACAGAGTATCACTTGTACATTTTGGAATGGCAATCCTTGTAAGATTTTTATTTATGATCAATTAGGAAAAACTGTCGTAACCCACCTTTTTGCACGTTCGCGTCTTGTTATGCAATTATTTGTTAATCTACCTTCGAGTGTCGTGCACATGGTACCTAAACATTGTTTCAAGGTGGAGGTTGGAAGAGGAAGATTGTATCCTCATTTGGGAAAAGAGAGCAAGCGGTATGACAAAAAATGTGTTATCAAAGGTACAAGATTGATGGAATTGATCAAGTATTTGAGATAGGATTTGCTTCTTTTGCTAAGATCGGTTTTTGGAGTTAAGCATGTCTCTTGAGTGCTGATTGTCACATCGGTCATCAAGGTAATTTGTACCATGTTCTAGTTTCCTTTTTTAGTGTGATATTTAGCTCCATGATGTGGTTCAATTTGTAGATATGCAGAGCCCTCATGTATTCATATGGAAAGAATTTTGATGTCTACTTGCTCTACAAGCAATTCATTCATACGATACAATTCGACTCTTATTCTATCAATTAATCGTACGTGGAAGATACAATTCAACTCTCACTAGATTCTACTGATGTTGTCTTGAATTCCACAAAATTCAATCGGGATCTAGGAAGGCTTGAAGATTGCAGGCTATTTGTTGTCTAATATATTTCCTAGATTTTGGTTTCAAATTTGATAATATCTTTATGGTGGAAATCCGTAGGTTTAGGAAAGTGGGGATCTAAAGATCTATTTATTTCAGCATTGTACCTTGTACTCTTTAACATACATTCAAATAAGAAATCGTCTCTCTCTCTCCCGTGGACATAGGCGGATCTTTTGCCAAACCACGTAAATCTTTGTATTCTTGATTATTCTTGTTCACTTTTCTCATTTAGTTAGGGTGTTCTTCCGCACAACAATTGGTATCAAAGCAATCCAGGTTCTCCGTTCCCGTATTGCGAATTCTAACTAGATGGCTAGAAAAGGTTCACCATTCAATTTGATATTGAACGATTCACTGGGAAGAATAGTTTTACACTATGGCGGAGAAGGATGAAGGATTTGTTGATTCAACAAGGTTTATCAAAGGTTCTTCTGGGAAAATCGAACAAGCCGAACACCATCATCGATGGTGATTGGGCCGACATGGAGGAGAAGGCGTGTAGCGCAATCCAATTGAACCTATCGGATGAGGCCCTTCAATATGTAGCGAAAATCGAATCTGCTCCAAAGGTATGGGTCAAACTCGAAAGCATTTACATGACAAAATCTCTTACGAACAAGTTGTTCTTGAAGAAGAGATTGTATTTACTTCAGATGAGTGAAGGAGAAAATCTGTTGTAACACCTCAACATGTTCAATCAAATGATTAGTGAACTTACAAGCTTGGAGGTAAGGTTTGAGGATGAAAACATAGCGCTTCTACTACTAGCATCGTTGCCAGATTCGTTTGACCACTTGGTGACTACGCTACTTTATGGCAAGGAAACCCTGGAGATCGGAGAGATGACTGTTGCCCTAATTTCAAACGACACCCGAAAAATGGCAAGTAGTTCAAAATCTTCGGGAGAGGGACTCTTTGCAAAGGAGAAAAGCAATCAAGGAAGAGGAAGATCAACGAATCAAGGATCGAGTAGTAGGGGTCGATCAAAATCCAAGGGAAAGTTCAAAGGAAGATGTTGTGGGTGCAATCAGGAAGGGCATACCAAGAGATTTTGTCCAAATAAGAATGAGAAAAAGAAGAAGATCTCGGATGAGGCAAGTATAGCCGACAGCGTTGAGACCAATGATGGGAACATCTTGTCCGTATCGTCGGGGAATGACATCTTTGAAGATTCGTGGATCATGGACTCTAGATGCACTTTTCACATGTGTCCTCATCAAGAAGCCTTTGATGAGTACAAGGCATATGATGGTGATTTAGTTCTCATGGGGAATGATACTTCATGCAAGACTGTGGGTGTTGGAACCGTGAAAATCAAGATGTTTGATGGCATGATTAGAACCTTGGCAAACGTGCGTCATGTTCCGGGTCTAAGGAAGAATTTGATCTCATTGGGAGCACTTGAATCCAATGGATGCAAGTACACGGCTCAAGGTGGAGTCTTGAAGATGATTAAGGGAGCTCTAGTTGTTCTTAAGGGACAGAGGCACGGGAACCTATATCGACTTATAGGAACCACGGTGCAAGGTGGAGCATCTGTGTCCACGGATGTTAGCACGGAGATAGATAACACCTATCTATGGCATATGCGTCTCAGGCATATGAGAGAAAGAGGATTGATGGAACTCCACAAGAGGAATGCACTCAAAGGTATAAAAACATGCAAATTAGATTTCTGCAAATTTTGTGTGTTTGGAAAATAATGCAGAGTACGGTTCAATGCTGCAACTCATACAAGCAAGGGCATGCTTGAGTATGTACACATGGATGTATGGGGTCCTTCACCGATAAAGTCAAATGAGGGAAGGAATACTTCGTGACATTCATTGACGATTTCTCTCGATAAGTTTGGGTCTACTTCATGCGACACAAAAGTGAAGTCTGTGAAAAGTTCGAAGAATGGAAAGCTGAAGTTGAGACTTCAACGGGGAAGAAGGTTAAGTGCTTGAGATCGGACAATGGAGGAGAGCACAAATCGACACCATTCATGGAGCTTTGCAAGAATGAAGGGATTAAACATCACTTCACAGTTCCGGATACACCCCAATAGAATGGCGTAGCGGAAAGGATTAACTGGACCTTATTAGAGAGAGCTCGAAGCATGAGGCTACATGCGGGACTGAGCAAGGAGTTTTAGGCAAAAGCTGTCTGCATGGCATGTTATCTTCTGAATCGGTCTCCATCAACTGCAATTAAATGCAAAATTCCTAAAGAGGTATGGACTAGTAAAATTGTCGATTATTCTAATTTAAGAATATTCAATTGTCCTGCTTTTGTACATGTGCAAAGCTCAAAGAGCTCAAAGTTGGATCCAAAATCAAAACAATGCATATTTCTCGGTTAAGAGAAAGGAGTGAAAGGTTTTTGACGAGCAGGGATGTTATATTCGATGAATCTGCAATGTTGAAGTCAAGCTGCGTGCCACGTGCGACTGCTGAAGAGGAGAGTGATAAATCTATCATTAAGGTCTTGAAACCAAAGAATCTGCAGAGAATGGCGAGTCATCCGATGAGGCTTCAAAAGTCAAAGAAACGATAGAAGTTCCTCATACCATTGCGACGGGTCGAGGAAGGCGCACTCCCAAAGCACCGAAGAGGTACGGTTTTGAGGATATGGTTGCTTATGCTCTTACCATAGGCTTTGGCGATCCAAGCTCCTACCATGAATCTTTGAAAAGTGATCACAAAGAAAAGTGGATGACCGCAATGATTGAGGAGATTGAGTCGTTACAAAAGAATGAGACATGGGAACTTGTGAAGAAGCCCAAGGATCGGAATGTCATTGGTTGCAAGTGGGTTCTTCGAAGAAAGGAAGCAACAATGGAGAAAAAGCAAGAGATATACAAGGCCCGACTTGTTAAGGGTTATGCACAGAAGGAGGGGATTGATTACGACGAGATATTTTCCCCAGTTGTAAAACATACATCAATTCATGTTTTACTAGCTATGGTAGCCATGTATGACTTGGAGCTTGAGCAGCTAGATGTGAAGACGACATTCCTTCATGGTGACTTGGAGGAGAAAATTTATATGGAGCAGCCTGAAGGCTTTAAGGTGGTAGGGAAAGAGGATCATGTTTGTTTGCTCAAGAGATCACTTTACGATTTAAAGCAATCTCTGAGGCAATGGAATAAAAGGTATGATTCTTTTATGCTTCATATTGGCTACATGAGGAGTGTGCATAATTCTTGTGTCTACTACTAAGTTTTGGATGATAAGTCGCTCATTTTGTTGATGCTTTATGTTGATGATATGTTAATTGCTACAAGAAAAATGAGAGACATTATTTCCCTAAAGTCTCAGTTAAGTAGTGAGTTTGATATGAAGGATCTTGGTGCTGCAAAGAGGATGCTTGGCATAGAAATCTTTCGAGATAAACATGCAAGTAAGCTTTGGATAAATCAAAAGAAGTATGTTGAGAAGGTCTTGGAGCGATTCAACATGGGTAAAGCTAAACCGGTTAGTACACCCTTAGCAAATCACTTCAAATTATCTGAGAAACAATACCCTGTTTCACATGAGGAAGTTGTAAAGATGTATTGAGTACCCTATGCTAGCACAGTAGGGAGCCTCATGTATGCTATGGTTTGTAGCAGACCGAATTTGGCTCATGTGGTAAGTCTCGTCAGCCGATACATGAGCAATCCGAGTAAGGAGCGTTGGGAAGCTGTTAAGTGGATCTTTCGTTATTTGGTTAGAACTGCCGGAATGGGTTTAATGTTCAATTCCAAGGGAGGATCAATTGATTTAGCAGGTTATGTTGATTCAAACTTCACTGATGATTTGGACAAGCGAAGGTCCATCACAAGATATGTCCTTACTCTTGACGATGGAGCTATTTTGTGGAAGGCAATGCTTCAACCTACTGTAGCATTGTCTACAACCGAAGCTTATGGCTAACTAGTTTGGTCACAGAGTTGGGTATAAAGCAAGAAAGTGCTACATTATATTGTGATAGCCAGAGCGCAATATGTCTCATGAATAAGCAAGTGTTTCCTTACAGAACGAAACACATAGAAGTTCGGTACCACAAAATTCGAGAATTTGTGGAGAATGGTAGCATTGCTTTGAAGAAAATCCATACTAAAGATAATCCCACATATATTCTCACAGAGACGGTTACTACAGAGAAATTCAAGTCCTGCAAGGACTTGATTTTTCTAACTCATCATTGAAGTTGATGGAGGCCGCACCAATCCAGGTGCGGGCGTACCTTTGCGAAGGTATGGTGGAGGGAGAGATATATTTATTTTCTTGGTTCAAGTGGAGGCTTGTGGTTTATTCAAGCCAAAGGTGGAGATTTGCTGATATTGTCTTGAATTCCATAAAATTCAATCGGGAAATCTAGGAAGGCTTGAAGATTGCAGGCTATTTGTTTTCTAATATATTTCCTAGATTTAGGTTTCAAATTTGATAATATCTTTATGGTGGAATTACTAACCTACTAGGTTTAGGAAAGTGGGGATCTAAAGATCTATTTATTTCAGCATTGTACCTTGTACTCTTTAACATACGTTCAAATAAGAAATTGTCTCTCTCTCTCCCATGGACATAGGCGGAACTTTTGCTGAACCACGTAAATCTCCGTGTTCTTGATTATTCTTGCTTACTTTTCTCATTTAGTTAGGGTGTTCTTCCGCACAACAATTGGTATCAGAGCAATCCAGGTTCTCCGTTCCTGTATTGCGAATTCTAACTAGATGGCTAGAAAAGGTTCACCGTTCAATTTGATATTGAACGATTCACTGGGAAGAATAGTTTTACACTATGGCGGAGAAGGATGAAGGATTTGTTGATTCAACAAGGTTTATCAAAGGTTCTTCTGGGAAAATCAAACAAGCCGGACACCATCACTAATGATGATTGGGCCGACATGGAGGAGAGGGCGTGCAGCGCAATCCAACTGAACCTATCGGATGAGGCTCTTCAATATGTAGCAAAAATCAAATCTGCTCCGGAGGTATGGCTCAAACTCGAAAGCATTTACATGACAAAATCTCTTACGAACAAGTTGTTCTTAAAGAAGAGATTGTATTCACTTCAGATGAGTGAATGAGGAAATCTGTTGGAACACCTCAACGTGTTCAATCAGATGATTAGTGAACTTACAAGCTTAGAGGTAAGGTTTGAGGATGAAGACATAGCGCTTCTACTACTAGCATCGTTGCCAGATTCGTTTGACCACTTGGTGACTACGCTACTTTATGGCAAGGAAACCCTGGAGATCGGAGAGGTGACTGCTGCCCTAATTTCAAACGACACCCGGAAAATGGCAAGTAGTTCAAAATCTTCGGGAGAGGGACTCTTTGCAAAGGAAAAGCAATCAAGGAAGAGGAAGATCAACGAATCGAGGATCGAGCAGTAGGGGTCGATCAAAATTCAAGGGAAAGTTCAAAGGAAGATGCTATGGATGCAATCAGGAAGGGCATACCAAGAGATTCTCTCACTCTAAGCTGCCTCTGGTGTTGTTGACGGTTGTGCAACGCGATGTTATTTTTATTTTGTTGTTTCACTTTCCAGGGGCATGCTACGGGTGGCACCCCGTAGGACATCTAGGGATGGGTCAACTTGGACCGATTCCCAATTCCGGCACAAAGCATGCGCATCCATGACTGTGCGAGGCAAGAGCGGTAGGGCTACTAGTCGGCGAGGACGGAAAACGTGGACAAAAATAGATACAGTCTTGTGGTGAACCCATGTGTAAAGGTTTCAAGCGAGACAAGGCAAGAGGATCACGGGAAGCAACACCAATGACAAGAGATAGGGTAATGATTGAAAGGGGCCCGGGACCAACAATGATGCAAGGGACGCCACCGAGAGGATGGCGGCGAGCATCATGAGGTTGTGGACCGGTCGGGCACAGCAAGCGGAAGCCAACGACAGATGAGTGACGATCGCCAGTGCGCAGTAGAACAGAAGACAGAAGATGGCAAGGGAGGTGGCAAAAGGGTGGGTCTCAAATGGGGACTCGGGTTGCCCTTGGAATTTGACCTCAACGAAGTTGACCAGCACGGAAACAAGGAAGGCGAGAATGGCGTGGAAGGAAGTGAAGGCAGGGGAACCTCGGACATTTGTGTCGGGACGACGGGCGGTAGGCATTGGGGTCAGCTTCTCGAGGATCCGTAGACTTAGTACGGGATGATTATCGAAATGATCAGAGAGAGAGAAAGATGGCTAGTGGGGAAGCATATCTTAGCTGATTGCAGGGACCTTGGCAGCGACCATTGCAGCGACCATATATAGAGAATGTGGAGCCGAAGGCGGAATGACTGTTTTGCCATTTAGAACTTTTGGATTCGCTGGTTTCTGGATAGGTTAGGGAAAGCGGGCGGAATGACTGTTTTGCCCTCGGAGTTTTCAGAGTCCGATTAAAAACTGTGTTCCGATTAGCTCGGTACGTTTACGGAAGAGGCTATAGTGGGAAGTTCGGGGTTCCTGGGGCTCCTAAAGTCGGAGTTTAAAACGTTCTCCACAACGCGGTTTCTGGGCCGTCTCGTCAGAAACGCGATGAAACCCCTTCTTTTGTGTTTTTGTTTTTTTTTTCTCGGTCTGAAAAAATCCCTTTGACGACAGCGACTTTTCAAGTGCCTTGCGATCCCGCGATTGAGTTCGTCTCTCCCTCACCTAAAATATTTCCTTGTCTTATATAAAAACTGTGAATTTTAGATTCAATCTCAATTTTTTTCTAATTTTTTTTATTTTATAGATATGCCCCTATTAACTCTACATCTAAAATTCTTAAGTGAACTGTTTAAGGCTTCACAATCTGATTGCCTCCAATGCGAGCATTTTGAATGGAGGCTCTCCAACTACGAGAGATTGAAGACTCTCAAGTGCGGGGATTGAACACCAAGCTCAAAATTGAAGATCCATTATGGGTTGAAGGAAAACTCTCTTTAGAGTAAGAACAATTAAAATAAGTCAATCCTAATTTTTCTAGTTTTACCCAAATATCAAATTTAATAAAGCAACATTTAAGTTGATATGAAAATTTATCTCCAAAAAATATCTGTTTGGACGTGAAATTTTAGGAAAAAATTATACAATGATGTGAAATGCCATATCACTAATAAAAGTTTGTAACTTTTTAGGGTCAAATTAGGATTGGTTCAAAAGTTGGTGATTTTTAATAAGACATAAAACAGTTTAGGGTAGACTCAAAATAACTTTACGAGGAAAAAAAATTAAGTTAGAAATATCGTAGAGTACCCTCCCCATGTTGAAAAATTTCGAGTCTCCCTCTGGTCTTCGAAGAAGACACACTCTCTCTCCTCCTTAACAAAATTGGCTCTCTCGCCTTGGCCCCAATATGCTGCATTCTCCGGCACATCCCTGCCGCCTCCACCTCTGCCGTCGCGTCCATGAGCCCCGTCGGCAACTGGAATATGGTAGCACCAAGTTTCACACCAGAACTTGCATCGCTAGTTCCAAATTGCACACCAAATGTTTGCACAATTACCTCTTTTCTCATTCAGATCTGGATATGGGGTTTTGTTATTGGGGTTTGATCGGTGAAGTTTCTGGTATTGAGCTAATTGGGAAAACTGTGCAAATGGACATCTTAGTTTTGATCTTATTTGCTGTGCAGGCCGATTATAAAGACCCCATATTTCAAGAGAAGTTTGTGTCCACGCTTGTTGAAGGGTTTAGGGAGTTGAATCTTGTGGTGCATAATGGCAATAACCTCGCTTTCGCGGACTTCGTCGGCATTGGTGAGTAATTACTTTATGCCTTGAACCCGTTTTACTAACGACACTACTGTGGACTTGTTTTAGATTTTGGTCCTTGAGGGGTGGCTTGTGTTCTTATCTTAGTTGTGTTTTTCATAGTCTCAAAGGGTTCGGCTCCATAAGCTTCTTTCTCAGAGCTTTGATAATATAGCCTAGCCTCTTTAGACTAAAAAATGGGCGGGTGTGATCCATTGAATCTATTCCTCTTTTCTTATGCATGTAGAATAATTTATCTAGTTCAAAAGAAAAATACCCAAAAAAAAACGAAAAAAAAGTTGAAAGATGGAGTACATAAGATGGCCTTTGTGAAAGAATTGTGGTGTGGTTTCTCTAGTTCACTCGGGTTCCCAACAATATAATGTGAGCTTCTTGACAGTACTGTTCACACATATTGTTTCATAGAACAATATACATAGCCGACCACTTAGCCTCCCATGTTAGCCTCCCGCCTCACCTTGCGATCTTGCAATTGAGGACATGGCCATGCTCCACCACATCAGCATAATCCCTTTCCACTTGGTGAGTGACACATGGAGCCATGTCCCACCAGGATAGATCTGAAAATTCTCCCTAATATTTCAAAATCTTGGGACTCCCTCTCATCAATGAAGAAGACTCTCTCTCTTCTTCTTTTCAAAATTGGCTCCTCTCTCACCTTCGCTCTCAATCTACTGCATTCTCTGGCGCATCGCTGCAGCATTATAATTAGATAGATCCACTCAATTATTGAAGTGTGTGGAGCCACATCAAATTCTGGCCACACTGAGCACAAAGCTTTTGAGTACAACTAAAAGAGAATGCAACAATCGATTGTCTTTTTGACCTTTCTAGTATGTGTCACTTCCTATCTCACCTTAACAATTTCTAAACTTCTAAGTTGTATCTGCCTTTTTCGTCTGAACTTATTTTGAGACTATTTTTTGTATGAAGCATTATATCTTTTACTTATATCTTGTAGACAAAGTTAGAGAGGTGCTGAAGCTTGACCGTGAAATGGAAGATCTTGTTAAGATACTGATTACAACGCAGTCACTTCCCATGTTTGGCAATGATATGGTGCAGCTTTGGAAGGTTCTTTATGTAAAGGAAGTGGTATTAATGCACATTGAAGGAATGCTTGCTGGTGAGATGAAACATCGTCCTCTGGCTCTAGTGGATGACAGTCTACCTATTGTAGTGATTACTATTCATGATGCTTGCTTCAGGTTAGCTTTTGCGGTAGAGGTTAACTTGCATCCCAGTATTCCCTATTTGGTCTAAAACTGAAGGTGTCAATGTTAACAACGAGCAATAATCAGTTATTGAGTGACTTCATGCTAGTAAATGACACCTAATTGTCATGTGCTCGAGGGGGGATGCTGTAGCCATGTCTTTTGGTGGAGCATGTAGAGTCATAGACCTTCCTAAGGTGAAGGACTGTCTTCAGTCTGTAGTCAATATAGTTCCTTTGCAGGTACAGGGTACTTACATAATTTCTTAATGCTTATCTATCAAGAGAAAATCTCTTTATGCCTTGCCAAGATGCAACATTTTTTTTCTTATGTTGTACTGAATGCGCCATATCTTACCGAATGCGAAGCTATGATGTAGATGGTGTGGAACTAGAAGGGAGCATTTAGTTTTCTGTTTTCTAGATTTGTTTTATGCTATTGGTGTTTGTTTTTGGATTAAGGGTTCCAAAATTCTCTCTATAATTTTTTGTTTAGTTTTTAAAGAGATTCCCTTTTTAAGTCTCAACTAGCACCAAAAAAAAATTTTAAAAAAAAAAAACCAATTTTATTGATTGAGCCTTATCATTATGCCGTTCTAACTATTTTGTTCTTATAAAGTACTTTAACATTACTGTTTCCTCTTTTCAGATGTTCTGTTTCGTTTCAGTTTAGGCAGAGATTTTATATTTATCAGGGAAAATTCGAACTGTGCAATGTTTTGAAAAGACTCCTTCTCTCCATTCCCAAAGATTCAATCCGAACCGCGAACCGGGTTCTCTTTTCGTCCTCATGATATTTAATACCCTAAAAGTCCGCAACGCCATGCTAAACGACATCACCATCGTCTCGTCAGTTTTTTGACCTTTTGGAGCCCCGATGGCATGCGACGGCGGAGGAGTTGAAAATCACGGGGTTTCGCGAGGGCAGGAGCGTAAAATCATATTTGAGTTAGATCGTGCGCCTCTCCTTTTTTCTCGGTCCGACGTAGTTTGGAGAACCGTGCGAATGGACATCTTAGTTTAGGTAGAGATTTTATATTTATCAGGGAAAATTAGAAAGGAAAAATAGGTGAATAGAGAATCGCTGGAGTTAAAGTAAATGAAAGGAATTAGAAAAATATTTATGGGTAGGCGATTTTTATGGAAATGTGAATTTGTAAAAGGAAGATTTAATTTTTTTTACAACCAAAACACAATGACAAGTATATTCCTCAATAAGAGAAACACAATGAGCGTAGTGTGTATTTTCGTCCTCCTTTCAAATCTTTATAATAAAAATTGACCGTACCTTCCACAATGAAGAAAATGAAATTTCAAACTTTTATGGTACCTTTCTAGATGGCTAAAATTGACTTGAAAAATATTCAGATTTCATTTATTCTACTCCACCAATCATGTTTAGATAATTGCAATGAAATCTCTACAAGACAAATTGATGTACTTTGCGATTGTAGGGGAGAACACTAAAAGTAATTATCAATAAGAAATAAAAATAGTGAAAAAGATGGGATTTTGCCTCATTTCTAATCTAAGGTGTAAGAGAAAAAAATGATGGCGTAAAATAAAACAGAAAGGAATATGAAGACGACCTTGGACATTGAAGAACAAGCGCAGCACGGCTAATTGGTAAAAATCGATAGACGCTCATTCACCTTTTTGGGCTAGCAAATGTTAAAGATTAGAAGAATAAAATGGGCCTCAAAGATGGGTCAAGGCCCACGAACAACTCTAGAACAACCGTCACTACAAAATGGAGAAGGCCTTTTTTCCTTTTTTTTTTTTTTCTGGGTAAACAGTTTTGATCCACTTCTTCAAAAAGATGTCTCCGCCATTGGTGAGTGGCTTGCACTAATAATTCTAAATGGCACGCCAAACGATCTATTCCCCTTTTCTTATGCATGCAGAATCATGTATCTGGTTAAAAGCAAAATACAAGCATAAGATGACATTTGTGTAAGAATTGTGACGTGATTTCTCTAATTTATTCGGATTCCCAGTAATGTAATGTAAGTTTTTGGTAAAACTATTTACACATTTTGTTTCTTAAAACGATATAGATAATCGACCATTTAAAGCACTAATGATAACTATTCTATTTCTCTATTTCCTTATTTTTGGGTTCTTTAAAACAGTTTTGAAGTAGAAATATATTTGGTACTCCAAATGGATTTGGATAAAAAATCAAAAAATAAAATTTTTATCTTTTCTATTTTTGGAAGAAATGTGAGAGATGCAAACTCTTATTATCGTTTATTCTCGTTACCACCTGTTGCGCACCAACTACCGATTACTAGACACCGGCCAAGCTGCATGTTGCCAGTTGCAAGACGTTGGATGTTGGCCGTTGACTACTAAATGTTGGACGCTCATTGCTACCCCGTTGCCGGTCACTAGTCATTGGACATCGCTTGTTCGCCTCTTGCCACTGATCGTTAGCTGTCGAATGTTGCCCGCTCACCTCTTGCTGCCTCTCGCTAGATGTTAGACATCGGCCACATGTTGCTAGTTGCCCGCACACCACCGCACACTGGACGCCAGTCACCAGCTGTTGGTCATCGCCGATTGCCGAACACCCGTTGGACGTTGGTCGCCTCCTATCATTACTCATTAGAGTGAAATTTTGTGTCATTATTAAATGAATTTTTATTTTAAAATAAAAAAATTTATAAGATTATCAATCACGTATTTTTACTTAAAAATTTGATCAAGGAGTAAAAGTAGAAAAATCAATTTTTAACACCCTTAATTTCACGTTAGCCTCCCACGTGACCTTGCGATCTCGCGATTGAGGACGTGGCTGCACTCCACCACATCAGCGCGATCCCTATACACTCGGTGAGGAGAGAGTCATGACGTCATTAGGAGAAACTCACCCCCCTCTCAGAAAACCTGTATTTTCGTATTTTTTTTCCCATGGAGCAGCCCAGAAGCTGCGTGGCGTTCTCGGTCTCGTTACATATATATATATAGTTGCCGTGCGAGTATCCTTTCACCAAAGCCGAGTCACTTCTCTCTCCTTTTCACATTATCATTGTAAAACCCAAGGTACGCTCCCCCTCTAGCCATCTTGATCATTTCGGTAATCATCCTCTACGCAGGACTAGAGATCCTCAAGAAGCTGACTCCAATGTCGACCGATCATCGTCCCGACACAAACGTCCGAGTTTCCCCCGCCTTCACTTCCTTCAACGCCACCCTCGCCTTCCTTGTTCCCGTGCTGCTTAACGTCGTCGAGGTCAAATTCGAAGGAAAACCGGAGTCCCCGTTTGAGTCCCACCCTTTTGCCACTTCCCTTGCCATCTTCTGTCTTCTACTCTACTGTGGACTGGCGCTCGTCACTCATCTGTCGTTGGTACTCGCGGCCATGCTCTCGGTGGCGTCCCTTGCGTCATTGTTGATTTAGGGCCCCTTTCAAGCATTACCCTATCTCTTGTCATTCATGTTGCTTGTAGCGGTCCTCTTGCCCTATCTTGCTCGAAACCTTTACACATGGTTTTACCACAAGACTACATATATATTTTTGTCCACATTTTCCGTCCTCGCCGACTAGCAGCCCCGCCGCCCTTGCCTCGTACAGTCATGGAGGCACGCGCTTCGTGCCGGAATTGGGAATCGGTCCAAGTTGACCCATCCCCAGATGTCCTTCGGGGTGCCCACCCCTAGCACACCCCTGGAAAGTGAAACAACAGATTGTATCTTCCACGTTCGAGTCGAATTGATAGAATGAGAGTCGAATTGTATCTTCTACGTTCAATTAATTGATAGAATGGATTGCTCGCAGAGCAAATAGACATCGAAATTCTTTCCATTTGAATACATGAGAGCTCTGCGTGTCTACAAATTGAACCACATCATGGAGCTAAATATCACACTAAAAAAGGAAACTAGAACATGGTACAAATTGCCTTGATGACCGATGTGACAATCAGCACTCGAGAGACATGCTTAACGCCAAAAACCAATTCTAGCAAAAGAAGCAAATCTTGTCTCATATACTTGATCAATTCCATCAATCTTGTACCTCTAATAACACAATTTTTGTCATACCGCCTGCTCTCTTTTCCTGAATGAGGATACAATCTTCCTCTTCCAACCTCCACCTTGAAACAATGTTTAGGTACCATGAGCACGGCACTCGGAGGCAGATTAACAAATCATTGCATAACAAGACACAAGTGCGCAAAAATGTGGGTTATGACAGTTTTTCCTAATTGATCATAAATAAAGATCTTACAAGGACTACCATTCCAAAAAGCACAAGTGATGCTCTGTGTCATAAGATGCTTTACATTCTTTTGACATAATCCATTTCGCTACTAGGTAAACACAGTCAGAGAAAATATGTTAGTAGGCTTCTACTCTTTCGTCACAATCGTCACACTCTTTGCGAGGTTTCTAGGCTAGTTGACATTGTGCCCTCTTAGGACCATGAGATGATCCAACAACAACTGCACCCTAAATGTCAAAAAATTATCTCATGTCTGACGAATTAGAAAAATAGGAATGTGAAAATACTCTATAAGCAATGAATAAAATAAAAAAAATAAAAACAACAAAAGGTTAAGGCTCAATCAATAAAATTGACTTCTTTTGTTTTTGTTGAGACTTAAAAAAAAAAACTCTTTTAGAACTAAACGGCAAATCATAGAGAGAATTTTGGAACTCTTAATGCAAAAACAAGAAAGCTACATGCTCCTAAGATCGATCCAGGTCTCTTGGAATATTCACCTATCTACATCATAGCTTCATCTTTATTGCAAATTATAACGCATTCAGTAGAGTAGGAAAAAAAGATGCTGCATCTTGGCAACACCTAGAAATCATAAGAAAACTATTGGAAGTACTCTGTAACCACTATAAACCGAGCAAAGGAACTATATTGACTAATTGCTTAAATATCGGCTTTCGAAGACTTGTCCCTTCACCTGAGGAACTATTTCACATGCTCCCATGACTCTACATCATAGCTCCACCAAGAGATGGATGCTGCATCTTGGCAAGCATATCCCCCAAAGGAACTTGGGCACATGACATGACTAATGCTCCACCAAGAGATGGCGTCCTGACAATAAGGCGTCCTTTGCGGGCATGGAATTGCTGGATAACTGATTGTTGCTTACTGTTAACATTGACAACTTCAGCTTTAGAACAAATACAAATTTAACGGATGTGAGTAAACCTGTACGACAAAAACTAACCTGAAGCAAGCATCATGGGTAGCAATCACTACAATGGGAAGACTCTCATCCACTAGAGCCAGACGACCATGTTTCATCTCACCATCAAGTATTCCTTCACCGTGCATCGATGCCACTTCCTTTACTTTTAAAGAACCTTCCAAAGCTATGACATAATTGCATACTCTGCCAGTAGGGGATGATTATCGAGATGATGAGAGAGAAAGATGGCTAGAGTGGAAGCTTGGGTTTTATAATTTAAGTGGCATTGGTGAAAAAGGTAGAAAGAAAGAGAGAATCTTGGTTTTTATAAAAATATTTGTTGGTTTGAATAAGATTTTTAATAATTGAAGTCTTGAAGTGGCCCGTCTTTTACGGGAGACTTTCACTTCCAAGGATTTCCCCCGGCTTAGGACATGACGCGTGATTCCCCATCAAGCGATGACGTTGGCCATGTCAGCGGATGGGTCCCGCTGGGACTGGTGTGAAAATTTCTAGTACTTCGGAATTTTGGACCTCCCTCTTATCAAGGAAGAAGACTCCCTCTTCTCTCTCTGTCTCTCTCTTATCCTTCGGAAACTCTCCCTCTCGCCTTCGCTCCCATTCCACTGCATTCTCCGGCGCATCGCTGCCGCCTCCGCCGTCGTCTTCACCTCTGGGAGCCCCGTCGGCGGCTGGAATATGGCAGCACGAAGTTTCGCACTGGAACTTGCACCGGTAATTATAAATTGCACACCAAATGTTTGCGCAATTACCTCTTTCCCTGTTCAAATCTGGATCTGCAGTTTTGTTATAGGGGTTTGATGGGTGAAAGTTTCTGGTGTTGAGCTAATTGGGAGAAATTGTGAGACTGGACATCTTAGTTTTGATTCGATTTGCTGTGCAGACCGATGATAAAAACCCCACATTTCAAGAGAACTTTGTGTTCTTGAAGGGTTTAGGGAATTAAATTTTGTGGGGTGGAATGGCAATATCCTCACTTTCAAGGAGTTCAGTGGTACTAGGAACTAGATCTAGAGGGAGGAGCGGGTGAAGTCGCTTTGTATGGACAACCAGATCTGGAGGGACCTTGCCCAGGCCAACGAGGCCATCGCCAACGACCTCCGCACCAACCTCGAGCAGGTCCTGGCGCAGGTCAGCAAGGACGACCGCCCCCGCAATGGGGCCTCCTTGGAGGACGAGGCGGAGCAATTATGAAGGAGGGGAGGAGGAAAGCGGGAGGTGGGCGGGAGTGGAGGCGCAGGAGGATGTGGGAAGGAGGAGGCGAGCGTGTTGTTGTTGCGGTGCAGGCACCTGTGTTTGTGCGCGGTGTGTGGGTCTTCCCTCCATACTTGTCCGCTTTGTAACTCTCCCAAATCCGGCAGTGTCCATCTATCCTAGACCAGTTTTTTTTTCCTAATTTTCTCTCTTCGAAAAACAGGGGAAATAAGACAGAAGAAATATTTCCAAGAGTTAGCTAGAAATCTCTCCGATCATGACCCTTTTTTTATTGGTTCTGGTTGGTCTTGTGATTTGATTAATTCTTTGCCAAATATTTCTTGTCTCTTTCGATTCTCCAACTGGGTAGTTGCTGGTGGATGTTTCCAATATTCATATCCATGAAATTGATCGAAAAGAGTAATGAATGGTTCCTAGCACAATTTAGACATTTCCACATCAAACATTCCCCTCAAATTAGCTCACGCCTGACATAATATGGAGAATGAACTAAGCTTTGAATTTCCAACATACTTGTTTACCCCAAACCTCTCAAACCACTTCTCCGTGAAGAAATAAATATGTTGAACATATAGCAAGCAATAACAAATGTTTGAGCATTTCATTTCACGTCAACCAAGTGACCAGCAATTACGGCCCTAAAGAGTGGATCAAAACAGCCGTTTGACGAACGTTGGAGCAGCAACGAACAAGGAGAGAGAAGCGAGCGAGTAGGGGCGGCTTTAATGTGCTTTGTCGGCGATCGCAGGGAACGGCCGCTTGACGAGCGCCGGAGCAGCAACGAGCGGGAGAGAGAAGGAAGCGAGCGCCGGAGCAAGGGCGACCTTAATGTGCTTCGTCGGCGACGGCGAGGGAGGACCTGCTCGAGGTTGGTGCGGAGGGCGTTGGCGGTGGCCTCGTTGGCCTGGTTGAGGTCCCTCCGGATCTGGTTCTCCATGCACAGCGACTTCACCCTCTCCTCCGGCGCCCAGTTGAGCTTACCGATCTTCTGGATCTCCTTCTCCTTGGCCGGAGCGGCGAGAGAAGCGAGCGAGCGCCGGAGCGGCCGGAGCAAGCGCGGACAGAGAATTTGGGATTCAAAATTTTGAAAGCCGTCGAGTTCTCCAGAGAAGAAAAGGAAAGGGTTTGCTCCTCTTTCCTTTCTCTGAGAAGGAAAGAGTAAATGCATTGCAGAGGAGAGACAGAGGAGGCAAGGGGTAGCGGGCAGGCTAGGGGAGAGAGGAAAGAAGCCTACGTTTGTGCAGAAGATGGCCAACGGACCCACGCTTCCAGGTTGCGCTTCATGTATGGCCGAAGACCACGCTAACCATCCAATATTTTTTCCCGCAGAGCATCTTTCTACCTCGCATCTACGGTCCGCCTCGCTCCTTCTCCCCCGTCTACACTTTCTCCTCCGTCTCCGGCCATTTCGAGCCTAACCTCCCTGTCTCCCTCCCCCGCCCTCGCCCCCGGAGTAGTTACCGACGCCAACTCCAAGGAGAGAACTTCCGGGCGGAGTTGCAGAGCTGCAAGTCGAACACGGTCGCTCACGGCCGTAGACAAGCCGCTGTGACTGGAGCTACGGTTGCAGATCTGGAAGTCGTTTCCCGGGGTGTGTTGGTGGAGGGCACCCCCTACCCCTAGGACATCTGGGGCCGTGTCAACCTGGACTGATTCCCGATTCTGGGGCGCTTCAGCGTTCACATGCTGGCGTGTAAGAGGCAAGAGTGGCGGGGCTGCCAGTTGGCCAGCACGGAACACGTGGAAGAAAACATACAAGAGGGCCATGGAAAGCAACACTAATGACAAGAGATAAGGGAAAGAGTAAAAGGGCCTCCGGACCAACAGCGACATGAGGGACGCCACCAAGAGTGCGGCGGCGAGCATCATGAGCATGGCGAATGCTCGGGCGCGACAATCGGGAGCCAACGACAGGTGAGCAACGAGGGCCAATGAGCAATACAACATAAGAGAGAAGACGGCGAGAGAGGTGGCGAGGGGGTGGGTCTCGAATGGGGACTCGAGTTTGCCTTGGAAATTCACCTGGACGAGGTTGATCAACCCGCTAATAAGAAAGGCGACAATGGTGTGGAGGGCAAAGAGGTCAGGGGACTCTCTGGCGTTTGTATGGGGAGGACCGCTGGTTGGCATCATGCTGGGCTTCTGGAGGATCCCGTAGTACTATGTAAAGGATTATTTAATAAAATGATGAAGCAAGAGGGTTTTATAAGGTCGAGGCTGGGAAGAAGAGGCTGGGAAAGCTTCACCGAAGCAAGGTAATCTCCTTGTCGTGGGACCGGGGAGCACCGCCGAAACTGGGGTTTTTCTTCGTTTTTTTTTTTTTTTTTGCAGTGAGCCGAAAACTGGCGTTTGATAAGGTGGAATTCCTTTGATTGGGAAGCCTTCACCGAAGCAAGGTAATCTCCTTCTCGTGGGACCGGGGAGCACCGCCGAAACTGGGGTTTTTCTTCGTTTTTTTTTTTTTTTTTTTGCAGAGAGCCAAAAACTGTCGTTTGATAAGGTGGAATTCCTTTGATGGGGAAGCCAAAGCCGAAGCAAAGGATCAGGCAACTTCCGGGCACTCGACGTGCACGCCTTTTACCATTTCTTTCTTTTTGGTCCCACCTTCCGACAAGAAACGGTAGGTGAAACACTCCACGGTATATGAGATATAAAGTATTTCGGTTTCAAATGTCCTTTTCGAGTTCAATCGTAGTTTTAATTCAATTGCTGCTAAGCGCTATATTCGCATGACTGAATCAAATTGCGAATGCTTGCTCAGGAGTGAGATGAGGAAAAGGAAACAACAGAGGTACCCAAATCGGACCTAAATGGGAATGACATGAAAGGTCATTTTCAAAACCTAGCATTAAGGGCGTTACGACAATTTAAGAGAGGAACGGAGCACTTGCTCAATTGCTGACAAAAAGGCTTACCCTACAATAGCTAGCTTTTGAGGGCGTTACGACGATATACGAGAGGAACGGAGCACTTGCTCAATGGAGCACTTAGCTAGCTTTTGAGGGCGTTAATATACGGAGGAACGACACTTGCTCAATGGCTGACAAAAAGGCTTACCCTACAATAGCTAGCTTTTGAGGGCGTTACGACGATATACGAGAGGAACGGAGCACTTGCTCAATGGCTGACAAAAGGGCTTACCCTACGACTGCTAGCTTTTACTTGCTTGAAGGAGATTAAAAAGGCTTCCTTCCTTGGAGAAAGACTCCTATTACCGTGGACTACTAATAAAGCTACGGGGAATGAAGACACCACATACCACATAGAGAAAATAAAGTAGACAAACTGAAAAATCATACAAAAGTCAACATGTGTTGTGTCGTTACACACGTTCAACAATTCAAAATTTTGCTCTCCCCCGTCCTCTGCTCTTTCTTAGACTCTGACCCACCTCTCTGCAAATGCTTTGACGCTCTCTCTCCTCTAACTTCAGATCCATTCCCAATTCTATCATAAGATGAAAAAACCATCAACTTTAAGTCTAATCTCAATTTTCCCCTAAACCTTTTTTATCTCATAAATCTACCTCCATTAATCCTTCGTCTAAAATTCTCAAGTGAACTTTTCGAGAATCCTCGGGCCAAGTATCTCCAGCACGAGTGTCTCAAGCATGAGCTCTCTGACCGCGAAAAATTGAAGACTCCCAAGCATAAAAGTTTGAATACCAAGCCCAAAACCGAAGATCCTTGTGAGATGAAAGGGAGACTCTCTGTTGACACCTAATTTTTGGCAACTCTAAGGAAATAAAAAAATTAAAAAAAATCAAAACAAATAAAAGGAAAAAAGGGGAAAAATCAATTTGATTGATTATGCATGAAAATTGAAAATTCTGATGAATATTCAGATTTTGATCAATGCGGAAGCAATTAGAAAATCAGGTAATTAAAGGGTAAGGATTTTGATAAAATGAAAATAATCGAAGTAAAATCGAGCTGATTGCGAAATCACGCTCCGATACATAGCCAAATCAATGCAACAAAAAAATAGAAATTCGGGAAATATCATAGAAAACGGCCATCCGGAATCATTATAAAAGAGTCACAATTTTCGTGACCAAGGGAGAGCGAAATCGGAAGCAAAAGATTGGGAGAAAAATTCGTACAAGGAAAGGAAATCTTCGTCCATCTTAGTCAAAGGAGAAAACCATTTCCCTTTTCTTTCTTTGACAAGACAAGGGAAAAGTCGGCAAAGAGTCAAAGGAGAAAACCATTTCCCTTTTCTTTCTCTACAAGAAAAGGGAAATGTCAGCAAAGAGATTAGGAAGGTATAGCGAGAGAAACGTGCGAGTGGACAGGTGAGGAGAGAGAGAGAGAGAAAAAAGAAAAAGAGTAGCAACTGTTTTTCTTCCTCAAGAGGCTGACCACCTGTCCGCACCAACCCTGCGCCTGCACCGCGCCTGCGCCGCTCCGCCACCTTTGCACCACCGGTCCCCTCGCGCTGGCCCCCCTCCGTCTCCTCACTGTAGCCACCTCTGTCCAACGCAACAGCAGCACCGCCTCCGCGTCACCTCGCCGTCGCTCTTGCCCCTGTGAAGCTGCTATTGCCCGACGCTTGTGCTAGTAGCCCGCGTTGCTCCGCGACCGCCCGATGCTCGACGCCCCTACAGCGCCTCCTTCCGCGATCGCCCGTGCCCGACACCCCTGCAGCGTCTCCTTCCGCGATCGCCCAGTGTCCGATGCCCCCTCCTCCGTGCGACAATTCTGCAACAGCTCTGTGCCCGCTGCTGTGACTATAAGATAAAATAGTTCAAATGCGAAAGCCAGGATCATTTATAGACAAACCTCTAGCCATTGTTCTTATTCTCGTTCGTCTGAAAAACCTAAAAATCAAAAGAAAATTGGGCACACGCTACTAACCCAATTTACTCTCGTACTGATGGTGTATTCCCAATGAGAGAGTTTGAGTTAGACCTTGTAATTGCCCGTTAGAATGAACGATCGTTCCTTTATAAACCGCCTTCCATCAAGGAGGTTACCAAATGGGCGGTTGTTACAAAAAGGTACGTATGTGGAAAAACTGCATGTTGAATAACCACCACTTTTAAAGAGAAAATGTGGGTTTGGAAATGTGGGATCACAAAAAATAAATAACGGCGGCACCACCACCCACGACGCCCCTCACCGTTGTTGCCTGCCAGCCCTCACTAGAGCTCCGACGCCGGTCATCCTCCACTTGGCGCCGACCAACCTGCTGCCCCCTTTCCTTAGGTTGCTTACTTTTCTTTTTATTTTTATCTTTCATTTATTTTATGTTATTTTATTTATTTATATTAAGTTTTGCTATTATTGTACCAATTGAAACATTGGGAGTTGATTTTCATTTTATTGCAGTCATTATTCACGGGAGTTTTGCCCAAAATTATTGTAATTATTTAATTTGATCTGTAAGACGTCGAATCATTTTTTAATTATATTAATTTTTTGGGCATTTTAGTAATATTTTAATTATTAAATCATTATAATTATTAATTTAATCCGTAAGACTTTGGATCAAATTTTTAATTATTTTGAATTTTCTTATATGTTGTGATATTTAGGGTTAATATAATTGTTAATTAAATCCGTGAGACAATGGATTATTTTTTCGATTATTTTAATCATTTATTTGATGAATGTCTTGATTAGTTTAGATATAATGTTTATTTGATGATTGCTTGTCTTGGAAAAACACTAAAATATATTTTAAAAAAAATCAAAATCAAAATCTTGCATCAGATCTAGGTTTAGTAAATTAGGATTGCATTTTTAGGATTACATTTTTTTAGGATTGCACTTTTAGATAGATAATTTTTGTAATAAATTAGGATTGATTTTTTTTAGACAAAATTTTAAATAATGTTGGTACATCTTGATAATCTCTTTTTTCTAAAAAAAAAAAAAAAAATAGTTTTCTAAGATTGGATAGGGTTTAAGTCAAATTAATCCCTAAAATAAATTAGAAAATTATTCCTTTTTAGATAGTTTAATTAGGGTTTTTATTAATTCCGAGTTTCAATAAAAAATACAAAAAAATATTAGGCGCATGTTAATTAGTTTGCATAATAGGTTCATTTAATTAGAATTTGTTTGTTAGTAAAATTAGGTCATGTAGTTAAAATGCATGTTTTATGATAAAATTCTAATTTCAAGAAAACCAACCATTGGGGGTTCGTCCCAGTGGCCTCCCTTTCAACTTGGAAGGGGGAGATGAGGGGTTCAAATCCCCACATTCTCAGGGGGGATTAGAGTGAGAACAATTTCAATTCTGAGAGTGAGTGTTAGAGTAGGCTTAGCGTAGGACCGACCAAAAAAAAAAATTTCAAGAAAACCCAAAAAATAATTGCTTGCTTTGTGTGTTTATTTCTTTTGATGCAATTTATTCTATTTATTGAATGTTTAATAATGATTGAACACCCGTGTGATCACCCTTCTGCATGATAGAGATTTAGATTAAAAAAAATCCAAGCTGCTTACAAAAATATTTTTGAAAATAAAAAGAATGGTACTAAAAGGGCATTAGAGAAATCTAGTGTAACAAAGTCCTCGTATTCATAGTCTCTTAATTGTCTAATCGACATACTATAAAATGATTAGTGGTGATCCTAGATAAAATCCATTTGCATGATAAAAATTTGAACCTAAGTCGCGAATTGGTATGGACTTGGAAGAGCCCAAGCTAAATTTAAAACTTAGTAGTCCATTAGCCTAAACTTTAGGTGGTGCCTTCGCCAAAATTTAGGTCGTGACACTCTCTTATGAGTAAAAACAATTGAAGAAAATCAACCCTAATTTTTTAAATTTTTACCGAAATATCATATTCAATAAGATGTCATTTGGGCAGATGTGAAAATTCTATCTCAAAAAAATATTTTTTGGTTGTGAAATTTTAGGAAAAAAATTTTGTAGTGACGTCATGAAAGCCACATCACTAAGGACGATTGGATAGAGAGTTAATGGTTGTAGATATAAGATTTAAGTAAAAGTTGATGGTATTTTATAAGATCAAAAAAAAAATTAGGATCAAATTAGGATTAGATCTAAAGTTGATGGTTATTTATAAGACAAAATAATTTAGGATAAAATTAAAATAAGATTAAAATTTGAGAGTTTTTTATGAGATAAAAGAAAATTTGGGATAGAAATTTTGTAGAAAATTTGACTGTATTTCCTAATTTTCCCTAATTTTGGGTCTCCCTTTGGTTGTCGAAGAACCTCCCTCTTCATCGTCATCAAAGAAACTCCCTCTCTTCTCCTTTTCAAAATTCGCTCTCTCGCCTTCGCTCCCAATCCGCTGCTTTCTCTAGCGCATCACTGCTGTCTCCGCCTCCGCCGTTGCCTCCAGGAGGCCCATTGATGGCTGGAATATGGTAGCACCAAGTTTCCCACTGGAACTTACACTAGTAATTCTAAATTGCACGCCGAAATGTTTGCACGATTACCTCTTTCCCTGTTTACATCTGGATATGGGGTTTTGTTATGGGGGTTTGATGGGTGAAGTTTATGGTGTTGAGCTAATTGGGAAAATTGTGCGAATGGGCATTTTAGTTTTGATTTGATTTACTGTGCAGACCGATTATAAAGACCCCACATTTCAAGAGAAGTTTGTGTCCACGTTCGTTAAAGGGCTTAAGGAGTTGAATCTTGCGATGTAGAATGGCAATATCCTCGCTTTCGAGGACTTCATTGGTGCTGGTGAGTAATTCCTTGCTACCTTGAACCCATTTTACTAACAACACTGCTTTTGACTTGTTTTGGATTTTGGTCTTTGAGCAATGGCTTGTGTTCTTATCTTAGTTGTGTTTTCCATGATCTCAAAGGGATCAGCTCCATAAGGTTCTTTCTTAGAGCCTCGACAATACAACCTAGCCTCTTCAGACTAAAAAACAGGCAGGTGCGATCCATTGAATCTATTCCTCTTTTCTTATGCATGTAGAATTATGTATCTAGTTCAAAAGCAAATTACCCAAAAAAAAAAAGTCGAAAGATGGAGTACCTACGATGGCCTTTGTGAAAGAATTATGGCGTGGTTACTCTAATTCACTCGGGCTCCCAACAATATAATGTGAGTTTCTTGACACTACTGTTCACACATTTTGTTTCATAGAACGATATATGTAGCCGACCGCTTAGTCTCCCACGTTAGCCTCCCGCCTCACCTTGCGATCTCGCAATTGAGGACATGGCCATGCTCCACCACATCAGCATAATCCCTTTCCATTCAGTGAGTGACACATGGAGCCATGTCCCACTAGGACAGATCTAAAAATTCTCTCTAATATTTCAAAATCTTGGGTCCTCTTGTCAATGAAGAAGACTCTCTCTCTTCTTCTTTTCAATATTGGCTCCTCTCTCGCTTTCGCTCCCAATCTGCTGCATTCTCCGGCACGTTGCTGCAGCATTATAAACACACAGATGCATTCATTCAACTATTGAAATGTATTAAGCCACATCAAAATTCTGGCGATACTAAATGGAAAGCTTCTGAAACAACTAAAAGAGAATGCAATAATTCATTGTTTTTTTTTACCTTTCAAGTATGCGTCACTTTCTATCCCACCTTAACAATTCCTGAACTTCTAAGTTGTATCTTCCTTTTTGTCTAAACTTATGTGTAGATAGACCCATCAAATGGGTGGGTCGGGTCAAAAATAGGTCGACCCATATTTGACCCATATTCTTGTAATGTAAATCAAGTATCCTATACCCAATCCATACCCGACCCGATCCGTATTGCTAAAACATATTAATATTCTAGAAAAACCCACTTCTACTATATGCTAATTAGATTAAAACTTCAAATTAAATTAAAAATAGTAAATAAAATAAAAAAAGTTTAAAAAAAACCCATAAATTGAAATATTTATAAAAAATTAGACTATGCACATGCTTCTCTCATTTGAAGTGAACATACCATTGAATAACTAAAAACTGTAACATGAAATTTTTTTTAACTAAACCTAAAAAAGCTCATTTTTATGATTTTTTTATTAAAAAAAAGTATTGTTAAAACATTTTTATGCAATACAATTTTTTTTAACAATTTTTATGCAATATAAATTTATTGGAAAATTTTTATAATTCTTTTTAAAATAATTTTTAAAAAATCGAATTTTTAATTTTTTTAAATATAATTTTTAAAAATTAAATTTTCTTTTTCTCTTTTCTTTTTTTTTTTTTTTTCGGCCGGCTGCAGGCCACGACGACGGCCGGCGACCGGCCACAGGCGAGATCGAGCTCGTTAGCGTCGGGCGGGGCTCGATCTTGTTGATTCGGGCGAGGTCGAGGCCCCGCCCGACGCCGCAAGCTCGAGCCTCGCCCGTCGTCGGCAAGATCAAGCCTTGCCGGATTTGGCGAGACTCAAGCTCGCCGGCGTCGGGTGAGGCTCGATCTCGTTGATCTAGCAAGGTTGAGGCCCTGCCCGACGCCGGCAAGCTCGAGTCTCACTAGATCCGGTGAGGATCAAGCCTCGCCAATCATTGGTGACCTGTCGGCGAACTCAAGCCTCACTTGGCCTGTCACCCTGCCGGCCGCCGGCTAAGGAAGGAAGAAAAAGAAAGAAAAAAGAAAAAGAAAAAAATTGAAATATGAAAAATAATTATAATTTCAATTTTTATTAGAAAAAATATTTTTATAAAGTTAAAAAATACCATGGGTTTAAAGTGGGTTTCCTAATAACCCATTTAGACCCATTTCTTTTTGTGTTTTACTTTCTCAGACCCATTACTCATATATGACCCATTTAACTAAAAATGGGTCATAATATGGGTTTATGACCTATTTTGCCAACTCTATGTTCAAAGAATTTTTTGTATGAAGCATTAAATCCTTTGCTAATATCTCGTAGACAATGTTAGAGAGGTGCTGAATCTTGTGATAAGGAAATGGAAGATCTTGCTAAGCTAATGATTGCAGAGCAGTCACTTCTCATGTTTGGCAAAGGATACTACTATGCTACAGCTTTGGAAGGATCTTTAGTAGTAAAGGAAGTGGCATTGATGCACAGTGAAGGAATACCTCTGGTGAAAAACATGGTCCTCTCGGCTCTAGTGGAGAGAGTCCTCCCATTGTTGTGATTGCCACTCATGATGCTTCCTTCAGTTAGCTTTTGTCGTGCGGGTTTACTCGCATCCGTGAAATCTTATTTGTTCTAAAGTTGAAGTGTCAATGTTCACAGCTAGCGACAATCAGTTATTCAGCAACTCCATGCCCACAAAGGACACCTAATTGTCATGCGCTGAAGGGATGATGCGGCAGCTCTCTCTTGGGGGAGCACTTAGAGTCATAGAAATTCGTCAGGTGGAGCACTTAGTTCCTTTGTAGGTACAACTCTTATTTTCTCCATTCACTCCTCTCCTTTAGGTCTTTCACCTAGAAGATCAACCACTGATGGATCAAATGGAACCGGATAAACTACTCGATCAACGGGTTCCGAAGAGGCCACTTCTACTTATCTTCACGTTTATGCTGGTGAATCAACTGAAACTGCCTTCACCTCTGCCCCTGCAACTATAGGATCTGTAAGCGGACAAAGGAAAGCTGAAACGGGCAATGGCTTTCTAACTTCTTCTTCCAATAGTTTTCTATGCTTGCCAAGATGCAATGTCTTTTTTTTTTTTTTTTCAATACTACCAAATACATTATAAATTGCTGAAGATGAAGCTATGATGTAGATGAGGTGGAGCTGAATGGGAGCATCTAGCTTTCTATTTTCTTGATTTGTTTTATGCTCTTGGTGTTTGTTATGGCATTAAGAGTTCCAAAATTCTCTCTATGATTTGGGTGCATTTGTTGGCGTATCATCTCATGGTCCTAAGAAGATATAATGTCAACCAGACTAGGAAACTCGCAAAGAGCATGACGACATAGTAGATGAGCACTAACAAATTTCTTCTTATTGTGTTTATTCGGCAATGGAATGGATTATGTTATAAGAATGCAAAGCATCTTTCTGACACAGAGTATATATTCTACTTATCACTTGTACTTCATTGAGTGGCAGTCCTTGCAAGATCTTTATTTATGATCAATTAGAAAAAACTGTCATAACCCACCTTTTTTGCATGTTCGCGGCTTCTTATGCCTCTATTTGTCAATATGCCTCAAAGTGTCATACTCATGGTACCTGAACATTGTGTCATGATTGACATAATGACGGTGACTACAACTTAGTTTCATCAAGGATGCTATGCAACCGAGAGCATTATGTTGTTCATTAATGTCTTCATCTTAAAGGTCAAGAAAAAAGTTATATTGCTGAGAGTATTAGTTATTGTATTTAGCATTTAGCATGGAACTCCATTTTTTTTTAAATGGAGGACTTTGATTGAAGTATCTTTTGCTGCATCATAACATGTAAAATGTCGACTTGCCCCAAACAATCTATTGTATTAATTTACCGTATTTTTAATATACGATTCGGCTCTCCCTAAATACCAACAAAAGCAACACCATAACCTTCTACTGGCGTTGTTAATGGTTGCCCAATGCATTGTTGTTATTTCTCTCCTCAACTCGTGTTTCACTTTCCAGGGAGAAAGTATTCAGCGGTTTGCACGCGTGTGCGTCTATCCGGAAGTCACTTCCAGGGGTGTTTTGGTGGTGGGCACCCTGTAGGACATCCGAGGCCGTGTTAACCTGGACCGATTCCCGATTCCGGCACGAAGCGCACACGTGCTCGACTGTACAAGGCAAGAGTGGCGGGGCTGCCGTTCGGGGAGGACGGAACTTGTGGATGAAAATAGACAAGGGGATCATGGAAAGCAACGCTAATGACAAGAAATAGGGGAAACAGTGAAAGGGCCTCCGAACCAACAACTACATGAGGGACGCCTCCGAGAGGGACGCCGCGAGCATCATGAGGGATGGGGGAACGCTCGTGCACAACAATCGGGAGCCAACGACAGGCGAGCCACGAGCGCCAATGCGCAGTAGAACAGAAGAGAGAGAATGGCGAGAGAGGTGGCGGGAGGGTGGGTCCCGAATGGGGACGCGGGTTTCGCTGGGAATTTCACCTGGACGAGGCTCACCAGCACGGGAACAAGAAGGGCGACAATGATGTGGAGGGCGGTGAGGTCGGGGGAAACTTGGGCGTTTGTGTGGTGATGAGCGCTGGTCGGCATCGTGGTGCGCTTGTAGAGCATCGGTGGTCCTATGTAAAGGATGATTATCGAAATGATTAGAGAAAGAGATGGCTAAGAGGGGAAACCGAAGTTGGGTTTTTATAAGGTCTCGAAGTCAAGGGTTCCCAGGCAATTTCTGGGTTGTTCACGGTGAAACATTTGCGTCGAAAAAGCACTTTTGTCCTTTTTTGGGTCTAAAAAACACTTTGACGAGAGCGACTCTGCCCACGTTGAAAGGTTAGACCCACACCGAGAGCGACGTTGCCACGCTTCACGTCAGCAGACTCCCTCTCCAATCTCTAATCGGTTGGGGGTAGGGGAGACACGTGGCGCCCGAGAACGGCGAGAGAGGTGGCGAGGGGGTGTGTCTCAAATGGCGACACTTTCCCTTGGAATTTAACCTCGACGAGGTTGACCAGCACGGAAACAAGAAAGGCGACAATGGTGTGGAGGGGAATGAGGTCAGGGGAACCCTGGGCGTTTGTGTGGGGATGACCGCCTGGCGGCATCGTGGTGGGCTTCTAGAGGGTCGGTGGTCCTACGTAGAAGATGATTGGCTAGAGCAGGAAGCACATCCGGCACAGGGCTTCGTACTTGGACCTCGCGGGGGGTAAATGTGGGTTCTTGTATGGTCAACAAGTTTCCCGGTGGTCACGGTGGGCAATTCTTGCTTATCCGCTTTCGGCCCCCTTTGACGGGGGGACTTTCGATTTGCGATCAACTTCGTGGGCGACTTGCCTTTGACCTCGTCATTAGCATCTTTCCTCTCCATTTGACATGAGGTGGCGTGACACCTGAAGCCACCCCTTACCGACATGGATTTGAAATTCTCTCTAATAGGCTTAAAATATCTTGCAAAATCCCTAACTTTAGGTGTCCTCCCAATTCTATCACAATTTTTTTTTTTGGGTCCCATAAAAGTCCTCCGACTTTAGATTGACTTCCAATTCTACCCTTAAATCTGTATTGACTAACAAAAAACTATCAACTTTAAGCCCAATCTCAATGTTTTACTAAACTGTTTTGTCTTAAAAATCTGCCCCATTAACCCTTCCTCTAAAATTCTTGAGCCAACTTTTCAAGAGTCCTTGGGCTGAGTGTCTTTAGCGCGAGCGTCTCAAGCATGAGCTCTCCAACCATTAAAAATTGAAGACTCACAAGCATGAGAGATTGAAGAAGAAGCCCAAAATTGAAGATCTCTTGTGAGATGGAAGGAAGACTCTCTTAAAAGTAAGAATAATTGATGAAAGTAAACCCTAAATTTCCTAGTTAATATCATACCCAATAAGACATATCTATCTTAAAGTATGATGGTGAGCGTGCTTTCCGGGCCGACATCTTTACAGCGTGCACTCTGCTCTCGAGATGGAAGTTGAACAAATAATTAAAGGAAACTACGAACATTTTATGCAGAAAGAAATTCATGAACAGCCGGAATTCCTAACAACCACAGCGAGGGGCAGGCTTATCCGTGGAGGCACCTGCAAAGCTAAGACTGTCCTTCTGGGTGGATTGAAGGATCATCTCCAGGCAAATCTTGCTTATCCGTGTTCGGTCCCGTTTGACGGAGGGACTTTCGATTTGCGAGCAACTTCGTGGGCGACTTGCCTTTGACCTCGTCATTAGCATCTTTCCTCTCCATTTTACGCTCGGTGGCATGACACCTGAAGCCCCCTTACCAACATAAATTTAAAATTCTCTCTAATAGGCTTAATATCCTACGAGATCCCTAACTTTAGGTGTTCTCCCAATTCTATCACTTTAGGTGTTCACTTGCAATTCTACCCTTAAATCTTTCTTGACAACAAAAAATTATCAACTTCAGGCTCGGTCTCAATTTTTTATTAAACACTTTTGTCTTAAAAATCTGCCCCATTAACCCTTCATCTAAAATTCTTGAGCCAACTTTTCAAGGGTCCTCAGGCCTTTAGCGCAAGCATCTCAAGCATGAGCTCTCCAACCGTTAAAAATTGAACTCAAGCACGAGAGATTGAAGACGAAACCCAAAATTGAAGATCTCTTGTGAGATGGATGGAAGACTCTCTTAAAAGTAAGAATAATTGATGAAAGTCAACCCTAATTTTCCTAATTAATATCATATCCAATAAGGGTGACAACGCGCAGTGTGCTTTCCAGGCCGGCATCTTTACAGCATGCACTTTCTGCTCTCGAGATGGAAGTTGAACAAATAATTAAAGGAAACTACGAACATTATATGAAGAAAGAAATTCATGTACAGCCGGAATCCCTAACAACCACAGTGAGGAGCAGGCTTATACGTGGAGGCACCTGCAAAGCTAAGACCGTCCTTCTGGGTGGATTGAAGGATCATCTCAAGACAATTAGGAGGAGCCGGAGGATTGTTTTTATCTGCTTTAGCTGCAAGGCCCATCTGGGAAGAACTTTCAGGCAAGTAGTGAATGATAACTTATGTGGGCTGGAGATGTTAATTTATTTTTACCAACTCTTTTCTTGTTTGCTTGCTTTCAAAACAGGAATTCCTGTGACAATGGAAATTGCAAGTGATCTTTTGGATCATCAAGGCCCAATTTATAGAGAAGATACAGCAGCATTTGTCAGTCAGTCTGGTGAAACAGCAGATACCTTACATGCACTGGAATATGCTCTCCAGAATGGTGCATTATGTGCAGGAATTGCTAATACTGTTGGCAATGCAATTGCCAGAAATACACATTGTGGTGTCCATATAAATGCTGGTGCTGAGATGGGTGTGGCAAGCACCGAGGTGAGAGAGTACCTTTTGACATTCTGTTGCAGAAACGGTCCTCTCTTCTTCATGGTTTTCTAGTCTTTTCTTTTTTTTTCTTTTTTTCATGAAATTGATTTGCAGATATGCTTTTTGAGCAGGCATATACAAGTCAAATGGTTGTTATGGCTATGTTAGCTTTAGCAATTGGAGGGGATGCTATTTCTAATGAAGTGAGAAGAGAAGCAATAATTGATTGTCTTTTTGACTTTCCAAGTATGTGTCAATTCCTATCTCACCTTCGCAATTTCTGAACTTCTGTTGGATGTGCCTTTTCTTTCTAAACTCATGTAGATAAATTTTTTGTATGAAACATTAAATCCCTTGTTAATACCTTGTAGACAAAGTTAGAGAGGTGCTGAAGACCTGGAAATGAAATATCTTGCTAAGCTACTCATTGCAGAGCAGTCACTTCTCATGTTTGGCAGAGGATACAATTATGCCACAGCTTTGGAAGGTTCTTTAAAAGCAAAGGAAGTGGCATTGATGCACAGTGAAGGAATACTTGCTGGTGAAATGAAACATGGTCCTCCGGTGCTAGTGGATGAGAGTCTTCCCATTGTAGTGATTGCTACTCATGATGCTTGCTTCAGTTTAGCTTTTGTCGTATAGGTTTTACTCGCATCCATGAAATCTGTATTTGTTCTAAAGCTGATGTTGCCAATGTTAACAGTAAACAACAATCTTTTATTTAGCAACTCCATGCCTGCAAAGGATGCCTTATTGTCATGTGCTCAAGGGGGATGCTGCAGCCGTGTCTCTTGGTGGAGCATGTAGAGTCATCGAAGTTCCTCGGGTGGAGGACTGTCTTCAGCCTGTAGTCAATATAGTTCCTTTGCAGGTACAGAGTACTTCCAATAGTTTTCTATGCTTGCCAAGATGCAGCATATTTTTTTCCTACTCTACTAATGCGTTAAAATTTGCTGAAGATGAAGCTACGATGTAGATAGGTGGAGCTAGATGGGAGCATGTAGCTTTCTGTTTCCTTGATTTGTTTTATGCTCTCGTTGTTTGTTTCTGCATTAAGAGTTCCAAAATTCTCTCCATGATTCGGCGTTTACTTCTAAAATAGATTTTTTTTTTAAGTCTTAATAAAAACAAAATAAATCAATTTTATTGATTGAGCCTTAACATTTTGCTGTTTTTATTTGTTTATTTATTCATTGCTTATAGAGTATTTTCACATTCCTATTATTCCTTTCAAATAGCTTGTTTTGTTCTACTAGATTTTTCCAATTTGTCGGCCATGAGATAATTTTTTGACATTTGGGGTGCAGTTGTTGGCGTATCATCTCACAGTCCTAAGAGGATACAATGTCAACCAGCCTAGGAACCTTGCAAAGAGCGTGATGACAGAGTAGAAGCCTACTAACATATTTCTTCCGATTGTGTTTACCCAGCAGTGAAATGGATTATGTCATAAGAATGTAAAGTATCTTCTAACATAGAGTATATATTCTATTGATCACTTGTGCTTTTTGGAATGGCAGTCCTTGTAAGATCTTTATTTATGATCAATTAGGAAAAACTATTTTACCTGCCTTTTTGCACGTGTGCGTCTTGTTATGCAATTATTTGTCAATTTGCCCCCAAGTGTGGTGCTCTTGGTACCTAAACATTGTTTCAAGGTGGAGGTTGGAAGAGGAAGATTGTATCCTCATTCGGGAAAAGAGAGCAGACAGTATGGCAAAAAATGTGTTACTAAAGGTACAAGATTGATGGAATTAATCAAGTATATGAGACAAGATTTGTTTCGTTCGCTAAGATTGGTTTTTGGCATTAAGCGTGTCTCTCGAGTAGTTATTGTCATGTCGGTGATCAACGCAATTTTTTACCATGTTCTAGTTTCCTTTTTTAGTGTGATATTTAGCTCCATGATGCGGTTCAATTTGTAGAGACATAGAGCCCTCATGTATTCAAATAGAAAGAATTTCGACGTCTACTTGCTCTGCAAGCAGCCCATTCTATCAATTAATCGTACGTGGAAAATACAATACGACTCTCACTAGATAATAAAAGCAAAACCCTAAGCCGCTCTTGGCGTTGTTAATGGTTGTGCAACGCGTTTTTATTTTTTCTTCTGAACTGTTGTTTCGCTTTCCAGGGGTGTGCTAGGGGTGGGCACCCCGTAGGACATGTGGGGATGGGTCAACTCCAGTTCCGGCACGAAGCATGCGCATCCATGACTGTGCGAGGCAAGAGCGGCGGGGCTGCTAGTCGGCGAGGACGGAAAACTTGGACAAAAATAGATACGGTCTTGTGGTGAACCCATGTGTAAAGGTTTATAGCGAGACAGGGTAAGAGGACCACGGGAAACAACACGAATGACAAGAGATAGGGTGATGATTGAAAGGGGCCCGGGACCAACAATGATGCGAGGGACGCCACTGAAAGCGTGGCGGCGAGCATCATGAGGATGTGGAACGATCGGGCACAGCAAGCGGGAGCCAACGACAGGTGAGCGACAAGCGCCAGTGCGCAGTAGAACAGAAGACAGAAGACGGCAAGGGAGGTGGCTAAAGGGTGGGTCTCGAATGGGGACTCGGGTTTCCCTTGGAATTTGACCTCGACGAAGTTGACCAGCACGGAAACAAGGAAGGCGAGGATGGCGTGGAAGGAAGTGAAGCCAGGGAAACCTCGGACATTTGTGTCGGGACGACGGTCAGGCGGCATTGGGATCAGCTTCTTGAGGATCCGCAGTCCTGTGTAGAGGATGATAATCAAAATGATGAGAGAGAAAGATGGCTAGAGGGGGAGCACATTGCAGATGCCTGGGCGGCGACGCTATATACAAACGAGGAGCGACGGCGGAGTGACTATTTTGCCCCGTAAAAGTGTCCGCTTTGGAGTACGATTAACGACTGTAGGACTCGCGACCCCTTTCTTGTTTTTTATTTTTTTTTCTGACGACGGGTGAATAACGCGTAAGAACGTGTCGTTGGGAGGGGCGAGAGCGACTTTTCAAGCGCCATCCCACGATTGAAGACGCTGCCACGCTCCACGTCAGGATGAGGGGAAACACGTGCTCACTGGTTGATCCTAAAATTCTCTCCAATAGGATTAATACCTTAAAGACTTTCAACTTTAGATTTACCATAAAAGTCATCCAGTCCGGTCCCAATTCTATCATAAAATCTTCAGTATTTTAAGTCTAGTCTCAATTTTTCCCTAAATTTTTTTGTCTCATAAATTTATCTCCATCAACCCTATATCTAAAATTCTCAAGTGAATTGTTTGAGGCTCCATGACCCCGAGTGCCTTCAACACAAGCATCTTGAACATGAGCTCTCCATGTAAGAATTATTGTGACCCATATTATGTGATTTATTATATGGTTTAATATTTATTGAAATGCTATAAATAATTATTGGTTACGAGAAGGTACGACTCTAATAAAACGAAAGGGTATATCGCTTTGATGGAAGGCACCCTTTCAACGAACGTATAAATAGAGTCCGGTCCTCTCTCCACCCACATACGAACAACAATAACAGAAAGAACGTATTTTCTCCTCCATCAATTGAATACATTAAGGTTTAGTGGGTTAAGGGAGAGAAATCGGATTTCTTCTTTTGGATCAAGTTCAAGCGTAACGCTTTGGATAAAGGTATGTCTTCATCTATTTGTAAGAATCATGAAGATCAAAGATCCTTGATTTGTTATGAATTTCCGCATTAAGAATTGTATGAATCAAACTAACAGTTGGTATCAGAGATTTTGGTTTATGATCTCATGATTTTTCCGTTTGAAGAAATATTATTATTTATGCATGATGATTTGTTGAATGATCCTGTTTGTAGTATTTGTTGTTGTTGAAATGTTTTGAAAGGTTCTGTTAAAGAAAGTCCGAATGATGGAACGTTCTTCATGGACGAAAATGATAAAGAAAAGTTACTGTGCGCGAGTAAAAAGAACGAAAATGAAAGAAATTCGGAATTTTGAGGGCAAGGAAGAAACTCGCCCATTCCGGGGAAAATCCGACGATCCACCGCTTGATTTCGGACCCACACTGTCGCACTGCCATGAGGAACATTAGCCATAAGTTTTTCCGGTATATTGGTGTTCGCCGGAGGCTAATCGAGCGGTGCAAGTCGCGGTGGTTAGGATTTACATTTTGGGGAAATTTTGTTTTGATTTGGGGCCAATTTCTTGATCATTTTTGCCAAAACTTAAACCCATGTGGTCGTGCCGGCATACTCCAGAAAACCCATTATTTTATTTGTGTCTGGGATGGGCTACCGGAGAAGAAACGGCCGGCGAAACTGCGGCGGAACGGCGAAAAACAGCGAAAAATCGCGTCTGTGCGCGAGGAAGAAGGCGCGTGGGCTCCACGCACCAATTTTGTCCTTCTCGCAATTTATTTATTGTTTGCCCCTGTTTAATTTATAATTACGATTCTGCCATTGCTGATTATTTACCATTTTGCCCCTGGATTATAATCTTATGGTTCTGCCCTTATGAAATTATGATTTTACGATTATGCCCTTATGCTTTGATTAAGTTTTTGTCCTTATGTGCAAATTTGATAAATCTTTGTATTTTATAATATTAAAAATCATATTATGAAAGGTTTGTTAGTCACCAAAGTGGCCGAACCTTGAAATCTTTTGAATTTTTGATATTGTAAATTATTTCATTCAATTACCCATGATTAATTGATGCTATATATGAAATTGATATGTTTTATATCATTATTGGAGTTATGGGTATATTGAAGTTCATTTATTATAAGAACTTAGGGATTAATCCAAAGGTTAATTATTTTTTTTATAATTCATGAACATGATGGTTGATAATTAATATGACTTGTTAAATTTGTTTGTATATCCAAAGATGACAAATAAATTTTAATAGGATATATTTACAATTATCAAATAAAAGTTATTAGCATCATTATGGTATATATATATATTTGTATATCATAGGATCGCCCAAAGGAGAACTATAATGTGTATGTGTAGTTTAGTTTGAATCTGATTAGGTGATATTCTCAAAGCATTAATGTATGAGTATTTTCTTGCACATTTGCGATCGTTTTGTTTCACTCCATTCGCACGCCTCATCTATTCCCTTATTCAATGGGATAAATTTTCCTGATTGGAGTGAACAAGTCCAGTTTCACTTAGGTGTCCTGGATCTTGATTTAGCGCTTCAAGCTGAGAAACCAGCTGTTATTACTGATGAAAGCAGCAATGATGAAAAATCTTTCCATAAAGCTTGGGAAAGATCAAACAGATTGAGCTTAATGTTCATGCGAATGACAGTTGCAAACAACTTAAAGACCTCTCTTCCCAAGACTAACAATGCTAAGAAATTTATGAAATTTGTGGAAGAGCGTTCTCAAACTGCTGATAAGTCACTTACTGGTACATTGATGAGCACACTGACCACCACGAAATATGATGGTTCGCGTACCATGCATGAGCATATACTTGAGATGACGAATTTAGCAGCAAAGTTAAGGATTTTGGGAATGAACGTGGATGAGTACTTTTTAGTACAATTTATACTTAATTCCTTGCCTCATGAGCAATATGGGCCATTTCAAATGAATTACAACACTATAAAGGATAAGTGGAATGTAAATGAATTGGCCAGTATGCTAGTTCAAGAGGAAACAAGGATAAAGAATCAAAAGGCTCATTCTGTTCATCTCTCAAGTTATCAAGAAGTTCGAAAGAATTTTAAGAGAAAAGGTGGAAGGAGCAAGAAGAAAGGACTACACATCCTGAATGACTCTTCAAAAGCTTCTCAAATCCACAAGAAGAAACACAATCTTATTAAGTGTCATTTTTGCAACAAAATTGGACACTTGAAGAAAGATTGTCTGGAATGTAAGGCTTGGTTCGAAAAGAAAGGAAAGCCTTGTGCTTTGGTATGTTTTGAATCAAACTTTACTGAAGTTCCTTATAATACTTGGTGGATTGATTCTGGTGCCACCACTCATGTGTCAAATACGATGCAGGGATTTCTTATGATCCAAACTATAAAGCCAAATGAAAGTTATGTGATTACGGGGAATAGAGACAAAGCTCCAATTGAAGGCATTGGCACTTATCGTTTGATCTTAGATACTGGGCATTATTTGGATTTGTTTCGAACCCTTTATGTATCTACATTTTCTCGCAATTTAGTTTCTTTGCCAAGACTTGATGTGACGGGATTTTATTGTAAGTTTGGATCTGAATCTTTCAGTCTGTTTAAGAGTGATACTCTTATTGGAACTGGAACTTTATGTGATGGTCTCTTACAAATTTAGACTTGATAATACTTTTGTTGAGACATTAATGACCTTGCATCATAATGTTGACACTCAACGAAGTTTGGTGGATGAAAATTCTGCTTACTTGTGGCATAAACGTTTGGGTCATATATCCAAGGAAATAATGCAAAGATTAGTGAAGAATGAAATTCTTCCAAATTTGGATTTTACTGACTTTGGAGGGTGTATTGATTGTATTAAAGGTAAACAAACAAAACACACTAAGAAAGGTGCCACAAGAAGCACAGAGCTTCTTGAGATTATACATACTGACATATGTGGTCCTTTTGATGTTCCATCTTTTGGTAAGGAAAGCTATTTCATAACCTTTATTGATGATTTTTCACGTTATGGTTACATTTATCTATTACATGATAAGTCTCAATCAGTGAATGCACTTGAAGTGTATATTAAAGAGGTTGAGAGGCAATTAGATAGAAAAGTGAAAATAGTAAAATCTGATAGAGGCGGTGAATATTATGGAAAGTATGATGAATCGGGACAATGTCCAGGTCCATTTGCTAAATTCCTTGAAAGACATGGCATTTGTGCTCAATACACAATGCCAGGTACACCACAACAAAATGGTGTAGCAGAAAGGCGTACCCGTACTTTAATGGAAATGGTTAGGAGTATGATGAGTCATTCATCTTTACCCTTATTTTTGTGGATGTATGCTTTAAAGACTTCTATGTACTTATTAAACAGGGTTCCTAGTAAAGCAGTTCCAAAAACTCCCTTTGAACTGTGGACGGGAAGGAAACCTAGTTTACGACACCTGCATGTTTGGGGTTGTCAAGCAGAAGTAAGAATTTATAATCCACATGAAAGGAAATTGGATTCAAGAACGACCAATGGTTATTTCATTGGTTATGCAAAGAAATCCAAAGGGTATAAATTTTATTGTCCTAATCATAGTACAAGAATTGTTGAATCTGGAAATACTAGGTTTATTGAGAATGGTGACATCAGTGAGAGTGAAAGAATGCGTGATGTTTGCATTCAAGAAGTAAGGGTAGAAGTTCCTATACCCAAAGCTTCTAAAGTTGTCAATAATGAACCTCAAATGGCCGAGTCATAAGAAATAGCATTAAGGAGATCTCAAAGAGAAAGGAGGTCGGCTATTTCTGATGACTATATGGTTTATCTACAAGAGTCAGAAATTGACTTAGAAATTGGAAATGATCCAGATTCATTTTCTCAAGCCATGGAATGTGAAGATTCTAATAAATGGTTTAATGCCATGGAAGAAGAGTTAAAATTCATGCATCAAAATCAAGTTTGGGATATTGTTGAATTACCTAAAGGATGTAAGAAGGTCTGGTGTAAATGGGTCTTTAAGACCAAGCGCGACTCAAAAGGCAATATTGAACGACATAAAGCCAGACTTGTTGCAAAGGGTTTTACTCAGAAAGAAGGCATTGACTATAAAGAGACATTTTCACCAGTCTCTAAGAAGGACTCACTTAGAATTATTATGGCTTTGGTGGCTCATTATGACTTGGAGTTACACCAAATGGATGTAAAAACCGCATTTCTTAATGGAAATTTAGAAGAAGAGGTTTATATGGACCAACCCGAAGGCTTTTCAGTTAAAGGAAAGGAACACATGGTATGTAAATTAAAGAAGTCAATATATGGACTTAAACAAGCTTCCCGACAATGGTATCTTAAGTTTAACGATACCATAACTTCATTTGGATTTAAGGAAAACACCGTTGATCGGTGTATATATATGAAGATTAGTGAGAGCAAGTTTATTTTTCTAGTTCTGTATATTGATGATATTTTGCTTGCTGCTAATGATCTTGGTTTGTTACATGAAACCAAGAAATTTCTCTCTGAAAATTTTGAAATGAAAGATATGGGAGAGGCAACATATGTGATAGGAATAGAAATATTCTGTGATAGATCACAAGGATTATTAGGATTGTCTCAGAAAGCCTACATTGAGAAAATTTTAGAGAGATTTAATATGAGTAAATGTTCAGCATGAATAGTTCCAATTCAGAAAGGTGATAAATTTAGCCTTATGCAATGTCCGAAAGGTGAATTGGAACGAGAACAAATGAATAATATTCCTTATGTATCTGTTGTGGGGAGCTTAATGTATGCACAAACTTGCACCAGACCAAACATCACTTTTTCTGTCGGAATGCTGGGCAGGTATCAAAGTAATCCTAGAATGGATCATTGGAAAGCTGCAAAGAAAGTTCTTAGATATTTGCAAGGAACGAAGAATCATATGCTCACTTATAAAAGTTCTGATCATTTCGAGGTGATTGGATATTCAGATTCAGACTTAGCCAGATGTGCCGATACAAGAAAATCAACGTTTGGTTACTTGTTTCTTCTGGCTGGAGGGGCAATTTCATGGAAGAGTGCAAAACAGTTAGTTATTGTTGCATCCACTATGGAAGCTGAATTTGTGGCATGCTTTGAGGCCACAATTCATGGATTATGGCTACGGAATTTTTTTTTCAGGACTTGTGGTTGTCGACAGTATTGCCAAGCCGTTGAAAATTTATTGTGATAACTCTGCAACAGTTTTCTTCTCTAAGAACGACAAGTATTCTAAAGATGCTAAGCATATGGAGATCAAATACTTATCTGTCAAAGAAGAAGTTCAAAAACAAAGAGTGTCAATTGAGCACATTAGCACCAATCTTATGATAGCAGATCCCTTAACAAAAGGACTGCCGCCCAAAATATTTAATGAGTATGTTGAAAAGATGGGCATTATTGAACGTCATTAATGTTTGTATTATGATTGTATTAAATTTATGTATTTGACACTTTGAGCTCACCTACGTGTTTCTGATATTTTCTGTTTTCTATTTAGTATACATTATGAAAATAGATGAATGTTAAACAGGATAGTTTCTAAAGAAACATTATTGTTGGACTATTATTGTACTTCTCAGTTATGGATCATGTTAAGTAAAGTGCTATAGTTGTAGTACATAGAAGGGACTATGTCGATTGATGACATACAACCGCTATGACTCACATTAGTTTTCTTTACTTAATTGTGATTATTATGTAATTGCCAATTTAATGAAATTTTATAGCATAATCTTATTGTGCACATTATAGTCTTTATTAAACCATGAAAGGAACATTATATGGGCCAAGTGGGAGAATGTAAGAATTATTGTGACCCATATTATGTGATTTATTATATGGTTTAATATTTATTGAAATGCTATAAATAATTATTGGTTACGAGAAGGTACGACTCTAATAAAACGAAAGGGTATATCGCTTTGATGGAAGGCACCCTTTCAACGAACGTATAAATAGAGTCCGGTCCTCTCTCCACCCACATACGAACAACAATAACAGAAAGAACGTATTCACTCCTCCATCAATTGAATACATTAAGGTTTAGTGGGTTAAGGGAGAGAAATCGGATTTCTTCTTTTGGATCAAGTTCAAGCGTAGCGCTATGGATAAAGGTATGTCTTCATCTATTTGTGAGAATCATGAAGGTCAAAGATCCTTGATTTGTTATGAATTTCCGCATTAAGAATTGTATGAATCAAACTAACACTCTCCAACCGCAAGAACTTGAAGACTCCCAAGCATGAGAGATTGAAGACCGAGCTCAAAATTGAAGATCCCTTATGGGTCAAAGGTAGACTCTCTTTAGAGTAAGAACAATTGAAAGAAGTCAATCTTGATTTTTCTAGTTTTTACTCAAGTATCAAATCCAATAAGACGCCGTGTAGACTGATATAAAAATTTATCTCCAAAAAGCATCTTTTGGGATGTAAAATTTTAGAAAAAAAATTATAGCAATGATGTGAAATGCCATATCACTAATCAAAGTTTGTAATTTTTAGGATCAAATTAGGACCGGATCTAAAATTGGTGGTTTTTAATAAGACATAAAACAGTTAAGGTAGAATTAGAATAACCTTGCGAAAAAAAAAAAAATAGGTTAGAAATGTCGTAGAAGAACCCTCCCAATATTCCAAAATTTTGGGTTTCCCTCTCGTCTTCGAAAAGGACTCTCTCTCTCTCTCTCTCTCTCTCTCTCTCTCTCTCTCTCTCTCTTCTGCTTTACAAAATTCGCTCTCTCGCCTTTGTTCCCAATCCGCTGCTTTCTCCGGCAAATTGCTGCTGCCTCTGCCTCCACCGTCGCTAGGAGCCCCGTCGATGGCTGGAATATGGCATCACCAAGTTTCGCACTGGAACTTGCATTGGTAATTCTAAATTGCACACCAAATGTTTGCACAATTACCTCTTTTCCCGTTCAGATCTGGACATGGGGTTTCGTTATTGGGGTTTGATCGGCGAAGTTTCTGGTATTGAGCTAATTGGGAAAACTGTGTGAATGGACATCTTACTTTTGATCTAATTTGCTATGCAGGCCAATTATAAAGACCCCACATTTCAAGAGAAGTTTGCATCGATGCTCATTGAAGGGCTTAGGGAGTTGAATCTTGCGATGCGGAATGGCAATATCCTCGCTTTCAAGGACTTCATCGGCACTGGTGAGTAATTACTTCCTGCCTTGAACCCATTTTACTAACGACGCTGCTGTGGACTTGTTTTGAATTTTGGTCCTTGAGTGGTGGCTTGTGTTAAGCCACATCAAAATTCTGGCGACACTGAGCGGGAAGCTTCTGAGCACAACTAAAAGAGAACGCAATAATTCATTGTCTTTTTGACCTTTCAAGTCTGTGTCACTTCCTAACTCACCTTAACAATTTTTGAACTTCTAAGTTGTGTCTACCTTTTCGTCTAAACTTATGTTGAGAGAATTTTTCGTATGAGGCATTAAATCCTTTGCTAATATCTTGTAGACAAAGTTACAGAGGTGCTGAAGCTTGTGACCAAGAAATGGAAGATCTTGCTAAGCTACGATTGCGAGAAAGCCACTTCTCATGTTTGGCACAGGATACGACTATGCTACAGCTTTGGAAGGTTCTTGAATAGTAAAGGAAGTGGCATTGATGCACAGTGAAGGAATACTTGCTGGTGAAATGAAATATGGTCCTCTGGCTCTAGTGGATGAGTCTTCCCATTGTTGTGATTGCTACTCATGATGCTTGCTTCAGGTTAGATTTTGTCGTACAGGTTTACTCGCATCCATGAAATCTTTATTTGTTCTAAAGCTGAAGTTGTTAATGTATACAGAAAGCGACAATCAATTATTCAGCAACTCCATGCCTGCAAAGGGTGCCTGATTGTCATGTGCCCAAGGGGGATGCTGCAACTATGTCTCTAGGTGGAGCATGTAGAGTCATTGAAGTTCCTCAAGTGGAGTGCTGTCTTTAGCCTGTGGTCAATATAGTTCCTTTGCAGGTACAGAGTACTTCCAATAGCTTTCTATGCTTGCCAAGATGCAACATGTTTTTTTCCTACTCTATTGGATGCGTTATAACTTGCCGAAGATGAAGCTATGATGTGGATAAGGTGGAGCTGAATGGGAGCATCTAGCTTTCTGTTTCCTTGATTTGTTTTATGCTCTTGGTGTTTGGTTTTGCATTAAGAGTTCCAAAATTCTCTCTAGGATTTGGCGTTTAGTTCTAAAAGAGAGTATTTTTCTAAGTCTCAACAAAAACAAAAGAAATCAATTTTATTGATTGAGCCGTAACATTTTTCTGTTTTTATTTGTTTGTTTATTCATTGCTTATAGAGTATTTTCACATTCCCGTTCTGCCTTTCAAATAACCTATTTCATTTTAGTAGATTTTGCTAATTTGTTGGACATGAGATAATTTTTAACATTTGGGGTGCAATTGTTGGCATATCATCTCATGGTCCTAAGAGGATACAATGTCGACCAGCCCGGGAACCTCACAAAGAGTGTGACAACAGAGTGGAAGCCCACCAACAGATTTATTTTGATTGTCTTGACCTGGTAGTGAATTGGATTATGTCATGAGAATATAAAGCATCTTTTGGACACAAAGTGTGTATTGTGCTAATTACTTGTACTTTATTGAATGGCGGCCCTTGAAAGCTCTTTCTTTATGATCAATTAGGAAAAACTGTTGTAACTCACCTTTTTTGAGCATTCACGGCTTGTTATGTATTTACATATCAATCTACCTCGAAGTGTCATACTCATGGTACCTGAACATCGTTTCATAATTGACATAACAACAATGACTACAACTTACTTTCACCAAGGATGCTATGCAACTTAGAGCAATGCATGATTCATTAATGCCTTCATCTTAATGGTCACAAAAAAGTTCTACTGCTGAAAATATTACTTATCGTTTTTAGCATTTAGTGGGAACTCCATTTTTTATGGTGGACCTTTGGTTGAAATATCTTTTGCTTCGTCATGAGAAGTAAAAAGAGTCAAGTAAAGGTCGGAAGATGAAGATTGTATCCTTTTTGGGGAAAAAAGAGTGGGCAGTACAACAAAATTGTGTGTCATTAAAGGTGCCAAATTTTGATGGAATCAATCAAGTATCTGGGACTTGCTTCTTTTGCGGAGATTGGTTTTTGGCATTTTGCAGTCTCTCAAGTGGTGATTGTTGCGCCATTCGTCAAACCGCTAGTTAACTCTCGGTTCATACCTTTCTTAGGAAAGTCTGAGGTAAATTGTACCATGGTTTGATCTACTTTTTCATTATGATATCATAAGGATAGGCCTCGTGTATTCAAATGGAAAGAATTTCAATGTCAGCTTGCTGCAAAACTAGTCCATTCTCTCAATTAGTCATATAGGTAAATTACAATGCGACTCTCAGAATATACCAACAGAAACAAAACCTAAAGTTCCTAATGTGGCCATTATTGGTTGTCCAAGGCAAAGTTGTCATGTTTCTTCCCTAGTGTTATCTTTTGCAGGGTTGTGCTAGTTGTGGGCGTCCCGAGGGACATTTGCGGCCGTGTCAAGACGGCCCAATCCCCAAGCAATTCCCAATTCCGGCGCAAAGCACGCATCCATGACGGTAACGGGCAAAGGTGGCAGGGCTGTTCCACCATGTAGACAGCAAGAACGGCACACAGCGACAAGCATAGATGCAAGCTTATGGGCAGAAGTCCAGCACAAGTGCCATAACTTGGCACGGGGGGACACTTAAGTGCCATAACTTCAAAACGGTACACTTAAGTGCCACTTTTTTTTTTTCTAGTGGGACACTTAAGTGCCACCTCCGGTGACCCTTGCCGGAAATCCTACGTGACAATATTTTATTATTATTTTTTGCCTACGTGGCTCGCCGGAGAGCTGAGTCGGCTCTAACTCACCAGAAACGACGTCGTCTGCATAATAAAAGCCCCAAATCTTCCAAAAACAACGTCGTCTCCCTAAATGCCCCAAATCTAAAACCCTAAATCGGCCAAAATCCCTATTGAAGTGCTCGAATTGAAGTCTCGAACCCTAATTTTCATTTGCCCAAAATTCCTTCGTCGAATCTTTGAAATGGAGAGCAGGACTCGCAGCAGCGCCTCAATTTCCTCTCACCGAAGCGAAGGAGAAGGCCAGTGTTTCTGTTTTTGTGGGTTACCGAGTCCAAGAAGAACATCGTGGACTCAAATCAATCCTGGGAGAAGATTCTATGGATGCACCCGATATAAAGAAGCGTCGAAGTGCAAATACTTCAAATGGATCGATGAGAAGTTCTCTCGACCGAGCCACAAAGGTGATATTGGATCTACTTTAAAAGACAGCAATCTCCATCTCGTGTTCGTGGACGACTTGGACGATGTTGACTCAATGCAAGCTCAAGTGTCTTCAGTTAAACTTTTCAAGAATGAAGTCTCAATGCACACTCAAACATCTTCAAGTAAACCTTTCAAGAATGAAGTTTCAATGATGAAAATTGAACGAAAGTGTTACCAAGCGTATATTATGGTGTTGTTTTGTTGTTTATTGTACTTTATGATGAAATGTAAAGTACTTGAAAATGAGAAAAAGTTTCTCCGACTGCCATAGTTAAAAATGGTGTTGTTATGGATTAAACGTAGGGGTTTTTCTTTTTGAAAGATGCGAAGAAGTTTGTGTTGTTCCACAAGATCATTGTGGCTTTGTTGTTGTTTGTGCTGTCGTATGGAGTTGCCATAAGTTTACCATCATCTTCTCTGCTTTGATGCAGAATCATCTTCTATGTTTTGATGCAGACCAACATATACACAAGACAGACATGAGTGATTACCCGAGTGCCATAAGTTGTATTTAGTAATCACGTAAGTGCTAGTCGCGATGAAAAAATGATCACTTAAGTGTCAAGTTATTGTTAAAGTGATCGATTAAGTGTCACTTGTAGTTAAAAGTGAATAGTTAAGTGCCAAGTTTTTTTAGAATAGGATGAGTTAAGTGCCAATTTTTTTGTGGGTTTTTTGTAAAAATTGCACCAGCCACCAGCACCGGCGACACCACCAACCATCACCACTAGCCACACTACACACTAGGCGCTCCAGCCACCACCATGCTGGTGGTGTTGCTACACAAGATACTAGTGCAAGCTGAGCCTTGCACTAGTTTGCACCAATACACATGGTGTAAGATGTGCAAATTGCACACTTGTACCAGATGTAGGTGCAGCTGCTTAAGCCTATAACCCCCACCACAAACCGATAATCACCAGGCATCACCACTAGCCACACCAGCACCCCAGCCACCACATTAGCACCCCAACAACAAACTGACTACCACCAAACATCACCATCCACCATCACCAGATACACCAGCACTCCAGCTATCACCACAGAACACCAACAACAGCAGCAACAAGTAAAAGCAGAATCCATGATAAACAACAACATAAATTGACAAGCAGCGCAAGATCATTTCATTGATATTTCATCAAGTTTGAGTCTGACAACATCAATGAATGACAAACTAAAGAAAAAAAAGAAAAGATAACCATCCATAGACTTTCTATATGCACGACAACATCCACGTTTACATAATTGTTTTGACTCCTAAGCTCCACAAATCCTATCACATCTCATCTCATCAATCAATATGCATGACACCCCATGTTTGTGCTCCTTTCGATGGGCCTTTCACTTGATTCATAATTCTGACACTCTTTCTAACTGGACGTGCAACTTCTTCTTCAACCTTCTCAATATCCACTGACTCAGATGGAGCTGCAAATATCCTAGGTCGAATTGAATCAAAAGGAGCTGAAGCTGGAGTTGGAGCTGGAGCTAGAGCTGGAGTTGGGTTCTTTCTCTTATTTTTTGTTGGCACAGTTGATGTTGATGTTTTCTTTTTTGTTGGTGCAGCCGTCGATTCTTGAGTTGGGCTTGAGATAAGAACTTCTGAACTTCTCCCAGGCTACAAAAAAAACAATAAATTGTTAGCAAAAATCTACAGCATAAATTAAATTAAATGCAGCCAATAAAACTTACATTGAGAATGACTGTTCCACTACGCTCATCTGTATAAAGGCCATAGCCATATTATCTTAACCTCTTCCCAAGTGCCCCTCTTGTTTGAATAGGGGCGTCACTTTCAGGAACTTGTGATTTGTTGCCCCTTTTTCCTGCTTTCTTGGGCCCTTTAACTACAGCTGAGGCTTCTTCGACCAATTGTGCTGGGCGTTTTCTAGATGGCCTTTGTGTACCTGCCCCTTCATCTGGCCTTGTTCTAGTTGTCCTTCTGTGTAGCCCTTCAACTTTAGTGACACCTCCTTCTGTTGGGCCTTCTGGTGGTACTGGTGGTGATACTTGTGGTGCCACTTGCAGTGATTCTTCTGGTGGCTCCTGTGATGATCCTTGAGGTGGCTCCCGTGATGGCCCTTCGCCTTGGCGCTGAGTTCCAACTTGCTTTCTTCGAACCCGAGAAAGAGGCCAAAATATATCATAAATATAATATCGAGACATATAATAATAAAAACTGAATACAAATTGGTTGAATTTACCACTGGGTATTTCTTTTGCCGCTGAAGAACAGTTGACTGCACTGGCCGTGATGCTGCTTGGGCTAATCCTTCAGCTGGCCCTGATGCTGCTTGGGTCAATCCTTCAGCTGGCCGTGATGCTGCTTGGGCCAATCCTTCACCTGGCTGTGTTCTACCTTGCCTTCTTCGAATAGGCTGTTTAGTTTCATGACTTATTGAGGTTATTCTTGTGACCTAATAAACACATTACATACAAGGCCAAATAGAATATTATGTACATTTTTATGATAAACGACAAGAAAGCAACATAAACATAAAATTTAAATTTCATGACTTACTGGGGTTCTACTTGTTGACTGAAGAACAGTCGACTCACTTGGCCTTGCTGTGTGCATTTCTCCAACTGTCTCTTCACTAGACCATTCACCTTGCCTTAACGGTTGTTGTTGCTTCATCAATTGACAACCTTTAATATTGTGGCATGTTAGGCGACAATAAGAGCACGTGATCTTTGCACCCTGCCTGCTCATTCTTTGCTGACCCGAGACCTCTCCCTCCGCCATTCTTCGTCTTCGTTTTGTCCTTCCAATTTTCTTCTTCAGTGGCAAAGGTTGAGGTGCTTCATGATTCGTGGGCTCCCAAAACTTGCTACTTCTAATTGGCTGCATCATGAACTGATAGGAAGCAAGATATTTTGATTTATGGTACCAATCATCGATGTAATCATCTGTATTGTCGCCCTTCAACCGGATGGCACATATGGCATGTGCACATGGAATTCCACTTACTTGCCATGCTCTACATGAACACTTCCTACTTCCTAGATTGACAACATACTTATCTCGCACCCTTCATTATCTCATATCCGTCATCTCCATTCCAAATGGGATGACAATGCGTACTTGCAGCCAAGTTCTCATCCAATTTCTTCACAATCCTAGGACCATATTGTCTTGTCCACTTTGCAGCCTCATCTCTTTGTTTCTGCAGCCGAGTCATAATCGCAACTCGTATATCTTCAAGCATTGAGATGACTGGTTTGCATCTGGCATCTATTATCTTCGAATTAAATACTTCACAAATGTTGTTATCGACGTTATCGCACTTGAACTCCTCATCGAAGAATGCCCCGCACCAATGCTTCGGTTCTAGTTGAAATAGGGTAGCACAACCTTCTTTTGTCAACTCGAAGCGCCTTCTTTGGCTATTCTAAAGTCAGCCATGTTCGCACTCTTTGCTAATTGCCAAAATTGCAATTGCAGCTTATCCCCTTTATAGTTCTTTGCCCAATTTCTGTATATGTGCCGCGCACACATTCGATGTTCAGCATGGGACAACAACTCGGCTACTGCCGGAACCAATCCCTACAATAATTCAAAGTAAGAAATACTAGAGCAAATTACATGTTCATATTACAAAGCAAAGCAAACTATTGACTAAATTTTTCAAAAAGCAAGCATTACCTTTTGTTGGTCGCTCATGAATGCCCACCATTCTCCGTTTGTTATCTCCAAGTCAGCCATCAGATTTTTCAAGAACCAGGACCAATTGTCCTTATTCTTAATCTTTACAATAGCCCAAGCTAGTGAGAACATTTGGTTATTCGCATCTCTTCCAATCGCTGCCAACAATTCTCCCTTACACAAGCCCTTCAAGAAACAGCCGTCCAATCCTATAATCCGTCTACAACCAACTAAAAATCCTCGTCTGCATGCATCAAAGCACACATAGAACTTATCAAACTTGGTCCCATGATCAGGAAGCGGTCTCTCAATCACCTCTACGTACACTCTACTTGTAGGGTTTTACAGCCTACACTCCCAAGCATACTCTCACACCTGCCCATATTCCTTAGCATACTGACCAATAAGTATCTTTATCACCTTTTGCTTTGCTCTTTTGCACTGATTCCTAGATACATTGATGCCTACACGCTCCTTCACCAGCATCCTAAAGTTAGCAAGTTTCAAGTCGGGCATCACCTTGATTAGATCGAAGAAGTGCTTGGACAACCATCCACTTGTTATCCTTTTGTTTTGAAAATTAATGGAACAAGTGTGTTCCTCTTGGTAGGCTCTAATCTGAAAAGACCCACTCTTCTTAACAAACGCACCGTAAATCTTCCATGGACAGTTTTGCTGCGAACACCTAGCTCTTACAAATTTCTTGATATTTCTAATGAAATCAATATTGCTTTGTGCAGCAATGGAGTTCTTCAGTATAGCTTCCCTAAATTGTATCGCATCATGGAATTTCATACCTACTGACAAAGTAGGAGACGCAATAGATAGATCATAGGAAGTTGCGGTGTCGATGCTTTCTTCATAATCTGTCTCCAGGACTTGGCCAGCAACACCAACATCTGCAGGGCCTTCGTCTCTGTTTGGATGAACAGCTACATGCAAAGTTGCAAATCTATCTGACAAAAAGTCCCTTTGTTTTTTCCTTGACTGTGTAAGCTCCTCATTGTTGGCGTCACTTAAGATTAACAAATGTTCAGCTTCAGCAGCCAACCCTTCATCCTCATCGTCATCACCACCGTCACTGGATTCAGCTACTTCCCAATCTAATTCAGTGATGGTGACATCACCCATGTCACAATCGCTCTGGTGAACAACATCTGCGCCCCTCTCCTCCCCATCCTGTCCATCATGACCTACTTCATCCCTAACCTCAGTACTAGCTTGAATACCATCTCCTCCTTCTCCTACTTGGGTGTTATCTCTATCATCATCTTCGTCCTCACTATCACTATTGTTTTCAACAAACACTTTCGCCTCTTCGCCATGAAGATAATGATATAAGACATCCCTAAAACCATTATCATCTTCCAAAACTCTCAAACCATCTCTCAAGCCTTTCCCAGAACACAAGACAAGAACTTTTGTACTCTACAAGGCAAAAATGTCACTATATCCCTAACTAATCCAATATAAGATGCCTTCTTTATATCTACAAAGATAGTACCCTCATTCCCCCCTCATACTCCCACTCATCCTCCCCAATCACAAAATCTCCACCGTAGTAAACGATGATAGCAACATAGTCTTTATGCGCCATTTCTGCAACAAAAGAGGACAAATATACAATTAACTTTTAGGACCACATTCACAAAGAACAGACAATTGCAAGTGGAGGTCCCTACACTCTTTATTAAAGAAAAGAAAAGAAGAAGAGAGAGGGAAGATGCGGTCAGACGACAGCTGCAGCTTGAAAACAAGAGGTCTTAGGACAAGGACAAATAAAAATAAAGATGGGACCCGACAATTGCTTTGATTATGCCATCGCATTCCTTTAAAATATGTAGATGATCTCCTCAGCATGGGTCCTCAACAATGCAATTTATTAAAAAAATATCTAGAAGTCCCCATCCCCACAACCTTCGATTCGAACATGTCCAAAGTCCAATACTCTGAATCCTAACAATCACCAATCATCGCACATTTCACATCCGACTACTACAAATTACTTTCGCACATCACAATTCAACACCCTAAATGAATCACACATCACAGTGGATGAGGCGACGTCGAGCCCTACATCGAGCCCTAATTTTCCCCCCGCCGAGCCCTATACCGAGCCAATATTTCAATGCCACTCCTAAACTGTCAATTCGAACCCCCCCAATAGGATTATAGCACCACATCTGAGCCATAAATCTCACATCAAGCCTGACCTTTCCCAGCCGACCCCCAAATTTGAAGTCCGAGCCCTAATAAACGAGTCGAAGCCCTAATTTCACCACAGGGGAAAGGAAGAAGAGAAAAAACCTGAGCAAATCGACGACGGCGAGTGATGACGGCGAGCGACAACGACGAGCGACGACGGCGAGCGATCACCTGCGAACGGCGATGGATGGAGAGGACGTCAGACCTAGTGTGAACTGACGAAAGGTTAAAATCCAAATAAACCAAACGACGTCGTTTAACACTAAGGAAAAATGACGTCGTTTAGTTTGGCCAAATGCACAATGGATGGGGCGACGTCGTTTTCCTCCTCCACGTGTGCTTTTTTTTTTTTTAAAAAAAATTGCCACATTAGTTAAGCATGTCGCCGGAAAATGCCACGTCTGCATCTTTGCCGGTTTTTGGCCGGATTGGCACTTAAGTGTTCCATTTTACTCCGATGATGGCACTTAAGTATACCATTTTAAAATTATGGCACTTAAGTGTCCCTCCGTGCCAAGTTATGGCACTCTAGGTGTTCTCACCTCTTTATCGTCAAACCCACATAAGAAGGTTTCGAGCAAGACGATACAAGAGGACCATAGAAAGCAACACAAATAACAAGAGATAGGGGAAACAGCGAAAGGGGCCCAGGACCAACAAAGCTGCAAGGGAAGCCACCGAGAGCAAAGCTACGAGCATCGCGAGGACGGGAGACGCTCGGGCACAGTAATCGTGAGCCAACCGCAGAAGAGTAACGAGTGCCAATGCGCCCTACAACACGTCACAGAAGACGGCAAGGAAGATGTGGAAAGGGTGGGCGTCGAATGGGGACGCGGATTTCCCTTGGTGTTTCAGCTGGAGGAGGTTGAGCAGCGCGGAAACAATAAAGGCGAGGATGGCGTGGAGGGTAGTGAAGGCAGGAGAACCTCGGATGTTTGCAAGGGGACGACGACGGATCAGCATGGGGATCGGCTCCTATTATCCCCAAGTCCTATGTCGAAGATGATTATCGACACGATCGGAGAGAGATGGTAGAGTAGGAGCAGATCTTGGGGGGTTTTATTTTATTGTTGAAAAAGAGGTCGGGTGGTCCTACCGCACAGGCGGATCTGAGAAGCTTCCCAGCAGTTTACCACGACATTGGTCGTCGTCCTTCGCCTTGCGTCTTCCCATACTTCTACATTTGGTCGAAGACTTCTCATTTGCGAGCGACTCACTTTTGCGACTTTGCCTTGGCATTTACGGGGGAATATATTGGCTGAGCGGTGACGTGCGTAGTCGGTCTCATGCAATATTTTCTTATATTTTCTTAACTCGCCTTATTGAGGACGGGGCCATTTACAAAGTCATTTCTCAGGAAAGTGACTTTATTTTTCTGTATTTGATAAAAACTGGAAAAAAAACCGAAAAGTATTTTTCATTGATTGATGAAAAAATCTAACGGTGAAATGTATTATGTTATGAGAATGTAAAGCATTTTTATAATACAAAGTTTACATTTTGTTGATCAATTGTATTTTATTGAATGGTAGCCTCTCCAAGATCTTTGTTTATGATCAATAGAGAAAACTGTCGTAACCCACATTTTTTGCGCATCCACGGCTTGTTATCAATCTACCTCAAAGTGTTGCGCTCATGGTACTTGAACATGGTGTCCTGGTTGACATAACAAACAACGACAACTATAACTTAGTTTCATCCGGGATGCTATGTAATTTAGAGCAATATGTTGTTTCGTTAATGCCTTCATCTAAAAGGTCACAAAAAGTTCTGTTGCTAAAAATGTTAGTAATTGTATTAAGCATTTAGTAGGGAATTCCATTTTTTTTTATAGAGGACTTTGATTGATATATCTTGGGCTGCATCATGAGATGTAAAAGGAGTCCGGTGGAATTGAAAGAGGAAGATTGTATTCTTATTCAAGAAAGAAGTGCAGGCAATATAACAAAAAATGTGTGTTATTAGAAGTGCAAGATTGATAAAATCAATCGAGTATTCGAGACATGATTTGCTTTTTTCACTGAGATCGGTTTTTGCCATTAAAGATGCCTCTCGAGTGTTGACTGCCGCGTCGGTCATCAACTCTTGGTTCATACCTTTCTTGGGAAAAAGTCCAAGGCAACATGTGCCGTGTTCTAATTTCCTTTTTCAGTGGGATATATACTCCATCTGTGGTCCAATTTGCAGACATGCAGAGTATTCAATTGGAAAGAATTTCGAAGTCAAGTTTCTCCAAAGCTGTCCATTATTCTAACAATTGATCATTTTTCGAAAATACAACGCTACTCTACAGAAGCAAAACCACAAGCTCCTGCTGTCGCTGTTATTGGTTGTCAAGCACAACCTCGTCATGTTTCTTCACTAGTCGTGTTATCTTTTCCAGGGTTGTGCTAGTCGTGGGCACCCCAACTAGCACAACTGTGCCCGTGTCGGCACGGAGCCATTCCCAATTCGGGCGTAGAGTACATATCCATGTTGGTACGAGGCAAAGGCGGCGGGGCTGCCCCGACACCACGTAGTTGGCAAGAACGGAACATGGGGACCAAAATAGATTTAATCTTGCGTTGAACACACGTGAAGATTTCGAGCGAGACGATGCAAGAGGACCACAGAAAACAACACAAATAATAAGAGATAGGGGAAATAGTGAAAGGGCCAGTTTGTGATTTTTATGAGAAAAAAATTAGGGTCAAATTAGTACTTGATCTAAAGTTGATGATGTTTTATAAGACGAAAAACAGTTCAAGGTAGAATTAGAACAAGATCAAAAGTTGAAGGTTTTTTACGAGACAAAAAAAAAATAACATAGAAATATCATAGAATTGGAATTCGAGGTAAAGTTCAAATTTTAAATGGCATTAGACCCTCCTCATATTCCAAAATTTTGGGTCTCTATCTTGTCATCGAAGAATGCTCTCTTTCGCTCCCAGTCCGTTGCTTTCTCTGGCGCATATTGCTACCTCCGCCTCCGGGAGCCCTATCCACTTCTAGAATATGGTGCACCAAATTTCGCACTGGAACTTGCACTAGTAATTCTAAATTGCACGCCAAATATTTGTGCAACTACTTCTTTCCCTAATTAGATCTAGATATGGGGTTTATAGGGATCTAATGGGTGAAGTTTCTAGTGTTGAGCTAATTGGGAGAACTGTGCGAATGGACATCTTAGTTTAGGCAGGGATTTTATTTTTATCAAGAAAAATTAGAAAGGAAAAATAGATGAAAAGGGAATGAGTAAGCGATTTTTATGGAAATGTGAACGTGTAAAAGGAAGAATCATTTTTTTCGCAACCAAAACACAATGACGAGTATACTCCTCAATAAGAGGAACACGATGCAAGTAGCATCTATTTTCATCCTCGTTTCAAATCTTTATAATAAAGATTGACCATACATTCCACAATGAAGAAAATGAAATTTCAAATCTCTATGGTACCTTTCTAGATGGCAAAAATTGACTTGAAAAAGATTCAGATTTCATTCATTCTACTCGGCCTAGCCATGTTTAGATAATTGCAACGAAATCACTACAAGATAAATTGATGTACTTTGCGATTGTAGGGGAGAAAACCAAACGTAATTATCAATATGAAACAAAAATAGTGGGAAAAAATGGGATTTTGCCTCATTTCTAATCTAAGGTGTAATAGGAAAAAAATGATGGCGTGAAATAAAACAGAAAGGAATATGAAGACGACCTTGGACATTGAAGAACAAGCGCAGCACGGCTAATTGGTGAAAATCGATAGACGCTCATTCACCTTTTCGGGCTAGCAAACGTTAAAGATTGGAAGAATAAAATGGGCCTAAAAGAAGGGCCAAGGCCCACGAACAACTCTAGAACAACCGTCACTACAAAATGGAGTAGGCCTTTTTTCCTCCTCCTTTTTTTTTTCTGGGTAAATAGTTTCGATCCTCTTCTTCAAAAGATGTCCCCACCATTGGCGAGTGACTTGCACTAGTAATTCTAAATTGCACGCCAAACCATCCATTGAATCCATTTCTCTTTTTTTTTTATGCATTTATAATCATATATCTGGTTAAATGCAAAATACAAGCATAAAGTAACCTTTATATAAGAATTGCAGCGTGATTTCTCTAATTTACTTAAGAGTTCTCAATGATATAATCTCCATCCACTCGATGAGTGACACATGGAGCCGCGTTCCACCGGGACAGATCTGAAAATCCTCTCTAATATTTCCACATCAGCATAAAATTTTCGTTTTCTTTTTTCGTGTTCATCTCGTTCAAGCACAGGTCGTTGGTGGCGACACGACCACCTCTTTGACGAATCGTCGTCGATCATCGTCCTTCGATCCTCCGAGGAAGACGAATAAGAAGAAGAAGAAGTAGAGCGGGTCAAAGGTCAGAAGTGATCTCCATCTCTGACTACCTCTCTCTCTCTCTCCGCGTCTCCGTTTCCCTCTCGCGGATTTTTTAGTCGGAACTGCGGCAGCCATGAAGGAGGAGGCGGACGCGGGCGCGGGAGGCGAAGGGGGAAGAACGCCTGCCTGAACTGCAATGTGAAGAACGAGAGGAGCTACATCCTCCAGGTCCTCTTCACGGCCTCCGTCGCCTCAGCACCGCGGCTACGGCTCCGCCGGCGTCTCTATCGACTCCTCCTCCGTCTCCCTCCCGCCTCTCGTCTTCCGGCACGAAGGCAACATCGAGTCCCTCGTCAAATCCGTCTACCAAGGTATACCCCCAAATTCCCCTTCTCGCGCTCGAATTTCCCGCTCGCCTTGTGATCTGACGAAGCTTTCTTATATATTATGCTTCTCGTTTGATTTGGAGATTGATTTCGGAACGATCGATTGCCCCGTTTAGTTTATCTGCCCCGCTTGACATGATTCTTGTGGAAAAGGTCTCTCCTTTTTCGTTTTCTTTGTTTCCTACTTGTCTGATTAGTTATGGAAGTGTACTGTTATGCTCTGCCGATCATGGTCGCTGCATGTGATTTTCATGCGCACCTCCGATACAGTTCATCTCCTCGATCTGATTCGGTCTCTCTTTTTTGTTTTTTAGTTAATTTATTATGTTTGTCCTCGTTAAAGGGCGTTGTTCTGCGGTTAGACCTACTGTGTCGTTTGTCAATTTGTCCCCTTTTGGGACTAATTTCGAGAGAAACCGTCCACGTGGTCAGAATGCACTGCTGGAGAGCGTCTTTTGGACTGGAACAGAAAGACACGCCCTTCTTATCATTCTGCTGTTTCTATTCAGAAAAAAGCTCAATAATCCAAAGGGCCGCCTTTTCTTCTTCGGCTTTCTGATTCTGGTGAAGTAACACAGTTACTTGGCTAAGATAAGGGAAGAGGAAATAAGAAGAGAGAGGTGGAAGCGTCGTGACAATGAAATTGGCCTTTGTCCAGTGGGACTTTAATCGAGACCAACCTTATTGCTGATGGTGGTGGACATTATCTAAACTCGCTCCAAGTTGTTTTAATACCTGAGCTTCTGGGTGAAACTAGATATTCATTGTGGGGTGAAAGTTTAACCTTGTTGCTAATAGTTGCTGGACATAATCAAAGCTCATTGAGGTGTGAAAGTCCATCTTTTCTCCGAGATTCTCTTAGAAATTAATTTGGCAAAAATACAAGTTGAGAGTATTTTCATTTCGAGCAGCATTAGGATTTTTTTTTTTTTTGGGAGATAGAGGAATGTTAAGCAGTGGTCCACATGTTCACTGTCAAGTTTAAATGCAGTTATTGGATTGAAGGAAATATTATTACATAGACCATGTGTATTCACCTTGAATCCATTTGTGCCATTGAAACTATCGCGTCTCATTTGTAAATTCAAGGGAGCTCCACTGGTTTAAATGTTGCGGTTTTATATGGGTGCATGCGTTACTCAACATCTTCGAACTAGGAATGTATTTTTGTGTAGGATTTTTCTCGTTTATTCTGTTAAACGAAACTTCTGTGTGGCCGTTCTACTTTGTTATATTTGTGTGATGGATTATTTGACATCTCCATATTTCAGGTCTGGCTTTTTAGTTTTCCTCAACCAAGTTCAAGGAATTCACTGTTGATTATGTTATCATCAGAGGTTGATGCCACAGACTTGAATTTGGAGGAATCTTTTCTTACTCATGCCAGAATAGTGCACACACAGTGGGCGACTCATGGAGTGCCTGCTCCTAGGAATAGTCATCCTCAGAGCTCCGATGCTGAAAATGAGTTTTTGGTTGTACAAAATGGGGTCGTTACTAATCATGAGGTTGGTTAAGGCTTAACTGGCAACTATTTGGACTATAGTATACTTTTTATTTATATTCAGGTTGCATTTTGCTGTATAAATTATGAAAGCTTTGTTTCACCTTTGAGGTGAGTTAGCTTTCAAATTTTCATGAAAGCCGAAAGTGCATCCTTGTCATTGATTATTTGTAACATTATGACAATGTAATGCTTACATCTCCTGAGGTATCACAGATCATATTTTGTGTTTGGATGATTTTATGCCATAAATCAGTTTATGCATCTTAGAGGTATTTAATCTAGACAACTACTCTTTCTTAGAATGTGAGTGAAGCCATAGCTGCTGACTAGAAGGAGAAGTTGATTCAGTCAATGAAGCTTTATTTGATTGATCTAGTAAGGGGTCTTATGAATAGGCCACATTAGTCATTGTTAATAATAAACTGGGGCAAGGCTTATCCTTCTGTCATATTATCATGGACCTTTCATTGAAGGCTTCACAGAGCACATGCAGCTTGAAGTGTGGATCATTAGCAGCAAATGTCCTGTGTACCATAAGGAACCTTGCAACAGGTTATGGACCTCATTTTACCCCAGTGAGAAGCATTTTTAGATACGAAGATGCTTTCCTAAAAGAACTATATGATATGCTTGTAATTTAAATGTTACTCTGTGATGAGTCTGTAAAATTCTGTACAATCTCAATGGTATTTCTCTCTAGCTTAAAAGTAACGAAAAAAATTTTGCCCGTAGATTCTTCTAAGGTTCTTACCTTTTCGTTTACATTTGCAGGTCTTAAAGCAAATGCTAATTCGACATGGGTTCACGTTTGAATCTGATACTGACACTGAAGTGATTCCTAAGCTTGCCAAGTATGTTTTTGATAAATCTAATGAAGATTCAGGTAATAGCTTATATGCAATGAAGATCATATCATCATTGCATTTTAATGAGCTTCTTACTGAATTTGTGTGTGAAGAAAAGGAAACCTCAGTCAACACAATTTCAAGAGACACTGAAATTAAAAATGTTGAAGTTAATCATTTTAGTTTTTGCTTAACAATCTTCCAATTGAAGCTATATTATTAATCTACAGATTTTCAGTTGAATCTCGTGTAATTATATGAAGGTTGTAGTGTTGGAAATCTGTTCAACTCTTTGTAAACACTAAAGAGCCATGATGGATAAAACATCTCTGACATCTTTTGTTGAAAGTATCGTTTATGTATGTCAGGCCCATGTTGCGCCAGTACTTTTCCCAACAAGCGTAGGGGCTTCAGATCTTAAAACAAATTGTTTTGGTGACTCATTTCCTTTCTGTAGGGCCTCAGTAAATGGATACTTAATTCTGCAACAGCCTTTTAGCGTATGAATGACATCATTTTGGGCAAAAGTTGATTTTATTTCTCCAATTGTTTGCTTGTAGTAAATTGACTGGCAATATGACCACCAATGGGATTGTGCTCATCATATATACATATTCCACATAATTTGCTTTGTGTCTTGAAGTGTGCTGTCGTGTTACTTTACCCTAGAGCACAATGTTCAGTGACATTTAATTTATGATTGGTACATTATTTGGACTGCAGGTGACACGACTGTCACATTTAGTCAAGTTGTACTGGAAGTCAAAGTAAGTTCCATTTAAAACTTGGGTGGTGCTTGTTGCAAATGAGTTACTTTTGATCACATCTCATGAATCGTTATCTATTTTCAGTTGCTTTGTGTCCTTTCAGCTTCACTAAAAGCTATGCTATGTATGTTCTTCTAGAACTCAGGCTATTAACCATAGTTCAATCAAATGTTTCTTATGATACAATGTTTCTGCAAAGAGTTGAATAGCATCTGTTTTGCTTGGTGGAGACAGTACATTGAGTTTTTACTTTGGGTCTTAGAGTGCCTTAGAAATGCTAAGCTGGATGCACATTAATTTCCTATTAGAACCGGGAATTGGAATGGCATTGTTCTGCTGTCCACCATGGCACATATTTTTGGTCATGATACGATAAGTTTGAGAAAAGCTTGTGGTTGTCTATGGTGTTGAACTCTTACTTCATTTTTAGGTCTCCATGATGCATCAACTGTAGCTTAGTCTTAGGATTTCTTTATTCGTATGTGTAGTTGTCCATTCCTGTTTATGTCTTACCTATGCATTTTAGTTGGCCAAAATTCTTGTTTGTCTTGTAATTTATCATAATTGTAACATAGTTATTAATTCATTCAGGAATTGACGGAAGAATCAAGCAAAGGATCATTATTTCATGATGATAAGTACCCTTCGCAGAATGGGAATCCCAGGGAACTGTTTTTATCGAGTGATGCAAATGCTCTGGTTGAGCACACAAGAACAGTTCTGGTCATTGAAGATGGTGAAGTTGTTGATCTGAAGGTAATTACATAGTTGTTTTAAGGAATTTATGTGTATTCTTAACCTTTATGGCACAGGCTGCCTTATCAGTCTCTTGATTTTATGTTCTATTGATTGACCAAATGTATCTTAGTTGTTAAGATTTTAGGGGTGGGGGGTACTTCACTTCAACGTGAGTTCTATCGATTTCGTCTCAGTATCAATTTGTGAATATACCGTCAGACTGCGTAGCAACATGGTAAAATATGCTTAATATCACCAGTACTAACCACCTATTTAGTTGTACTGAGAACCTTTTGGCTCAATGTTGCCAGAATTCTATTTGGCTTGACTCCTTGCATGTAGCTGAATAGCAGTCTTGTCCTTTTCCATTGGAGGAGCATGTTGCCTTCATGGGAGGTGAACTTTGATGCGGAAAGTCCTGCTATATCACCTCAATCGAGGGCTGATGACTATGATCGTTTCTTTCCAGAGTATTTTGATAACGTAGTGACTCATGAGAAGCCAAATGCTGAATTTATTCTACTAATGCTGGTTGCATCAGGATGGAGGGGTATCTATCTTAAAGTTTGATGGGGACAAAGGAAAACGCGGTGTACTTTCCATGCCACGCCAGCATCTGTACAGCGTGCACTTTCTGTTCTCGACATGGAAGTTGAACAAATAAATAAAGGAAACTATGAACATTATATGCAGAAAGAAATTCATGAACAGCCAGAATCCCTAACAACCCCAATGAGGGGCAGACTTATACGTGGAGGCACCTGCAAAGTTAAGACTGTCCTTCTGGGTGGATTGAAGGATCATCTCAAGACAATTAGGAGGAGCTAGAGGATTGTTTATATTGGTTGCGGTACGAGTTATAATGCTGTTTTAGCTGCAAGGCCCATCTTGGAAGAACTTTCAGGCAAGTAGTGAATGATAGCTTATGTGGGTTGGAGATGTTAATTTATTTTTACCAACTCTTTTCTTGTTTTCTTGCTTTCAAAACAGGAATTCCTGTGACAATGGAAATTGCAAGTGATCTTTTGGATCGTCAAGGCCCAATTTATAGAGAAGATACAGCAGTATTTGTCAGTTAGTCTGGTGAAACAGCAGATACCTTACATGCACTGGAATATGCTCTCCAGAATGGTGCATTATGTGTAGGAATTACTAATACCATTGGCAGTGCAATTGCCAGCAATACACATTGTGGTGGTGTCCATATAAATGCTGGTGCTGAGATAGGTGTGGCAAGCACCAATGTGAGAGAGCACCTTTTGACATTCTGTTGCAGAAATGGTCCTCTCTTCTTCAAGGTTTTCATGTCTTTTTTTTTTTTGCTTTTTCATGAAATTGATTTACAGATATGCTTTTTGAGCAGGCATTTACAAGTCAAATAGTTGTTATGGCTATGTTAGCTTTAGCAATTGGAGGGGATGCTATTTCTAACCAAGTGAGAAGAGAAGCAATAATTGATTGTCTTTTTGACCTTCCAAATATGTGTCAATTCCTATCTCACCTTCACAATTTCTGAACTTCCGTTGGATGTGCCTTTTCTTTCTAAACTCATGTTGATAAATATTTTGTATGAAACATTAAATCCCTTGTTAATATCTTGTAGACAAAGTTAGAGAGGTGCTGAAGCTTGACCAGGAAATGAAAGATCTTGCTAAGCTACTGATTGCAGAGCAGTCACTTCTCATGTTTGGCACAGGTTACAATTATGCCACAGATGCTGCAGCTGTGTCTCTTTGTGGAGCATGTAGAGTCATTGAAGTTCCTCAGGCGGAGGACTGTCTTCAGCCTGTAGTCAATATGGTTCCTTTGCAGGTACAGAGTACTTCCAATAGTTTTCTATGCTTGCCAAGATGCAGCATCTTTTTTTCCTACTCTATTGAATGCGTTATAATTTGCTGAAGATGAAGCTATGATGTAGATAGGTGGAGCTGGATGGGAGCATGTAGCTTTCTGTTTCCTTGATTTGTTTTATGCTCTCGTTTGTTTTTGCATTAAGAGTTCCAAAATTCTCTCCATGATTTAGCATTTAGTTCTAAAAGAGTTTTTTTTTTTTTTTTTTTAAGTCTCAACAAAAATAAAAGAAATCAATTTTATTGATTGAGCCTTAACATCTTGCTATTTTTATTTGTTTGTTCATTCATTGCTTATAGAGTATTTTTGCATTCCTATTATTCCTTTCAAATAGCCTGTTTCGTTTTACTAGATTTTTCTAATTTGTTGGACATGAGATAATCTTTTGACATTTGGGGTGCAGTTGTTGGCGTATCATCTCATGGTCCTAAGAGGATACAATGTCGACTAGCCTAGGAACCTCGCAAAGAGTGTGACGATAGAGTAAAAGCCTCAGTAACAGATTTCTTCCGATTGTGTTTACCTGGTAACGAAATGGATTATGTCATGAGAATGTAAAGCATCTTTCTAACATAGAGTATACATTCTATTGATCACTTGTATTTTATTGAACAGTAACCTCTGCAAGATCTTTCTTTATGATCAATTAGGAAAAACTGTCATAACCCACATTTTTGCACGTTCGCGTCTTGTTATGTAATTATTTGTTAATTTGCCTCAAAGTGTTGTGCTCATGGTACCTAAACATTGTTCCAAGGTGGCCGTTGGAAGAGGAAGATTGTATCCTCATTCGGAAAAAGAGAGCAATCGGTATAACAAAAAATGTGCTAAAGGTACAAGATTGATGGAATTGATCAATTATCTGAGACAGGATTTGCTTCTTTTGCTAAGATCAGTTTTTGGCGTTAAGTGTGTCTCTCAAGTAGTGATTGTCACATTGGTCATCAAGGCAACTTGTACCATGTTCTAGTTTCCTTTTTTAGTGTGATATCTAGCTCCATGATGTGGTTAAATTTGTAGACATGCAAAGCTCTCATGTATTCATATGGAAAGAATTTCGTTGTCTACTTGCTCTGCGAGTAATCCATTCGTACGATACAATTCGACTCTTATTCTATCAATTAATTGTACGTGTAAGATACGATTCGACTCTCACTAGATTCTAACAAAAGCAAAACCATATACCAACAAAAGCAAAACTCTAAGCTGCTTCTGGCGTTGTTAACGGTTGTGCAACGCGATGTTATTTTTGTTCTGTTGTTTCACTTTCCTGGGGCGTGCTAGGGGTGGCAACCCGTAGGACATCTGGGGATGGGTCAACTTGGACCGATTCCCGATTCCGGCACGAAGCGCGAGCATCCATGACTGTGCGAGGCAAGAGCGGCGGGGCTGCTAGTCGGCGAGGACGGAAAACCTGGACAAAAATAGATAGAGTCTTGTGGTGAACCCATGTGTAAAGGTTTCGAGCAACACAAAGCAAGAGGACCACGGGAAGCAACACGAATGACCAGAAATAGGGTAATGATTGAAAGGGGCCCGGGACCAACAATGATGCGAGGGACGCCACCGAGAGCATGGCAGCGAGCATCATGAGGATGTGGACCGGTCGGGCAGAGCAAGCGGAAGCCAACGACAGAGGAGTGACGAGCGCCAGTGTGCAGTAGAACAGAAGACAGAAGACGGCAAGAGAGGTGGCAAAAGGGTGGGTCTCGAATGGGGACTGGGGTTTCCCTTGGAATTTGACCTCGACAAAGTTGACTAGCACGGAAACAAGGAAGGCGAGGATGGCGTGGAAGGAAGTGAAGCCAGGGGAATCTCGGACATTTGTGGCGGGACGACGGTCAGGCGGCATTGGGATCAGCTTCTTGAGGATCAGTAGTTCTGTGTAGAGGATGATTATCGAAAAGATGAGAGAAGGATGGCTGGAGGGGGGACATATCTCTGCTGATTGCACATGCCTGGGCAGATTATATATATATATAGTTAATATTCAACTCCACAACTTTTCGGGTCTCCCCGCCTCTCGCAAGAGGACGGGGACCGAAAAGTTGTGGGTCGGTGAAAAGTTGTGGAATATTATTCCACAACTTTTCGGTCCCCGTCCTCTTGCGAGAGGCGGGGAGACCCGAAAAGTTGTGGAGTTGAATATTTTGCCTCGTGTAAGCAGTGTCCAATTAGTCAGTACGATTACCGAAGAGGCTATGATAACAGGCAGCTTGTGGGTTGCTTCTTGTTTCCGACCCACCAATGGAAACGAAAGGAAAGCCCCTTTCGAGCGCCCTGTGATCCCGCAATTGAAGATGCTGCCACCCTCCACGTCAAGAGGGGGAGACACGTGGAGCCTCACCAATGATCCTAAAATTCTCTCCAATAGGATTAATACCTAAAAGACCTTAAGTGTGCTCTCAATTCTATCCTAAAGCTTTTTTATCTTATAAAAATCATCCAACTTTAGGTCCATTCCTAATTCCATCCTAAAATCTTTTTTGTCTTAAGTTTAGTCTCAATTTTTCACTGAACTTTTTTTTTTGTCTCATAAATCTATCCCCATTAGCCCTATATCTAAAATTCTTGAGCGAATTGTTCGAGGCTCCACAACCCGAGTGCCTCCAGCGCGAGCATCTTGAACGTGAGCTCTCCCACTATAAGAAATTGAAGACTCCCAAGCACGAGAGGTTGAAGACCGAGCTCAAAATTGAAGATCCTTTATGGGTTGAAGTAGACTCTCTTTCGAGTAAGAACAATTGAAGAAAGTCAATCTTGATTTTTCTAGTTTTCACCCAAATATCAAATCCAATAAGATGTCGTTTGGATTGACATAAAAATTTATCCTCAAAAAACATCTTTTGAGATGTGAAATTTTTGGAAAAAATTATAGCAATGATGTGAAATGCCATATCACTAATAAAATTTTGTAATTTTTAGGATTAAATTAGAACTGGATCTAAAGTTGGTGGTTTTTAATAAGACATAAAACAGTTTAAGGCAGAATTAGAATAACTTTGCGAGCAAAAAAAAATTAGGTTAGAAATATCATAGAAGACCCTCCCAATTTTCCAAATTTGTGGGTCTCCCTCTCGTCTACGAAGAAAACTCTCTCTCTCTCTCTCTTCTCCTACACAAAATTCTCTCTCTCGCCTTGGCTCTCGATCCGCTGCTTTCTTCAGCGCATCGTTGCTGCCTCCGCCTCCAATGTCGCCTTTAGGTGCTCCATCGGCGACTGGAATATGGCAGCACCAAGTTTTGCACCGGAACTTGCATAGCTAGTTCTAAACTGCACACCAAATGTTTGCACAATTACCTCTTTTCCCGTTCAGATTTGGATATGGGGTTTCGTTATTGGAGTTTGATGGGTGAAGTTTCTGGTGTTGAGCCAATTGGGAAAACTGTGTGAATGGACATCTTAGTTTCGATTTGATTTGATGTGCAGGCCGATTATAAAGACCCCACATTTCAAGAGAAGTTTGTGTCCCCGCTCGTTGAAGGGCTTAGGGAGTTGAATCTTGCGGTGTGGAATGGCAATATCCTCACTTTCAAGGACTTCATCGGCACTGGTGAGTAATTACTTCATTCCTCGAACCCATTTTACTAATGACACTGCTGTGGACTTGTTTTGGATTTTGGTCCTTGAGTGGTAGCTTTTGTTCTTATCTTAGTTGTGTCATCCATGGTCTCAAAGAGTTCGGCTCCATAAGGTTCTTTCTTAGAGCTTCGATAATACGGCTCCACAAGACGTTTGATGACACTTTGTTCCCAATCACATCCATTCGTATTTTCGACTTCTCCTATTATTATCGTCTTCATAAATCCTTTAGTTAAAGATGACACACTTGTGTGGACACCTAGATTTTTGTCGACATCTTAAAATATCCATTTATTTTGCAAAAATATATAAAGTTATAAAAGAAAACAAAAAAGAAAAAGAAAAAGAAAAAATGAAATCAAGATGAATAAAAATTGAATGGGCCGGCATGCCCGACACACTTGGCATAACCTTCGGCCCTCACCCCTAAAATACTTCTCCTTAGGCCCATCCTTTCTTTTATTTTCCCAGCCCATTTATTTTCATTTTTCAAAGCATATCATTTCTTCCTCCTTTAGCACGACTCACGCCTGTGATGCAAGAAGGGGGACGGTCCTTGACCGTGACCAAATGAAAGCTGTGACTTGTGTTGTGAGCATGCGCTCGTCAGCGAGGGAGGAGCGACGGAGAGGTGACGGGAGCAAGTCCGAACCTTCTAGGATGGTGAGGTGGCGAGGCTAAAAGCAAAAATATTCCCCGCTGAGGCAAGGGGTGCTTGTCGATCGCTCGAGGATATATACAGAAGCAGGGGGCGTCGAGCGTTGGAGAGGAGGACAGGGGAAGGGCTCGACGGTTTTGGCAAAAACCAGATCGCAAAGGATGAGATCTTTTCTTTTAGCTGAAACCAGAATCGTGGAGGGAGAGAGCGAGTTTTCTGAGGAGCTGAAGAAGGGGTTCGCGCGAGTTCATCTCGAGCCCCGCCTGGTTACCGTCGGTCGCCGCACGTGTTCGTGGTCGAGCGACAAGCACCATCAAGCGTGACAGTTCGCCGGAGCAAGGGAGGGGTGCCGGCCGTTTCTTGAGCTTTGATGACGTACAAGTGGCAGCGGTGACACCATTTCTGGCTAGGTAGGGATCACGCTTCCTTCGGGTTCCCGGCAATATAATGTGAGTTTCTTGACAGTACTGTTCACACATTTTGTTTCATAGAACAATATACGCCCGCCAACCCCTTAGCCTCCCACGTTAGCCTCCCGCCTCACCTTGCGATCTCGCAATTGAGGACATGGCCATGCTCCACCACATCAGCATAATCCCTTTCTACTTGGTGAGTGACACATGGAGCCATGTCCCACCAGGATAGATCTGACAATTCTCTATAATATTTCAAAATCTTGGGTCTCCCTCTCATCAACGAAGAAGACTCTCTCTTCTTCTTTTCAAAATTGGCTCCTCTCTCGCCTTCGCTCCCAAATCGCTGCATTCTCTGGCTCGTCACTGCAGCATTCTAAATAGATAGATCCACTCGACTATTGAAGTGTGTTGAGCCACATCAAATTCTGGCGACACTGAGCGCAAAACTTCTTAGTACAACTAAAAGAGAATGCAACAATCGATTGTCTTTTTGACCATTCTAGTATGTGTTACTTCCTACCTCACCTTAACAATTTCTGAACTTCTAAGTTGTATCTGCCTTTTTCATCTGAACTTATTTTGAGAGAATTTTTTTGTATGAAGTATTAAATCTTTTACTTATATTATCTCTTACCTTTACCAAAAAAAAAAAAATGTTTTACTTATATCTTGTAGACAAAGTTAGAGAGGAGCTGAAGCTTGACCATGAAATGGAAGATCTTGCTAAGCTACTGATTGCAGAGCAGTCACTTCCCATGTTTGGCAAATGATACAACTATGGTGCAGCTTTGGAAGGTTCTTTAAGTAAAGGAAGTGGTATTAATGCACAGTGAAGGAATGCTTGCTGGTGAGATGAAACATCGTTCCCTGGCTCTAGGGGATGACAGTCTACCTGTTGTAGTGATTACTATTCATGATGCTTGCTTCAGTTTAGCTTTTGCGGTATAGATTAACTTGCATCCCAGTAGTCCCTATTTGGTCTAAAAGTGAAGGTGTCAATGTTAACAGCAAGCAACAATCAGTTATTCAGCAACTTCGTGCCAGTAAATGACGCCTAATTTTCATGTGCTCCAGGGGGATGCTGCAGCTGTGTCTCGTGGAGGAGCGTGTAGGGTCATTGAAGTTCCAAAGGTGGAGGACTGTCTTCAGCCTGTAGCCAATATAGTTCATTTGCAGGTACAGGGTACTTACATAATTTCTTAATGCTTATCTATCAAGAGAAAATCTCTTTATGTCTTGCCAAGATGCAACATTTTTTTCTTATGTTGTACTGAATTCATCATATCTTGCCAAATGCAAAGCTATGATGTAGATGGGGTGGAACTGGAAGTTAGCTTATAGTTTTTTGTTTTCTCGATTTGTTTTATGCTCTTGGTGTTTGTTTTTGGATTAAGGGTTCCAAAATTCTCTCTATAATTTTTTGTTTAGTTTTTAAAGAGATGCCCTTTTTAAGTCTCAACTAGCACAAACAAAACCAATTTTATTGATTGAGCCTTATCATTATGCTGTTCTAACTATTTTATTCTTATAAAGTACCTTAACATTACTGTTTCCTCTTTTCAGATGGTCTGTTTCATTTTAGTTGATTTGCTGATTCGTTGGACATGGGATAATTTTTAATTTTTGGGGTGGAGTTGTTGGTGTATCCAGCCTACGAACCTCGCAAAATATGTGACAACTGAGAACAAGCGATTTCTTCCGATTTTATTCATCTGGCAGCAAAATGTATTATGTAAAGAGAATATAAAGCGATTTTGCAGCAGAGTTTACATTCTATTGATCACATTATTCACTAATACTTGTACTTTTTTAGTGAGTCAAGAAAAACTGCCGTAACCCAACCTTTTGCGCGTTCACAGCTTGTTATGCATTCACCTATTAATCTATACCGTGACATAATCATGGTCGCCGATCATTGTTTTTAATAATTCACATAGCAAGAATGGCTACATTGTTGTCTCATCTTGGATGCCATGAGAATTAGAGACAATATATAGTTCATTTGTGCCTTTATTTTAAAGGTCACGAAAATGATTATTGCCGAAATTTTAGTTATCATCATTAGCATTCTCGAGGGTGCGGCTATCCTCGAGTAATGCCATTTTCGGAGACTCCTCTTTTATGGCGGACTTTGTTTGAAGTATCTTTTGCTGTATCATAAGATGCAAAAGGAGTCTGGCGAAGGGAAGAGGAAAATTGCATCCTTATTCTAGAAAAAGAGCAGGGGGTGGGAACCAAAAAAGTAGTTATTAAAGTTGCATAATTGATCGAATCAATCGAGTTTCTGAGACATGATGTTGCTTTTTCACTCAGATCAGTTTTTGATGTAAAAATGTCTCTCGAGTGGCGAATTTCATCAAACTGTGAGTGAATTCCACATGGTTCATACCTTTCTTGGGAAATACTCTTGAGATTACTTGTACTGTCTGTTGAATCAAACAAATGGGCATATTACCATGTATTCTTCCATGGAAACATTCCGCTCCGTAGGCACAGCGGGGACTTGTGTATTTGAATGGAAAGATCTTCATGTCAACTCCCTCCAAAGTAGTTGTTTATGGTCTCTCACTTTGACATGTTGTTACCTGAGTTCATTCTATCAGTCAATCGTGTTACAAGATACAATGCGACTCTCACTAGATACCAGCAAAAAGCAAAGCCATAAGTTCCAACTGCGCTGTTATATTGTCTAACGCACTGCTATATGTTTCTTCCCTACTCATTTTTCCCTTTTCAGGGTGTGCGAGTTGCATGCACCCTGTAAGACATTTGCAGCTCTGTCAACACAGACCAATTGCCACTTCTGGCACAAAGCGCATATCCGCGACTGTACGAGGCAAAAGTGGCCATGCTCTTCCACCTTGTAGCCGGCGAAAATGGGACAGTCGGACAGACATAAGTACAATCTTGTTTTGAACCCACATGTAAAGTTTTCGAGCAAGACCATGCAAGAGGACGATGGAAAGCGAAAGGGGCCTTGGAACAACAATGATGCAAGGGAAGCCACCGAGAGCGAAGCAGCGAGCATCATGAGGATGTGAAATGCTCGGGCATAACAAGAGGGAGCGAATGATAGATGAGCAACAAGTGCCAATGAGCTATAGAACAGAAGACAGAAGATGGCAACAGAGGTGGTAAAAGATTGGGTGTCAAAAGGGGACTTTGGTTTCCCTCGATATTTCACCTCAATGAAGTTGAGCAGCACGGGAACAATAAAGGTGAGAACCGCGTGGTGGGAAGTGAAGGCAGGGAAACCTCGGACATTTCCGTGGGGACAACTGCCGAGCGGCATTGGAAACTGGAATAAGTTTCCAGATTATCCTTTATCCTATGTACAAGATGATATCAAAGTAATCAGATAGAAAGATGGGCTAGTAGAACAGGGAATATACTAATGCATTAGAGTGGGAGCAAATCTTGCTTTTTATAATGTGAGCGGTTGAGCACCGCACTAGTAGAGTGTCGATCTATTCTATATTTGTGTCGCCACTTTTCGGAAGTTTGACGAGGCTGGACCAAAGGAGGATGACGTAATAGTCAAACTGTCGTCTTGCAATGAATGCAACGGGGGTGGGGACATCGCACATAAGATAGCATACTATGACTTTCATGCCATGTCCACGAAACTCTTACGTTCATTTTCTGCTTCACACATCGGAGGACAAACGAAAGTCGTCTAGCTTTTCTACTTTATAGAGTGCTGGATGGTCGCCACGTATTTATTTCTTTATGGAGACAACGAAGCAGACCCTCCAATGAGCCAAAAGAGTTCAGTGCCTCCAAAATGCAAGATTCCAAGCCGACATTGATTAATATACAAGAATTTTAAAAAGAACCTCCGGAGAAAACGAAAGTTTTCGCTGGGCAGCTCGGAAGCTGGTCCGAATCCCCTCCCCATTCGCCCGAATAAAAATGGAATAGGACGGGCGTTATGAAATTTACCGGTGGGCCTTGGACAGACATTATTGGTCGAGGCTAACGCCAGCAGATCTGAATATACAAGGGCCCACCTCAATTCCTAGATTCGGTGCGCGATGGCAGTTCAGCCATTGTTACTTGCTGCTTACAGGCTCGAAAATCTCTCCGTCGCCTCTCCTCCCTGTCTCAACATTGGATAATCATGAAATATTTTATGGTCACCCCAGGTTTCTGATGGGCTTTAGTAAAGCCCTCCTGGTTAGAGGCGATAAAAATCGTTTTTCAAGTTGAGAGAATGTTCCACAAAGCTGGACATGGATGGAGGTGGAAGAGGGGAATGATCTCTCTTCCCTGGCTTGCTCTTTGGGCCACTGCTATTATTCACCTGTCCCCAGTGATAGGCTTTGTTTATACTCTGCACTTCGCTTGCAGAAAAATTGCAGGAGCTTTTTACATCCTCTCCCATTTTTCACCTTAGACAAATGATAACTAGGTGCTACCAAGGTCACATGCAAAATGCATACTTGAGCAATCCCATTCACAGTATGTCCATCTTCTAGAACAGATGCACTTCTTCTATGGTCACCTTCTACTGAACAATGGACACTCGTACCTATATTACTAACTTGCTTAGGCTTCAAAAGCATGTCAGTCCTTTTAATCATGTCACTTAACCTCTATTAGATAGAACGAAAACAAAAGTGCAATAGAACGGAAGCCATTTCTTGACAAAACCGTTACTTTGGTCCGTTTCTTTACTGGCTACCTCTCTGATGCATGTTGAAAAGCAGAGCTGGCATACTGAAGAGCTGACTTGTTGCAGAAGCTAGCTGCTGCGTCCCTGACCCTTTTTCCGGTTTTGTACAGAACAATTGAGAGGTGAATCTGATTAGTTGCCATCATCCGAGAGACTCGATGACAACTACGTCATAGTCACAATATAAACAACACAAAGGGAGTTGTATGGATGATCATTTTCCTCTCCAATCAGTGGTGAAAGCTTTAGTCAATACGGTGCGAATAAACAAGTCACAGTCCTTCAAAGTATAGTTGAAGGGATAATTACAGCCTTATGAAATCATGATTCTTTCTGGAATGCTTAAAATAAGAGATAACTACACCAAAATTTTTAGAATTTTTTTGAAAAATGCAATTCAATCTTAGGAGTCCAAAATAGTACAATAAATCATGATACTTGTGGAGTTGATTAATGTGGTTTTTTTCTTATTACTTTCTTAAAACACATAGCGTTTGTGGCTTTTTCTTCTTCTTTTTCTCTTCATTTTCACGCTTGCTCTCTCTATCACTATTCATCTTCTTCACCGCACAAACTCAACCACGATGCAGTCATAATTAGTGTTTGCCCGCCAACCAAGTCTCGGGAGAAATGTCACCACCAATCTCTTCCATACCAGCGACAGCCAGTGGCGAGGCTAAACAAGATCCCCTAGTTTCAACTCACCTTTTTTGTAGTTCCAAGCAGCCTTTTTTTTTTCTTTTTCTATGACAGTTCTCAAGCTGTCCCCAATGCTCATCCTGTGCTCCGTAGACATCTGAGTAAAGGATGGCGACACCTAGAATCCACCGCCGACCGAGATCCAAACGCCCTATTTTCCTGCTCATGTCTTAATTGCAGCCCACCTTTTTGCTCGTTCACGGCTTGTTATGCATTTACCACTAATCTCTTGAAGACGTAATCATGGTACCTGAACATTGTTACATATTGACATGGCAAGAATGACTAGGCTTAGTGTCATCTAGGATGCCACGACTCTCAGAGCAATATTTTAATTCATTAATGCCTTTATCCTATAGGTCATGAAAATTTTCTATTGCCGACATTTTAGTTATCTATCAAAGTTGTAAACTCCTTTTTTTTATGATATATTCTGGTTTAAGTTATCCTTTGCTGCATCGTAGAATGTAAAAAGGAGTCTGGGGTAGGTCGGAAGAGAGAGGCTGTATCCCGCATGCGGAAAAGAGAGTAGGTGGGGGAACAAAGAAGTGGGTCATTACAAGTGCAAGATTGATTGAATCAATCGATTATCTGAGACCTGATTTCGCTTTTTCGAGTGGTGATTACGAGGCCTCTTGGATTCAAATGGAAAGAATTCAATGTCAACTCCCTCCAGAGCAGTCGTTCGTGGTCTCACTTTTGACTTTTTATCACCTAAGTCCATTCTATTAATCAGCCATGTTACAAGATACAATGCTACTCTTCACTATATATACCAACAAAAGCAAAGCCATAAGATCCAAAATGCGCTGCTATCGGTTACCTAACTCGCTGTATATATGTTTCTTCCCTGCTAGTGTTTCCCTTTTCAGGATGTGCGAGTTGCCAGCACCCGTTGGGACATTTTGCGGCCGTGTCGACATGGACCAATTGCCTATTCTGGTACAGAGCGCACATCCATGACCGTAAGAGGCAAAAGTGGGCGCGCCCTTCCACCGTGTAGCCGTCGAGAACTGGACACACTGAGAGACAAAAGTACAATCTCGTGTTGAATCGACGTGTAAAGTTTTTGAGCAAGACCAGGCAAGAGCACCACGGAAAGCCATATGGGTTACAAGAAATGCGGGAAGGAGTGAAAGGGGCCTTGGAACAACAACGAAGTAAGATGAAGCCACAAAGAGCAAAGCAGTGAGCATCATGAGGATGAAACTCGGGCACAACAAGCGGGGGTCAATGATAGATGAGCAACATGTGCCAACGTGCAATAGAACAGAAGACAGAAGATGGCAACGTAGGTGGTAGACCGTGAAAATCTTGGGTTCCGCTTAATATTTTACCTCGATCATGGTGAAAGCTTTAGTTATAACCATGCGAATAAACAATATGATCCTTTCATGGAGTGGGAAGGAAAAGTAACGGCTTATCAAATAATCATCCTCTGCAAAATTCTTAAAAACAATGACTCACAATCGAAACACATATTCAACTAGTACAAAACTAGAAATTCAGATTTTCTCTTCGACTTCAAGCCCACCAATTCATTTCTCTCTATAGGATTTCACCCAGCTTGACATGATATGCATGGCGACAGTCAGCTCAACAATGATAGGCAACGCACATGTATTAAATAAATAAGCTTTTTAGTTAACATTTTAAAAGAGAAAATTGCTCTTGTAGTCCTCATTAAGGCACGCATTTGTCCAAGAAAACTATTTTTATTAAGTAATGTCAAACTTATCAGATAAAGGGGTAATAGGGTATAAAGCTCTTGAGAAAAACTTTGCATTCAACATTCTATATGTGAAAAACAGACCATCACTCAAAGGACTATTGGACCAAGATTGACTAACTACTAGTGAATATATTATTATTATATGTGATAGGCCTTGACGAAATGAGATGTCCAGAAGGTTAAGCACAAAATAACACAATGGCTGTTCACCACCGGGATGACATGACAAATAGACAGATTCATTTTAGTGCCAGTCACCCCTAAACAACTTCCCACCTGACCAAAATCCAATTTCTAAATAATATCTTTAAAAGATGAAAGAATTCAGATACCTCACAAAAATCTAAGCATCTTCCTTAAGATGCAACACTTAACATCCGTATGTCTGCAGCTCCACAAAAGGGTCCCAATTCAATATATTGTCTAGAAAGCTCTAAGACCAGAATCCTCCTAACCTTGGCTTAGTGATAGTCACGTTAAAATTCGAGTACTTGGTTTTTAACCTTAGACTTGGGGGTTATTATCCCACGACCTCTGAGCCCCGAGCTTGATAACTTGACCTCAGCTTGGCGTCGCCTTCTCCTTGCGCTCTTGGACAATTTACGTGAATCCTCATGTAATTCAACTTGCAGTTCCTTTCCATCTTCTGAACTACCCCTCGCACCTTAAGGGCCGATAACTATGATCCCCGCATTGATCATTTCCTGTTTTAAGCCCAAACTGAGCATTGCGGACAGCTTTCAATAGTTGCTTTGGGTAAGCATTTTGTCGGCACATACACTTTCTTACAATAATTGATTGTCTTTTTGACCTTTTCAAGTATGTGTCACTTCCTACCTCACCTTCACAATTTCTGAACTTCAGTTGGATGTGCCTTTTGTGTCTAAACTCATGTTGATAAATTGTTTGCATGAAACATTAAATCCCTTGTTTATATCTTGTAGACAAAATTAGAGAGGTGCTGAAGCTTGATCAGGAGATGAAAGATCTTGCTAAGCTACTTATTGCAGAGCAGTCACTTCTCATGTTTGGCAAATTGGCAGAGGATACAATTATGCTACAACTTTGAAATGTTCTTTAAAAGTAAAGGAGGTGGCATTGATGCACAGTGAAGGAATACTTGCTGGTGAAATGAAACATGGTCCTCTGGCTCTAGTGGATGGGAGTCTTCCCATTGTAGTGATTGCTACTCATGATGCTTGCTTCAGGTTAGTTTTTGTCACACAGGTTTACTCTCTATTTGTTCTGAAGCTGAAGGTGTCAATGTCAACAGCAAGCAACAATCAATTATTCAGCAACTCCATGCCTGCAAAGGACGCCTAATTGTCATGTGCTCAAGCGGGGATGCTGCAGTTGTGTCTCTTGGTGGAGCATGTAGAGTCATTGAAGTTCCTCAAGTGGAGGACTGTCTTCAGCCTATAGTCAATGCAGTTCCTTTGCAGGTACAGAGTACTTCCAATAGTTTTCTATGCTTGCCAAGATGCAACATCTTATTTTCCCACTCTACTGAATGGGTTCTAACTTGCTGAAGATGAAGCTTTGATGTTGATGAGGTGGAGCTGGATGGGAGCATTTAACTTTCTGTTTCCTTGATTTGTTTTATGCTCTCGGTGTTTGTTTTCACATCAAGAGTTCTAAAATTCTCTGGGATTTGGCGTTTTGTTCTAAAAGAGAGTATTTCTTTAAATATCGACAAAAACAAAAGAAATCATTTTTATTGATTGAGCCGTAACATTTTGCTGTTTTTATTTGTTTCTTTATTCATTGCTCATAGAGTATTTTTACACTCATGTTCTTCATTTCAAATAGCCTATTTCATTTTAGTAGATTTTGCTAATTTGTCGGACATGAGATGATTTTTAACATTTGGGGTGCAATTGTTGACATATCATCTCACGGTCCTAAGAGAATACAATGTCGACCGGCCCAACAACCTCTCAAAGAGTGTGACAACAAAGTAGAAGCCCACCAATAAATTTCTTTTGATTGTGTTAACCCGACAATGAAATGGATTATGTCATGAAAATGTAAAGCATCTTAATGACACAGAATATGCATTCTGCTGAACACTTGTACTTTATTGAATGGCAACCACTACAAGATATTTCTTTATGATCAATTAGGAAAAACTATTGCAACCCACCTTTTGTGTGCATTTGCGGCTTGTTATGTATTTACTTTTCAGTCTGCCTCAAAGCGTCATACTCATGGTACCTGAACATCGTTTTATTATTGACATAACAATGATGACAACTTACTTTCATCGGTGACGCTATGAAATTTAGAGTAATACGTTGTTCATTAATGTCTTCATCTTAAAGGTCAAGAAAAAGTTCTATTGCTAAAAATATTAGTTATCGTTTTTAGCATTTAGCGGGAAACTCCATTTTTTTTATGGTGGACCTTTGATTGAAGTATCTTTTGCTATGTCACAAGATATCAAAGGAGCCAGGTAAAGGTTAGAAGAGGGATATTGTATCTTTTTTGGGGAAAAAAGAGCAGGCGGTACAACAAAAAAATGTGTGTCGTTAAAGGTGCCAGATTTTGATGGAATCGATCAAGTATCTGAGACTTGCTTCTTTTGTGGAGATCGGTTTTTTTTTTTTTTTTTTTTTTTTTTTTTTTTTTTGCGCGTTTTGCAGTCTCTCAAGTTGTGATTGTCGCGTCGGTCGCCAAACCGCTAGTTGACTTCTGGTTTGTACCTTTCTTAGGAAATAGTCCAAGGTTAATTGTATCATGGTCTGATTTCCTTTTTCAGTATGATATTGTAAGGAGAGGCCTCACGTATTCAAATAGAAAGAATTTCAATGTCAACTTGCCGCAAAACTAGTCCATTCTGTCAATTAGTCGTGCATGGAAAATACAATGCCACTCTCAGAAGATACCAACAGAAACAAAACCCAAAGTTCCTACTTGCCGCTGTTATTGGTTGTCGAAGGCAACGTTGTCATGTTTCTTCCCTAGTTGTATTATCTTTTCCAGGATTGTGCTGGTTGTGGGCATCCAGAGGGATATCTGCGGCCGTGTCAAGATGAGCCAATCCCCAAGCAATTCCCAATTCCAGCGCAGAGCGCGCATCCATGGCGGTAACAAGCAAGAGCGGCTGGGCTCTTCCACCATGTAGGCAGCAAGAAGGGAACACAGCAACATGCATAGATACCCACATAAGAAGGTGTTAGGAATAACGAATCCCCGAAAAACCGGATTCGACACTAAATCGAACCCCTAAATCAATGCGGAAGACGAAGCCCGAGAAAATCACGTATCACCGATCCTAAAGAACACCACGGAATCGAGCGTACCATGTTAGCCACAGATTAAACACCAATGCTGAAAATCGAGGAAAAATTCTGATCCGATGATGTCAATTCGCCTTGAAGAGGGAAACGGCGTCGCCTTAAGCGTTTGGAGGAAAAATGAGTGAGAAGAACGTACGTTGGAATTATGCCAAAAGGTGTCTTCTCTCTCTCTCTCCTCCCTTTTATACCTTCCCCCATCCACGGGCCCTATTCCCGTGGGCCGGCCTTTTTGGGCCCAACTTGGGCGGACGGGCCAACTTAGGCCCATCTCCATAAATAAAACCATCATCCCCCACTCGCACATGGTGGTCCAAAAACCAACATGGGCGAACAGGCCTTACTCAACCCCATCAGAGAAAAATCCATCATAGACTCTCACTTAACATGGTGGGCTGAATAGAATCCTCTTTTCCTCTCTTCAACATTCATACCGGTGAATAATCCATGCGACCAAAGCATACTTTGAGAGCTCGTTGCCATACATCTGTTAGGAATATATAGCAGCTCATAATGGGCATCACATCCTAAGTAGATTTAGTATGCAGTACCTTAGATCGATCGATCACATTTATATCTCTCTTGATCTCTTTTAAACAATGATATATATATATATATATATATATATATATATATATATATATATATTGTATTCACAATTATGATTATCACAAAGACAGTCATAATTGGTTAACCGGTGAATACAAAACTACAATGTGATTCTCTAAATTCGATCTTCCTCTTTCCTTCAAACTCTCAATTTCAGTTCAGCTTGCTTTTCTAGAAATGCCCCATTAGATCGAATCAAACTCATGCCCATTAGCAACATCCTAAGATAGCAAACATTAAATAGAAATCTTGAGAATAAGTAAGAGTCATGAGGGGACTAAAATTGAGGAACTCTTTTCCTCAAGAGTCTCACACGACATAAAAGTTGAGATCAAACTTTTGTCACTCTTATTGGTCGTCTTATGCATACGTAGTATGAAATACGTATTACGGTATTAATTCCTTTCCCATGGAGCGTATGTTTACACCTTTCAATACCGTACAGATGATAGTTCAGACATACCTAATGTCTAACTTGAGTTCACGTATCTACTCATTCACAAAATTCATCGAACTCACATCGGCATTTTAGACGAGATAAAGTAAAATATGTTGGGTATTTTACTTTCGGACATAGTAAGTATTATGTCATCATCTTAACACTCAGTTAAGGCGACATACGTGTTTAAGCTTGAGCTCTCGATTATCACCTAGATAATAAGCTTAAAAACAGTCTCATCTCTATTTATCACATAGCAAATAGAGGCGATTACCCGTGTGAGTGGGCTAATCTTATATCTGTCCGACATACTTCTCAACTTAAAATAATGCACTGAGCATTAAGATGTATAAATATCAAACAAAGATTCATAGGCATTAATGATGAAAACAGGAATTCATCAAATTGTGAACACTTAGGGAAATTACAATATTCAGTACATCAACCTCTACGCAACCCTAGAGATTTCATATGGCCACAAAACACATCTATAGGTATTGGCTTTGTCATAGGATCTGCTACCATTCTATGCGTAGTATGTACTCTAAGTTCACATCTTTACGTGCAATCATATCCTTGACAAAATTATACTTGGTATCTATATGTTTGGTCTTGTCATGATATTTTGGATCTTTGGTGTACACTTTTACTGTTTGGCTATCACAATTAACCAACAATGAATCTGCAGCACTTCCAATAACACCTAAATGATCCAAAAAATCTCTTAAGCCAAACATCTTCTTATACTGCTGCTGATAATGCCACGAACTCAATTTCTATCGTGGATAAGGCTATACACTTTTGTTTCTTACTGCTCCAACATATGGTGCCATTATTCAGTAAGAAAACAAACCTAGAGGTAGATTTTCTTTCATCTAAATCTCCTCTCCAATCAGTATAATAATAGCCTTAGAGTCACAGATCCTTTCCTTAATAACTCAGTATATAATCAGCAGTTCCCTTTAGATACCTTAGTATTTTCTTAACCGCTTTCCATTGTGCTGGACCTGGATTGGATTGGTATCTACTCACCATTCCAACTGCAAAAACATATGTCAGATCTTGTACACATCATAGTGTACATCAAGCTTCCAACAGCACTAGCATAAGGAACATGTTTCATTTGTTCCTTCTCATGTGGAGTTCCTGGACACAGTGTATGGCTCAATCCTTCACCTTTTGCAATAGGAGTGTTTATGGGTTTACAGTCTTGCATACAAAATCGTTCAAGAACCTTATTTATATAGGTTTCTTGCGAAAGAGACAATGATCTCTTCGAACGATCTCTTGAAATCTTAACTCCAAGAATGTATGCAGTCTCACCCATATCCTTCATCTCAAAGTTAGAAGACAACCATCTCTTGACAGTATTAACAAACTCCATATTGCTTCCGGCAATTAGTATATCATCAACATATAATGATATGATCACAAATTGATCATTGGATCTTTTGATATATACACAATAATCCTCATCAATCATTGTAAAATCATATGTCATTATGGCATTATGAAAACATATATACCATTGTTTTGATGACTGCTTAAGGCCATATATCGACCTCAAAAGTCGACATACCTTTTCTTCTTGGCCTTTCACTATGAAGCCAACAGGTTGTTCCATATATTTCTTCCTCTAATTCTCTATTGAGGAAAGCAGTCTTTACATCCATCTGATGTAACTCAAGATCCATACTAGTCACTATTGCCAGAATAATGCGAATCGAGGTAAATCTCACTACAAGAGAAAACGTATCTTCATAATCAATTCCTTCCTGTTGATTATACCCCTTCGCCACAAGGCGAGCCTTATGCCTTTCTATCGAGCCATCAGCCTTTCGCTTTATTATTGAGAACCCACTTGTTCCCAATAGCTCTGCATCCTTTTTGGAAGATCAACCAGTTCTTAGACTTGGTTTGACTTCATTGACTCATTTTCCTCTTCCATTGCATGAATCCATTTTTCCTTACTAGGGCAATTCAGAGCCTCATTAATATTTCTTGGCTCATTCTTATCTTGTGAAGCAACCATAAAAGTTTCCCCTTCAATGTTAAAGCGTCGACGGGGAATACTTTGGCGACTTGTTCACCGTATGGGAGATTGTACACTTAGCACATCATTCCCCATTATGCTCCCATTTGGATTAGATAATGATGACGTCGTCTCATCATGTGGTTGCAATTGAGAATGAGTTGAAATTAATTCATCACTTCTCATATTACTCCCACTTGGACGAATTCCACTAATATCATTATCTTAATCCAAGATTTCAAAATAGAAAGTAATCTTCCCTATTTCGCCCTTCTTAAGAAATTCATCCACTAAGAATATGACATCATGTGATTCAAATTCATTTATACTCCCACTTTCCTGCTCACCTATGAACACATACCATTTTGAGTGTTCGGAGTATCTCATGAAAATACTCTTATTTCCTTTGGGACTCAATTTCCCAAACTTGTGAGAGGACTCATGTGTATAGGTAGCATAACCCTATGGCTTAAGAAAACTTAAGCCCGGTCTTCTACCTATCCATAACTCATATGGAGTGGAAGCAACTGATTTGGAAGGCATCCGGTTAAGTATATAGGCAGCAGTTAACAACGCATCACTCCAAAAAGTGATAGGTAAGTTAGCATGCGCCATCATGGACCTAACCATTCCAGTAGAGTTCTGTTTCTTCTTTCTACAACACCATTTTGTTGAGGAGTATATGGAACAAACAACTGTCTTTCTATTCCTTTTTCATTACATAATTTTCTGAATTCATCAGATAAATATTCTCGACTTCGATCGGATCTCAATGCTTTTATTTTCTTGTCTAATTGATTTTCTACCAGGTTCATAAATCTTTTGAAACAACATAATGCTTCAGACTTATGATAAATCAAATAGACATATACGAATCGAGTATAATCATTCATTAAAGTGATGAAATAAACAGCCACATGCCTTCCTCTCAAATTTATTGAACCACAGACGTCAGAATGGATTAAATGCAGAGAAAATTAAGCTCTTTTATCTTTTCTAAATGGTTTCCTTGTTGTTTTCCCTACTAGGCAATGCTTACATATGGACAAATCGACTTTTTCAATGTCACCCAACAAACCTTCTTTGGCTAGCCTATTCATACATTGTTGGCCCATATGACCAAGTCTAGCATGCCACACAATCACATCATTGTCATATAAAGAAGAAGACGTGAAAAGGGAATAACAATTATTGACATCACCACAGTCAACATATAGTACAATAAAACCATCCAAAAAATAACCACAACCATAGTAGTTTGTATCCAAATACAAATCTACACTTCTATTATGGAAGTTCATTCTAAAACCAAGCATAACCAACACCAAAACAGACACAAAATCTCCGGAGCATATAGAACATTAATGTGCGTCCATCACTCATGTTCAATTGGCAGGTGCTAATTCCTTTACTTCAGCTCTGGAGTTGTTTCCCATATGGATCCACTTAGTTCCAGTTGGTACTTGTCGGAATTCCACGAAGGATTCTCTATCCTTCCCTCTATGGTCTGTCGCTCCTGAATCTACAGTCCACAAAGGATTGGATTCAGCCAATAATACAGAACTTGACACATAAGCAAAGTTCTTAAATGTACAAGAGGTGTTTACCTTTTTCGGCTCACAACAGTTACGAGCATAGTGACCTCTCTTGTCACAATTGTAACATCTCACCCATGACATTTTCTTCACTTGAGGACATTTTCCTCTCTTGTGTTGGTTAACTCTTGATTTCTTACAACAAGGACTTGATCTTTTGTATTCCCACATATTGAACGAATCAATACGCTTGCGCTTAGAGCTCAAAGCCCTTTCTGAGCTAGAACTAGCATTGCAAATGTCCGTTTCCGGCTCAAATGCCGTTAGGCGGTCCTCTCCTAGCTCAAGGTGGCGCATGGCATCCTCAAGATCTTCCATAACATGGTCAAGAGCTTCTAGTGCTTCTTGCTTTTCAAGCACATATTGAATCTTCATATTCAATATTTCAAAATTGTCGCCGTTCATATCAGCAATTACGTTCTTAGTTGCTGAAATCATCGATTTGAACACATCAGACATACATGCACGGATAATTAATGCCTATCATTTATGCATCCACTTTGCATAGACCCATCATATCAATGAACAATTTCAAGTAAGGTTTCAGAATCAAAAGGTCACTACGTTTCCAATCATCCTCCAAAATCCTAACTCAAAATTATTATTAATATAATTGTCTTATTCAAAATCAATTCTATGAAGCTACAAAAGCTTCTAAAACTACCCATAGCTAATTACCCACAGCAACCAGCAATAACAGAAAGTAACAATATCTAACATCTAATAGAATAACAATGCTTTCACTTTAATACAACAATACATTACACTAAGCAATATATACAGAGATAAAATATCAACGTGGAAAGAGATATTCACATAAAAAACATCTCAAATTAATCTAAGAAATAATTAGGGAATGTCCCTTCTAATCTTCAAAACATCTGAGAAATTTGAAGGCACATTTGCCAACCATGGTAAAACTTTTGGAGAGCTTTCATGTCGCCTCCAAAGCGCATTCACTCGGTGCCATGTGGCACTCAATCTAAGGGTTGAAGTTTTGGTTAACTCAATCCTATAGTACTCTCTCACAAAAGCTTCCACTAGCTTCCTATAACCCGGGACCACGTTGACCTCCCAAAGCCGATCAAACACTGCTTGCCATTCAGGTGGAAGAGTGTTTATCAAAGCCGGCACCTTCTCGAAATCCGGCATAAGATAACCATTTCAGATGATTTCTTATATCATCTGATTGACCCTGACCACATGTGATACTAAATCACCGTCATGCCACCGATAATTAGCTAAATCTGACATCAGCCTTTTAAGTCTTGCATTTCCTTCTTCCGTTCTCGGGATTACAGGCATCATTGCATTGCGCATCATAGTTCCTGCAACAAATGCAGAACTAAAAATGGATCACTTATAATCCATAATAAACATTAGGGAAAATACATAATTTTCCAAAATTCATGCAACAAATGCAGAATTAAAAATAGATTACTTATAACCCACATAGGCATGATTGAAAAAGAAACAAAATCCTTTTTTTTTTTTTGGGTCAACGGTCAACGGTCGGTCAACGATTAGTCAACGGTCAACGGTCAACGGGCGCGCGGGTCGGCTGACCGGTCGGACCGGACGGACCGGTCGGGCCGGTCGGGCCGGTCGGACCGCTCGCACAGACCGACGCACATGCGCGCGCGTGCGCGAAGCCGATGTCACGCAGACGTCGGCCGGCACGTGCCGCGCGCGTGCCTGCGTCTGCGGATCGGGTCGGGTCGGGTCGTCGTCAGGTCGGGTCGCCGGCCGGCCAACGGTCGTCGTCGATGACATCATCCCGACGGTTACCGACCGTTGGTGACGTCACGATGACGCGCACGCGTCGGTTCGCGACCGGCCGTGCGCGTGCCGGCAGGGCTACGGCTTGCCGCGCCGCACGCGCAACGTTTGCCGCGACCGGCACATGTAGCGCACGCACCGGCCATGGCCAGCGCTCGAGCGCGTGCGGCGGCGGCCGACGACATGTCGCCGGACTCGTCTCGACGTCCTCTTTCACCCAGTCCATTCAGAATTCGATTTCGACTTACGAAAAATCGAAAAAATGGCTGAACGGCGCTCGGGTGTCGGGATTTCTCACCCCGATCTGTACGGCCGAATTTCTTTCGCCAAAAATCAATCAAAAAACATCGAACAGATCGGGAAAACGTGAACTAGGGCTCGATACCAATGTTGGGAATAACGGATCCCCGAAAAACCGGATTCGACATTAAATCGAACCCCTAAATCAATGCGGAAGACGAAGCCCGGGAAAATCAAGTATCACCGATCCTAAAGCACACCACGGAATGGAACGTGCCTTTGTTAGCCACAGATTAAACACCAATGCTGAAAATCAAGGAAAAATTCGATCCGATGATGTCAATTCGCCTTGAAGGGAAACGGCGTCGCTTTAAGCGTTTGGAGGAAAAAGGAGGGAGAAGAACGTACGTTGGAATTATGCCAAAGGTGTCTTCTCTCTCTCTCTCCTCCCTTTATACCTTCCCCATCCACGGGCCCTATTCCCGTGGGCCGGCCTTTGGGCCCAACTTGGGCGGACGGGCCAACTTAGGCCCATCTCCATAAATAAAACCATCAGAAGATTTCGAGCGAGACGATGCAAGAGGACCATAACACAAATAACAAGAGATAGGGGAAATAGCGAAAGGGGCCCGGGACCAACAAAGCTGCAAGGGAAGCCACCGAGAGCAAGGCGCGAGCATCGTGAGGATGGGAGACGCCCGGGCACAAGAATCGGGAGCCAACGACAGAAGAGTAACGAGTGCCAATGCGCCGTACAAGACATTACAGAAGACGGCAAGGAAGATGTGGAAAGGGTGGGTGTCAATTGGGGACGCAGATTTCTCTTGGTGTTTCAGCTGGAGGAGGTTGAGCAGCGCGGAAACAAGAAAGGCGAGAATGGCGTGGACGGGAGTGAAGGCAGGAGAACCTCGGACGTTTGCGAGGGGACCACGGCGGATCAGCATCGGGGTCGGCTCCTGTAATCCCCACGTCCTATGTCGAAGATGATTATCGACACGATCGGAGAGAGATGGCTAGAGTAGGGGCAGATCTTGGGGGTTTTATTGTTGAAAAAGAGGTCGGGTGGTCGTACCGCACAGGCGGATCTGAGAAGCTTCCCAGCAGTTTACCACGACATTGGTCGTCGTCCTTCACCTTGCGTCTTCCCATGCTTTTACATTTGGTCGAAGACTTCTGATTTGCGAGCGACTCACTTTTGCGACTTTGCCTTGGCATTTACGGGGGAATATATTGGCTGAGCGATGACGTGCGACGTCGGTCTCATGCAATATTTTCTTATATTTTCTTAACTCGCCTTCTTGAGGACGGGTCCATAAAGAAAGTCATTTCCCGGAAAGTGACTCTGTATTTGATAAAAAATTGGAAAAAAATCTGAAAAGTATTTTCCATCAATTGATTAAAAAATTGGAAAAAAATCTGAAAAGTATTTTCCATCAATTGATTAAAAAATCTAACGGTGAAATGTATTATGTAATGAGAATGTAAAGCATCTTTCTAATACAAAGTATACGTTCTGTTGATCACTTGTATTTTATTGAATGGTAGCCTCTACAAGATCTTTGTTTAAGATCAATTAGAGAAAACTGTCGTAATCCACATTTTGTGCATTCCCCCTCAAAGTGTTGCACTCATGGTACTTGAACATTGTGTCCTAGTTGACATAACAAACAACAATGATTACAACTTAGTTTTATCTGAGATGTTATGCAATTTAGAGCAATTTGTTGTTTCGTTAATACCTTTATCTAAAAGGTCACAAAAAGTTCTATTGCTAGAAATGTTAGTAATTGTATTCAGCATTTAGTAGGGAATTCCTTCTTCTTCTTTTTTATAGAGGACTTTGATTGATGTATCTTGGGCTGCATCATGAGATGTAAAAGGAGTCCAGTGGAGGTTGGAAGAGGAAGATTGTATCCTTATTCAGGAAAGAAGTGCAGGCAATATAACAAAAAGTGTGTGCTATTAAAAGTGCAAGAAGGATAGAATCAATCGAGTACCTGAGACATGATTTGCTTTTTTCACGGAGATCGGTTTTTGCCATTAAAGATGCCTCTCGATTGTTGACTGCTGCGTCAGTCATCAACTCTTGGTTTGTACCTTTCTTGGGAAAAGGTCCGAGGCAACATGTGCCGTGTTCTAATTTCCTTTTTCAGCGGGATATTTACTCCATGATGTGGTCCAATATGCAGACATGCCGAGTATTCAATTGGAAAGAATTTCGAAGTCAAGTTTCTCCAAAGCTGTCCATTCTAACAATTGATCATATTTCGAAAATAAAAAGCTACCCTACAGAAGCAAAACCATAAGCTCCTGCTGTCACTGTTATTGGTTGTCAAGCACAACCTCGTCATGTTTCTTCACTAGTCGTGTTATCTTTTCCAGGGTTGTGCTAGTCGTGGGCCCCGCCTAGCACAACCGTGGCCGTGTCGGCACGGAGCCATTCCCAATTCGGGCGTAGAGTACACATCCATGTTGGTACGAGGCAAAGGCAGGGCTGCCCTCACACCATGTGGTCGGCAAGAACGGAACATGGGGACAAAAATAGATACATCTTGCGTTGAACCCACATGTGAAGGTTTCGAGCGAGACGATGCAAGAGGACCACATAAAACAACACAAATAACAAGAGATAGGGGAAACGGTGAAAGGGGCAAGTTTGTGATTTTTTATGAGAAAAAAATTAGGGTCAAATTAGTATTTGGTCTAAAGTTGGTGATTTTTTATAAGACAAAAAACAGTTTAGGGTAGAATTAGAATAATATCAAAAGTTGAAGGATTTTTACAAGACAAAAAAAATAACATAGAAATATTGTAGAATTGGAATTCGAGGTAAAGTTAAAATTTAAAAATGGCATTAGACCCTCCTCATATTCCAAAATTTTGGGTCTCCATCTTGTCATCGAAGAAGACTCTCTCCTCCTTTCCAAAATTCACTCTCACCTTCGCTCCCAGTCCGTTGCTTTCTCTGGCGCATTATTGCTACCTCCACCTCCAGGAGCCCCATCCACTGCTAGAATATGGCAGCACCAAATTTCGCACTGGAACTTGCACCAGTAATTTTAAATTGCACGCCAAATGTTTGCACAATTACTTCTTTCCCTATTCAGATCTGGACATGGGGTTTACAGGGATCTAATGGGTGAAGTTTCCAGTGTTGAGTTAATTGGGAGAACTGTGTGAATGGACATCTTAGTTTTGGCGAGGATTTTATATTTATTGGGAAAAATTACAAAGGAAAAATAGATGAAAAGAGAATGAGTCAAAGTATATATATATATGGGTAGGCGATTTTTATGGAAATGTGAATGTTTAAAAGGAAGAATCATTTTTTTCACAACCAAAACACAACAATAAGTATAATCCTCAATAAGAGTAACACGATGTGCGTAGTGTGTATTTTCATCCTCGTTTCAAATCTTTATAATAAAGATTGACCGCACATTCCACAGTGACGAAAATGAAATTTCAAATCTCTATTGTACCTTTCTAGACGGCAAAAATTGACTTAAAAAAGATTCTGATTTCATTCATTCTACTCGGCCTAACCACATTTAGCTAATTGCAATGAAATCACTACAAGATATATTGATGTAATTTGCAATTGTAGGGGAGAATACTGAAAGTAATTATCAATATGAAACAAAAATAGTGGGAAAAAAATGGGATTTTGCCTCATTTCTAATCTAAGGTGTAAGAGGAAAAAAACGATGGCGTAAAATAAAACGGAAAGGAATATGAAGACGACCTTGGACATTGAAGAACAAGCGCAGCACGGCTAATTGGTGAAAATCGATAGACGCTCATTCACCTTTTTGGGCTAGCAAATGTTTAAGATCGGAAGAATAAATTGGGCCTCAAAGAAGGGCCAAGGCCCACGAACAACTCCAGAACAACCGTCACTTCCCAAATGGAGAAGGCCTTTTTTCCTTCTTTTTCTTTTCCTTTTTTTTTCCTCGGTAAATAGTTTTGATCCTCTTCTTCAAAAAATGTCCCCGCTGTTGGCGAGTGACTATCACCAGTAATTCTAAATTGCGCGCCAAACACTCCATTCCTTTTTTTTTTTTTTTTTTTTTTAATGGATGCAGAATCGTGTCTGATTAAATGCAAAATACAAGCATAAAATGACCTTTATATAATAATTATGACATGATTTCTCTAATTTATTCGAGTTCTCAATAATATAATATGAATTCTTGATAATACTGTTCATACTTTTGGTTTTATAGAATGATATAGGCAGCAGCCTTCAGAAGTGATCTCCATCTCTGGCTACTTCTCTCTTTCTCTCTCTCTCTCTCTAAGGAGGAGGCGGACGTGGGCACGGAAGGCGAAGGGGGAAGAAGGGGAGAAATGTGCGGCATATTCGCCTGCCTGAACTACAGTGTGAAGAGCGAGAGGAGCTAAATCCTCCAGGTCCTCTTCAACGGCCTCCGTTGCCTCAGTACCGCGGCTACCACTCCGCCGGCGTCTCCATCGACGCCTCCTCCGTCTCCCTCCTCTTGTCTTTCGCCAGGAAGGCAACATCGAGTCCCTCGTCAAATCCGTCTACCATCGAGTCCCTCGTCAAATCCGTCTCTACCAAGGTATACCCCCCCCCCCCCCCCCCCCCAATTCTCCTTCTCGCGCTCGAATTTCCGCTTACCTCATGATCTGACGAAGCTTTCTTCTATATTATGCTTCTCGTTTGATTTGGAAATTGATTTCGGAACGATCGATTGCCCCGTTTAGTTTTTCTCTCTGGTCTTTTTTTCATGAAATTGATTTACAGATATGCTTTTTGAGCAGGCATGCACCAGTCAAATAGTTGTTATGGCTATGTTAGCTTTAGCAATTGGAGGGGACACTATTTCTAATCAAGCGATAAGAGAAGCAAAAATTGATTGTCTTTTTTACCTTCCAAGTATGTTTCACTTCCTATCTCACCTTCACAATTTCTGAACTTCTGTTAAACGTGCCTTTTTTGTCCAAACTTTGTTAAAAAATTGTTTGTATGAAACATTAAATCCCTTGTTAATATTTTGTAGACAAAGTTAGAGAGGTGCTGAAGCTTGACCAGGAAATGAAAGATCTTGCTAAGCTACTGATTGCAGAGCAGTCACTTCTCATGTTTGGCAGAGGATGCAATTAAGCTACAGCTTTGGAAGGTTCTTTAAAAGTAAAGGAAGTGGCATTGATGCACAGTGGAGGAGTACTTGCTGGTGAAATGAAACATGGTCCCCTAGCTCTAGTGGATGAGTCTTCCCATTGTAGTGATTGCTACTCATGATGCTTGCTTCAGGTTAGCTTTTGCCGTACAGGTTTACTCGCATCTGTGAAATCTCTATTTGTAATAAAGCTAAAGGTGTCGATGTTAACAGCAAGTAACAATCAGTTATTCAATAACTCCATTCCCGCAAAGGATGCCTAATTGTGATGTGCTTAAGGGGGGATGCTATAGCTGTATCTTTTGGTGGAGCATGTAGAGTCAAAAAAGTTCCTCAGGTGGAGGACTGTCTTCAGCCTGTAGTCAATCTAGTTCCTTAGGTACAGAGTACTTCCAATAGTTTTCTACGATTGCCAAGATGCAACATCTTTTTTTTCCTTTACTACCGAATGCGTCGTAACTTGCTGAAGATGAAATTATGATGTAGATGAGGTGGAGTTGGATGGGAGCATCTAGCTTTCTGTTTCCTTGATATGTTTTATGCTCTTGGTGTTTGTTTCATGAAGAATTCCAAAATTCTCTCTATGATTTGGCGTTTACTTCTAAAAGAGAGCATTATTTTTAAGTCTTAACAGAAACAAAAGAAATCGGTCTTATTGATTGAGCCATAACATTTTCCTTGGTTATTTATTCATTGCGTATAGAGTATTTTCATATTCTTGTTCTTCCTTTCAAGTAATCTGTTTCATTTAACTAGATATCGCTAATTCATTGGACATAAGATAATTTTTAACATTTGTGGCGCAGTTGTTGGCGTATCATCTTACGGTCCTAAGAGGATACAATGTCGACCAGCCTAGGGACCTTGCAAATAGCGTGACAACAAAGTAGAAGCCTACTAAGAGATTTCTTCTGATTGTGTTTACTCGGCAATGAAATTAGGCCATGAGAATATAAAGCATCATTCTGATACATGGTATACATTATGCTGATTACTTGTACTTTATTGAATGATAGCCCTTGCAAGATCTTTCTTTATGATCAATTAGGAAAAACTTTCGTAATCCACCTTTTTGCATGTTCATGGCTTGTTATGCATTTACCTATCAATTTGCCTCAAAGCGTTGTACTCATGTACCTAAATATTGTTTCATGATTATCATGACGGCAACTACAATTTAGTTTCATCAGGGATGCTATGCAACTTAGAGCAATATGTTGTTCATTAATGCTTTCGTCTTAAAGGTCACGAAAGAAGTTCTATTGCTGAAAATATTGTATCTAGCATTAGTAGAGAACTCCATTTTTTTTTTTTTTATATGGTGGACTTTGATTGAAGTATCTTTTGCTACATCATGAGATGTAAGAGGAGTTTGGTGGAGTTTGGAAGAAGGAGATTGTGTCACAAAAAATGCGGATTATTAAATGTGTAAGATTGATGGAATCGATCAAGTGTCTAAGATCACCGATATCGATTTTTGTTGTTAAAGATATATCTCGAGTGGTGATTGTTGCGTTAGTCATTCAAATTGCAAGTTAACTCCCAATTGATACCATTCCTAGGAAATATAATCCGAAACAAATTGTATCGTGTTCTGATTTCCTTTGTTAGTATGATATTTAACTCCATATATAGTCCAATTTGTAGACACAGAGAGGTCTCATGTATTTTATTTTTTTGGTCGAAAGAGGTCTCATGTATTTGAATGGAAGGAATTTCAATGTCCAAGTGCCCCAAAGAAGTCGATTTTATTAATTAATAATATTTTGAATATACGATTCGGCTCTCCCTAGACACCAACAAAAGCAACATCATAAGCTCCTACCGGCGCCGTTGATGGTTGTCCAACGCAATATTGTTATTTCTCTTCCTGACTCGTGTTTCACTTTCCAAGGAGAAACATTCAGTGGCTTGTGCGTTTTGTCAACTTTGACCAATTACAATTTGACCCATCTATACTGACGTGAATTTAATTAAACAAAATAAAAATTTCAGTCCTCCCCCATCTGCAGTCCAACTCACTTTTCTGGCCGTCGGCGCTTCCTCCATCATAGAGCACCACCCCGTTCGGCCAGCATCCCCACTTCTTTCGACGTCACGTGCAGTCGACCCAAGCTAGCTTTTTCATCATGCTCGCGGTCGGCTCAGTCCTTGCCTATTCAGATCTGAACTGGAGTCGTACCTCCAGATCTGCAAGCCTAGCTCGTCCATAGCTCGTCCATGGTTGTGAGCCTTGACGGCGAGCTCGAGGTCCATTGGCCATGAACTGCGCTCGGTCGTCGGTAGGGCTTCAGATCTGGAGTGATTGGATCATGCTCGGGAAGAAAGCATGGCTTCCGCTCCCTCTGCTTCAGATTTGAAATGAAGCCGTGCTTTCTTCAACAGGGAACTGAAGGCATGGCTCCCAGATCTGAAGCTGCCTGCAGATTTGGCCATGACTGCTCGTCCATGGCTGTGATGGGTAAGGTCGAGATCCCGAAGACCATGGAGCGGAGGTCGCGGCTATAAAGGGAGGAGAAAGGGAGAGCAGAAGTAAAGGTGGGGGGTTTGGATTTTCACTTTCCATGATAGGATATGTAAACACGTGTATTAAATATGAGTAAAAAAATATATGCCGTGTGGAGCGTTGATATGGTCGCACCACATCTACAGTTTCTACGAGGAAATCTACAGTCTGCACAGGAGATTCACTCCCTAGCTCTCACATCTACGGTCCACCTCACTCTTCTCCCCGTCTACACTTTCTCCTCCGTCTCCGGCCACATCGAGCCTAACCTCCCCGTATCCCTCCGCCGCCGTCGCTACCTGAGGAGTTACCAATGCTGAGTCGAAGGAGAGAACTGCCGGAGGGGCGTGTTTGCAGATATGCAAGTCGAACACCGTCGCTGGCGGCCCTGGACGGGTCGCTGTCACCGGAGCCACGGTTGCGGATCTGGAAGTCGGTGTGTTGGTGGTGGGCACCCCGTAGGACATCTGGGGCCGTGTCAACCTGGACTGATTCCGGATTCTGGGTCGCTTCGGCGTTCACATGCTGGCGCGTAAGAGGCAAGGGTGGCGGGGCTGCCGGTTGGCCAGGACGGAACACGTGGACGAAAACATACAAGAGGAGCATGGAAAGCAACACTAATGACAAGAGATAGGGGAAAGAGTGAAAGGGGCGCCGGACCAACAACGACATGAGGGACGCCACGGAGAGTGTGGCGGCGAGCATCATGAGGATGGGGAACGCTCGGGCACAACAATCGGGAGCCAACGACAGGTGAGCAACGAGGGCCAATGAAAAGTAGAACAGAAGAGAGAAGACGGCGAGAGAGGTGGCGAGAGGGTGGGTCTCGAATGGTGACGCTTTCCCTTGGAATTTCACCTCGACGAGGCTGATCAGCCCACTAATAAGAAAGCCGACAACGGTGTGGAGGGCAGGGAGGTCAGGGGAACCCCGGGCGTTTGTGTGGGGAGGACCGCCGGTCGGCATCGTGCTGGGCTTCTGGAGGATCTCGTAGTGCTATGTAGAGGATGATTATTGAAATGATCAGAGAAAGAGACGGCCGAGAGGAGTTTTATAAGGTCGAGTCATTCCCTTTGCCGAAGCCGAGGCCGGGGAATCTCCTATTGGCTAGTGGGAACGGGTGGGGCCGAATATTTGCTATTGGGAACGGCTGGGGCCGAAGCCGAAGCCGGGGAATCCCCTATTGGCTATTGGAAAGTTGGGAACGGATGGGGCCGAAGCCGAAGCCGGGGAATCCCCTATTGGCTATTGGAAAGTTGGGGCTTTTTCTCTTTTTCGCAGTAAGCCTAAAACTGGGGTCTGATAAGGTGGAATTCCTTTGATTGGGAAGACAAAGCCGAAGCCAAGGATCAAGCCAAGGATCAAGCCAAGCAACTTTCGCGTACTCGACGTACTCGCCTTACACGCCTTTTACCATTTTCTTTTTAATACCACCCTCCTTTGACGAGAAAGGGTTGTTGAGACACTCCACTCCACTCCACTCCACTCCACTCCAGACAAACTGGAAAATCAAGGACACGTGTCATCCACCCACATTCAGCAATTCAAAATTTTGCTCTCCTTTCTCCTCTGCTCTCTATTCCATAGGCCCTTGCCCACCTCTCATGCACACGCTCTTGACGCTCTCTCTCTCCTCTGACTAAGGTCCACTCCCAATTCTATCATAAGATGAAAAAACTATCAACTTTAAGTCTAATCTCAATTTTTCTCTAAACTTTTTTAATCTCATAAATTTGCCTCCATTAATCTTTCGTCTAAAATTCTCGAGCGAACTTTTCGAGAACCCTTAGGCCAAGTATCTCCAACGCGAGTATCTCAAGCGTGAGCTCTCCGACCGCGACAAATTGAAGACTCCCAAGCACGAGAGTTTGAGTACCAAGCCCAAAATCGAAGATCCTTGTGAGATGAAAGGGAGACACTCTTAAGAGTAAGAACAATTGAAGAAAATCAATCCTATCTTTTTCAAAAAAAAATTTACCCAAATATCATATCCAATAAGATGTCATTTGAGCTGATATGAAAATTCATCTCAAAAAAATATTTTTTGGTTGTGAAATTTTAGGAAAAAAAATTTGTAGTGATGTCATTAAAGCCACATCACTAAGGACAATTGGACAGAGAGTTAACGGTTGCAGATATAAGATTTAAGTAAAAGTTGATGATTTTTTATAAGATCAAAAAAAAATTTAGGATCAAATCAAGATTGGATCTAAAGTTGATGGTTATTTATAAAACAAAATAATTTAGGATAACATTAAAATAAGATTAAAAGTTGAGAGTTTTTTATGAGATAAAAGAAAATTTGGGATAGAAATTTTGTTGAAAATTTGACTTTCCTAATTTCCCTAATTTTGGGTCTCCCTCTGGTTGTCGAAGAAACTCCCTCTCCCTCGTATTCGAAGGAACTCCCTCTCTTCTCCTTTTCGAACTTATCGGACTTGAAGACGGTGAGCCCTTCCTCTAGCTTCGCGTTGTTCTCCTTCATCGACGTCCCCTATGATTGCGCCACCTTCGCCGTGGCCATCCTCGATGGAATCGCAGCGCGAGCGCTCAGATCAAATCAACTGAGGTAACAACAACAACAGGGGTCCGTGACTCGAAGAGCAAGAACCTAGCCAGATCGAAAACAAAGTAATGATTTAAGCAGCTGGTGGCGAGAGAGAGAGAAAGAGAGAGAGAGAGAGAGAGAGAGAGAGAGAGAGTTGGTGGGGGAAGAAGAGAGAGGGTCGAAGAAGGAAGCGTGCCTGTTCGAGTAGTGAAAGCTAAGAATCGAAGCTGGCCTGAAGCCCCGCGGGAGAGAGAGAGAGAACCAGAGGAGATGGGAGTCGGGAGAGAATTTTGATTTTATTAGTTCGTGGTTCGGTTCGGTTCGGTTAACCGATAAAAACTGAACCAATAAAAAAATATTGGTTTTTAATGAGAACCGAACCGAACCGAAAAAATCGAATTTTTCGGTACGGTTTAGTTTGGTTTTCGGTTCGGTCCGATTTTCGATTCGATTCCCGGCATCCCTATTGCTGGGCTTATGGAGGATCTTGTAATGCTATGTAGAGGATGATTATTGAAATGATCAGACAAAGAGACAGCTAAGAGGTGTTTTATAAGGTCGAAGAGGGTGGAGTCCTTTGGCTGGTAAGCCGAAGCTGGGAAATCTCCTTCTGGGGAAGCCGAAGCCGAAGCTGGGGAATCTCCTCGTGGGAACGGGGGAGCACAGCCCAAGCTGGGGTTTTATAAGGTGGAGTCCTTTGATTGGGAAGCTGAAGCCGAAGTCAAAGCCGAAGCCAAAGCCGAAGTTGAAGCCAGGAAATCTCCTTCTCATGGGAACGGGTGCTCGAGTCCTTTGGTTGGGAAGCCGAAGCGAAAGCCGAGCTCCGAAGCTGGGTTTTATAAGGTGGAAGTCCTTTGTTGGGAAGCCGCCGGGAAATCTCCTTCTCGTGGGAACGGGTGCTAGTCCTATTCCGTTCTTTGACAATAGCGACAGCCCTTTTGGCTGTGAGTGCGACTTGAATCTTTTCAAGCGCCTGGAACGAGAAACCGCGATTGAGTACGTTGTCACGCTTTACGTCAGCATACTCCCTCTCCACTCTCCAATCGGTGGGCGGACACGTGAAGCCCCGCCTCACCGGGACTGACCCGAAATTCCTCTTGAATAGGATTAATATCCAAAAGACCTAAAAGACCTCCAATTTTAGATCCGCTCTCAATTCTATCCCTAACTTTTTTTGTCCCACTAAGATCCTCTATTTAGGTCCACTCTTAGTTCTGTCCTCCATAAAAAGACCATAAACTTTAATCCAATTTCAAATTTCCCCCAAACACTTTTTTATCTCATAAATTTGCCTCCATTAATCTTTCGTCTAAAATTCTCAAGTGAACCTTTTGAGGGTCCTCGAGCCAAGTACCTCCAGCACGAGGGTCTCGAGTGTGAGCTCTCCAACCGCAAAAGATTGAACACTCCCAAGCACGAGAGTTTGAATATCGAGCCCAAAATCGAATATCCTTGTGAGATGAAGGGAAGACTCTCTTAAGAGTAAGAACAATTGAAGAAAACCAACCCTAATTTTTCTAATTTTTACCTAAATATGATATCCAATAAGATGTCTTTTGGACTAATATGAAAATTCATCTCCAAAATTTATTTTTTTGGTTGTGAAATTTTAGGAAAAATTTATAGCGATGTCATGAAATGCCAAATCACTAAGGATGATTGAATGGAGAGTTAATGGTAGCTAATAGAAAATTTAAATAAAATTTTATGATTTTTTTAGAGACCAAAAAAATTTAGGATCAAATTTGGATTGGATCTAAAGTTGATTATTTATAAGACAAAATAATTTAGGATAAAATTAAAATTGGATTAAAAGTTGAGAGTTTTTTATGAGATAAAAGAAATTTGAGATAGAAATTTCGCTGAAAATTTGACCGTATTTCCTAATTTTCCCTAATTTTGGGTCTTCCCTGGTCATCGAAGAAACTCCCTCTCTGTCATCATCGAAGAAACTCCCTCTCTTCTCCTTTTCAAAATTTGCTCTCCCGCCTTCGGTCCCAATCCACCGCTTTCTCCGGCGCATCGCTACGCCTCCGCCTCCGCCATCGCCTCCGGGAGCCCCGTCGGCGGCGGAATATGGCAGCACCAAGTTTCCCACCGGAACTTGCACTGATAATTCTAAATTGCACGCCAAAATGTTTGCACAATTACCTCTTTCCCTGTTAACATCTAGATATGGGGTTTTGTTATGGGGGTTTGATGGGTGAAGTTTCTGGTGTTGAGCTAATTGGGAAAACTGTGCAAGTGGACATCTTAGTTTTGATTTGATTTGATGTGCAGACCGATTATAAAGACCCCACATTTCAAGAGAAGTTTGTGTCCGCGCTCGTTGAAGGGCATAGGGATTTGAATCTTGTGGTGTAGAATGGCAATATCCTCGCTTTCGAGGACTTCGTCGGCACTGGTGAGTAATTCCTTGCTACCTTGAACCCATTTTACTAACAACACTGCTTTTGACTTGTTTTGGATTTTGGTCTTTGAGTGGTGGCTTGTGTTCTTATCTTAGTTGTGTTTTCCATGGTCTCAAAGGGTTCGGCTCCATAAGGTTCTTTCTTAGAGCCTCGACAATACGGCCTAGCCTCTTTAGACTAAAACACGGGCGGGTGCGATCCATTGAATCTATTCCTCTTTTCTTATGCATGTAGAATATGTATATGGTTCAAAAGCAAAATAGCCACACACACAAAAAAAAAAAAAGTCGAAAGATGGAGTACATACGATGGCCTTTGTGAAAGAATTGTGGCGTGGTTACTCTAATTCACTTGGGTTCCCAGCAATATAATGTGAGTTTCTTAATAGTACTGTTCACACATTTTGTTTCATAGAACGATATATGTAACCGACCACTTAGCCTCCCACGTTAGCCTCTCACCTCACCTTGCGGTCTTGCAATTGAGGACATGGCCATGCTCCACCACATCAGCATAATCCCTTTCCACTCAGTGAGTGACACATGGAGCCATGTCCCACCAAGACAGATCTGAAAATTCTCTCTAATATTTCAAAATTTTGGGTCTCCCTCTTGTCAATGAGAACACTCTCTCTCTCTTCTTCTTTTCAATATTGGCTCCTCTCTCGCCTTCACTCCCAATCTACTACATTCTCCGGCATGTCGTTGCAGCATAATAAACAGACAGATTCATTCATTCAACTATTGAAGTGTATTAAGCCACATCAAAATTCTGGCGACACTAAATGGAAAGCTGCTGAGTACAACTAAAAGAGAATGCAATAATTCATTGATTTTTTGACCTTTCAAGTATGCGTCACTTTCTATCTCACCTTAACAATTTCTGAACTTCTAATTTGTATCTTCCTTTTCGTCTAAACTTATGTTGAGAGAATTTTTGGTATGAAGCATTAAATCCTTTGCTAATATCTCGTAGACAATGTTAGAGAGGTGCTGAATCTTGTGATCAGGAAATGGAAGATCTTGCTAAGCTATTGATTGCAGAGCAGTCACTTCTCATGTTTGGCAGAGGATACTACTATGCTACAGCTTTGGAAGGTTCTTTAGTAGTAAAGGAAGTGGCATTGATGCACAGTGAAGGAATACCTGTTGGTGAAATGAAACATGGTCCTCTGGCTCTAGTGGAGAGAGAGTCCTCCCATTGTTGTGATTGCCACTCACGATGCTTGCTTCAGGTTAGCTATTGTCTTGCAGGTTTACTCGCATCCGTGAAATCTTTATTTCTTCTAAAGCTGAAGTTGTCAATGTTCACAGCAAGCGACAATCAGTTATTCAGCAACTCCATGCCCACAAAGGACACCTAATTGTCATGTGCTCGAGGGGTGATGTGGCAGCTATCTCTTGGTGGAGCATGTAGAGTCATTGAAATTCGTCAGGTGGATGACTGTCTTCAGCCTGTAGTCAATATAGTTCCTTTGCGGTACAACTCTTCTTTTCTCCATTCACTCCTCTCCTTTAGGTCTTTCACCTAGAAGATCAACCACTGATGGATCAAATGGAACCGGATAAACTACTCGATCAACGGGTTCCGAAGAGGCCACTTCTACTTGTCTTCTACTTGTCTTCATGTTTATGCTGGTGAATCAACTAAAATTGCCTTCACCTCTGCCCTTGCAACTATAGGATCTGTAAGTGGACAAAGGAAAGCTAAAACGGGCAATGGCTTTCTAACTTCTTCTTCCAATAGTTTTCTATGCTTGCCAAGATGCGACGTCTTTTTTCCAATACTACCAAATACGTTATAATTTGCTGAAGATGAAGCTATGATGTAGATGAGGTGGAGCTGAATGGGAGCATCTAGCTTTCTGTTTTCTTGATTTTTTTTATGCTCTTGGTGTTGGTTATGGCATTAAGAGTTCCAAAATTCTCTCTATGATTTGGGTTTTAGTTCTAAAAGAGAGTATTTTTTTAAAGTGTTGACAAAAACAAAAGAAATCAATTTTATTGATTGAGCCGTGTGCTGTTTTTATTTGTTTGTTTATTAATTGCTTATAGAGTATTTTCACGTTCCTGTTCTTCCTTTCAAATAGTCCATTTCATTTTAGTAGATTTTGCTAATTCGTCAAGCATGAGATAATTTTTGACATTTAGGGTGCAGTTGTTGGCGTATCATCTCACGGTCCTAAGAAGATACAATGTCGAGTAGACTAGGAAACTCGCAAAGAGTGTGACGACAGAGTAGACGCCCACTAACAGATTTCTTCTTATTGTGTTTATCCGGCAATGAAATGGATTATGTTATGAGAATGTAAAGCATCTTTCTAACATAGAATATATATTTTGCCGATCACTTGTACTTCATTGAATGGCAGCTCTTGCAAGATCTTTATTTATGATCAATTAGGAAAAACTGTCGTAACCCACCATTTTGCATGTTTACGGCTTCTTATGCATCTATTTGTCAATCTGCCTCAAAGTGTCATACTCATGGTACCAGAACATTGTTTCATGATTGACATAATGACGGTAACTACAACTTAGTTTCATCAGGGATGCTATGCAACTGAGAGCATTATGTTGTTCATTAATGTCTTCATCTTAAAGGTCAAGAAAAAAGTTCTATTGCTGAGAATATTAGTTATTGTATTTAGCATTTTGCAGGGAACTCCATTTTTTTTTTAAATGGAGGACTTTGATTGAAGTATCTTTTGCTGCATCATGAGATGTAAAATGTCGACTTGCCCCAAGCAGTTTATTCTATTAATATATCGTATTTTTAATATACGATTTGGCTCTCACGAAATACCAACAAAAGCGACACCATAAGCTTCTACTGGCTTTGTTAATGGTTGTCCAATGCATTGTTGTTATTTCTCTTCTCAATTCGTGTTTCACTTTCTAGGGAGAAAATATTCAGCGGTATGCAAGCGTGTGCGTCTATCCGGAAGTCATTTCCAGGGTTGTTTTGGTGGTGGGCACCCTGTAGGACATCCAAGGCCATGTAAACCTGGACCAATTCCCTATTCTGGCACAAAGCGCACACATGCTCGACTGTACAAGGCAAGAGTGGCGGGGCTGCTGTTCGGGGAGGACGGAACCTGTGGACGAAAATAGACGAGGAGCATGGAAAGCAACGCTAATGACAAGAAATAGGGGAAAGAGTGAAAGGGCCTCCGAACCAACAACTACATGAGGGACGCCTCCGAGAGCGGCGCCGCGAGCATCATGAGGATGGGGGAACGCTCGTGCACAACAATCGGGAGCCAACGACAGGTGAGCCACGAGCGCCAATGCGCAGTAGAACAGAAGAGAGAGAACGGCGAGAGAGGTGGCGGGAGGGTGTGTCCCGAATGGGGACGCGGGTTTCCCTTGGAATTTCACCTGGACGAGGTTCACCAGCACGGGAACAAGAAGGGCGACAATGATGCGGAGGGCAGTGAGGTGAGGGGAAACTCGGGCGTTTGGGTGGCGATGGCCGCTGGTCGGCATCGTGGTGCGCTTCTAGAGTATCGGTGGTCCTATGTAAAGGATGATTATCGAAATGTTTAGAGAAAGAGATGGCTAAAAGTGGGAAACCGAAGTTGGGGTTTTATAGGGTCTCGAAGTCAAGGGTGCCCAGGCAACTTCTGGGTTGTTTACGGTGAAACATTTGCGTCAAGAAGGGCGACAATGGTGTGGAGGGCAGTGAGGTCAGGGGAACCCTGGGCGTTTGTGTGGGGATGACCGCCTGGCGGAATCGTGGAGGGCTACTGGAGCATCGGTGGTCCTACTTAGAAGATGATTGGCTAGAGCAGGAAGCACATCCGACAAAGGGCTTCGTACTTGGAGGGCGCGAGGGGTTCATGTGGCCTCCTTCATGGTCAAAAAGTTTCCCGGTGCTCACGGTGGGCAATCCTTGCTTATCCGCGTTCGGCCCCTCTTTCACGGAGGGACTTTCGATTTGCGAGCAACTTCGCGAGCGACTTGCCTTTCACCTCGTCATTAGCATCTTTCCTCTCCGTTCTCCACTCGGCGGCGTGACACCTGAGGTCATCCCTCACCGAGATAGATTTAAAATTCTCTCTAATAGGCTTAATATCCTAAAAGATCGCTAACTTTAGGTTTCCTGCCAATTCTATCATAATTTTTTTTTTCCCATAAAAGTCCTCCGACTTTAGGTTCGCTTTCAGTTCTACCTTCAAATCTTTCTGGACCATCAAAAAGTTATCAACTTTAGGCCCAGACTCAATTTTTTACTAAACTTTTTTGTCTAAAAAATCTGCCCCATTAACCCCTTGTCTAAAATTCTTGAGCCAACTTTTCAAGGGTCCTCAGGCTGAGTGTGTTTAGTGCGAGTATCTTGAGTGTGAGCTCTCTGACCATTAAAAATTGAAGACTCACGAGCACGAGAGATTGAAGGCTAAGCCCAAAATTGAAGATCTCTTGTGAGATGGATGGAAGACTCTTAAAAGTAAGAATAATTAATGAAAGTCAACCCTAATTTTCCTAGTTAATATCATATCCAATAAGACAGTATCTATCTTAAAATATGATGGTGACAAAGGAAAACGCAGTGTGCTTTCCGGGCCGGCATCTTTACAGCGTGCACTCTGTTCTTGAGATGGAAGTTGAACAAATAATTAAAGGAAACTACGAACATTTTATGCAGAAAGAAATTCATGAACAGCCGGAATTCCTAACAACCACAGTGAGGGGCAGGCTTATACGTGGAGGCACCTGCAAAGCTAAAACCGTCCTTCTGGGTGGATTGCAGGATCATCTCAAGACAATTAGGAGGAGCCGGAGGATTGTTTTTGTTGGTTGCGGGACAAGTTATAATGCTGCTTTAGCTGCAAGGCCCATCTTGGAAGAACTTTCACACAAGTAGTGAATGATAGCTAATGTGGGTTGGAGATGTTAATTTATTTTTACCAACTATTTTCTTATTTGCTTGCTTTTCTAAACAGGAATTCTGGTGACAATGGAAATTGCAAGTGATCTTTTGGATCGTCAAGGCCCAATTTATAGAGAAGATACTGCAGTTTTTGTCAGCTAGTCCGGTGAAACAGAAGATACCTTACATGCCCTGGAATATGTTCTCCAGAATGGTGCATTATGTGTAGGAATTACTAATACTGTTGGCAGTGCAATTGCCAGAAATACACATTGTGGTGTCCATATAAAAGCTGATGCTGAGATAGGCATGGCGAGCACCAAGGTGAGAGAATACCCTTTGACATTCTGTTACGGAAACGGTCCTATCTTCTTCATGGTTTTCTTGTCTTTTTTTTCCATGAAATTTGATTTACAAATGCTTTTTGAGCAAGCATACACAGGTTAAATAGTTGTTATGGCCATGTTAGCTTTAGCAATTGGAGGGGATGCTATTTCTAATCAAGGTAGAAGGGAAGCATTAGTTGATTGTCTTTCTGACCTTCCAAGCATGTGTCAGTTCCGATCTCACCTTTACAATTTCTGAACTTCTGTTGTATGTGGCTTTTTTGTCCAAACTTTGTTGATAAATTGTTTGTATGAAACATTAAATCCCTTGTTAATGTCTTGTAGACAAAGTTAGAGAGGTGCTGAAGCTTGACCAGGAAATGAAAGACCTTGCTAAGCTACTGATTGCAGAGTAGTCACTTCTCATGTTTGGCAGATGATACAATTATGTTAAAGCTTTGGAAGGTTCTTTAAAAGCAAAGGAAGTGGCATTGATGCACAGTGAAGGAATACTTGCTGGTGAAATGAAACATGGTCCTCTGGCTCTAGTGGATGAGTCTTCTCGTTGTAGTGATTACTACTTTTGATGCTTGCTTCAGGTTAGCTTTTGTCATACAGGTTTACTCGCATCCGTGAAATTTGTATTTGTTCTAAAGCTGAAGTTGTCAATGTTAACAGCAAGCAACAATCAGTTATTCAGCAACTCCATGCCTGCAAAGGACGCCTTATTGTCATGTGCTCAAGGGGGGATGCTGCAGCCATGTCTCTTGGTGGAGCATGTAGAGTCATTGAAGTTCCTCAGGTGGACTGTCTTCAGCCTGTAGTCAATATAGTTCCTTTGTAGGTACAGAGTACTTCCAATCGCTTTCTATGCTTGCTAAGATGCAACATCTTTTTTTCCTACTCTCCTGAACGTGTTATAATTTGCTGAAGATGAAGCTATGATGTAGATAGGTGGAGCTGGATGGGAGCATGTAGCTTTCTGTTTCCTTGATTTGTTTTATGCTCTCGTTGTTTGTTTTTGCATTAAGAGTTCCAAAATTCTCTTTATGATTTGGCATTTAGCTCTAAAAGAGAGTTTTATTTTTATTTTTTATTTTTTAAAATCTCAACAAAAACAAAAGAAATCAATTTTATTGATTGAGCCTTAACATTTTGCTGTTTTTATTTGTTTATTTATTCATTGCTTATAGAGTATTTTCACAGTCCTGTTAATCCTTTCAAATAGCCTGTTTTATTCTACTAGATTTTTCCAATTTGTCGGACATGAGATAATTTTTTGACATTTGGGGTACAGTTGTTGGCGTATCATCTCACGATCCTAAGAGGATACAATGTCGACTAGCCTAGGAACCTCGCAAAGAGTAACGACAGACTAGAAGCCTACTAACAGATTTCTTTTGATTGTGTTTACCCAACAACGAAATGGATTATGTCATAAGAATGTGAAGCATCTTTTGACACAGAATATACATTCTATTGATCACTTATACTTTTTGGAATGGTAGTCCTTGTAAGATCTTTATTTACTATCAATTAGGAAAAACTGTCGTAATCCACCTTTTTGTGCGTTCGCGTCTTGTTATATAATTATTTGTCAACCTGCCTTTGAGTGCCGTGCTCATGGTACCTAAACATTGTTTCAAGGTGAAGGTTGGAAGAGGAAGATTGTATCCTCATTCGGGAAAAGAGAGCGGGCAGTATAACAAAAAATGTGTTATTAAAGGTACAAGATTGATGGAATTGATCAAGTATATGAGACAGGATTTGCTTCTTTTGCTAAGTGTCTCTTGAGTAGTGATTGTCATGTTGGTCATCAACGCAATTTGTACCATGTTCTAGTTTCCTTTTTTAGTGTGATATTTAGCTCCATGATGCGGTTCAATTTGTAGAGACGCAGAGCCCTCATGTATTCAAATAGAAAGAATTTTGATGTCTCACTATATAATAAAAGCACAACCCTAAGCTGCTTCTGGTGTTGTTAATGGTTGTGCAACGAGTTGTTATTTTTCTTCTGAACTGTTGTTTCACTTTCCAGGGGTGTCTTAGGGGTGGGCACCCTGTAGGACATGTGGGGATGGGTCAACTTGGACCCGTTCCCAATTTCGGCACGAAGCGCATGCATCCATGACTGTACGAGGCAAGGGCGGCGGGGATGCTAGTCGGCGAGGACGAAAAACGTGGACAAAAGTAGATACGGTCTTGTGGTGAACCCATGTGTAAAGGTTTCGAGCAAGACAGGGTAAGAGGACCACGGGAAACAACACGAATGACAAGAGATAGGGTGATGATTGAAAGGGACCCGGGACCAACAACGATGCGAGGGACGCCACTGAAAGAAAGCGTGGTGGCGGGCATCATGAGGATGTGGAACGATCGGGCACAGCAAGCGGGAGCCAACGACAGGTGAGTGACAAGCGCCAGTGCGCAGTAGAACAGAAGACAGAAGACGGCAAGGGAGGAGGCCACAGGGTGGGTCTCGAATGGGGAGTCGGGTTTCCCTTGGAATTTCACCTCGACGAAGTTCACCAGCACGGAAAGAAGGAAGACGAGGATGGGGTGGAAGGAAGCGAAGCCAGGGGAACCTCGGACATTTGTGTCGGGACGACGGTCAGGCGGCATTGCGATCAGCTTCTTGAGGATCCGCAGTCCCGAGTAGAGGATGATTATCGAAATGACGAGAGAGAGAGACGGCTAGAGGGGGAGCATATCTTGGCTGATTGCAGATACCTGGGAAGCGACGCATACAGGAGAAAATATTCAGTGGTATGTGCGCGCCACGTCATTCGCTGATGTGGCGCGCACATTCCACTCAGCTTTCGACACCTGTCGTGTGGGATCCGCTGAAAAATTAAAAGACTCGCTCGGCTCGGCTCGGCTCAGCTTGGCAGCAGAAAAGACACTCGCTGGCAGAAGAAAAGACATGCTCCCGCCCAAAACACCATTCTCTCTCCTCAATCGATATTTTTGCAATTTTTTCTCTCTCTCTCCTTCCCTCGGGGGAGAACAAACGTAGAACGAGACCTGCGTTTCCTTCTTCACTTCCACAAAGACCTGCGTTTCCTTCTCCGCTTCCACTTTCGCCTTCGAGTCCAGCTCGCCTCCTCAAAAGCCTCACCCGGTCTTCCAGCACGTCGGAAGACCTGCGTTTCCTTCTCCGCTTCCACTTCCGCCTTCGAGTCCAGCTCTGCCTCCTCAAGAGCCTCACCCGGTCTTCTAGCACGTCGGAGCCTCATCGGTTGCGATCGGGTCCCGACTCCCTCCAGCTCCGATTTGTTCCCTTAGAGATCGAGCGAAGGTTTGTGTCTAGCTCCGGCTCCCTCCCTCAAAAGCCTCATCTCGCCTCGGCATCCTCCGTCTCCGGCATCTGCTCGTCCTCCCCGTCCGGCGGCCTCCGCCGCGAAGCCATTGGCCTTCGGCGGGGAGGGAGGTGGCCTCGATCTTTTCTCGAGCGGCACTAGGCTCTCCACCGCTGAACGGGTGCTGTCCCTAACGTTGGCCCGCTCGGTCGCGAGAAGGAGAGACGCGGGCTGGAGAAGGATTCCCCCGGCCTCCGCCGCGAAGCCATCGGCCTCCGGCGGGGAGGCGGCCTCGATCTCATTCCCGAGCAGCACCGGCTCCACGCCGCCGACCGGGTGTTGTCCCTGACGCTGGGCTGCTTGGTCACGAGGAAGATCTTGGCGGACCTGGGCGGGTTCGACGGTGCGGAGAAGAAGGAGAGGCGTGAGGTGGAGAAGGATTCCCGCTTGCTGTGGACCTGGGTGGGGTCCGTGCGTTCCTCTCTCGACCGGTGAGTTTCCTTCTTCCTCCCCTCTCGTGGGCCGGTTTCGGAATGAACAGTGGAAATCCCAAATGGGTTGTTTCTGCATCTTCTTGGGTTTTTTCTGTTGCCAGTGAATGCGCGAATAGGTAGGGAGAACGAAGATGGGTTGTTCAGGGATGTTGTTGCCAGGGAATGGGCAAGTAGCTAGGGAGAACGAAGATGGGTTGTTGTGTGGTTGTTTAGTTGCCAGCGAATGCGCGAGTAGCTAGGGAGAACGAAGATGGGTTGTTATGGGGTTGTTCTGGCACGCTGCCAGGGAATGCGCGAGTAGGTAGGGAGAACGAAGATGGGTTATTATGGGGTTGTTCTATTTCTGTTTCCAGTGAATGCGCGAGTAGCTAGGGAGAGCGAAGATGGGTTGTTATGGGGTTGTTCTGTTGCCAATGAATGCGTGAGTAGGTAGGGAGAATGAAGATGGGTTGTTATGGGGTTGTTCTGTTTCTGTTTCTAGTGAATGCGCGAGTAGCTAGGGAGAACGAAAGTGGATTCATTCGATCATTATTTGCCACCACGCCTTGTGTTTCTTTCATTTTTTTTTTGGTTTAATGGAACCTTAATGCCACAGGAGATGTTGAGGTTTTGAGTTTTCTCATTCCTCATTAATAGTTGAGTTGATAACTACCACTCTTTTTTATGGGTATTAATTTGACAATAGTTTTGGATTGCATATTGATTTTACTATATTTTAATGTATTTTCTTTTCTTTGCTTCCATTTGCACTAAACAAATCATAACCTTATTTGCTGCGGATGTTTCTTAGGCTGTCCCTCACATGGTGGTGCACTTACGGATGGACATCGCAAGTGAAAAAGACTAAACTGCCCAGTCTCAATTACTTAAAGAGTTCATTGACATTTGCAATATCGACAAGACATGGATATTTAAGTCTGAAAATGATATCGTTGCTTATCTCATCTGCTATCCTTATGCTTACTCTTCCATAGATATACACTATGATAAAAGTGGGTATTGTTCGCTTATAGGTAAAGGCTCCAAGTCTGTTGAAACAAGAAAGGGAAGAGATTCTAAGATGTTTTGCTGTTGCTTTTGCTTGAATCTCTTGGGCCTACCAAAAACCTGCAATGAAAGGCTGCATTTCCATTCCACCAAAAACGTACTAATGGGACTGGATTTGTATCCGAGGGCATAGCTTTGAAGTGTCCTGAAAATATTTTCAAGGGACGAGGTGTGATTGCTTCTGCTTTTAAGGTTTGTGACCTGTGGATATGAGTATCATCTTAGTGGTAACTTCCTCTTGCTATGTAAGAAAAATTGATCTCCAAAAACTAATTATACAAAAAAAAGAAAAAAGGAAAACTGATAGTATGTAATGATGTCATTTATGGTTAATTGTGCATTATGTCTTTAGATAGTATAGTGATGACACTGTAATGGCAATACTATATTTGGCAATAGGATGATGCTGCCTGGGCTAGTAAAGATTTTGCAGTGTTATACTGTTTTATGTATGTTGTCATGTCTTTTCATGTACTTCTGCTTTTAATTTATTAAATATTTTAAAGATTAGAACTTTCTCTTACAAAGTGCTGTTTGATAAAAAAAAAACAATATGGTATAATTGCTGGAAGTGAAATTGATCTTTTTATTCTTTGTTTATGATTTTATACATTTGTTAGTTGGTCCTCCAATTTAATTAGCAAAATAAGAGTAATATGTTTGTATAAGATTTACTAGATTTTCATTTTATTTAATTTTACTCCAAACTGGTTTCACGAGTCCAAATGGAAGTTAGTTTGGTGGTTGACATTAAAGAAACTCTCTAATTTCATTTCTGCTGCCTTTAATGATAATATATCAGTATGAGAGTGCAATAGAAGTCCCTCACATGGTTTCAGTATGCTATTTATTCTAATGTATTTTCTTTTCTTTTCTTTGCTTCCATTTGCAGTAAGAAATTCATAACATTGTTTGCTGTGAATGTTTCTCAGGCTGTCCCTCACATGGTTGTGCACTTAGGGATGGACAGCGCAACTAAAGAAGACTAAGCTTCCCAATCTCAACTACTTAAGGAGTTCTCTGACATTTGCAACATCGACAAGGCATGGATACTTAAGTCCAAAAATGGTATCAATGCTTATCTCATCTGCTATCATTATGCTTACTCTTCCATAGATATACATTATGATAAAAGTGGTTATTGTTCGGTTTTAGGTAAAAGCTTCAAGTCTGTTGAAACAAGAAAGGAAAGAGATTCTTGTGAAGGTTGCATCTTCTCTTGATCGTGAAGATTAATGTGCACTTGACTTTGCACATATGAGAGGCCAATGCCTTGTTTTACTCAATTATGTTGTTTATAAGTGCTTGTGTTTTAGTTTAGGTAACGATTATTTTACAAGATGTTCTTTGAACAATTATTGAATGCTGTTCAGCACTTTTAAAATATGAATATGATAGCTTGTCCCTCTTCGTTTGTTATGGTTGATTTGCAATTGGTGTTATTTTGTCCATGTAATGCATTCCCTACTTATTATTGGTCTTCCAAGCATTGTAAGGTACAATTTTGAATCAAACATGCCAAACACCTTATATTTTTTTCTAGTTGGTATTGGTTATTTTGATGCATTTTGAATCAATGGATCTCATTTTATTTTGGTTGCCTTTACAGGAGCTTTCATGTAATCAAACAACTTTTATCTGCACATAATTCTATGTAATTTCTTGTAGTTTGGAGTGACAAGATTGAGAATACTGCGTTGGCATCGGGAATTTTTGTCATGTTCATTGCTTTAGTATTCTGTTTTAGGGTAAAGGCAAAAGCCTCGATTCTTTATGATTGCAGTTGTTATTGTTGTTGATGCATAAGTTTCAGACAAGAAAACCTTGGGCTTTTGTGTTTACCTTTGTTCTTGGAGTGCACCCAACCTTTTCGACAATCTAGTTCCTATGTTGCCCTATTCTTGGTAAGGTTGAATAATGTTCTTGCTATTAGTAATTTGGACTATTAATTGTTGCTTTTATTTTTATTTCACTTTCAATTTTAGTTATTATTTGCTAATGGATTATTGTTGTTTATGTTATCAGAATATGTTGGCTAAAAGGTTTTTGCAAGTGATTATGAGGTTGTAATTATGAAGAACCCAATGTCAGTGGGCACCAAAACTCATGTTTAACATTCACTTCCAGTACAAGTCAAACTATTCTCAAGCGAAATGGGTATGACTTCATCTTTTTAGAATTAATTTGTATTTATTTCATTTTTATTCTTTATATAATTAGATATTTTCCTCAAATTGTAGAGGCTTCAAGTGATAATATCATTGCACACAATGTTAATGAAGAATTTGAATTCAGAATTGGTATGGTGTTTGCTAGTGAGAATGAAGCCTATAATACATACAATGCATATGCAATTTGCAAAGGATTTGGAGTGCGAAAAGGACAAAAAGCGAATAATAGTAAAGGAGTATTACGAAGATGCACATTTGTATGCAATTGTGAAGGACACTCTCCACCAATCCCACCTCATGAACAAAGAAATATTTATAGGACAGTAAAGAGAACAGGATGTCAGGCTTGCATTAAATTTAAAATTGAAAATGGAGTATGGGAAGTTACTAAGTTTGAAGATGTTCATAATCATCCTTTCATTGAAGATAAGCAAAAACATCTTATACGCTCGTATCGACACATTACAGACACTAGCAAAGGTATCTTGACTTCTATGACTGGGGCTGGTATAAGGGCTACAAAAGCATATTCTTATCTTTGTGATGAAGAAGGTGGGGCAAATAACATTGGCTTTACATTGCGTGATTGTCAAAATTTCTTACAATCGAAAAGAAGGAATCTGATTGATGCAGGTGATTGTCAAAGGCTTATCAACCGTTTTAATTACTTACAATCAAATGGAAGTAATTTTTCTTACACATTTCAATTGGATGAGGATCAGAGGCTGACCAATGTTTTTTGGTCTGATGGTTTATCCAAGTTGGATTATGATAGCTTTGGAGATGTAGTAGTGTTTGATACTACTTATCGTACAAATAAATACAATATGATATGTGCGCCTTTTGTTGGTGTGAATCATCACTGGAAAAATGTTCTGTTTGGTTGTGCATTTCTTATGGATGAGACTATTGCTTCTTTTGTTTGGGCATTTCAATCATTTTTGGAGCCAATGGGTAATAAAGCACCCAAAACTATTTTCACTGATCAAGATCATGCTATGGCAAATGCTATTAGAACTGTTTTCCCGAATTCTGATCATCGTTTATGTATATGGCACATTGGGAAAAATGCTACGCATCATATTGCATATCTTCTTGGAAAGCCAGGTTTTCGTGATAAATATTGGCACAAGCTTCTATATCGTTGTGAATCTGAAATTGAAATGGAGACCACTTGGAAAGCTATGTGTCAGGAGTGGAATTTAAGTGAGAACAAGTGGTTGGATAATCTATATCACCTGCATCATAAATGGTGTCCTGCATTTGGTCGTGATTTTTTTCTGCAGGAATTAGATCTACGCAAAGAAGTGAGAGCACCAATAATGTATTTCAAGATATGGCGTGTAAGACGATGACTTTATCCAAATTTGTTGGTTATTATGAGAAGCAAGCTGAAAAAATGTGTAACACTGAAATTGTTGATGATTTTGAGTGTGCTCGAGGAAAGCCACATATTATGGTTGAGACTAGTGGAATTTTGCAACATGCTGCACAAGTATATACTCATGTTATTTACAGAAATTTTCAAGCTGAGTTCTTACATGTTTTATCTGAACATGTTCTTCGATCATAAACTGATGCGCCTTTACATACTTATATCGTGGGAACTGGAAGTAGTGAACGAAAGCATATTGTGCATTTTAGTCCAAGTGATTCTACCATTTTTTGTAGCTGCAAGTTATTTGAAATACAAGGATGGTTATGTAGGCATGCTCTTTACATCTTGACAAATGTAGCAAATATTACAAGCATTCCATCGCAATATATTTTGAAGAGGTGGACAAAAGTTGCAAAACAGAAGATTTATTGTGAAGATGTTGCACAAAGCTCTCATCATGCAGTTAATTCAAAGACACTGCGTTTGAAGAGGTTGATGCAATTAGCTTTCAGTGTCATGAATGATAGTGCCAATCATGATGTAACAGAGGAGCTTGCAACTATAGCCTTGTTGCATCTTCGTTCTCAAATTACAACTAAAACGCAATCTCTAATAGGTAAAGATCATGTTGATTTTTTGGAGGAATGTGATGAATCTGAATATGTAGAAAATCATGGAATTCGAGTATTTGATCCCCTTAAGAGAAGGCCAAAAGGTGTACCAAATACTCGGATTAAGGGCGCTGCGGAAAAGAGAAAAAGAAAAGCATCTTCATGCGTAGGCGGTACTTTGCATCAGGTATAACACTTGTTTAATGTGATGCAATGATTTTATCAATTATCTTATCTTGTTCTTGAATGAAGTAATTCTAATACTTTTATTATGTTTTTTTGCAGAATTGACTTTAATGATGAAACATGGGCAAGATGAAGCATCGCTTTTTGACTTTGAAATGATGAAACAAATTATCTTGAAAGTGTAGATAGTTAACTAATGTCAATCAGTGCAGCTTTTGGATTTCTTTTTGGCTATGAGCATGCACTTCTACATAGGGTAAAATCGATGTGTAGCTCTTTGATTTTTTTGCTATGAGCATGCACTTCTCCATAGGATATGATTAATGTGCAGCTGCTGTCTTTTTGCTATGAGCATGCACTTATAGATAGGATAGGATCAACGTGCAGCTCTTGGATTTTTTTGTATGAGCATGCACTTTTACATAGAGTTGGATCAATTTGTAAACATTTTTTGGGACTTGTATAGTTTACGCTCCTGCTACAATAAAGGATGCCATATTATGATGTTGAATTATTAATCAATGCAACAATCTGCTTTTGGCTGTAAGCATCTGAAAAAATCTTCTCAATGATCAAGAATGCCTTGCCTCCTCCAATGCCTGCTCAGGTTTGGTTTGTACATTCTTCATGGAGTTTCTTTCCTAGTAATTTGGTTATTTGCAAATGTAATAGTGTGAAGAGCCTGTTTCAAGTACATTGTTCATTTAACATACTTGGCTTTTATTATAGGAGTTTGTGGGCTGTGGAGCAAATCATCACAGACATCCTCGGTGAAAGTGAGGATATCTCCTTGAGGCTTCTCAGTCCTCTCCTTGCTAGTGTTTTAAAAGAAACTAAGGTAATTGTGTTGTTCCTTTTGCCATTTCAGAGTGGTTTCTGTTTGCTTTAGTTTCTAATAAGGTGTATAATGTGATTTAGAAAGTTGCACCTTTGTGTTGGAAGCTTGGAGACAGGGTCATTACTAGCTGTGTAGCTAAGCTTGGACCTCTTCTTTGGGGAGCAGTACAATCCAATGGCTCTACTGTGAATGATTACTCTCCAGTTGTGGCTTCTGTATGTGAAAATGAGCCAACTATGGAGAATAATCATGCTAATGGTTCTTCACATCCAGTGGTGCATCTTTTGATTTTTATAGGACCCTATGCTTTCTTTTGTTTGCTGAAGACAATGGTATTGCTTCTAATTTGCCATCTTCCATGGAATAATCTTCTAGATGAAATGGACTTCGATGCCATCCTTTTATTGTCATTTCTAATAAAGATTCTTCCATTGGCCATGATAAGCTGCTGAAATCTTCAAATTTTTTACTCTGGCTACCTCATCCCATTGTTGTTCTCTTACATGGTGGATACACAATGCTTCCATACATAAGCTGATTTTTAGGGCTTGATTTGTTGGAGTTGTCATACTTCATGTCTAGCTTTGCTCATCTTTCTGTCGTTCATGTATCACTTACTAAACTAATGGGTATAACAGTGAGTAGTGAGGTGAATCTTGCTTCAGTTCTTTGGCATGGTTCATGACAATTATATATGTTGTTAAATTAATTGCACTATTTGGATTTTGAGGTTACTATGACATATTAAGTGGCTGTATGAGCCGAAAAGACTTTGGACCCACCCAAAAAAAAAATGAAGGTAAAAGACTTTAGACAAAATGAAATAGAAGGTCAATAGAGAAGTATTCCATAACGTCTCTTTCTCTACCACATGTCCACCATTTATCTCATGCGCCCTCCACGGTTTGGCTGTTAACAAACAAATCCCTCATTTAATACAGTTTTCCTTCTAGTTTTCCATTCCAGTAGACTTTCTCTCTATCTGTTAGTCCTTCTCTTTGTTTTCTTTTCCCCTTGGCTAGATTGAACCTATTAAATAGCTGAACAGACCCATTATTCTCACATTCAAAAGCTTTCCCACAGGTGGCTTATGGGGTCGTTTGTTCCCCTGGAGAAGTTGTTCCTGAACTGGATAGTGCTCCTAGATCGAACACTAGTGATGCTGCTGTCCTTCTTTTCCCCAATGATATTGTTCCTGTTGCTAAAACAAGTACAAAAAAGGCTCATTCTGCAGATTTTAAGGGTTCACTGAAGCTGGGAATTGACTTAGAGGCACTTCCATAGAAAAGGGAACATAAAGGTAACAAGTTGATGAACCCTGATGAAGGCTATGACCTCTCTTGGCTATATGCAGAGAGGCAAAAATATGTCGTGTAAGGGTCCTTGGGAATGGACACAATCTTTCAGCTGCCTCTAAAGTTCCCTCAAAAATGAGAAGAATGCAGCAAATGTTAAATATTGAGCCGTGCGGTGAGAGCACTTGTTGCTCGGGATGAGGAAGCTCCAGTCCTTGTTGATATTGCTGGGAAAAAATCAAAGCTCCTGGTAGTGGGGGGAAAGATGAGCAATTATAACAATGCCGTATTAGAGGTATAATCGTAATTTTTGCAGTATAATCTGATTATGTTAATTGGTACGTGCTATATTTTTATTATCTTTTCTTAATTAGAAAGCCTTTTTTTTTTCCCCTTCAATTAAAATATCTGAAGTATATCGAAAGTTTCTATTGAACATTTCGATACAATAGTCAAACAAGATCTTTAGGCCTTATGCTATTATTATTATTATTATTATTATTATTATTATTATTAGGTAGTAGTAGTAGTATAGTAGTAGTAGTAAAACTGAAGTAGTTTAAAAAGCTCCACTGAATTTTGTTGTTACAGTAATTAGATAATGTTGACACGTTTTTTCTTACTTTTTCGTAATTACTACGTGGTTTAATCTTTGTGCCCTTTTTTTAAAATTTTTATGTACTCATGTATTTTCTTAATAATTTTCAGGATGCTGGAGTGCTCGCTGAAGGATTAGTTGGGCTTAGAATAAAGGCCTGGTGGCCATTTGATGAGATGTGAGCACTCTAGACATTCACTAGCAATACTTTATTTCTATCTTGGTTGAGCATGTTATTTGTCAATCGTCATCTCCTTCTTTCACTTGCGACTGCTGTTCCTTCGGTGATGGCTGGCTCTTCTTTTTGTTCCAATAATGGTCTACACAGCGGTAATGGTTGTTTATGTCATTTTATTGCTATTCCGATCGTTTGTTTTACGGGTTCTATGATGGCCTAATTCAATCTTACAACCCTCTAACAAAAAGCGCAAGGTGAGGTGACTATCGGTCTTTGAAAGTTTTTCCCTTTCGGTTTGCGGTCATTGACAATTGTTTCACTTTTTAAATTGCTCTTTGTCGGGACATGGTAATTCTTCCTTACAAAGACAGCCTTACATTTATTCGGTTGGTATCTGCAACAATTTGATTTGGATGGCAATCGGGTATGTGTTTAATTTTTTGGTGAAAATAGGGAGTTCCGTCTCCATCCGTAGTTTCCAAAATGTTAAATCTCAAATTGTTCATTTCACGGGTCAATCAAGGGCTTACTTGTTTATGGGAATAAAGGAAGCACAGATCAGCATGCGTAAGTTATTTTTTGATAAAGTAATGCCACTATTACTTTTACATGTTGGTGACATGATTATTCCTGATGCATGTTATTGTCTAATTTCGATATAGCTACAAACAACATCTTAGAGAGGGTGTGCACAACTTCTTCGTAACATTCATTGAAGTGCTTTGTGAGAGACCACCTGGTCATGATTGGGAGCTTGAACCTAGTGTTACCTGTGGTGACTATCTGTTTGGAATGCTTCAAGTTAATTTACAATAAGAGCTACTAATATTTACCTTTAAGAAGATTCTAGCAATAGTCGAAGTTGTTATGTCTATTGTTTCTGAAGTTTAAGATCTCACACTTCTCTTGGAAAGGAGACATGAGTACGGTGGATGATTTACTTATAGTCACTCGGTTGTTTTCTGCAATTGATCTCTTTTAGATATGGTGAACTTTTGTAGGGAACGGGCTATGCTCTATATGCCAATGATCGTGAGTCTAGAAGTCACCGTTGAAGAAGTGACCCCTAGATCAGTGGGGGCTCTTATAGCATTGTATGAGCGAGCAGTTGAGATATTCGCTTCATTAGTTAATATTAATGCCTATCATCAACCTGGTAAATAGTTTACCTCATAATGCTTATTTAAATTAGATGGTTGCTATATGTTTTGGGCTTATTGCTGTTGAGAATATGTGTGGCCTCTCGAGTCAAGAAATTAAATCAATTCATCCAACGGCTTTTTTTTTTTCTTGGCCCCGATGTGCGGCGAAATTCTTAGGTGTCAAAGCTGGGAAAAAGGCAGCAGCGAGAAGTATTTGCTCGTCATAAACGGGTTCGCTGTACTCGGTGAGGCCGGTATCTTACTATAACAAGCTTGTCTAAGATGGAAACTATCAGCTCTTAAGGAATGGGGAACACTTAAAGAAACTATTGAGTGGGGGTGGTAGAAACATGGATAAGAAGAAAAGCAAGCTCATAGGCATTGCAGATGATGGACAGAAAGAGATCCGCATTGAAAGGGCAGATGAATTTGGCCGAATAGTAAGTTTTCAACGAAAACTTACTATTCGTCATAAAGCCTTGTAATACTAAATTGTCCATTATAATTTCTTTTGCCTCCGAGAAAGAAACGCCAATTCATTACTTTGATGTTTTTATGCCAATCTTCTTGTTTTGAATGTTTGCAACAGATTAACCCCAAAGGAAGCGAAGCTTTCCGATTGCTTTCCCATAAATTTCATGGAAAAGGGCCTGGCAAAATGAAGCAAGAGAAGCGCATGAAGCAATACCAGGAAGAGTTGAAGTTGAAGCAGATGAAGAATTCAGACACGCCTTCTTTGTCTGCATAGAGGATGAGGAAGCTCAAGCTCAAATGAAGACACCTTATCTTGCGCTTAGTGGTCATGTTAAGCCTGGGTATGTTTTCCTGTGTTAAAAAATCAAGTTACTAGTTCTTTATTCATTGGCATTTAAGTACATAGCATTTTAGATTAATCGACTTTATAAGATGTCAATGTGGAGTGTCTTGTTCCATGACCAAAGTGCTTGACTGTCTTTTCGCTTTGCTTCAAATTTTCTATTTATCCCAAATCCCTCGGAACTTGGGCTCTGCTGAGGAGATGTTTCTGTTTGCTAATGTACAGCTCCATGGATCACTGCCTGGATGACTCTTTCCAGATTATATTTCCCTTCAAGACTCGCGAATTTGTTAACTTAAAAATCATAGCCTATGACCATGCATTATAGATCAACCTATAGATGTCTCCATCTTTATGCTTCAAAAGGCGGCACCTTAATAGAAATTTGAGTGGTCTGACTTGAGTGATGATAAACAATCTATATCGGAGAAGACAATCAGACACCATCTAATAAGTGTAAGCTGGACTTCATGCAATGTCTATTTACCATGGTAATTGAATGATAAAATAATGATTAGATTTTTGTTACTTTGTGCCTGTTTATTTAATTGTTTTTTTTTTTCTTTTTTCTTCGGGGTGTTTCCGGTCAAACAAAGTGATCCAAGAAAGAAGTCGAACCACCATTGAGAAGGATCCTGGGAGCTTAACGCCCATTGCTTGGAGATAGGAAGGTCAGAGTCGACCCAAGTTTGTTGCTTTTTCATCTCTAAATATAGAGCGCAAAGAACAAATAGAGAAAGCAGGGGAGAAAGAACGAATGAGAAAAGAAAAACAAGAGAGGGAAAAAACAGAAGGCGAGGGAAAGCGCGTGAGAACATGATCATCTATCGGCTGGAGTCCAAGATAAGGGAATTACGGCAAGTCATCAAAATTTTAATCATGCGGTACACACAATTGATTCTCTCGTAGTCAACATGATTCCAACAATCTGGACATTTGTTGTTACGTATAGCATCTTGTGGAAGAAAAAGATGAGTTTTTAACACCGGCAAATGAGGAAGAGTCAATTGTATCATCTGAACCTATTGTTGATGCTGAAAGCAAGGTGGCTAATAGTTATATAGATGCGAAGTACTTTTTCTCAACTCTTTTGCTTTTATTGCTTTAATGTGACCGCAAACCCTTAGATTTCTCGGTTAAATCTGGTGCAATCATAAGCAACTATTATGTCGTAGATGCTTTTTGCTTACCACAAGTACTGCCTTTGCAATGAAGCGATATGCATGAAATTTTATGTTCTCATTCCAAACTTTGATTTCAGTCAATCATAGCAGCAAAATTGTTATGGCTTGGCGGAAGTGAATGTCTGATAGAAATCGTGTTGGCCATAGAAATTATAGTCATCCTCATCACCTTCATTAATGGACTCCTCTTGTCTCGTGTTTTTATGTAATATGATCCCATTCAATGCTTGGGGTATCTCTGCTTTCTCTGACATCATTCCTTGCAGATGAATTGGTTAAGCATACTCCTTTTCGCCATTGGCGGTGTATGAAACATAATTCACATGTCATGGAAAATTCTGTTAGATTTAACTCAACATGAAAAAATATATTCGATTACACTTTTGACTTCTAATAGAAAATGTAGCTTTTTTCTCAAAATTTGGCAAGAACAATCTGATTTCTCGAGTGTAATTTCCATCAAGTAGATATCATAGGTTTGAGAATGAATATCTTTACTCGAGGTGTCTACATGACTGCATGTTACTTTTCTTCCTCTTGCCCAATGCAGAGCATTTTACTTTTATGGAGTTTCTGAAGTTCTGGAAAAGCCAGCTAAAGTGAGATATCTGAGATCATTATTGTTTTATTACTTGTAGGGAGCTGACGCATCTGAGAATGCCGACGAACTGTCAAAGGAAGAGTTGGGTCAACTTGTTGCTTCTCGTTGGACGGGGAAAAGACATTGAAGGAAAGCGGGGAAGACTTTGCAAGAGATAATAATAATGAGGAACAAAGTAGGGAGATCCCAAAAGACACGCGTGACGGTATTGATGATATATATGCGTTAGAAACTGCTGACAGCGAAAAGAATGAGTATGATAATGTGGAAGATGCATTTGATGAAGATTCTGCAGTGAACGATCATTATGATTTCAGTTCTCATTACAAAGATGGATCGGTTAGTGACTCAGACGATGAATTAGACTTTGAAGGTTCGCTTTTACGGCTTCCTGTGAATTTGAATATCCTATTTTAAATCGAGAAATTATTCAGTAGTATGAGCGCGCCATGTCACCTGCTGACGTGGTGCGCATCTACCACTCAGATATCGACACATGTCTGTAGGTGGTCAAGACTTCTGTTTTCATATTTACTTTTTAAGAATCTTTCATTTATTCTTGAGTTTTTTATGCTCATAATTCATTGAAATTCATGATGGACAGACTATAATTTGCTCAAGGAAGTGAAGAGGGTGATTTGAAGCGCTCACGAACAAGAACTAAATTAAGTGTGCATCCTTATTTTAAGTTGCCGTTTCCCCTCCGAAACCTCCGGCGTGCAGCTGCTAGTAGGAGAACGAAACTCTTGTTCCTACCAAGTGGAGTGTCAAAAAGGGGCCGAAATCAGTCTCGATATGAGCAAAGGTGTGATGTCGGAATCTTGACCTTAGAGTGGACTATATATACTATGCTATCGATTTTTTAAGATGGCTACAAGTTCTGCACAATAGGTGTAGATGATTTTTGTGGTAGGCTTTATGCATTCTTCTTCTTCTGTTTATCAGTTACTTCTTTTTTTTGAGTGGGGAAGTGCAAGACTTATCAAGTGTTGACTCTTTGGTCATGCTTTGGATATACAAATTAAAAGTGTCCGTAAATGTCAGTTTTTTTAGAAATGATTCTCATTGAATTTTGTAAGTATTTTTTCGGTCTACTTGAGCTTGACATTCCCATCCTTTTGGCTAATACTTCCGCCTTTATCAGCCCTCTTCTTTAAATATGTTTTTGCTTAAGAAGATTTATAGTGAGGATGTGATTTTGGAATAGTTTTATAGTTTCTCATCTATGAACTGTGCTTTTTTAAATGTTTCAGGAAGAAATTTATTTCATGGACGATCGAATGGCGCTTTCACTCGACAGATGTGTTATCATGTGACCATGGGTGAGTCGTAGTTAAGCTTGATGAATGCTGATCTGCAGTACCTATGTTCACCTCTAGAGATGAGAATCAATTTGTGCTGCTGTCCATTCCAAAAAGCAATGATACCATGTTAAGTGGTTGAGGATGGTTTTTATTGCAGAATACATGAGGATGTGGCCCTTCATCTTGATGCAGAGAAAGTCTTGTCTGAGGAGACTGTTTCAGGTCATCCCGAGACTGACACTGATCAGTAAATTCAAGGCAGAGGAGTGATAATATATGGAAATCACAATTCTTTCATGGGACTGGAAGCGTTAGGTGCTTTGTAGATGGTGGCTTAAATTCTTTTCTTGTAGACTTTGAGTATGGATAGTGAGTAATGAAACTACAAAGATAGGGACGATTCGACAAATTAAGACACCTCTGTGTAAAGCTTTTGTCATAGAAAATGAGATTATAGTGTTAGTTGATGTACATTCGTCTTACTCAAATGTTGCAGGTGCTAGATTAGCATAAAAATGAGTTACTGTGGGTGTTTAACCAGAGTGAGGTTGCTGAGTGGCTCTGTCATTACATCACCCTTAGATCAAGTCAAATGGTGCATTTACCTTTCTTTTCTTCGATTGCCTTGTTCTATCTCTCCAAGCTTTTAGAAGCTTTTAGAAGGTTCTTCTATATGAGACTAAAAGCTTGTATCATATCTATAGTATCATCAAAATATTACAATTTTTCTATGTCAATAAGGGTTCATTTGCTAGTTGTAGTGTGATGAATTTTTTGCATAGTGAGCAATACCAGCAATCATGAAAAGCCATTGTTAAAACTTTGCCAAGCTTTCAAAAGGACAAAGGGAAATGCGCATATAGTTTGCCTAATTTGTGCATAATTTCTTATAGATTAATATTAATCGAAATCAAGACCATGAGACTGCAGAGTGTAGAGTTTTATCTCTTCAAGCACAGAAACATACTTGGTGAAATTGAGTTTTACTATGATGACCAATCAACGGGAAAAACAGGTATGGAGACTACTAATGAGATTTAACTAGCTGAATTGAGAGCGTAAAGGACCAAAGTGAACGGACTTATAACTTATTAAACCAACATCCCGTTAGAGTTGAATAATGTTGTGTCTTCTTGCCCACATTATCATGCGAAATCGAAGTAGTGTATTTGCTATGACACTGGTATTCTGTAATCGAGGGCCAAAAAGAACTTGAACACAGCATTTCGATGTTTGAATAACAAACTATTCAAGATATCTTCCAACAAATACAAAGAGTGAGAATTAAAAACTACCATATTCTTTATAACAATAATTAAAAATTCAAGATTGTTTTGATTTCCAAAACTAACTGAAAGTTAACTAACTGAAAGTTAACTAATGTCGATTTTGTTTGTATATCTACAAAGACTCAAAAGCTGTAGAAATTCTTTAGATCATCTTTCTTGGCATACCAGCTTGGTATAATGTAAATAATAGCTGCTGCACTAGATATGGGACCCCTGCAAAATTAGAGGATAAAAACAGAGGAGAATACGTTCAGCACTTGAAAAGGAACAACAGTAAAGCATTTGAACTAAACCTGATAAGTAAACTTTATACACAGCAGGTCTACATAGACGAACCTGCTCAAAACACGTCTTTCAACCTCAATAGAAGAAAGATAAAATGTCGTCAACCAAGTTATACAGTTTTTTACTCTTCCTCCAGCTTTACCATTAAAATTCCAGCTGATAAGAGAATAACCACTGAAAAACATTCAGATTGTGCAGTTTGATGTCACTGTCAATGCTTATATCAGCTTGTCTATCATCAGCGAGTCCACCCATCTCCTGCATCTAAGTTGATTTTGCTAGAAGTACTATGTTGATGTCTGTCCTGCTTCTCTAGAACAAGTAAACTAACATAAAGGATGTCTACAATACATACAGAAACATAAAACAATGAACTTGCATCATTACCTCTAACACGATAGCCCAAAACCCGATCAACATGAAAAGCAGAAAAGTGTCAAATGAATTAAGATGGATTCTAAGATTGATCACCAGAATGAAACAACAAAGTTGGTCATAAGTAGATTTACATGCTGAAATTCACTCTGGCGGTGCCGCTTATGCACATTGGTGTGTCATTCACATGACGGTCTCTTTTCTTTGGCTTTACGGGTGGGGTTTTCAACTCTCCAAAAACCTTCTGCACCACAAAATCAATTTTTAATATATCATCAAGCCTCAATTAAAAGGACTTTCCCTGTGCCTTTGCACGTGGAAACCATCAACTTAGAACTACCAACCAAAATATATCCAGGGCTTCTAGGTATCTTTAGAAAACAAACACGCCATGCAAGAGGACCAAACACCAAACTGCGTCCACTCAATATATTGTAGAGGTTCATATCTTAGGAAGCAAAGGAAAAAAAAATTGTAAGTCCCATACATTTGCTAAATGTAACTGAATGTGAGGAAGTATCTTATATATGTCTATACGTAATATGTCAGTAATGAAAAGGCCAATGTAAAAGTATCTACCTTTTGTTTATTTGGACCATTTGAACCTTCTTTTGCTCCATTTCTTCCATGGTAGACCGTGAACCCTTTTTACAATTGTTCTCTTTCTTAATTGTAAATTACCTATTTCAGGTAATGCAGCTTTCTTCTTCGACCCATGTCTCTTAAAAGTAGCAATAATTTGCTTTCCATTGTCAGTCATGCGTTTCTTCTGAATGTCATTTTTCTGCACAAGCTTCCTCTTCTTAGCTCTCTCTTTACTAGCACTAGTTCCGAGAGCAGCTTGACCATCTGGACTATTGCATCCATCAGAACATTCAGAATTTTTCTCTGATGCTTCATCATATTGTTCTGAACTCACCAGTTGAGAATGAGATGAAGCGGGCACAGAAGGAGAAGCTAACCTTCTGGTTGAAGGTGCTTTTGCTGGAGGTACATCTACCTTCTGTTCATCATCATTTTTCTGAGAGGAAGAGGTTCCATCTGTAGAACCACCCAGGGATGGGCAACCAGGCTTGATGGTGCATGGCTCCTCTCCTGGGGACAGATCTGGCTTACCTTCCAATGGCTGAACTTCAGGTGTTACAACAGAATTCCCTCCACTCAAAGACCTCTTGCTTGGAAAATGGGAGCCACCAAGCATTTGAGATACTTTTTCCGTGCTAGACAATGTCTTGGATCTTGACCCACAAATTTTCGTCCGAGCTCGGTTCAAACTGGAATCGAGATGGCTTATTGGCTCAACTGAATCACTTTTCGAGCGGCACTTAGGACATTGCCATTTCCCTAGTGGAATCCACTGGAAATGGAAAACCATAAAATGAGACAACTAAATTATCTCAATCAAGTACGATAAGACAAATGACAGCAATTAACACATCTAACTCAAGGCAAGACCCCTCAAATAGCTATGAACTACCTTGAGAGGAGGATCAAGGCATATACGTTCCATCCCCAAAACTCAGCAGAACCTCAACACAGCATCTAATTCTCTTTATCCCAAGACATAAGCTCGTGCTGCGAGACACAAGCATGAAGTGTGAGGCACATGTCAATCATAGCTAACGAAAAAAGAGAAAGGAAACGGTTAACTAGTTACCAAATCGACCAGGTCCCATGAATGGTTCAGCTTCATCTGTCACACCACCTTGCTGCTGCTCCTGAAATTTTTCATGTGAAAAAGCGAAAAAATCAGTTGCCTCAAAAATTTTACTCTACGAGAACGACAAATGCTAGCTGTTAATTTTGTGATCCTGGCCAGATAGATAAAAGAACGACTCTGTTTTAAGAAATTGGAGTGTTGAAAGAAGACATTCTACTCACGGCATCAGTCTCCATTTCAGCAGCTGACAGCAACCTTTTTAAACAGTGTCCAGATATTTTGCAAACCAAGAGGTCATTGGCAGGATCCATAACAGTTTCTCTGCACGTCTCATCACAGACTGAAAGAAAAGACGATGATGAAGGAAACCTCATTAGGAAAGACATTCCTGCACAACACATATAAATTGGATAATACTAAAGAGACTTGTCATTGTTAGCAATTAAAGTATTTTACCCTGAACATTTCCAGTCTTCTCACAAACAAAGACATCGCCAATTTGATGATAAGAACACGTTTCTCCTGAACAAACATGGTCCAGAACCAATGCATCAGTGAACCCTTTGCTGCTTTTCCACAAAGACACTTGATCAGCAACTGTCTTGTCAAGAATTATCCAATCATCATTCACCTTCAGAAGCAAACATGCATGTGAAATTAAAAGGATGAACCCACGAGTCCTTGAGCAAACCAGAAACATATGTGGTACCACTTGGAATATTTCAAGGAAAGTAACTCTAGTAAGCATGTTGATCATAATTGCTAGGTCAAGAATAATAGTGTAGTAATGCTAGTCAGGATTAAATCTCAAGCAAAAAAGCCTTTACAAATAAGATCCACTAAAGCAGCAACCGTCAAGTCTTTTTCCTTTGACCAGTTTCCATAACTTCATTACAGTTGTAACACAAAAATGAAGAGGATCAACCAGGATATTATTAGTATAAAGCTAAAGAACTAAATCTGAAAGTCACATCAGAAGACACCAAGTGCACTTCTACCCAACAATCTGCTTTCTGGAAGAAATTCAGTCAAGGTTTGAACAAGCTATAGCACTGGCACCAATTTATACAAAATTCCAACAAATCTAACCTTTGACCTGTAATATCATCACAATGAAGAATCCTTACAAAAAAGCAAGCTCCATCTACCCGTGAAGGAAGAGGTGCCTGGCTTCTCTTTGCAGCTTGCATTTGGATACTACATTGTTCCCGGCGTAGTCTCTCGAGACCTCCAAGGCTACTGAATTCTGTTCTTTATCATATTTCGAGTGTCGGGACTGTTCTTAAGTGCTCGGGACAAAAGCCTCGAGCTACAACTTGCCATGTAAGCTTGAGACGAAAAACTTCTACAAACTCCAGAATTTAACAGCCGATTCATCTCAATCCAGGAGCAAATAAGACATTCCTCGGGGATATCTATGAGCTCAAGACAAGGGATTTTGTACAAACTCGCATTATGCAAAACCGAAGAGATGGACCAAGACAGGCTAAGTCAAAGAATTTTGGTGAGAGAGATCGAAAAGGCCTCCATGCACCAGCTTCTAGTAAGATGTGGATGCTTCTCACAACTTCATATCTCGTACAAAAGAATTTTCCTTGACAGAAAGGTATAGCTGACAAAATTGCTGCCAATCCCGGTATCCCCTTCCTCAACCGTTGATCCTAGAGCAAATGCTCCTATCTAGAAGTCGTACGAAAGATCAATCGATTGCCTAGTCGAAAGTTATGTTTATGAATTTCCTATCACAAGTTAAACAAGATGGGCTATAAAATAGATTTCACCTATTTTTTAGTTCATGGACAAAAAACCAATTTATTTTGAAGCCCGATGAAGCCAATAATAGCACGGGAAGGCCAAAATGGCCCAGAACATAAAATGGAACCTGGCCCTATATTTGCTACGTAGTAAATGTTATGCGAGGATTACAGATCCTACTGATAATATAGTTGTCTTTGGCTCAGAAGAAAGAGAGAAACCAAAAAGAAAAGATATTGGCAAAGCGTTAGATGCGGCGAGTTCATCTTGATCCATCAGCCAAAAGAGCCCATTTAGCATGTGTCCCACTGTTTGATCATTCTCATTACACCTCTCATGTAAGTGAAGGGAGATAGAGCTCCATGCGATGAATATGTTCATTGTTAATCAGAATATGCAAATAACTTTCACATAGCTAAGATCAAAATCATTACATGTCACCAGGGAATCAATTAGAAATTAGAGGCATCTAATAATCAAATGAGAAGTATGAGTGAGATCTTAAGCATAGTGCCCCATGGTAATGACGGAACGGATTAAGCACTGTTTGCAAAGCCCAAGGACAGATTCAGAGGAGTAAGCAAACAAGAGGCTCAACAATATTTGTTTTGAGTGGGACTAGCATGTGGAAAGAAAATGAGATCCATCGCAATTATCATCACATTAAGAGGTTACTCTGTCAAGAACTTGCATGTTGTCTAAGTCACTTTGGGTAGTTTAAGAAAGCAAGAGCAATTAGTTTTCAAATAAAGAAATGACTGTTAATGGGATGCAAACCTGTTTCCTCACGGTGAGTATGAGGCCTCTTTTCGGTTCTTCGCTTTTAAGGTTCACCTTCCACCAGAATGACAAAGGCATAAATGCCTTGTCCTTTCACCTAGAGACAAAAACATGATTTGTTGATTTGTTAGCATTTAAAGCAAGTGCAATGAAAATTTTATCATCAATTTAGTCCTCTCTAAAGTACCTCATGCTCAACACCAACAACCGCAGCTCCCGCACATTTGGGATGCGAGACAAGAGCATATTCAACTTCTGCTGTTCCAATCCAGTGTCCACTGCAGAGGCAACTAAAGCATCATCAGATAACTAGTCCATAATTCAAAGCACTGGGTGCTTTAAGAAGGAAAAGAATTGGTCTTTGGAAGTTTCTCAACAAAAACAAAGCCACATTGTATGAGCACATAAAAAATGTTTGAATGAAGGTACCAAAAGAGAAGATCTTGAGAAATTCATGTAGCACTTGACATTGATGACATCATCTACTCTACCAACAACCCGGTAACCATCCTTGTCCCCGAATGGGTTGAGCGAATTAAAAAATAAGGAAATCAAATTGCACAGCTTATGCTGCAAAAAATATAACCATAACTACACCTTCCAAAGATATATAAGCGAAGATTATCATTCAAGTTAAGGAATTGTATAAACATCCCTAGTAAGAACCCAGGCATAATGCAAGTACCTCAAGCAATAATTTAATAGTTGTATCAACTAACCTGCTGCAGCCATCACCGAGAAAATAGTATCCTGGGAATGGTTTGAAGTATGTTGTTTCGTATCGCTCATGATCACCATAGAGTGTACGAAATGCCCCAGGCTAGGAACTTTTAATGCACAGGTATCCACTACACTCACCTTCAATTTCAACCCCCTTTTCATCCACTATGATAGGCTGCACAAAACAAATGTGGAAATTAGTCGGAGAGACACCTTGTGAAAGGCTCTTAAGTTGTTCAAAAGTCAAAGGGAATGAAAGAGTTTAGAGACCTGAACCCCAAAGAAAAGAAAAGTAGCAGATCCAGGTTTTACGTGGCCAGGCACCGAGATAATGATGTGATCTGCGGGAAGGTAAGCATGACCGAAATCGACGAGACCATAAAGTGGATATTGTGTGCATTCCTTGTAAAAAATTCTAACATGATAAACCCAAACAAATAACAAAATGTACCATGAAGCCACCAGTTTCAGTTTGCCACCAAGTGTCGGATATAGGGCACTCGAATCCCCGACTACATTGAAAAACCACACTGAAGAAATTTACACGGGTTTATGGATCTAGTGAAACATTATCTACATTAGAAAGTTAGGATAAAGCTCGGTACCTCCATGCACTTGGATTGATAGGCTCGCCAACACTTCCTAGGACCCACAATGATTTGTGTGAATACTTACCAAATAAGCTTCCAATTCAATGAGTTACTTTCCCACGGCCAGGTCTTCCAATCATTATATCGACCCCTCTCCTCGATTGGCTCTCCTGAGCATGATAAGGAGCTCCACCATACAAACAACATGATGTTAAGCCCACTTTGCTCCACCATTAACTTCAAAATCAGAAAACACCTAAAATAATAGAGTAAACGATGTCGGACATCTATCTCTCGTAAAAGGATGAGATTATTTCTATAAGCTTGATTCCAATACCCGCTTGGCCAATTCCCTAGTAGGTAAAAGCACCAAAACACTTGGTGGCCTACCACATCCCGTCTTCCTTGAGGTTTTTGCGGGCCCATTCGTCAAAGATTCCAAAATGGGCAAGACAAAAGCTAGAGTTTTGCCCTGTACAATTCACACGTGAACAAGGTGATAATCGGTGCTCAAAAATTAAAACCCATCAACTACAAAATGAGCAACCAGTTCGAAAACTCATGTTCCTAGCAGCCAATCATCTTTAAAAAACTTGAAATGCAAGCTGCGCCAAACGGTCTTCACGCCACTTTTGGTTTTTTTATGTCAAATAACACCAATGAACTAATGTACAAATGACTCGCCACAAACTAGAAGACTTATATAGCTTGTAGGTTTTTTGGTCGAATTACCAGTGTAGGTTCGAATGCTGAAAAGATCGGTTGGAATTTGACTTTTGCAATGACAATCGGGGGTAGAAATACGGGGATTTAGGACCGAAATGCACGAAAGACATTTCACGAACCAAGTGCACTTTGCTACACTCTACACCATGCTTGCTTTGTCGTGCTGTTAATTAAAACAATATTCACCAAGCTCATACATCAACCATTCACACGCAACACTACTCATAGAGCAAATGAAACCTGCTTCTCTTTTCATATATGTCAGCTTCGTGACCCTTTTCCGCATCACACACTATCATTACTCCAATGTCCACACCATTCACTTCTCTAAATTGTCAGTTAATTAGCAGATTTCAAACAAGCATGCGACCATCAACATGTCAATCTGCGAAAATTCAAATAAAAAGATGTTCATACTTGACCGGTGCGAGCACGGCCGACCAAATCGTCCCATCGTGGACGATATCAAACGTCATGGTCTGAATGGGAAACAGCGCCTCGATACCATTGTCCTTCAACTTCAACCTCAAGCTGTCCGAGATCCTGAAATTCAACACAGCGTTGGGTTTCTCCTCCTGAGCCACCTTATTATCGCCGTCGCTCAACCTCGCCTTCTTCTTTTTCTTCTTCTTCCCCTTCAAGTTCTCGGGGTCAACCAGCTCGGAGCTGGTCTCGCTCTTGTCTTCCTCGTCGTCCTCGCGCATCTCCAGCGCCTTCCTCTTCTTCTCCTTCTTCGCATCCCCGATGCTCCGGAGCTTTGGCTGCTTGGATTCGGAGCCTTTACTTTGCCGCTCTTCTTTTCCTTCTTGTGCTTCTTGTCCGACTCCGCCGAAGACGTGAAGCGACCATCGGCCTCGAGCTGGACCTTCGCCTTCATCTTCTTCTCTTTGCTCTTGTTTTTGGAGTTCTCCGGGGTTGAGCTGAATCGGGCACAACTATCAAAGGCATCGATGAAGCTGTCAGGAACCACGAGAGGAGTTTAGGAGACGGGAGGGGAGGGAAGGAGGTGGTTTTGTCCTTCTCTTCTCTTCTCCTCCCGTGCTCGATCTCCGCGTTGAAAATAGTCGAAGGCGGAGGCGAAGGCGGAGGTAGGGGGCTCGGGAACCTAGCTACAATCGGCGGGGCTCTCGTGGGGGCAATGTGTCGGCGGCGAGATGACCGGCGATGCTTTTGGGAGGCGGGGAGCGAGAAGAAGCACGAGGCCCTCACGTCCCCACCATTGACCTCGAGGACATAGAGTCCAAAGACCTTGGGCTACTCGAAGTCTGAGCTAATGACGCGTTCGTCGGAGGTCCAGAAGTTGCCGAGAAACCAACGCGAGCACAAACCTTGTGCTCGATCTCCACGTTGGGAGCAGTCGGAGGCAGAGGGGTTGAGGACCCGATTGCGACTGGTGAGGCTCTTGAAGGAGGCGACGACCAGCGAGGCTTTTGGGAGGCAGGGCCGGAGCCAAAGCCGGATGCGCGGAGAAGGAAACAGACGGTCCTTCTCTGTTTGTTCTCCCGCGAGAAGAGAGAGAGAAAAGCCAATAAATTCAATTGAGGAGTGAGAAATTTTTTGGGCGGGAGCGTTAAAGCATTTAGTGACTCGACATTGTTTCGCCAACGAGCCGAGCCGATCCGAGCCGAGCGGATCCTTTCATTTTCCAGCGGGACCCATACGACGGATGTCGAAAATCGAGTGGAACGTGCGCGCCACATCAGCGGATGACGTGGCGCGCACGTACTACTGAATATTTTCTCCGCATACAGATACAGAATGGGGACTCGAAGGCGGAACGACTGTTTTGCCCCTTATAAAATGCGTCCGTACGATCTTGTCGGCGAGGCTATATTTGGTAAGGCGGGTGTTCCCTGGGGTTTGTAACGTCGAAGGTATTCCTACGCAAATAAGAAGCCTTTGAAAAAGGCGACACGTGTCCTTTCGTGGGACCCACACTCTGGACAGACTGAGGAGAAAATCAGGCGCCATTTTGAAAAAATTTCGGACTGACTGAGGGTTTCTTCTTCTGTGAGTCTCTTTCTTCGCGCCTCTTTCTCTCTACCCTCGCCCTCTCTTTGCAACGAACAAGACGCGACCTACCTGTCTCTCTGTGCCCTTCCTCTTTCCGACCGGCGAACCACAGCCAGCAACCGACGAACCGCCGCATGGGACCGGCGAGAGGACCGCGAGACCTAGCTTCCTCTCTCTGCCCTCCCTCTTTCCGACCGGCGAACCACCGCGAGTAACCGACGAACCACCGCACGGGACCGGCAAACCAACGCGCTGCCCCTCCGGCCGGTTCCGCCGAATCGTCCTTCCCTTGCTCTTTCTCTCTATCTCGCCCTCCCTTTCTTCGACGGCGAACCACCGCGTGACCGGCCGAACCATCAGTGCCCCCCCCTCCGGCTCCGGATCCGGCGCCGGCTTGTCTAGGTAATTTCTCTCTCTCGTTTCTCTCTTTCTCTCTGTCAGACAGGGTGACGGAAGGGATTTTATAGGAGTTCGGCGATGCACGTGCTTGAGTGTAGAAGTTGTGGTCATGGTGAAAGTCTTGGTCGTTTTGATGATAAATGTAGCTCGGCTCCTTTCGGCAATTAGGTTAATAGTGGTGAAATTGATTTGATTATTGATCGGGAAATGCCGAGACAATCCTATCAGCTTTTGGACAGCCAATATGCATACCCAATGGCCAGATTTCACTGAGGGGGAGTTATCCGAAAGTCTCTATTGGTATAATCTTTCCACACGTTAAGTCTAGTGTAGCCTAGTCAACTGTCGTCATTTATATGACTAATTCAAGGCGCGTTTGGTAACGATTCTGTTCCCGGGAACTGATTCTGAGTAAAAAAACGCGTTTGGTAACAAATAAAATTTCTGATTCTGGAATAAAAAAAGAATAGAAACGCGTTTGGTAACTATATAAAATTTCTATTCCAATTCTTTTTTTAATTACCTTTTTAGATTAAAATAAATTTGATATTGAATTTTCATAAACCATTCACGATTAATTATATTTTTATACTAAGTAATAAAAATATTAACTAATCAATTTTTATTATATAGTAAATAATAAACCATAGTATAAACTATACTAATATCCCTACAATAAGTAATAAATAAAAATACAAATTATAACATAAAATTAAATATGTATTCTATATACAACAAATATATATTTCATACTAGGAAGAAATAAAAATAAAATATAGAAATAATTTTTTTTTTATTTGGCACTTTTGATTCTCTTTTTTGATTCTCGGACGGAGAATCATATTTTTTCTGATTCTGAATTCTTGTCCAAAACTGTTTTTACGGGAGTAAATTTGTTCCCGGAATCGGTTTTGGACAAAAAATTTACTAAACGCGATTCTGTTCCCAAACTGATTCTGGGAACAAAAAATCAAAATCAGGCACTGTTTGGATGGTTGCCAAACAGGGCCTCAATCTCATATGACAAACTCCCTTAAAAGATTTGCGAGACATGTGTAGGTGCTCCATTTAATCTCACTCGTTGATGAAAGTTGCAATGGAGTGGACATGCTCAATTAGAAAATTTATACTGAACACAATGCCTTTATATTTGGAAGCATGTAATAGACTATTTAACACAGAATAATAGCAATCAATCCCTTTCTTTTTCAGGAATTTGGAACTTATGTTGCATAGCTTTAAGGACATTTTACACATGAGAGCTGCTGTTTTAAATACTGAGACCTGAAAAGTCATTAGTTATGTTGTTCTCGCATCGGTACCAATTTTTTCCGTAGGCAAAGCTTTCACTTGGTCCCAAAAATTGCAAGTTTTCACTTTTTTTTCCCCTGGTCATCATTCTGCATCGTTGCGATAATTCATTTCCATGGCTATTTGGAAGCTAAACTCTAACACCCCTAAAAAGGTTGCCATCTTTCTGACACAGAGTATACATTTTGCTGACCAATTGTACTTTATTGAATGACAGCCTCTACAAGATCTTTATTTATGATCAATTAGGAAAAACGTCGTAACCCACCTTTTTGGCTCATTCACGGCTTGTTATGCATTTACCTGTCAATCTGCCTCAAAGTGGCGTGCTCATGGTATCTGAACATTGTTTCGTGATTGACATAACAATAATGACGTCAACTTAGTTTCATTGGGGGATGCTATGCAACTTAGAGCAATATGTTGTTCATTAATGCCTTCATCTTAAAGGTCACGTAATAGTTCTATTGCTGAAAATATTAGTTTTGTATTTAGCATTAAGTAGGGAACTCTATTTTTTTTTTCTTTATAGTGGACTTTGATTGAAGTATCTTTTGCTGCATGATGAGATGTAAAAGGAGTTCGGTGGAGGTTGGAAGAGGGAGATTGTATCACAAAAAATGCGGGTTATTAAATGTGCAAGATTGATAGAATCGATTGAGTATCTAAAATTGTTGATATCGGTTTTTGCCAATAAAGATGTCTCTAGTGGTAATTATCACATCAGTAATCAAATTGCGAGTTAACTCCCAGTTCACACCTTTTTTGGAAAATATAATCCGAGGCAAATTGTATGGCGTTCTGATTTCCTTTGTCAGCATGATAGTTAACTCCATATATGGTCCAATTTGTAGACACGGAGAGGTCTCATGATAGTTAACTCCATATTTCAGTGTCAACTCGTCCTAAAGTAGTCACTTTATTAATTACTCATATTTCGAACATACAATTCGGCTCTCCCTAGACACCAACAAAAGCAAAACCGTAAGCTCCTGAGCTCCTGCGGGAGCTTATGTTATTAATATTTCTTCCTGACTCGTGTTTCACTTTTTGCGTACGTTTTATCAACTTAAACCAATTAAAATTTGACACATTTACTGATGTCAATTTAATTAAACAAAATAAAAATTTCAGTCCGCCTCACTTTTCTACCCCGTCTACACTTTCTCCTCCGTCTCCGGCCATCTCGAGCCTAACCTCCCTATCCTTCTCTGCCATCGCCACCAGCGGAGTTGCCAACGCCGAATTCAAGGAGAGAATTGGTGGGCGGAGTTGCAGATCTGCAAGTCGACCACCGTCGCTCGTGGCTGAGGACGAGCCACTGTCACTGGAGCCACGGTTGCAGATCTGGAAGTCGTTCCGGGGTGTGTTGGGGGTGGGCACCCGGTGGGACATCCGGGGCCGTGTCAACCTGGACCAATTCCTGATTCCGAAACGGAGAAGGCACAGCCGTGACAGGCAAGAGCAGCAGGGCTGCCAGTCGGTGAGGACGGAACACGTGGACAAGAATAGATACAGTCTAGTGTTGAACCCACATGTAAAGGTTTCAAGGGAGACCGGGCAGGAGGACCACGGCAAGCAACACGAATGACAAGAGATAGGGGAATGATTGAAAGGGGCCCGAGACCAACAGCGATTTGAGGGAGGCTACCGAGAGCGTGTCGGCAAGGATCATGAGGACGGGGAGCGCTCGGGAACAGCAAGCGGGAGCCAACGACAGGTGAGTGACGAGGGCCAGTGAGCAGTAGAACAGAAGAGAGGAGAAGGCGAGGGAGGTGGCGAGAGGGCGGGTGTCGAATGGGGACGCGGGTTTCCCTTGGAGTTTCACCCGGACGAGGTTCACCAGCACGGAAACAAGAAAGGCGAGAATGGCATGGAGGGTGGCGAAGGCAGGGGAACCTTGGGCGTTTGCGTGGGGTTGACCGCCGGTCAGCATCGTGGTGGGCTTCTACAGGATCCGTAGTCCTATGCAGAGGATATGAAGCGGGTTTTATAGTTTTTTATTTTTTTTATTTTTGGAGGAAAGAGGGGAGCTTGGGGATGGTTCGAGTTCGGTTGCGTTATGAAAGAAGCTTTTTGGTTTACGAAAAAAATGTCGGCTCTTTCTTAGGAGTTTCCCAGTGGGCTCGTGAGCCGTCGGAGCAATTTCTTCGATGAACAGTGGAATCACCAAAATTAGGGAAAAGCAGGATCAAATTCAGTCAAAACTATGAGTTCTGTCTACGAAATTTCTATCGTAAATTTTGTTTTATCTTGTAACAAACTCTCAACTTTTAATCTTATTTTAATTCTATACTAAATTATTTTTTTAATAAATAATCTTAAACTTTAGATCTAATCCTAATTTGATCTTTAATTTTTTATCTCGTAAAAAATCATAAACTTTTACTTGAATCTCATCATATCTATACTATTAACTCTCCATCCAATCATCCTTAGTGATGTGGCATTTCATGTCATTGCTATAAATTTTTCGAAAAATTTCACATCCAAAAAAGCATTTTTTCGAGATTTGATATTAGAAAAATTAGAATTGGCTTTCTTTAATTGCTCCTAAGAGACTCTTCCTCGCATAGAGTCTTCGACTGTGGGCTCGGTTTTCATGTTGCTTCACGAGAACCTTCGCGAGCAACTTTGACTTTTACCTCGTCATTAGCATATTTCCTCTCCAATTTTCACTTGGTAGCGTGTGCTCTCCGATCGCGAAGAGCAAGAATTGCTAAAGCTCCGTCTCGCGCACGAGAAAATATTTGGTGGTTCACGTCACCACGTTCTCCAGGAGCCCCATCCGCAGCAGGAATATGGCAGCACCGAGTTTTGCACCGGAAATTCTAATTGCACACCAAATCTTTGCACAATTATCATTTTTCCCGTTCAGATCTGGATATGGAGTTTCATTATTTTGGTTTGATGGGAGAAGTTTCTAGTGTTGAGCTAATTGGGCAAACTGTGCGAATGGATATCTTAGTTTTGATTTGATTTGATGTGCAGACCAATTATAAAAACCCCACATTTCAAGAAAAGTCGGGGTTCACACTCCTCGATCGGCTTAGGGAGTTAAATCTTGTGGTGAGGAACACTTTACCCTCACTTTCAAGGACTTTGTCGGCACAAGTGAGTAATTACTTGCTACCTTGAACCCGTTTTACTAACGACACTACTGTTGACTTGTTTTGGATTTTGGTAGTGGTGGCTAGTGTTCTTATCTTAGTTGTGTTTCCCATGGTCTCAAATGGTTCAGCTCCATAAGGTCTTTTCTCAGAGCTTCAATAATATGGCCTAATCTCTTCAAACTAAAAACCGGGTGAGTGCAATCCATTAAATCTATTCCTCTTTTCTTATGTGTGTAGATTTATATATTTGGTTCAAATGCAAATTACCAAAAAAAAAAAGTTAAAAGTTGGAGTACATAAGGTGATCTTTGTGTAAGAATTGTCGCGTGATTTCTCAAATTTACTCGGATTCTAGCAATGTAATGAGTTTTTGGTAGAACTGTTCACACATTTTGTTTCATAGAACGATATAGGCAGCCGATCATTTAGCCTCCCTCCCATGTTAGCCTCTCATCTCACCTTGTGATCTTGCATTGAGGACATGGCTACGCTCCATCACATCAGCATAATCCCTCTCCACTCGATGAGTGACACATGGAGCCATTTCCCAGTAGGGCAGATCTAAAACTTCTTTATAATATTTCAAAATCTTGGGTCTCCCTCTCGTCAATGAAGAAGACTCTCTCTCTCTCTTCATCTTTTCAAAATTGGCCCCTCTCTCATCTTCGCTCCCAATTTGCTGCATCCTCAGGCGCGTCACTACAGCATAATAAATAGACCGATTCATTCAACTATTGAAGTGTATTAAGCACCGTCAAAATATTGGAACACTAAGCGGAAAAGCTTCTAGTACAACTAAAAGAGAATGTAATAATTCATTGTCTTTTCGAACTTTCAAGTATGTGTCACTTCCTATCTCATCTTAACAATTTCTGAACTTCTAAGTTGTATTTGCCTTTTGGTCTAAACTTATGTTGAGAGAATTTTTTGTATGAATTATTAAATCCTTTGCTAATATATTGTAGACAAAGTTAGAGAGGTGCTGAAGTTTGTGACCAGGAAATGGACGATCTTGCTAAGCTACTAATTACAGAGCGGTCATGTTTCATGTTTAGCAGAGGATACGACTATGCTAAAGCTTTGGAAAGTTCTTTAATGGTAAAGGAAGTGGGATTAATGCACAATGAAGGAATACTTGGTGGGGAGATGAAACATGGTCCTCTAGCTCTAGTGGATGAGAGTCTACCTATCGTGGTGATTACTAATATACTATTTATGATGCTTGCTTTAGGTATCGGCTAACTTGCATCCCAGTATTCTCTATGTGGTCTGGAATTAAATGTGTCAATGTTAATAGCAAGCAAGAATCAATTATTCAGCAACTCCATGCTAGTAAATAATACCTGATTATCATGTGCTCGAGGGGGATGATGCAGCTGTGTCTCTTTGGGGAGCGTGTAGAGTCATTGAAGTTCCTTAGGGAGACTTTCTTCAGCCTGTAGTCAATACAGTTCCTTCGCAGGTATAGGGTACTTATAATAATTTTCCATGCTTGCCAAGATGCAACATTTTCTTTTTGCTATTATATTGTTTTCCATGCTTGATGTAGATGATGCAACATTTTTCTATTCTCTTTGGTTTTTGTATTGAATTTCTCTCTTTGCATCAATTTTATTTTTTTTTTTAAGATTGAGCCATAACATTTTGCTGTTTTAATTTGTTTGTTTATTCATTGCTTATAAAGTATTTTTCACATTCCCGTTCTTCCTTTCAAATAGCATATTTCATTTTAGTAGATTTTGCTAATTTGTCAGACATGAGATAATTTTTAACATTCGGAGTGTAGTTGTTGGCATATCATCTCATGGTCTTAAGAGGATAAAATGTCGACTAACCTAGGAATCTTGCAAAGAGTGTGACAACAGAGTATAAGCCCACCAACAAATTTTTTCTGATTGTCTTAACCCAGCAGTAAAATGGATTATGTCATGAATATAAAGCATCTTTCTAACACAAAGTATGCAATATGCTAATCACTTGTACTTTATTGAATGGCAGCCCATGCAAACTCTTTCTTTATGATCAATTAGGAAAAATTGTTGTAACCCATCTTTTTGAGTGTTCATGGCTTGTTATACATTTTTCTATCAATCTGTCTAGAGGTGTCAAACTCATTGTACCTGAACATCGTTTCATGATTGACATAACAACGATAACTACAACTTACTTTCACTGGGGATGCTATGCAACTTAGAGCAATGCATTGTTCATTAATGCCTTTATCTTAAAGCTCACGAAAAAAGTTCTATTGTTGAAAATATTAATTATCATTTTTAGCATTTAGTGGGAAACTCCATTTTTTTTGTTGTAGACCTTTGGTTGAGGTATCTTTTGCTATGTCACGAGATGTAAAAGGAGTTAGGTAAAGGTCGGAAGAGGAAGATTATATCCTTTTTGGGGAAAAAAGAGCAGATGCTACAAAAAAATTGTGCATCATTAAGGGTGCCAGATTTTGATGGAATCGATCAAGTATCTGAGACTTGCTTCATTTGCAGAGATTGGCTTTTGTGTATTCAAATGGAAAGAATTTCAATATCAACTTGCTGCGAAACAAGTCCATTCTCTCAATTAGTCATACATGGAAAATACAAATCGACTCTCGGAAGATGCCAATGGAAACAAAACCCAAAGTTCCTACTGCTGCTGTTATTGGTTGTCAAAGGCAACGTCGTCATGTTTCTTCCCTCGTCGTGTTATCTTTTCCAGGGCTGTGCTAGTTGTGGGCGTCCCGATGGACATCTGCGGCTGTGTCAAGACAGGCCAATCCCCCAATTCCGGCACAAAGTGCGCGTCCATGATGGTGACAGCCAAAAGCGGCAGGGTTCTTCCACCATGCGGGCAGCGAGAACGGAACACAGCGACAAGCAGATGCACAACCTTGTGTCAAACTCACATAAGAAAGGTTTCGAGCGAGACTATACAAGAGGACCATGGAAAGCAACACAAATAAGAAGAGATAGTAGAAACAGCGAAAGGAGCCCGGGACCAACAGAGCTGCAAGGGAAGCCACCGAGAGCAAAGCGCGAGCATCGCGACGATGGGAGACGCTCGGGCACAAGAATCGGGAGCCAACGACAGAAGAGTAACGAGTGCCAATGCGCCGTACGACACACTACAGAAGACGGCAAGGAAGATGTGGAAAGGGTGGGTGTCGATTGGGGACGCAGGTTTCTCTTGGTATTTCAAGGCCCCTGGGGTTTGTAACGTCGAAGGTATTCCTACGCAGTTTCTGGGCTCTGCTTCTTGGAGGACCGCGACACAACCCCGTCGTCGAGACAGACGACTTTTTCAAGGCCCCTCGTGCTCCAGCGTGGCAAATAAGAAGCCGCTGGAAAGGGCGACACGTGTCCTCTCGTGGGACCCACAGACTGAGGAGAAAATTAGGCGCCATTTTGAAAAGTTTTCGGACTGACTGACGAGACTGAGGGTTTCTTCTTGAGTGAGTCTCTTTCTTCGCGCCTTTCTCTCTACCCTCCCCCTCTCTCTCTGCGACGAACAGTACGCGACCTCCCAGTCTCTCTGTGCCCTCCCTCTTTCCGACCGGCGAACCACCGCCAGCAACCGACGAACCGCCGCACGGGACCGGCGAGAGGACCGCGAGACCTAGCTCCCTCTCTCTGCCCTCCCTCTTTCCGACCGGCGAACCACCGCACGGGACCGGCGAGAGGACCGAGCAATCGACGAACCACCGCACGGGACTGGCGAGAGGAACGCGACCTCCCTCTCTCTCTCTGTCCTCCCTGTAACCACCGCACGGGACCGGCAAACCACCGCGCTGCCCCTCCGGCTCCGGTTCCGGCCCCGACTCGTCCGTCCCTTGCTCTTTCTCTCTCCTCGCGTCTCTGTCTGCCCTCCCTTTCTTGGACGGCGAACCACCGCGTGACCGGCGAACCACCCCGCCCCCCCTCCGGCTCCAGATCCGGCACCGGCTTGTCCAGGTAATTTCTCGCTTTCTCTTTTCTCTCTTTCTCTCTGTCTGACGGGGTGACGGAAGGGATTTTATAGGAGTTCAGCGATGCCTGTGCTTGAGTGTAGAAGTTGTGGTCATGGTGAAAGTCTTGGTCAGTTTTGATGATAAATGTAGCTCAGCTCCTTTCGGCGATGAGGTCAATAGTGGTGAAATTGATTTGATTATTGATCAGAAAATCAGAAAATGCCAGACAATCCTATCAGCTTTTGGACAGCCAATATGCATACCCAATGGCCAGATTTCACTGAGGGGGAGTTATCCGAAAGTCTCTATTGGCATAATTTTTCCACACGTTAAGTCTAGTGTAGCCTAGTCAACTGTCATCATTTATATGACTAATTCAATCTCAGATGACGAACTCCCTTAAAAGATTTGCAGAGACATGTGTAGGTGCTCCATTTAATCTTACTTGTTGATGAAAGTTGCAATGGAGTGGACATGCTCAATTAGAAAATTTATACTGATCACAATGCCTTTATATTTGGAAGCATGTAATAGACTATTTAACACAGAATAATAGCAATCAATCCCTTTCTTTTTCAGGAATTTGGAACTTATGTTGCATAGCTTTGAGGACATTTTACACATGAGAGCTGCTTTTTTAAATACTGAGACCTGAAAAGTCATTAGTTATGTTGTTCTCACATTGGTACCAATTTTTACCGTAGGCAAAGCTTTCACTTGGTCCCAAAAATTGCAAGTTTTCACTTTTTTTTCCCCTGGTCATCATTCTGCATCGTTGCGATAATTCATTTCCATGGCTATTTGGAAGCTAAACTCTAACACCCCTAAAAAGGTTGCCATTTTTGCATGTGAAGCTTCTTAGGAGCAATTTGAACAGGTGAAAATCTTAGAAGGGGGTAAGGTGTATATTAATTGGTGTTTTATGGGCAAGCAAGAAGGTGAAAGTACTAACCACTTGTTGCTACAGTCTAGTGTGACCAGAGAGCTTTGAGAGCTGCTACTATGTGTGGTGTTCAATAGGTCATGCCGTACTTGGTGAAAGAAGTTTAGGGTTTAGCAAAGGACTTACTTAGGTGAGAAATAAGAGAACCTCTTGAAATGGAAACTTTGGGAGTGCTTAACAAAGTGCTGTTGTAATCTAGGACTTTAATGTGAGTGTGCATTCTTTATTGGTCTGAGGTGTACATATATCATGTTGATGATGTAAAGTTAAGAGAGTTTGGACCGCCTATTGTTTTTGCGTCTGTTGACTTTGTCCATCTCCTCTCTTTCTGTCTATCTGATATGCAGCACGTTATTCACGTGCATTCTTTATGATTTGCAGCACTTTATGCAATGCTTTTGCTAGTCTATATCAAGGATAATGTCCTATTCAGAATAATTAGCTATAGTTTAAACGGCTTACACCTGGAATCCATTTTCAGTATGTGCTGGTTATTTGTGGTGTTCAATAGGTCATGCCATACTTGGTGAAAGAAGTTCAGGATTTAGCAAAGGATTTACTTAGGTGAGAAATAAGAGAACATCTTGAAATGGAAACTTTGGGAGTGCTTAATAGAGTGCTGTTGTAATCTAGTACTTTGATGTGAGTGTGCATTCTTTATTGGTTTGAGGTGTACATATATCATGTTGATGATGTAAAGTTAAGAATTTGGACTGCCTATTGTTTTTGTTGTCATAAATACATGATACAACTTATATATTGCGTCTGTTGAGTTTGTCCATCTCCTCTCTTTCTGTCTATCTGATATGCAGCACGTTATTCACGTGCATTCTTTATGATTTGCAGCACGTTATGCAATGCTTTTGCTGGTCTATATCAAGGATAATGTCCTACTCAGAATGTATTAGCTATAGTTTAAACGGCTTATGCCTGGAATCCATTTTCAGTATGTGCTGGTTATTTTAGGCCATACTTAGTAATTGATTGAACTAAATAATAGCTGAAAGCAAGTAGACTTGTCCATGGCTGATTGCATGTTGTACCTCTTTAACAGGTCAAGCATTTGGTGTTTCATTTTAATTTTGGGTGCAAAGTTGCACGTGTAAATTTATTGGATGGCTGAATCAGAGGTAATTCTTTACTTGTACTATTTGAAGCATATATTGTTTTCTTAAGTAAAAGTGGGATAATGATATTTTTTTCTTTTAATTGCAGCTTGAAACTTCCCATTTTGCACATGTAATGCGTGATATGGAAAAAGACTTTGAGTTTGCAATAGGAATGGTTTTTTCAAATGAATTCGAAGCATATAATAAGTATGTGGTCTATGCACTTAGTAAAGGATTTGGAGTGAGGAAGGGTAATTTGGTTAGAAATACTAAAGGAAAAATAACCCGATGGACTTTTGTGTGCAATTGTGAGGGGTATTTTGTCAGCTCATCTGATCAAGAAAAGAAATTTGAGAGGTTTGAAGTTAGATGTGGCTGTTTTGCTCATATCAAGTTTAAGGTTGATAATGATGTCTATGAAGTCATAGAGTATAATTCTGAGCATAATCATGCATTTATTCCTGAAGATCAAAGGCATTTGATTAGATGTGGAAGAATCATGTCCGAGACTTGTAAGGGTGTTTTAGTTGATATGATGAAAGCTGACATTGGGGGAATTATGACATATAAGTGTTTGGCAAATGAAGCAGGAGGAAGCAAAAATTTAGGTTTGCAGAGGACAAGATCCAATGGTATAAGTGGGGAAGATTGTCAAGATCTTTTGAACCATTTTCATAGCATGGAACAACAAAACCCAATGTTTTCATATGCTTTACAAGTTGATCAAGATGGTAGATTAACAAATATATTTTGGAGAGATAGTTTGTCAAAATTTGATTATGGTTGTTTTGGTGATGTGCTAGTGTTTGATACCATTCATCATACCGACAAATGTAATATGATATGTGCACATTTTGTTGGGGTTAATCATCATTGGAAAAATGTTTTGTTTGGCTGTGCATTTTTAATGGACGAGACTGTGGAATCATTTATTTGGTTATTTGAGGCGTTTTTGAAATCTATGGGAAATAAGGTTCCGAAAACCATGTTCACCGATCAAGACCAAGTCATGGCAAAAGCGATTAGAACGGTATTTCCGAATACACAACATCGTTTATGCACTTGGCATATTATGAAAAATGCCAATCAAAACATTCCACATCTTTATCACAAGCCAGATTTCAGGGATAAATATTTCTTAGCGCTTATGTATAGATGCAGATCAGAAGACAAATTTGAATCTACTTGGAGGGAAATGGAAGAAAGGTGGGATACTAAGGATAACATTTGGCTTCGGAAATTATACGACCTTAGACATAAATGGAGTTTAGCTTTTGGTCGTGATATTTTTACATGTGGTATAAGATCAAGTCAAAGAAGTGAGAGCATCAATAATGTCTTCCAAAAAATAGGGAGCAAGACATCGACCCTTGTACAATTTGTCTACTACTACGAAAAACAAGTGGCGCATATGAGAGAAATTGAAAGTCAAGATGATTATAGTTGTCGTGGGACACCCAAATTGATGGTTTCGCACGACATCTTGAAGCATGCTGCTTCAGTTTATACCGGTGCCATTTTCACAAGGTTCAATGATGAATTTCTCCAAAGTCTCTCTGAAATTATTGTAAGTAGTACATTTGATGGATTGATTTATTCATACACTCTCATGTGTAGGGGGACTCAACGTGAACATGTTGTTAAATTTGCTCCTGTAGACTCTTCAGTTTTTGTGAATGTAAATTATTTGAATCAAAAGGGTGGTTGTGTCGTCATGCTTTGAAAGTGTTGATCGAGAACATATCAGTTACGCACATTCCACCTGCCTATGTTTTGAAAAGATGGACTAAGGGTGCAAAACAAGGGATTGCGAATGATGAATTTAAGCAAATGTCATTGGATTCATCTAAGTCTGATCGGTTTTCCTTGTTAATGCAACAATCTTTTGAACTAATGAATTTGGGAGTTGAAGATGACAATACTATGAGAATAGTGAGGAAATATATGCAAAAAGCGAAGACTGAAATTTCATCATACAAATCAAGTGTGATTGTGATTGATGATGTTAGTAATGAGGATAATGAGGTTTCTTTGTGTGACATTTCGGTATTGGATCCCCTTTGAAAGAAAGGAAAGGGAGTAATTTATGAAAGACTTAAAAGTTCAAATAAGAAAAAGAAGAAAAAATCTAAGAAAGGAACACCCCCAACGCCAATCGAAAGTCGAGGTGAGTGACATATTATTGTAATTATATGATTAGTTTAATTTTTATGTATGTTATATGATGCATATTAACATATTTATTATAAACTCATTTCCTAGATTATTCGAGTTATTCAAATCAGTTTCACAGTGCCTTTCATCCTAGCAATATCGGTGGTCCTACAGTAAATTCAAATATTTATAATCAGGTACGTCACTTTTAGTCTTTCATTTGAATTTATATTTTACTAATTTGGTCAATTTTTTTTATATAGATGCAGCAGTCACCATACATCATGCCGCTGGGAATTATAAGTGGATTTAGCCCATTCCCCAATCAGGTATTTAATAGTTTGGTATATTAATTTAATTGCGTTTTACTAACGGATTATTTATTATATGTAGATGCGACCACCATATGTCATGCCATCAGGGATTATGAATGGTTTTTTCCCATTTACTAATCAGGTACTTATTATGAAATCATATTACATTCAATGTTATTTTATCTTATTATTACTACTACAATATTCATAATTTATGGTTTATCTTGAATAGATGTTGGAGTATAATAATGGAACTCACGAAACCATTTTGAGTCAGGTACAACTTGCGTTTTCTCTTGTGGGATTATTTGAGACATTTTTGTCTTGGCATTTATTTAGTTTATGTAAACAAATTGATTTTTCCTTTATACAGGGATCATCAAATTCTTTTCAGCATCCTGGGTTAAATGAATTGAACAATTCTGAAAGAACACAAACAAATGGTCCAAAGTAACGGTACAGGACTCTTATCTTTCGCATTGCGATGCTTCTTGTGGTAAGATCAGCATCATTGATGTTGGGAGTGGCAATTGGAGTAATTTTTTTGGTATTCTGTAGAATATATTATCTTTCCCGAAGTGCCAATTGCTTTGAGGATGTCTGGCCATCTTCTGTTGGGCATTGTTCCGATATATTATAAAAAAGTGGATTATCTTTTCCACGCGTGTAATATTCTACTCACTGGATTGAGCAAAGTTTTTGCTCCAGTAGAGCTTAATTTGCCAGAGGATACAAGACAGCCACCGGTACAATCTATCACTTTGCTCAACACATTTGAACTTGATGCCATGGATTTGGATGACGCACATGAAGAGGGACACAGATAAAGAATGTTGCTTCAGTTGGTGGAAACGTATGTACTGCTAGTCCAATATCAGACTTGAACCCTCTTTGGATGGCTTCTAGGGCAAAATTTGGAGTTATTGATGGCAAAGGAAACATTAGAATTGTTTCAGCCGAGAATTTCTTTCTAGGTTATCGGAAGGTGGACCTTGCAAGTGGAGAGATTCTGCTCTCAGTGTTTTTGCCATGGAGCAGAAGGTTGGAGTATGTAAAAGAGTTTAAGCAAGCCCACAGGAGGGATGATGATATTGCTATTGTAAATGCTGGAATGCATGTTTTTCTTGAGAAAAAAGATGATGATCTGGTTGTTGCAGATGCATCAATCATTTATGGTGGAGTGGCTCCTTTATCTATTGCTGCAAGGCAAACCAAAGAGTACTTGATTGGAAAGACTTGGAATCAGGAGCTTTAGCAAGGAGCTCTGGAAGTTTTGAGGAGTGACATAATCATCAAGGAAGACGCTCCGGGTGGGATGGTTGAGTTTCGAAAGTCTCTAACACTTAGTTTCTTTTTTAAGTTTTTCCTCTGGGTTTCTCAGGAGATGGATGAGATGAGATCAATCAGGGAAGAGATACCATCGTCACATATATCTGCCATAAAACCATTTGAAAGGCCATCTGCTGTTGGAAGTCAGGTTTACGAAATTGTGAAGCAGGGGACTTCCGTGGGATCCCCTGAGATCCACCTTTCCTCAAGGCTACAGTACTATGTCTGGGAATCTAATGCGGTGAGACTCTTGCATCTTTTGCGTGGTTGACATTGCGTATTTTCATTTGCATCATGGGACTTAATGCTACTTTCCTCAAAGCCAAATTTAGTTTCCGTGATTGCCATCAAATTAGGTATTTGGTTGCACCTTCCTTTCATCCAATAGTATGAATTCGTGGCCCACTAACATGTTGTAATAAAGATATATACATGAAAGAATGCATGAAATGGCTGCATCCGTTTCCCGAAATTGAGTTCACAAACTTTAGACTTCTATTTGCTTGCTACAACAAATTTAAATAAAGCCAGAATGTTCAGTTAGTCTTCTTCGCTTCCCATATTGACGTGACCAATCTTTAACCGATGGCAGTTCTTGATGCTTATTCAACCCAAAATTCCAACTATTTTTATTTTTTATTTTTTATGACTTCACATGAGTTTGTCACCATATACTATTTAAGTAAGCTCATGAAGGATGGCCATTTCTGATCTCAGGGGATATCTGTTTGGCATTCTTGAATGACTATCTGTAACTCTTCCTTATTTCCATTTTCTATTTCCTTCTTTGCTATTATGTTTTGTTTTCTAGGCGGGACATCTTTGTTTCTTCGTTTTGTGAATTATCCTGCTGCAAATTATCTTATGTATTTAGTACGCTAATATTGCACATAGCCCTGATTGATGTGCGTAAAAATTTTTGTGTCAATTCTTAATGTGCGAGCAAGGTTTTTCATCTTACATTCTATATAGTTGTGTGATGAAGATGTCATCATGATGTGATCTGTAAATTTTTATTTCCTATCAGTTGCTTTTTTCCATATGCTGAGAATAACTGTTTCACATTCTTATCTGCTATTATTTCTTCAGGTCACGGGTGAGGCGGAATATGCTGATGACACACCCTTGCCACCTGATGGTCTGAATGCCGCGTTAGTGCTAAGCAGAAAACCCCATGCCCATATAATTTCGGTAGATGCTTCAGCAGCGAAATCTTCTCCTGGATTTGCCGGCATATTTCTTGCAAAAGACATCCCAGGAAAAAACAAGATGGGGGTTGTTATATCAGATGAGGAGGTATTCGCTTCAGAATCTGTCACTTGTGTTTGCCAGGTATATCATAGCAGTCAGTCTTTGTATGTTGTACAAGTGCTTTGGACTCCCCGAACAAATTGAACTTATGACTTAATCTGGGACCCTCATATTGAAAATTCAAGAGTTAACTGCCAGACTAGGAAATGTTTTTACAGTTTTTTGACTCTTCCTTACCCCTTTGTATGTTAAGTCTTCTTGTTTCCATATATTTGTCGCAGGTTATTGGGGTAGTTGTTGCTGATACACAAGAGAATGCGAAACTAGCCGTGAGAAAGGTTCATGTGGAGTATGAAGAAGTTCCGGCTATCTTTTCAATAGAAGATGCCATCAAAGCTAAAGCTTTCATCCCAACATAGAGAGGTCTTTGCGAAAAGGTGACGTGGATCTCTGCTTTCAGTCGGGCGAATGTTACAAAGTCATACAGGGGGAGGTTCAAGTGGCAGGTCAGGAACATTTTTACTTGGAGACACATTGCACCCTGATATGGACAGTGGATGTCGGAAATGAAATCCACATGCTTTCCTCCACTCAAGTGAGTGAGGCCTTTGACCAACATTCTTTTTGCTCTCTTTTATGTTGAATTTGTCTGCAGTCAGATTGAATTGCCAAACGTGGATAGCACAACTTGCTTGATAACTGAAGTCAGTTGTAATGGGTTGCTGTGGGATTGGATTTAGCCATTCCTTAGTGTGGATGTTTATATGATGAGGGTTTTGGACAGAATTGTTGCTTTGGACTCAGTTGCTAAGTTTGATTATGAGAGATTTATATGCATGTCCTAGTTACCCTTGTTCTTTTATAAGCAGAAAATGGATTCCAGGACTTGACTTTGTAGATAGTAACATGATAGTATTCTTCCTCTGCAGTGCCCCAGGCATCATCAGAAGACTGTTGCTCACGTGCTTGGCCTGCCACTCTCAAAAGTCATCTGTAAAACCAAGAGAATTGGTGGTGGGTTTGGAGGAAAAGAAGAAAGGTCGGCGTTCCTTGCTGCTGTAGCTTCTGTCCCAACGTATCTCTTGAACAGACTAGTGAAAATCACGTTGGATAGGGATGTAGACATGATGATGAGTTGTTGGATAGGGACGTAGACATGATGATGAGTGGGCAGCGCCATAGCTTTCTTGAAAAATATAAGGTGACGTTTTACTACTGAGCTTGTCTTTTGTTTCCCAAAAAAGTTGTTCATCAAGAAAAGTCAGAGGAATATTACCAAAGAAGTCATATGCAGATGTGCCAATTTGGTCATAAATCTTTCAATTGTACCATTTGAATTCTAAATCTTTTCACATTTGCCAATTTAGTCATTTTGATCAATTTTGGTCAGAAATTGCTATTTTTACATTCTGAATCTAGATATTAGCATCATGGCTTGTTGCATTACGGCATGTTAAGTGTGCTTAGGGAAAAATGTATCTCTGCACGCACAGCACAGTGACCAGTTAAATTACTTGATAAAGGTAGGATATATGAAGGGAAGGAGGGAAAGGTGCTGGCGCTGGATCTCGAACTTTATAATAATGCTGGGAATTCTCTCGACCTGTCTCTCGCCGTCCTTGATCATGCCATGTTTCATTCTGATAATGTCTATGAGATACCCAACATGAGGGTCATTGGAAGGGTTTGCTTCACTAATTTGCCTAGTAACACAGCATTCCGAGGTTTTGGTGGTCCACAGGGCTTGCTTGTTGCCGAAAACTGGATCCAGAGAATAGCGGTAGAGCTGAAGAAGAGCCCAGAAGAGATAAGGGTAACTTATACCATTGTTCCTCGGTTTACTCTTTTCCTGGTTATTTTCTCTATGCTTTCTTTCTACTTACTCTCAAATTTCCTTATAGGAAATTAATTTTCTAGGCGATGGGTCGATAATACACTATGGACAACGAATTCAGCACTGCACGCTAGACCCTCTCTGGAATGCACTGAAGGAGTCATGCAACTTCTCGAATGCTTGTAAAGAAGTCGACCAATTCAATCTGCAAAATCGATGGAAGAAGCGTGGAGTTGCCATGGTTCCAGATAGAGTTGGCGTGTGTTTCATGGTGAAACATGTGAATCAGGTATGGAATGGCATATGCTGCTCTAGGACATTTTCCGGGTCACTTTATCGAACACCTTGCTTATTGTTGTGTCCCTGTCTTTTCACTTGGGCAGCAAGAGAATTTGTTTCTGCTCTTGATCTTGCTTTCTCCTGACAACTCATTTGAATATTCATTTGAATATTGATAGTTTTCTTCGTCAAGATGCGCCGTGTTTATAGTGATTTTCTTATGGTTTCTTTAGGCAGGTGCACTTGTTCATATTTATACAGATGGGACTGCTTTAGTTACGCATGGTGGTGTAGAGATGGGTCAAGGTTTGCATACAAAAGTCACCCAGATTGCTGCATCTGCCTTCGACATTCCTCTCTCTTCTGTCTTCATATCAGACACCAGTACTGACAAGGTAGTAATGCCGCTCAGGAAAAAAGCAAAAGAATCTTATTATCTGTTTTAGGTCATTGATGCTTGCTTTGTGGCAGAATCTTTCGACTTGAGTTGTGCAGCTCATTGGATGAAATACTTTATCTTGTAGATGTGAATATACGTCACCGCTAGTAAATTGATCCATGCTGGTATTTCGGGCTAATTTTGTCAAAAATAGTTCTTTTCCAACGGTATATTGTGCAATGCCTTGTTGTAATCTTGTATAAATCTGAATTTTCAGTTCTTTTTCTGATATGTATGTATATCCATTGTGCGGTTGCTGCGCGGGTGAATTTCAGATAATTATAATTATGTGAAAATCAGATTGACATGGACAAGTGCTGAACTTAATATGTAAGAACTTCTCTATACGAGTTTCTTAACCAAATAGTTCGACTCAATCTGCTAATCCACTTGATTTTCTGGTCCGAATCACGAGTATAAATATGAAGCTGCTAAAAGCTGTTTGCTTATTAGATTCTGCATGTCTTTGTCCTCTGATACCTAACAAGAATGGCTTGTTTTATAGGATATTCTGGAATTGTCACACATGCGGCTGGTAGCTGTTTCTGTAATTAGTTTAATGGAGAAAGAGTCAGTGTCCTTACAAGAGTTTTTTTTTTTTTTTTTGGTTTCTTATATTATGCAGTTTACAGAAAGATATGTAGTCTTTTTATTGGACAATGATAACGTGACTTCTATGCATGTTTAAACAGTAGTTGGTGTTCTGAAGGTCCTAGTCGTAGTCACCCAGAAGTACATTGGGAGAGATTCCAGGATTCTCCTCCTAGATCAGGAGGAGAGATTGATCATGACATTCCCACGCTAGATTTGCCAGAAATAGAAGTTATGCATGATGCAGTTCATGATGATGGCTTTGGGAACTTTCCTCCCCTGACAGATCATGTAGATGATAGAAACTCTCCGACAAGATCTAAGCAAATCATGATGGAAAAGGGAACTGTCACCCCTACTGTGCCAGATGCCTTGGCTTCTGGAGGGTCATCATTACCATATTAGCAGCATTCTGCAGAAACAGCTGCAGCATTCAGAAACAGCTGCTTCAGCAGATCTGCAGAATGCTGCTGTGTTTCCAGATGAGCATATTTTGTTTGGTGGGTCCTTCTACCACTTTCCACGCACATTTTATTGTGTTTATGAACTGAGTTTATGCCTTTCCAGATTTCCCATAGCTGGCGTTCTTTACATGTGTTTTTCTATATGTCAGAGCATGCATCACCTGAAATGGCAATTCGATCAAGCCCACCGGTCCAGCAGCCACCAGCAAGGAAAAGAAAGAGAAAGCAATTGTTTGATGTATGTGTAGTATTGAAAAATAGGTAATCTTAATAGTCAAGACATGCAAGCAGACTCAGATATTCTTGTTGCCTTATAGTAACTCGAAAATGTTTATGTGCAGCTTTATGGAAAGGGTTCTTGACAATCCCAGTGATATACCACGTAAAAGGAAGAACATTCCTAGCTCTGCTTTTGGCCTCAGGAAGGAGTGTGATTTTCAGGAACCCCCCTTCAATGGTATTTGTCTCTCTAAAACTTTTCTTTTGCTTTTTTGCATGTGCTAGGTGGAGAAATCTTCACTAGTGGATCACACTATATGCATTGCTGCAGGCATGTGCAGTGATCTTCAGAATATATTTAAGAAGGATTACGTACCAATAAATCTACATCTTTCTGGCCAAGATGATGTTATTCCAGAGCATGTGGATTCAGAGACTCCAGGTCCAACAACTGATGTTTTGCCTGTTCTTGGGATTTCTTGTTCTCCTGATAATGCTACTGCTTTTGACATGGAAATCGAACATCTTTGGCATGACGAAGACTAGACTGGTGGCAACTTCCTGGATTTTGTTTCACTTCTGATAAGAGGCATTGACTCATTTCTTGGAAGAGATACCTTTACCCCTATATCAGGTAGTTTAGGATCAGCGCCGGAGCTTCCTGAGGGAAGTACTGTTGGAACTGGAGTCCTGCCAACACCTGATGCTGCCACGTCCACTCGTCCTTTTAGGTCTGACACGGAAACACCACTGACATTTATAGAAGAAAATCAAGTCGAAGAGAACACTTGCCTTTCAGATATTCCGGAGATGACTGCTGCGGAAGTAAGTCTTCGCTTGCTTTCTAGTGTATTGTTGAATTATATTGAATTCCTTTGCTAACTGGCCAATTACTTCAACAGAAGATCTTGTTAGTTATTTGATACCTGGCATTTTTTGTAATTCGAATTTGTCTTGTTTAACTTGGTCCTTCTATAAACTCTGTTACAACTGTTTTCATTGTGACATGCCTACAATTTCTACGCTGCAAAGTTGCTCGCGTTCAAGAAGTTTGTTTGGCACATTCTTCATCTTATTTTGCATCACCAATCTCAGTTCCTTATCCTTGGCTTAGAGTTTTTCTCCTGGGAGTATTCTTTCTTTTGCCTTATCTACTTGGCATTACTACCTTGCAGTCTTTGATGCATCGCCTAGTGCATAATGCTTCCTTCTTGTTTAATAAGATCAAGAGAAGCACACATGTATTGATTTTTTTCCCCAGTAAGTTTGGGTAGTGGAGAGCTTTGACACAAGTTTTTAATTCTGTTGCCAACAAATATGCAGGAACTTTCTTTTGTGGATGCAGATGATACTTCACTGGTGGGTATGATGTAATGCATGATTTGTACTACTACTTTTTTCTATCTTTTGTAAGGCTTAATAGGCAAGACTTCATGCAATGATGTTGCAAATTTCCAGCTGATACAGGCTTCCTAGAAACCAGCATGATATAATATTCTGAATAAATGCTAAGAATCTCTTGTCCTACTTACTGTTAGGAAAGTGGATGCCGATACTCTACATATAAGCTAATTAATGATAGACACTTTTAACTTGATTTATCATTCTTCATTTGGAAGAGTGAACTAGGCTAATATTTGGTCATTATCTGTGGGACTCGAATGTAAGACGTTTGCTTAACACAATGTCCTTTCTGGCAAGCTTTTGGTATTCAAGTATATAATACAATAATTACAACATAAGATGTACCAAACTGAAGCCATATCAAAAGCGTTTCCGATTTTCTGGATCGTTTTCTCAGTCAATGACTTTTGAAGAGTTACGGACTCATTGTTGTGCAATGAGATGAAGCTTATGGTGATAGATCGTTTGACTCCTACATTTTCGAAGGCACAAATTTGATGTTAGATGGTCGTGTGCTTTTTATTATCTTGCTGTACTTGGACACAATGTTATTATGAGTAATGAAGGTGACTCCTCTTAGCAATGATGTTGCACTCTTTACTAATTTATCATCTTGCTATACATAGACACAAGGTCATTATGAGTAATGAAGGTGACTCCTCTCAGCAATGATGTTGCACTCTCCTCTAATTTCTCTTCCCTCCTGCATGTTCAAAGGCTAGAGAGTTTTGTAGAATCAACAGTCGGCCGTTTTCTTTATCTATGTGACACTTTAAAACAAGATATTTAACCGTGGTTTATTGGTGGCTCATGTATAGAAATGGTGTATACAATATTTTCTGCTTTGGATGTATGTGAATAGGCAATTGTTCTTCCATGATAGGAAGAGCCTGTAATTTGCAGCCAAACTGGCTCTTCACCTAGTGCGGATGGACCTTCGTCAAGTTAGCATCAATATCCAAATCCTCACCTTTGATTTGACAATCAAACTAATGACTTGACATAATTGGATGCATGTTGAACGGGAATTGTGGTTTTGAATTCTCTCGTTCAAATTTTGAAGCTTCTTCAGTCCCTCAAGTGATGCTTGAACTCAACAAATTGAAATGCCAAGGATATCACCCGAAAATGGTAAAGCCCCAATAACCAACAAAAACACAAATCTTGTTATCTAGTGTGCAGTTCATTTGCCCCATAGGTTAGTTTTTGTAAAACCTAGAATATACAGCATTAAGGATCTTCAATCAAACATTTATAATTTGAATTTAAGAATCCTCAATCAAACGTTTATAAGGATCTTCCACATGGATTTTTTTAATTAGTTTTTATTCATTTTAATAGATTTAAAAACTAAAAAATAAAAGTTAAAATTGCCATCGCCGAAGGGGGCGGTGATCGTCGCCAACCCCTCCGACGATGGCGGCGGTTGCCTTTTTTTTTTTTTTTGAATTGTTTTGTTTTTTAAATTAATTTTTAACTTTTCTTTTATAATTTTTAAATCTAATTTAAATAAAAAAATCCACATGGAAAATAATAATTAATTTTAAATACCATGTCAGCATTTTCCGTTAAAAAAGTCGACGGCGTTAATTTTAAGACTCAATTGAAATAATTTGATAAGTTTTAGGATTTGATTACACTTTTTGCAAGTTTTAGAATTCAATTGTATTTTCGTGATAAGTTTTAAGATTTATGGAGCACTTATCCCTAAATTTAATGTTATGCCAATATAAAGGTTCACTTTATTCATCCTACAAACAAAATGCACATACATTTACAAGCAACAACTAAAACTATGAACAACCCAACCAACATCTTGCCAAATCTCATAACATATCAAGTTTAAAAGCTAAAAGGGATAAGTGTAATAGAAGTCCTAAAACTTGTTACAAAAATATAATTGAGTCATAAAACTTACAAAAAGTATAATCAAATCCTCAAACTTGTCAAATTATTTCAATCGAGTCCTAAAGTTAACACCGTTAACTTTTTTAACGGAAAATATTGACGTAGCATTTAAAATTAAAATTTATTTTCCATGTGGATTTTTAAATTTTTTATTTAAATTAAATTTAAAAACTAGAAAAGAAAAGTTAAAATTTATTTAAAAAAACAATTAAAGATTAAAAAAAGGCTAGCGCTTCCTTCACCACCACCTATTGTTGGAGCAGCTAGCGAGGGAGGACTTGCCATTAAAAAAAAATTGAAAATAAATTTTAGCTTTTCTTTTTTAGTTTTTAAATCTATTTAAAAAAATTGAATAAAAAATAATTTAAAAAAAGCCATGTGGAAAATGAAAAATTATTTAAGATGCCATGTCTGCGCCATGTCAGCATTTTCCATTAAAAAAGTTGACGGTGTTAACTTTAGAACTCGATTGAAACAATTTGATAAGTTTTAAGACTTAATTATACTTTTTGCAAGTTTAAGGACTCAATTATATTTTTGTGACAAGTTTTAGGACTTATATTGCACTTATCCCAACTAAAATTACCATAAACAACACAATCGACACTTTCAATTTAGAATTTTCTTTCTTCAATTTTGCCAAATCTTGCTTTAATTTTGCATTGAGAGTCTTCAACATCCATTGAACAACCCTCATCCTCATTATGGGTCGACATTTGTTTTTGCTCGACATTGCTTTGGCAAAATCTTTTTGACACGCACCTTGCCAATTGACCGATTTCCTTATGAACTCAAACAAAATAATTACAACTTTCTTCTCTATTGTAGTGGTTGTATTTTGGGCAGCCATAGTATCTTCTCCCTTGATTGTCCTTCGACCTTGCTATTTGTAGAGGATATTTTAGGCCACAATAGCAAAAACAAATGTATCGTTGTTGATTGAAGGGGTTGGCATCATTAATTGTGACGAATATTCTGCAAAAAAGTGAGAATAGCCTAAGATTTAATAGAATCTGCAAAAATCCACTTATCAAAGTTCATAATTACAAAAGGTTCATCAATTATTAAAATTTAATACATGAAGAAGTACATGAAATTACTTTCTATAGAGTCATGATATCGGTGTAGAATATGGAGTTTGGTTAAGGAAGTCTTTAGCGAAATATATTCTTACGCTTCTCTAACAATAGTGACTGAGCTAACTAAAGTCTTACCAAATGGACAGCCACATTGAAAGCTTAAAACATAAGTCACATACCTAAACTATTTCCTAATTCCAAATGACAACTGCAATTAGAAACACTTCAATATTTCTACCACCTTTTAGGAGCTTCCTCAAAGAGCCATCAATCTGGAGATCAACAATTAAAACAGTATTGCATTTTATCATAATAAAAAGATAGCCAAATGTAAACATTTCATCCAAATATGCAAACGTTCTGAGGTCAAGGTGAGCAGACCTTCCTGCTCCAATTTCTCCTTCAAACATGTACAGTTTGTCAGACATTGCTGCATACACAACAGAATCCAACAGTCATTATAGGTTTATAATCCAAATAGTTAGCATAATGTCAAGAGAGGAAGAATGGTTAAACCAGAGAGAATAGGCCTCGCCCTAGCAATGGCATCTGACTTTCCTGATTAAGAGATTTGAACAACAACGGGAAGAGCAAAGGGAGAAGAAAGAAAAATCAAAAGCAGCACTTTAATTATTATCCAACTAGACAAATATTTAGTGTGGCTCTACATGCACGCAAACTGCAGTATAGTCAGAAAAAGAATGTTAGATTACCACGAGCTTTCCGCTTAAATGCTCAAATGTTCCCCTAGACACATATGCATCTACTACAAAGACCTCAGCATTTTCTGAATGAAATAGACAGATCAAGTTTGTCAAAGGCAGGCAAAACTAGCCAGGATTCTGAAACAGTGTCTACTGCATGTTCATTACAATATAAAGGGAATCAAAAGCAGGCACAACTAGCTAGGATTCTAAAACAGTGTTGTCAATTACTATGTCTGCCTTAGACCTTTTCAAATCGAACGACATCTGAGCATTTATCCTGTTCCTAGCATCTTCCTCGTTTGTTTTGTCTCTTGCCATAAGCTGTTGAAGCTGAGTTTCTGGATCGACCCAGACAACAACAATGGGCTTTGTCCACTTATCCATCTTTGCCTCAAACAATAAAGGTATGTCAAGAACAATACCTTATGTCCTTTCAACAAAAGTTTCAAATTTCTCGGAAGATGCCTGATGATATATAAGGAGCCAGAAGCCTAAACATGCGTAAACACAGTTAAAAGTTTCTTTTTTCTCCCGAAGTTCAATGCAACTGTTAAGGCATCATTCAAATAAACACGAAAAAAATCCAAGCCGCATCGTTAAAAGCAAATGGATACTGGCTTCAGAATGAATAACTCAGCTATGACCAAGGCAATGAAGATGAAAAAATTTCAGACTAACATCACAAATTACCCACAGCAACTACATGCACGACAGGTTAGAAGAAAAACTCAAAAATTAGAATTTGTCCCATGTTTCATCAAAGCAGGAAGTTGTCCGAGTTGAGCAGAATCTTACGCATCTGCACTCATGCAAGGTAAATTTGCTGTTGCGTTCAGCATGCTTCGATCCCCATTTTGACGCTAGAACTAGGACTGCAAGTTTAGTTCAGATTTACCATGACCTATTCAACACTTGACGCTTTTCACGATCGAAAAAGACAATTCGGCCCAACTTTGGCCTATCAACTTCTCCATCAGCTTGTAGAATCTCCTCCCCGAATGCAGCAAAAACTTTCTTCCATCCACCAGTCCCTTTCTTTAATACATCCTGCAAGCACAAGGAATTTAAGAATTCCATCCACCAGTCCATTGACTGTCCCAGGACAAGAAGAACAGTCAGGTCTTAGCCTGACGGACATTTTAGAAGGAACGAACAGAAGATCATGTGCGAGAAGGTTTTTTGAGACACTAGTACGTTCCTCGAAATCTCTATGGTAGATGGAGAAGGGCCCAAAGTTTAGAGCACCCCATGCTTGAATCCACACAACAAATTAGGAGGAGGGAGAAAAGTGAAAGCAAGAAATTACCTGAACGTTGGAGAGGACGACCGCGGACTCGAGGAAGGAGGTCGGGCTAGTGACCGGCGGGATTGTGATGCGGGCAGAACTGGAGATCGGCAGGCTGGTGGGTGAGAGGGGGTCAGGTGTGACGGTTCCACCGTATGGGATGAGCCAGCACTGGTTCTAGAGCCGGAGGGGCGGCGCGGTGGTTCACCGATTGCCATGTGGACTGATGTAAAAATTTATCTCCAAAATATCTTTTTTGGGATATGAAATTTTAGGAAAAAATTATAGCAATGATGAGAAATGCCATATCACTAATAAAAGTTTGTAATTTTTAGGATCAAAAAGTTGGTGGTTTTTAATAAGACAAAAAACGGTTAAGGTAGAATTAGAATAACTTAGCGAGAGAAAAAAATTTAGGTTAGAAATATCGTAGAAGAACCCTCCCAATATTCCAAAATTTTGGGTCTCCCTCTCGTCTACGAAGACGACTCTCTCTTTCTCTCTCGCCTTCGCTCCCAATCCGCTGCTTTCTCCGGCGAATCGCCGCTGCCTCCGCATCCGCCGTCGCCTCGAGGAGCCCCGTCGGCCGCTGGAATATGGCAGCACCAAGTTTCGCACTGGAACTTGCACCGGTAGTTCTAAACTGCGCACCAAATGTTTGCACAATTACCTCTTTTCCCGTTCAGATCTGGACATGGGGTTTCGTTATTGGGGTTTGATGGGTGAAGTTTCTGGTGTTGAGCTAATTGGGAAAACTGTGTGAATGGACGTCTTAGTTTTCATCTGATTTGCTGTGCAGGCCGATTATAAAGACCCCACATTTCAAGAGAAGTTTGTGTCCACGCTCGTTGAAGGGCTTAGGGAGTTGAATCTTGAGGTGCGGAATGGCAATATCCTCTCTTTCGAGGACTTCGTCGGCACTGATGAGTAATTACTTGCTACCTTGAACCTATTTTCCTAACAACACTGTTGTCGACTCGTTTTGGAATTTGGTCCTTAAGTGGTGGCTAGTGTTCTTATCTTAGTTTTGTTTTCCATGGTCTCAAAGGGTTCGGCTCCATAAGGTTCTTTCTCAGAGCTTCGATAGTACGGCCTAGCCTCTTCAGACTAAAAAACAGGCGGGTGCGATCCATTGAATCTATTCCTCTTTTCTTATGCATGTAGAATTATGTATCTGGTTCAAAAGCAAAATACCCAAAAAAAAAAAAAAAAAAGTCGAAAGGTGGAGTACATAAGATGGCCTTTGTGAAAGAATTGTGGTGTGGTTTCTCTAATTCACTTGGGTTCCCAGCAATATAATGTGAGTTTCTTGACAGTACTGTTCACACATTTTGTTTCATAGAATGATATACGTAGCCAATCACTTAGCCTCCCACGTTAGCCTCCCGCCTCACCTTGCGATCTCACAATTGAGGACATGGCCATGCTCCACCACATCAGCATAATCCCTTTCCACTCGGTGAGTTACACATGGAGCCATGTCCCACCAGGACAGGATCTGAAAATTCTCTCTAATATTTCAAAATCTCGGGTCTCCCTCTTGTCAATGAAGAAGACTCTCTCTCTTCTTCTTTTCAAAATTGGCTTCTCTCTCACCTTCGCTCCCAATCCACTACATTCTCTGGTGCGTTGCTGCAGCATTATAAATAGATAGATTCACTCTACTATTGAAGTGTGTTGAGCCACATCAAATTCTGGTGACACTGAGCGCAAAGCTTCTGAGTACAACTAAAAGAGAATGCAACAATTGATTGTCTTTTTTGACCTTTCTAGCATGTGTCACTTCCTATCTCACCTTAACGATTTCTGAGCTTCTAAGTTGTATCTGCCTTTTTTGTCTAGACTTATTTTGAGAAAATTTTTTGTATGAAGCATTAAATCTTTTACTTATATCTTGTAGACGAAGTTAAAGGGGTGCTGAAGCTTGACCGTGAAATGGAAGATCTTGCTAAGCTATGGATTGCAGAGCAGTCACTTCCCATGTTTGGCAGAGGATACAACTATGGTGCAGCTTTAGAAGGTTCTTTAAGTAAAGGAAGTGGTATTAATGCACAGTGAAGGAATGCTTGCTGGTGAGATGAAACATCATCCTCTTGCTCTAGTGGATGACAGTTTACCTGTTGTAGTGATTACTATTCATGATGCTTGCTTCAGGTTAGCTTTTGCGGTAGAGGTTAACTTGCATCCCAGTATTCCCTATTTGGTCTAAACTGAAGGTGTCAATGTTAACAGCAAGCAACAATCAGTTATTCAGCAACTTCGTGCCAGTAAATGACGCCTAATTGTCATGTGCCCAAGCAGGATGCTGCAGCTGTGTCTCGTGGAGGAGTGTGTAGGGTCATTGAAGTTCCTCAGGTGGAGGACTGTCTTCAGCCTGTAGTCAATATAGTTCCTTTGCAGGTATGGGGTACTTATATAATTTCTTAATGCTTACTATCAAGAGAAAATCTCTTTATGCCTTGCCAAGATGCAACATTTTCTTTCTTATGTTGTAATGAATGCGCCATATCTTGCCGAATGCTGAGATGTAGATGGGGTGGAACTGGAAGGGAGCATTTAGTTTTCTGTTTTTTTAATTTGTTTTATGCTTTTGGTGTTTGCTTTTGAATTAAGGGTTCCGAAATTCTCTCTATAATTTGTTGTTTAGTTTTTAAAGAGATTCCCTTTTTAAGTCTCAACTGGCATGAACAAAACCAATTTTATTGATTGAGCCTTATCATTATGCTGTTCTAACTATTTTGTTCTTATAAAGTACCTTAACATTACTGTTTCCTCCTTTCAGATGGTCTGTTTTGTTTTAGTTGATTTGCTGATTTGTTGGACATGGGATAATTTTTAACTTTTGGGGTGGATTTGTTGGTGTATCCAGCCTAAGAACCTCGCAAAAAATGTGACAACTGAGTTCAAGCGATTTCTTCTGATTTTATTCATCTGGCAGCAAAATGTATTATGTCATGAGAATATAAAGCGATTTTCCAGCAGAGTTTACATTGATCACGTTGATCCACTAATACTTGTACTTTTTTAATGAGTTAGGAAAAGCTGCCGTAACCCAACTTTTTGCGCTTTCACAGCTTGTTATGCATTCATCTATTAATCTATACCTTGGAGTCATTATCATGGTACCTGATCATTGTTTTTTACAATTGACAGAGCAAGAATGGCTACATCTTAGTCTCATCTTGGATGCCATGCAAATTAGAGACAAATATGTAGTTCATTAGTGCCTTTATTTTAAAGGTCATGAAAATGGTTATTGCTGACATTTTAGTTATCATAATTAGCATTCTTGAGGGTGCAGCTATCCTCTAGTAATACCAAATTCAGAGACTCCTTTTTTATGGGGGACTTTGTTTGAAGTATCTTTTGCTGCATCATGAGACTTTTATCCGTTGAGCGACGGCCCTTCCACTTGGCACATGCAAAAGGAGTCTGGTGAAGGGAAGAGGAAAATTGCGTACTTATTCTAGAAAAAGAGCAGGTGGTGAGAACCAAAAAAGCGGTTATTGAAGGTGCAAAATTGATGAAATCAACTGAGTTTCTTAGACCTGATTTTGCTTTTCACTGAGATTGGTTTTTGACGTGAAAATGTCTGTCAAGTGGCGATTTTCATCAAACTGTTATTGAACTCCACATGGTTCAAACCTTTCTTGGCAAATACTCTTGAGGTTACCTGTGCTGTCTGTTGAATCGACTAAATGGGCATATTAGCATGTATTCCACTATGGAAACGTTCTGCTCTGTAGGCACAGTGGAGACTTGTGTATTTAAATGGAAAGATCTTCATGTCAACTCCCTCCAAAGCATTTGTTTATGGTCTCTCACTTTGACATTTTGTTACCTGAGTTCAATTTGTTAGTCAATCGTGTTACAAGATACAATGCGACTCTCACCAGATACCAGCAAAAAGCAAAGCCATAAGTTCCAACTGCGCTGTAATTTTGTCTAACACACCGTTATATGTTTCTTCCCTACTCATTTTTCCCTTTCCAGGGTGTGCGAGTTGCAGGCACTCTGGGACATTTGCAGCTCTGTCAGCATGGACCAATTGCCACTTCTGGCACAAAGTGCATATCCACGACCATACGAGGCAAAAGTGGCTGTGCTCTTCCACCATGTAGTCGGTGAAAACGGGACACTCGGACAGACATAAGTACAATCTTTTTTTTGAGCCCACATGTAAAGTTTTCAAGCAAGACCAAGCAAGAGGACGATGGAAAGCAATACCAATAACAACAAATAGGGGAAAGAGGGAAAGGGGCCTTGGAACAACAACGATGCAAGGGAAGCCACTGAGAGCGAAGCAGCGAGCATCATGAGGATGTGAAATGCTCGGGCACAACAAGCGGGAGCAAATGATAGATGAGCAACAAGTGCCAATGAGCTATAGAACAGAAGACAGAAGATGGCAACAGAGGTGGTAAAAGAGTGGGTGTCAAAAGGGGACTTTGGTTTCCCTTGATATTTCACCTTAATGAAGTTGAGCAGCACGGGAACAATAAAGGTAAGAACCGCATGGTGGGAAGTGGAGGCAGGGAAACCTCGGACATTTCTGTGGGACAACTGCTGAGCGGCATTCGAAACTGGAATAAGTTTCCAGATTATCCTTTATCCTATGTACAGGACGATTATCAAAGTAATCAGATAGAAAGATGGGCTACTAGAACTGGGAAAATACTAATGCATTAGAGTGGGAGCAAATCTTCCTTTTCATAATTGAGTAGTTGAGCACTGCACTAGCAGATTGTTGTGCTATTCTGTTATTGTCTTGCCACTCTTAGGCAATTTGATGAACCTAGACCGAATGAGGGTGACATTATAGTCAAACTGTCGTCTTGCAGTGAATGCAACGGGGGTGGGGACATCACACATAAGATAGCATACTATGACTTTCATCCCATGTCCACGAAACTTTTACTTTCATCTTCTGCTTCACTCATTGGAGGACAAACGAAAGTTGTCTAGTTTTCCTACTTTATAGAGCGCTTGATGGTCACCGCATATTTATTTCTTTATGGAGACAGAAGCAGACCCTGCAATGAGCCAAAAGAGTTTAGTGCCTCCGAAATGCAAAATTCCAAAGTCAACAGTGATGGACCTGACATAAGTACAATAATTTAATAATAGGTTCCTCTGGAGCATACGGATGTTTTGGCTCGGCAGCTTGGAAGCTGGTCTCGAGAGCTCCGTTAGTGCAAATAAGAATGGAAATAGACGGGTGTTATAAAACCACCGGCCTCTGGGCCTCGGAGAGATTTGTTCGGATTATTTGTCCCTGTCCATATAGGTGGAGGCTAACGCCAGCAGATCTGAATCTCAAGGGCCCACCTCAATTCTTAGATTCAGTGCGCAATGGCTTTTCAGCCATTGTTACTTGCTGCTTGCAGGCTTGAAAATCTCTCCTTCGCGTCTCCTCCCTGGCTCAACGTTGGTTAATCATGAAATATTGTTTATGGTCACCCCAGGTTTCTCACAGGGGTTCGGTAAAGCTCTCCCGGTTGAAGTCGAGAAAAATTAGGCACGACCAAGCTCACATGCAAAATCCAAACTTGAGCAATCCCATTCACAGTATGCCCATCTTCTAGAACAGATACACTGCTAATATGGTCACCTTCTACTGAACAATGGACACCCGTACCTATATAACTAACTTGCTTAGGTTTCGAAAGCTTGTCAGTCCTTCCAATCATTTCACTTAACCTGTATTAATAAGAACGAAAACAAAAGTGTGTACGGCACATTGATAACAAGTTGTCGTTAATAAAGCCAAATAACGAGAAAGAGAAGTATAAGGTGAGGTCCATAAGAAAATCATGCGGATCTGAATGTAGAACAAACCGAGGGGAGGGGTTTCAAATGATTTGTCAACAAAGGGGAATGAAGAAGACGTTCTGGTACTAGAGAATATGATCATTACATCTATGCCAAATTTATGAGCTTTCTAAGGATCATACAATAGCTGGAGCGAGACTGCTTTGATATATGGCATTCTTTCATCATCTTTTCAGTCTCATCGTACTAAGGGACAACTACCCCTGGATGTCTGCCTTCTTTAACAGATCGACATGTCTTAACAAAACCGTTACTTTGGTCTGTTTCTTCACTGGTTACCTCTCCGATGCATGTTAAAAAGCAGAGCTTGCAGAAGTTAGCTCCGTCCCTGACCTCTTTCCTGGTTTTGTACAGAACAGTTGAAAGATGAATCTGATCAGTCGCCATCATCTGAAAGACTTGATGACATCTGAAAGACTTGATGACAATTATGTCATAGTCGCAGGATAAACACAAAGGGAGTTGTATAAATGATCATTTTCCTCTCCAATGGGCGAAAGCTTTGGTCAATACCACGAGAATAAACAAGTTACAGTCCTTTAAAATATAGTGAAAAGGATAATTACGCTTTTATGAAATCACAGTTCTTTCCAAATTGCGTAAAAATAAGGGATAACTACACCAAAAGTTCTAAACCTTTGTTGAAAATTGCAATTCAATTCTAAAACCCTCAAAAAGTACAAGAAGTCATAATACTTGTTGAGTTGATTAATGTGGCCTTTCTTTTTATCTTTCACTTTCTTAAAATACAGAGTGTCTGTCGCTTTTTCTTTTTCTTTTTTCTCTTCATTTCGACTTGTGCTCTCCCTGTTACTATTCATCTTCTTCACCGCACAAGCTCAATGATAACGCAATCATCATCAGAGTTTGGCCGCCAACCAAGTCTCCAGAGCAATGTCACGACAGTTCTCTTCCCTACCGTCAACAGCCAGTGGCAAGGCCAAACAAGATCCTCCAGTTTCAATCACCATTTTTGAAGTTCCAAGCAGCCATTTTTTACTATGACAGTCATCAAGCTGTCCCCAATGTTCATTTCATGCCCCATCGACATCTGAGCGAGGGCCAGAGACAGCTAGAATTTGCTGCCGATCGAGACCTTAGAGCCCCTGTTTTCACTCTCTCCTGGACTTCACGTCCTTGTAACCCAGCTTTTTGCGTGTTCATGGCTTGTTATGCATTTACCTGTTAATCTACCTCAAAGACGTGATCATGGTACCAGAACATTGTTTCATGTCAACATGGCAAGAATGACTGCAGCTTAGTTTCTTCCGGGACACCATGCATCTTAGAGAAATATTGTAGTTCATTAATGACTTTATCATAAAGGTCATGAAAAAATTTCTATTGCCAACATTTTAGTTATCTACCAAAATCGGTTTTTTAATGAAGAACTTTGGTTGAAGTTATCCTTTATTGCATCGGAAGACGCGAAGGGAGTCTGGTGGAGGTCTGAAGAGGAAGATTGTATCCCCTATCCAGAAAAAAAAGAGTAGGTAGTGGAACAAAGAAGTGGGTTATTAAAGGTGCAAGAATGATGAAATCGATAATCTGAGACCTGATTTTGCTTTTTCGAGTGGTGATTACGAGGCCTCTTGGATTCAGCTGGAATGAATTCAATTTCAACACCCTCCAAAGCAATCGTTCATGGTCTCCCTTTTGACTTTTTGTCAATCAAGTCCATTTTATTAATCAACCATATTACAAGATACAAAGCGACTCTTCACTATATACCAAAAAAAGAAAAGCCATAAGATCCAAAATACGCTGATATTGGTTATCTAACTCGCCATATGAATGTTTCTTCCCTGCTCCTGTTTCCCTTTATAGGGTGTGAGAGTGGCAGGCACCCCATGGGAGATTTTGCGGCCGTGTCAACATTGACCAATTGCCTATTCCGGTACAGAGCGCACATCCATGACCGTAAGAGGCAAAAGTGGGCGTGCCCTTCCACCGTGTAGTCGGCGAGAACTGGACACACGGAGAGACATAAGTATAATCCTGTGCTGCACCCACGTGTAAAGTTTTTGAGCGAGACCAGGCAAGAGGACCACGGAAAGCCATACGGGTAACAGGAAATAGGGGAAAGAGTGAAAACGGCCTTGGAACAACAAGGAAGTAAGAGAAGACACTAGGAGCAAAGCAGTCAGCGTCATGAGGATGTGAAACACTCGGGCACAACAAGCGGGGGCCAACGATAAATGAGCAACATGTGCCAATGTGCAGTAGAACAGAAGACAGAAGATGGCAACGTAGGTGGAAGACCAGCGGGTGTGAAATAGGGTCTTGGGTTCCGCTTGATATTTTACCTCGATGAAGTTGACCAGAACGGGAACAATAAAGGCGAGGATGGAGTGGACGGAAGCAAAGGCAGAGCGGATGTCTGCGTGGGGACGACAGCCGGGCTGCATTGGAAAAGGTTTCTAAGTTATCGCCAGCCCTATGTAAAGGATGATAAACAAAATGACCAGAGAAAGAGAGAAATGGCAACTAAAACAGAGAAAGTAGTTGTGTATTAGAGTGTGAGCAAAGCTTGCTTTTTATAATGAAGTGCTTGGGCACTGCACTTGCAGCTAGTCCATTTCTTTTATAATTGACTTGCCACTGTTCAGGAGTTAAACGAAGCTTCATCGAAGAGGGTTACATCATTGTCGACCTGTCGTCTTTCAGGGGTGAAATGCAACGAGTGGGGACATTGCACGAAAAATGCGTACTAACACTCTACATTAATCTCCCTCTTTACACAGACAAAAGGAAAGTTGTCCAGCTTTTTGCTACTTTATATGGCGTCGGATTTTCCCCGCATTTTCTCATGACGTAGCCAGGATAGCAAAACCTTCCAATGAGCCAAAAGAATTTTGAAAGTGCCCATGATGGCAAGATTCCAAGTCAACAATCATGGGATATTTTTCGCGATGGGGTTCGGTAAAGCTCTCTAGGTTAAAGTCAATAATGATTGTCTTAAAAATTGAGGAAAAGTTCCACAAAGCAGAGTCATAAATGTAAGTTAGCGAGCGGGATTGAAAACTGCAACATGTTTCTAAGTTCCACAAAGCAGAGTCATAAATGAAGTTGGCGAGCGGGATTGGAAATTGTAACAGGTTTCTAGATTATACTTTGTTCTATGCACACGCTGATTATGGATCGGCGAGTGGCCGGCAAGCCGTTAGCAGCCTCCCCTGCAGTCACGCGAAAAGATTAGGGAATTTAGTTTAGAAAAAAGAATTCGTAAAAGTTCTTTACAAAGTGTAATTTTTTTTCAAACTATATTTACATCAAAATTGCTTCCCAATTGTTTGTAGATTACAATTTACCAAACATCATCTAAATTTTGGAAAACCTCTTTTATCTAAAGTCCTTTGGAGACTTACCCCATTCCAAACTAAATGCACCTATGGAGGCCTTAGAACAACAACGATGCAAGAGAAGCCACCGAGAGCGAGGCAACAAGAATCATGAGGATGCGAAACACCTGGGGACAACAAGCAGGAGCAAGTGATAGATGAGCAACGAGTGTCAATGAGCAATAGAACAGAAGAAGACGGAAGATGGCAACAGAGGTGGTGAAAGAGTGGGAGACGAAAGGGGACTGAGGCTTCTCTTGATAAGTGAAGTTTGTTAGGAAAATCCGTGGTGATGTTTTGAAAATGATAAAATAATCAAAGGCTAACAATATGTTTAATAATTGAGTAATCAGGTGAAACATGCACAAGCCGTTATGTAAATAATGTCCTAATCGGGTCATCTAACGATGAGGAATACACTATTCTTTCAATGGTGAACAAAGCGTTGGATGTATACAAGCTGGAGGTACCCAAGTAAAAGGTAAACAAGTTAAGAACAGGACATTTGGTAAAGCTTGGAGGTACTGTGAATGGGTCAACAACAAGGTAGAGTCGTGATTGCTAATATGCTTGGAATGATTGGTGGATAGAAGCTGATTGAAGTTCAATATCAGCAAAAGTTTGATATAACCAGAAATTTACGGAAGGTGGATATCACTAGAATGCTACTTGGATATCAGCAACGTACTACATGATTACCAGCAGGGCTTAAACTGAATATTAGCAGAGTATTGAAGGCTAGATATCAGCAGGGCATAAACAGGTTATTAGCAATGTGTTGAAGGCCGGATATCAGTAAAGTACAATACTGAAGGCTGAATATAAGCAAAAGCTTGGCCATAGTCTGATATCATCAAACAATTGGAAAGCTGAATATTACCAAAACTGCTGATATAAGCAAAACATTTATACTACCTATGACAAAAATCTCATCACAAACTTAAGGTTATTATTCTAAGATATTTTATTTTATCCCTTCATAGCTTGTGATCATGTATGGATAATTGTCATCGAAGATTTTGATTGACCAAGATTATCTACGCAGAATAGTTAAATCACACAAGATATTTTGATTGATCTGAAAGCAAGATACTTTCCATAACTGAATTACTCTATTTCTGGATATCAACATTTGATTGTATGAGTGATCAAATCAACGGGAATTTTTGATCGATCGACTTCAACAGCTGATTGATCTTCTTAATGATTGTCTAATTACTAGTTTGGAGATTGATCCCCTTAAAAGAACATCCAATGGGAATATTGGATGTGGAGGAGTATAAAAGGAGACCAAGGCACCAAGAAAGTGGGGGATCAAGAATTCATAAATCCAAATTTTCAAATGGCATTGGAAACTGTAATATGTTCCTAGACTATCCTTTGTACTATTTACAAATGACTTTTAAAGTAATTAACGGGGGTGAGCATGGTCTCAAGGTAGAACCCGGAACTTGAGTTGATGGAACTTGTCCAATTCTAAGTTCCAAGGTATGCAAAATAGGTTCTAGGTTTCCAAAATTGGGAAACCTATTTCGACAAGTAGGTTCTAGATTTTAGATTGGTGGAACCTAAAACATGGAATAAGTTTTTGTATTTTTCTTAATCTATGTATTTGCATAATTCTATGGTATTTCATGGCGTTCATTGATGAGTGTATAATCTAGAACTACAGTTCAAGCTTCCATTTTATGACTAACACTTTTACTTTCGTGTATTAAATATAAATTATGATCAGTAAATTGTAGTAATAAGTTCCTGTTCAAAAAAAAAAATTGTAGTAATAAGTAGTGGTTATTAAAAGTAATAATGCACTATAATTATTCAATTAATAATAAAGGTGAAACCTAGGTAGACTCTAAAATCGACCCTAGAACCTATAACAAGTTAGATTCCAAGCTATAAAGTATGCATAGTATGTTTTAAATTTTAGAAAATGAGAAACATGTTCCAATAGGTAGATTTTAGGTGGTAGTTATACAAAACTTATAACTGCTCAATCCTAGTAATTAGAGAAAAGATGGGTGACTAGAACAGGAAAAATACTAATGCATTAGAGTGGGAGCAAATCTTGCTTTTTCATATTGGAGTGATTGAGCACCGCACTAGCTGATTGTCGATCTATTCTATATTTGTCTTGCCACTCTTCAGCAGTTTGGTGAAGCTAAGACCGAAGGAGCGTTACATTATAGTCATACTGTCGTCTTGCGACGAATGCAACGTGGGGTGGGGACATCACACATAAGATAGAATACCATAACTTTCATCCCTTGTCCACGAAACTCTTACATTCATCGTCTACTTCACACACTGGATGACAAAACGAGAGTTTGTCTTGCTTTTCTGCTTTATAGAGCGCTGGATGGTCATCGCATATTTGTTTCTTCATGGAGACAAAGAAGTAGACCCTCCAACAAGCCAAGAGTTTAGTGCCTCCGAAATGCAAGATTCCAAGTCGACATTGATTAATCATAAAATGAGTATAGGAATATAAAAAGAAGTCCCTCTGGAGCATGCGGAGGTTTTGGTTCGGCAGCTCGGAAGCTGGTCTCCGAATCCCCATTCCATTCGCCCAAATAAAAATGGAATGAGACGGGCGTAATGAAATTTACCGGTGGGGCTGGGAGGGATTTGTCCGTATCGGTCGACGCTAATGCCAGCAGATCTAAATCTACAGGGGCCCACCTCAATTCTTAGATTCAGTGCGCAACGGTTTTTCAGCCATTGTTACTTGCTGCCTGCAGGCTCGAAAATCCCTGCTTCGCCTCTCCTCTGCGTCTCAACATTGGTCAATCATGAAATATTGTTTATGGTAACCCAGGTTTCTGATGGGGTTCGGTAAAGCTCTCCCGGTTAGAGGCGATAAAAATCGTTTATTAAGTTGAGAGATGTTCCACATAGCCGAGACATGGATGGAGATGGAAGAGAAAGAAGGAATAATCTCTCTTCCCTGGCTTGCTCTTCGGGCCACTGCCATTATTAGGCTTTGTTTGTACTCTACACTTCACCTGCAGAAAAATAGCAGGAGCTTCTTACAATTTCCTATCCCATTTTTTCACTCTAGACAAATGATAATGAGGTGCGACCAAGCTCACATGCAAGACGCAAACTTTAGCAATCCCATTCTCAGTATGCCCATCTTCTAGAACAGATACCCTGCTTATATGGTCACCCTCTACTGTATAATGGAGACCTGTACCTATATTACTAACTTGGTGAGGCTTCGAAACCATGTCAGTCCTTCCAATCATGTCTCTTAGCCCCTATTAGATAGTACGAAAGCAGAAATATGTACATCACATCAAATGAGTCGTTGTTACCTAAGCCGCATATAGAATTGTTGTGTGGCATCCCGAGAAAGAGATGTATAAGGTGAGGTCCATAAGAAACATCATGGGGATCTGAATGTGAATCACACACCTAGGAGGAGGGGTCTCAAGTGATTCGTCCACAAAGGGGAATGAAGACATTCTGTTACTAGAGAATATGGTCATTATATCTATGACAAATTTATGAGCTTTCTAAGGATCATAAAATAGCTGGATCAAGACTGCTTTGATATATGGCGTTATTTCATCATCTTTTCAGTCTCATCGTAGTAAGGGACAACTACTCCTGGATGTTTGCCTTCTTTCACAGATCGGCATGTCTTGACAAAACCGTTACTTTGGTCTGTTTCTTCACTGGCTACCTCTCTGATGCATGTTAAAAAGCAGGGCTTGCAAAATGTAGAGCTGACTTGTTATAGAAGCTAGTTGCTGCCCCCTTGACCTTTTTCCAGGTTTTGTACAGAACAGTTGAGAAGTGAATCTGACTAGTTGCTATCATCCAAAAGACTTGATGACAATTATGTCATAGTCACAGGATAAACAACACAAAGGGAGTGGCATGGATGATCATTTTCCTCACCAATCAAGGCGAAAGCCTTAGTCAATACCCGTGTGAATAAACAAGTTACAGCCCCTTAAAATATAGTGGACAACTGAAGTTCTACACCTTTGTTGAAAAACGCGATTCAATTCAACGAATCTCAAAAAGAACAAGAAGTCATAGTGCTTGCTGAGTCGATTAATATGGCTTTTTTATTACTTCTTTAAAATAGAGTGTGTCTATTGCTTTTTCATTTTCTTTTCGTTTCAACACGTCCTCTCATTGTTACTATTCATCTTCTTCACCACACAAGCTCAACTACAACGCAAGCATTATCGGTGTTTGCCCGCCAATTGTCTCCGGAGCAATGTCTCCACCAATCTCTTCCCTACCGTCAACAGCCAATGGCAAAGCCAAACAAGATCCCCTAGTTTCAGCTCACCATTTTTGGAGTTTCAAACAGCTCTCTTTTACTTTGACAGTTCTCGAGCTTTCCCCAACGCTCATCACGTACCCTGTCAACATCTGAGTAAGGGCCAGCGACACCTAGAACCGAGACTCAACAACCCCCATGTTCATGCTCACATCTTAACCGTGACCCACCTTTTTCCTTGTTCACGGCTTGTTATGCATTTACTAATTAATCTCCCTTGAAGATGTAATCACAGTACCTGAACATTGTTTCATGATTGACATGACCAGAATGACTACAGCTTAGTTTTATCCAGGACACCATGCAACTTAGAGGAATAGTCTAGTTCATTAATGCCTTCATCCGAAGTCATGAGAATTCCATTGTATGCATTATAGTTATCTACCGAAGTTGGAAAACTCCATTTTTATGATGAACTTTAGTTGAAGTTATCCTTTGTTGCATTGTAAGATGTAAAAGGAGTCTGGGGGAGGTTGGAAGATGAAGATTGTACCCACATAGGGGAAGAAGAGTAGGTGGTGGAACAAAGTGGGTCATTAAAAGTGCAAGATTGATGGAATCAATCGATTATCTGAGACCATATTTTGTTATTAAGAGCGGTGATTACGAGGCTTCTTGGATTCAAATGGAAAGAATTCAATGTTGACTCCAAAGCACTCCAAAGCAGTCGTTCATGGTCTCACTTTTGACTTTTGTCACCTCAGTCCATTCTATTAATCGACCATATTACAACATACAAAGCAACTCTTCACTATATACCTACAAAAGCAAAGCCATAAGATCCAAAATGCGCCGTTATTGGTTATCCATCTCGCTGTATATATGTTTCTTCCCTGCTTGTGTTTCCCTTTCCAAGGTGTGCGGGTCGCCGGCACCCCTTGGGACAATTTGCGGCCGTGTCAACGTGGAACAATTGCCTGTTCCGGTACAGAGCGCACATCCATGACCGTACGAGGCAAAAGTGGGCGCGCCCTTCCACCGTGCAGTCGGCAAGAACTGGACACACGGAGAGACCAAAGTATCATTTTGTGTTGAAACCACGTGTAAACTTTTCGAGCGAGGCCAGGCAAGAGGGCCACGGAAAGCCATGCGGGTAACAAGAAATAGGGGAAAGAGTGAAAGGGTCCTTGCAACAACAACGATGTAAGGGAAGCCACTAAGAGCAAAGCAGCGAGCATCATAACGATGCGCAACACTCGGGCACAAGTGGGAGCCAACGATAGGTGAGCAACATATGCCAATGTGCAATAGAACAGAAGACAGAAGATGGCAACGTAGGCGGTAGAACAGCGGGAGTCAAATGGGGACTCACCTCCCCCTTGATATTTTACCTCGATGAAGTTGACCAGCACGGGAACAATAAAAGCGAGAATAGAGTGGAACTCAGTGAAGGCAGGGAAGATGTCTGTGTGGGGACGACGGCCGGGCTGCATTGTAATAGACTTGTAGGTCGTCCCCAGCCCTATGTAATGGATAATTATCAAAATGATCAGAGAAGTACTCATGTATTAGAGTGGGAGCAAAGCTTGCTTTTATAATGAAGGGGTTACGCACTGCACTTGCAGATTGCCCATCTCTTCCACAAATGTCTCGCCACTGTTCAGGAGTTCGACGAAGCTTCATCAAGGAGGGTTACATCATGTTCAACCTGACGTCTTCTGAGGGGTGAATGCAATAGCGAGTGGGGACATTGCACAAAAAATGCGTACTATAGTTAACGGATTCCATGTCACGTGCTTTAAATTAATCTCCCCCTTTACACAGACAAAAGGAAGTTGTCTAGCTTTTTGCTTCTTTATATGGCATCGGATTGTCCCCGCATTTTCTCATAACGGAGCCACGATAGCAAACCTTCCAATGAGCCAGAAGAATTTAAAAGTGCCCATGCAAGACTTCAAGTCAACAATCATGGGATATTGTTTCTGATGGGGTTCGGTAAAGCTCTCTGGGTTAAAAGGCGATAATAATTCTCTTTAAAATTGGGGAAATGTTCCACAAAGCAAAGTCATAAATGGAGGTGGAAGAGAGAACCTCTCTTCTATGGTGCTCTTTGGGCCACTGCTATTGTTCACCTGTCCCTATAATCGGCTTTGTTTATACTGCATACCTTTTGTTTTTATTTTTTTGGTCAGATTATACTCCACTCTTCACTTGCAGTAAAATCGCCTGAGCTTCGTACGATTATCCTCTCCTCTCTTTCATACTCTAGACATAAAAATTAGGTGCCGCCAAGCTCATGTCCAACATGCAAAACTTGAGCAATCCAGATAATCATATACCCACCTTTTAGAACAAATACACTGCTTAAATGGCCACCTCCTGCTGAACAATGGACACTGTACCTACAGTGCCGATTTGGCAAGGCTTAAATGCGCGTGGTCAAGATATCAAGAGTATGTCTGTCATCTCAATCATGTGGGTTCCTCACTTAATCATGGTTAGATAGGACCGAAAACAAAAAAGTATCTATGGCACATTAAACACCAAGTCATCAGTTCTCAAGCCAAATGTATAATTGTTGTGTAATATACTGAGAAAAAGAAGTAAAAAAGGTCAGGCCCATAAAAAATCATCACAAATGTAAAGAATACCTAGGGGAGGGGTCCTATAAGGAACTGAATAGTAACCAAAGGTGAATGAAGAAGACATAGAAGTAGTGGAGAATACATTCATTATAACTATGCCAAATTTATGAGCTTCCTAAAGATCACAAAATGGTTAGAGCAAGACTGCTTTGACATATCTCACACTATCTTATTAATATTTTCATTCTCACCTTACTAAGTGACACCACTCAATGTTTGCCTACTTAACTGATCAACATGTCTTGACAATATTGTTAGTTTGGTCTGTTTCTTCACTGTTACCTCTCTGATACACGTTAAAAAAGCAAAGTTGTACAAATGAAAAACTTGTTGCAGAAGCGAGATACAGCATCCCTGAACTTTTCAAGTTTTCTACAGAACTGTCGAAGGTAAATATGATTAGTGCCATCATCTCAAACTATTGATGAAAATTATGTCATAGGCACAAGATAAATGACACAAAGGGAGTGGGAGTGGTCAATGACCACTTTCCTCTCCACCAATCAAGGTAAAAGCTTTAGTTTATACCATGCGAATAAACAATATGATCCTTTAATGGAGTGGAAAGGAAACGTAATGGCTTATCAAATAATCATCCCTTTCCAAATTCTTAAAAACAATGACTCACAATTGAAACACATATTCAACTAGTACAAAACTAGAAATTCAGATTTTCTCTTCCTTTTTGACTTCAAGCCCGCTGATTCATTTCTCTCTATAGACATATGAGGATTTCACCCAGTTTGACATGATATAAATGGTGACAGTCAGCTGAGCTCAACAAGGATAGACAAGACATATGCATTAAATAAATTAGCTTTTTAGTTAACATTTTAAAAAAGAATTGCTCTTGTTGTCCTCATTAAGCTACACATTTATCCAAGAAAACTACTTCCATCAAGTAATGTCAAATTTATCAGATAAAGGGGTAATAGGGGCACAAAAACATTATATTCAACGTTCTCTATGTGAAAAACAGACCATCACTGAAAGGACTACTGGACCACTACTGACTAACCACTAGTAAATATATTATTTCATCCTGAAGATTAATCACAAAATAACACAATGACTATTCATCCCAGAGATAACATGATTATTATATGCAATATGACCTGACGAAATGAGATGTCCAGAAGATTCATCATAAAATAACACAATGACTATTCACCACCAGGATGACATGATAAATAAACAGATTCATTTTAGTGCCAGTCACCCCTACGCATGTCTGCAGTCATGTTAAAATTCTAGTACTTGGTTTTTAACCTTAGACTTGGAGGTTATTTTCCCACAACTTATGAGCCCCGAGTTTGATAACTTGATCTCAGCTTAGTGTTGCCTTCTCCTTGCGCTCTTAGACAATTTACGTGAATCCTCATGTAATTCAACTTGCGGTTACTTTAAATCTTCTGAGCTACCCCTTTCGGCGGTTGATGCATTACAATAACTTTAACGCCACTTTTTTCTTACCAGACTTTCATTTTCCTTCTTCAAGAAGCTCCTTAGTCTTCAGTTTAAGCTGGTGCCTCTGATTGTTGTGTACTCTCCATTCCATCTCCCCAAAAGGAGCAAGCTTGTTCAAAGAAACATACCAATTTAGTCCTTTGTCATCCATCATCAGAATTTATGAAGTGCTCAGCCCATATCTGTTCGGTTTGATCTTTGCATACTTAAACCTTGTCATCCAATCTCCAATTGTATCCTCAGAATCTAACTTAAAACTCCTCCATCATTGCCTCTTTAGCTCTCTTTAGCAAAGACAGTTTCCGTTTACGTTTTCCATCCTCAGGAGATAGTTTCTTCATTCTGTGCCTCGACAATGTGATCAGATTCCTCCTCCTCCTCCTCCTCCTCCTCCTTATCTTCATCTTTGGCATAAATTGGGAAGATCAAATATTGTTTTGAAAGCTAGTCATTCGAAATTCAACTAACTATTTAAATGGAATTGCTCAATGACCCCAACCCAGTAAAGAAAATGTTTGCATTATGTAACTACAAAGTCTTCAGCAATCACTGCTAAAATCTTTTACCATTAGGTGAGAACGGCCTTTTTATCGCAATACTTTGTCCATAGTGCCCTTTTAAAGTATTTGCTAAGCTACATCTCATGTGCTTTGACAATGTGAGAGTAAGATCTGCATAACTAGCACATCCTTTTTACAATAGATCAGGTGTTCTATTGCATCAGATTTATGTCGGAGAAGGCTCATTCATGCTAAAAAAAAGTAACTCTCAAACGGCTTCCATTTCATTATTTCAAAAACAAGGACAAATGTAGAAATTAATTTAGAAAATCTTTTTTTTTTAATTTTTGCATAGGTGGGCTGCAGAATCATGATTGTTGGAGTACTTGCAATTACACTATTTCTGTTTTCGCACTCTGTTTTGCTCTTGCATCCATATATACAAATAATTAATAAGATACTAAGTTCAAAAAAAAAAAATGAAGAATAGAAATTGTTTTAGTTCACAAGACAAAATGTATGCAGGGCTACTCCCAAATGGTTGTAGAACCAAACGAGATGTACCTCATCCAACCCAACCCCAGACTCTTTGTTCCCAATCTATTTGGCTTTCTGACTACCGTTATTTAAGTGGTATCCCTAAATTTAAATGGATTCGCCACTGAAACACGTGAAAAAGACATGAACTGGGTAAATATAAAATAAAGAGATGCTTCCAGTTCATCCAAATCAGAAGCTTTTGCTAGATCCATATGATCTACTAAGCAGATCTTGACATAATCCAAAAATATAGTCAGCATTAAAACAGTATGGACATCTATTTTATTTCGCCTGCACATAGTTAGTATTGAGAACGGCAAAGATTACTAGTTACTAGTTTCAATTGGCGAGGATAAGGGCACGCCCCCGAGAACCATAATTAACGGCCAAGACGTTAACACCATCCTGCAATAATATCAGGAAGAATTATTTTACTTGGTGTTCTCCATTAGCTCTGATCCACTACGGATGAAAATGAGGTAACTTCTTCAAAAGCACCCACTAAAGTAAAATTTATACCGTATCTTCCATTTCGAAAATGGAAAGAATATAACTTTTTTCAAAGAAGAAGCCATGAATTACAAGACAAATGCACCTGGCTGTTTGATATATGCCAAGTAGAAATTTACCGTTTGTATCACAAAAGCTCATCCAGACCATCACATGGAAGACATCTCTGGGAAATAGAATAGGATTGTTAGTCTTGCTTTAATTTTAAAGGGGCAAAGAAAGTTAAGAATAATTATCAATGATAACCAATTTGAACGATATAGTTCTCGTCCATTATGAAAATATCAACATGCTCCAGATTACTTCATGACCATCCAACATGTGAAAATTGAAGCTTTGTGTGTGGCTTGGGAGAGAGGGCATTCTGGCTACTGAATACTACAAATCAATAGTGCCACATTGTATTTTCCTCTTTACTCTAAACTCTGTTCATGAACAAATAGAGGCTAATCTAAGGATTACATTTCAATCATCATAAAGGGTTCACAACCGAAACTTCAATTCGAGTTAAAACCAGCTAGAAATATGAGAAAGCAAACTTTTTCAATAAAGGCACTCTTCCTTAACACAAAACCTGGAAAGCAAATTATCATGCTTAAGTGATACATAATAATATGACAATAAAGTGGAAGGAAAGCAAAAGTTCACTGAGCATGAGATGCTATATCACAACACGTCTCATGTACTTGAAATAGAGTTAACAATTACTGCATTGATGGAAGAAACAATGTAGTCCCCCAGGAGGACTCAAAATATTGGATGGCAGTTTTATCTGATAAAAGTCATCTTCTTGCAGCAATTTCCACGAAAAATAGGGCCAAGCCACGGTCAGAACATTAGCAAACGCACATTACATGATTGAAGTTGGAAGACCTGGAACTTGTCCTTGTCGACTACAATAAAAGCATTCCTCAAGAACCACAGCTTGGTGAGATTCTAAAATCAAACAGCAAAACAGCTCAATCAGGCAATCAATTTGGAAAAGCAAAAGAGAAAGGAAAGGAATATGAAGAAGAATTAGAAGACCTAACCTGGAGGAATGGCTATGCCAAATTTATGAGATCTCTAAGGATCGTAGAATGGCTAGATGAAGACTGCTTTGACATATCTAGCATTATCTCATCATTATCTTTTCAGTCTCATATTACTAAGTGACAACTACTTCTCGATATTTGCCTCCTTAACAGATCAAAATGTCTTGACAAAATCGTCACTTTGATCTGTTTCTTCACTAATTACCCCTTTGATGCATGTAGAAAAGCAAAGATTGCAAAATGAAGAACTGCATTGTTGCAGGATTTGTCAAGTTTTTTATAGAGCAGTTGAAAGATGAATCCGATTAGAGCTATCACCCCAAAAAATTGATGACAATCATGTCATAGGCACAAGATAAACAACATAAAGGAAGTGCTGTCGATGACCATGTTCCTCCCCAATCAAGGAGAAAGCTTTAGTCAATACCCATGCGAATAAACAAACTACGGTCCTTTGAGTGGAAAAGAAAAGTACAGGCTTCATCATCCTTTTCATTACACTTGAAACCAATTACTAACATTTGAAAAACATATTCAACTAGTACACCTAGAAATTTCAATCTTCTCATCCTCTTTTGAACTCAACCTCACCAATTTATTTCTCTCTATAAACACATGACAAGTGCACCCAGTATGGCATAATAAACCCAGCGACAGTCAACAACGATAGGTAACTCGCATGCATAAGATATATAGGCTCTCTAGTTAATGGTAAAAAAGATCAAAAATTAAGCCAGACAGTTGTTGAGACATTTATTTCCAGTAGGTAACGGCAAATTTACCAGATAAAGGGGTCTTAGGCAATTGACTTTGTGGAGAAACTTTATTGAAAAAGCTTTATAAAAAAAGGGACACCACTAAAAGGACTAACTTAATCAAGATTGACCAACTACTAGAATATATATTTTATGACTTGAAAACATGAGACGTCCAGAAGATTAATAACAAAATAACACAATGACCGTTCATCACTGAGATCACATGACAACAGATTCGTTTTAGTGCCAGCCACCCCAAAACAACTTTTCCACTTGAGCAAAATACAACTTCTAAATAAATTTCTCCAAAAGATGAAAGAACTCAGATACCTCACAAAAATTTAAGCATCTTCCTTAAGATGCAACACATAACATCCTTATGTCTGAACCACAAAAAATGTCTCAAACACATATATATTGACTAGAAAGCTCTAAGACCACAGCCCTCCCACCTTGGTTTAGTGCTAGTCATGTTGGAATTCTAGCTCTTGGTTTTACCCTTAGAGTTGGGGGTTATTTTTCCATAAGCTATGAGCCTCGAATTTGATAACTTAACCTCAGCTTGGCGTCTCCTCCTCCTTGCATTCTTAGACAATTTACCCGAATCCTCATGTAATTCAACTTTTTGTGACTTTCCATCTTCCAAGCTACCCTTTTCAGCAGTTGATGCATTAGAATAATCTTTACGCCTCTTTTTCTTGTCAGACTTCCGTTTTCCTTCTTCAAGAAGCTCCTTCGTCTTCAGTTTAAGCTGGTGCCTCTGATTGTTGTGTACTCTCCATTCCTTCTCCCTATAAGGAGCAAGCTTCTTCAAGGAAACATACTGATTTAGTTCGTTGTCATCCATCATCAGAATTTCTGAAGTGTTCAATCCATATCTGTTCGGTTTAATCTTTGCATACTTAAACCTTGTCTTCAAATCTCCTATTGTATCCTCATAATCTAACTTATAATACTCCTCCATCATCGCCTCTTTAGCTCTCTTCAGCAATGATAGTTTCCGCTTCCTTTTGCGTTTTCCATCCTCAGAAGATATAGTTTCTTCATTCTGTGCCTTGGGGACGTGATCAGAATCCTCTGCCTCCTCCTCCTCTTCCTCCTCCTCCTCCTCCTCCTCATCATCATCACTGTCATCTTCACCTCCATCATTTAACTTGTGTCTTAAGCTTCTTTCTCTAGCTGCTACAAATCCATCCTTCGACTCTGATTCATCCCAGCCAACCGGTAGTCCTAGCAATTCATCTTCCTTCTCGAAGTCTGGTTTTTCAATTTCTCCACCGTCTTCATCTCTGTCACTGCCAAATTCAGGGTCCACATCATCTGCATTGTAATACTTTTGATTAAAAACTTGCTTCATCATCCTATCATATTCCTCGGGATCGAAGTCATCATCAAGATCAACTCCATCCAATGGGCAATCCCCATCTTCATCTATCCCAGCAATCTGCTTAAACTTTTCAAGTTTCTGCTTCATCTCCTCCTTTTTTAAATTCTTCAAGTGCTTCAACTCCTCCTTCCTTTCCATCTCAGCAATTTTCATCCTCTCCTCCTTGCTCTCTCTCTGCTTCTTCCTAGCCGTCTCTTTCTTCCTCACTGACCCCTCAATGGTCCTCGAATGACCCAATACCCTGTCACCTGCATTCTCCTCGTACCTGAAATTCGTTTCATAATCCTCTTGCTTCTCAATCTCCTCCTCATCCCTCAACAACTCTTCCAACTCCTCCTCATTAACATGTCCTTTGCTCTTCTTATCCTTATCAACCCACATCTTATTCAGAAAGAACTCCTTCAGAAACATCTCATTCTCACCCAAAGCCTCGCTCCTGCCAAAATATTCATCCAGCTTCTGCTGAAACTCTGCACCATCGCCACCTTCAACTGGCTCACCATCATCTCTCCTCTTCACTGTCAAAAAATCACCACCGTCGCCATCAACCTCTGCAGCCTCTGCAGCCTCTGCAGCCTCCGCAGCTTCCAAGAAAGCCCTTCTCATCTCCTCTTGCTCCTCACTGTAGCTCTTCTTCTTGGTAACCTCTGTTTGCTCATCATCAAAATCAGGTCCCTCCTCAATCAGCTGCTTGGCCACCACATCTTTCAGGTAAAGCTTATGTTTTCTGTCCTTCGACTCCTTCTCTTCATCTCCATCACTATCTTCAGACTCGAAAAGAGCGACATTCTTCTCTTTAAGACTTGGGTCTCGGCTTCGCACCTTAAGTAGCGCATTAAAGAAGTCCAGGTCCTTCTTACTAGCCTTACTCACATCAACATCATCATCCAAAGATGATGAGGACTCGGAGGAGGACTCATCACCTGATTCAGAGGATGAGTCATCTCCACGAGGCCCTTCTTTTTGAGTTCCTGAAGCCGATGGAGGTCCTCACGCTTCTTGTTATGCTCGAAACGGCGAGCATATTCTTTGTTGATCTCAATCTTCGACACATTCTCGTCATCAGAATCGCCACCATCAAACAGCTTCATCCCCATCCCTGAAGCATCAGTCATCAATCACAAGCCTGCTTATTCAACAGACAACAAAGGGAGACAACAATCTGTTCCAGCAAATAGATGGAGCACATTGCACAAAAACAAGAACAAAAAGAAGACAAAGAAGAAGCACATTGTATTGGAGATCAAAACATTAGCTTAAACAACGAGAGATGCAACAACAAGGTCACAGCCCTCTGAATTGAGATCAGAAACATCCCTGCCCTGATTAGGGTTTATCCTCTCGTTTTCTACAAGAAAGAAACAAACAAAGATAAAGAGACCAAAAGGCCGAGGCGAAACTCCGGCCAACTGAATTGGCAAGCATTCGACAAAGATTTCCCTTACAACCAACCGACCAGCCCCCGTCGAGTTCGGTAGCTTGAATTCACTAATTACAAATCGTCAGGTAACCCCGTCAAAACTATGCCTTTTACAAACTATTTCCTGTTTCTATGACAGAACACCGAACACCGAATAAAATCAGAGATACGGCATGTCGCGTCAGAAAATTCCGGGCAAGAACCGACGAAAGACTAGGGGCAATCTTCGGACCTTATCCTGGGTTCTTTAGGTCACGCCGATTCCGCCGATTCCTCCGATTCCAACAGAAGGGGGCAAACAAAAATCAAAACAGCGATGAAACTATGAATCCTTCCGAGAAAATAGTGGCGAATGGTCAAGCACAGAACAAGCATAAAGAAAAAAAGAAACGGATTGGAGCTTGGCCTACCGAGGTGAAAGAAGCAAGAAGAGAGACCGCTGGAATACCGAGAAAGTCAGCCTCTCCGTCTCTCGCCGCCCCTGGCGGAGGTCGTTGCGGCGGCCGGCGTTCGGGGTTTGTTGTCTTGCCGGCGGCGGAGCGCGAACGCGAGAAACCCTAGAAAGTGAGAATCTGGTCGTTCGATCTGAACCGGGTGAAGTGCAGTTGGGTTGTGCAAAATAAGGCGGTCGCGGCTTCTCGTTTCGTTAAGTTGTTTTGGGCTCTTTATAAAGCCCAAAAAACTTTCATTAGGGAATGATTTAATTCGAGGAGTTAAAAACAAATAATAATAAAAAGGGAAAAGACCATTTTTCAAAAAATCAAAATTTCAAACTAAGTGACACATTTACTTTATTAAAAATTTTTGTCTTTTTTCTTTTTTTTTCTTTTTTTCTTCTTCTTTCCTTTGCTCAAAGCCGTGGATACATTTACTCGGGGGTCAAGGGTTGAGGGCATTTTTGTCTTATTTTTTTTCTATTTTTTTACTTCTTTTGAGGGCCTCCGGGCCCGCTTGGTGGATGGCTCTCAAAGCGAAGCACCCTGTCCCAACGCCGTGAGGGTGGCCCTCGGCTGGGACCTAACCGAGGATTACTGCCCTCACCGACAATGGCAGCCCTCGGCTTCCCTCCGCCAACCAAAGAAAAGGAAAAAAAAAAAGTAAAAAGACCAAAATGCCCTATAATTTAAGGTAAATGTGTCACGCAACAAAAGTTTAGGGTTTTTGTGTCACAAAAAAAAAACGTTTGGGGTAAATGTATAATGGTTGGCAAAATTCAAGGTTTTTTATGTCATAAAAAAAAAATTGGGATAAATCTATTACTTTGAGTAAAGTTTAGGGTTTTTCGTGGTTTTTTCCCTAATAAGAAAAAAAGAACAACTTTAACCATGTGAAAACAAGTAAAATGTAATAAAGAGGAGGAACTCTATTGTCGGATTGCACGCACAGTACGATCAATACGTTAAATAATAATGAAATAAATCCGTCCCTCAAATGAAATTAGGTGAAACTATAACTGCAAAGTCAATTTAACTATTTCTCTTTAGAGCGTACGATACCCTTTGAAATTTGGGAGCAGTCTATTGATGAATCTCTCCATCTTGGTCTTTGGAGTTTTGTGTACTTTCAAATGTTGATGTGAATCGTTCGGACTAATGCATGATTTCCCCATGCCATTTGTTAAAATGAAGGAACATTAGCGTTCTCATCATATCGTCATTACTCCGCGCATGTTTTGTTAACGAATAGGTCCCATTAAATAGACTTAACATTTTTCTTTTTTCTTTTTTTAAAATAGACTTAACATTATTAGCACATTGAAAAAGGAAAGAGTTTTGTGCATGATTCCATATATAGAAAACTAGAATCTGCTTTCCTAAACAATTGATTAAAAGAAAAACATGGTCTTAGTTCGGGAAACAAATGGATTATCAATACCCCATCATTTGGTTTCCCCAAGTTGGAATAAAAACAAGTACAGGGTTCAACCATTCACCCCAAGTCCCACATCCGCCATGCCATTAAGATATAAATAACGCAACCAAGCAAGCCTCCTGACAGTGCACGAGTCCTTTTACTTCCGCTCGGCAACCAGCTCGCTGCCGTGTTTTACATCGCATGATGAAGTCATTCGAGCCATCTTGACATCCCCTAAATCTGCAACGAAACCTATGCGAGAACAAAACCTAAATCCCCATGAATCCATCCTTCATCTTCTTCTCACAGCTGCTGGACCACGCTGAGCTGGGGCTGCACCCTGTGGTTGGCCACCTGCCTGCTCCTCAGGAGGCATATTCATTGCCTGTGTTACTGCGTTCATGACTATGAGTCCAAGAGGGATCACGTACATCCACTGAAAATCACAGGAATCAATGATGAGAAATTGGAGATTTTAACTTCTGAGGGACTAATATTTCCAAAGGGAAAAGGCGAACTCACATATTTGGCCCAAAATGATTTTTCCGGTGGCTTCACAACTTCAGCCTCTCCATTCTCTCCAAGGGATATCTCTTCCGCGAATACTGGAGTCCTGCAACAGGCGAAAAATACGACAAATGAAGCACCTACTTTCCAGTATGAATGGAAACCTACTATATAACACCATTTAGGTACTCGGTATGACAAATTCTTTTTTTACACCCCAGAAAGATTGGCTTAGCAATTTATTTCCAAACGTGAATAAGTTACTATCACACCAGATGCCTTAACATTGTCTTCACTCTCCCACCAACTAGATACTCTTCATAAGCACATATGCTGATTTGTTACCACTAATACATCTTCGTAATGAAAATAGAGTGGAAACATGAGTTGGCTTTTACAGTATCTATAGAATGTTCTGCCTGGTCATAAATTAAGGGAAATGCAAGCCTATGAGAGATTACAAAGGAGAAAATGGAAAAATGATATTACTAGATCATGTACCTTGGTGCCTGCTCACTGTTCTTCAAAATAGTATGTGAGTTAAATGACCACTTTGCTGGCTGAAACATAAGAAACATTATCATGAATGGAAAAGTTACAAGGGCATGGCCAAACCTCAAGATTAAGAACAGCTGAACATCAACAGATCATCAATGCTGATTATGCAATTGTTTAAAAGGCTCATGCTTTTGCCACTCCAAATATGGCCAAAGACACCGCTCCCACTTTGAATGAAGGTTATTATCCCTTGTGGGTCCTACTTTAGCATGCTGTTGGAACTTAAAAATTTTCAATTGCAAAGACAAATGTGGGGCCCACTCTTGATTTAAACATATTTCTTTACTTCTTTTTTTTAATTCTTTTTGTTTGGTTTCTTCTTTTTTGCTTTTTGTTTTTCCATTTGGGATGATATTGGTGATCCTCTTTTCCAAGAAAAATAATTTTTTTGGCAGATAGCCAACTAATTGTTGTGTTAATGAGTTGCATTTTTTTTATTCATTTTGTACAGGGATATTAAAAAAATAACCTAAGAACAAGTAAAAGTGGAAAAAATCATCCACTAATATTAACAAAAGCCTTTGGTTTAATCAAAATTTCACTATATGTCATTATGCTATAATCCATGTATTTTATCTGCTCAACTTTCATTTTATTCGGTGAACCTAGCAATCCTTTTTTTCTTTTTTTTCCCATGTCATTACTACATGATTTCTTAACAGATACTTTCAGAAAAAGATTAACAACATGACAGAGATAAGTACAATAAAAATCTAAACATCCATTATTACCATGCAAATTCAAAAGAAAAAGCCCTGTAAAACATTATTACATGGAAAAATCATCACTAAATGAATGAAAGTTGAGCAGTTAAACACATGGATTATAGCGTAATAAAGTAGTAAAGTTTAAATTAAACCAAAGACATTTGTTAACACAAGCAAATGGTTCTTTCACTCAATTGTGCTTAGGTTATGTTTTGAACAATGGTTTCCTTGTACAAAACAAAGAAAAGTATGCAACTCATTAGCACAATAACTAGCTGGCTATCCACTGAAAGAAACTATTTGTGGAAAAGAGGACCACCAATTTCATCCCAAGTGGGAAAAGAAAACAAGAAAAATAAGAAGCCAGAAAAAAAGAAGAAGAAAAAAGGCAACAATAAATCAAGATTAGGCCCCACATTTGCCTTAGTCATCACAATTGGAACTTTTTAAGTTCAAGCATTATGCTAAAGTGGAACTCACAAGGGACAATGTCATCCATTCAAAATGGTAGGGGCGTCTCCAACCATATTTAGAGTGGAAAAAGTGCGAGCTTTTCAAAATTATAAAAACATTTTCCTAATGTGACCTCCTTAAGTCAGTTTTTCCATATCCAACACAATCTAAGGATTACTAAGGGTGCGTTTAATAACGTTTCTGTTCAAAAATTATTCCAGGGAATAGAAATAGAAAAAACTATTTCTGTTTTGGGGAACAATTTTTGAACAGAAGAACGCGTTTGGTAATTGCACAAAATTTCTGTTCTTGGAATAGAAAAAGAACAGAAACACGTTTGGTAAATTTGTATAATATTTTTGTTTCTTTTAATTTTTTAATATTTTTATTTTATTTTTCCTTTTTACTTTTTTCTTCCTTTTGGCCGGTCGCTGGCCATGGCTGAGGCCAACGACCGGCCAAAGAAAAAAGAAGAAGAAAAGAAAGAGGAAAAAAAATAAGAGAGAGAAAAATTGTTTCTCGAAGGTGTTTCGGAACAAGAGACAAGTTTTTCTTGTTTTTGTTTCTATTCCAAATTTTTTCTCGGGAACAAAAAGTAGATTTGGAACAAAAACGTAAACAAACTCGTTATTGTTCTTTTTTTGTTCCCCGGAACAAAAAAAGAAATTGTGTTCATGAGCAAAAAGAAAGAACACAAACAAACAGCCCCTAATTGATCAGAAAGAAGTCCCATGCCTTTTTAAGGACAATGGTCAAGTTAAGAGATGGTTACAGCTGAATGACATATTCATTATCTTCAGTGTAAATTAGGAACCAGATGAAGTATTGTTTTGGAAGCTATTCATTCAGGCTTCAACACAGATATTCAAAATGAACTTGCATAATGACCCCAACCCAAGAAACAAAGAGTTTGCATCCTGTAACTAAAAATCTTCAGCAACCATGCTAAAACCTTTTCCCATTAGCTGAGAACAGCTTTATCGTCACAATATTCTGTCGGCGGTGCCCACAAAGAACTCCTTCTTATGTGCTTCAACAATATGAAAGAGCAAGATCTGCATGACTAACTCATTCTTCTTATATTAAGATCAGGTATCTTATGGCATCAGATTAACTTTCATGCAAAATCATAGAAAAACTCTCAAACAGCTACCATTTCATTATTTCAGAAAGCAAGGACACACGTAGGAGTTAATTTTACAAAACACTGTTTGATTTTCCCAAAGGTTGGCTGCAAATTCATGATTGTTTAATTGTATTTGCAAATACACTATCTCTGCTTTTGCACTCTGGTATGCACTTGTAGCTATATATACAAATAATGGATAACATTCTTAGTAAAAAGGAAAGTGAAAAATAAGAATCTGTTTTACTTCACAAAACAAAATATATGGAATTCTAATCCCTAATGGTCATAGAACTGACCAAGATATACATTGGCCAACCCAACCCCACACTCTTTGTTCCTAAACTATATGACTTTCTAACTAGAGTTATTTAAGTACTATCCCTAGATTAGATCAAATTCTTCACCAAAATGCACAATCAAAGACATAAGCTGGGTAAATATAAAAGGAAAGAGATGTTTTCAGTTCATCCAAATCAGAAGCTTTTTCTACATCCATATGATCTACTAACCAGATCTTGACATAATCCAGATATATAGCCAGCATTAAGACATTTCGGACAGCTCTTTCTTCACCTGCACATAGTTCGTATTGAGAAGAGAGAAGATTGTTACTTACTAGTTTCAGTTGGCGAGGATAAGGGCATGCCCCAGGAGGACCATAATTAACAGCCAAGATGTTAACACCATCCTGCAATATATAAAGTAAAATAAAAAATCAACATTAATCGGAAGATGGAAAGAAGATAAATTTTCCAATCCATGCCAAGTAGATATTTACCATGTGTATCACAAAGTGCTCATCCAGACCATCACGTGGAAGACATCTCTGGGGAATAGAATAGGATTGTCAATATTACTTTAATTTTAGAGAGGCAAAAATAGTTAACAAGAATAACTATCATCGATCACCAATTAAAAAAAAAAAAAGTTCTTATCCCTTATGAAAGATATCAGCATGCTCAAAATCAGAGCTAATCTAAGGATTACATTTTGATCATCAGAAAGGGTTGACAACCCAAACTTCAATTCAGGTTAAAACTAGCTAAGAATATGCGAAATTAAGCAATCTTGTCACATAAAGCACTAATTCCTGAACACAAATCTTGGCTAGCAATAATCATGCTTATGCGAGCAATCAAAACGCAAGTTGCAACGGAAGACACAATTCTACATCACAACACAGTCTCATTTGGTTGGAGTAAAGTAAAACAATTACCGCTTTGATGGAAGAAACAATGTAGTCCCTCCCCGGAGGACTCAGAACATTGGACGGCAGCCTAATCCTGTAAAAGTCATCATCTTGCAGCAATTTCTGCAATAAAGAGGGGCCAGACCACGGTCAGAACACAGAAAAACCTTACATCGCAGGATTTGAATCGGAAGGAAAACGCAACGTCACCTGGAACTTCTCCTTGTCGACTTCCGTGAGAGCATTCCTCGAGAACCGCAGCTTGGTGAGAGTCTACCAACCAAACACACCGAACCACCTCGATCAGGCAATCGATTCAGAAAAGAAAAAAAGGAAGGACACGAAGAAGAAGAAGAAGAAGAAGAAGGGCTGACCTGGGGGCCGTGGGACCAGGTCTTGAGGCGGGCGGAGAAAGTGCCGGCGGGGGAGAAATCAGAGTCCCCGAAGGCGTGCTCGAGGGGGAACTGGAACTTCGAGTCGGACTCGGCGGCATCCGAGTACCTCTTCCGGGATCGGGGCGGCGTGACCGGATCGACCCCGACCCCGACCCCGGCTCCTCCTCCGATCGCCGCCCCCAGATCGTCCTCCTGCTCGATCAGGAGCTCATCGGACTGGAAGGCGCCGGCGCGGTGGTGATGCGGTGCGGCCGCCAGCAGCAACACCGTCCATCGCCGTCAAGATGCTCCACAGCTTCTCGGCCTCCATTGCTTCCGATGCCGCTGCTGCTGGTACTGTGCCGTGCTCCAGCTTTGCAGACTCCGACTTGACCTTCGAAGGTCGAGAGAGAGTAGATGGGCCGGATATGGGCCGGATATGGGCCGCAGATGGTTATGCATCTGGGCCATACTTGGGCCAGGCCCAACTGAACTTGTCTTTCCCATTGCATTTGATACTGGGTTAGGCAGCTGGGCCGGTTTAACCCGGAAATAGAACCGAATTTAGCCTTGTCCGACAAGATTGAGGCCGGCTCGCATGTGGACCGGGCCGATTCCCGGGTAACTGACCTTGACCGGTTCGGCTTCCCTAGACCGATCGCTCCTAATTTGATATGCAAGACCAAGAACGAATCTGTCCAATCCGATTGATCTGCGATTTTGCATAAATGAATTTGATTAGATTGCCGTAATAGAGCATGTTCATCCAGCTGGATTAGTCTCGTGTGGACTAGAATGGTCTTGTGTGCTTGTTATTGACTATATAGGTTAAAGATAAAAAGACACTTATGCACCGTACCGATTGAAATGATTGGTATCAGCCAAAAAACCAGTGATTCGTATAGGCTCCAAATTTTTTTCCATTACTATGATTTCATTCGTTTCGCAAAAAATAATTAATTAAAAAATTTTTAAAATTATCACTTATATCACTTGAAATAATTAGTTAATGAGGAATATTTTCTTTATGTCTAAATATTTTCCCTGACAACGAAATATTTTTCATTTATTTACTTTTGTGAGCAATATAATTTTTTTTTAAATGCTTTTGACTTTTTTTTTTTTTTTGGTGAAACAATTGCACTCTCGTGCTTTAAACCATGTACTTGCAAATAAAATTATTTGGCATGGATTACTCCTCTGCAATATTAAGAGCATCTCTAGAGTAGGATTACCTTTTGTTCTTGATCGTGTGCGTTGGTAATAGGAACAAAGTTCTTTCTGTACCAAATTTAGAAGACCTCGGGAGTCGGATTCCCCCAGTTCTTGTCCGTGTGCATCGGCAATTACAATTGTTAGGAGCGGATCCCTTTTTTCCAAATTTAGAGTATCTCGACAGTCAGATTCCTTCCGATCTTGATGGTATGCATTAGCATTGCGATTGTGTCCTTCTACACTAATTTTGAGCACCCTGAGAGTCGGATTCTCTCCGATCATTGTTTGCGCGGGTCAAAAATCAGAACTATCAGGAGCAAACTTGTCAAAATTTACAACGTTTTGGGTTTTGCACGACGGATATCGACTTGAGGTAGTATGTATGACCATGTGTCAGCCTCGAGTGCTTTTATTGCTCCGCTGACTGCACAGCGATAGGTCAACTTTAAACATGAGGTACTCCCCTTTAAAAAAAAAAGTCAACGGACAATCATTTAATTGTTTCTACATTCTAGAAGTGTCAGCAATCAATTCGACCAACCTAAACATCCTAGAAGCGCCCAAAAAAAGCAATGTTCAGATCTGTGTCCCACGGTCCAGGAGGATAGACCCACCGTCAACGCCACGAACGAACCGTAGACAGGGATAGCAGCGTCTCGAGCACCCACGACATCCTAGAAGAACCTAGCGCCTTGTCCCGAAACTCCATCGACCTTTCTTTTTCCAAGGGGGAACATCCTCGAACGAAGGAGAACATCGGATTGCTGCAAAGCAACGCTTTCCCGCATCACGACAGAATACGGTGCTTCCTTGCTGGCTTTTATTCCATCTCCGCACACACGCGTGTCGCGATACGTGCAAAAACGGAAAAAAAAAAAAAAGCCCTAAAGGTATAGTCGAAGCAAAATACTTGTAAAATGAGATCTTCACGTAAAGAAACTAAAGCTTACGCGTTGGGATTACACCAACTGCATCAAATTTCGCTAGATCTCAATAACTTAATCAGTTTATAGCCTCTACAAAACGTTTCATGGATTTTAATATAGCTATATCTTCAGACCAATACTTTGAATTAATATTAAAAAAAGGAACCATTAAGATATTTATTTAAATAATGGTATAATAGAAAGATACGGACTCACATTTACCTTTGGAAGGTGAGAGGTTTATGGATTTACATGATTGCTTTCTTCATAATTCCATATTACTCAAGTGTTTATTAGAAAGAGAGACACGTTATTATACTATGAATTCAGTATAACGCATGGATTTCTTTTCATGAAACCTTATAGTAAAATTACGAAGTTAGAATCCTCTCATTGTTTGCTTAGTCATACCGAGAAACTATCCTCATGTTATATTTGATAACTCAAGTAAACGATTCATCTAAAGTAGAACGTCCATCATTAATCAAATAAAGCCAAACTTTCATGTCATTAAAAAGAGATTAGTTTTAGTAAAGAAATCCTTAGTGACACAAAGCAATTTCACCAATGCTTTCTAAGCGACTGATAGGACATCACCATGTGTCGAAGTGCCAGACCCGACACCCGTACTTCAAGAGCCTCCACCGTCGTTCTTGCCCGTGAAGTGGCTCGACCCATCAAGAACCTTCTCTCTTTCGCACGTTATTATACCCCCTCCCCTCCCCGACCTCCGCACTCCATTCCTTGCCAACCCAAGAAGCCAAGCAACAAGCTGCCACCAAAGCTTTCCTTTTTATCCGAACGCACCCAGCTGAGGAAGAAGAGCGAAGAGGAAGAGCGGAGCAGAAGATGTGGACGCAGCCTTACAGGAAGAGCGACCCCGAGACCGGGGACAGGCCGCTGTACCCGACCATGCTGGAGAGCCTGCAGCTCCGGTGGGCCTTCATCCGCAAGGTCTACTCCATCGTGGCCTTCCAGCTGCTCGCCACGATCGCTGTCGGCGCCGTCGTTGTCTACGTCCACCCCATCGCTCCACTTCTTCACCTCCACCCCGGGCGGCCTCGCCCTCTACATCGTCCTCATCATTGTGCCCTTCATCGGTGCGTCCAGCTCCGTTTTCTTGAATTGTGTTCCGGCTTTTGATGGTTTTTTCTAGCTACTTGTTTCGAATGATGGAACACTTTCCCTTTCACTTCATTCGTATGTTACAGTTCACGCATGTTGGTCTTTTTTTCTCTCCTTTTAAATTCAAAACTCCTAGACAGATTTTCATGTCACTCGGATGGTGATAACCTATTGACATCCGGGTATATATTATATTTCAACTTTGATGGAAAACAGAAGGTAAATGTTGCTTATTTTCAACGTAAACAAACGCGCGACTTCTTTTCTTCTCTGGGATTGGGGTTACGCTAGAGATGTTAAACTTAACATGTGGAGATAGACTTTGTTGTGAATGATGTGACAGTGCTAGAATTGATGTTGATGTGGTCATGGTACATCTTTTTCGCATATAGAGCATGAGAATGATGGTTTTAAGATTTGATGCAGTTCTCTGTCCATTGTACTACTACCATCAGCGGCATCCTGTGAACTACCTGCTGCTCGGGATATTCACCATCTCGCTCGCGTTTGTGGTTGGACTGACTTGTGCATTCACGAGTGGTGAGTACAAATCTTGAAGTGGCTTGCTGTTGGTTGCTTCTTTGACTTTCTGGAGTGATCTTGATGATTTATGCTTTTCAAGAGATGGTAGATGCATATTGGAAGATGAATGAGGAGAAAGTGTCGACAGAATTATAGTAAAAGACTTGTCTTAATGAAGAGATGGTTTTGGTACACATTTGGTAAGTCAAACAACGCAAGGTCGAGCTTGTCTCTTTGAGACTTTGGTAGGTTATAATTTCACTTTACATGTTCCAATGGATAAAAGAATAGAAATTCTTGTTCTGGAATGAAATTATGATTTCAATGGTAATGGAAGTAAATCCAGTTGAATATAGTAAATTAGTGTCTTCGATCGCTAACTAGAATCATTTTTCATGATCACTGCTGAGGATCTGGCATCTTGTCACGTATGCATTTCAGACCTGTTTCTGGAATAATTTTGATGCGTGATGCACTTCATTAGTGCAGACCCAGAAAACAAACTGAAGATTTTTAACTGTGCCAGAACAGAATTACTAATTCCGATTTCTTTCCATAATGAGGGACTAGGTTGCGGCCTTGCAGTCTTACATGTGCTCTGCAATGCCAGTGGTTGTCTACTCGTGTTGTAGGGAGCAAAAATGGTGCGACATTATTATGTAGACTGGGAATGTAAAAGTTGTCACTTTGGCGAGCAACTGACTCTCCTTCAGATAATTTTCAGAAAATAAGCCATCAATCAGGAATTTTTGGCTTGATTCAGCTATCAGTTTAGTGGCTAATCAACTTCTTATTTATCTTTCTTCTGTTTTATTAGTTTAGGCATGAAATGCAAAGCTTTCAATCAGTTTCAGGGTTGCCCTGTTGCTGATACATGAATATGCTTGAGGACATGATGACTGAAGCAGCATCAAATGATCAGTTGCAGCGTAACTTCACTTGTTTAAATGAGCAAAGCCTCTTTGTTTTTGTGTCACGTTTACTTGGGTTGGCTCCAGACTTGCAGATTACAGTCGATATATATTGTAGATGATCAATCCGATGTCTTGTTCGGCTCTGGCTCGCTTGATGTTTTAAGCTATACTTGGTTAATTTTACGGGATCGAGGATCTTTTAACTCAATGTCGTGTATGTAGTAATTGCCAATGGACGTTTAATTCTTTTTTCCCAAATGCGGGTGCAGGGAAAATCATCCTCGAATCTGTTATCTTGACGACCGCTGTGGTAGTCAGTCTTACCCTATACACTTTCTGGGCTGCGAGGAGAGGCCATGACTTCAACTTCCTAGGGCCCTTCTTGTTTGGTGCTATCTTCGCGCTTATGATCTTTGCTTTTATACAGGTATGGCTTTTGCTTATATACAGCTATGACTAGATATTTGCATTTTGTCGATTTGGATCACCTTGTAATCTGTTGTTGAAACATGAAGAGAGGGAGGGGACAGACTTGGGATGATGATTTGTCACTGCTATTTTAATCACAGTATTTTTGTCTCATGTCGGCATCTTGGTACGGTCGGCTTATTTTTGGATTCATCTTTTCTTAATAATTCCAGAGGAGCTATACCAAGTGTTCTTACCAGATGCAAATTTAAAGTTTTTTGCAAACGTTTTGCATTCTCTATCCTCTGTGTATCCTATATGGCAATGATACATCTTACCTGTAATCTGTTGTTGAAACATGAAGAGAGGGAGGGGAAAGACATGGGATGATGATTTGTCACTGCTATTTTAATCACAGTATTTTTGTCTCATGTCGGCATCTTGGTACGGTCGGCTTATTTTTGGATTCATCTTTTCTTAATAATTCCAGAGGAGCTATACCAAGTGTTCTTACCAGATGCAAATTTAAAGTTTTTTGCAAACGTTTTGCATTCTCTATCCTCTGTGTATCCTATATGTGCTGCTTTACATATGTTGTCAGTGTTATACATCTTACCATCATTGATGGCAATGATGCTTTTGCCATATTGGATGCAGTTACTGTTCCCTCTTGGTAGGATCTCACTCATGGTGTATGGATGTTTGGCGTCGATCATATTCTGTGGGTACATCATATATGACACGGACAACCTGATCAAGCGCTACTCCTACGATGAATACATATGGGCCTCTGTGTCGCTGTATTTGGATGTGATCAATCTCTTCCTGTCCTTGCTCACGATCTTCCGAGCTGCGGAGAGCTGATGGGTCTTCTTCTTACTGCTTGAAAGCTTAAATTCCTCTGTTTTTGACCCAGAAAACATCAAATCGACATTGGCACATATTGTTTGTCAAATATGATCCGTAGCAACTATGTCCACCAATGGATCGATTTGTTGATAGTGTACATTTTTCTTGTGTTGTACTTTTGTTTCCTTAGTGACCAATCTGTATTTATATAAACATCATCTGTGATCTTTTGTTGGTGCTATATGGAAAATCCTTTCAATTTAACACTAAACGTCTCATTTCTCTTGTAAAAGATGGCCTTAAAACATGAAACTTCATTACTCTGTTCGAACTCGGAACGAATCTGAAACTTCATTACTCTGTTTGAACTCGGAACGAATCTGAGTCCAAAACATGATCTTTGGTTCCCTCCTCCTCCTAGTTTTTTACAATGGAACTCTAAAAAGGGCTGTTCTTGTAGAGCCTCTCTTGTTGGAGAAGCAAGCTGCCCTTAGGCGAGACCAAGTTTAGGCAACCCGGGCCTTCATGAGTTTCTGGGCTTTGGGTGCGTTTGGATGGGTATTTAGAAAGCCCCTGCAAGCCCCAACGCCCTTTCACCCCCAAATTTTGGTGTTTAGCAACCATTCTTCAAGTGACTTTTAAGTGAAAGTCGACCCTTGGAAATGCTAGAGGTTTCATTTAATGAAAATAGTAAGTTGCCTATTTTGCCCTCAAAACGTTATTGAAAAACCACTTTTGACCATTTTGAAAAAAAAAAAAAAAAAACCCTAGATTGTTCTCTTCCCACCCTTCCATCACTCTCCCCCGTGACGACCGCTTCTCGCTCAACCACACTCTTTGCTCGACTACGCTCTTCGCTCGACTGCTCATGCCTGAGAAAAGAAAGATAATAGGTAAATCTTCATGAACTTGGATAGTGATCAAGAAAAAGTCCATGGCTCAAGTATAAGTTCGCACAACGTAATCATAACTCGGATATTTGCTATTTATTTTTTTAAGGATAATGCGCTTCTTTCCTCAAAACATATGTTATCATGTTTTTATTATAATGAAGGTTTAATATCCTGAAAAATCCCAAACTGGTACACTTGTGACAAAGTTACCCACAAACTATTTTTTTGACCATGAAAAACCCCAAACTGGTATACTTGTGACAAATTTACCCCGACTGGCTATAAAAAAACTCTAAACTGATACATTTATGACAAATTTACCCTAAACTAATTTATTTGACTGCAAAAAACCCCAAAATGGTAAATTTGTGACAAATATACCATACGCTAAATTTGATTAATAACACACAAAAAATCACAAAAATTGTAAACAGTGACAAACATAGCGTAAAATCCTAAATTGGTATACTGGTTAACTGTCACGTGTAATTTAACTTAATAATTTGATAATAAAATTTAACGAAAATTAACCGAGGGTAAATTTGTCACAAGTGTACCAGTTTTGGGTTTTTTTTTTTTTTTAGGGTATTAACCCTATAATGAAAGTATTCTTCTTGTAATTGAGAAAAAGAGCACGTAATTTTTTTCCATTTGATTTTTTAGCAAAAAAAGAAATTTTAATTTTAATAAAATTATTCACACAACATCTTTAACATTGTTGTCAAATATAAATTAAAAAATTGTGACATCCCAATTTTCCAATCCTAATTTCAATAAATTGAGACGGGCATTTCGTTGGCATGCATATAGTTCTTTTTCTTGAGTCGGCTATTCATGTGAAAATTAGTCTATCGGGTGAAGCCGTTAAGAGTTTCTAATGCATCAGACTCGAGAATTTGACTATGAAGCGACCTTTCGACCGAGCTAATCTGCAAGGGTCATTACGGCACAATTAAAAATCGATTAGAGACCGGAGATAAGTCGACTCGACAGAGGCATGTGATCGAGTGTGGGTGATTCCACCGGATTGCATAATCATTGTCGACTGACACTAGACCGATTTTTCTATCGATTGGGTACCCTGTGTTCGTATTTGAAACCTTGAGATTACCCCGACAACCGAAAGTCGTCAATGTTTCAAAGATGTACATTGTGGCTTGAGATGATCAACCACAGGTCAAATGCATGAAAATTTTTAAAGGCTATCCGGTAGGTTGGGCCGCGCTAGTATCATGCCAAAGTGAAATTAACCGTGGAATTGAGATCGAATTCAAAAATTGGAAGTTTGGATGTGTCACAAATCATTTTAGGAATATTAACTCATCTTTGGAAGATTTTTTGTATAATTAGAGTTTTTCAACAATTAAATCAGAAAATGGTTAATTTGACCCGAGAAATTAGTAGGCCCGCCATTGGTCTTGCTTTTAGGACTTAAGTTGGTTCTATGGACAAGTGAAGATGTGAATTAAAGTGTGGTGACATTGGATTAATTTTATGGACTTCAATTGGACTCAATTGGAAGAGAATTGAATGGAATTAAATAAAATTAATGTAAAAAGTTTCATGCCTCGGCGGAAAAATAAAATGCAACCATTGGGAGAGGTTGTAGAGGAAATGAGTTAGTGGAAGATGACATGGGATAATGTCATGGTGGTTGGGCCAAAGAGAATGAGATTTGGACAAATGAAGGGTGGATATTGGCTCTTGGAAAGGCACCCATCAACATCATCTTCAAGCTTGGGACTTTGGAGGAGAGAGAAGGGGAGCTTCGATCGGCCGGCCAGCCGCACGCCCGACCAGCCGCCCCTCCACCCGCTTGGCCGTTCGCTTTCGCCGTTCGCCGCCGCACGTCGTCGCCGTTGCTGCCCGTCCGCGTGCGGCCTCGTGTGCGCGCTCGTCGTTCCTCCGTCGCGCCCTCTTCCCTTCGTTCGCCACCGGCTGCCGTCCGACGAGCCTCCATTGCCGCCGTTTGGCCACCGGAACCGCCGAAGCCGCCGAAGCTAGCTCGTTGCCGCTTCTCCTTCGCTCGCGCCGCTGCTCTTCCTTTGTTCGCCGTTGTCCTCACTTGTCTTCGCGTTTGGGAGGCTGTCCGACCAGCCTAGGTCGCGGATCAGCCACCGTGAGCCGCCGTGCGCCCCCGCCTTAGCCCGCCGGAGCTTCGCCTTGCCTCCGCCGCCCTTGGCCGCCCGAACTGGCACCGAATCTACTCCCTCTCGGCCCCGATCAACAACCCAGAAAATGGGTATGGCAGCCCATGTTTGGCCTGTTTTGGCCGCCTTCTCGAGCCCGGATGCTCGGACCGCCTTAAGGAAAGTCGACCCCGCGTCGTCCTCGTCGTTTTGGTTCGCTCGGTTCGCTAATCCGGTGAGTTTAACTCACTAAACCTCGCTTAGAGGGTTAATGATGCTTTAGGTGTGTTTAGTTTATGTTAAGTGTTATTAGGTGGTTAGTTTAATTTATTTAAGTGTAGATTAGATTAATGTGCTTGATTAACTTAAAGTGAGTTTAATTTAAGGTTAAATGAAGGTTTATATTAATATAAGCCTTGATGTGACATAAAGAAATTTACTTTTGATTTATTTAAATATCTCGAAATTATTAAAATATTATTATTTAATTATTTTCGGGATAAATTTAATTATTTATTAAATTCCGAAAATTTTGTCGGGACCCTAAATTTTCAGAATTTCGTGGGTCGCTGCTGTGTATTCGGATTTTGAAATTGATGGTCAGATATTATAAATTGAATGTGGATTGCGAAAAATATGAATATTATTATTTAATTAATTTTCGAAATAAATTTAATTATTTATTAAAATTCGAAAATTTCGTTAGGACCTTATACTCTCAGAATTTCGTGCCGATCGCTGCTGTATATTTAGAATTTGAATTTGATGATTGATTGTGGCAAATCGAGTGTTGATTGGGATAAATAAGGATTTTATTCATAAAAACCCAAATGTCGAGTTTTGATGCAAAAATTGGATTTTAATGATTATATTAAATAGTAGGGTTTGAAAAAGTGAGATATTGGCTTTTTGATTCGAAATTAGCATGTCCCCACACACGTGAGTAATTTATGGAATATTTTTAATATGAAGAAAAATGGTACGGGATCACTATTTTAAGTGGAAGCGTTGAGTTAAATGCAAAGTGTCCTGGGGCCGAGTATGATTTGACTGTGTGATAATTAAGAGGAATCGTCCTGGGCTGTTGAGCCGGGCTTGCCCGTATATGGGATGCCCACGCGGTGGTTGCGGGTCGCAGTAGATTCTGGGCCCATGCTCCTTCGGGAATGCCGTCGACGTACTGATGAAGCCGCGCTCCATGGGGGGAGGCAATACCTGGCTATATGCTAGTAGATAGCCGAATCGCGAGTAGGCTATGCCCTTATGTGGCAGTGAATAATAATTGGAATGTGTGCTAAGTGCGATTGTGATTTATATGAAAGTGATGACGTTCCAATTGTTTGAATTATTATTACTACATGTGATTGAGTGATTTGAATTGTTCTAACCTGCAGAAAGGAACTGAGACGAGGTAAGTCTTCTGTGTGATGTGGCTAGGCCACTCGGGGTGTATTTTCTTTCTAATAGGGGTTTAGGGGTTAAACTTGCCGAGACATCGTCTCATCCCGGTTGTGGGATTAAAATTTCAGGTCCCCGGTGGACGGAGCGACCGATAGCTTTGGTTGGCTTTGAGGAGTTGCGAGAGGTGAAGTCATAAGGATTGGAGAATGTGTCCGACTTGTAGGTCGTAGGACAGCTTCCTTTTTAAGAGCAGGTCTTTTGTAAACTTTTGGTGTAGGCTTTCGTTTGTAATTCTATCGAATTATGAAAGTGTTATGTTGTGGTTTTGCTTCCTGCTTTTCAATCCCGTATTTCATTGTCAGGGGTTTTATAATATGTTCTGCTTGCGCAATAATAAATTAATGGGATCGGCGACGTATCCTGGGATGTCACATAGTTGTGATCGACCGCAGTGGGATGTGCACGCACTCGGGGTTCGGGGCGTGACAAAAATTCACAAAATATTATTTTTTTTAATTTTAAACAAATAAACATTAAAATATTTAGATTAATCACCAAATGGGCTTTGCAAATGTATTTTCTACCAAATAGCATTTCTCTCAAAGTTGCTTTTCAAAGCAAAATTTACCAAACAGTCTTTGCATTTCCTTAAAAACCCTTTAGGCTAAACTGCTTTGCATTTTCTCAATGAGCTTTCCAAATGCTGAACCAAACGCACCCTTTTTCTTTCAGACCTTTCATTGCTCGATGTAGACATTGTGTTGCCACACACGGTTTGGTTTGGGTCTGTTCTTGTTTTCAGAGATGCAGGTTGTTTGGCATGTTTGCTGTCTTCGCATTTGGTGTTCAAAGATCTTTTCTTTTCGTTTAGCATGCTGGACAATTGATTTATGCTCGTGCCATTCAAAGTCATGGCAGTTCCGAGTGTATCACGCCGAATCGCTTGAGTTTGCTCTTGGTATTGTGCGTTTGTTGAACTTCAATTGTTGTATAGTCAGCCTTACTCGAGTTGCTTGCATAGCTTGTCAGTTTGGGCAAGAATTGATCACGATATGGACGAGGAACATCACATGTGAGTCACTGTGGGATTCTTGACAAAGAGATGTGTCCACGCAGGGTGCCCACGAACGTAAAGGGCCAGTGCCTATGTGAACATTACAAAATGCATAAGGAGGGACCTATTGGCAAAGAAATGGAGAGAACGAGGATCTAAGATAGTCAATGAAGACGGCATTCGCTTTTCTTAAGCCGGAGGCAATCGGTTATCTCTGTTTCAATCCTCTTATGCTCTTGTTCTTGGTTGCTGAGGCATTGCTATGCAGTATGTCAAGTTAGTTACATGCAACCCTAGACTCTGCAAAATGAGAAACTAGAAGTTCTAAAAACAAAAAGGAGCATAAAAGAAAAGTGGAATTCTAGATGGTGCCTTTATGTTGGGGGCATGGATGGGTCATCCTGCCTCTTGTCCCTAGTCTTTTGCAGAGGCAGAGATTCTCCTCAAGTGATGGCCATGCTTGCTTTGCATAGGTTTAGACCCATGGTCATGACTTGCCGCTCTAGATTTCGACTTTCCTGTGTCCCTTCCAATTGCCATCTCCCCCATAGCATAGACTGCTGGCAATCTTTAATCGGGAATTCTGTTAAAATATGTCTCGAGTTTGAGTCCAATATGAAATTCCGAATATTCCGAATTGGATATGTTGCGGATGTTCGAAATTGAACAAAGAAAATCCAAAGATCAACTTCCCAAAATTCGAATATGCATTGGAGAATTTGGCCGCTAAAATAGGAAAGTCCAACTTTGACTAGGACTTGGATTTTGTTTAAAAAATACCGAGATATGTTTTGGATAAAATCGTTTAAAATATGAAACAAAATCCTATGAGAAGTTGGCAAAAGAATAAGAGTCTCAATATATATATATATATATATATATAGACTTGTGGCCATGGCCATGGATGGAAGAGGGTTGATCATGAAGAATTGGTCTTGAAGCGCGTCTTGTCGTCAATGCTTGGGAGAGATTTTCTTTGTCATCCGTGAATTACATCTAAGAAGATTTAGTGTTCAAGGCAATTAAATCTTGTGGTAAGATTTGCGTGTAATTCCTTCATGAGATTGAGAGATTATTTCTTGAGGAATTTCGGGACTAAATACTGTGTGCGTTGTTAGGTGTAATTGGGGCTTGAAAAACACCGAGAAAGTATTTAAGTAACTTGAGTGTGTAATCTCATTATATTGCTTGATCTATAGTGAAATTCGTTATTGCTCTCCCCATGGACGTAGGTCTTTACGACTGAACCATGTATATTAGGTGTTCGATTTATTTTATTCTTTTGTCTTTATTATTGTTCGATTGCTTGCATTTTTGCAACAAGTGGTATCAGAGCTAGGTTTGGCTAAGTTGAAGTGAATCGATGGCTACAGAAAAAGTAAAAGTGAGAATCGACAAATTTGATAGGAATGATTTTAGTTTCTGGAAAATGCAGATTGAAGATTATCTTTACCATATGAAATTGCACTTGCCCTTATATGGGGAGAAACCAGAGATATTGAAGCAAGCTGATTGGGATTTGCTGGATAGACGAGCTATAGGTGTTATTCGACTGACATTGGCTCGTAATGTCGCATTTAACATCTTGAAGGAGAAAACTACTGCTGATTTGATGTAAGCCATGTCGGATATGTACGAGAAGCCCTCTACAATCAATAATGTCTATTTGATGCGACGTTTGTTTAATTTAAAGATGAGCAAAGATGTGTCAGTTGCAGATCATATTAATGAATTCAATGTGATTGTTAGTCAATTGAGTTTAGTTGAGATTAACTTTGAAGATAAGATACGTCCTTTAATTTTGTTATCCTCATTACCTGATAGTTGGAATACTGTTGTTACTGCTGTTAGTAATTCATCTAGGTCAACAAGTTTGACGTTTGATAGGGTTAAAGATTTGATTATGAGCGAGGATATTCGTAGAAGAGAATCTGGCAAACTTGTATCTACTGCTTTAGTAGGTAAAAATAGAGGAAGATCTATAATACATATGGGTAATATTAATACTAATATAAATATGCGTAATCGGTCTAGGACTGGTAATGTTGTCTGTTGGAGCTGTGGCAAGAGGGAGCATCTTAGAAGGGATTGCCTTAACCTGAAGAATGAGAAAGGCAATGGAATTATAGTTGATTCTGCAGATAATGCCGATTATATCTTGTCTATCACTCATGATTCATCGTTTGATGGATGGGTTATGGATTCTAGTTATTCTTTTCATATCACACCAGATAGAAATTGGTTTATCACTTATCAGTGCACAGGTAGTGATAAAGTCTAGTTAAGGAACAATGTTAAGTGTAATGTTGTGGGTATTGGTGATGTTAAAATCAAAATGCATGGTGGTATTGTGAGGACATTGACTGGAGTAAGAAACATTCCAGAATTGAAAAAGAACTTAATTTCCTTGGATACCTTAGATTCAGCTGGTTGCAAATATTATTCAAAATGTAAAGTTCTAAAAGTTGTTCGAGGTGCCTTGGTGATAATGAAATGAATCAAGCATGTAGACCTGTATAAACTTTGAGATGAGACAGTGACAAATATCGCTGCGGAAACGTCGGATGCATCTGTTCGAGAGTCTTTTGACTGCTTGAGGAAGACCTGGGTGTTTGTGCCAATGCATAAGTTTGATGCTTAATCACGCGGTTGAGAGCTTTGATCAAGATGGAGACTAATAAGTTGATCAAGTATGTGTAGACTGACAATAGCATGGAGTTCTGCTTGAAGCTGGCAAATAAATTCTGCATGAAAGATGGCATAGTGAAACATCGCACTAGTGTCAGTAAATCACAACAATTTGCAGAATTGATGAGCAGAATATTACTAGAGACGACCCCAAAAATTATCTCTAGTGCTGATATTGCTAAGAGAATTCTAGCTAATGTGCTTATTACGATAAGCTACCTAGTGAATAGATCCCCATTAATTGTTATTGAATGGCAGACTCCTTAAGAAGTGTGGTCAAGTAACGTTGCTGGTTATTCTATTATTAGAATGTTTGGTTGTCCATGTTATTTTCGAGTGAATGATGGTAAGCTCGATTAGCAGGTAAGGTGCATATTCTATGGCTATGCACAAGGTGAGCGGGACAATCGGTTGTGGTGCCCAAATATAAATTCACATGTTAACAATAGAGAAGTTACCCTTAATGAGTCTCCGATACTTCTAGCTATGAGTGTTTGTGGCAGTGTTAATAAGGATCTGGACGGTGTTCAGCTTGAAGTGGAGTTGCGACCAGAGACTCCTGAGGTAGCGAATAAGAGTACTAGCAAAGTAATCGACACAAATGGTGCTCGTAGCAAAGTGGAGTCTATAGAGCCAACGATTGCTGTAATTGCTAATGTTGACAAGGTACATATTTGATCTCCTGATAGATATGAATGCAACAATAGTTTTGCTTTATTTGCAGTTAAGGAGGTTGCATCAAAAAATCCTTGCGAAGTGGTTGAAGGTGCATGTAGAGTTGGTATTCTAATGAGGTCCTCGTTTATGGCGAAGTTCAAGCGAGGCTTTAACTTGGATAATATATGTGGTGGTTGAGCCCATCGGGAGCTATGGAAGAGTAGCAGAGAGTTTGAATTTTTGCGAAGTGATTGCAACTTGGTTCAAACATTGAGCCAAGGTGGAGATTGTTAAAATATGTCTCTAGTTTGAGTCAAATATGAAATTCTAAATATTCCGAATTGGATATATTGCGGACGTTCAAGATTGAACAAAGGAAATCCAAAGATCAACTTCCCAAAATTCAAATCTGCATTAGAGAATTTGGCCTCTAAAATAGGAAAGTCCAACTTTGACTAGGACTTGGATTTTGTTTAAAATATACGGAGATATGTTTTGGATAAAATCATTTAAGATAGAAAACAAAATCTTGGCAAAAGAATAAGGGTCTCACTTATATATATATATATATATATAGACTTGCGGTCATGAATGGAAGAGGGTTGATCATGAAGAATTGGTCTTGAAGCGCGTCTTGCCGTCGAGTGCTTGGGAGGGATTTTCTTTGTCATCCATGAATTACATCCAAGAAGATTTAGTGTTTGAGCCAATTAAATCTTATGGTAAGATTTGCGTGTAATTTCTTCATGAGATTGAGAAATTATTTTTTGAAAAATTTCGGGACTAAACACTGTGTACGTTATTGAGTGTAATTGGGGCTTGGAAAACACCGAGAGAGTGTTTAAATGACTTGAGTGTGTAATCTCCTTGTATTGTTTGATCTATAGTGAAATTCGCTATTGCTCTCCCCGTGAACGTAGGTCTTTATGATTGAACCATGTAAATCTGGTGTCCGATTTATTTTTTTTATTCTGTCTATATTATTGTTCGATCGCTTGCCTTTTCGCAACAAATTCCGGTCACGAGTTTGTCGCATGAAAATGATCAAGCCATGATAGTCGGGCCACCCTGAACTGCACGTTTTGATCAAGATAACTTGAAGAGAAACAAATGCGTTACTGGCAAGAATCTTTCACCATATTTTGCCAACCACGCTTGCCAACATTCATTGACAGAGCTCTTGTCTTGAAAATTGCAAAGTGCAGACTTCAAGCTTGCCGTAAATGCAAGAATTGATAAGTCTAGACATCGAGGAAAGAAGATTATGGATGATCAAAATAGTGATAAATTCAGCCCAAGGCAATAATCTTTGACCGACTCATTTGCTCTCAATGAAGTACGTCTAGAAGCAAGGAAACGAAAGGACATAGCCGGATATGCTCTGCGAAGAGCTTTCCACTGATGTCGAGTTCGCCTCTGTCGCGTGTTCAGATCAGAAGATATCACAACTTTCCACCGTGGCTTTCCATTGCTGTCGTCATCAAGAGGAAAACTCGTAATTTAGGTGGACCGGCTTATATATGAACGATTGCATCCTCACAACGGTGTGAGCTTTACAGATCATGTGGATCAACTGGACTTTCAGTTTCTTATCCTCAGTCGATTCTCTATCATATATTGGAGTTAAAGATAGGCATATGATATATCTTGCATTGTTCTCTAAAAGGAATTGATCTTTTTGGAACATCCCTGGAAGAAACTCTGTCAAAGCATGAATACTTTGGGGGCGGTAAACATCCAAATGAAGAAATTCTATTATTTCCAAGGATTCTTTGATTTTCATATTATGCACAATCAATATATCAAAAAAAAAATATTACTTTATTGAGTGCAATTAATAAGTGTCTCGAGAGCACTCGTTAATAAAATCTTATCCATAGCTATATTTTTCAATTTTGGCAAATACCGGTCGCTCCAAAAATCAAAAATCAAAAACAAGAAAATCACACCCTACAAAGTAGAAAATGAACGAGAAAATTGTAATGGAAAAATTATCCATCCTCCATCACCTCTCTCAAATTATCCACGGCCAAATCACCTCTTTCTATAGCCATACTCTCACATTTCAATCCAACCCCAAGTTTCTTGCTACTTTCTTTTCTTCTCTAGATACAAACAAACAAAGTTAGAGAAAAGCGAACCAAAGAAGAAAGGATCATCTCCTAGAAGAGAGAGAGAGAGAGAGAGAGAGAGAGAGAGAGAGAGAGAGAGAGAATCCCCATCATACAATGTGCTTTGTTTTCTAGCTGTCGATGAAGGGCGTGATATCCTTACAGGGTCACCGCACTTGGGATTTGAAGTTTACATCAGAAGAGCGATCGCGACCATACGGGCATCTAGAATCCTATGCCCATCTCACCTTTTTCATCCCCATAAATACAAAAGAGACAATGTCGAAACTTAAGACGAGTCAACGTAGGTTGACCTCGAAGATGCAACCGCCGGTAATGGAAGTTGAAGGGGCATGATGGGTCTTGTGGTACCCCAGTTTCTCATCTTTCAACAGCGTTCGCAAGCACATCTGGTCGGGTGGTAGGGGTTGAGATATGTGGCATCGATGACTCGATTCAAGATCATCATGGCCCATGTCGACTTTGACGAGGCCATCCATGGCATCCACGACCTCGAGGTCTCAACTCCATGGACGACCTCATGTCGAGGTGTTACAGGCATGTGGATCCTTCCTTAGTGGCGCTCGCAGGTCCCTCCATAGTGGCGAGCCCAAGACGTGATCTTTGGTTCCCTCCTTGTCCTTATCATTTATTATCGAACTCTGAAAGGGCTATTCTTGTAGAGCCTTTCGCTCGTTGGAGAAGCAAGCTGCTCCTAGGCAAGACCAAGGTTAGGCAGCGGGGGCCTTCATGAGTTTATGGGCTTCGTCTTTCGCACCTTCCATTGCTCGATGCAGACATTGAGCCGCCCCACATTGACAATTGATTTATGCCCGTGCCATTCAGTGTCATCGCTGTTCAGGTGTATCACGCGAATCGCCTGAGTTTGTTCCTAGTACTGAGTGTTTGCTGAATTTCATTTGTTGGATCGTCAGCCTTACTCAATTGCGTGCATAACATTTCTGTTTGGGCAAGAATTGATGATGACAGGGACGCGCATGTGAGTCGCCGTGGGATTCTTGACAAAGAGATGTGGCCACACAGGGTGCGCACAAGGGCAAAGGGCCGGCGTGCCTTTGTGAACCTTATAATATGCAAAAGGGGGACCTATTGGCAAAGAAAGGGAGAGAACGAGGATCTAAGATAGTCGATGAAGCGATATTCAGAATCTTCAAAAGGAGACGGCATTCGCTTTTCTTAAGCCAAAGGCGACCAGCGATCTCTGTTTTGATCCTCTGATGTTCTTGTTCTTACTTGCGAAGCCAGCTATGCAGTATGTCAAGTTAATTTTCATACAACCCTGGATTCTGCACGATGAGAAACTAAAAGTAGTCCTAAAAACAAGAAGGAGAATCAAAGAAAAGTGAAGTTGTAGATGATAGCTTTATGTTGGGGGCGTGGATGCGTCATCCTACTTCTCGTCCTTTGTCTTGCGCAGAGGATTGAGAGATTTCTCCCCAAGAGATGGCCATGCTTGCTTTGCACAGGTTCAGTCCACGGTCACTAGGGGTGAGCGGTTCCCGGTTCGGGTTCGGTTCCATCCGGAACCCGGAACCTACTTTGGCATACAGTTCCTCATTTTTGGAACCCGGAACCTACCCGTCGAACCAAGAACCTAACCTCCCCCGTCACGGTTCCCGGTCGGTTCCGGTTCCAACAGGTTCTTTTTTTTTTTTTTTTTTTCATTTTCAAAATAAACTATGCAACAAACAAAGTCATGACGTGGAGAGAAAGCGATAGTGGCATGACCAGCAGTGACTACCCTCATAAGGGTGACCATAAGGGTCCCATACCCATGATAAAATGTTCAGCATTCACCAAACAAAGTCATAAGACTACTGATGCAAGCAAGGTTCAACCCTATAACTTGGAGATGGGAATATCAGCTTGAGACCAACCATAAATCATTACAACACAGAAAAACTAAGATAATGCATTCTGGCTATCAAACATTTCACAAAATCAAATGTCCTCTTCAAGCGCAACATGCAAGTCTTAGCAAATTCTTGTTCCTAGTTCTATGGTCTAATTCGAAAGACCAATACTAGAGAATTCCAGATAATTGTAGCATCTCTATTAACAAAAGCCAAATAAGGAACAAGACGATGCAAGACTCAAAAAAGAAAAAAAGAAGCCAACCCTTGGGCTTTATGCAATGCTACTTATGCCTAGTTTTCTTCAAGATGTGTTCTCCATATCCTTAAGGTTTCTATTCCTGCACCTTCTTGGGTTCTCATTGTTCCTCCACAAGTTTGATTTGTTGTCATGAAGGGATTTAGCAATTTCAGAAGCATAAGGTGAAATGATGTCCCTCAATTCATCCGCTTTATATATCCGAAGAATCAGGCTCTGAAAGTTGGAATTCCAATTCCAAACCCGTAGTTCTGCTTCCTTCTTCTAAGGAGACTCAATTGGAATCCCATTTCTCAAACAATCTGCTAAAGTTAGGCAACAAAGTTTCATCTTTACCATTTCTAGCGAGTTATAATCAAATTTTAATCTAACGTAAACTTCTCTACAAAACAAACAGCAATCAAGAGAATCCAGTCACTTAGCCGAGAGTGATTAGACAATTACCCATTGCCTAAATGCCATCCAGACAAATTAACCACTTGGCAAAGTGCGTCTCTCCACTTCTTCACTCTCTCTGAACCATCACCATCACCACCACCCCCACCACCACCAGCCTCAATCAATTGAAGAGATACGAGCACAGAGAGGATGGAAGATGACAGAGCAAACGAACCTAGGTTTAGGACGGATGACGCCTTATGCTCCTAGAGAGAGACCATCCTCCGATTCGCTTCTCCGGCGGCGACTTTCTGCAAAATCGGAGACGGCGAGAGAGAGAGAGAATGATTCAGATGAACTGAACTCGGCTCAAATCAGTGGCTGAGTTGAGCAAGCTCGACTTGAGAGGCTGAGATGCGGCGGTTCGTTAACATGTGGGCCGTTCGTCGTTGAAGTCTGCACAGTAGCCGCGTCGTCGACGGGAAAAACAGCGACGGTGGAACAACAAAAGCGTCGTAGTGGTAGCCCGGTAGCAGATCGTCGTTGGGAGGCGGCACACGCGACGGCAAGAGTCTTCAGCGCTGTCAAACGGAGCAGCGGTAGCGTTGACGGCGACATCGTGGGTCGTGAGGGTAGCTTCGAGGGCGGCGAGTGGGGAAGACATGGAGGGCGGTGAGCAGCGTGGGGTTGTCGGGGGCATGGAGAGTTGCAGAGAGGAAATGTAAAGAAAGGGAAAGTGAAGAAGGCTGAAGACGAAAGAAAAATTAGGGTTTCTACGCTTATTACTTAGGGTCCCGGTTCCAAAGAAAATGGAACCGGGAACCGGAACCTGTCTTCCCAGAACCGGGAACCGAACCGGAACCTTCCCGGTTCCCGGTTCTACCCGGAACCGTGCTCACCCCTAACGGTCGCGACATGCCAGTCTAGATTTCGACTTTGCTGTGTCCCTTCCAATTGTCATCTCTCCTGTAGCATCGACTACCGGCAATCTCCAGTCGGGAATTCCTGTCACAAATTCGTTGCATGACTATGATCATGCCCACATTAGTCCAGCCACACTAAAAGGGAAGTTTTGAACCCTGACCAAACATGCCTAGAACGACCTTAGGACTACAAATTGCAAAGTGCACTTCAAGCCTGCTTTCCGTGAATGCAAGAGTCGATTAGTCTAGATATCGACGAAAGAAGATTGTGGACAAGGCTATAAACTTTCAATGAAGTGCGTCTAGAAGCAAGGAAAGGACGTAGCCGGATGTGCTTCGCAAAGAGCTTTCCGCTGATGTCGAGTTCGCTCCTGTCGCATGTCTAGATCAGAAGATATTGCAACTTTTCACCATGGCTTTTCACTGTTGTCGAGAGGAAAACTAGTAATTTAGGTGGATTGGCTTATATATGAACAATTGCATCCTCACATAGCTTTGAGCTCTACAAATCATGTAGATCAACTGGCCTTTCACTTTCTTATCCTCAGTCGATTCTCTATCATATGTTGGAGTTAAAGATAGGCATATGATATATCTTGCACTATTCTCTTAAACAACTTACTTTTTCAGGAATGTCCTAGGAAGAAACTCTATCAAAGTATGAAATACTTTGAGGGCACTTAGGAACAAAGAAATTCTGTCATTTTTAAAGATTTCACGATCCTCGTGTCAAGCACAATCAATTTATAAAAAATAAAGATATAACTTTACTAAGCGTAATTAATAAGTGTCTTGAGAAAACTTGTTAATATGACAAAACTCACAAGCACATCCTGATTTTAGCAAACATCGGTCCCACAATAAAATCAAAAGCAAGAAAATCACACCCTTCAAAGTAGAACAATTATCAAACCTCCATCTCCTTTCTCATTATCCACGTCCTGATCCCTCTTTTCTAGAGCCATACTCTCACGTTTCAGTCCAACCCCGAATTTCTTGCTACTTTCTTTTCCTTTTTTCTGTAGATACAAACAAACCAAAGTTAGAGAAAAGCCAACCAAAGAAGGATCATCTCCTATAGAAAGAGAGAGAGAGGAAAAGATGAATCTCCATCATACAATGTGCTTTGTTTTGTAGCTGTCGTTAAAGGGCGCAATATCCTCATAGGGTCACCGCACTTGGGATTTGAAGTTTACATCAGAAGAGCAATCGGGACCATATGGGCATCTAGAATTCTACGCCTATCATATCTTTTTCATCCTCATAAGTACCAAAGATACAATGTCCAAAGACATGAAGAGTCAGCGTAGGTTGACCCCGAAGATGCAACAGCCGATAATGCAAGCTGAAAGGGCGGGATGGGTCTTGTGTTTTCTCCTCGTGGTACCCTAGTTTCTAGAAACTTTCAACAGCGTTCTCAAGCACATCTGGTCCCGGTGCTATGGGTTGAAATAGGAGGGAGAACCAAGAACTGGCCAGCAGCATATCTGCAAAGGGCTCATGCCCCCACTAAGATAATTCATTTATTAGTCATAAAAATAGAAAATTGGTTAAAGTTGATAAATAGGATAGATTTATGAAAAAACAATGTATAGGTATTAAGGCACAATGTCAGAATAAATAGGTACAATGACGCCTAATCTAGAAAATTCTAGGAACATTCTAGGTATTAAGACACATGTGGCAAAAATGGGACAAGTATAAAAAAAGTCATAAACTTTTTATATTTGTGCCTATTTAATTCTAAACTTTTTTTTGTGCCACTTTAGTTCTAAACTTTTTTTCTTGGTGCCAATTTAGTCATTTCCAACTAATTTTGGCCAAATTTTGTTGACTGGGCACCAGCTAATTAACGTGGCATGATCGGTGCGACGTGGATAATTTTTAAAAATATTTTAATATTTTTGAATTTTTGAATTTTTTCTTTTTCTTTTTTTTTTTTTTCCTCCTCCTCCTTCCTCCAACGGTTTGTGACCTTGGTGACGGCCGAGGTGACAGCCAACCGAGGCGAGCCTTGCCACCTAGCACAAGGCTGCCCTCGTGGCCCTCGTCGCCGTCACCTCTAGTCGGTAAGGTCCAACAAGCGGCTAGAGGAAGGAGGAGGAAAAAAAAGGAAAAATATATAATATTAAAATATTATTTAAAATTTTTACACCAACACAAATCGCGCTTACGTTAGCCGTTGGCATTCAATAAGCAAAAATCGGGCCCAAATTAGCCAAAAATGATTGAATTGACACCAAGTAAAAATGTCTAGGATTAAATTAGTACAAAAAAATGTTTAAAACTAAATTGTCATAAATGCAAAAGTTTTAGGGCTCTTTTTAACACTTTTCCCTAGTAAATACTAAAGTTGCAATGGCATCGACCACTCGATTTCAAGATCATCATGGCCCATGTCGACCTTGAGCTCGCAACCCCATAGATGACCCCATGTCGAGGTGTTAAGGGCATGTGGATCCTTCCTTGGGGCAGCCTGCAGATCCTTAGTGGCAGTGGCGAGTGGCCCGGGGTCCACGGCGGTAGGCGGCAGCTTCGGGGCATTTGTGGTGGCTAAGTTAAGGATTAGCGTTAACATTTTGCGTGGTCGTTTTACCACCTTCCCATCTCTTTCTTCACTCACTTTTCGCTCGCATATTCCTATAGAGAGCATATCTTCTTGCTTTGGGACCATCACATCCCACATCCACCGGCATGCGTGAGGGAACAAAAGGCCACAAATATTCTCATTCGTCCATCAATTATCGCGAAGGGCGACGGATATGTGATCAGTGCTCGATTCAACCACAGAAGAATGGGATCGACAGCTTGGGGACCCGACGTTCACATGCGATGTCCTTTTCGCTAGCAACTCCGAGTCGCCGAAAGACCCATTAACGACAGGGGGTCCTGGATCAATTATTCAGGTGCAAAGATTGGTGAGCTTTTAGCGAGGATTGGTCAAGGCAAGGATGTGCACTCCTCTGTAGCCACCGATGCTGTCAACGGAGTGCAGCTTGAAGTGGGTGTTCCCTCAAATGCTCGAAGAATGTGGCATTCGTGAAGGTCAACCAATGATGCAGACATGGAAATCACGATTCCATAAGGAAATCTGTTGTGAGGAAGTGGCTCGTCCTTATCCTCCCAAGTCAATACAGTTTGGTTAAGCGTCATGAACTTGTTTTTACCCTTTTTAAAGGTGATTATCCATTTTGTAGTGCAATTAGTTGAGATGAATGGGGGATATCTTGTCCTAAGAGTACCTAAAGATCTTACTAGGAAAAGGGTGAGAGAAGACTCGAACCACAATTCGATGAATTAGGACAATCTGATTTCGGAAAATATACAGCTAACTTGAAAGTGAATTTTGATGAAAAATAGCATCATTTAGTCAGCTCTGGAGATATTCGAGCTCAAAACGAACCATTACAAGATTTTTTTTGTAGTGCGAAGGACCATCGTGAAGAGAGTACAATGTTGTGGTTACAGAATGGAGTGAACAGCTTGGAGCTGTCTGCCAATCATCTTTTGCCAGAAACATTGTCAACGGTCAATGCGTAATGCAAGCAACAGGAGGAGACACTAAAAGATGATGATGGAGGTGATAGAAAAATATCTTTCTCACAATCCACAGCTCAACGTAAGCATAATGCCAGATGATTTTTGGGTACTAGGGAGATGTTTCGTTTTGACTTGTAAGTATTGGTCTTTTTAACTTGAGACCCAAAAGATATTTCCTAGTATTTGTTGCCAAATCATCCATGGAATGAGGATTGCAGGCTCTGTCCTCTTCCTGGAATGCGTGTGAATTAGTGCGCACTAGAAGAAGAGCTGTAAAAGCTCTAGCCTCGTCGAAACCGTGTCGCGATATGATCGTCTCTCGAGAAGTTATGGCGTGGGGTTAGTCTAATAATTGATTATGCCGATCATATGTCAATGACCGAACATGACCTACATTGGCCTTTCTTGAAAGTTTATGAATTTCCGATACAGTTTTCGGACTGCGATTGCGTCTCTCTGTTGGTCCCGGCCGAAAGCGAATACACATACGAACGCACGTAGTATGGTCCTAAGAATTCAGTGGGTGCCACGAAAATGATATGAACCTCAAATGTCACCGTCCGTAGCCATCCTTGATGCACTAACTTGAATCTTCACATGTATGACATTGATGACATGGATCTACAAATCAAGATAATGAAGTTCGTATGCTGATGATCGTCATTCTATCGACCCATTTCCCCGACCTGAGTGAGGTTCAGCTAAGATGCTCTTGTGTCATGGACTGTGATTCTCTCGTACTTGCATACCCTTGGGAGCGGCGTTATGATATTTGGTGCTAGGAGTTATATGATAGAATGGTTAAATCTCTACAAAGCTTTGAAGGTGGGATTGGTTTCCCATGCATAAATTGATTGAGAGTCGATGCCCTTTTTTTGGTGAGATCATGGTAGGCTGAAACTAGTTATTGTGCATAAGGTGTTCTACATATCTTGCTTGATGGACTAAACATTCAAATTAAGTTGGACGTGGTAAGATCTGATACGAGATTATTATTCGTTGTATTATTTTTTGGAACAACTATAGAAGAAAGGTTAGCTTGGTGTTCTTGGCTCACTTGGCATTGTGCAGGCTATTCCGTGACCAAGGAACTACCGGCCTATGACATTTACATGCGGCATGTGGGCTTCACGTATGGTTGACTCTTTGGCTGCATCGAGGGGGGGCTCCTTGCTAGCAGGAGAAAGCAAGACCCCTCAAGATATTTTGTGGGATACCACATGTCAAAAAGCCTATGAAGCAGAAGGTTGGGGCAATGAGTTTAGATTAGATTGGATTGGATTAGATTCAACCCTCAATTTGTGCAAACGGTCATGTGCATACACATCCATATTGTACAAATCCCATTATCCTATTCATTAGATGTAGCCCACCGGGGCGCACATGTTGACTATAGTTATTGCATAATCGAATCAGCAAGAACACTTTATGGAATTATTGGCAGACCCACGAAAGAATATATTAGGTGAAGCAACAACTCGAATTTGTCATGGAACGTACCGATGTCAATCCTCACAACCTTTTAGTGTCACGCATTATCAAGATCTTGAATAGGAGCATGCACTTTAGTCCTTTTTTACTAGAGTGGGGCTTGATTGAGTTCTTGCTCCGTGTTCTTTCCATTTTATCGGTTGACTCTCTAGATTCAACAAAGAATATCAAATCTTTCAATTTGTTTCAAATCTCAATCCACAACTTCAAAGGGGTAAGTAAAATTTTCCAAACCTTGTGATGCATATTTTTGGCTTTTCTGTAATTTATGAAAAGAAAAATCGCACATGATTTCCTATTTACTAACGAAAGCCCTTGCTTAGGGATTTTCTGCCGATTTGCTTCGCCAAGTATTATTCTGTGCAGGAGTAACCTTAAAGTTGTGGTAGGATCATGAGTTATCCCTTTTTCAAGATGGATATTTTAGAGAGTTTTGACTTTGTGGGTTCAGAGCAAGACACATTAAGGATGATTTAGCCCATCCCTAACCATTTCCAGCAAATTCGGTGTTGGTCTTAGTCTTCCTAACACGTGACAACCCATGTCCTTAATATATCACGTGACATGATCTTAAAAACCCGGTTCTCTTATTAAAAATACCCCATGAGTTCATTCATTCCAGGTACTTTGACACTTTCAAACACCAGACCTTCGACACCCTGGCACTTTATGTGCTTCTATAACTTTAGATGTATCCACTTCTCAACAGTGGCACCTTTGAAAATCAGGACTTCAACAGATCGAGTTGTCGAGAGGTCTCCACGATCGAGCACCATTCCACTTCTCTTGACTTCCGGCGACTCGACACTCCTCATGGGTCGCATGGCGTTCGATATTTACCGAATCACCTGTCGATCAAGCTTTGAACTCTGGCTAAGGATGTCCTTGTCTCCATTCGGTATGCACCCAACGAACACGGTCCACACTTACTATATCCTTTTGATAGGTCATGGGGCTTCTTCTTTAAAGACCTAATAAGTCAACCGGCTTGACCAGTCGATCTAGAATGATGGCCATGGAAGTAGAAAAACTAGAACATCTTTTTTGCACATTTTCATTAAATGTAACGAAGGAAAGTTGGAATTTCTCTTGCTTTGGCGTGGTCGGCGAAAAGGTGAAAAGCGGTTAGGACTAATTGAGCAAAAAAAAACTCTGATTTTTCCCACTTGCTTGCCTCCAAAATTGACCCTTTATCTCTCTATGCCCTACCGAAGCAGCCCTTTTCCTCCTTTCCTCAGTTTCTTCATCTTGCAATTTTTTTTTTAATACGATATTATTGTCACGTACATCTGGAATAATTGGTTGTATAATTATTACTTAAATACATTCTTCAGATGATGAGCCAATGACATTGGGCAGCGTGCGGTCGTGTCAGGACCTGGACGGAGAGGGATCAATCATGCTACTTTTGGACATTTCTCAAAGGCATCGGATGGGACCAAGGTTTTCTTCCTTGTTTTGAATCGAATTATTTCTTTTTAATAAAAAGAAATAATGTTCTGTTCCCATTTGCAAATATAAAATGCCATAGAGCTTTATCTCTTTCTTCACCTTACTTTTTTTAATATAATATAATCTGTGCACCTTGGTACGAGACACCTATACCGTAGCCAGAACCTCAAGTTATTGTGACTAGAGTGAGTATCAAGCAAAAGGTTTAGAACAAACACGTGGGAGGGTGGAGTGTGGAGAACGGATGAGATTAGGTTTTAGGTCATAAAATGAGGATTAAACATCGACCACATAAAGATGCTCACAATTTATAAACATTGTTTAATTAATGAAATATATCATTCTCACTCATGAACATTGACTACAACCGGTTGCTAGCCACTAAGCGAGGGCTTGTGAGCCCCACCAACTCCTAGGTCTTAGCCCAATGGCTAGTGGGGGTTACCAAGCTTCAGCCAATGATTAGTAGCCTTCTTCAAACCCTTAACAATTAAAAAATACAAATATTAATAAAAAATAATAAAAAATATATATGTTAGCACCGGTTATATCATGTAGGACCATCAGTATCCATATTATTAATTTTTGATCAAAATTGATTGGAAAAAATTACATTAACAAATTTTCAAAAGATTTAGAACTTAATTAGCCAAATTGAAAAGTTCAGAATTGAATCAGTGTCGGTGTAATAAATTTATAACTTTTTTGGTAATTTTTTCAAAAAAGAATTAATATAAAGATAATAATGGGGTTTCACTTCCATCTAAACTCAATGCCAACCGCTAAGGGTATATGTAGCCATTTCTATATTATAAACATGCCACACATATCTATGGCCGCAAAAAGTTCATTGCACGGTTTCGTTGTCCCTATTTTGTCCTGTGGGAAAGCTTCTCATCCTCCCGTGAGACCATCGTTCAAACTCTCTTAATTAATTCATATTGAAATCAATGATTGCAAAGGAATCTATGTGTTCACACCTTTCAGTGCAGACTCTAAATTCAACATGGACATATAATGTCGATTTGTTTTTGTCTATGATTTGCTCAATCTTCATTATTGCTCGGTGTTCTACTTAACAATTCAATGTAGAATGTGAGGAAGATTTAGAATGATACGAATATGGGCAGGCCCGAGGCTAATATGACTTTGCAAAGGCCCTCATTCAATTTGTCACTAAGTGTTAAATTATAAGAGGGATAATTGTTCGAAAAGACTTGTGGTATGGCGGCCAATACAATCTTGAACTTTCCAATTGGCCAATCTAATCATGAACTGTTTGACAATTTTCCAATGCAGTTTCTATCAATTTTGGCTGAAATTATTAATGCAGACACTACTTGTCTTATGTGACACATCCAACTGAATATGTGACACATCCAATTGAAGTGGACAACTTTTGCAATTTAAAAAATAAATAAACTCTAAACGTTTTCTTTTTCTTTCCCTTTTATTTTCTTTTTATGCCTTGTCTTACTTTTTTTCTTTCACCGTAAGCGATCACCTGATCTTGACGATGGTTGGCAACTAGCCGCAGTAAGGGCTATGGGTGGCTGATGAGGGCCTTGACAACTAGGGGTGTGCAAAATACCCGGGATCCGCCCGGACCGCCCGAAACCGGACCGGAACCGCCCGGAACCAGCGGGTCTTGAGGGAACCGGTCCGGTTCCCGGTTCCAATGTCTGGGAACCGGTGGGTACCGGTCCGGTTCGATTCCGTGGGTGGATCCGCCCACCCGGACCGGACCGGAACCTTTTTAATATTAAAAAAAAAAATTACTAAGAGAAACCCTACATCTCATCTCACTCTCTAGGGAACCTTTACCTTTGGTCAAAGAAAATTTAACCATCTATGGTTATTTGCAAGTAGGAAATGGGAGAAGGTTGCATTCCATCCGTTCGCGTTTTTTTTTTTATCTACGAGATACATTTATAATTACAACAAATGAATCTTTGTTCCACGTACTTAAATTTGATTTTTCTTTCTTTGGCTTGCTTTCATGTCACTTATTGTTTTTTTGTTGAAAACCACAAAAATTTCGCGTCAAAATCGGTTCCATGGATCCACCCGGGAACCGGACCGGACCGGCGGTCCGGTTCCCGGGTGGATCCACGCAACAAACGGGTGGATCCCGGTTCCAATTTTTCGGAACCGGTCCTTAGCGGGCGGTTCCCGGTTCTAGGTCGGGAACCGCCCGCCCGGATCATGCACACCCCTATTGACAACCTCACCAAATTTGAGCCAGAGTTGGCCGGCAAGGACCACCACATTCGGCAATTTGCAAAGGAAGAAGATGAGCAAGGAGTAGAAAGAAAAAGAAGAAGAATAATCTATAAAAAATTTTAAAAATTGTAAAAATTGTCCAAGTTAATATTAGTGTGCCAAGATGATTGATAGTGATTGGACCATATGTGAGTGATTTCCAACCAAGTTTGGTGAAAAGGATTATAATGAAAAAAAGTCAAAATGTTTAAAACTAAATTGGCTAAATTAAAAAGTTAAGAGTGAATTGACTGCCTTATTATAGGTTTCAAATTTTTTGGATAATTTTCTCAATTATTTAATATTAGGGATAACACTAGTAAGTGCTGAAAGTTAATACATCTAAATTTCCATCAAACACATCCTAAAGTCAAATGCTGGCGTTTCGACTTGACCCGTCACCATAGTCAAAATTGGCAAAGAAATCTTCCTAGGGATTCCAAAGTTGATGTTGATGCTAGGATTTAGGTAATGTTGATCACTCACTGGCGTGCATTGTTTCCTATCCGACGCGACCAACCTCCCTTGACCTTGTCGCCCCATGTTGAATATACATTTAATCCGAACATGATACCTTTCTTCATTGTGTAATAACCTGATCGCAACAATTTTCATTGAACAGGTTACACGACACATTTAAACTGTAATTTCTTATATAGATATGTAAAAATATCTCTAAGCATGTGTTGACGTATTGAATTATATGTTTTGACATGCGTGACACATTGATTTGTTTATTTAAACGAGTTTAAATGCGACGAATGGATAACCCCAGTGCTCAAATCATTCGTCACATTGCTGAGAACTTACAAATAGTCCCTAAACACTCCGGCAAACCTCCAATCTTTTTGTGTTAATGACGGGAGACCGGGACTCTCGCAATGAGTGGTGGAGTAAAACGTCCGCACACCCATCTCCTCACATGTCTTTTTCAACATCTTGTGCGTTAAAGTTCATCTCGTTTTTACTTCCAGAGACAAATTTTCACTTGTCGTCTTTATATCATGTGCAGGACCTCTAACTATCAATGCCTAAGTGGGGTGAATCTAATGAAGTGGACACATTCATGTGCATTGGCCACAGAATGGTCAAACTAGCAGACAGCATCTTGCATCCACGCAGTGATACAAAGATATGCATGGAATAAAATGTTATTGCAGACAGGATTTATTTGTTAAACCAAACTCCTATCACGCACTGCACACGAAAGAAAATCCCATTGCGAATCCAATGACTTAATTTTGGGGGTCGAGGCCCCTGAAATTCTTAGAGGTTGGACCCATCTGGGGGAGGAAATCAATGTCTAGGGTCTTCTTTTTTTTATGTCAAAAGAAAATTGTATTCAAATTGAAGTAGAAAGGTCATAATACTACAAAATAAAGCCAAATAAAAAAAAAAAGAGAGAGAGAGAAGAAGGATCAATAACGTATCGGTAGGGTCAAGAACATACTTGTTCCTTAAGAATGGATCTATCAAGCAAAATAATAGGCAGTCAGATCACTAAATCCCGTAACATCATTAGTGATGAGCACATGATAGAAATTCATTTTTTAATAGCTATGACGTTGCTAGTTAGTAGTGTGCATCTAGGATTTTCTTTGAATAACTAATTTTTTTGATGAAATGAATGCCTCCCCTTGGCTAAATTCGCTTGTGCTTAGCAACCTCATTGACCACAATTAATAAAAGACGAAAAGAAAAGGAAAAACGTAATAATAAATTCATAAAAATAAGAAAAACAAAGAAATTAATTAAAAAAAAAATCTCTATCTCAGCTTCAGTTATGTTGTGTAGGACAACCGATATTCATATAAGTAATTTTCAGTCAAAATTGACCGGAAGAATTATATTTGTAAATAATTAAATAGTTTAGGATTTAATTAGCATAATTAAAAAAATTAAGGATCAAATCGGCAAAAATGTGATTCCAATTTCCCGTAACACCAAGCTGGAGGATATTCGAGGTGTACTCCCATGCGTAAGCTCCCCAAACCCCCCAAATTTCCACATCTTTGTAGGGTGAAGACCCTAAAAATTGAAAAAAATGCATCCTCCCCAGAAAAATATTATGGTATATTTATGCGGGTCCAATAACGCACTCTAGAAGAAAGCTCCCTTAATGATTTCTCCGCGTTCCTTCTCTATAAAAACCATTGCTCACTTCTATAGCATAACCACCCACCTCTCTCCTTTTAACATTTTCTTATCCTTTCTTGCTCTTCCTTCCTTGGCTACTGCTGAAAAACAAGGAAAAAGGAAGAACAAGCAGGACATGGGTAATGCAGATTATGATGAGTTCCCTCCGGGGAGGGCGCAGCGGATCGGTGCGGCAGTGGGTGGCCATCCCGCCGCCCCGGCCATTCCTCAAGTCCCTGAAGAACTCCCTCATGGAGACTTTCTTCCCGGACGACCCGCTCCGGCAGTTCAAGGGGCAGCCACGGTCGAGGCGAATCATGCTGGGGCTCCAGTACGTGCTCCCCATCCTTGAGTGGGGGCCGCGGTACACCCTCGAGTTCCTGCGGGCCGACCTCGTGGCCGGCATCACCATCGCCAGCCTCGCCATCCCCCAAGGCATCAGCTACGCCAAGCTCGCCAACCTGCCCCCCATCCTCGGCCTATGTGAGTGCTTTTCTGCTTCTGAATTTGAGTATTTCCGGCTTTTCGCATGAGAAGAAGTTCATTTCTAGTAAAAATGATTTCATTAATACCAACATATCCACTATAGGATGCTATATTTTTTGTTTTTATATGAATAGGAAAGGTTATTTATATGACTCGCGAATAGTTCTAGGCATGTGCGCAACTTTTCAAACTCATGCCGAATGCTTATCAGACTACCATCCAACAATGAGCGAGCTAAACTTTATCACAAGTCAAGATCAGCCTTTTTATTACCTTAATCTCATCATTGAAGTATCAAATTAGCTGTCGGCTGAAAGCTGATGTCCTTTTGCTTCCTCTTTGTTCCCCTCATTTTTGGTCATTATCTGTCCCCGATCTAACCAGAAAAAGAAAAAAAAAAAAAAAAAACAACAACATAAAACAACCGGTGCAGATTCGAGCTTTGTGCCGCCGTTGGTGTACGCGATGATGGGGAGCTCGAGAGATCTGGCGGTGGGGACGGTGGCGGTGGCATCGCTGCTTACGGCTTCCATGCTGGGGAAAGAAGTGAAAGCGTCCGAGAACCCGACGCTGTATCTCCACCTCGCCTTCACGGCCACCTTCATCGCCGGCGTCTTCCAAGCTTCCTTGGGCCTGTTGAGGTGAGTCAGCTCATGGAAGACGTTTATTATGAGTTATGGCTCCTCCAATATCTTGTCGCTGTTACGTTTTGACCCTCTTTGAATCGCTAAAAAACAACATTAACAATTCGCATCTCTCTCTCTCTCTCTCTCTCTCTCTCTCTCTCTCTCTCTCTCTTTCTGGCTGTATATTACGTTGGTTTGTCTCTTTTCTTGTCTGCTTGTTTGTGACAAGGATTCCTGTAACGTAAATGAAGAAACTACAAAGCAACTCGACCTTGTTTTCCCTTTCAATTTTCTCATAAGTAATCGACCAGCGACATCCGTAAGCCATTTTCATAAAGATCTAACTTGGCGAAAAATTCGACTTGCATGTGCAATTTCTTTCACTTCTTGACCATATGCTGTAATCCTGGGTCTCTTTCTTTGACGAAGTCCTTCCTAAATTTACGTCAAATTCTTTTCATTTTACTGAGAAGTTTCTTGCTAGTGGAAAATGTGGGGCCTAAGATAAGGTAGTCAACTTTATTTACTCCACTTGTTTGAAACTTTACAAAGAGCCTCATGTCCAAGATTGAGTAGATATTTACTAGTGCACACCTTTTAGTCAATTTTAGGTCGTATAGAAAAGAAAAAGATAGAAGATTCATTCGACGTGAGTGATGCAATTTGCAGACTAGGGTTTCTGGTGGATTTTCTATCGCACGCGACGATCGTGGGGTTCATGGCCGGAGCGGCGACGGTGGTGTGCCTTCAACAGCTGAAAGGCGTTCTCGGCCTCACCCACTTCACTCACGAGACCGACGTCATCTCCGTCATGCACTCCGTCTTCGGCCAGATTCACGAGGTCTTTTTCACCGCTTTATACTCATGTCACCTGACATATCGATATGTCACCATTAATACATGTTTCGGTCCGAACTTTTGGCATGAGACCGCAGTATATAATTATTCTACAAAGCACCTATCCGTTTCCTCTATTTGTTTATCCTATGATCACCGACGAATAGATACTGAAAATAAAGTACCAAAGCAACAAAGTTTGTTCCAACATCTAGGCTAACTTTGGAGGATTTATTTAAGAAGATACAGCTTCCACTTACATGCAGAACCCAATGAAAGTTGCACTTATAGGGTAAGAAAATTATTCAAAAGACGATGGATTGTGCTAAAACAACCAATTTCTCAATGCTGATGTCCTAACAAAGAAGCTTCCTAACAGAAAAAGCTAGAAGATATGCACAATCATGAGAGAATATTGATAATATTACTTTACATTGATTAGCTTATCAAAACTTGTGAATCACATGTTAGGAATCTGATTTCATCATTTTTGCATGATTATGCTCATTTTAGTTGAATATTATAACTTAGCATAAGTTTTATTTGCGTGAATAAACCCTCTTATTTATTTAGTTCTATCATTCAGAAAATAATAAACGAATTATGATGAGAAGTGGAGATGATACGAAAAATTGTGTGAGCAGGAGAAATTTTACTTTAAGGATAAATAACGTCACTTTTCTACTTATAATATGTAGTTTTATATAGCTATATACACACACACACACACATACATACACATATCTATCTTATCTTTTTGCGATGCTGGCCCCTTTTTGGCAGTGGCGATGGGAAAGTGGTGTCCTGGGGTGTTGTTTCCTTTTCTTCCTCCTTCTCACCAGATACTTTGTAAGTGAATCTGACCCTCTCTGCTCTCAAATCTTTCACTTTGATTATTTTTTTTTTTGATATTTTCCTCTTTTTCTAGCACGAAAAAAGGGTAGTATTAAAATATTCGTGGAAAGTGAATTAATCTCACACGACTCTATAATTGCAAATTGTCCTCGATGTGTACATTTTTGGCAGCTTCCTGCTCAACTTGGAACATTTAACCTTGATCACGTTCTCTTTACAATCCAAGTCTGACCTGCTTCCACTCTTCAAGCTATTTATTTAGGAATGGTTAATACCACCAAAAATCTTAATAATGTTCACCACAAAATCAATATTCCAAACTTTTTTTGTGTCACCAAAACCCTCCGAACATATTATATCATAGTTCGCATAGTTTAAATTTTTTTGTGGGAATTTTTAAATAGAATATGCAGGATCCTTTCCCCTTATCTAGAATGGGTATAATGTGACTTTTTCTCTATTTTGAACCCCCAAAAAGAGACATATTGCTAAGAGAATTTATACTATCTCCACTATAAATAATATTGTTTTTACGCTCTATACTCAGAAAAAGTAGACATAGCTAAGAAACATATGCAATATTATAATCAATTGCAATTAAAAAGAATGCATAAACCCTTCTCCTAAAAAAATCTAAATGGGGTATTATAATGTGACTTTTATCTATTTCGAAAAATAAAAACCTTTGCAAACAGTTGCATGCATATGTGTTATGATAATTAATCTTGGATTGTTTTCTTTTTTATGATGAAGAGCAAGAGGAAACCCAAGTTCTTCTGGATATCAGCAATGGCTCCGCTGACGACGGTGATCCTGGGAAGTCTCCTGGTTTACCTAACCCACGCTGAAAAGCATGGCGTTGCAGTGGTAAGTGCCTCAGTCCTCCCGTATATAAAACTGAATAAGTCCATCAGAAATTCAAGAACAAGCCTAGGAGTATAATAAAAAATGATCTGATGCGGGTAGTTAGGTAACAAGTAATTCTAGGTAAGAAGAAAGCTAGCTTGTAAAATTAGTTTAGAATCCAAAAAAGACGGACTCTTGCAAGGTACTAGATATGACCGCGTTGCTTAAATTCTTACTGGCAATTCGTCACGACGATTAATAGGTTAATTGAGTGAATTGTTTTGAATACATGTGAAGCGGGTCGTACTTAGACACTGAGCACGAACTTGAAATGATATTCATAGGCTATATTCGAACGCTTGTCTACAACATGCTGCATCATCGAGTGTGTATTAGGTACAACCGTGGTCGTGATTATTCCCTGAATGAATCTAGAGACGTTAAGTGCTTGCAACACGCGTCTCTGGTAAGGCCTGGGCTTGGTAAAACATGTTTTCAGAGTTGCGCCACTTCAAAACTGGACGACGCAACTTCCAAAAAGCTGCCATCGGCTATTATAGCTGCCGGGGTGTCGCGGCAGCCGCGAGGCGTTTTGCTAAGCACCTTAAGAAAGCTAGAGCAGCATCATCTTTTCTGTTCACGCCGTGACCGCTGCGAAAACACTGTACCGACCATGGACCGCCGATAAAGGCAGGGTGAGGACAGATCAGTCCACAGATGAACAGGCTGGACCACCACCATTCTCTGCATGTGTTGTATCGAAAAGCACACGGCCTTTCAAGTTTCTGTCCTGGGGCCGGTCCAAAGTTGCCAGTGACTTTTACCTCGCAAATCATTACACAAAGCCAGCGAGCCGTAAAGGGACACGGTACTGCTCGCGCATGTTCCTGTGGGGAGGCTTTTTTGGCCCATTTCGATAATGTGCACGGTCTTTCTGATCATGTCAGCCATTGAGAGCCCAAATGCAGACAAAAACAACTTAGAAAGATGGTGAAAAAAGTGGGGGGAGAGAGGAAAAAGAGGGAGATTGAGGGAATCTGATTGGTGGGTCGCCGAGCTACCCAATTGTCCTCTGCAATTATTGAAATGGAAAAAGTGTTGAATAAAAGAACCAAAATTGAAGTGAATAATGTTGTTTTATGTGTGTTAATTTGTGATTTGTTCTGTCTTCGTGTCAGATTGGTCCATTGAAGAAGGGCCTGAACCCACCATCCGGCATGGATTTGGTATTTAGGTCTCCTTATCTTACCACGGCTATCAAAACTGGCATTGTCACAGGCGTTATAGCCCTAGCTGTGAGTCGCTCTCTGCTTCAAACCTCAGCCCCTTTAATAATTTTTTTTGTCTTGTCAGCTCTAATTTGGCAAATCTTCACTGCATGACGGTTTGGTCCCGCATAAACTACCCTTATCAAGATATGGAAAACAGGGAACTTCAAAGCTTTAACATATTTAGTGTCCATGTCATTGTGTGACATCTGCAGAAAGATTTGTTCTGGACTCTAGCGAGCCCAGTCAATTGTCTACATGCAAGTTATATCCACCTATAATCATTGGTCGATGCAGTTGCAGTAATTGGCTTAATAATAGTAACTGCTATGACCCATCAATCCTGACTCTGCATCTGTATTATTCATTAGGACTTGATGCCTTGGGATTCAATGGAAAATGTCAAATTTGGCAACATGAAAAGAAAAAGAAAGTGCATTCATAAGCAAATAGACTGTCAATTGGTAAAAGAAGCAGCTGTGTTACATGTGTGATGGGTGGTATGAATGCAGGAGGGAATAGCAGTTGGAAGAAGCTTTGCCATGTTCAAGAATTACCACATTGATGGGAACAAAGAGATGATTGCATTTGGGATGATGAACATTGCTGGCTCTTGCACTTCTTGCTATCTCACCACTGGTAATTCCTGTACACTCTTAGGCAGAGCATACATAATCTAATTTATAAGATTACCAAAAGTAATTACCTAATTTTCTCTCAATTTGGCATTGATGAATGATGCATTGCATTGATGTTTTAGCGTATTCATTGAAATTTCAGGGCCATTTTCGCGATCGGCAGTGAACTTCAACGCAGGATGCAAGACAGCAGTGTCGAACATTGTCATGGCGATCGCCGTCATGTTGACGTTGCTGTTCCTAACACCTCTGTTCCACTATACACCCCTCGTGGTGCTGTCGTCTATCATAATCGCGCCATGCTTGGCCTGATAGACTACGATGCTGCCATCAACTTGTGGAAGGTCGATAAATTCGACTTCGTTGTTTGTATCACCGCCTATGTTGGCGTTGTGTTTGGCAGTGTCGTGACTGGCTTAGTCATAGCGGTATGCATTCGCAGATCTTTTTCTTTGCATTTTCTTTTCAATACATGCGCATGAACTGTATTTGCTTGTGTGTTACAGGTAGCAATATCATTGCTCAGGGTATTACTCTTTGTTGCAAGGCCCAAAACTTTTGTTCTAGGAAGGATTCCAAACTGCAATGCCTACAGAAACATTGAGCAGTACCCAACTGCAAAAAATGTGCCCGGAATCCTCATATTGGAGATCGACGCTCCGATTTACTTCGCTAACGCGAGCTACTTAAGAGAAAGGTATGAGAAAGCCCCTCAATACAGTACTAGTAGATTCCTTTGCTGAGTTTATCGTTTCTATTCATGTACGCATGGACATATGTTCTTATAGGATCTCAAGGTGGATCGACGAAGAAGAAGACCGGTTGAAAGCTTCGGGAGAGGCCGATCTGCAATATGTTATCCTAGACATGGCAGGTGAGTACAAAAGTGAAGCCATTTGCGACATACTATAAAACTGCAATACGCAGGTATTGAAATTAGTTTATGTATGATTTTGTCGAACAGCGGTAGGTGGAATTGATACCAGCGGTATAAGCATGTTTGAAGAGATCAAGAAAACCATAGAAAGAAGAGATCTCAAGGTATGGTCTTGCTCATCTTGTCATGCAGATTTCCTTATTACGTCACTACTACTGTCAACAAGAACCTATGCAAGCAGTGCCTACCTTCATTTCTCATTCCCATCTTTCAATAGCTGGTTTTGGCGAATCCGGGAGGCGACGTGATGAAGAAGCTAAGCAAGTCCAAGTTCGTCGAGAACTTAGGCCAAGAGCAGTTCTTCTTAACCGTCGAACAGGCGGTTGGAGCTTGCAACTTCATGCTTCACAAATGCAAAGTCGACGCAAAGACTGACGAATCCGATGAGAAGTGGAACAATGTCTGAAGATGGACTAAACCACAAGCTATGCAGTTTGTGCAGGCATTACCGTCCTTGGCAACCATGGCAAGAGAGCAATAGTATTTTGTATAAGCTCTCAATAGGGACATGTGACCACTCCACCCGACCAGAGATCTGTCTCTATCAGCAAGGATGGGAGCAAAACAATGTGACGAGGGTTGCCAAAATTCTATATCTCATGTACTTAAACAGCCGCTTTTGACTGCATTTTAAATTGAGATAAGATCAAATGGATTATGTAGAGAATGGACATGGAGGAAATTAACCATGGTCAGATAGATTCTCACATTGACCATGTTTAGTGTCTATAAAATTGACCTATGAATGGCTCATGCCGTGTTTCCTAACTCCAGTACCATGAAAATTTTTTAAGATAACAACTGAGACAACCTAATCCATGCAAAGATTCAAAAGAATGATATGGCTACCCTTCACAAAGTAAAGGATGAAACCATAAATTAATTCAACTTGTAATGTATAATTGATCGTTAAACATAATTCTCATTGAAAATTATAATTCATTGTATGTTCCAAAGTATCATAAATCAATAATCATAAAGATAAAATTCTCAACCAAATTTTTTTTCCAAGTCCTTAACTTCATTCTAAAATAATTAAGAGAATCATCTTTCCAAATGATTTTTTGCTTACTTTTCATTCGCAATGCAATGCATTCGTGAATATTTAACCTTCCAACCTGAAGGGTTGGAAAAAAGGGTGAGCAAAATCATAGCTTAGCAAGTGACCAATGCCACTTCTATGGGATCAAGCTACAAATAATGCAATTTTAAGAAAAAATCGCATTCACATCGAATAAGCAATTCCAATAACTCAATACAATATTAAAATCCATATATATATATATATATATATATATATATATATATATATATATATATATAAATCAATCTTGAAAACTTTATTGCCTATGATTGTGTCCCGAAAATCACATCAATTAAGATTATGTGCTGAAAATCTCATCCATTATGATTAAAACTCCAAAGCAAAACTGGTCATTGCATATGTTCATATCTCATGATCTTATCGCATGGGAGTTGACAATGAATACAAATCAAATAACATAATCATACAATGCTAGCACATAAACATCGCAATGACAAAATACTTCTAGACATATCTTTTCAACACGCTTTCACTGCACCACTAAAATGATTAAAAACTCCTGAAGCCTAATCATTTTCTTCAAAATAGCATGCCGTGAAAACTTCATTGTCATACCTCATCATAAAGTAAGTGGCCATGCCATAATGCACACGTTTAAATTTAGTCGAACAAGCCGTGCATGTTTCATAAAAAGCATAGAAGGCAACCAAAAAAAATCGATTTTCCACCACAACACTTTACAAAATCGAAACTGAATTGATGGGCTTGCCGAAAGGCCGAAACCTCACTACCCGCTTGCTCTAATGCGTGAAAACTTTTGCAGCCGGCAACCGCTGAATTAAAATTATTGGAAGAAGATGTGGTTCAACTTGTTGGAATTACATTCTAAACGTTGGACATGAGCAAATCTTAAAACACTCTTGCAAAGGAAATAAAAGGGAGAACTGCCTTGAGTGAGAGACCCAAGGCTGTCCTCTTATTCTCTTTCTGTCGAAAATATAAAAATAGACAGGCATTAGAAACCTCACAGTGGTGAAAAAATAGACACTATGTCAAAATTATGATTCTAGTTACTACTATGTAAACATGTATAATAACTTCCCATGTCCAAAATGAGTGAGAGTGAATTAGGAAACTACAAGTTAACCTAGTTCCCTGATTGAGGTTGAGGACAGTGCCGTAAGGAACTACCCTCTTGCTCTAATGCGTGAAAACTTTTGCGGCTGACAACCGCTGAATTAAAATTATTGGAAGAAGACGTGGTTTTACTTGTTGGAATTACATTCTAAACGTTAAACCATCGGTGGGAATTTTTCCCTTTTCCCTTTTCCAATTTTAATTTTCTAGAACACTCGACTGCTGCTGAGGAATACCAATTTCACAGTTGGCAGTCTTCTTCCTTCTTCAGTCTGCAGTCTCCACTCCCCTTTCACAGGTGAGCACAGCTCGAGCCGGGATTGCGAAATGGCGCCCGGCAAGAAATCGAGGAGGAGCAAGAAGGAATCGAAGAAGCTGAAGAAGCGGCGGAACGCCTCCTCCGCCGCCGCCGCCGCCGCCGCCGCCCCCGCGGACCCCAACACCAGCGACACGGATTGGTGGGACGTCTTCTGGCGCAAGAACTCCCCGTCCCCAGGTTCCCCCTCTCTCGCCTCGCCCCGCGTCTTTGAATTTTCCCTTTGATGGTTCCGGTCGCGTCGGCTTCTGGGAAAATGGCCCATCTCGCTCGCGTGGCGAAAAGGATGGAGCTTTTGCGGTTTCGCGGATTTGGGTCGGAAAAAGGATCGGATTTTGGTTTCTGGGTTTTGGTGTTGTGATGCGGTGATGGTTGATGAGACGTGTTTCTGCATTGTCGAGTGCAATCTAGCTTGCGTTGCCGGTGGAAAATGTGAGCTCCGTGCGATAGAAAGTGAAAAAATGTCTGCCTATTGGTTTGGTTTTTCTTCTGAGTCGGTGATTTTTATTGGCTTTCGTCTTGATATTTTGGGGTGGGAGCTAGATTTCAAATTGGGGTAGGACAAGGGTCGAGCTCTTGGCTGCATATGGAGAAGGGGAAACTAGGCATTGAACGGTTTCAGTGGAGTTGGCTTGAATTCAGATGAAGGCATTGGAGTTCTTCGACATTGGTGTTCTGAAGATGTTTAAAATGTTTGGTCGACGGGAAATTTCTTGAAGGACTTTGAAGGGAAGGCAAGTCTTGTTAGAATTAAAACAGTTTCCTCCGTTGTGTGGGTTCTGGAAAACCCTGAAGCAATTGACCTGCTAGAACTTAGGGAAAATAGCCTCATAAGTTATCTTGCCTAGTGGCTCTCAGGAATTTTGATCAAGAGATTTGAGCACATTGCATTAGCTGTTCATTTCACAATACTCTTCTGGTAATCAGGCTAGGCATTTCAAGTGCTGTTTAAGCTGCTAAAGAAATTTTAAACAAAGTCACTGGGGGTGAGAGTAGAGTCATTAGCAGGTCAGGTATGGAGAAGTCACACATCACCATTCTGGGGATTTGCTTGTGCATTAAGAGACTAGGTTTCTTCAACCTTTTGCTGTGGAAACCTGTATCTGTTCCTTTCCTGCCAGTGGATGCCCTCAATAAAATCTTTAAAAGGCTAAAGTGGAGACTCTGTGGAAGGTTTACAGGGCAGGCATAGGAATGAGGAGATCAGGTACCATGCCACACTAATGATCTGCTGGTGTTGTTCTGGTGGATGTACCTGTGAGGAGGATATGTACTTTGGTATGGTGTTTGAGGCAATTTTCGATCTGTTTGATATGTAGAAACTCTTACTGTATGGTGGACCGTATAAAATGGATGGATTAGATGGGAGCCTATTGGTCAATTTGCTGGGTGCGAAATTTAAGAGTAACCAAAAGTTAGGATCGCATTGTGAAGAAGCTTTGGAAAGAAACTAGTGAGGGCTTATCTTTCAGCACATGTCCGACATCCACAAGTTGGCCCGTTTGGAAGAGCTTACCCTTTCCCATGTTCAACACTGCAAATCCCACCTTCTGTGAGAAGAGAAAAGCATGTACCCATGCCCACACGATCTGCACGTGTTGCATCCCATTTTAGGATTAGTTGAAAATTGAGTGTAGGCTTCCTCAGTCTGCTAGATAATGCTGATGGTGACTCCAAATACCATCTGGGGCTGGACCACAGTTAAACATTCACTTTAATGTTATGTGATTTGCACAAATGAACCTCACATACATACACCCAGGTTTCATAGAAGATTAGGAGATTGATTTTAAATGTTGATTATGCATGAATTTGAATAGCAATCATTTTTTTCAGATCATATAGTTGAATGTTGAGTCTATGAAGGCTTCATGAGTCTGGTTTCTGGAGGTGGATCTGCTAGAGGGATTTTATCACTTGCATCCTGTTCAAGGTTACTATTTTAGAAAAAGAAAAATTGGGTGCTTGTTTAATTTCTAGATCACATGATTTTGAACCTTGACTTTGCATTGTCACTCATTTTAGTGTGTCCAGACTACATTTGATTCAAGGCTAGTAACAGGCAAAGGGTTCTTTTGATTAACAGATGGTGCGATTCCTTCATCTGGACAATTCAATCTGTATAGCATAAGATAGGAGTGAGTTTGTTTGTGGCTTAACATGAATTAGAGCAGAGATCCAGGGGGACTTTATGATGTGGCTGATATGTGTCATTTAAAAGTGCATATATTGGTTGATTTGGAAAAGAAGTGGAGACTCTGGGGGTAGGTGCTGGTAGGTTGTCCATCATGATGTATAGTTCCATACGTTGAATCGATTGTCTGAAAATTTCTGTTTGATAGTTGTCCTTCATCTAATTGACAACAAATGTTTTTCTTGACCTTTTGTGAGGATTAGTCTCTGCCCTTTAGATAAACTTTCTCTTGGCTAACATGTCTTGAAATAGGAAGGACAATAATTTCCATGAGTTTTGATTCTGAAGTGCATTAAATTTCTGTGGTAGTCGTACACTTGTAATTGTTAGTCAATCTTAAAATGTGGTTCTACTTTTAGGTTCCGCAGTGCCAGAGGATGAGGCGGAAGGATTCAAGCATTACTTCCGGGTGTCAAAGGAGACTTTTGCCTATATTTGTTCCCTCGTGAGAGAAGATCTTATTTCTAGACCACCTTCAGGACTCATCAATATTGAAGGGAGGTTACTTAGTGTGGAAAAGCAAGTGGCGATCGCCCTAAGAAGGCTAGCATCTGGGGAATCTCAAGTTTCTGTTGGAGCTGCCTTTGGAGTCGGACAGTCGACAGTCTCTCAGGTGACCTGGAGGTTTATTGAAGCACTGGAAGAACGCGGCAGACACCATCTTAAGTGGCCAGATGCCTCTAGGATGGACGAAATAAAGGCCAGATTTGAGGCATTTTGTGGATTGCCCAACTGTTGCGGGGCCATTGATGCGACTCACATTATCATGACCCTTCCAGCTGTGCAAACTTCAGATGATTGGTGTGACCCTGCTAATAACTACAGTATGTTATTGCAGGGAATTGTGGACGACGAGTTGAGGTTTCTTGATATTGTTACAGGTTTGCCTGGAGGAATGATAGGGTCCAAACTCCTGAAGTTCTCTGGGTTTTTCAAACTCTGTGAATGTGGAAAACGATTAAACGGAAATACAAAGACTTTGATCGAGAAATGTGAGGCCAGGGAATATATAGTTGGTGGCGCTTCATACCCTCTCCTTCCATGGCTTATAACTCCTTATGAAAGTGATGGAAGTGGGCTTACAGATTCCATGTCTGATTTTAATGCCATGCATGAATCTGCAAGATCACTTGCAGTGAAGGCATTCTCGCAATTAAAGGGAAGTTGGAGAATTCTCAGCAAAGTCATGTGGAGGCCTGACAAACAGAAGCTACCTAGTATTATATTAGTTTGCTGTTTACTCCACAATATCATTCTTGACAGTGGGGATAAGTTGCATTCCGATGTTGCTTTACCCGGTCACCATGATTTTGGCTATGTAGAACAGTGTTGCAAGCAAGTTGATCCACTGGGGAGTGCATTGAGGGAAAACCTTGCTAAAAACTTGCAGTGCCGACGAGAGAGTGTTCCATCAAAGTAAAGAGTCTCTTTCATGTATACACCTGGCAATTATTATGAATAGTTCTCACCTAACTTTTCAGTTCAACTGACTCTCCTAATGTACAGATTCAGTTTCATTTTTCCGTGTGGAGACTAAGAGGTGGTGGACTAAAAGAGTCTGCACTCTTAGTTCACCATCTTTTGGCAGGTGTTCTAAGTACATATCACGAATCAGTTCTATCATCTAAAAATGATCAGATAGCTTAACCATCGTATATATTACTTAAAACTCTTTTTTGGTCCTGTGATGACATTTTTCAGTGAACTAGATTTTATGGCACAGTGGCTTGTTATGACTGAGTAGAGGCAATGACACTTATGACGCTAACTTGAATCAACTTATTACAGAATGCTTCAAGTCCAGATGCATGAATAATAATGATGAGCATTTTGCCTGCATTGCCTTTGGGGCCAATTTTAGTGGCACTGTGTATTAGCAAACCCCATTTTAATCGAGAAGAGTTTATCTGTCTGTCCTATGTTTCTACTATGTGGTATTTTGCCCCTAATGTATGTGCTTGTGTGGCTGATGTAATAGAGAATTGTGCTTAAATGTGTCCTACAGTGAGATCAGATTTCTCAGTCTCCATGCAAGCCCATTTCAAGAATTAAAGGATAGGGTGGTCTGGTTGGCTACTACTCCTAGCATATTCTCTGTTGGCAGTGCATGAAGTATTTTTACGAACTCGGAGCCAGTGAGGTTACACGGCATAAAGTCATTTCGTTTGTTCCAGATATTCCAAACCGCAGCTTCATTTGCTGGTTGGCTATATTGAATAGGCTCTCTACAGAAGATAGAATGGCTAGATGGTTCAACTCGGTCGATACCGATTTTATGTTTCAATATGCTTTCCTCAGAGACTGGAAAATTATTTAAAGTGATGCCATACATCTAGGGTTGTGTATGACGTAACCAACCAATCATATTACTTGCATGCCACGCACCTCATCTAATGTGGTGCTTAAATTTTGTGATCATTCACTTTTGATTGGCATATCACATCACGTATATCACTGCCACGTAACATAATCATCGCACCAAAATAACTTCATCGATATGCACTTGCTGGGGAAATATGGCACCGAGTCTATACCAGATGCGGAGTGTAAAGGGCTGCTCATTGCCAGAATACCGAGTTGCAGTAGGTGTCTCGGTGTGCGAAAGGCAAATCACTTTCGTCTGTCATTTTCAACGTTGCTCGGCAAGCTGCAATTTATCGCATATGGGCTGCCTGGAACTGGAAGATTCACGAAGCTGAATTTCATGTAGACAGCAGTGTTGTTTTTCCAATTGATGTAAAAACTGGCGAATGTCTGGTTTTATCTCAACATGTTGAGCTATGTAGGAGCTGGAAATTGGGATAAGTACACTAATTGTGCCATAAGTTGTGTACGGCGCTTACTTTGGTGCTAAAAGTTTCTGTCGGATCACTTAAGTGCCAAAAAATTAAAAAAACGCTCACTTTGGTGTCAACGCCAACGAAATTAGCCGGAAATCCGACGTGGCCTTTTTTTATTAATTTTTGACGCCGATGTGGCTCATCGAAAAGTTGAGTCAGCATCCAAACACCAAAACGACGCCGTTTGGCGTCTTTCCTCCAACTTTAAAACCCTAATCCCCAAATTGAGAGAGAGGAGGCTTGTCTTCGTGTCTTCTTCTTCCTCGAAGACCCCAAATTGAGAGAGAGGGAGGCTTGTCTTCGTGTTTCTTCTTCCTCGAAGACCCACACCAATAATGGCACCAGCTCGACACCAGCAACAGCACCAGTAGCACACCAGCAACAACACCAGCAATGCACTAGCAGCAACAGCGCACCAGCAGCCCCTTCGACCCATCTTCTTCATCCTCCTCCTCAGCCCTCGCCTTCGATTTTTCCTGCAACAATCTCAGTCTCTCCTCGCTCACCTAGTCGAGCAACTACATTGGTGGCTAAGCAATGGTGGCCAAGCAGTGACGGTGGCTGAGCGACGGCGGGCGAACGACGGTGGCCGAGCGGCGAAAACCCTAATTTCAATCCCCATGTGAGCTAAACGGCATCTTTCCATGAAGCGATCCATGTAGGACAACAAAACGACGTCGTTTTCTTAAGGAGGACTAAAAATGATGTCATTTAAAGGCCTATCGACTTTTCTTTTTTAAAAAAAAATCATTTTGGTTGGAATCTTTCGCCGGTGGCTGGAATCTTTCGTCGGTGGCACTAAAGTGATTGTTTTTCCTCCGATTTGGCACTTAAGTGATCCGACAGAAACTTTTGACACCAAAGTGAGCGCCGTACACAACTGATGGCACCATTAGTGTACTTATCTCGCTGAAAATTGATGCAACTGCTAGTACGTTTGTAATAGTCTTAGGACTTTGAAGTTATGAATGAGATCTCTCGCTTACACAACCACCAAAAAAAAAATAAAATAAAAAGTTACCGTGATTATAAATAATGCAACTTAAACAGTACATGCAAGAAGAAATCACTCTGAATTTTCTTACTCTACTTGAATTTAAGAACATGCAGCTCTGGCTGGACTGTGAAAAATGAAGCAACCTTCTTAGTCAAAAAACAATGAGCAATCGAGAAGCCATCAAGAAATTTTGGGCGCTAGGAGCAGCCAATAGTGCATGAGAATTTGAGAAGATTGTGCAGAAGCAAGAAGCAACCATGATAGAGCGGCCTTTGATCTTTATGTTCTAGAGTTTATACCGAAGCTTACTGCAAATTCTTCAAATCCAATCCCACTTTCAAAGTTACCTAAGATGGAACATGTAGCATTGTACATGCATTGATAATGTGTCCTAACATAAAATTGAAAGCATGAGTAACAGTGATGAACTTTGACATATTTCTTCATATATCTTCCCAAGACTTCAGAAAGTCGACATAGAGCTGAAACGAACAAGATGGTGAAACATAAAGGAGCTCTAACTTGTCTCTTCCTAGGATAAGGCCTGAGATATACAATATGATCCCTACAGTAAATAAGATAATGATCTCAGAGAGTTGACAGAGCTGAAAGTAACAAAACGCTGAAACGTATGGAGCTCTAGTTAGTGTCTCTTCCTAGGATATGGCCTGAGATATACAATATGATCCCTACACTAGAGAAGATAACGCCTTTCTCTGCTAAATACGCCCATTAAACTAACTCTACTTCTGCCATTCCTCACTGCCTTCTGGACGGGAGTTGAACGCACGAGCAAAAGGGAGATTTCTTTCTGCTCTGTGGGTTTCTTGGTCTGCCACTTATTAGATAATCCCTAAGCAAAACTCTTGTCTTTCGGTCGACCACTCTGGTTCTTGTTCTGCACTCTTTTTCATCATCCATCTTCAGCAAAAGGAATTGTATCTTCTGCACTTCCAACTGAAGCTTCCCGATTTTCTCAGACCCTCTTCGAGCCTGCTCTGAGATCAGCCTCCTCGCACAACCACGATCATCTGGATCTCTGGTGGATTTGCTGTCACAGGAAGATAAGCGCCTCTCAGCGTTTCTAATCAACTTATTATTCGAGTCGGATAATTTGTTGATGGTCGATTGAGCTTCTTCCAGCTGCTGCTTCACATTGCTGTACTCAGGCCTTTTTCCATTCTGTTCTTCTCTGTGTTCTCCACCTTCCTCCTCAGATCCTGCACTGTTATTTGCAGGTTTGTCAGCTTCTGAGCATTAGTGTTAAGCCTCTCTAATATCTTCCTCTTGATCCTTGCTCGACGAGGTTCTGTCAAGCTCTCGGGTATCTCTAATTTATCAACGCTGAGATCCTTCTCATCAGGTGACTCTCCAGAAGGGTTACAGGACCTCTGTTCCTTATCTGCTTCGACAAAGTAATAGTCGTTGGGCATATCAAAGGTCTTGTGAGCTTTCCCGACTTTAAGATCGATAATCCCACTTGAGTCGCTGGTCTCCCACAGCTCAAGCATTCGATCTTCAGCCTCAACTGAGTCAGTCCTACGAGCCCCATAGGGCAAATGTTTGGAAATCTGGTCGAGCATGATGTCTTTAGTCAGAAGCTCATTCTCAGTCACAGACATCTGAAGAGTTGCTTTGCGTATCTTCATGTCATTATCAGGTCCATCACCACGTCTTTCCTTTTCTTTTTTTCTTGGGACATGTTTCTGAGATCTGGTAGATTCCAACTCCTCCAATTTGGCATTCGAACTCAAGATTTCCAGAACAGTCGGATCCTCAACTTTCAGCAGCGTATCTCCAATTACCTTGATTCTTAATTGCAGGTCCTGCATTGCAGAAAAACAATCTGGCACCATCAATCTTGTATTTCCAACAGATTCAGAAATCCCAGATTGTTGTTGTGTCATCATGTTGATTTCCTGGTAACAAGGGAATATAAACAAGAACATGAATTTGGAGTCACATGATAATGCACTAGCAAAATAAGCAAACAACAGTTCTCTTGTTTAGCAAGAAGATTTCAAATTAATGTCCACAACAGGTTTGGATAGAAAATAAAGGATAGATGATCAAGTTTTAAGGGCAACAATTTCATAAAGATTTCAAGTAATTGCAAAGGGAGTGCAGAAATTTCCCGTGGACTAGGACGACAGACAGACAAGTCAAATTATTTTCAACAAATTTAAAGAAAGGAGATGTAACAAGCAGATCCACTAGCATGTGGTGCATTAAGGGCAGGGGGAAAATTACCTTGACAACTTCTCTCTTGGACTTGTAAATATCTTTATGGACAGTCGTACAATTTTCCAATGAAGAAATACATTCCGCCAAAGAAAGTACTCCTGAAACGTAAGAAGCAAGCTGAGTTTTCAGTCCACCATTTTCTCCTTCCAAAGCAATGATTGTTTCTTTTAGCTGTTCAATCTCCACACGTCTCACTTCACTTGCACTTTGATGGGCTTCATTGAGCTCAAGAATTTCCTCCTTGAGAAATGCTTCATCAATCTTGGAGGTTATCAGCTCAGCCTCCAATTTCCATTTTGCTTCCTGAAGAAATCTCGCCTCTCTGGTCCAATGACTCAAATCTTTAGACAGTCTGAGAATCTGCTTCTGTTGATGCTCTCGTCCTATGTTGATATCAGCATACTCTATTTTCAAATCCTCCAGCTTTTTCAGCACCTCTAGCTTCTCATTCTCGATTGCTCTCAATATTTCGGATTTCAGCACTTTTTCGTTGTCGATTCCCTCTGAGAACTTCCGCTTCAATTCTTCATTCGTATCTATAACCTTTTGCAGGCCATAGTTCAACACATCGAAGTTCTCAGATTTGATTTTTAGCTCTTGATGAAGGGCATCTCGTTCTATTGCAAGCTTTGTGGCCTCTAGTTCCACTTGCTTGAGCAGTGAATATAGGACTGATTTTTCGAAAACCACCCGGAGATTTTCCTCTTCTAACTTAGAAAAGGATTCTTGCAGATCTCTAATCTTTGTCAGAGTATTCCGTATATAATCATGGTCAAAATCCATATGGTCTTCAAACTCTTGACACGAACAGATCTCAAGAGTCTTTGAAATCCGATACAATGCCAATCGTTCTACAGTAATTTCATCAGACAAAAGTTTGAGCTCGGCCAGATGTTCAAGATTTTCACTCTCCAAGTAAGAAATTTGCTTCTGTGAGAATTGCCATGCGTCTACTAGAGTATGATATCTGAGTGAGAGTGAGAAATACTTCTCCCGCAGATCCTCCAGGAATTTCTGCAAAATGAAGATCTGCATGTGAGAGTCCAAAGCTTTTTCCAGTTCCTCTTCACATTCTGTATCTTTGCTCCGAGCTTCTTGCTGCAGGTGAATGATCTGGCACTCCACATCAGCTAACCGGGTCCTACTCAACTGCACAGAATTGTAATGATCCTCAACCTCTCTGTTCAAATCAAGCTGCAGATTCTGGATGCTCAAGATCAAGGATTCTCTCTCCTCCTTCATATCCGAGTAATCACCTTTTAATCCCTTATAACTGCTCACCAGGCTTTCCAGTCTTTGCTGAAAGACATTTAACTGATATTCCAGCTTTTCCTTCTCGAACTTTTCCTGCTCGTGCAAGACATGCATATCTACTGCATTCCTCACTTTGACATGTTCTTTTTCAAGATCCACATATTCATCATTAAGCAAATTCTGAGAAGTATCGTTCTTCCCCATGAGTTTGTAAAAGTTGCCAATCATACTCTCTATATAAGAAATCAGACTGGACTTATATGCCAGGAGAGATTCACAGGATTCTTCCATTCCCTTCAATTTAAGCTTATACTCTTCCACCTCAGCATTCAAATCCGAGATTCTATTCTCCAATAAGACAGTCTTCTCCACAAGCTTCTGGGAGACTTCCAGTTTCCTTAGTAGAGCGACTTTTTCACTTCGTTCTAAATCGCAGCACTTCTCAAGCTTTGAATTCGTATCCATCAACTCCATGAAAGCTGACCCCAAACGCCCCGGATCGAGACCCACTGAAGCCACCTGCTCCATCACTGAGCAGTGCTTCTTTCTCTGTTCATCCAGTTGCTCTTTCAGGTAGTAAATATCTTTTTGAAGAGAATCTCGTTCACCCACTATGGCTGCAGTCTCCGCTTCAAGTTTGTGCATTATTTCTCGCATGCTCAAGATTTCATCTTCCAAGTTTTTTACCAACAGTGATGAAGCCATATTGACCTCATTTAGATTCTTCTTCTCCCCACAGGCCTTCCGGATTTCATCCTTCAAACTCTTATTGTGCAATTCCATGTCTTCTAGAAGCTGAGTCTTCTCCTGAAGCTTCATGGCTAGGGATCTCACCTGTTCCTGAGTCTCAAAGTGAAGATTCTGTAGATTCTGAAAGGAAGTTTGAACCTCAGAAAACCGTAACCGTTCTTCTTGCACACAAGTCCAGAGCCTTCCCATTTCCTTCTGCTTCTCTGTAGTTTCTTCACTCTGAGCTTCCATTTTCTTTGTCAAAGCCTCCAAAGCAGACTGCAGAGTCTGATTAGATCTCTCCAAAAGAAGACACATTTCTTCAGCTTTCTTTAGCTTTGTCGAATCCTTTTCCCGATCAGGATCCAACATTTGGGCCCGGTTTTGCATAATTTCCTGCTCGAGATTAGAAATCGTCATCAGCAGATTGTTGCAACGTCCAGCAGCAGCTTCCTTAATCTCTCTGTTATTCTCCTCTGCACATTTTAATTCATCTTCCAGATTTGATATCTTCTCGAGGCAGTGGTTGTGCTGAAGAAGTGCAGCTTGTTTTTCAGCTTCCACCCTTGCAAGATCTTGTTTTAGAGTGTCGGCCTTAGTTTCAGCTTTATCAGCTCGCTGCTTGATTTCATCCACCTCTTCTTGGGCACATGACACAGTGTTCTCAAGAGCTCTTAGTTTTTCTAAAGCCAGGTGGTACTGAATAAGATTGCCTTCCTTTTCGGCTTGTAGATCTGCTAGTGCTGTCTTCAAAGATTGAGCTTCTGCCTCAGCTTCATTGGCCCTTCGAGTAAGTTCCACTTCCAATTTTGATAATCTCTCCAGACTCTGATGAAACTGAAGTGCGTAGACTTCTCTCTCAGCCTCCAACTCTGCAAGTGCTTGGTTCAAGTTCTGAATTTCTTTCTCAGTATCACCTGCTCGCTCAAGTTCACGTGTCATCGCATCATGCTTACAAGTACATTGTGCACTGTATTCTTTTTCTCCTGCATCACGACACATGAGGACCACATTTTCACTTCCTCCTCCAGAATCAGAAGTCTCATCGACCTGTTTCAACTCATTTCTACTTCTCATACCCTTGAAATCTTGATGCACGGCTCCATTCTTCTCACAAGCTTGGAAGTAAGACAGAGCTTGCTCCAAAATATCCTTGGGAAACTCATCACTGTCAAGAAGCGCTGGCTGGACTTGGTTGGGAAACGCTTCCGCCATAGTTTTATGGGCCTGGCACAGAACTCCTGTGGCATGATCATATCTCTCAGCTAATCCACGATATGCTCGGTAAAACTCTTCAACCAAATGCAGAAGTTCAGGCCGTCTCTTATAGTACATCTCTGCTCGTCTCGCGAATGAGTCAGCATCTTCCTCAATGATGTTAATCATCTGTTTGACTTTGGCATCCACATCTGTTCAAAAGGAGAAGGATAAGTACATTTAACATCATATGCAGTCACGATATTGCGATGAAATCATAAGAAAAGGTCTGAAGGTAGAATATGCACTACAAACTGCACAATACCTCATGGATTGTATGCATGATTATCAAACTTTTCAAAGAAACTAACCAGAAATTTTCGTTCAAAAAATTCAAATTCTAAAGTTTTCAGGCAAACTAGATACTAGAACTAAATTTAACCAGTGCATGAGACATTGATTAAGATAGCGGCTAGCCTTCTCTCCTAGGTCATTTGAAAGCTCACTATCCTGTAATGTGAACTTTACCGCTTAGCTATAACACTGACAATAGTGTTGCAGGACCCCTTTCTCTAATTGATTTTCAAGCAAATTTCCTAGTCCAAGCATACAACACCGGAGGAAACATTAAGTTGAGTTGTCAATTCTGTGTCCCAGAAGCCGTGCTGAGCGAAACCATAAGCAACGGAACCATACCTGTAAGATTTTCCACAAGCCATTTGGAATTCTTTGGGATAACGTGACTACCCCACCACCAAGAATACATCCCTTTAGAATCTTCATTTGCAGTGGCGGCCATAACTCCAACCAACAATGATAAATTTTTGGCGCACTTATCTTGTAGTCCCACTGCAGTTTTGGTACCAACTGCTACGTGATCCTGTAGAAAACGAAAAAGATCTCTCTTTATCTTGAGATGCAGATCTACCAAAATGACACAAAATAAGACAACTTTGCTTCATTTTGCTACGAACACAACGCCCACCAAAAATTATTGTCAAAATTATAAATCAAGGGGCAGTAAGCAAAGTACCGGATCAACCGCATCAAGTTCCAGGAATCAGCACTTCTTCATCAATTGATAACAGGTTTACCTGATCAAAAGAGAGTTCATAGGATCAGAACCAACAAAGAAAAAAAAAGATTTGACAAGTAAGGATTTTAACTAGGGATGCATAAATTCCTCATTCACCATGACGTAATCAAATCGCATACCATAAAGAAAAACAAATGCTTAGATGAATAGGCAAAAAGAAGCCCACATTGTCGTCCTCACATCAAAAGACCGAAGGGGTTGAGAAACCCAAAACAGAAAAGGAGGAGAAAACGAAAGCTTTCTCGATTAGTGCAGAGAAATCGATCAACCAACAGAGAAACATTGAACCATCAAACGAATAACTGTACCAGCTCCTTACCACGAAAGAAGAGAGTTCAAACGCTGAGCGAGCTCTCAAGGAGACTCCTCAGCTCCTTCCCACGAAACCCAACGTTCAAGAACCAATATGACCCAACACCCAAAAAAGAAGAGAAAGGAAGAGAAAGAGTAAAGCCTGCCGCACAAGCAGGAGCGAAAAACAGAGCTCACCAAAGCTAACAAAAGATTCCAATTCCTGAGGCCTGTAAGAAAAAAAGCAAAACTATAGCACAGCAACTTTCACTGTTCGTGGTCGCAAATCTCAACAACACTGCTGGGTCAGATCTCTCTCTCTCTCTCTCTCTCTCTCTCTCTCTCTCTTTCTAAAGCACACTCACACTCCCTCGCTCTACTCATTACTGCTCGCTGCTCGCTCTTAAAGCTGCAATCTTTTTTAATGGGGATTTTTATATTGGGCGAGATAAAGAAAATTCGTTCTGGGCTTGCCGAGAAAACAAGGGAAAATCCGAGTGTTGCGCCATGACTGTCGTTTTGCGAGTTCTCGGGAGAGAGAGGGCGAAATGACGAGCCTCGCCATGTCGAGAAAGAGGCCTTCGACCCTTGCTGTCTTTTGTCGTGTCTCTGTCCGACGAATGTTTGACCGCTTTCATCGTAAATGCGCAGATCACGATATTGTACGGGAATCGCCAAAATCGAAAAGAACAGGGTATTTGGACAACATAGACAACGAAATAAAATATTTATGGATTATTGATTTGCCAAAAAGACAAATTATGAGATTCTTCGTATCCCCATTTGGGGAGGTACAAAACAGATGGCTCGAATCGAAAACCATCCAAATCGGACGAAACTAATTGATTGGGTCTAGTTCTCGAGAATGTCGATTCGATTCTAGATTCCTAAAAGTGAAAATCGATGTTCAAACGGTTCGATTCCCAGTTCAAAGAGGGAACATGATCGAATCGCTTTCATAAATTTTATTATTATTTTTTTAAAAAATAAAAGTAATCATTTTATATTTCTTTATAAGATGTAGCATTAAATAGTGAAAAAAAATTATGGATTTCATTGAATCGGATCAAAAACCAATCACTCTTATCCATATTTCTATATTACAAAGCAAAATTTTGACCAAAAATAATACTATAAAGCAAATTCTCTATTACTTTCAACTTCAAGCTTTCATCTAAAAAAATTTCAATAAGTGAAAATGATTGGTTAAAAGCGTTCATATAAAAGTTGCACAATCAAATAAACATGGTAAATGTGAAATTTAAATTCAGTCGCCATCAATCTCGTTAATTTATGTTAATTTCCTAAAACAGTCAAGTTTATTTCTCTATTAATTGATCTTTTGCTTTTTTTTTTTTGTAACGCTCATCTGTGCTTGCCTATTTTGCTTTCTCTTATGTATTATCTCACTTCTAATTATGTAAAGGAAAAGGAAGTTCTTTTTTTTTTTTTTTATAAATGAAACCTTCCTTTTATTTTCCTCAACACTCTCACTTCCCATATAAATTGTAAAAATAGAAAAAAGATTCACAGATAGCAAAGTCAAATCTGCACCAGACTAGCACTAATTTAATTAGTGTAACGTTAATGACTACTGAGGAGAAAAATGAAGAAAACAATTTAGGAAAAATTTACGATTCTCCAATGTTTTTATTGCTAGGAAAAAAAAGGAAAAAAATCTATTTTATTGCCTCATGTTATGCACAACAATGCTTCAAAAATTGAATTATTCCAAATAAAATACAAAATGATTCGTTTCATGGAAAAAAAATAACATTGATTCGGTTATGGAGGAGGCTTTTTTTACAATCAGACAAAATATGCATTTTGAATTTTCACGCAATTTATCGATCAAAGTTAGACAAAGTCACTAGGTAAAAAAAAGGTCATGAGGATCGATCCAACCATCAACCACATGACTACAATCAATCGATCCTCCTAAAACACGAATGTAGTAAAAAAGAATATAAAAGACAGAGAATAGAAAATACTAATCGCGCTTAAAGAGCATGAAATTAATTATTTAATCCTCCTGAATAAGAAATAAGAATCATTAAGGGACAAAAAGGGAAAAGGAAGAAGAAGAGGAAGCATCGCCCATCATTTCAAAGCTGAAAAAGGTCATAAAGGCGTAGTTTTCGATTGCTTCCACCATAATTCATCTTTTTTTTTAGTTTCATCTCATCAATAAACAGTAAAAAGAAGGGAAGGTAGAAACAGATTAGGGACAAAGACAATCACCTTCGCTCCCGAGCATTAGCTTCGCACTCTCATTGCTCGTCGAGCACTTGATGCACTAAAAAAATGATATTTCGTGTGTATATTATCAAAATCAACAATGATGTGTGATTTATAAATATACAATCTCTTGGATTTTTTTATTTTCAATAAATGCCACATATCTGGCTGAAATCTCTCCCTTTTTATAGCCGTTGTGGGGGAGGGGGATACATGGGTATGTGTTGTTTTTGCAAATCACGAGAGCTGTCGCTAATGATTGATGATTTTCGATGGCTTCCAAGTAAATGCTCCTGCGGAAATCTTGGCGCTGACATTGAAGGGGCGGTAAGGTCAAATTGTGTTGAGAATGACGTGACAGGTGTCGCCATCGTGGAACAGAAGAATTCTGGTGGGGCCCCATTAGGGCATGATGGACGGCCTTCGGTTTCTTGATCTCGTCCACGGCCAATTGGGGGACGTCTCTCCGTACAACTCGGACCGCGTAACATCATGCTTTCACTGACTGTTTGGAATAATTATTTTTTCTGTTTATGACAGTTGAGCTTCATGACGCATAATTGAAATTGAGTTGGGTGCCACTCTCGTAGCTTATTTATTTATTTCTTTTTGCTTCTTTCTTTTTATTTTTTATGCAATTTAATTATGTGACTTTCCCAATTTATGTATCCTAATCTTTTCCCAACCAATGTAACACCAGTAGAGGGTCTAATGGATTGGGAACAACCCTTACAATTCTCAAGTAAGGGCCATCTAAAAGAAAGATCAATGAACATGGCATGATTAATATTAACAATAATAGGTGCGGGCAGTTTATTCCTGCCTAAGGGTAAGCAACACCTCAACAAATGTTACAACTCCTAGTCATTAACAGTGGCAAGCGAAGTGAAGGTTGCCTGCCGCCACCAGTGAGGACCTCCAACCCTACCATTAGATATCGGATTATTCCTCACGAGGGTCCTTAAGCCCTTCCTGGTGTTTGAATAGGGTTGGCATGCTAGCCCATGTGCTCTCACCATTTTTCTTAGGATGGCGCCTCATATCCAAATTTCATCAAGTGAATGACATTATGTCAATGATTTGAAGGTGTTAATGATGAAAGGATTTGCTTGAGCAATTTAGGATAGTTGAAGGGTTACACTACATAAAAGTAGTAAGAAGGCCAAATTGCACTACTTAGAGGTTTAGAATTATAATTGACCTTTCTATAACAGGCCATATGTTCCTTGTAAATTATGAACATTACTTTCGCACAAACTAATTAAAAATAAATGTGAGTGATATTTATGTTTGTAATTCACCAATCATAATGGTGTTTGAAAATTAGTCTCCTTTAACTAAAGCTAAGGAAAACGTAATCCTTTTCTACGACCATCCACCTGCTTTTCCTAGATTAAAACTGTCCGTGTCGTGCAATATGAGTAGACATAACATTTTTACCACTCAACGCTGAAACATAACTGGATACAAAAAGTTTTTGCTTCTTACACCCACACATGCGAGGGACTCTAATCGCACTTTATGTAAGGGGCGAAACTTCCAACATGTCCAATAAAGTATTGACTTATATGGTAAGCAAGTTTGCTCCTAAGTAAAATTCTGAATGCACTTGTCTTGAGATCGGCCAAGATGGTGGGCCAATTAAGGTGTGCGAAATTGACTTGGGCACCACCTGACTACCATACTAAAAAGGAACTCACAACATGTTTGGTTTGATTTGGCTTGGCTCCCCACCATTATCGCCCTCCGCCTCATGCAATCAAGCCAAACCTCCAAAATACTTTATTTAAGATTACATTGTTGCAAGTCAGGAAAAAAACTGTATAGTTGATGGGTGCATTTGTTTTGTTGAAAAATAATGTTTTAGAAATTTTCTTCTTAACATTGATCTTTTATATTGCTTTTAGAAATTGAGTGAATAAAACGAATTGTCCATTGGTAACGACTTATGTTTATATATTTATTGATAGCAAATATTTTTTTCTTAATTATCTTTTAGTAATATAAACAATTAAAGTGAGAAAAATATTTCCCAAATTGTCACAAACATAAGCAATTTGTTTCATTGGGTAATCCTATAAACCCGGAACTTCCAAGTGGAAGTAATAATCCAAGAGAAAATGCAGCAACTCCAAGGCCAGACCAAAGTCAAGGGAGATGGTCTAACCTAAAGGCATAAAGGCTGATTTTCCTGACACATTTACATTCTTTATCTTAATTAAAGAACTTACTTTACCCTTTATCTTGATTAAACAACTTAGCGATTCAGATAAATAACATATTATAATTATCGGCGTGGTGGTGCAGGTTGGTCACTGACCAAAACCCTGTCATGCCGCACACCATCATTTTCTTTATTTATTTTACGGTGGAGATTAAGGACTATTTTACATAATACTCGTTTAGAATATAGTTTGAAAACAGATTCCGAAAATAGGGGGATAAATAAGAAAATGAAAATTTTCGGGGGTAATCAGTTGGGGACCTATTTAGTTATCGACGGAAGAAAAGGCCAAAAAAGAGAAGGAGCGAAATTAATAGTTTTGGCTTCTGTCTACATTAACAAAAATCTTTTAGTAACAATAATACTGATAATGTTGATGATGATAATAATAAAAATGATAAGTGTATTGAAAGTTCTAAAATTTATCGTGAAAGTACAACTAAGTTCAATTTTTTTTTTGAAAAATCGAAATCAAATTCTAAAACTAGTCACACAATTCCAATTGAATCTTAAAATTTTAAAAAAGCGAACTCAAATCCTAAAATTTATTAACATTGCTTGTTTTATAAAGTTAGACCATTAAAAAAAGATTTTATTGCATGAACTAGATAAGATTTAGGATGTGATTACATTTTATTTTTAAAATTTAATTGACTTTAGTGATAATTTTTAAGATTTGATTTTATTTTTTGAAAATTGTAAGATTTAATTGTACATTTGTGATAATACTTATTCATAATAAAGAAAGAAGCATTGTGGGCAAAACCAAAAATGTAGATAAGAGAGGGGGGATGGAAATTCCAGTTGGGGGTGAAATGATGACGTCAGGTGAAAGGCAGTGCAACCTTGAGACAAAGAATAGTGGGTCAAGCCACATGTTGCACGAGAGCCATCACCAAGTTCACAGCTCAAGAATGCTAGTCTAATCATTCTCCTCGCCAGGCCTCTTTCTTATGTTATTCTTCCCTCTTATAACGAATTTCTGTAATGGTATGCTAAATCAATCCATTCAAGCTTAACGCTCCATTTATTTCGTTAAAAATAAATTTTTTTAAATAATCGCTTTGATCGCTTGAAATTATTAATAAATGGAAAATATTTTCATAATTGATGACAATTTATATTTAAACATCTTTGTAAACGATGTAAATTTTTTTGTTTATTCATTTTTGTAAAGTATGCAGGACGATCATTTTTAGGGAAAATTTTCCAAAAAATTTATTTTCCATCAAATAAAAACATTTTCCTTAAAGTGAATGTTTGTATCGCATAAAATAATTATTCAATGAAACATATTTTCATTATTAATCACGATTTATGTCTAAATATTTTCGTGAGCAATGAAAATATTTTTTCGTTCATTCATTTTTGTAAGTGATACAAGAAATCACTTTTATGAATTTTTTTTCAAGTCATTCATTTTTTGAAAAACAAACGGAGTTACCGCAATTATCGATTACTTTGACTGAAATGGCTTTTGCACTTGAACACATGTTCCTACACCATCTGATCAAAACACATATGAATATATTCTCTCATCATTGAAATTGTTTGGAGATGTGTTCCAAAATTATCTCCCCTTTTTATGAAAACAAAAACCTTAGCATTAACTGATTTATCCTTCAGGTACCCGCGTGTATCAAAAATACATAGAGCCACTTGCGTTTATGACAAAGAAAGTCAATAGAAAGCAGATTTAAGCATGAAAGCAAATACACTTGTACAAGATTTGCTAAGCACTGAAATTTGTAAAGGCAACTTTACAACACCCGACCGCACGAGCAGCGAGCTGACGCACCGCGCCAACCCTGGAGTTTCCGTTAATAGTTCTCGCGAGAAGTTCTGATGTTATGCTCAATCAACTAGTCATTGTGTCCATCTGTCTTCCCTTGGAAATCTCGTGAAAATTCCACGAAAATCACATGAGTAAACTCTCCCAAACCTAGCCAGTCAATTGGATTTTTCTGTATGGGGTCAGTTTGGATCGCATCTTTTCCATCGATTTCAGGACGGCTCCAGTCCACGAATTGCTGTTGCAAGATACTTGGATGTCCTTATCTTATGTACATGAGCAGGGACTTCAAATATGGAATTCCAGTAGTCGCGAAATCTATTTATGGAAAGTCCAGGTTGATCCCGTACGCGTCGGTTCGCTACTTCTATCACATGTTTCTACAAGTTGCCCATACAAAATTCGGAACTTGGCGAATCCTTCCTTGTATAACTGTAGAACCGACGGCCAGTACTTGTTTCTGCAGAGTAACTTCCGTTCGTCTTGTGACATTCTTAAACATAAGTTTCTACCACACATTCTAGTTAGATACATAATAAATCTCGTAATCGTCAGGATATTTTAGGATGTTTTTCCATCGATCTCCCTCTTCGTTATGATGACAAAATACGTACGTGCCCTTGATAGATAAGTGAATTATCTTCGTGCGCAGGTTTCCAGTTCGCTGACCCATGAAAGACAGAACCAGAATCCTATAGAATCAAGATGAAGGCTTGCTTTCACATGCTTTTAACAACAAAAAATTTATCTAAGGACTTGAAAAAAACTCCCCACTTGCTTCATGATTAATCCCTTGTTTGTCACATGGAGGATGAATTAAACGCAAAAAGCAGAAAGAGACAGCATATAAGTGAGATTCATCAAAGGCATATACAACCGCCTCTTTAAGGTTGAATTGAACTTCTCTCGCTCGCACACATTCCTCCTGTTGTCTCTGAATCCTGGAACTATATTGCATCAGCTGGTGGTTCAAAGCGGCAGATTCAGAGCTGAAAAATCTCTTTCGGTTATTCATCTGCTTCCCTTTAGGGTAGATGAAATCCCCATAGGTTCCAACACCAACTTCTACTTTATTCTGAAGCACCTTAGTTCTCCAGAGTTAGCTTCAAGCTTCTCATTCGAAGTTTCCCATGATCTCTAACACGGTTTCCATCGTGCCTACGAGTTACCTCGATCTCATCCGTAGTTTCAGTGGGTCCAACAAGTGTGAAGAAGCACCAAGAACCTACTTCTGCATTTCAGCTCCTACTTCATCTTTCTTTAATTCTTCCTACAGTCTAGTCATATAATTCAGCCCAAAATTCTCCTTTAGTGAGGGTTCATCTTCCTTCTTTCTTGCATTTTCTCTCACTCTAATTTTTTGAGTTTCTCATGTAAGAGTTTTCCTAATATGGACTACATTAATTGATATTGTAATTTACTGTTTTTTACGGCTACCGTAAAACAGGGCTGGTCTAAGGTGAGATAGAATAAAGTAGAAGTTGGAAACTCAGTCCACACTAGCCAGCCCCATATTAGACTAATTAAGAAACCTTCTATCTCACCTTAGACCAGCCTTGTTTTACGGTAGCTGTAAAAAACAGTAAATTACAATATCAATTAATATAGTCCATATTAGGAAAACTCTTACATTCTCCCACTTGGACTATATTAATTGAAATCGTACCTTATGCGTGCACATTGGTCCAAAGATAATTCTTAATAGTCAATCCTATCCCATAAAGTCTCAAACACCGAATCATGGCAGTAATTGCATGTATACACACAGAGCCTTCCATGGTCACGAATGTTCTCAACTTTATTGATATGAATTCAATATGGTAGTGTGTCAAATGAATAACATCTCTCATAGAGAGATCCCATTTGTCAGTCACCATTCTCTTACCTCAGGTGTCACAAAAAACTTGTGCTACTAGAGAATGCTTTATGGTTCCAATGAACCCATATATGTCTTGTCCTTATGGTTAACCTTTCTTTATGTATCACAAGATATATACACAAGGCTAACTACTAGATGCCCGGATGCCCCTAGCCTTCACTCAAGGTTTATACAATCCCTTGAGACTTTATCAATATGTATTCAACATCTCAGCCATCTTTTTCATACGAGTTTGCATAGACTCCCTTACTGAAAGTCTAAAAGCTGTATCCTCATCTTCATCAAAAACAGTTAAAGACACTGCTTTATCTTTCCATTTGACTTGCATCAACACAAACTCTACCTCATTTAAAGTATCCTTCATGCTTCTTTTGGGCCAAAAAGCCATCGTCACACGTTTTCTTCAGTGCTCTTACTCCTTTTAGCTTCAAATTCTCGAGATAAGGGATCCATGAAGGGAAGATCCCTCTATGCCTTCTTTCTAACCTCATGAGATTGTGAGTGAGATCCAAACGGGATAGACTGATAATATTTCGTAATCCCTAAATCAAATTGAGCCAACAGAGCCAACCCTCTTAATCTCTCTTTCTTGTTTTGTCTTGAGTTCTTGATATATGGCCTCTTCCAAAAGGAATTACCACGTGGTCCTAAGTTTCAGAGGCATGGATATCCGCAACAATTTCCTAGTCATCTCTATGTAGCTTTAGATTAGAAAGGAATATACACTTTTATGGACAGCGAAGGGCTTAGGAAAAGAGAGCAAATATGGCCAGCGCTTATGAGGGCGATTGAGGAATTGTGCATTGCGATCATCATTCTCTCCAAAGGCTACGCTTCCTCCTGGTGGTGTTTGGAAGAGGTGGCAACGATCATGGAGTGCAAGGCACATAAGGAGCTGATTGCATTGCCGGTGTTTTACAAAGTGGAATCAAGAGAAATGAGAGAGGGGAGAGAGGCTTATGGGAGAGCTATGGCTAAGCATGAGTCCAATTTTGGGAAGGATTCGGAGAAAGTGAAAAGATGGAAGAAACTCTTTTTTGACGCCGGTAACTTGTCTGGGTGGGAATCAATGATGGGTAAGTAAGGGCGTGCATGTTTTCACTTCTTTTTTTTTTGTTTAAGAACATATTTTTTGTTTTTTTGTTCCCGGAAACAAAAAAAAAATAGAAACGCGTTTGTTTGCGTTTTTGTTCAAAATCTATATTTTTGTTCCCGGAACAAAAAAAGAACGGAAATGAGAAACAAAAAAAAGTTGTTTTTTGTTCCAAAAATACTTTTGAAAAAACACTTCTCTCTTCTTTTCTTCTTCTTTTTTCTTTGGATGGTCGCCGGCCTCGGCCATGGCTGGCGACCGGCCGTCGAGGGCCGGCGACGCCATCGAGGGTCGGCGACCTCGCCGGAGCATCGTCGGCCCCCGGCGAGGCGAAGCTCGCCTAGCCAAGGCGAGGTCGAGCCTCGCCTACGCCAGCCACGCTCGGCCTCGCCGGATTTGGGCGAGCCCGAGCTTGCCTAGCCAAGGTGAGGTAGAGCCTCGCCCAACCACGGCGAGGCTCGGCCTCACCGGGGGCCAGCAAACCTCGCCGTGGCTGGGCGAGGCTGCCGGCCAAAAGAAGAAAAAAAGAAAAAAAAAAAAGGAAAAAATGAAAAATAAAATAAAAATATTAAAAATTAAAAGAAACAAAAAAAGAATATAAATTTACCAAACGTGTTTCTATTCATTTTTTATTCCCGAACAAGTTTACCAAACACATCTTTCTGATCAAAAATTGTTCTCTGGAAGAGAAATAATTTTTTTTTTTTGTTCTCTGGAACAATTTTTGAACAGAAATATTACCAAACGCACCCTAAATAGTTGACTTGACGCACTGCTTTGCCATAGTCATCTGGTGATTGTTTGTTCATACGTTAAATCCCATGTAGATAAATTACTGCTAAAAAACTGAGAGATATTGTTAAATCGGTCTTTTTAATTGAAGATACAAAGTGGATGTATGCTCGATAGCAGACACAAAAGTGGAATAACCAAAATTTCCAGTTAGTAGATTGTATAAATTCGATTCTTGCTGTGTAGATAATGAGAAATTTTTGTCTTAGATAAATAGTCTAGTTTCATGATACCCGAGTCATTTTTGTCTTCAGGCGCAGGTTCACCCAAATGTGTTAATTTCTTTTCATTTTATTATTTGCTAACCTTCTTATGTTATTTTCCTTATGACGTTAGAGGTTGAATTCCTGCCATGGCTTTGAAACTGTAAAACACGTCTCTCTTTCTTTCGAGTGCTCATCAGAGATGAAGCAGAACTCATACGATGCATCGTAAAGCAATTATCAAGTCATCTAGAGCGACCACCCTTATATTTTGCTGTGAAGCAGAGCTCATACAATGCATCGTAAAGCAATTATCAATTCATCTAGAGCGAACACCCTTATATTTTGCTAAGTATCCGGTTGGAATAGATTCTTGAGTTGAAGAACTGATATCATTGTCGCAAAATGACTCAAATGATGATGTTCTCATGATAGGCATAGAGGGACCTGGAGGCACAGGAAAGACGACGGTTGCTAAAGCGATAGATAATGCTATTGAGAGACATTTTCAGTGATCTAGTTTTTTAAAGTGAGTGAGAGAAACATTTTGGACAATTTTCCCTGTAAAATCTCACAAGGCTTCTTTTAAACATTTATTAATTGCAAAATCTTGAGCATATGAGTCTTTAAGGCTGCTTGAATTTTGTCATGTTTTCAAAGAAATTTAAGGATGTAATCGATTCTAATGATAATCCGAGATTCTTATATTTATATTGGCTAGAATTTAGTGGGTGCAATCTATCAAAAGTAGAGTTCCTTGAGAGTTCTTCCAATTTTCCCAAATTGGCATACTTGGATCTTTCCAATGACAAATTTACTCATTTGCCGACATGCATTGACAAATGCCGTAATTTGGGAGAGTTGTATGTGGATCACTGCAGGCAGCTTCAAGAGATTCCTCAGCTTCCACCACATGTGCATATCCTATCGACACAGAGATGCAAATCTCTACAAAGATTCCCAGATTCGTCGAGTCTCTCCTCCAATGAACTTCTCGTTGACTTAACTTGCTGTGAATTATTCCACAGAGGGGCAAATACGACTGATATGTTATTATCGCTCAATGTGGGGCGAATACGACTGATATGTTATTCTCACTCAAGGTTACTCTCTCTCTCTCTCTCTCTCTCTCTCTCTCTCTCTCTCTCTCTCTCTCTCTAACTATGAATGCTTGATAGCTCCCGAAGATGAGAAAAGTGAAAATTCTCTTGATGGGAAGAGAGATGCTAGAATGGTTTATCTTTTATGGTTCCCTAGGACTTGTACAACAAGTTCTTAGGACTAGCACTTTGTGTTATTCTTGGCTAGAAGGAACGAAAAGCGGTTGATGTCATATGTCTCATCGTAATTCTTGTTAATGGGTATTTAACGAAGTGAAACATTTTGATTCGATGGAATCCGATCATGTGTGGATTGAGTATCTGTTGTGCAATATGCTGCATATGAAAAGGGAGCTTCTGCGAGACGATTGGAGCCAATTCCAAATTGGCCTCTAATTATTTGGAGGAAGATTGAAGAAGTGTGGATTCCATCTAATATGCAAGCAAACGAGGATGATGTGAGGGTTGTGATCCCACACTAAGCGCAGATAGAAACATATTGGTTGGTCTTTAGAGGAAAATGATCGGATAGACGCCGAGGAAGAGGATAGTTCAAGTGAAACAGATGATGAACTTTTCGAAGCAAACGGGTGGGACCCTCTCAACCAAAGAAATCGGTGGTGGATAGAAGCAAACTGTCGAGTTGGTCTCCACTTGGCTTTGATACTTGGGGAGGCAATATCTTGATTCTGATGCCTCTTGGTCTTCCCCTCAAATCAAATTCAAAATCATTATGAGACACAGGTATCGCGTCATGGTGTTGAAATGGTTGAAGAAACTTTCTTTTTTCCCTCTCTTTCTTTTATGATTTGTGATGCAGAGTGCATTAATACAAAATTCAGTGGATTCCACGTTGCTTCGTGAAACTTATGACATAAATCCGTCACCTTTCTTCATCCAATCAGTGATGCCAATATTTCACACTAGAAAATTATGAGATATTAAGTTTTGCTCAATCTAATGTGTGATCCTTGTCTTTAGGAAAGTATTGATCTCATCATATCAAAAGATCAAAAGGTCTCCATGGGGAAGAGTAGTCGATTTCTCTGTTGTTACTGGCCAAGTTGCTTTTTCTCCCACTTCCTTCAACATTAATTAGACATGTTAACTTCATGTGATCGTCGCGTCACAGCATCTCACCGTGTTCGTGTCAATTCTCAAGCAGTTTGGAGCGGCAGAAAACTTGTACACTGAAAGACAACTTCAAACAAATCTGAAGCAGCAACGTCATGCACTAATCCCTCTAGTGAAACAGTTTTCCGTCCGACCGAACCAACATTGTTATGATTATCTCAGTTCTTGTATGATCTCTCGCATCGTTCTCTCTACCTCTTCAGCAATGCCCAGAATTGAATCATCTCCAATCCCGTCGAAATCGAAGAGCTAGAGAGACGTGGATTATCATGAAATATAGCCACCGACTAGCATGAGGATAGCAGCATAATCTTGTAAGAGGAGTATATTCCTAGGACCAAAAAGTTTCTGATTCAGTTCATTCTTTTCTAGCTAATATTGACTTTGGTAGCAATAAAATCTATTGAATTATTAAAAATAAGAAAATATACAAACATGATGGGTTTTTTATTTGATGGGCCAAGTCAAGCCCGTTCACTTATGTTGGGCTAAAATCCAGCTTGTAAATAAAGGGCCATAAGAGAGTGCAATTACTGTTGTGTAAATATATAAAAAAAAAAAAAAGGGAGAACGTTGAGAATATACTGTGAAAAACACATAACGTATGTTTCTTTCTCCTTGGACAACAATGTTTTCTCCCTTGACAAATGGACTTTTAGGGTCTCAATTCATTCTTCTGAAACTGTAACGGTACTTAATCTGTGGCAAATAAGGTATGTCCATTTTTATGATATATCTTTTGATTGGTGTTATATGTTTTCCCAAGCACGTTTTCGCGTTGGTTTTCGGTATTTGTTCGTTCAAGTATCGGTTCATTTCCAGGAATCTGTTTCCAACAAAACCAAAAAGAAGAAGAAGAAGAAGAAAGTAGTTAGCTATCGACTTGGAGAAAATATTGGGTGGGGCACGTACACTATCCAGGCAAAATTGCAATGCCCGGTCATCTCCACATCAGATGCAAATCTGAACTCTTCTGTCCTCTCGAATGATGCCGCATAAAAGCGTCATCCTCACTACTACCGGTCCCAAGCCAAGACGCCGTTGACTCATCAGTCTCTCTCTCTCTCTCTCTCTCTCTCTCTCTCTCTCTCTCCTGACTAACAATGCCTTCTTCAATGGCGCTGCTGATCCTCCATCGCAACTTCCATTGTCGAGCCTCCTCGCTCCTCTAGGTGAGACTCTTGTCCCATTCGCCGAAGGAGGCAGGGGCTCCAAAATGACAAACTTTAAAGTCGGAGCCCACGAAAAAATACTAGTGGCGAACCGAGACTGGAATGATGACTATTAAAGAATTTCCTGCATAAGTTGAAAATCTTCTCTCTATAAAGCAAATACATTTGCAGAAACCTCGCAAAGCTCCCTCAAGGGTTTATAAGTTGCAAAATCTCCAGCATTTGAGTCTTCAAGGCTGCTCCAATTTTGTCATGTTTCTAAAGAACTTGGAGGATTCAACTGATCCTAATGAAAATTTGAGGTTCTCAAATCTAAAGAACTTAATGACTACAATCTCTCAGAAATAGAGTTCCTTGAGAGTTCTTCTAATTTTCCCAAATTAGCTCATCTAAATATATCCAAAAACAAGTTTACTCATCTTCCAACATGCATCAACATATACCATGATTTGGAACACTTGTCCGTGGATGGATGTAAGCAACTAGAAGACATTCCTTAGCTTCTACCAAACGTGCATATCCTAATGGCAAAGAGTCGTAGATCTCTACAAGAATTTGCTGATTTGCTCATCGAATCCCTTTTTATTTTGATCCAATTAATGAAGAAATTATCAAATCCAATTTTTAAGCAAAATAAAGCTTGATCATAATTAAATGAGAGAAGAAAGACAGTTGATACCACCTTCTGTAGTTGGATCAATTCTTCGATCGGGCATGAAATAACATTTCGTGCTATCTCAAATAATGTCATGTGTACTTGGCAAGTTCCATGAATAGCCACGAGTTTAAGCATGTAGTTGACAATTCTTTAAAAAAAAAAAAAACCTATCTGTCAACTTTTTTCGCAATAAAAATGAAAAAGAAATTAAAGTAAAATTGTGAAGAGGCACAACTACTTTATATAAAATTGTTTGCTTTAGAAGAATTTTATGATATCATTAACAGATTATATGTGATTATATTTTGATATAATTATTCCATTAATTTTGTAACTTATTAATTTTTAATATATTTTGAATTACTAATCCAGCCTAAAGCATAGGAATTCATGCCAATTGATTACACCTTTTTTTTTTATGGCATTTACACGATTTAACATATTATCAATGTGCTCCCAATCATTGTGATCCATCCTCTGAAAATCACGCTTCATTAGCCCAAGTCACTAAAATTCACGCTACAACTGCAGCTCTTACTTTTGAAGAGGTGCAGAAAGCTACTTTTCAATTAGGAGCATCCAAGGCTCCGGGCCCAGATGGACTTAATGGCTTGTTCTATCAGACACACTGGGATATCATTAAATCTGATCTTTTTGCAGCAGTCAGTAATTTTTTTAGTATTGGTGTTATGCCCACAGCTCTAAACAAGACTCTGATAGCTTTGATTCCAAAAGTGCCTCATCCAGAAAGTCTGGAACAGTATCGCCCAATCAGTTTGTGCAATTATGCTTATAAGGTTATTTCTAAAGTTATTGCCAATCGGTTAAAACCTCTCCTACCGGACCTTATCTCTAAAGAACAATCTGCATTTGGGGGGGGGGGGGCGATTCAGGACAATATTTTACTTGTCCAGAAGTTCTACACCAGCTGAGAATAAAGAAAGGAAGGCGTACCTATCAAGCAGTTCTGAAAGTAGACATGAGAAAGCGTATGACAGGGTGGAATGAGATTTTCTTCAGGATTATCTTCTTAGATTGGGATTTCACTCTCTATGGGTTGGGTGGATTATGCAATGTATCTCAACTCAATCGTCCTATGTTAAACTGAATGGACAACATCTTCGCTATTTTCACCCTACCAGAGGTCTTAGACAGGGTGATCCTCTCTCCCCCTATCTTTTTATTCTGATGGCTAACCTTTTATCTACCCTTATTAAGAAAGCTGTTGAAATGGAACACCTTAAAGGAATTAAAATGAACAGGTGGTGCCCTTCTTTATCGCACCTGTTTTTTGCTGATGATGCCATTTTCTTTCTTGATGGTACTGTAAATGAATGTCAGAATCTCTTGAATATTTTACAGCGGTATTGTCTAGCAACAGGGCAGAAAATTAATAGAAATAAATCTGGCATCTACTTTGGAAAAGACTGCCCAGTTATTTTGCAACAAAATTTGGCTTCTGAACTGCATGTTCCTATTCTGAATAAATCTGGGAGATATTTAGGGATACCATCTGATTGGGGGCGTTCTAAGAAGGACATGTTCTCGTGGATAATGGGAAGAGTTCATTCCAAGTTGGAAAGCTGGAAAGCTAATCTGATTTCCAAGGGTGGGAAGGAGATTCTTTTGAAAAATGTCATCCAGGCTATTCCTCAATACGCAATGTCTATCTTCAAGATACCTGTGTCTATTTGCAGGTCTATAGAGAAAAGTATAGCCAGATTTTGGTGGCAGAATGACAACAATAAAGCAGGAATTCATTGGCGGAAGTGGGACGTTTTGAAGACAAGCAAAGCAGATGGTGGTTTAGGTTTTAGAGACCTTCAGAATTTTAATAAAGCAATGTTGGCTAAGCGGTTTGGCGTTTATTCAATCAGCCTTTATCTCTCTGTAGTAAGGTTTTTAAGGGTCTCTATTTCCATTCTAGATCTATTTTCCATGCAGACAGAGGCTCTCGACCCTCCTGGGGCTGGTAGAGTCTTCTACTTGGTCGGGATGCCATCCTACCCAACATACGTTGGTCTGTAGGTGATGGACAATCTATTAGAATTCGTGGCAATAAATGGCTCCCATTTGGTATCCTAGGTGGCCCTGTAGCCTGTGAAGAACCTGTTTGGGTGGCTGATCTTATTGATTCGTCCACCAATTCCTGGAATGTCAATCTCCTACATAGGTTCTTTGACAATCAGGTAATTGAATAGATCACTGCTATCCCTTTGCGACCAAATTCCGCCACTGATTAGCTTGTTTGGACCGCTACCAAAGATGGCAATTTTACAGTTAAATATGCTTATCATTCGTTCAAAGCAACAACAACACATCATAATATAGGTACGATTGCCTCTTCTTATCAGAACCCAGGTTGGTTATGGAAACAAATCTAGAAGATGTACTCTCCCCCAAAGATTAGAGTGTTTTTATGGTCGCTTTGTCAGAATGCTTTAGCTACAAGGTTTAATCTATATCAGCGACATATAATTGATAACCCCTGTTGTCTTCTCTGTGATCGGAATCAACCGGAAACCCTAGAGCATTTGTTCCTATTATGTCCATGGACTACAAATGTCTGGTCGCACCCCAGCTTAAACATCAAGATTTCACCTATGCAAATTTCTAGAATAGATGAATGGATTGTACAGCAAGTACAAGTTCAAAACTCCTTACCTCGCTTGGCGACTCTTGCCTCTGTTTTCTGGCAGATCTGGCGCGCTCGCAACGGCTACATCTTTCGCCATGAAAATCTTCAACCATCTCGGGTAGCAGAGGCTGCTCTGGCTGGAGCTCAAGTGGCTCACCTTACAGTTTCTTCTCTGACGAGTAAAGGCCGCTCGCTTCAGTGCAGGGGATCTCTTTGGCAGCCTCCCGATCCGGGTAAATTGAAAATTAATATAGATGGATCGTACAAATTAGAATCCAGCAAAGGAACTACGGCGTGTGTATGCAGGGATCATCACAGACGCTTACCGATGGTATTTCGAAGCATTTTCCTGCAACTTCTGCACTACAAGCCGAGATCCAAGCAGTATCTTTAACTCTACAGCATCTGCAACGTCGTGGCTTAACAGCAGCCCCGCTCCTTCTTGAATTAGACAGCCACCTCGTGGTCGACATATTGCATCGCCGCTGCAAGCCGCCATGGGAGGATCGGGCTCTTTTCCTTGAAGCTGCCTCCCTGCTTTCACATTTCCCTAATCTATCACTAGGGCACTGTCGAAGGGAAGCCAACGCCGCTACTGATTGGGCCGCCAAGGCCCACGACCATTCTTCTTTATTTCAGAATTGGGCTGTTTTTCCCCCGTTTTACTTAGTTGATCTAATTTGTGCGGATGCTTTAGCTGCTGGTTGTACTGGTTTTTCTTCTCCAGTATAGTTTATCGTTTTCTGACCAAAAAAAAAAAAAAAAAAAAACCTCGTTAGCCATTGTTTCGGTCATGCTGTTGTCGGCCACATTGCCAGGTCACCGATGCCCTACTGAGACGGTTGTTGATTGAACCTTATGTAGGCTTGCTTCGCATCGGCCCCATAAGCTTATCACAATTAATTTTGCTAAAATATGGTGCACCTATTATTATAGTGACGAGGCACTATTACTATAGCTAAAATTAAGTCGCCGCTTCCACAAACTTATGGTATAACAAGATGTACTGTTCAAACAAGCAATTAACTTCTATAATTAAGGCATCTTCTATTTGCATGGGCTCGTTGTTGGCAAGAGATAATCATTTATTGATAGTTCTTTCTTCTCATCGCCATTAAGTAAATTTGACTTTAAAGATTATTTTGTTCATTACATTTTACTATTTTTTGTTGTGTGACGTTATCTTTGTTCGTTAAGGTTTCCTCCATGACATAAGTAATCCATCTATTTCAACTCAGGAAAAATTATTTGTGAAAACTCATTGACTTTTCCATTGTTAAGGTTTTAAGCTAATATTCTAAACATCGATGTACCTTGAAATAACCGAATATGAAATTAGAAAGTTCTTTGAAAAAAGTAATCCACTAACAAGTTAAAATAAAAAATATAGTGATTTGGTCAATTCATCAACAATATCTTCTAATTATTACATGTATAATGAGTTTGATTAGGTGGTGTAGAAACATTTGTTTTAGTTTTGCATAAAAAAAAAATTGTATTCTTTACTTAAAGTGGACAGGACTTGAGCAGGTCCTTAAACTGCTCCGTCTGGTCGGAAACAGCCCACGGACGTAAAATGTGGGCAATGTTAACCGCGGGGGACCGGACCACCCTGTGCAAGGATCCCCCGGCTTAGATTTCCGCGATGCCCTTCTCCTAGCGTATTAGGCTGGGTACAGAAAGATGACGAGCAGCCATGTATAATGAGTTTGATAAGGTGGTGTAGAAACATTTGTTTTAGTTTTGCATCAAAAGAAAATTGTATTCTTTACTCAAGTGGATAGAAGCACCAAGAACCTACTTCTACATTTCCGCTCATATTTCATCTTTCTTTAATTGTTCCTACAGTTTAGTCAAATAATTGAGCCCGAAATCCTCCTTTAACGAGGGGGTCATCTTCTTCCTGCCTTCTCCCTCTCATTTTCTCAGCCGTCTTTTTCATACTGGTTTGCATAGAGATTCCTTACCAGAAGTCTACAAGGTGCTTCCTCATCTTTATTAAGAACAATCAGTGACACGGCTTCATCTCTCCATCTTGTAAAGTGTTCTTCACACGTCTTTTGGGGCAAAAAGTTATCATCACGCGTTTGCTTCAGTGCTCTTTCTCCTTTTAGCGTCAACATTCTGAAGACAAGGAATCCACAAGGGAAGATTCCTCTGTGCCTTCTTTCTACCCTCATGAACAGGAGTGAGATCCAACGGGATAGGCCGATGATATTTCGTGATCCTCGAGTCAAAGCGAGCCAACTTTTCCAACCTTCTTAATTTCTCTTTTTTTGTTTTCTTTTTCCTTTTTTCTTCTACCGTTGACTGATCAGTCTACCACCACCCCCCACCCCACCCCCCGGCGACTAACAATGCCTTGTTCAATGGCGTTGTTTGATCCTCCGTCGCAACTTCCATGGTCGAGCCTCCTCGCTCCTCTAGGTGAGAGTTGTCCCATTGGCCAGATAAGGTGGTGGCTCCAAAGTGATAGACCTCATAGCCGGAGCCCACGAGAAAATACTGGTGGCGAGCAAAGGTTGGAATGATGACCAACAAATACATTTCCAGAAACCTCGCAAAGCTCCCATCAAGGGTTTATAAGTTGCAAAATCTCAGGCATTTGCGTTTTTGAGGCTGCTCCAATTTTGTCATGTTATTAAAGAGCTTCGAGGATTGAATTGATCCTAATGAAAATTCGAGATTCTCAAATTTAAATGACCTAGAATTTATTGGCTGCAATCTCTCAAAAGTAGAGTCCCTTAAGAGTTCTTCTAATTTCCCCAAATTGGCGCATCTAAATCTTTCCAAAAATGAGTTTACTCATCTTACAACATGCATCAACAAATACCATGATTTGGAACACTTGTATGTGGATGAATGCAAGCAGCTAAAAGAGATTCCTCATAGCAGATCTATACAAGAATTCCCTGATTTGCTCATCGAACCCCTTTTTATTTTGATCCAATTAATGAAGAAGTTATCAAATCCAATTTTTAAGCAAAATAAAGCTCGGTCGTAATTAATTGATAGAAGAAAGATAGTCAATACCACCTTCTGTAATTGGATCAATTCTTTGACCGGGCATGTACTTGACAATTCTTTTCACAAAAATTAAAAAAAAAAATCCTATCTGTCAACTTTTTTCACTATAAAAAAGAAAAAGACATTAAAGCAGAATTGTGAAGAGGCACAACTACTTTATCTAAAATTGTTTACTTTTGAAAAATTTAATGATATCATCAACAGATTATATGTGGTTATATTTTGATATGATTATTTCACTAATTTTGTAATTTCTTTATTTTTTTTAATCCAGCCTAAAGCATAGGAATGCACGCCAATTGATTACACGCATTATTTTTTTTTAAGCATCTACACGATTTAACATGTTATCAATGTGCTCCCAACCATTGCAACGGTGTGACCCATTCTCTGAAAATATCACGCTTCATTGGTCCAAGTCACTGAAATTCGGACTACGGCCTTGTTAGCCATTGTTTTGGTCATGCCATCGCGGATGCCCTGTCGAGACGGTCGTTGATCGAACCTTATGTAGGCTTGCTTCGCATAGGCCCCACAAGCTTATCATAATTAATTTTGCTAAAATATGTTGCAACTGTTATTATATTGATGAGGCACTATTACTATAGCTAAAATTAAGTCGGCGCTTTCCCAAATTTATGGTATAACAAAAATTGAACGTTGTAAGACGTCTTATGTCTGCACGGGCTCCTCATTGGCAAGAGATGGTCATTTATTGATGGTTCCTTCTTATCATCGCCAATAAGCAAATTTGGCTTTAAAGATTATTTTAATCATTACATTTCACTAATTTTTGTTGTGTGACATTATCTTTGTTCATTAAGGTTTCCTCCACATCATAAGCAATCTATCTATTTCAACTCAAAAAAAAATTATTTGTAAAAACTCATCGATTTCTCCGGTTTAAGCTAATATTCTTAACCTTAAAATAATTGAATATGAAATTAGAAAGTTCTTTAGAAAAAGTAATCCACTAACAAGTTAAATTAGAAAATAATATGCAGTGATTCGGTTAATTCATCAGCAATACCTTCTAATTATTATATGTATAGTGAATTTGATTAGGTGGTGAAGAAACGTGTGTTTTTTTTTTTTCTTTTTTTGAAAGAAAACTAAAGTGGATAGAAGCATCAAGAACGAGAAAAGTTTCAAAAAGTCATAAACATATTATAATTGTACCAATTTAACCTTAAACCTTTTATTGGTACCAATTTAGTTTTAAACCTTTTGATTTGGTGCAAATTCAGTCATTCCCGCTAATTTTGGCTGAATTTTGTTGACTAAGCATCGATCAGCTAACATGGCACGGCCAGTGCTGACATGAGCCTCAATGACCAGCTGGAGGAAGGAGGAGGAGAAGGAAAAAAAATAAAAAAAAATAAAATAAAAAATAAAAAATTCTAAAATATTAATATATTATTAAAAGTTGTCCACATCAACATCGAACATGTAACGTCAGGTGACCAATGCCCAAATCAGCAAAATTCGACCAAAATTAGCCGAGAAAGGACTGAATTAGCACCAACTAAAAATGTTTAGAACCAAATTGACATCAAATAAAAATGTTTAGAAATAAATTGGTATCAATAAAAGGTTTAAGACTAAATTGGTACAAATACAAAAATTTTAGGACTTTTTTGACACTTTTCCCCACCAAGAACTTACTTCTGCATTTCAGCTCCTACTTCATCTTTCTTTATTTCATCCTACGGTTTAGTCAAATAATTCAGCCCAAAGTCTACTTCAATGAGGGGGTCATCTTCTTCCTGCCTTATTCCCTCTTATTTTCCCTCACTCTAACTTTTTGAGTTTCTTAGCCATCTTATTCGTACTGGTTTGCATAGACTCCTTACCAGAAGTCCGCAAGGTGTTTCCTCATCTTTAACGAGAACAATTAGTGATACCGCTTTATCTTTCCATCTTGCAAAGTATTCTTCACACGTCTTTTGGGGCAAAAAGTCATTATCACGCGTTTGCTTCAGTGCTCTTACTCCTTTTAGCGTCAACATTCTCGAGAAAAGGGATCCACAGGGGAAGATTCCTCCATGACTTCTTTCTACCCTCATGAATGGGAATGAGATCCAACGGGATAGACCGATAATATTTCGTAATCCTATTGAGCCAACATAGCCAATCTTTTTAATTTCTCCTTTTTGCTTTGATTTTTCTTTCTTTTTCCTTTTGCCGATGGCCGGCCACCGACCATGACCGAGCTGATTGACTTTGCCAAGGCAAGGGTGAGCCCCAATTAGGGGAGCCCTCACCTAAGCAAGGCTTGCCCAAGCCAAGGCTGCCTCACCTAGCGTCACTCAAGTAAATTTGACGCTGAGCGCCAAATCTGGCTTAGGCAAGGTAGACCCTTGTTAGCCCTCCCTTGGGTGAGGGCTCCACTCATTGGGGCTCACCCTCACCTGGTTGGGCCTCGCTTGTGGCGGGTGAGGCTAACCTACCCGACCATCACTTGTGGCCGGCCATTGGTAATAAGAAGAAGAAAGGGAAAAAAGAAGAAGAAAAATTCGAAATAAAATATCAAAATATTATAAAAAATTATCCATGTCAACATCGATCATATCACTTAAGAAGGCCAGCGTCAATGTCAGTAATCGCTTATGGTGAGCCATTGTTGTTGTGGTCATGCTATTGTCGAGGCCAATTTATCACCACAACCCTAAGTCGCCGATGCCTTGCCATGATCGTCGTTGATTGAACCCTATGTAGGCTTGCTTGGCATAGGCCCCACAAGCTTATCGCAATTAGTTTAGCTAAAATATGGTGCACCTGTTATTATAGTGACAAGGCACTAGCTAAAATCAAGTCCTTGCTACCCCAGATGTATGGTATAACAACATATACTATTCAAACGAGAAAATTTTTATGGCTCGAAAACAAGCAATTAATTTCTATAAGTATTGCATCAAAAAAAGAAGAAGAAGATGGTGAGACAAAATCATAGGTATACATTAAAGTCAAAAATCAAACGTGGTAAGACATCTTCTATCTACATGGGCTCGTCATTGGCAAGAGATAGTCATTTATTGATAGTTCCTTTTTATTATTGCTATTAACAAAAATCAAGTCCTTGCTACCCCAGATGTATGGTATAACAAAAACTTTTTTTACGATACCAAAAATTTTGGGTAAATGTGTTGCGCGAATATAAGTTTGGGGTTTTAGGTGTTACAAAATTTTGGAGATATAACTTTGAGATTTTTAGTGTCACAAAAATCTAGGACAAATATATTACAGTTGATAAAGTTTTGAGATTTTTTATAACTTTTACCCAAAGTAGAAAATAATATGCAGTGATTTGGTTAATTCATCAACAATATCTTCTGATCATTATACCTATAACGAATTTGATAAGGTGGGGTAGAAACGTGTGTTGGAGACTGGAGTGGACAAAACATGCCGAAGCTTTTTCGGTAGACGTGACCAAAAGCAATCAAGGTTCTACACTAGCTTTTTGGGAAAAGTGCCAAAAAAGTCATAAACCTTTTGGTTTTGTGCGATTTGGTCCTAAACTTTTTTTTGCATACCGATTTGGTCCTAAATCTTTTTACGTTGTGCTGATTCAGTCCTTTCCGGCCAATTTTGGCCGGATTTTGCTTATTTGGACACCGGCCGGGCCGACGTGGCTCTGATCGGCCGGCGACGTGTACAAATTTTAATAATATTTTAATGTATTTTAATATTTTTTATTTTTTAAAATTATTTTCTCTTTTAATTTTTATTCTTTTCTTTATTCTTTTTCTTTTTTTTTTTTCCTTCTCATCTTCTTCCTCTAGCCAGTCGTCGGAGCTCGGCGACCGGCCAGAGGCGACGGCCGGCGAGGTCGACCTCGACCTCGCCGGCCACCTCGCCCGGGCGGCGAGGGCCGCCGCGCCGGGCGGGCGAGGCCGCCCTCGAGGCCCGGACGGCGAGGGCGAGCACCGCCAGCTCCTCCTCGCGCCGGATCCGGCGAGGTCGAGCCTCGCCGGCCGTGGGCGAGGCTCGACCTCGCCGGATCCCGTGAGGGCGAGCCTCGCCCGCCCGATGTGAGGCCGCCCTCGAGACTGGGCGGGCGAGGCTCGCCCTCGCCGGATCTAGCGAGGGTCGAGCCTCGCCCACGGCCGCCGAGGGCGAGCCCCGCGCGATCCGGCGCCCTCGCCGGCCGTGGGCGGGCTCGACCCTCGCCGATCCGGCGAGGGCGAGCCTCGCCCGCCCGACGCGAGGCCGCCCTCGAGGCTCGGGCGGCGAGGCTCGCCCTCGCCGGATCCGGCGAGGGTCGAGCCTCGCCCACGGCCGGCGGGGCGAGCCCCGCCAGCTCCCTCCTCACGCTGGATCGGCGAGGTTGAGCCTCGTCGGCCGTGGGCGAGGCTCGACCCTCGCTAGATCCGGCGAGGGCGAGCCCTCGCCCGCCCGGCGCGAGGCCGCCCTCGCCGCCATCGGCAAGGTGGCCAGCGAGGTCGACCTTGACCTCACCGGCCATCGCCTCTAGCCGTCGCCGAGCTCCGGCGACCAGGCTGGAGGAAGAAGATGAGCAGAAAAAAAAAGAAGAAGAAAAAAGAAAAGAATAAAAATTAAAAGAGAAAATAATTTTAAAAAATAAAAAATATTAAAATATATTAAAATATTATTAAAAGTTGTACACGTCAGCGCCGATCAGGCCACGTCAGCCGGCCGGTGTCCAGTCAGCAAAATCCGGCCAAAATTGGCCGGAAAGGACTGAATCGGCACAACGTAAAAAGGTTTAGGACCAAATCGGCACCAAAAAAAGGTTTAGGACCAAATCGGCACAAAACCAAAAGGTTTAGGACTTTTTTGGCACTTTTCCCCTAGCTTTTTCATCTTTCTTTGAAATATCATGGGGAACTTCCACGAAAGTCACTTTGTATGATCAGCGGCTCCGGTAAAGCGGGTAGAATTACCAAGAACCTACTTCTGCATTTCAGCACCTATTTCATCTTTACTTCCCTCTCATTTTCCCTCGCTCTTAACTTTTTGAGTTTCTCAGCCATCTTTTTGGTACCAGTTTGCATAGAGATTCCCTCACCGAAAGTCTGCAGGGTGTTTCCTCATCTTTATCAAGAACAGTTAAGAGATCCTGCTTTCATCTTTCCATCCCTCTTTTCTTCCCTCTTCCATCGACGCAAGCTCCACTTCATCTAAAGTAAGTATTCACGCGTCTTTTTGGGGCAAAAAGCCATCGTCCATCACGCGTTTTCTTCATTGCTCTTACTCCTTTAAGCTTCAACATTCTCGATATAAGGGATCCATTAAGGGAAGATCACTCTATGCCTTCTTTCTAGCCTCTTGAGATTGTGAGTGTGATCCAAAGGGATAGACTGATCACATATCGAAATCCCTGAATCAAATCGAGCCAACTGAGCTAACTTGCTTAATCTCTCTTTCTTGTTTTTGTCCCCAAGTTCCTGACATATGGCCTCCTCCAAAAAGAATTACCATGTGTTCCTGAGTTTTAGAGGCACGGACGTCCGCAACAATTTCCTAAGTCATCTCTACACAGCTCTATTTCAAAATGGAATACACACTTTTATGGATAGCGAGGAGCTCAAGAAAGGAGAGCAAATATCGCCATCTCTTATGAGGGCGATCGAGGCATTGCGCGTGGTGATCATCATTTTCTCTGAAGACTATGCTTCCTCGCGATGGTGTTTGGAAGAGTTGGCGACGATTATGGAGTTTGAGGCACGGAAGGAGCTGATTGTGTTGCCAGTATTTTACAAAGTGGAACCAAGAGAAGTGAGGAGGAGGATAAAGGTGTGCGGGAGAGCTATGGCTAAGCATGAGTCTGAGTTCGGGAAGGATTCAGAGACAGTGAAGAGATGGAAGAAGGCTCTCTCTGACGCCGGTAACTTGTCTGGCTGGAATTTTAGCGATGGGTAAGTAAGTAATTGATGGGACGCATTGCTTTGCTACTGTTGGCTGGTGATTGTTTGTTATATTTCTAACCGCATGCAATAACTACCACTGAAAGCTGATTGATATTGTCAAGTCGGTCTTTCGAAATTCGATTGAACATACAAAGCGGAGATATACTAAACAGCAGACTCAAAATTCGAAGAACCAAAACTTCAAGCTAGCAGATTCTTTGAATTCGATTCTTGCTGTGTGGATAATGAGAACTTTTTGTCTTCGATGAAAGTGTGGTTTAACAGTTCCTTAGTCATTATTGTCTTCAGGCGCAGGTTCTTAATTTTTCCCTTGGGCAGATGTTGGGCAGGTTCACCGGATGTGTTAATTTCTTTTTCTCTTATTATTTGCTAACCTTGTTATGTTATTTTCCTCACGACGTTTGAGGTTGAATTCCTGCCGCGTTGAGATGCTAAAGCATGTTTATCTTTCTTTTGAGTGCTCATCAGAAATGAAGCGGAGCTCATACAATACATCGTAAAGGATTTATCAATTCATCTAAAGCAAACACCCTTACATGTTGCTAAGTATCTAATTGGAATAGAGTCCCAAGCTAAAGAAGTGATATCATTGTCACAAGAAAAGTCGGATGGTGATGATGTTCTCATGATAGGTATATGGGGACCTGGAGGCATAGGGAAGACGACGATCGCTAAAGCGATATATAATGCTATGGAAATACAGTTTCAGGGATCTATTTTTTTGGAGCAAGTTAGAGAAAATTCAAACAAAAGCAACGGTCTAGTTGATTTGCAAGAAAAATTTCTATCTCGGATCTTATCTCCTAGACACCTACCGGTCTGTAGTGTTGATGAAGGAATTAGTTTGATAAGAGAAAGACTTTGTTGGAAGAAGGTTCTCCTAGTTCTTGATGATGTTGATCAGTTGCGTCAACTGAATGTGTTAGCTGGAGAAGGCAATTGGTTTGGCAAAGGAAGTAGAATCTTTGTAACATCAAGGGATAAACATTTGCTAACTTCTCATGGCATAAATCTTGTGTATGAAGTTAAACCTTTAGACCGTGATGAGGCACTAGACCTTTTTAATCAGCATGCATTTTCAAATTGCAAAAAACATGAAATAAGAAAGGATCTCATAGATAGAGCACTGCATTACGCTGGCGGCTTTCCATTAGCCCTTGAAGTGTTGGGCTCATTCTTATGTGGAAGAGAGGAACCTGCATGGGAAAGTGCACTGCATAACCTCTCCAGATGTCCTAACCAAACTATCAATAAAGTTCTGAAGATAAGCTTCGAAGGATTGAAAAACAATGAGAAGGAGGTTTTCCTCGACATCGCTTGTTTCTATAAGGAAAATAGTATAGAATACATTAAGAAAGTTATCGACAATAACCATAACTTTGACACAACTATAGTAATAGATATTCTCATCGAGAGGTCTTTGATATGAAATGAGCATGGGACCCTGCAAATGCATGATTTGGTTCAGTTGATGGGTCAGAATATTGTTATGCAGGATAATCCTGGAAATCCTGGGCAACGCAGTAGATTATGGCTTTTTAAAGATGTTCTGGACGTTTTATGTGAAGAAAAGGTAAAAGTTGTTTATGTAAACATTGTTATTTCTCATTTTCATGTTACTTTGATTTGGACAGTATATTATAAATCTCAATGGAAACTTTGTATGCCAACTGAATTTGCTCAATTGTGGATAGGGAACGGACGCAATTGAGGCCATAGTAGTGGACTTTCTCACACCAGAAGAGAGAGATTTGAGTCTTGAAGAGATAACCATAGAGGCTGATGCTTTCAAAAAAATGACAAACTTGAGAATGCTCATTTTGCCTGAAGCGCATATCTCTTCGGACGGTCCTGTTCGTCTCCCTAGTAATCTGAGATGGCTTAAATGGCCCAATGCCCCATTACCAAAATTTGGCTCTGGTCCAAAGGAACTTATTGGACTTGATCTCCAAAAAAGTCATATCAGACAATTAGATATATTTAAGGTTAGTGCTTGTGATGATTAGCTTTTTATTTTTTATAACTACAAATATTTACAGAGCTTAATGACTCTACCGGTATTTTTTTTTTTGGCAGCATTTTAGGCGGTTGAAGTTGTTGGAGAAATCTTTCCGAGAATATTTTGAAGCCGACAAAACGTTTCTTTCGGTCTAAAGTCTGGATGTTTGGAGACCGTCGGTTTAAAGTCGAAGACTTTGTTCTCTCAAGACTCAAGACCCAAGACTCAAGACTCAAAGACTTAAGACTCGGACTTAAGACTTAAGTCTATTCTCACTGTCGGTCTTTCTAATCCAAAGACGAAGGAAATCCAAAGCCGAGGTTTATGGTTGAGGATTCGATCCTATCTTCTCGAATAGATTCTTTGGTTGGATAATCATTTCGGATTCTTTAATTCTTATCTAAGATCGATTAAAGATCCGATGGTCGACGAAACAATCTTGGAATATTCTATTCTTGGAAACCGAGATCCCGATTGTATGGGCGAACAGATTGATGGGCTATCATCGATTCCTTAAATAGCTCGGATGATCTTCTTGATTGATTCCGTCCAAACGGGTAGATTGGAGGAATTCCTTTGGTAAGTGCCAACGGCTATGATGGCATGAAGGAGTATAAAAGGAAGACGTCTAGCTGTTTTAAGTGTGTGATCGATAGAAAAATTTCAGAGTCGAAGACCCTTGATTGTTAGTTGAGACTCGAGCGAAATTGTATACAGAGAGTGTTTATACTTGGTGACACCTTGAGTGAGTGTGGTAGATCATCTACACCTAGAAATCAAGGAAGATCAACTTTGTAACATCTCTTTGATCATAGTGGAATCCAGCCAATCGGCTGTCGGTGCGAAGAGTGGACGTAGGCTTGAATCAAGCCGAACCACTATAAACCGAGCGTTCAATTCTCTCTTTCCCTTACTCGTCTTACGATTAAATTTTTAATTGTTGCAAATCCTCTAAATTGCTTAAATATCGTACAAGTTTCGAGAAAATTTTTGTACACCTATTCACCCCCTCTAGGTACTCGCACTAGCTATTTCAATTGGTATCAGAGCTCGTGTTCTTACTTTGTTTGAAGTGTTTTACTTCAGAGTAAAAGATCCATGGCTAGTATGCTAGCACCGGGGCTGATGGAGGGGCAAAGCAATACCAGACCTCCCTACTTCGATGGAAAGGATTACAACATCTGGAAGAACAAGATGAAAGCTTTCCTACGATCAAAGGATCCTCGGAATGGGACGTTGTGGAAAGAGGAATCACTCCCGCTGCTGCATCAATCTCTCGAAAGAGGGAAAGAAACTGTGAAGCCAGCGGAATGTCTCAAGAAGAATTAAACAAGAGACAAGCACTCGATGCAAAAGCGATTTATTCTTTATATTGTGCTTTATCACCAACTGAATATAACAGAATATCTTCTTGTGTTACAGAAAAGAAGTCTGGGACAGGTTACATATCACTTATGAAGGGACAGATCGAGTGAAGGAGACCAGAATTAACATTCTTCTTGGTCAATATGAATCCTTCAAAATGAAATCGGGAGAATCTATAACCGACATGTTTAGTCGTTTTACGATATTGTCAATGGTCTTGAGAATCAAGGACAAAAATTTCTGATCCCATGAAGGTGAACAAGCTTCTGCGTGGACTCTCCAAGGATTGGAATCATATAAAGACTTCAATAAGAGAGACGCAAAGAATCATGCCATTATCTCGTAGACGAACCGATTGGAACTCTTCGCCTTACGAAGTGGAACGAATTAATGAAGACGAAGATCCAAGAGGTAAGAAATCAATTGCACTAAAATCAAATGATGATTCGATGATGCAGATTCTCAAGATGATATGGATGATGAGGAGCTCGCCCTCATGATAAGAAGATTCGAAAACTGAATAGAAAAGGCAGAAGGTTCATTCCAAAGAAACAGAGTTTTCGAGACAGCAGAGACCAAGTCTCGTTGATGATGTGGAACCAAACAAAGATGTAGTCTCGTTTCGAGTGTAAAAAGAAGGACACATCGGACCCAACTGTCCTCTTCGAAAAGAAAAGAGGAAAAGTTGAGAAGTCTCAAAAGCTCTCAAAGCCGAGACCCGGAGCGATACGAGTGTGAAGAGAGTGATGAGGAATATGCCAACCCGTGTCTAATGGCACAATCGACTCGACTGGATCGACTGGATCGACTCGCATAAAGTGAATTTGAGGTAAGTGATTATAAAATCCCTGTCAAAGTCTCTAAATATATTGATGAGTTATGTTTCAGTCTTAAGACTTCTCTTAAAAAGATTTCCGAACTTAAAAAGGAAAACTCAGTTTTAAAACAAAAGGAAAATACTTTAGAAGAAAAGGTAAAAAATTTAGATTTAAAAGTTTCTACTCTTAAAGAGAGTGAAGACAATCTTTCAAAAGAAAATGCTTTCTTAAAAACTGATTTATCAAATATTTCAAAGAAATTTTCAATAGGGTCTAAAAAACTTGAAAAAGTTCTTTCAATCCAAAGACCTTACTTCAATAAGTCGGGTCTAGGTATGACAGCTGAAACAATTCCTTTGATTGATTTTCCGAAAGTAAAAGAAAGAATTAAGAAAAGACCATCGAGAGAGGCTTATAGAAATCATTTTAAAAGAGTTTTTGTAAAACCCGTAGGTCGAAATGCCTTAAGGTGTTCTAAGTGTAATAGTCGATCATTTTGAAAAAGAGTGTCCTATGGTTTGGAAGCTCGTTAAGAGAGTATGGCCTAATAATGCTCATCCTACTAACACCAAAGGACCCAAGAAAATTTGGGTACCAAAGAAAGCTTGAGACTCTCTTTTGAATGCGGTCTCTCAAAAAGAAGGTAAAGTGGTATCTTGACAGCGGATGCTCAAGACACATGACAGAGACTCAAATTGTTTCGTAAAGCTTATTCAAGTAAATGGTGGAAAAGTTTCATTCGGAGGAAATAGTAAAGGAAGCATTGTGGGATTCGGAACTGTGAAAATTGGAAATCTCACAATAAGCAATGTCTCTCTAGTGGAAGGACTCAACTATAATCTACTCGCATTAGCCAATTGTGTGATACTGGTTACAAGATCTCCTTTCAAGAAGGCATATGTTCTGGAATTAGCAAAGATTCGACTCGAGTCTTTCATGGGTCGAAGGCATGGAAACATCTATCTCCTTGATGTAAAGCCAAATGAAGATCAATGCTTAATCTCAATTCAAGATGAAGCAGTTCTATGGCACGTAAAACTTGGTCATATCAACAAGAAGCAATTAGCCAAAATCTCTTCAAAGCAGCTTGTTCGAGGGCTACCTAAATTGCCTTACCAAAAGTCGACTTATGTACTCCATGCATTCTGGGAAAGCAGGTAAGAAATTCATTTAAGCAAATAAATCATGTATCTACTAATCATGCACTGCAGCTTGCTTCATATGGATCTCTTCGGACCAACAAGAACCCGAGCATTGGAGGTAAGAAATATTGTCTAGTAATTGTAGACGATTACTCTCGTTTTACTTGGGTATATTTTCTTGCAAATAAATCAGAAACCTTTTCGTACTTTGAGAAGTTTGCTAAAAAGGTTCAAAATGAAAAGGATGTGCTATTTCTAGCATAAGAACAGATCATGGAAGTGAATTTGAAAATCAAGATTTTACGAGATTCTCGTGATAAATCGGTGTTAATCACATGTTTTCCTCTCCATATACTCCGAGCAAAATGGAGTTGTGGAAAGAAAGAATAGATCTCTTCAAGAAATGGCTAGAACACTTTTAATTGAAAGTAAAATTTCTTCACGATTTTGGGCTCAAGCTGTTTCAACTGCTTGCTATATTATAAATAGAGTCTTTCTAAGACCTATTCTTGAGAAAACCCCCTATGAATTGTTCAAAGGTAAGAAGCCTATTGTTTCATACTTTCATGTATTTGGTTGCAAATGCTTTATTTTGAAAAATGCAAATGATCGAGTTGGTAAGTTTGAAGAAAGATCGATGAAGGTATCTTCCTTGGATATTCTACATCAAGCAAAGCCTACAGAGTCTACAACAAGAAAAGTCAAGATGTGGAAGAATCAATGAATGTCAAATTCCAAGACTCGGTCAAGATGAATCCAGCAAGACTCGCACGAAGAGACCGAACCCGCTCTAGATCTTCAAATGTCTACATCTCAAGAATCATCTCGAGTCCGGAAGACCATCATCAAGACGCTCATGGAGAATCAAATAAAGAAAGAGATCATCAACCCGGAAAATCAACTGGCAACCGGAAGCACAAATCCAGTCATCCTAAAGATCTTATTATTGGTGAACTTGATGAAGGAATCCGTACAGATCAAAAAGGCATGAAGAATCTAGTGCTGTGGCTCTCATCTCGAAATTGAACCAAAAAGCATAGAAGAAGCTTTATCCGATGAAAGCTGGATCGAAGCTATGCAAGAAGAGCTCGCAGTTCAACATCAATGATGTCCGGGAATTGACATCTAAACCAAAAGGTAAAACTGTTATTGGAACCAAATGGGTTTTCGAACAAGATGGACGAAAAGGAAAAGTCGTACGAAACAAAGCAAGACTCGTGGCCAAAGGCTATACGCAAGAAGAAGGAATAGACTATGACGAGACCTACGCACCAGTTGCAAGGTTAGAAGCTATTCGACTATTACTTGCATTTGCTTGTTACAAAAATTTCAGGTTATTCCAAATGGACGTGAAAAGTGCTTTCCTAAATGGATTTATCCATGAGGAAGTTTATGTGGAACAACCGCCTGGATTTGAAGACCCAAAGAAGCCGACTCGTCTTCGAGATCGAAAAGGCTCGTATGGTCTAAAGCAAGCACCTCGAGCTTGGTACGACAGACTAAGTTTCAATCAGATCCTAGAGAATCACATCTCATTGCTGTGAAGCGTATTATCAAATACGTTGCTTCATCTTCAAGCATCGGTCTCTGGTATCCAAAGAGGGGAGACTTTAATCTTCTAGGATACTCGACGCAGATCTGGCCGGTTGCGAGTCGATAGAAAGAGCACTTCGGAACTTGTCAGCTACTTGGAAACAGGGACGTTGTCTTGGTTTTCAAGGAAGCAAAGCACTTAGCTCTCTCAACGACGTAGCGGAGTATGTAGCTCTTGGAAGCTGCTGTTCGCAAATTCTATGGATAAAACAACAGCTACAAGACTTTGGCATTGAAGACTCATGCACGTAAATCAGATGTGACAACACCAGCGCGATCAATCTCACCAAAAATCCAATCCTTCATTCAAGAGCAAAGCATATTGAGATTCGTCATCACTTCATTAGAGATCACATTCAAAACGGAGAAATCTCAATTCAATTTGTTGATTCAAAAAGTCAACTAGCGGACATATTCACAAAGCCTTTGGAGAAGAATCAATTCGACTTCATCCGCTCAAGACTCAACATTTTGAAGCTTGAAGAAGTTAAAGTCTAGAGACTCACCAACTCTAAAGACTCGATCTCTTAGACTCTAAATCCCGAGACTCAATCATTCATTGCTAAAGACTCGTAAGTTGCTATCTAAAAGGTACGAATTCTCGCTTATTCTATCTCAAAAAGGTACGTTCTTTTATAATTCGTGTGAAATTTGAAAACTTGTCTTTTTAGAGGAAGTTATTTTTGGCGAGTTATTGATTTTTGAAAAGAAGTGTTCGTACACTTTCCTTGTGCCGTTTAATCTTCTCTTTTCAAATCCGAGGCACATATAAATTCACGCCATTCTTCCCCCAATTTTCAAAACCCTAAAAAGACACTCTCCTCCCGATCTTTTTCTACTCTCTCGTTCATCGTCGAGAAAGTTGTCATTTTTCTTGGGAAAAGCAAGTGAAGGAATCCTCCAATAGACAAAGAAAGATGTCGTCTTCGAGGAAATCATCAAGAATCGCAAACGGGGGACCACAAAGAATGGAGAAGGGACCGACTCACTTCGATCTTACGAGGAAGAAGACTTTCCAAGTCAGCGACAAAGTCCGATTCGCTCTCCTCCACGTCATTCAGCATCTCCCGACCCACAAGGTGCAAGTCAAAATCTAGAAGAAGACATAATCGAGGATGCCGACCCAAAGAAGAGTCCAAAAACCCTCTCGTTATCTATAAGCTTTATCGTGCGTTGAAAAGCACCGGTTCTTCATTAAAGTATATAGATGACTTTCTTAAGGACAAAAATTATGGGAATGAGTATCTTTTTCACGGAAAATGGAAGAGTTGGGAATTGCTCCGAAAGGAAGAGCGAGAGGAGGCTCTTGCGAACATTCCTAGTGATCCTCGTATGCCGGACGAATCCGATTGACGGGAACGATGATGACAAAATGTTCCTTGAATTTAAACCTAGAATGGGTGTGGCTGCAAAGGTGAAAGGAAATCGGATGGATTTGTTTAAATCCAAGGATCAGAAAAAGTGTATCTAAGGCTGTTGAAAAGAGGGGTAATCAACCCTAGAAGTGTCGACTTTGACTTCCTGGATTCCATCAACTTGAACTTAAGGGAGAAGTTGAATTTGCTTCAACTTGAGACTTTTTGCTCGACTCTGCGACGGGTATGATCATCGACCGCTTACTTCTATTCAAATCTTAGCTTTTTGGATGCGAATAGAATTTCATTCGAAGTCCGAGACCAAGTCTATGTAGTAGATGTGAATATGTTGGCGGACATAATTGGAGTTGAAAGGGACGTTATCTCCCAATCAAAGTCTCACGCTGGCGCTACTCGGATCTTGTCAAAGATAGGGATGTAGATAAGAAAATTATCTATTCCGGATGAATGCAATCAACATTGTGCTTCACAAGATTGTGATCAATTGTCTCGATCAAGTCTACGTCAAAGACTTCGTGTCTTTCTCTCGAAGCAAAGTTGATGTATGCGATCAACTCGGAAGGAAATTTTCTCTCCCGCACACTATCCTTTTCCACATGTACGGAAGCAAAAGTCAAAAGACAAAGGACAATTGCCTTATCCTGGTCTCGGTGACCAAGATCTTCGACATTTGAATATTGAACTGCCACATACTTTTTGTGTTCGACCGTGTGACAAGATGGTGGTAGGGTTGAAAATGTTAATGAAGATGCGTCTCGAAAGAACTCTCTAAGGCAATGGAGAAATTCAAGGTGAAATCTCCAGTCCAAATCTTTTCAAAAGGAAAGGGAAGGAGGCCATTGGTGTCTCATCGAAAAGGAGAAAAAGAACTCTTATCCCGGAGGATGAGGATGAAGATGAAGATGATGAAGATCCCACTATTCCAGCTCGACAAGAACAAGACGTTCGTGTCTTATCCAACGGAACTTCAGCAGAAAGCGAGAGAAGAAGAAGAACAGAGAGAGAAGGAGAAAGAAGTTGAGGAAGAAGGAGAAGAAGAAAAGAACAAGCCTGCGACAAATCGGAGAGAAGGGAAATCAAAAGCATGATCATCATTCTTCCCCTCTCGATGTCCTAGAGACAGGGGAGTTAGTGAGCAAGAGAGGTCTACACCTCATGCTCAAGATCTTCGACAATCTCCCGAAGACCCGAAAGAAGTTCGAGTCTCTCCATTGCCTGAAAGAAGGTGGTACGTCGATTCGAAATCTGCCGACCGCATACGTAAGCGCCATCGTCTCGCGAGAAAGTCAATGCCGACACGTACGGATAATTCTGCAGATCTTCGCAGTATCATGAATATTCTTCGGAAATGCGTAACCAGATATATGTTCGGACTGTGAAATCCAAGCTTTAAAGCATGCTGGACAAGAATCTTCGTCTCTCTTCGGAAGATAAATTCAAAGACCTCGCTCAGCAACTCCAAGCCAATGCCAAGGGAGAAGAGGTAGCTCGTCTGCGAAAGACCTGAAGAAGCTTGAAGGAGTAGTCCATCCATTGGGGATTTCCGGATCGTGCGCATTCCCAAGCGGACATGACTCCTTTCTCACCCTTTTCAATGCGACAAAAAGGGGGAGAATCAATTTGAACTTTCATTTTTTAATCTTTGACCTTTGTGGTTATGTTTATGACTTGAGAACTTGAACTTGGGTGTGAATTTGACTGAATTGATCATGGATTTGATTATGAACTTGACTGGTTGCATTTATTCAAGTGTTGTTATGTGGTGTTTCTCATGAAAGACTAACCAATTTTCTGTGGATGCGAGTCTGGTTGTTTTATTAATCTTTATGAGTTAGCCATATTACTTGAGAAATGTTTTGCAGGTCAAAGTTGTTCAAATCTTCAAGAAAGTTTTGTCACCATCAAAAAGGGGGAGATTGTTGGAGAAATCTTTCCAGAATATTTTGAAGCTGACAAAACGTTTCTTTCAGTCTAAAGTCTGGATGTTTGGAGACCGTCAGTTTAAAGTCTGAAGACTTTGTTCTCTCAAGACTCAAGACCCAAGACTCAAGACTCAAAGACTTAAGACTCAGGACTTAAGACTTAAGTCTATTCTCACTGTCAGTCTTTCTAATCCAGTGACGAAGGAAATCCAAAGCCGAGGTTTATGGTTGAGGATTCGATCCTATCTTCTCGAATAGATTCTTTGGTTGGATAATCATTTCGGATTCTTTAATTCTTATCTAAGATCGATTAAAGATCCGATGGTCGACGAAACAATCTTGGAATATTCTATTCTTGGAAACCGAGATCCCGATTGTATGGGCGAACAGATTGATGGGCTATCATCGATTCCTTAAATAGCTCGGATGATCTTCTTGATTGATTCCGTCCAAACGGGTAGATTGGAGGAATTCCTTTGGTAAGTGCCAACGGCTATGATGGCATGAAGGAGTATAAAAGGAAGACGTCTAGCTGTTTTAAGTGTGTGATCGATAGAAAAATTTCAGAGTCGAAGACCCTTGATTGTTAGTTGAGACTCGAGCGAAATTGTATACGAGTGTTTATACTTGGTGACACCTTGAGTGAGTGTGGTAGATCATCTACACCTAGAAATCAAGGAAGATCAACTTTGTAACATCTCTTTGATCATAGTGGAATCCAGCCAATCGGCTGTCGCTGCGTAAGAGTGGACGTAGGCTTGAATCAAGCCGAACCACTATAAACCGAGCGTTCAATTCTCTCTTTCCCTTACTCAGTTTTACGATTAAATTTTTAATTGTTGCAAATCCTCTAAATTGCTTAAATATCGTACAAGTTTCGAGAAAATTTTTGTACACCTATTCACCCCCCTCTAGGTACTCGCACTAGCTATTTCAGAAGTACATCAATTTCAGTGAATGCGAGTCCCTAGTTAGTGTTCCCGACTTTTCATCGGCTCCAAATTTGGAGTTCTTGAATCTTGATTGGTGCACAAGTTTGGTGGAGCTTCACCAATCCGTCGCATGTCTTGACAAGTTACAATTGTTGTCACTACGGTGTTGCTTTAACCTCAGTATCTTTCCTCACACACTCAAGGCAAAATCTCTTCAAGCCCTTGATCTCTTTAGTTGCTGGAAACTCGAGAAGTTCTCTGATATCCCGGAAAAGATGGAACATCTAGAAGAGCTTGATCTAGGATGGACGGCTATTAAAGAATTGCCTGCATCAATTGAAAATCTTCCCTCTGTGAAGTTAATAAATTTAGAATACTGCAAAAGACTCACAACGCTCCCATCAAGTGTTTATAAGTTGCAAAATCTAGAGTATCTTAGCCTTGACTGCTGCTCCAATTTTGCGGTGTTTCCAAAGAACTCAACTGATCCCAATGGCAATCCGGGATTCCGAAATTTATACTGGCTAGAACTTTGGGGCTGCAATCTCTCAGAAGTAGAGTTCCTTGAGAGTTCTTCCAATTTTCCCAAATTGGCGCACCTAAATCTTTCCCGCAACAAGTTTACTCATCTGCCGACATGCATCAACAAATACGATAATCTGGAACACTTGATTGTGGATGACTGCAAACAGCTACAAAAGATTCCTCAGCTTCCGCCAAATGTGCATACGCTAAAGGCAAGTCGTTACAGATCTCTACAAGAGTTTCCACATTTGTCGGGTCTCTCCAACCTCCTTTGTGTTGAGTTTTGTTCATGTCGTGAATTATTCCGCAAAGGGGCAAACACGACTGATGTGTTACCACTCAAGGTTAGACTCTTTTCTCTCTCTCTCCCGCACTCACTAAGTTTGAATGCTTGATATGCGAACTGTTTGTATGACGGGAGCTCCCGAAGATGAGACGCGCTCACATTCTCCTAACTGGAAGAGAGATGCCAGAATGGTTTCTCCACTGTAAAGACGGTTTCATACCTTTTATGGTTTCTCGGGACTTGTATGACAAGTTCTTAGGACTAGCACTCTGTTTAGTTCATGGCCCAGAGGAAGGAAATCCTGGCTTTGGCATCTCTGTTTCAGTCAATGGCCGAAGGGTGCTCGGAATGTCAAGCGGCTTTAGTTCAATGAAATCCGATCATACGTGGATTTTATATCTCCCACGCAGTGAGCTGTATCGGATGTGTAAAGAAGGGGAGCTTCAGCAAGACGATCAGAACCATTTCCAAGTTTACCTCTATGTACCAGGAGGCAGATTGAAGAAGTGTGGATTCCGTCTAATATGCAAGCAACAGGAGGATGACATTAGGATCGAGCTCCAACACCATCAGCCGATGGAAACAAATTCGTCTTTGGAGGAAAGAGACTCAGAAGAAGACAATTGGATAGACACTGAGGAAGAAGAAGGTTCACGTGAAATAGATGTACATTGGGCAAAACGAGGTTGGTGTCAATGTGCTAAGCTATGTAGCATCGACATGGTAAAGCGACGTGATACACAAAACGAGTTCATCTTTAACACGAGAAGATGTTAGGTACGTCTTATGCTCCAGGCTGGCAAACAAGATGGTGGTTGGAGCGCGACACGTGTTCACGTGGGACCCACAATTTCAGGCGCCCATTTTGAAAATTTTCCTGTACAGTAGCTCGAGAGAGCGTTTCCTGTCGCGGGTTCTTTTTTGCGCCTCTCTCCCTACACTCGCTCTCTCTCCCGACGAAGTCCCTCTCTCTCTGCCCTCGCTTTTTTTGACCGGCGAACCACCGCGAGCAACCGACGAACCAAGGGGATACCGGCGAGACGACCGCGAGCAACCGACCAGCGTGCGACCTCCCTCTCTCTCTGCCCTCTCTTTTCCGACCGGCAAACGACCTTCGCAACCGACGAACCACCGCACGGGACCGGCGAGAGGACCGTGACTTCCCTCTCTCTCTGCCCTCCTTCTTTCCGACCGATGAACCACCGCACGAGACCGGCGAGAGGACCGCGAGCAATCGATGAACCACCGCATGGGACTGGCGAGAGGACCGCGACCTCCCCCTCTCTCTCTGTCCTCTCTCTTTCCGACCGGTGAACCACCGCAAGCAAATCAGATTTTTTTTGTAGAGATCTCCCATCGTCGCCTTCATTTCTTTTTCCCCTTTTTTTTTTGTTTTGTTGTTTTTTTTCCTAGTGTTTTGATGGCGGATCTGGAGTTGCATATGGAGGACGACGTGATGTCTCACATTGACCTCGACGGCTTCTTCAGCGACCTCCCTGAGGCCGGCGACGTCATCGGCGCTTGCTCCTTGACGAACGCGTCGTCGTCGTCTCTAGACTCGGGCTCTTGTGATTTGACGAGATCGAGAACATCTTGATGAAGGACGACGAGGACGGCGGAGTTGTCGGTGGCGGGATTAGGGCTGATTTGAGCCAGGAGTTCTGCGATAGGTTCCTCGCTGACGTGCTCGTTGACTCCCCTGGAGATGGGTCCGCGGAGATAGCCAATGGGTCTGGCGACAAAGAGGAGCCTGGATCGTCGGATGACGGCAGGGTTGACGCTGCGAAGGTTGATGGGGCTAAGGGTGGCGGTGAATCTTATGATCCTACTTCTAAGAAGCTCAGGAGGTACATTGATTGATCGGTGCTGCTGAATTATCGATTGGTTGCTTTATGTTGAATTCTGTTGTAAGTCTTTGTAAAACTGAAATGAAGGTCATTGGGGAAGGGTCCATACATCACCTATTTTACCTTTGTAAATCAGTTTCTTGGGAAAGGAAAAATTTATTTAGTGGTTTGCCTATCGACAATGTAGCATATAGTCAGATGCATAATCTATTACAAATGTTTTGGTATATATAATGTAAAATTGTTTGATTATGTGGTTGATAGAGAGAATATGAGGAGTTCAAGGTGCGAATCAATGCTTTGGTTGCAAAGGCACAAAAGATGCCAAGAAGGGTGGACAATGCAGGATGGCACCGCCTGGCCTGGAAATAACCCCGGGATCACCCCGGAATGATACAGTATACGATATTAACCAGTATTCCAGAAGCATTTAAATCAACCCTCTCCCCTCTTATGCATCTAGTTAGTGTTTTCTTTTTGTTGTCGAAAATAATAGGTTTTCCTGGGCCACAGTGGGGGACTTGATACTGATGGAAATGAGCTACCTTGACTTGTTTATGTTTCTTGTGAAAAGCAGCCTGGTTTTCAACATCGCAAGAAAGCTGGAGCCATGATTACTTTGGTTTGTCATCTCTATACATCTTATGTAGCTTTTCTTGTCATGTGTCTCTTTTAGTGACAGGCTGACATCTTTAATTGTAAACAAATGAATGTATGTTGGTGTGATTTGGTTTTTCAGTTTAGATTCTTCATTTAGGTTCTTCATTGCTTGCTTGCATTGAAATTTATATCTATATGCATTAGGATCCTGATTAATGGATCTCTAGGTTCGAGAAATCGCATTCCAAGTTCACGCTACATTATTGAAGCTTATTCTTTTTGTGCTTTCAGTTCAAATGTACAGTTGGAATTATTCTTTTCAAGGATCAGTTACCTTTTATTTTTTCCCCCGTGGATTGTAATGTTGATAGTGGTGTCTCTAGCTTATAGTGAGGATTTGTTTATCATAAAGAGATTCATTGTTCCCGACCCTACTTTAACTTAATACTATTTCACTTCATATTGAGAAACAAATATTACGGTTTGATTTTGCCGCATTGCTGCTTGTCTGAATGTTGTTCTTATCCGCTGGAGAAATTGGTCAGACCTGCTTATTACTTTTTGGCATTTCTGAATTTATAACTTACTGTTTTATTTTGTGTAGATCCGGGTCTCAGCTATCCTAACCAACGGACCATATCTTTTGAATGTTGACTGTGATCATTACTTTAATAATAGTAAAGCATTGAAAGAAGCAATGTGTTTCATGATGGATCCCGCTTATGGAAAGAAGACGTGCTATGTGCAGTTCCCACAACGCTTTGATGGGATTGACATGCATGATCGATATGCTAACCGCAACATCGTCTTCTTTGATGTAGGTGTCTCTTCATCTTTTTCCTACTTCCAAAGTGCTAGTTGTTTATGTTCATTTGTTGCCTTTTTTAACTGAGCTAGATTATCTTATTTATGATCTCAATGCAGATTAACTTGAAAGGGCTTGACGGCATCCAAGGTCCTGTCTGTCAGAACTGGATGTTGTTTCAACAGGCAAGCCCTTTATGGATATGAACCTTTATTGACTGAGGAAGATCTGGAACCAAATATTATTGTAAAGAGTTGTTGTGGTTCAAGAAAGAAGGGGAAGGGTGGCAATAAGAAGTACATTGACATGAAAAGAGCAATGAAAAGAACTGAATCCACTGTTCCAATTTTCAATATGGAAGATGTTGAGGAGGGGGTTGAAGGTAGGTCTTGATTTAATTATGAGTTTCCTTTTGTATCTTTGGATGTTAGAAAACAGACTTATATTGGTCCAAATGCCTGGACTTACTCCATGATTACTGTCAAAACTAGCCTAAATTGATGTCAGATTGGGGTATCTTACCTTGCCCTTAAAGGACCCCCTTAAACTTTAGAATAAACCAAAAAATGTCTCTCTTTTGATGTCACTTAATTGTTCGACTGACTTAACAGTACCTTTGCTATGTGTTATATCATGTTAACAGCACCAATTTGTTTTGTAGGATATGATGATGAGAGGTCGCTTCTGATGTCTCAGAAAAGTCTAGAGAAAAGATTCGGTTAGTCTCCTGTTTTCATTGCGGCTACTTTCATGGAATAGGGTGGCCTACCACCATCTACCAATCCTGCAACACTTTTGAAAGAAGCCATCCATGTTATTAGCTGTGGCTATGAGGACAAGACTGAATGGGGCAAAGAGGTATGTTATGATGTTATACAATTTCTATTCCAGATGTAAAATTCCATGTCATATGGTAGGAATTGACTTGATGTTCTTTCTACGAACAGATCAGATGGATATATGGTTCTGTTACAGAAGATATTTTGACTTGATTTAAGATGCGTGCTTGGGGCTGGATTTCAATCTATTGTATGCCTCCTCACCCAGCATTCAAGGGGTCTGCTCCCATCAATCTTTCTGATCGTTTAAACCAGGTTCTCAGGTGGGCCTTGGGGTCAATTGAGATTTTGCTAAGCAGGCATTGTCCTATATGGTATGGATATAATGGGAAATTGAAGCTCTTGGAGAGATTGGCATACATCAATACAATTTTGTATCCCCTCACCTCAATACTGCTGATTGCGTATTGTATTTTCCCTTCATTTTTTCTTCTCACTAACAAATATATTATACCCGAGGTAAGTGATACTTCTCTCTTCATTGTAGAGTATTCAATCTCATGTATTTCGTTTGTTGTACGTTAATCCACATTGACTGTATTTAAGTGAGATGAACAAAAGAAGGGTCATTGTTTACTTCTGTCATCTGATCCTAGCATCTCCACCTCTTTGGAATGGAGTTAATGTTCTCTTTGTATTTAGTTTTCAAGTGTCTCTGCATCTTGTTTTAATAAAGCTTGGATGAGAAACCATTAGGAAACATTGGTAAAAGAAGATGCCTAAACATCATTCCAATGGCTATGGTGGTTGAATAATATTCAGCTGATAGCTGGCAAACATAGGCCTTTTGACATAGTTAAATAGAAAGCCCTAAGCCAACCATATTCTAGGTGCCCTTACTGTGTGGTCACCAAAGTCCTCTTCACAGGTGGACTCTTCTTTGTATTCTTTAGAGTATGATCATGATCCTCAATTTCATTTATCTGCATTTTTTTTAACCTTAAAAATGATGTAGCTATTAGTCCTGGCTCTTCTACATCATTTGTACATTTAAAGTAATCTTCATTGACAAAAGACGGCTCCATTATGATGCTAGTTTCCATCTTTATTAGATATTCTCCCTATACCACCGGTTTCATAAACTAAATATAGTTGTCTCTATGCTAGACTATCTAGAGCTACATGTAAGTAATTTCAGCGTAATTAGAGATTGTTTCCTCTTTTCTTTCATCTGATGACTGATCCGATGTTTAAAAAAAAAATTGCTAATAAGCAACTTTGCTAGCATGTGGTTCATTCTCCTTTTCGTCTCAATTTTCGCAACTGGTATTCTTGAGCTCCGTTGGAGTGGTGTCAGCATTGAGGATTGGTGGAGGAATGAGCAGTTCTGGGTCATTGGTGGTACATCCGCTCACCTTTTTGCTGTGTTCCAAGGGCTTCTTAAAGTGCTTGCTGGCATTGATACCAACTTCAGTCACTTCGAAAGCAGCCGATGAGGAAGGAGACTTTGCTAAGCTTTATGTGTTCAAATGGAGATCGCTTCTCATTCCTCTGACCACAGTTCTTATCGTGAACATCATTGGCATTGTAGCAGGTGTGTCTTATGCGATTAACAGTGGGTATCAGTCATGGGGTCCACTGTTTGGCAAGCTGTTCTTCGCCATATGGGTTATTGCTGACCTTTACCCATTCCTAAAGGGTCTGTTGGGTCGGCAGAATCGTACTCATACGATTGTTATTGTGTGGTCTATCCTCCTTGCTTCCATATTCTCATTGCTCTGGGTACGGATTGACCCTTTCACCTCGGCCTCCACAAAATCTGCTGCAAATGGTCAATGCGGCATCAACTGCTAATTGTATCATGCTCACCTGTGGGGGGAGCCATCTTTAAGTGCTTATTGTTATTTTATGTATATAACAAGATTCTCATTGCCACCCAAAGTCACTTTTCATCATTGAGGCAATACTTTTGTCCGGGAAGAAGGTGGGTGTAAAACAGAAAAAGCAGAGAATGTCATTTTTGGTCATGTCCTTTCCACAGTTGCCCGTGTTGGAAAACAGGCATCTCGAACCTTTGATTCGTCTGTTATTTATTGTGCAGTATTTTGTTGTTTGATCACAAGAATGTAGCACTTTTGAACTTAATTCAGCACTTAAAGGTTGAATACAGAACAAGTTCATTGGTCAAGCTTAAGTCGATGCCTTTATTACTATTCCCACAATTCTCTTGCAAATTGTCAACAGGTCTCTCATCAACGCAAGGCTCTACGGAAAGCATGCTGTTGTGTTCTTTATATATCGTCAAACTCAGACTCGATAGGGTTGAATTATTGCCACTTTTCGATTTCATACTAAGTAGCAATCCCTTGGAGCCGCAGGTTTGCCAAGATTGGTAGGGCAGCGAGAGCTTTGCCTTGCAGGGTAACCAGCCACAGTTTGGATCAAAAATAAAATCAACATTTGATGAGATCATTTAATACTGAGCTTTGTTCTGTCAAAGAAAGCTGAAGGTACTCGAACCTGAAACTGGAACATCATACTTCAAACATGAAATTGTTATTCATTCAAACCGACAATCCAGTAAGCAAAAAAACTTTCCTTATGTTAGGTACTCCAAGAGGTTTATGCACACGCAAAGTAGCCCTTGTGAAAAACATTGCGTCTTAATCAGCATGTTATTGGACAAATTGGCCATCTTTCTTGGTTCGACTCTTGCCAACTCATCTTCGCATGAAAGGCACGGCAGTACTCGCATTATCAAAACATGCCAGTACCTTCTTCAGAAACACATAGAACTCCAAAAGGAAAGTAAACCCCTCAAATATCTTTGCGAGTGTATGTAGAACCAACCTTGGTAACAAGAACTTCCTTGAAGAATTCTTCTGAAGAAATCGTATGAGCAAAAGAAAAAAACATAAACTAAACCATTCAATCGCAGTATACATCTGACCAAAAAAAAAAAAATCACAGTATACAAAATAGTCATCTTTATCCACTCTTTCTGTAGATGACCCATAGCAAAAGACCTCGCATTTCTTCTTGTCAAATATGTGGTTACGCCTCTTCATCATCCTCAACCAGAATCCTCTTGCATGCTTCGTAGCACATGAAGGATATCCCAGCAGCAGGCACCAACTTCATGCAACTAGGGCCTAAACCTCTATATAGACCTCCAACCCCTTCCTGCTCAAGTACGCTCGCAAGAGCATGAACCACGTTTTTGTACACCTGCCTACCGCTGACTGGTCCCACTTGCATATGCTTCCGAGCTACCTCCAAGGGGAAAGTTGCACTACTCGAAATAGCGCCAGCTAATGATCCAATGAGAAGAGTCTCGATGTTCCCAATCTTCTCTTCCTTAAAAAACTTCCGATATGCCTTTCTCGACGTGTCGTAAGCAAAATAGTTGGTGGCAGCATATGGAATCACTCCAATAAGACTAGGGGTGAGGCCTCTATATAATTCTGCAGGTCCCTCGTCCCTCACTATTTTCAAGACCGCATCAAACATACCATCGTAAACTCCCCTCTGCAATATGGAAGGCTCGTGTTAACAATGACAGATTCAATCATATTGTTTTAGCATGCAGCACTATACCTGGACTGTGAGTCGAGTTTTGACCAACTCAAGAGGATATGTCCATATTGTTGAGCTCACACCAGCACAGGCGCCTGCAACTAAGGAGGCAGGAAGGGGAAGCTTTGGCTGTTCCCCAGGTTTATGCAACAACTGTTTGTTGACTATATCATAAGCAAATAGCTGCAATACACAGGACCAAAAATTCAATTGATAATTGAAAGATTGTAGAAGCTGGAGAGATTAAACCTGGCAAGAAGGATACAAGGAACCAAGAGAAATCTTGGGCATAGTTAAATGTCAAGTTCCTAATAGTAGATCTCTTCAAACTGCATGCCTACCACATAATGTTTATTTGATTAATTTCCAAGAAGCCCAACAAAGCAAAACTTAAGCCCACAACTAGCGGCACACTACTTTACAAGTAAAATAAATATTCACAGCAGAGGATAACAGACTGAAGGCAATAGTCTAGCAGTCATGAACAAACCTTAATGACAACCGACAGGAACATCAGGTAGGGAAAACCATAATAGATACATTAGCTATTTAGATTATATGGATGTGGGATAGATTGTAAATATTGTAACGTAGGAGCCAATGCATGTGACCTCCTGAATGATCAAGTCATTGGCAATATTCTTATATACCAAGATGATAACAAGTTCAATTTTCCTTCCATGAAGGAAGATCAAGAATTATAATGGCGACTTGAGATTCAAAAACAAAGTTCTCAGAAAATGTGCGAACCACACTTAAATAGCTTACTTTAATTGAGTTCCCCATAAGATTTGTGATGATCTGCCGAAATCTCCCCGGATCACCAATCAACTTCTGCGGAACATTTTCAGAAATGTAAACTGCTAGCTGCAGATTTGACGGGGTGGAAATTATTAGATAATGACTCAGGTGAATTAGCAGCACCATGTAACAAAGCCAGTTAATACCTCCACTCCTTTTTCTTGAGATTTCCCCGAGAAGAGGGACAAGACATTATCCAATATGGCCCTTAGATCAAACTGCACAGCCTCAATCTCAATCTTACCAGATTCAATCTTCGCTTGGTCCAAGACCTCATTTATGAGTGAAACCAAATTTGTGCCTTTGAAAATGTAGGAGTCAACTTCAACAATATATCACCATAAGATTCTTCCTGTTGCACATTAATAAGTCCGTAACTCTTTAAAGCCTGTCCACATCATATGAGAAGTCATCGACTTCCCTCAGCAGCTCTTTTAACACAACCAGAAACAGGGGCGTCCACCAATTTTAGATCTTTTCCTTCACCTGCAATATGACACATGCAGCACAAAATTTAGAATAAGAATGCTGGCAAATAAACCCTTTAGTTTATTGAAATTGCTTGGACAAGTTTCGCTTCCAACACTCCAACAGGCTTTAACTCTAGGTCACTGAACAAGAAAAGGTATTAACCCTCCTAGCATAAGGACAAAACATTGAGATTTTGCAACCTCGTTTACAAAGAACCAATATACTATTAACTTGAGGCTAAAATTACAATAACAGCTGTACTACACAAGTTGTAATCCAGCATTCCTCTTGATCAAATTACTTTCAAGCACTATCTTCTCCAAGATCGCATGTACAAGCTCCATACAAGAAGATACTATTTGAAGAACTAGAAATGGTTCGATCCACATCTGCGATATCATAGTTAGGACTTTCCCACATTAGGTCTAAATATTTTGATGTTGATCCTAGAATATATTCTTCATTTTTCCATCTTTTTCCATCTTTCATTGAAGCTAAAGAAGAACAAGGCAGCTCAGATCCAATCACCAATAGCTTGAAAGGGATGTCCCAACTGCTATTCTAAGCATTCCTCTCATAAGGAGATTATTCTGTTACCTGCTATTTGAATGCATTTCTAACGAAGAAAAATGAGTCAATGAACCAAACTTGTAGTTCAGTAAATTTCTTCCTACTCTCAATTTGCTTCACATTTACTGGGATTTCCCATATTCACCGCTTTCTTAATCTGACAAGTCACCGTTTCCAAAGAACCAATATAATAGGTCGGTTGCACACAGTGGACGGGGTGAAAACTTGGTCTAACATTGATAGCACCTGTGTGCTATGCAGAAAACATGAAGAATCTTGAATGTACTTGCTCTTTAAGTGTGTATTCTTCAAGCAGATTTTGGAAACAAGACTCTTACCGCTGATGTTAAGTGTTTGTGGAGAAATTGGCGAGTTCTTGTTGGCTAGCTTTGCTGTGATCCGGTGGCATGGTATTTGAGTTTGCATCTTGTTTTTCTGGGTAGTATTTTGCCGTTGCTACTGGTAGTGTAGATGGGGAAGACTATTATGTCATGTTGTTCGGTGCGTGGGGTCATCAGATTGAAAGTCAACCTGATGAATTATTCTCAAGTTATCAAGCTTTCCTATTATGATAGATTGCTCAAAGGGATCTCCCATCCTTTACATCGAGCAGGGACAAAAGTTCCCCTTAGTGATCGACAGTGCCGAGTAGAAGGGCCGTTGCTCAACAGATAAATGTTAATTTAGGGATAGCAGACTAATCTTATCCAAAAGTTCACAAATACAGGAAGGTTTGGCACCATGACCCAGCTGTGTATGTGGGACAGTATGCTGCAATGGACTTGTACGAGATGTGACCTCCCTTGTTTTTTTTTTTTTTTTTTTTTCCACAGGCCGTCCAATAAAATGAAGACTTAATAAAAAAAAGATAGTGTAAAGTTTGTGCTCAATGAATGCGGTTCAAACAGTCAACGACACGTGGAAATTTTATGAACTCTATTCATCTTACCAGTTTCCGAAAACCATTCTCCAATGAGCTTATCTGTTGCTGCATTGCTTTGAGAGCACTCTCCATATTCTCCACCGAGCTACACCATGGAAATTGACACCGTGAACAACTGCTGTCTTGTGGACTTATTAATAACAAATAGACAAATATCCATTCGTAACACTTTAGGTACTAGTGCATATGAATGTCAGATCAATTACCAGACTAATCAGATGCATTCCCTTGATCTAACGTGACATAGAAAAGTCAACGTAAAGCTGGAATACATATTAATCCAGTTCATAGATAGCAGAAGCAAGTCAATCAGCAGCTATCTCTAAATGCACCACTTTCAGCGATAAAAAGAGGAGAAAAAAAAAACTATGCGCAGGTATGACACTTTGCCAAACAGAATCATGGATTGATGGCACGTGATACTTGATGACTTTTTTAGTTGGAGAGACAATATGGATCACAATTCTACTAGAGGAATCACTTGATGCATATAAGATACTGCCAACAAACCAATTGAACTATATTCACCTTTGAAGATTGTTAGCCCAGCGAGATATAAGAAGCTCCACCACTTTTCCGATCTGTCCAGCAAAGAGCAATAGAAGAACATAAGCAAAAATCATCTATCATGTATCCATCACATTCTAGTTTCACATCACAGATATCTTTTTGTCCTACTACGTGCAAACTGTCATTGATCACATATTCCAGGATTCAAGCAGATAATTATGTCCAGGGCACTTCTTTGAAATTCTGTATCTTCTTTTGATCCATACTCTCCATAACAACATGAAAAGCCTAAATCATGTTCTCAGCAAAAACTTTTCACAGGAAAACCCCAGAATTGTCAGCAGGTCATTTTTACCACTCAAACAATAGTTCTCTATATATATCTTGCAGCAAGTTACTCATGCGGATTTCTATCCAGAAACTGACTGGACTTTTAATCGAAGAGATCAGCAATCGATATACAATGACAACAGTATTTGTCCAAGTAGGCTACTTTACTTGTCTTACCTCTCTCTGGCCATCCTCCAACATAAAACAACTACTCGGCACGAAACCCCTCTCAGACCCTTTCCATTCTTGACTGTGTGGAGATCAGCAAAAGAAAGAACAAAAAAAGGCAAGATAGGATAATTTAGCAAGCAGGAGAGCAAAGGAAATGATAACGGATCACTTGCTAGGTAAAAAAATCTAACAGGGTTCAAGTCCAATAAGGAGAAAGTCCTGCAATTGGCGTAATGTGAAATCGCATGGCAGATTCAAGACAACAACATTTGATATATGTAAGTTTTCACATAAAAGCCGCAGCACAACCCCACAAACAAATGCTAACAAAATGCTATACTTCGACGCAAGCTTCGATCTGACAAAAAAAAAAAAAAAAAAAAAAGAACTTCAGGCTTCGCATCTTCAACTCAAGAGCTTGAGCAAAGCTGAAACCAGCACGATCATCAAACAATTAATCAAGCATTGAAACATTAAGACGGAAAGAGTGAGCCTACATGTTTTGATCCAAGCATGGCCTCTTGGATCCACTTGGTTCATCCAAAAAGGGGGAATCCGAAGCTCTCTTTTGCGTGGACATAATTTTTCTTTCTTTAGTAGAGTTTGACAAGAACTGAGAAAGTGTCGGAATTTTGGGAGTGTTCACTCGCTGAAAGAATGTTGCTTGTAGAGCTTAACAAGAACTGAGAAAGTGCCTGGATTTTGGGAGCGTTCGCTCGAAAGAATGTTGCAGACAAAAGAACAAATCAGTAGACAGTTTATCCGCGAACTCAAACTCAAGAGGGCAGAGAGAGAGAGAGAGAGGGGAGGCCGCACGCCGGTCGGTTGCTCGCGGTCGTCTCGCCGGTATCCTCCTCGTTCGCCGGTCGGAAGAGGGAGGGCAGAGAGTGAGAGGGAGGTCGCACGCCGGTCGGTTGTTCGCGGTCGTCTCGCCGGTATCCTCCTGGTTCGCCAGCCGCTCGCGGTGGTTCGCCGGTCAGAAAGAGAGAGGGTGGAGAGAGAGGGAGTTCGTCGGACACAGAGAGCGATAGGTAGAGAGAGAGAGGTGTGAAGAAAGAAAGCCAGGACTGAAATTTTTTTAAATTGGCGCCTCTTTTTCTCTTCAGAACGTGGGTCCCACGAAGACACGTGTCGCGCTCCCACCCCTTCTTGTTTGCCACGCTGGAACACCAGACGTACCTAATATTTTCTCGGGTGTTTCCTCATCTTTATCAAGAACAGTAGATCCTGCTTTCATCTTTCCATCCCTCTTTCATTGACGCAAGCTCCACCTTGTCTAAAGTAAGTCTTCACGCATCTTTTTGGGGCAAAAAGCCATCTTCCCTCACGCGTTTTCTTCAATGCTCTTACTCCTTTTAAGCTTCAACATTCTCTATATAAGGGATCCATTAAGGGAAGATCCCTCTATGCCCTCTTTCTAGCCTCCTGAAATTGTGAGTGTGATCCAATGGGATAGACTGGTCATATTTCGTAATCCTTGAATAGAATCGAGTCCACAGAGCCAACCTTCTTGATCTCTCTTTCTTGTTTTTGTGCCAAGTTCCTAATATATGGCCTCTTCCAAAAAGAATTATCATGTGTTCGTGAGTTTTAGAGGCACGGACGTCCGCAACACCTTCCTATGTGATCTCTATGCAGCTCTGGATCAAAAAGGGATATACACTTTTGTGGATAGCGAGGAGCTCAGGAAAGGAGAGCGAATATCGCCAGCACTTATGAGGGCGATCGAGGAATCGCGCGTTGCCATCATCATTTTCTCTGAGGACTATGCTTCTTCGCGGTGGTGTTTGGAAGAGTTGGCGAAGATCATGGAGTGCAAGGCACAGAAGGAGCTGATTGTGTTGCCGGTGTTTTACAAAGTGGAACCAAGGGAAGTGAGACGGGTGGTAAAGGGCTATGGGAGAGCTATGGCTAAGCATGAGTCCGATTCTGAGAAGGATCCGAAGGCAGTGGAGACCTGGAAGAAGGCTCTCTTTGATGCTGGTAACCTGTCTGGGTGGCCTTGCAGTGATGGGTAAGTAAGTAATTGATGTGACGCACTGCTCTGCCATTGTTAGCTGGTGATTGTTTGTTATATGTCAAATTGTATGCAGAGAACCTACAGCTGAAAAACTGATGGATGTTGTTAAATCGGTCTTTTTTAACTGAAGATACAATGCGGAGATATGCTAAGACAGTAGACACAGTAGTTGAATATTAAAACTTCAAGCTAGCAAATTGATTGAAGTCGATTCTTTCTGTTTGGACGATGAGAAATTTTTGTTTTAGATAAATCGTGCATTCCATAGTATCCGAGTCATTTTGTCTTGAGGCGCAGGTACCCTAATGTGTTACTTCTTTTCATCTTATTATTTGCTAATCTTGTTATCTAATTTTCCTTATGACCCTAAAGGTTGGATTCCTGCCATGGCTTTGAAATGCTAAAACATGTTTCTCTTTCTTTTGAGTGCTTATTAGAGATGAGGCAGAGGTCATACAAAGCATTTTAAAGGAATTACCACTTCATCTAGAGCGAACACCCTTGCATGTTGCTGAGTATCTGGTTGGAATAGATTCCCAAGTTAAAAAACTAATATCATTGTCGCAAAAAGAGTCAGATGGTGATGATGTTCTCATGATAGGTCTATGGGGACATGGAGGAATAGGGAAGACGACAATTGCTAAAGTGATATATAATGCTATTGAAACACAGTTTCAAGGAGCTATTTTTTTGGACCGAGTTAGAGAAACTTCAAACAAATGCAATGGTCTAGTTAAGTTGCAAAATAGACTTCTCTCTCAAACATCTCGTAGACATCTAACGGTCTATAGTGAAGGTGAAGGAAGTAGTTTGATAAGAAAAAACCTTTGTCACAAGAAGGTTCTCCTGGTTCTTGATGATGTTGACCACTTGGATCAACTGAATGCATTAGTTGGACAAGGCAACTGGTTTGGCAAAGGAAGTAGAATCTTTGTAACATCAAGGGATCGACATTTGCTTACTTATTCTCATTGCAAAAATTGTGTGTATGAAGTTGAAACTTTAAAGAATTATGAGGCACAAGACCTTTTTGTTTGGCATGCCTTTCCAAACAACAAGAAAGTTGAAATAAGGGAGGATCTCATAGATAGAGCACTGCATTACAGTAGTGGCCTTCCATTAGCTCTTGAAGTGTTGGGCTCATTCTTACGTGGAAGAAATGAACCAGCATGGGAAAGTGCACTGCGTAAACTCTCCAATAGTCCTGACAAATACATTGACCGAGTTTTGAAGATAAGCTTCGATGGATTGGAGGAGAATGAGAGGGAGATTTTCCTTGACTTTGCTTGTTTCTTTAAGGAAAAAAATATAGAATACATCAAAAAAGTTCTCGATGGCTGTGGCTTTGAGACAACTATAGGAATAGAAATTCTCATTGACAGGTCTTTGATAAGAAATGAGCATGGGACCCTACAAATGCATGATTTGGTTCAGTTGATGGGTCAGAATATTGTTAATCAGGAATGTACTAATGATCCTGGGAAGCGCAATAGATTATGGCTTTTGGAAGATGTTCAGGACATTCTATGTGAAGACACGGTAAGAGATGTTTATGTAAAAATTCATATTTCTCATTTTTATGTTACTTTGATTTGGACAGTATATCTAAATCTTAATGAAAATTGTGTGAGAACTGAATTTGCTTTGTCATGGATAGGGAGTGAATGCAGTAAAGGCCATAGTATTGGACTTGCCTGCACTAAAAGGGGGAAGAACAATGATTCCCGAAGAGAGAACCATAAGTCCTGATGCTTTTCAAAACATGAAAATGTTGAGAATGCTCATTTTGAAAGAAGTGCATAGCTCATCGCAAGATCCGATTTATCTCCCCAACAATCTGAGATGGCTTGAATGGTCCAATGCCCCATTTCTAGAATTTGGCTCTGTTCGGAAGAAGCTTGTTGGACTTGATATCCAGAAAAGTCACATCAGACAAGTAGACGGCAAATTTAAGGTTATTACTAGTGATAACTAGCTTTTCACTTTTTATAACTACAAATATTTTCAGGGCTTAATAATTGTATTGGTATTTTTTTCCCCAGAATTTTGAATGTTTGAAGTACGTCAATTTCTGTCAATGCAAGTCCCTGGTTAGTGTTCCTGACCTTTCATCAATTCCAAATCTGGAAAGCTTGAATCTTGATGGGTGCGAAAGCTTGGTGGAGGTTCACCAATCCGTTGCATGTCACGACAAGTTAAAATTTTTGTCACTACAGTTTTGTTCTAACCTCAGTAACTTTCCTCACACACTCAAGGCAAAATCTCTTCAAGCCCTCGATCTCTTTGGTTGCATTAAACTCGAGAAGTTCTCTGATATACCAGAAAAGATGGAATGTCTAGAAGAGCTTGATCTTGGAATGACGGCCATTAAAGAACTCCCTACATCAGTTGAAAATCTTCTCTCTTTGAAGATAATAAGTTTAAGAAAATGCAAAAAACTCAAACACTCCCATCAAGTGTTTATAAGTGGCAAAATCTCGAGCATCTGAATCTTGTAGGCTGCTCCAAGTTTGTCACGTTTCCAAAGAATTTGGAGAATTTAAACAATCCTAATGGCAATCCAGGATTCCGAAAATTAAAGATGCTGGAACTTGATGGCTGCAATATCTCAGAATTAGAGTTCCTTGAGCGTAATTCCAGTTTTCCCAAATTGGGGTACCTAGATCTTTCCAGAAACAAGTTTACTGATCTGCCCGCATGCATCGATAAATACAAATATTTGGAACACTTGCATGTGGATGAGTGCAAAGAGATGCAAAAGATTCCTCAGCTTCCGCCAAATGTGCATGCCCTTTCGGCTAGACGTTGCAGATCTCTACAAGAATTCCCAGATTTGTCGAGACTCTCCGCCGACTGCTGTTCGGTTGACTTGTCATCATGTCATGAATTCTTCCGCAAAGGGGCAAATATTGCTCATGCAGTATCACTCGAGGTTAGACTCTCTCTCTCTCTCTCTCTCTCTCTCATGCACGCTAACTTTGAGTGCTTGATTTGGGTACTATTTGTATGACAGGGTCTCCCGAAGATGAGAAATGTTGACATTTGCCTAATTGGGAGAGAGATGCCAGAATGGATTTTTCACGGTAAAGACAGTTCCATATTTTTCACGGTTCCCCGGGACTTGCATGACAAGTTCTTAGGACTAGCACTCTGTTTTGTTTTTGGCCCAAAGGGAGGAAAGGCAGTCAACGTTTCTTGTCGAGTCGAAATTTGTGTTAACGGTCGACTGGTGCTTTCCTTTCCAAAATACGTGCATTCAATGGAATCCGATCATGTGTGGATAGGATATCTCCCGCGCAGTAGACTGTGTGTAGGAAGGAAGCGTCTTCGAGATGATTGCAGCCAATTCCAAGTTAAGTTCGTACTGGAAACTGAAGGAAGATTGAATGAGTGTGGATTCCGTCCAATATGCCAGCAACAGGAGGATGATCTGAGGATCGTGTACCCACCCTATCAACCTATGGAAACAAATTGTGCTTTGGAGGAAAGAGACTCAGAGGAAGACAATTCGATGGACACCATGAAAGAAGAAAGTTCAAGTGAAACAGATGATGAACTAATCGAAGCAATCGACCAAGAAAAAGAAAAACAAGGACTTTTCAAAGCGGATAAGATCGGGCCTTTGGAGGAAAGAGACTCAGAGGAAGACAATGGGAAAGACACCGAGGAAGAAGAAAGTTCAAGTGAAACAGATGATGAACTTATCAAAGCAATCGACCCAGAAAAAGAAGAAGAACTACTTTTCGATGCAGATAAGCTCGACTGCGGTGGATCACTTGAATGTGAAGCTGCAGAAGGTGTCTGTCGAAGTCTTAAGACCTTGACAAGGGAGCGATTCTTGTGGAATTACTTTCGGAGATACTGATGTTGAGAAGATCACCGTGTGTAGTGGTGTGTGGAGTGCGTACGTGAGGTGTGTAGGTGTGGGTAGGGGTGTTGTGTAGTGTAAGTGAAGGGTGATAGTAAGTAAGTTGGTGTGTGCAGAGCTGTGTTCGTGTGTGGCTTGTGAAGTGAGTGGGTGAGCACGTACAATGAGTAATTGTGAGATTGTGATGGTATAGAGAGTTTGTAATATTGTTTAATAAGAATAATAATTATTTTACTTCTATATCTATTTGCTTCTCAACAATTGATTCTAATGCCTTTGGCCTTTCCCTCTTCCCTTTTTTTTTTTCCGTCTCTAATGAGAGTTTTTGAGGCTGGGCATGATAAAATTTATGTTTCTTGATTTCTCTATTTCTCTATTTTCCAGAAGAAGTTTGAAACAGAAATCCGTTTGGTAACGTAAATTGATTTCTCTATTTCTGAAATAAATTTTTATTTCTGAAATTATTTTGGAGGAGAAATCAGAAGCTAGAAATTGTAACTTCTCTCTGTTTTTGAAATAGAAATAGAAATTGTTTCTTTTTTTATCCATCCTTCTTCCTACAGCAGAGACGTCGACTCCTTCTCTCCTCACTACCCTTGCTTTTTCTATTTGGGCATTCCTTCTCCTCACCTCAACCAAGAACCCTAGTGACTTTGTCGCGACCCAATTTTTTGGGTTCACCATCTAAAACTAGGTTAATGGATTACTAAGTCTTTAAGCTTAGCTCGGGCTCTCCCAAGCCCATACCAATTCACGACTTAGGTTTGAATTCTTAACATGCAAATGATTTTTAATCAGGAGTCGTCACTAATCTATTTTTGGTAGGTCAATTAGAAATCCAAGTAAAGTAACGAGACATTTACTTCACTCCTACGAACCAAAGATTCTGGGTTTGGGGACTTGATTACGTTAGATTTTTCTAACGCCCTTTCGGTACCATTTCTTTTTTTTTTTTTAAAAGTTTTGCAGGCAGTTTGAATTGATTTTAAACTAATTCCCTAACATGTGAGGTGTTCAGGCAGGTGCGCAGACCACCAATTTAACACCCAAAAAAAATAATAAATAAATTGCAAAAACATACCTTAAAGCAATGAAAGCATCTGCAGTGTTAAATTAAAATCCACATCAATAACCCTAGATATGGTTTTTAATTAACACGCAATTTCTTTTTTTGTTTTCACTTTTTTAACGAGACTATAATCCATATGCAATGCAATGCTTTTAATCTAATATGAAATGATATTGCATAGCAATATGTCTTAAACTATATGAATGAGTAAAAAAAAGACTAATGATTTCTTAATGAACATGCAATAATTAAATATGCAATCTAAATTGACCAAGACGATTTAATTCTAATGATGTGTGATGAAATGCAATGACGTACAAGATTATTTTAACTAAAATGACATGCGGTATACAATTTAAAATGCGGGCTATATGTCACGCGACATTTATTAAATGACCTGGTCTAATGACGAGGAAGTTCTAATTAAATAAACCTAATAAAAACTAGATGACGTGCATTTCATATTTCTATCTTTAAAAATGCAAAAATGATCTAGCTAGATTGAAATTCTATCTAATTTAAACTAAGGATTAAGTCACATTAAATCCTAATTTAAACTAAGACATTATCTTAATCTAACATGCAATTTATCTAATATGCAATGACATGCGGAGCATGCCCTAATTCTACATGACATACGCATGATATTTTTTTATTTTTTATTTTTTAAAATTCGAAATTTAAAATTGCCATGTAATTAAACATGCAACTTAAATTAAACAAAAACTAAAATCCTAAATGAACGCATTTTTTGTTTTTATATTTTTCGAACTGAAATCCCTATCCTAGATATGCAAGATAACAAGAAATATTCTAAAACAAACTGAATCATAATTCAAATATTTTTTGGATTTTTTTTAGTGGTTTTCCAAAACAAGCAATTATCAAATAAACATTATATTTAAACTAATCAAGGCATTCAATCAAATAAATGATTAAAATAATCAAAAAAAAATAACATGTTGTCTCACAGGTCAAATTAACGATTATCCTAATCTTAATTATCACGACAAAGAGTTCAAAATAACTAAAAATCTGATCCGAATTCTTACAGATCAAATTAATAATTATATTGATTCAACACTTAAAATACTATCGACAAACTCCAAAAATTAATATAATTAAAAAAAATGATCCGACATCTTATTGATCAAATTAGTAATTACAATAATTATGGGGAAGACCTTGTGGATAATGCCTACAAAATTCATGAAATGAAGATCACTTCAAATTTTCACAATAACAACTAAACTTAAAAGAAATAAATAAAATAAAGCTAATAGAAAAAGAAAATAAAACTACCTATTTTCCTTTTCTTTTTTCTTTGTTTTTTTCTTTTCCTTTTCCTTCCAGGCCTTGTGCTCGTGGCAGGTCACAAGGGAGGCTGGTCACCGGCGGTCGGCGGTCCGACGAGGGCAACCGGCGGCGAAAAGCTCCGGCAACAAGCGGAACGGCGGAGGCCGGCGTGGGGACTCGCGGGTCACGCCAATTGCGAACAGCGGTGCTGCGCAGGGGGTTTGGATCTCGAGCGGCGTCGGGGAACTCCGGTGACCCGCAGCAAAAACGGGTCGGAAGTCGTGGGTCGTCGGCTGGGCCGAGCGAAGCGGATTGTGGCGCGGGCTCCGGCGCGACGGGCTGCCGACCGCGGATCCGGAGGTTACGTACGGTGCAAGAGCAATGGCGGCGGGGCTTCGAGCGGGCGGAGCAAAGCGGGGGTGGCTCCGGTTCGGATCTCGCGCAGCTCGGGTGGTCGCTCGAGTGAGGCTTGGATCGGCACGGCAGCGGCTTCGTCGGGTGGAGCGAGGTGGCACAGCCCGGAGGTGAGCAATCGTGAACGGAACGACGGTGCGACGTCCGGCAAGTAGGGGAATCGAGTCGCAGCGCGGCTCCTCGTGGGTCGTCGCTCGGGCGGCGCAAATCGTGGTCGATCGGGCGGCAACGGCGTCGCGGGCGGCCGGCGACGGACACGGCGGCGCGGGGGCGGCGGTGCACGACGACTCGCCGAGCAGCCTCGGGCACCGGGTCGAACGAGAGGCCGAAGGCGCGGCTCGGAGAAGATTTGCTGGTGAAGCGGCGGTGGAGTAGCGGGGGCAACGAGCGTAGAGGAGCGGCGACCGTCGAGACGGCGTCCGGTTGCGGACGTGGGCAGCAAGGGGGAGGAGGACGATGAACAGTAAATGTCACCTCAACCCCTGCTGATTGTACTTTGCTTCTACTTTTGATTTTTTTTTGTCTCTTCTTCCCTTCGAAAGCAAGAACCGAACCCCCTCTTTTTCGACCTGGTACGCACTCTTTTATAGGCCAAAACAAAATGTAATCTTTTTATCAATATTTCATCTAACAAAAAGATTGCCGATAACCTCTTGATCACAAAAAATATTTTTAATCTCCTTATCTCCCGAATATCTCTAATGATTTTATCGCCTATTGATAAAGATGAGATTGTAATGCGGTTTTCTCAATTTTCAAAAAAAAAAAATCAAAATATCGCATCAAATCTCAATTTTTCACAAGATAATTGATTAAAAAAATAACTAGCTTGAGCTAATTTTCTCCTTTCGTGGACTTAGTCCGACTTGTCAATTTAAGCTCAGAAACATTAATTCGAACTCGTCCACCATCGGTCCAACAAATAAAATGCAAAATATGCAAACTAAATGTACCTAAATTTATATGCTATGCAATTAATATTTTTTTCAAGGATAAAATTAACCCCTAATTTTTATGCAATAAATGACTAAATGGATCGCCAAAATTTAGGTGTCAACAACTGCCCCTCTTTGAAGGTGAGCTCGAAGAGGTTGCCTTCAAAGACAAATTGAGATCTAAATTTTGACCATGCAAATGCACTGAATGATTTTTTTGTCGGAAAATGAATTCCATTTTTTAATGCAATTTATATGATGCATGGAAATACTAATGCAAATGCATGATGTCAAAGGAAAGAACGTACCTACAATTACTTACAAATTAGTGCGGTAAAGCATCTTGAGGTACATGTTAAATCCCTATTTACTCCACAAGTACCCAACTCTCACTTAGGTTCCTTGAAAAGCGTAACAGGTAAGAACATTCACATCCAAAGTGAAATGTTCAACGGAAAAAATTGAGACATCTAGATCCAAACTGAGATGTCAAGATTTTTTGAAAATCTGAAAATACCTAGATTCAAACTAAGTGTCACACCCCGAACCTCGAGCGCACCAACATCCCACCATGGTCATGCAAATGCGACATTCCCAGGTAGTGTCGCCGACCCCATTCATTTATGATTGCGCAAGTGGAACGTATTATAAAACCCCTAACAATGAAATACGGGATAGAAAAGCAGGAAGCAAAACCACAACATAACACTTTCATAATTTAACAGAATTACAAACAGAAGCCTACAACCAAAAGTCTACAAAAGACCGGCTCTTAAAGAGGAATTGTTCTACGACCTACAAGTCGGACACATTCTCCAATCCTTATGACTTCACCTCTGCAATTCCTCAAAGCCAACCAAAGCTATCTGGTCGCTCCGTCCACTAGGGACCTGAAATTTTAATCCCACAATCGGGATGAGACAATATCTCAGCAAGTTCAACCCCCTAAACCCCTATTAGAAAGAAAATACATCCCGGGTGGCCTAGCCATATCACACAGAGAACTTATCTTGCCTCAATTCCTTCCTGCAGGTTAGCACAATTCAAATCACTCAATCACAGATAGTAATAGGAACTTAAACAACCGGAACGCATTCACTTTCATATAACCAACAACCATGGGGGTCCTGATTATAAGACTAAATCGTTATGACACGTCCCATTCCATGCCACACAATTCTGTCCCATAATCCGACACATCAATAACACTCAACATGCATTCCAATTGTTATTCACTGCCACACAAGGGCATAGCCTACTCGCTGTTCGGCTATCTACTAGCTTATAGCTAGGCATCGCCTTCCCACCTTGGAGCACGGCCACAAGACATCGACGGCGTTCCCGAAGGAGCATGGGCCCGAATCAACTGCGACCCGCAACCACCGCGTAGGCATCCCATATAGGGGCAAGTCCGGCTCAACAGCCTAGGATGATTCCTTTTAGTTATCACACAGCCAAAGCATACTCGGCCCCAAGACACTTTATATTTCAATCAATTTTATATTTTAATCAATGCTTCCACTTAAAATAGTGATCCCGACCATTTTTTTTCATATTAAAAATATTCCAGAAATTACTCACGTGTGTGGGGACACACTAATTTCGAATCAAAAAGCCAATATCTCACTTTTTCAAACCCCACTATTTAATATAATAATTAAAATCCAATTTTTACATCAAAACCTAACACTTGGGTTTTTATGAATAAAATCCCTATTTACCACAATCAACACTCAATTTGCCACATCCATTCATCAAATTCAAATTCTAAATGCACAGCAGCGATCAGCACAAAATTCTGAGAAAATAAGGTTCTTAAATAATTTTCAGAATTTATTAAATAATTAAATTTATTCCGAAAATTAGTTAAATAATAATATCCATATCTTTCGCGATCCACACTCAATTTATAATATCCAATCATCAATTTCAAAATCCGACTACATAGCAGCAATCGGCACGAAATTCTGAGCAATCGGGTTAAAAATAATTTTTTCCCTTTTTTTTTAAAATAATAATATTTTAATAATTTCGAATATAATATAATATTATAAATTCCAGAATTCGAAATCATTAAATAATTCAAAAAAAATAAAACCCTATTATGTCACATCAAGGCTTTATATTAAAAATAAACATACTTAACTTTAAACTAAACACAATTTAACTTAATTAAACACCATAATCTAATCATCAACCAAATAAACTAATCTAACCACCTAAACTTACTTAACTTAGACTAAGCACACTTAGGGCATCATTAACCCTCTAATCAAGATTTAGTGAGTTAAACTCACCGGATTAGCGAGCCGAGTGGACCAAAACGACGAGGATGACGCGAGGATCGACTTTCCTCAAGGCGGGCCGAGCATCCGGACTCGGGAAGGCGGCCAAAACGGGCCAAGACTAAGCTGCCATACCCATTTTCTTCTTCTCTGTTTGCTGCTGATCGTGGCCGAGAGGGAGTAGATCCGGCGCCGGAATGGGCGGAGGAATGGCGGAGAAGACCGGCGGGGCTTGGACGAGCCAGTGGGGAGGTCAATGGCAGCTCACAACGGCAGGGACAAGCTCCGGCAACTCCTACGCGAGCTGAACAGCAGCTCGGGACGACGAGCTAGGCGAGAAGATCGCCAAGACACGCGGCCAGCAACGGTGGAGCACGAGACGGCAAGCGGCGACGGGCGACGCGAGGCGAGGACGGCGTGCAGCGAGCGACGACTCCGGCAACGTCGGCTGCTACTTCGCGGGCGTCCTTCCGGATCCGAGATCTCGAGCGTGGACGGAGGGGGAGAAAGAAGGCGAAGCAAGACACGCGCGAGGCAAGCGGAGAGGCAAACGGTGGATGAACGGCAACGGCGTGACCTCCGGCTGGCATGCGACGGCCATGGCTGCTAGGTTCCTTCCTCCATTTTCTGGTCTTCGCACAGCAGAGGTGGAGGGGCAAACCGACAGGAGAGGGAAGGAAGGAGAAAGGAGAAGGAGAGAGAGAAATGGGGGCAAATTCTTTTCTTTTTCCCTTTCTTTAATCCACAAAAAGGCCCACCATGACCTCATGCATGACATTACACTCCAATATCTCCCACAACCTTATTCCAATAGGTCCATTTTACTTTTCCGCCGGGGCATGAAACTTTGTACCCTAATTTCTCCAATTTCATTCAGTTCTCTTCCAATTGAGTCCAACTGAAGTTTATAAAATTAATCTAATATCACCACACTTCAATTCACATCTTCACTTGTCCATAGAATCAACTTAAGTCCCAAAAGTACGATCAAAAGCGGGCCTACTAATTTCTCGAGCCAAATTAACCATTTTCTGATTTAATTACATGAAAAATCTTCTAAAGATAAGCCAATGATCCGGAAATGATTTGTGACACACCCAGACTTCCAATTTCTGAATTCGATCTCAATTGCACAGTTAATTTTACTTTGGCACGATACTAGCGCGGCCCAATCTACCGAATAACCTTTAAAAATTTTCATGCATTTGACATGTGGTTGATCATCTCAAGCCACAATGTACATCTTTAAAACATTGGCGACTTTCGGTTGTCGGGGTAATCTCAAGATTTCAAATATGAACATAGCGTACCCAATCGACAGAAAAGTCGGTCCAGTGCCGATCGATCAGAATTGTGCGATCCGGCTGAATCACCCACACTTGATCACATGCTTCTGTCGAGTCGACCTATCTCCAATCTCTAATCGATTTTTAATTGTGCTGTAATGACCCTTGTAGATTAGCTCGGTCGAAAGATCGCTTCCTAGTCAAATTTTTGAGTCTGATGCATTAGAATTTCTTAACGGCTTCACCTGATAGACTAGTCTTTTCACATGAGTGGCCCACTCAAGGAAAGGAACCATGTTCGTGCCAACGAAATGCCCGTCTCAATTTATTGAAAATAGAATTAGAAAATCGGGATGTCACACTAAGGTATAATGAGAAGGATTGACAAACATTCACATCTAGAGTGAAATGTTTGAATGAAAATAATCAAGACATCCAGGTCCAGACTGAGATGTCAAGATTTTTGTACTCGAGATTCCTAGATCCAGACTAAGTATAACGAGAAAGGTCGAAAAAACATTCACATCAAGAGTGAAATGTTTAGACGAAAATAATCAAGACATTCGGGTCCAGACAGAGATGTCATGATTTTAGAAGCTCGAAATACCTAGATCCAGACTAAGGTATAACGAGGAAAGTCGAAGAACATTCACATCCAGAGTGAAACATTCAACGAATAGAATTGAGACATCTAGATCTAGACTGAGATGTTGAAATTTTGGAATGCAATTTGTATGCAAATGGTAAAGGAACCTACCTGGAATATCTTACCTTCAAGGAGGATAAAGTGATTCAAGATAGTTGGTGTTACATGTTCAGGATTCATACCTTTCTATGGTCGCCTAAAATAGTAACGAAGACACTACTTTCCTAGGACCCGTACCTTTCTACGGTCGGCTAGTAGGGCAGTGTTTGGTTATGTCTAGGACCCGTACCTTTCTAGGGTCGCCTTGACGAAAAAATCGATTTTCCAAGACTCGTACCTTTCTACAGTCGCATGAATGGGAAAATTGCTTTTCCAGGACCCGTACCTTTCTACGGTCGCTTGTTAGAGCAATAAATATTGTTTAGGACCCATACCTTTCTACGGTTGCCTAAACGGGAATTCACTTTCCAAGACCCGTACCTATCTACGGTCGCCTAAATAAGGAATCATTTTCCAGGACCCGTACCTTTCTACGGTCACCTGTTAGAGCAATAAGGTTGTCTAGGACCCGTACCTTTCTACGGTCGCCTAAATTGAGGTTTTGCTCGGCTAGGACCCGAACCTTTCTTTGGTCGCCTAACATTGCAGCATAGATTATTTGACCAGGACCCGAACCTTTCTTCGATCGCCTTAATCAGACTGAATCTGGAGAAAAATCTTTGGGGACAACTCCATCGAGTGTCGATCAAAAGGGACTCTAGGCTATGAAAGCACGCCGGGTCAATATAAATGGACATCGGGCTACAAAAGCACGCCAAGTCGATAAAGAGGGACTCTGGGCTACAAAAGCACGCTAAGTCAATATAAAGAGACATCAGGCTACAAAAGCATGCCGAGTCGATAAAGAGGGACTCTAGGCTACGAAAGCACGCCAAGTTAATATAAAGAGACATCAGGCTACAAAAGCATGCCGAGTCGATAAAGAGGGACTCTGGGCTACGAAAGCACGCCAGGTCAATATAAAGGATACCGGGCTACAAAAGCACGCCGGGTCAATGAAAGGGACTCTGGGCTACGAAAGCACGCCAGGTCAATATAAAGGACACCGGGCTACCAAAGCACGCCAGGTCAATGAAAGGGGACATTGGCCTACGAAAGCACGTCGGGTCAATAAAGAGGGCAGCTTGACCAAGTCAAGCGTCGATGCACTTGAGAGAGAATACCTGCACAATAACAAGTATTTTAGAGTATGGTAGAGATATACTTACCTGGTGATATCTCTAATTCTTGGGGATATGTCTTTTGGTATTTAGATATCCTGTGGAAGTCTTTCACCTCATGGTGGAGGTTTCTCATCTCCTAATATCATGAAACATTCTGAAAGGAACTTGAATTACCTGTCAGACATGATTTAGAGCAAAAACTGATATGCATTCATCAAAAAGATAGACAATCTAAGATACTCTAGAATGCACATTTCAAAATTCAGTGAGGTTTTCATCAACTCAATCAGGGTTTATGCATAATGACCTTTGCATCATCCAAATTTCCACCGGAGAGAATTATCATTCAAGACAATCTTCACTCATGACATGGATTTTTTAAGAATACTAAATGAGAGACTTTCAGTTAGAAAAGACTTTCACTCACTCTCATTTAGAATGTCTATTTTATGCAAATCACTCAATTTCATCATATCGACATAGGTCCGAGTATTCTCGCAAGTGGTACGATCTTACCAATCTGAGAGTTCTTTAATAGGGACCATAATGGGGGCTTGGTCAACGGCTTAACAAATGGACTCTTTGAGTCAAGGCTATTGAATGAATAGTCTTGTAATCATCTCCGAGTTTACAAGTCAAGAACCCTGCAAAATGAAAAAGAAATAATCTTGATCGCACTTCTTCGAGCGATGCTTATAAACATATGAACTCCTACATTAATTCAAATGTCCTAATCTGAAGAGACTTTGTAAGGGACGTAACGTAGGTTGGGTTCATGGGTTGAGAAATGAAAGGATCATTAGGCTCAAAATGTATGTAAAATGTGAGAGTGGATGATCATCTTGGCATTGCCACCAGTTTTTCTTTTTCACCATCGGGGATTGTCTTCATAAAGTGCCCCATTGATTGTAAAAACTCAGCATTTGAGTTCTTTGACTATTGTTCCATTGGGATTCAATTCTTGTAATTGACAGTCACCTATCTTGACTCTTTTTTTCATCTATGGGCATTGGCCTTGCTTTTACCAGGGACACCGCTTTTTCATGCCCCTAGTTTTCATTTACTTTTCTTCACTTCTTTTTTCATGGGCACTGGCCTTGCTTTTACCAGGCACACTACTTTTTCATGCCCTTTAGTTCTATTTTGAATTCAATTCTTGCGCACAATGCATGCGTCAAACAATTACACTTTGAATGGCACTTGAACTTTCAAAGGTCCTCATCTGCCTTTAGCCTTGCCTCAGTGTGGGGGATGATCACCAATTGGGTTTAAATAAATGAAATTGTAGGCTCAAGTGGGCTATACAAAGGATATAAGTGTATGGGATAGAGAAAGAAATGCTCTTCATCATCCTAAGGCACTTAAATTAATAGATGAATTCAATGTAATAGCATGACTTGAAGATTGATGTAAGTGAGAGCAAGAAAATTTCAATTCATTTTCCTCACCTCATGATGCCATTTGATCTCTTAGTTGCCCCAATGTGGGGGTGATTCTTGACAGGGGTGATTTGAAAAGAATATCCATAAGTGTATGGGCTCAAAAGGGTTAAGCAATGGATCACCTGTAGTGTTTGAGATAGAGAAATGAATTGCCTCTCATCATTTCGGTTGTCGTACCTCTTGCGAGAGAACTCTTTACCTTATGGATATGAACCTTCCTATACTCATCTCACAAGTGTATGAATATGGGACTGTGTATAGGATAGGGTTTGCCTTTCATCATCCCGATTCGTCTCATTTAGTATGCTCAATCAATTCCACATCATTCATTAAATTAGTCAATCTTGATGTTCTTTAGTGGAATTAGTGTATAAAACATGTAAGAGTCATCATGCAAAACCCTTTTTAAAAAAGAACTCAACAACTTTAAGCATGTAAACTTCAAACAATTTTCTATACTGCAAAATGGTTTTAAGCATTCATTCAAGGATTCCTCTACAATGGGAATTGCCTCAGCAGTTGATGCTTTTGGATTGTCCCTATCATTCAAGACTGAAAATCCACTTTTGCTCTTGTACAAGAGAACGTGTATCAGTATGATACTATGCAACATCAAAGTAAATTCAAATTGCACATCCATTTTGGCTCGGGTTGAGACTTTATCCCAATCGGGTCACTACCAAAACTTGTCAGCCCTCAATTTGTCAACTCTTCCACTAGGGAATAATTGTCACGCCCCGATCCTCGGGCACACACACATCCTTCTCCCTTAGTCAATTTTATAATGCGATATATCAGGACAATGTATCGCCGACCCTTTCATTTTTAAGCACATGCGGAAGCAGTTAAAATCCCTGCATAATAAAAACGATGGGATAGAAAAGCAGGGCCATATTTTTCATATTGAAATTTATAACCAAACTTTTATACAAACCACAAATCACTTCATAACTATTCACATCAAAAAGAGATCTCAAAAGAAGACAGAAACTTAGACGAACTGGGCCGTATTTAAGACCCCTCTCAGGACTATCTTCTTCTTCCAAAAATCTTTCTCTTCAGAGCTCACCTCCGAGTTCTCCTCCTCGGATTCCTCCTCCTCAACTCTTCAGCGAGGTCCTGAAATGGTTTTCCCTAACTGGGATGAGACTACGTCTCGCCGAGTTCTACCCCACTAAGCCCGATTAGTAAACTACTATACTAAAGGCTGCCTAAACACGCACGTGCGAGGACTTATCTTGGCCTCGATCCCACCGCAAGTCAGTACAATTCACAATAAACATCCATTCACTTCAAACAAATCGAACCGCCGATTACATGTCATACGAATCAATCCCCACTGTGGGATATTTAAAAGCTAGGCCACGTGCATTCTCCAGGATGACTTTCCAAGTCTCCGAGTTCACGTGCCTCGAACCTTGGGCCCACGTGCATTCTCTCGGGCGACCTTTCGCCAAAGTGATGCATCAAGTCACCGAGCCCACGTGCCCTTTAGATGCCCGGCCCACGTGCATTCTCTTAGGTGCATCTCACCAAAGCGATGCATCAATTCGCCGAGCCCATGTGCCCTTTTAGATGCCAGCCTCGTCACCGAGCCACGTGCATTCTCTTAGGTGCATCTCACCAAAGCGATGCATCAATACGCCGAGCCCACGTGCCCTTTAGATGCCAAACACACCGAGCCACGTGCATTCTCCAGACGACATACCGAGTCTTCAAGCCACGTGCATTCTCTCGCGCGACCTTTCGCCAAGGTGACATATTCAACCACTGAATTCACGCATTCTCCAGGTGACATTCCAATTCATCGGGCCCACGTGTCCTCTTTCAAGTGGTCACCAATCTACTTTCAACACCAATAACCAATGCCCAACAATTTCTCAATCAAATAATTAAACCAACTGAACAAAGCATTATAAATGCGAATAACATACTTGGCCATTTACCAATCAACAATTCAATCACAATCAATTCCAATCAATTTAGGGTAAATCTCTAAAATATCACAATTTAATTAATTCCATACAATGTAGAGCTCAAATAAATAAATGAACTGCGCCATAACGATCAGCACGAGATTTCGGTCGCCGGCCATCGAAATCTTAATTTCCGAAAAATAAATAATTAATTAATTAATTTCGAAATTTAAATAATTAATATTAAAAATTCAATTTAGCTCCAAATAAAGCCCGATTCAATAAACGGACTTCACCACGGTCATCAGCATAATTTTCCGGTTCCAGACCATCTCAATTGAATTTTCGAAAAATAAATAATTATTTAATTTAATTCCGAAAATTAATATTTAAATACTAAAAATTCCATTTAGGCCCGAAAAGCCTAATTGGAGCCCACTAAGGGTTGGGAAAAATCCCTAGGCACTTCCAATAATTAGTAGACCACGTCTACTTGCTAATTGCGCAATCAATTTATTTAAATCGCATCACAATTGACTAATAATTGCTAATTTATTCTAATCTAACAACCTAAACATAATTAATTAAAACTAAACTAACCTTAAGCATAATTAGCCAACTAATCCTGGATTAGTGAGATTGCTCACCAAATCGCGCGCAAATCGGATCAATCCGACGGCGGCGACGCGAGGAACGATTGTTCCCAAAGCAACTCGCGGATCCGGGGCCCGGAAACAATCCAAAAGCGGGCCCGAAGTCGCGAAAACCCACTTCGTGGGTCTGCTGACGAAGCCGATCAAGGCTGCTCCGGCGCTAGGGCAGCGAGGGGAAGCCGGTGGAGGGCGCGGGTCGCGGGGAGGTCCCGCGACTAGGCGTGGGCCGAGGTGGTCGGACGGGAGCTGGAACAGGGGTGAACAGCTGGCCCAGGTCGGGGCTGGATTGTGCGAAGGGAGGAGCGGCATCGGCGATGGACGGCGGGACGGCGGCGGGTGCACGGCGCTGCGGGTGCGGCGGCGGACGGTGGCGACGACGAGCGCGCTGCTCCCGCTCCGGGCTTCTGGTTCGCACGCGAAGAAAAGAAGGAGGAGAAAGAAGCTAGTTCGATCGAGTGTGCAGAGGAAGAAGAAGAAAAAGAAAGAGAGAGAGAGAGAGAGAGAGAGAGAGAGAGAGAGAGAGAGAAGGGATAAGGGTTGACCGGTCAATAAAAGAGAGAGGGAAAGTGAGCGGTGGGGGAAAACGCACGAGGGGGAGGGGAGAGGAGAGAGGAGAGAGAAAGAAAAGAGAGAAAAGAAAAGAAAAGAAAAGAGAGGGAGAGAGAGGAAAAAAAGGAAAAGGAAATACATGATTAAATAATTCAATTTTTTCCTTTTCCTTTCAATTTTCTTTTTGGGCTTCAATTTTTCTCTTCCGATAATTTCTTTCTTGAAATTTCGGACCCGTCAATAAATTGATGAGTGATGAGACAGGATCCTAAAAATAAGAATTATGACGCGATTAAAATTCGATTCCAAATCGAGTTCAATTTCGTGGTTAAAAATCGATCGTACGTGATTTTAGCTCAATCCAACCAATTAGGTAGCTTTTAGGGATTTTACGGCCGATACATCCCTTAACGGCTTCACCTAATAGGTTAGTTAACTTGTGAGTGATCAGCTCAGAGAAAAAGGCCATAGGCACGCCGATGAAATGCCCATTTCACTTTATCGAAGTGGGGTCGAATTTCAAGATGTCACAATAATGGTCCTCTTTTACTTGCCTCCAAATCTATTTTTTTTTCACTGCAAGTGTGCTCTAAGTCCGTTGATCTCAAGTCAAGTTTATGATCGTTGAAACTTGATACGCTATTTTCAGATGTCCCTTGTCATAACAAGTTATAGAATTATGCACTGAGATAAGAAGCAAATGAGTCAGACAAACAAACAGGTTTAATTTGCTACAAGCTTTGGGAAAATGTTTTTTTTTCTTTTTAACAATGAAATGCTTTTGTTTTCGAAAAAGTTTTTGGGAGGAAGCATGAAAAAGTCCAGCCCTCAGGATTCCTCCGTGGATGATAGTTTCTTTCATGGTTGGATATCGTCATTGACTGGTTTGGAGTACCCCGTCATACCCTCGAAAATTGGAAATAAAATTGTAATTTCATTGAATAGAATCAAATGAATTACATTATTGGAATGGAAAATGCAATTCCTAATCTCTAAAAAGAGAGCAAAAATAAGAAATTCCTAGAAGGCGAAAACAATTCCTAAAAAGCGATAAGAATTCCTAGAAAGTGATAAAAATTCCTGCGCAGGGGAATGTGCAACAAGTTACTCTTACAGGCTAACGTCCATGTCTTCCGAAGGTCCTTCGTCATTGGTTCCTATGAAGAGGTTATCGAACAAACCTGTGATTCCTTCTAGGGCGTCATCAAGGTTCTTTGTCTTTGGAGGTGTCAGATCGTCCATGTCATCCCATCCACTTGGAACTATGTTACGGGAGTCAAAGTAAAAGCCGGGAGGAGCTGAATACTTCACCAGGTAATCAAACTTGCCACTAGGCTGCCCTAGAGTGTCCATCACTTCCACTTCATCTTGCTTTGTCTTAGGGACATTGTTAAGTTTGGCAATGACTAATGGGTTATCTTCCAATTCAGGTATGTTGCTATTGCTCATTTGGATCTTGTATTCCTACTTCGAAACTACTACCTCAGGGAAAGCAGGTGTAGGAGTCAAATCTGCTCGAAGGGATTGGATTTGGGCTGTCATGAGTTGCATAGAGGTGAGCAATTGTTGGAGTTGGTATTCCATAGCGGAGATACGATCATGCATTTCAGTTTGGTCGGCCATTTTAGCTCTTGATCGCGTAATGATAGGCGAACATGAGGGATTTGTTATCACCTAATTCAAATGACTGAAAATATATAAGTACAAGGTGCAAATAAAGAATCAATCCATGACAATGATCTATCAACTTTTTTTCATCATTTTTTTTTCATGAAAAGCTCTTACAAGGAGGGAATTTCCTAAAGAGAGCTAGAAAAATAAACATCCTAGTAAGATCAAATTTCCTAGACATGAATTGAAAACAAATTCTCCAAATTTTTTTTTCCAAATGATTTATGGCAATTTCCTCATTTCATTCTTGAAAGGAATTAGATCAAATGATTATCCTAGATTGTCATGGACAGACCAAAAGCATGACAAAATAAATTGCATGGTAGAGGGATAGAAAACTTACTTTACCAAGAAAAATCGACGGCAATCACATAGACATGCACATAAGATGTGAGGCTCGATTTCTGTCTAAATGGCTTAACAAGGTGGAGCTAAGAGGATAATCTGACCGTTGCAGTCTCGCATTAACGTGTCAGGTCCTCCTAACTCCGACTCAGTCGAATGGAATACCCAATAATCACGTAGTCTCGCAGATATGGACAAACACATTCGACACCATGAAAGAAATTTTGGGGAAGAGAAGGTCAACCTCTACATAGCAGTCTCGCTTTGGAGGAAGTATCATTTTCAACACCATCCTAGAAATCCTATCGCAGCTCAGGTCCGATCGCAGGTTGTATGTGCAATAGTGTAGTGCTAAAAATAATAAAACATGCACAACAGTTTAAATGCAAACAACACTTCCATAGTTTTAATTCAAACATTCATCCCTACTCCAATTTGCAAGACAGGGGTTAGCAAAGATTACTCCCCTTATACCTCCCATCTGCAAGAACATTTAACACCTTAGGGATGTTAGGGGCGTACCTGAGATCCTTGCTGTCAAACAAAAACATTTTTAAAAGAAAAAGAAAAATTGACCTAAGTCCACTGAGTGTTTTAACACAAGTCTCTAGTGGAGTCGCCAAGCTGTCGCGACCCAATTTTTCGGGTTCACCACCTAAAACTAGGTTAATTGATTAGTAAGTCTTTAAGCTTAGCTCGGGCTCTCCCAAGCCTATACCAATTCGCGACTTAGTTTTGAATTCTTAACATGCAAATGATTTTTAATCAGGAGTCGCCACTAATCTATTTTTGGTGGGTCGATTAGAAATCCAAGTAAAGTAACAGGAGATTTACTTTACTCCTACGAACCAAAGATTCTAGGTTCGGGGACTTGATTACGCTAGATTTCTCTAACGCCCTTTTGGTACCATTTCTTTTAAAAAAAAAGATTTTGCAGGCAGTTTGAATTGATTTTAAACTAATTCTCTAACATGTGGGGTGTTCAGGCAGGTGCGTAGACCACCAATTTAACACCCAAGAAAAATAGTAAATAAATTGCAAAAACATACCTTAAAGCAATGAAAGCATCTGCAGTGTTAAATTAAAATCCACATCAACAACCCTAGATATGGTTTCTAATTAACACGTAATTTCTTTTTTTGTTTTCACTTTTTTAACGAGACTATAATCCATATGCAATGCAATGCTTTTAATCTAATATAAAATGATATGGCATGGCAATATGTCTTAAACTATATGAATGAGTAAAAAAAAGACTAATGATTTATTAATGAACATGCAATAATTAAATATGCAATCTAAATTGACCAAGACGATTTAATTCTAATGACGTGTGATGAAATGCAATGACGTACAAGATTATTTTAACTAAAATGACATGCGGCATACAATTTAATATGTGGGCTATATGTCACGCGTCATTTATTAAATGACCTGGTCTAATGACGAGGAAGTTCTAATTAAATAAACCTAATAAAAACTAGATGACGTGCATTTCATATTTCTATCTTTAAAAATGCAAAAATGATCTAGCTAGATTAAAATTCTATCTAATTTAAACTAAGGATTAAGTCACATTAAATCCTAATTTAAACTATGATATTATCTTAATCTAACATGCAATTTATCTAATATGCAATGACATGCGGAGCATGCCCTAATTCTACATGACATATGCATGATATTTTTTTATTTTTTATTTTTTAAAATTCGAAATTTAAAATTGCCATGTAATTAAACATGCAACTTAAATTAAACAAAAACTAAAATCCTAAATGAACGCATTTTTTGTTTTTATATTTTTCGAACTGAAATCCCTATCCTAGATATGCAAGATAACAAGAAATATTCTAAAACAAACTGAATCTTAATTCAAATATTTTTTGGATTTTTTTAGTGGTTTTCCAAAACAAGCAATTATCAAATAAACATTGTATTTAAACTAATCAAGACATTCAATCAAATAAAGGATTAAAATAATCAGAAAAAAATAACCTGTTGTCTCACAGGTCAAATTAACGATTATCCTAACCCTAATTATCACGACAAAGAGTTCAAAATAACTAAAAATCCGATCTGAATTCTTACGGATCAAATTAATAATTATATTAATTCAACACTTAAAATACTATCGACAAACTCCAAAAATTAATATAATTAAAAAAAATGATCCGACATCTTACTGATCAAATTAGTAATTACAATAATTATGGGGAAGACCCTGCGGATAATGCCTACAAAATTCATGAAATGAAGATCACTTCAAATTTTCACAATAACAACTAAACTTAAAAGAAATAAATAAAATAAAGCTAATAAAAAAAGAAAATAAAACTACCTATTTTCCTTTTCTTTTTCTTTTTTTCTTTTCTTTTTCCTTCCATGCCTTGTGCTCGTGGCAGGTCACAAGGGAGGCTGGTCACTGCTGGTCGGAGGTCCGACGAGGGCAAACCGGCGGCGGAAAAGCTCCGGCAACAAGCGGAATGGCGGAGGCCGGCGTGGGGGACTCGCGGGTCACTGCCAATTGCGAACAGCAGGTGCTGCACAGGGGGTTCGGATCTGAGCGGCGTTGGGGAACTCTGGTGACCTGCAGGCAAAAACCGGGTCAGAGGCCGTGGGTCGTCGCTGGGGCGGAGCAGAAGCGGATCGTGGCGCGGGCTCTTGCGCCGACAGGCTGCCGGAATCACGGGATCTGAAGGTTACAGACGGTGCAAGAGCAATGGCGGCCGGGGGCTTCGAGCGGGCGGAGCAAAGCAGGGGTGGCTCCGGTTCTGGATCTGCTGCAGCTCGGGTGGTCGCTCGGGTGAGGCTTGGATCGGCACGGCAGTGGCTTCGTCGGGTGGAGCAGAGGCGACACAACAGTCGGCAGCAGGCAACCGTGAACAGAACGACGGTGCGGCGTTCGGCAAGTAGGGGAATCGAGTCGCAGCGCGGGTTCTTGTGGGTCGTCGCTTGGGCGGCGCAAATCGTGGTCAGATCAGGAGGCAACGGCGTCGCGGCAGAGGCTGGCGACAGGACACGGGCGGCGCAGGGGCGGCGGTGCACGACGACTCAGCAGGCAGCCTCGGGCACCGGGTCGAACAGAGGCCGAAGGCGCAGCTCGGAGAAGATTTGCTGGTGAAGCGGCGGTGGAGTAGCGCGGAGGCGACGAGCGTAGAGGAGCCGGCGACCGTCGGGACGGCGTCCGATTGCAGACGTGGGCAGCAAGGGTGAGGAAGACGATGAACAGTAAACGTCACCTCAACCCCTGTTGATTGTACTTTGCTCCTGCTTTTAATTTTTTTTTCTCTCTTCTTCCCTCCAAAAGCAAGAACCGAACCCCCTTCTTTTTCGACCTTCGTACGCACTCTTTTATAGGCCAAAACAAAATGTAATCTTTTTATCAATATTTCATCTAACAAAAAAATTGCCGATAACCTTTTGATCACAAAAAATATTTTTAATCTCCTTATCTCCCGAATATCTCTAATGATTTTATCGCCTATTGATAAAGATGAGATTGCAATGCGATTTTCTCAATTTTCAAAAAAAAAAAATCATCAAAATATCGCATCAAATCTCAATTTTTCACAAGATAATTGATTAAAAAAACAACGGGCTTAGGCTAATTTGCTTCTTTTCGTGGACTTGGTCTGACTTGTCAATTTAAGCTCAGAAACATTAATTCGAACCCGTCCACCATCGGTCCAATAAATAAAATACAAAATATGCAAACTAAATATACCTAAATTTATATGCTATGCAATTAATATTTTTTTTGAAGATAAAATTAACCCCTAATTTTTATGTAATAAATGACTAAATGGATCGCCAAAATTTAGTGTCAACAGACTCCGAAGCTGTTCATCCTCGCCATCGACTCGATGCCGTCGTTCTCTTGCCCGCCGATCGTTGCTCATCTTGCCATCGCCGTCCTCAAACCGGCCAATTTGCTCCGGTCGTCCCGTCGGACCGCCTCCTCCATCCGCGTCCCCTTCTGCAACTCTAGTCACCGTCGCCCATCTCCGTCGTTATTCAATCCGCTCGCGTCGGCGTTCATTCGTGGCCTTCTCTAGAACTTCCCCCGCGATTCCTCACTAGGTTTGATCAATCCTTACCTTCTCGCCTCTCTTTTCATGTTTCGGCTTTCGTCCGTGTCCACTCTTTTCCTTTGGTTATCTGACTTCTGCAGTACGACCCCAATCCTGTGTCCTTCTGACCTGTGAATTTGTCCAAGGATATTGGGGCTTATGAGGAAGATGTAGTTATGCTTGACAGTGTCTCTGGTTTATTATAAATGGCTCTAATTGAATATGGATGCTTACACTAGTTGATTTGTTCTGTTTCTGGAGAGCTCAATGGGACAATGAAATGGTGCCCTCATAGCCGACCTTCATGTCTCTTATGCCATTTGACTGTTTCTCATCTTGGCCAATGTAGGATGGGGGAAAAATGCTTTCCCTGATTAAGTTTTTGCTTACACTAGAACTTTGTTTGATGGCGTTTGATGCGCGATGTGGAACGGTCGTGTGTGAGTCGAGGGTTGACTGGACATGCGAATTGTGGATCTGTTTCGGAGTCGAGGACTGTCGTGCTTGATCTTGGAAATGGTGTTTTGGAAGCAATGGTTGGTGTTTAGCAATCTGTGAGAGAACCTATCTTCTTGCTTGCTTGTTGTGATTGTGGATGTCCGCAGAATAGTTATTCTATGACATAGCGTTTTGTTTTCCTTAAATATCTTCTAAGATAAGTTGACAATTTTCTGTGGTCAGGCAAAGTTTATGCATTGGACTGTGGATAAAGTGCCAGATCAATCTCTTTTGAATACCGCTCAAAGGAGATTCCTTATTCCCCAATTGTATAAAAAATACCCAAATGATCATATGGACATGAATATATCACTGTCTTCTCTAGAGATCAGGACATCAGAGAACAATATAGATGCTACTGTACCTGCAGACCTAATAATTGATGTTCTGGAAGCAGGGGAAGTAATACCAGTAGCATGCATCTCATCGGTAAGTGGAAATATAACAAACTGCTTGCTGTTAATTGATGCGCTTCCTGTAATTACTGTTCTCAGATGCCAGTGAGAGAGACCCGTGCTGGCCTACAATTTGTACAGTGTTGTAGGATACACACAGAGAGCAGGGCATGGTGCCGACGTCAGTTGTCATGATCCGCCAAGCTGGGGAAGGAAAATTGCTTTAATTTTTTCTTCGAAGAGGGTGTTGAATGTGTCTGTCATAAGCCACGGTTTGAAGTAAGTTCAGATGTGCCACTTTGCCACAGCCACGGCACAATTCAGTCTGTGGGATCGAAACCTGCACAGGATCATTCTTGGCAATTGCTCTCGCTGTGTGAATCGGTTTCAAAAAGGGACTGGAGTCATGACTGTCACCATCCATTGGACTCACTGTATAGGTTGCAGATAATATGTGACGATGAACATGGAAAATACAGTGGCTTTTGTTTACATGAATCGTTTCGTCGCCATTGATTTCGCCTTCTCATTCTCCGTTTTCATTTGCCTTCTTTATTCCTCTTTACGCCTGAACTTTCGCACTTTACATTAGGCCACCTGAAATTTCGAAATCGGTTGTAATGTCCATCCTAGCGTTGACTCTTTCTCTTTTTTAACTGGAATTTTTGGTCATGTGCTTGTCATCTGACTAATTTTCTCCTCTTTTTAGAGGGTCAACAATATAAGTGAATTGCATTTAGCACTTCAAATATGGAGATCTGAACTTAGGTAGGATGATCTTGCAAACGATACATTGACCGAGGAGGGAAACCAAATAAACATGCTTAGGAAATCCATTGCCAACAAAATGACAAGAGATAATAATAAGCCGGAAATTCCATGAAATTGTATCTTCAGTTTTTGTAATGTATTAATATTATTTCGACTATTATTTTGTATTTGAGAATTTTCTATATTGTTATCTAATCAATTTCTATTTCTAGCACAACTTCCATTTTATTAATTTCGAATCTCTCGCAAATTGCACCTCTCTCGATGTCAACTAGTACCTACCATAAAATCACTTCGTGGTCTCAAAAGAATGCAAAAAAGTGTAGTGACTTAAAACCGGATCTTGAATGAGGAGAATAAATACATTCACTATTTGCATATTAGCATTTGAAAATACCAAATCTTTTATAGTTTGCATATTAGCATTTGTTATACTAATCACTAGCTTTTATTTACATAAATTGCTAATGTTTTGAAGTTCCTAACTACTATATCGAATTACCAATATAAATTAAAGTGATTTACCAACTTTTATCAAATTAAATTACCATCACAAGCACCAAGAAGAGTGAGATAAAAGGATGGGGACAACATGATTCATAGAAATAGAATTTTTTTTTGTTATCAAACGGATTTGCTTTCAGAAATAGAAATTTTGAGTCGTTATCAAATGGGTTTCTTTTGCTTCCGAAACTTGTCCAGGAATAAAATTGAGAAATTGATTTTTGGCCAGAAATTAATTTTTATTTCAGAAATTTTATCATGCGTACCGAACGTCTGCTCCTTCAATTCAATTTCAGAATCTTTATGAAATACATGTTTCACATCATGCTGCTGACAGGGTTGAGGTTGAGGAGCTTCCTCTTTTCCCTCTCTTTCTTTTATGATTTGTGACGCAGATTGCATCAATACAGAGTTAAGTAAATGCTTGTTGAATGCCATGGTCTTTCCAGTTGCTCTGCAAAACTCATCATTATAGACCTCTGTCACCTCTTCATCCAATTGATGATGCCAGTACTTCATGCTCGAAAATTCTGAGATAGTAAGTTCTACTTAATTTTTAACGTGATCTTCATCTTTTCGGGAGTGCTGATTTGATTGTGTCAAATATCAGAAGACTAGCTAATTCCTTTGTTGTTAATAGGCAGATTGCATTCCCCTCCACTTTCCTTTAACGTCAATCAGACACATCACTTTAACCCACTTGTCGCATCAACTGTCTTACCATGTCTGTCTCGTGGATTCTCAAGCTTCGACAGGAGTTTTATGCAGCCACCACCAAGAATACATCCCCTTAGAATCTTCATTCGCAGTGGCGGCCATAACTCCAGTAAAAAATGATGAGTTTTCGGCACACTTATCTTGTAACCCCGCTGCAGTTTTGGTACCAAATGCTACGTGATGCTGTAGAACACGAAAAAGATCTCTTTATCTTGAGATGCAGATCCACCAAAATGACACGAGATAAGACAACTTTGCTTCATTTTCTTAAGAGCACAATGCCCACCGAAAATCATTGTCAAAATGAAAAATCATGGGGCAGTAAGTAAAAGTACCGGATCATCCGCATCGAGTTCCAGGAATAATCACTTCTTCATTAAGTGATAACAGGTTTACCTGATCAAAAGATAGGTCATAGGATAGGTCATAGGATCAGAGCCAACAAAGACAGAAGATTTGAAAAGTAAGGATTCTAACTAGGGATGCATAAATCCCTCATAAGCAAATGCTTGGATGATTACGTTAAAGGAAGCCCACATTGTCGTCCTCACATCACAAGACCGAAGGGGTTGAGAAACCCAAAACAGAAAAGTAGGCGAAAACGAAAGCTTTCTTGATTAGTGCAGAGAAATTGATCAGCCCACATTGTCCTCACACATCACAAGACCGAAGGGGTTGAGAAACCCAAAAGAAAAGCAGGAGAAAATGAAAGCTTTCTTGATTAGTGCAGAGAAACCGATCACCCAACAGAGAAACATTCAAACATCAAACGAGTAACTGTACCGGAGAGAAGAGAGTTCAAACGTCGAGCTCGCTCTAAAGGAGACCCCCCAGCTCCTTCCCACGAAACCCAACGTTCAAGAACCAATATGACCCAACACCCAAAAAAGAAGAGAAAGGAAGAGAAAGAGTAAAGCCTGCTGCACAAGGGGAAGAGCGAAAAACAGAGCTCACCAAAGCTGCGAAAGATTCCAATTCTTGAGGCCGTGAGAAAAAGAAAGCAAAACTATAGCACAGCTGCTTTCACTGTTCGTGGTCTCAAGTCTCAACCCATTGCTGGGTCAGATCTCTCTCTCTAGACCACACTCACGCTCCCTCGCTCTACTCATTATTGCTCGCTGCTCGCTCTTAAAGCTGCAAACCCTTTTTTTTTTTTGCTTTTGTGGTGGGATTTTTATATTGGGCTAGATAAAATAAAAGACAAAAGGGAATGCGAAAATTCGTTCTGGGTTTGCCGAGAGAAGAAGGGAAAATCCGAGTGATGCGCCATGACTGTCGTTCTGCGAGTTCTTGGTTGAGAGACAGGGCGAAATAGCGAGTCTCGCCGTGTCTTTTGTCGTGTCTCTGTCCGACGCATGTTTGACCGCTTTCGTCGTAAATGCGCAGATCACGATAATGCACGGGAATCGCCAAAGTCGAAAACAGAAGGGAATATTGACAATGAAATAAAACATTTTTTGGAATATTGATTTTCCGAAAAAAGATAATTATAAAGCAAAATTCTATAGCACTTTCAACTCCATACTTTCGTTAAAATAATTATAGATATATATTGATAGTATTTCTAATAATCACATATACTTTTGTTTTAAATTTGAAGCTTAAATTCAGTGGCCATCTATCTCATTAATTTATGTCAATTTCCTAGATGGTCAAGTTCCCTTATTTACTATTTGATCGTTTGCATTTTTTGCGCACCCTCATCTGTGCCTTCCTATTTTGCTTGCTCTTATGGATTATCTCTCTTCTATAATGTAAAAGAAAAGGAAGTTCCTTTTTTTTTTTTTTAATATTACCTTCCTTTTTTTCCTTAATAATATCCTTACTTCCTATGTAAATTGAAAAAATAAAAAAAAGATTCGCAAATAGCAAGATCAAATCTGCACCTAACTAGCACTAATTTAATTAGTATAACGATAATGAGTGCCGAGGAGTAAAGTGAAGAAAACAATTAAGGAAAAATTGACAATTTTCCAATCTATTTATTGCTAGAGGAAAAAGAAAAAAGGAAAAAAAAATCTATTTTATTGCTTCATGTTATGCACAAAGATGCCTCAAAAATCGAATTATTCCAAATAAGATACAAAAAAAAATCATTTTATCATGGCAAAAAAAAAAAAGGTTTTATCATGGACTCACCAATTTATGATGTAAAGGGAACCTTTTTTACAACCAAACAAAAACCCGAATTTTGAATTTTCATGTGATTTATCAATCAAAGTCGGATTCAATCACTTAGAAGATCATGATGAGCAACCCAATCATTGATTCTATGGTTGCACACACTCAATCCTCCTAAAACAAGAATGTGGAAAAAAACAAGGAATATAATAGAGAAAACAGAAAATTCTAGTCGTGCTTAATGACCACAGAACGAATTATTTAATCCTCCTAAAGAAGAAATAAAAACTATTAGGCTATGTTTGGTCGTCCGCATTTAAATCGGATTAAGACTGGATATGATAGAATATGGAATTCTGGAATATTTTTATATCTCGTCCATTGTTTGGTGAATCGCAGTATTAAAATCGGATATATTCACATCATATCAACGGCAAATCATTATAAATGAAATAAATTTTCATAAACGGAGATAGTGAAAATCTCTCGTAATACTATTCCTTAATTTATTTTTATTTTTATTTTTATTTTTTCCTCTTTTTATATTATTTTCATTATTATTTCTTTTTTCCCCTTTCATCATTCTTTAATAAAATTTTACCAAATAGTAAACTGTACTAACATACCTAAAATACAAAAATACTTAAAATATATAATAAATATAAATATTTAATTTATAGATTGAATGTTTATTATAAGATAAAATTAAAGTTGAATATATAAATTAAAATAAGATTAATTAAAAATATTTTTTAATTTCTTAAATTAGAATTCAAATATTAATTTATATTGAAATATAATTTCAATTTTGTTAATTTAATAAGTTTGTTATTTAAGAAAAATAACTTTCATATTATGGATATTAGAAATTCTATCTACATTTATCTCACATCTTCCATAGGATAATTTTATCCGCATATCTCTTATATCCAATTTTATTCTCATTATAAAAGCACCAAATATAGGATATGATAAATCATATCTTATCCTCAATTTTATCCCGACTGCAAAACGTAGCCTCAAGGGATAAAAAGGGATGAAGAAGAAGAGAAAGCATCACCCATCATTCCAAAGTTGAAAAAGATCATAAAAAGTGTAGTTTGCTTGCCATAATTCATCTTTTTGTAGTCTCATCTCATCAATAAACAGTAGAAGAAGGAAGGGAGGGGGGGGGATAAGATTAGGGATAGAAAAAATCACCTTCTTCTTGAGCGTTAGCTTCGCACGGTTGTTGCTCGTCAAGCACTTGATGTATGGTAAAATAAATAAATAAATATATATATATATATATATATATATATATATATATATATAATGTTTTGTGAGTGCTTTATTAAGGTTGGTAACAACGTGCAATTTTTAAGTATATGATCTCGCAAAAATTTTACATTTTCAAAAAATGCCAAATATCTGGCTGAAATCTCTCTTTTCGATAGCCGTTGGGCGCTTCTGCGTATATGTTTTTTTGGCAAATCACGAGAGTTGTCGCTGATGATTGATGATTTTCAATTGCTTCCGAGAAAATGTTTCTGCGGAAATCTTGACGCTGACATTAAGGGGCAATAAGGTAAAATGGCGCCGAGACTGACTTGACAGGTGTCGCCATCGTGGAATAGAAGGATGCTGGTGGGGCCCCATTCGGGCACGATGGATGGTCTTCGGCTTCTTGATTTCGTCCACGGCCAATGGGGGGAGGACTCTCCGTACAACTCGAATCACGTAACATCATGCTTTCACTGACGGTTTGGAATTTTTTTAATTTTTTCATGACGGTTGAGCTTCATGGTTCATTATTGAAATTGTGCCTCACCGGTGGCTTTTTATTCTTTTATTTTTTTTATTTGCTTCTTTCTTTTATTTTTTATGCAATTTAATTATGCGACTTTCCTACTTTATGCATCCCAATCTTTTCCCCGACCAATATGACACCGATAGAGGTTTTAATGGATTGAGGGCAACCCCTATAATTTCTCAAGCAAGAGCCCTTTGAAAGAGAAATCAATGAGCGTGATGTAACTAATATTGTTGGGTAGCAGTAGCTTATTCTACCAAAGGGCAAGTGATGTCTCAATAAATATCAAAACTAACCATTAGTGATGGCAAGTGAAGCGAGAGTCGCCTACCACTAATAAGGATCATGAACCTTATCTCTAAATTTTGGCTTATTCTTAGTGAAGTTCTGTGAGCCCTTCTTGGTGTTTGGGCAAGTTGTTATGCCAGGCCCATGCTCTCGCTATTTTTTCTAGGATGACACTACATGTTCAGATTTCATCACGTGAGCGACGTTGTGTCGACGATTTGATGATTTTAATGACAAAAGGATTTGATTGTACAGATTAGGACAGTTGAAGGATTACATTGCATAAAACTAATAAGAGGATCAAATAGTACTATTTAGAGGTTTAAGACTATAATCAATCTCCATGTAATGGGTTATATGTTTCTTATAATTTATGAGCATTACTCACATATAAAATTAACTAAATATAAGTATGAGTGATATCCATGTTTGTAACTCACAAATCATAAGGGTGGTTGAAAGTTAGTCTCCTTCAACTAAAGACAAGGAAAACATAACCTTTTCTACGGCCATCTATGCCAGCTTTTTTCTATATTAAATCTACCCTTCTTGTGCAATATGAGTAGACATAACATTTTTGCCAGTCGATGTTGAGACATAATTGGATACAAAAAGTTTTGCTTGGTAAGTGAGTTTCTCCTCTTCTTGTGGTCTTAATTCCAGCCTTACCGGAGAAGTAAAATCTCGAATACACCTAATCAATTTGGGAAATTGTGCTTTTAAGATTGGCTAGAATGGTGGACCAGTTAAGGCGTGTGAAATTGACTTGAGCATCACCTAACTACTATACTAAGAAAGAACTCACGACATGCTTGGCTTGGTTTGGTGGGGCTTGGCTCATTGCCATTATTGCCCTCCGCCTCATGCAATTGGGCCAAACCTCCAAAATACTGTATTTAAGATTATAATGTCGCAAGTCGGAAAAAAATTGTTTAGTAAGGGGTGTATTTGTTTCATAAAAAAACAATATTTTAGAGAATATCTTCTTAACATTGATCTTTTGGAAAATTGAGTGAATAAACAAAATGTTCATAAGTAACGACTTATGTTTAAATATTCTTATCAATAATAATTTTTTTGTTCAACATTTTTAAAGTGATATAAACAATTAAAGTGAGAAAAATAATTTCTAAATTGTCGCATTTTTTCTTCATTGGGCAATTTTTTTAGACCCGGAACTTCCAAATGGAAATAATAATCCGAGAGAAAATGCAGCAACCGAGGCCAAGCCAGGTCAAATTTATAATCAAACCTGAAGGCATAGTCTGATTTTCCTGACACATTTACATACTTTATCTTAATCAAAGAACTTACTTTACCCTTTATCTTGATTAAAGAACTTAGTAATTCAGATAAATAACATATTACAATCATCCGGGTGGTGGTACAGGCTGGTCACTGGCCAAAATTCTGTCATACCGTACATCATCTTTTTCTTTGTTTCATTTTACGGTGGAGATCAAGGACTATTTTACATAACACTCGTTTAGAATATAGTTCGAAAACAGATTCCATAAATAGGGGGATAAACGAGAAGGCTCTTAATATATAATCTAACTAATTAAAGATGCTGGGGCTATTATCTACTTAATTAAAATATATAGATCATTGGACATTTAATTTCATGCATAAAATATTCACAAAATACATGAAAAGCAAAATAGTAAATAGTTTGGCCAAGGGTAGAATTGTAAAATTGCAGAAAGGGGGTCAAATGGGAATTTACAGAACAGCTAAGGGCAAAAGAGTAAATTTAGCCACCAATGGCAAAATAGTGAATAAATTCAGTGAGGGCAGAACCGTAATAATAGCCAAGGAAGAGAGGCAACATTGTAAATTAGCAAAGGGGAAAACAGCGATCGGGCATGTGCCACTCGCGTGGCAAATTCCACGCACCTGCAACCACAGTGCCCGCGTGGACACCACGCACCCTCTTCCTCGCATGAACAGGCACGATTTCGCTGTTTTTCGCCGTTTCTACCGCAATTCCGCCGTCTGTTTCTCCTTTGGCAACCCATCTCAAACCAAAATAAATTATGGGTTTCGGAGACCACGCTGGCGTGACCACATAGGTTCAAGTTTCGGCAAAAAGGGCCAAGAAATTGACCCCGAATCAAACAAAATTCCCCTCATGCAAACCCTTAATCACTATGACTTCCGTCGCCCGATTATCCTTGAGCGATCACCGATATGCCAGATTAACTTACAGCTATTCTTCCCCATGGTGGTGCGACCGTATTAATCCAAAGCTGGGTGATGGGTTGTCGAAATTTGGCTGAAAACGACAAGCATCTTTCTTGGCCTCAAAATGCCCAATTTATTGTTCATTTAGAGAACTCACTAAAATACACCAAAAACTCAACATAAACAAGGTAGAGGTACTGACATGCTTTGATGTGAAATGTTAGATATAAACTAGCGATTCTAATCACGCATTGAAGAATGAAATTCAAGCATCGATTATAATCATATGCGGAAAACAAGATAAAAAATAAAAATGAAATCCAACTATTGTTTGAATTTATGTTTGTTGAAAATTCACAGAGATTCGACGAAATTATAGGCACACTTTACTAACCAAATCCTTTCGCATACTGATAGTGTATTTTTGAATGAGAGAGTTTGCATTAGATCTTGTGATTGCCCTCACGTAAATGAACATTTGTCTTTTATAAACCACTTCCTATTAAGGCGGTTACCAAAGGATGGTTGTCACGAAAGGGTACGAACGTGGAAACCGCGTGGAGGATAACCATCACACAAAATAGAAAAGTGGGTCAATACCTAAGGATAAGTTTTATTTTAAAAAACCATATCCCTAAAAATGTGAGATCCCATTATATATACAACATGAAGTTCTCGACAGCTATGACTTTGGCACAACTATAGGAATAGAAATTCTCACCGAGAGGTCCTTGATAAGAAATGAGCATGGGACCCTACAAGTGCATGATTTGGTTCAATTGATGGGTGATGATATTGTCTATCAAGAATGTCCCATTGATCTTGGAAAACGTAGTAGATTATGGCTTTTTGAAGACGTTCTTGACATTCTATGTGAAGATACAATAAAAGTTGTTTATGTAAACATTGTTATATCTCATTTTTATATTACTTTGATTTGGACATTATAATGTAAATCTCAAGGGAATTTTGTGGAAGAACTGAATTTGCTCTATTATGGACAGGGAATGAATGCAATAAAGGGCACGGTATTGGACTTGCCCACACCGAAAGAGAGAACTATAAGTCTTAAAGAGATATCCGTAAGGCTTGATGTTTTCACAAACATGAAAATGTTGAGAATGCTCATTTATGCTTGAAGTGCATATCTCTTCAGAATGTCCTGTTTGGCTCCCTAACAATCTTAGATGGCTTATATGGCCCAATGCTCCATTTCTAAAATTTGGCTCTGGTCTAAAGAAACTTATTAGACTTGATGTTCAGAAAAGTCATATCAAACAATTAGAAGGCAAGTTCAAGGTTAGCGTTTGTGATGATTAGCTATTCCCTTTTTATAACTATAAATATTTTTTTTGGCAAAATTTTAGAAAGTTAAAGTACATTAATTTCAGTCAATGCAAGTCCTTGGCTAGTGTTCCTAACCTTTCGTTGGTTCCAAATCTAGAGAGATTAAATCTCGAAGGGTGCAAACTTGGTGGAGGTTCACCAATCTGTCACATATCTCGACAATTTAGAATTTTTGTCGCTATAGTTTTGCTCCAACCCTAGTATCTTTCCTAACACACTCGAGACAAAATCGCTTTAAACCCTTGACCTCTTTGGTTGCTCTAAACTTGAGAAGTTCCTTGAGATACCATGAAAGATGGAACATCTAGAAGAGCTTGATCTAGGAAGGACGGTTATTAAAGAACTCCTGGCAGCATCAATTGAAAGTCTGATCTCTGTGAAGAGTTTTTTTTTTTTTTTTTTTTTTTTTTCGAGATATTGTAAAAACCTCACAAGGCTCCATCCAACATTTATAAATTGCAAAATCTTGAGCATACAAGTCTACAAGGCTGCTCGAATTTTGTCACGTTTCCAAAGAACTTTAAGGATGTAATTGATTGTAATGGCAATTCGAGATTCAGAAGTAGAGTTCCTTGAGAGTTTTTCCAGTTTTCCCAAATTGGCATACTTGGATCTTTCCAAACAACAAAGTTTACTCATCCGTCGATGTATCAGCAAATACCGTAATTTGGGAGAGTTGTATGTGGATCACTGCAAGAGATTCCTTAGCTTCTGCCACATGTGCGGATCCTATCGGCACAGAGATGCGAATCTCTACAAAGATTCCTAGATTTGCCGAGTCTCTCCTCTAATGAACTTTTGGTTGACTTAACTTGCTATGAATTATTTCACAAAGGGGCAAATACGACTGATATGTTATTATCACTCAAGGTTACTCTCTCTCTCTCTCACACACACACACACACACACACACACACACACACACACACACAATGAATGCTTGATAGCTCCCGAAGATGAGAAAAGTGGAAATTCTCTTAATGGGAATAGAGATGCCAAAATGGTTTCTCCATTGTCAAGACGGTTATATATCGTTTATGGTTCCTGGGACTTGTACGACAAGTTCTTAAGACTAGCACTCTGTGTTCTTCTTGGCCAGAAGGAACGAAAGGCGGTCGATGTCATATGTCTTGTCGTAATTCTTGGTAATGGCCCAGGGGTATCTAACAAAGCGAACCATTTTTATTTTTGATGGAATCCAATCATGTGTGGATCATGTATCTGTCGCGCAGTATGTTGTATATGAAAAGGGAGCTTTTGCGAGACGATTGGAACCCATTCCAAGTTAGCCTCTGATTATTTGCAGGAAGATTGAAGAAGTGTGGGTTCTGTCTATTATGCGAGCAACAAGAGGATGATCTGAGGGTTGTGATCCCACACTATCCGCCGATAGAAACATAATGGTCTTCAGAGGAAGATGATCGGATTGACGCTGAGGAAGAAGATAGTTGAAGTGAAACGAATGATGAACTTGTACAAGCAGACGGGTGGGACCATCCCAACCGAAGAAATCCGCGGTGGATAGAAGCGAACTGTCGAATTGGTCTCTGCTTAGCTTTGATTCTTGGGGAGGCAACATCTTGATTCCAATGCCTCTTGCTTTCCCCTCAAATCAAATTCAAAATCATTATGAAATACAGGTTTAGCATCATGCTGTTGAAATGGTTGAAGAATCTTTTTTCCGTTGCTTTCTTTTATGATTTGTGATGCGTGGATGCTTGTTGAATGGCCATGGTCTTCCTAGTTGCTCCGTGAAACTTATGACATAAATCCCTGTCACCTCTCTTCATCCAATCAACGATGCCAATACTTCATATAGGAAAATTTTGAGATAGTAAGTTTTGCTCAATCTAATGTATGATCCTTGTCTTTAAAGTGTTGATCTAATCATATCAAAAGGTCAAAAGGTCTATACGGGGAACATTAGTTGATTCCTCTATTGTTACTAGCCAAATTGCATTTCCTCTGACTTCCTTCAACATTAATTAGACACTTTAACTTTGTGTTGTTGTCGCATCAAGGTGTCTTACTGTCATGCCTTGAACCTCAGGCACACGCACATCCCTCGGCGATCGACTAAAATTTGCGACATTCCCAGGATGCGTCACCGACTCATTTATTTTATGCACATGCGGAAGCAAACTAATAAACCCCAAACAATCACCAAACATGGGATAGAAATGCAGGACAACCAAATTATCACAAAACACACTTTATATATAAGCCAAGTTCAACCCACAGGTTTATAAACAAGTCTATGTCCAAAAGAAAACCCTAGGCCATCTACACATTGGACCTTCTAGCCTTGGGCTTCGAGTTCTCAATCTAAGGACGTGAAAATATTTAAACCACGACGAGATGAGATAAAATCTCAGCGAGTCAACATCCTATACCCCGATTAGGATGAGAATTCACTCAGAGGCGGTCCTAACATGCACCATTCAAAACTTACCTTGCCTCAGCACATCCTTGCATATTAGTTCAACACATAAGCACTTATAAACGTAGCAAGCGTAATCAATAACTGGAACACATTGAGATAGCTAGTATAAGCACCTAAAAGGGGTGAATAGGTGCACAAATAATTTCTCGAGATACGGAAGCGATTCTAGACAAACGATAGAAATGAAGTTCTCCTTTGATTAACAAAATAAAGGACGATCAAAGTAAAGTAAAGAGTAGGGAAGAGAAAATTGAACACAAGGTTTATAGTGGTTCAGCTTATTCCAAGTCTACGTCCACTCTTCCACACTGACAACCTATCGGCTGGATTTCACTATGAACAAAAAAGAAGTTACAGTACAGCTTTTCCTTGATTCCACAGTGCAGATGTTCTACCACACTTCTTCAAGGTTTCTCACAAGGTTTCTCACAAATATAGACTCTCTTTTGTTTACAAGATTTCGCTCAACAAATGAATTGACTAAGAACAAGGAGCTTCAGACTTTGGAATTCTTCTATCGTGCATACACTCAAACAACTGGAACGTCTTCCTTATATACTCCTCCATGCTATCATACCCGTTGGCACTTACCAAAGGAATTCCTCCAATCTACCCGTTGGATGGAATCAATTAGGAAGATCATTTGAGCTATTAAAGGAACATGTCGATAGCCCATCAATCCTGTTTGCCCATACAATTAGGATCTCGGTTTTCATAAGTAGATCCTTCTAAGTATACTTTGCCTATCATCGGATCCTTAATCTTCGAATCAATTATGATCAAATAAAGGATTCCGTCATGTCATATCCAGCCAAGATATCTTCTCCAGTCGATAAGGTCACATCCTTAATGAAACATCCAGTTCTGGATAGCCTTTCTTCAACGGATTAGAAACTGTTAATGAGGATAGACTTTGAGTCTTGAGTCTGGCTGTCCGGAGGTCTTCAGATGTTAAATAGCAGAGTCTGCAAACCTTCAGACTAGACTGATGGAAATGTTTTGTCAACTTCAAAACACTTCAAGAAGATTTCTCCAACAACAATCTCCCCCTTTTTGATGATGACAAAACTTTCTTGCAGATTTGGACAACTTTGACCTGCAAAATATTACTCAAACACATATGCATATCTTATAGAGATAAATGGCTTAATGAATGATAACGCTAGAATCTGTAACCACAAAAATTAGGTTAGTTTTGCATATAATAAAGCCATCCATAAGATGTTAATAATAGTTAATATAAGCAGTCAAGTCCAAATTTAAATTCAGTCCACATCCAGACACAAAAGTAAAGTCAAACAAACATCAAAACAATCCAAAAGTTCAAAAGTTGTAAAGATTCAAAGTTTTCAAATCTCGCATCTCTCTCCCTTTTTGTCAGCATAAAAAAGGTTAAGATGGAAATGAAGTAGAGTCAAGAATGCTTGGGAACACGAACAAGCTGGAAATCTCCCATTGACTGAACGATGCCTTCCGGCCTTTTCAAGTCTTCTTTTAGTTGTGCAACATCCTCACCCTTAGCATTAGCCTGAATCTGAAGAGAAAGGGCTTGGATCTGATCATTCAATGAACCCGAAGATGCTTGACCTGCATTCTGCAAATTTTGAACCTCGAATCCCAATGCATATATCTGACCTCGCATTTCCATGAGAACATCCATAATTCTGCAAAAGTCTGCTAAATTATCGGTCTGCGTACTGGCGTCGGCACGATCTGATGGAGTAAAGGCAGACAATGGCAGATCAGCATAATCACGCAGATTTGGCAATGAAACATCATGTCCTTCCTTAGGAAATTGAGAGGCTTAGGAAATTGAGAGACATAAATGTCCTCTGAATCTGCTGGAGATCGACTGACTCCCTCACTGATAGCAGGATATGAGGACATTCCTCTTTTCTTTTGGTCTCCCCCTGTTTCCATGCCTTCAGGTGGAGAAGAGTGCTCCTCATGTTCTCCTTCTTCTTGATCTCTTTTCTCCTCTTCTTCTTTTTCAACTCTCTCTTTCTCAGCATCTCTTTCTTCTTCTTCTTCTCTTTCCTCCGTTTCTTTTTCCTCTGTTTCTTTCTCTTCTCTTTCTTTAGTCCTCTGTTTTTCGAGTCTTTCTTCCGAACAACGACTCGCATTCTTCAATGCCATTGCGAAATGGTGATGTTTTCCTCATCATCTTCATCCTCAACGATGAGAGCTCTTCTTCTCTTAGATGGAGCATCCATGGGCTCCTTCCCTTTTCTTTTTGCTGCAGAAGAGATTTGATGAGTTTTGATTGGAGTCTTCTCCTCGAATTTCTCCAACGCCTTACTTAGTTCCTTCAGACGCATTTTAGTTACCATTTTTAGTCATACCACCATATGATCGCACGATCGAGCACAAAGAATTTGTGGAGGCTGAATATTCAGAGGTCTGAATAACTTCGTCACAAGACCTGGATAAGGAAGTTGGCCTCTGTCCTTCACCACTGCTCTATACATGTGGAACATAACAGTGTGAGGAAGAGAAAACCTTTTCCCAATGATGATGGCATACATCGCTTTGCCTCCGAACTTGAAACATCGGTCTTGGAAGTTGATTTTGGTCTCGAGGCAATTGATCACAATCTTGTGAAGCAAGATGTTGAACGCACTCATCCTTAAGTAGGAAATTTTTTCTTCTGTTCTCCTATCCTTAACAAGTTCCAATGTAGCACGAGCAATAAAAACTTTGATTGGTTGATATCTTCCTCTCTCAACCTTTAACACATCTGCCAGCATATCCATATCCACTACAAAGTCTTGATCTTTGATACTGAAAGAGAATCTATTCGCATCTAAGAAACTAAGATTTGAATAGAAATATGCAGTTAGTTGAGGATAGGCCTCTGTGGTGTCAGAGTAGAACTTTTCAAGTTGAAGATAACCGAACTTTTCCCTCAAGTTTACATTCACAGCATCCAGAAAATCAAAATCCACACTCCTAGGGTTTATCACCCCACGCTTCAGCAATTTTGAGTACAGATCATTCTGTTCCTTCGATCTAAACAATTCTCCCATTTTTCCTCAATTTTCCGCTGCAACACCCATTCTCGGTTGAAATTGGCTGTACAATTTGTCATCATCATTCCCATCTATTGGATTAAATCCTCAATCACGAGGATCACTTGGGATATTCGCAAGGGTTTCTTCTGCCACCCCTTTACGAGCAATTCCCAAACTTTCCATTTTTTGCAAAAAGATATATTCGTTTCCATATCCTTTATCCTTAAGAAAATCATCGACATAGTTCAATGGAGTACCAGTCCCTTTTAAAGCACGATACAACTTATAAATAAAAAGAGGGCCTTTGAACTCTTACAGGATCTGCATCTTCAATGATTTCTTCCTCTTGTTGATGATCAACACATTGAGGACTAGATGGAGGAGAATGACGCTGCTGAGAATATTGTGGGCTCTACTGCTGATTTGGAGACACTTCTTCTTCAATGAGATCGAAGTGCGTAGGTCCCTCACTCATTCGCCGTGGTCCCCTACTTGCGATCCTCGAAGACTTTCTTGAAGACGATATCTTTCTCAGTCTTTGGAGGATTTCTTGCTTGATTTTCCCAAGAAAGATGACAACTTTTTCGAAGATTAAGCAAGAGAAAAGAACAGGAATCGAAGATCTGTGTTTTTTAGGGTTTTGGAGTTTTTAAATGAAGAGAAACCGACTGTATATAACTCGGTCGAAACGAGGGAATACCAAACGTCATAATGGAAAGTGAAAAGATGCCTTTTTCGAAAAATGGTCATTTCAAAATAACTCCTTTTTCTAAAGGAAACGATGCAATAATCTCGTCAATTTAAAGATAGCGGTTGAGATAACAAAAATCAAACACGGTTGATGAACGTACCTTTTCAAGATGAGATTAGAGAGAGAATAACTTATAGTTAAAGTCTTGCAATCAAAGTCTTATTTGTCTGAGTCTGAGAGTCTCTAGACTTTAACTTCTTTAAACCTCAAAATGTTGAGTTTGGAACGGATAATTTCAAATTGATTTTTCTCCAAAGGCTTTGTAAATATATCCGCCAGTTGGTTCTTTGATCAACAAACTGAATCGTAATTTCTTCATTTTGAACATGATCTCTAATGAAGTGATGTCGAATCTCTATATGTTTAACTCTTGAGTGAAGAATTGGATTTTTGGTGAGATTGATTGTGCTGGTGTTGTCACATTTAATCTCCATGCATGAATCTTCAATTCCAAAGTCTCTTAACCGTTGTTTTATCCACGTATTTGTGAACAACAACTTCCAAGAGCTATATACTCGCTTCTACTTGTAGAAAGAGCTACCGTACTTTGCTTCCTTGAAAACCAAGACACTGTCCCGCTCTAAGTAGTTGACCAGTACACGAGGTGCTCTTTCTATCAACTCGCAACCGGCTAGGTCTACGTCTCGAGTATCCAAGAAGAGTAAAGTCTCCCCTTTTAGGATACCAGAGACCAAAGCTTGAAGTTGATGCAATATATTTGATAATACGCTTTGCACCATTTAAATGAGATTCTTTAGAATCTGCTTGAAATCTGGCACAAATGCAAACACTAAACAAAATGTCAGGTCTAGAAGCAGTAAGATAAAGAAGTGAGCCGATGATACTCCTGTATAACTTTTGGTCGACTTTCTTTCCTCCTTCATCTTTGTCTATCTTCAAGGAACTTGACATTGGTATATCAGCCTTTTTGCAATTGTCCAAACCAAGCTTTTTGACAAGATCTTTAGCATACTTTTCTTGATGAATAAAAGTTCATTCATTCAGTTGTTTTACTTGAAGCTCGAAAAAGAATGTTAACTCACCCATCATGCTCATTTCGAATTCATCCTGCATAGTCTTAGAGAATTTCTTGCACAGACTTTCATTAGAGGATCCAAAAATAATATCATCGACATATATTTGAACAAGCAGAAAACTCTTGCTTTCTCTTTTAATAAAAAGAGTATTGTCTACTTTACCTTTAACAAAACCATTTTAAATTAAAAACTTACTCGGTCACGTCGTACCAAGCTCGAGGTGCTTGTTTTAAGCCATATAAGGCCTTTTTGAGTCTGAATACTGAGTTTGGTTGCCTTGGGTCTTCAAACCCAGGTGGTTGTTCCACATAAACTTCCTCATGGATAAATCCATTCAGGAAAGCACTTTTGACGTTCATTTGGAATAACTTGAGATTCTTATAACAAGCAAAAGCAAGTAATAAACGAATTGCTTCTAACCTTGCTACCGGTGCGTAAGTCTCGTCATAGTCTATCCCTTCTTCTTGCGTATATCCCTTGGCCATGAGTCTTGCTTTGTTTCTTATGACTTTTCCTTTTTCGTCCATCTTGTTCTTGAAAACCCATTTAGCTCCAACAATAAATTTACCTTTTGGTTTATGAGTTAACTCCTAGACATCATTAATTCTGAATTGTCTGAGTTCTTCTTGCATAGCTTCAATCCAGCTTTCATTGGATAAAGCTTCATCTATGCTTTTGGGTTCTATTTCAGAAATGAGAGCCACAGCACTAGACTCTTCCCACCTTTTGGATCTTGTGTGAATTCCTTCATTGATGTCGCCAATAATAAGATCTTTGGGATGACTGGACTTATGTTTCCACTTGCTGGTTAATTTGTCAGATTGATGGTCACTTCCTTCACTTGAATCTTCAACAGTTACTTGTTGCTGGTCCTTCAAAGTCTGAGCTGTTTCCTGAGATTTAGAATTTGTAGAGTCTGGAGTAGGTTCAGTCTTTTCAAGATGAGTCTGAATAGATTCATTTTGGATATAATCTTGGAATTTGACATTCATTGATTCTTCCACTGTTTGAGTCTTCTTGTTGTAGACTCTGTACGCTTTGCTTATGGTTGAATATCCAAGGAAGATGCATTCATCTGACTTTTCTTCAAACTTACCAACTCGATCATTTGCATTTTTCAGTATAAAACATTTGCATCCGAATACATGAAAATATGAAACAATAGGCTTCTTTTCTTTAAATAGTTCATAGGGGGTTTTTTCAAGAATAGGTCTTAGAAAAATTTTATTAATAATATAACATGCTGTAGAAATTGCTTCAGCCCAAAAACGTGAAGAGATATTGCTTTCTATTAAAAGAGTTCTAGCAATTTCTTGAAGAGATCTATTCTTCCTTTCCATAACTCCGTTTTGCTCTGGAGTATATGGAGAGGAGAACAAGTACTGAAAGCTAGATTCATCACAAAATTTTGTAAAATATTGATTTTCAAATTCACCTCCATGGTCTGTTTTTATACTTGAAATAACATAACCTTTTTCATTTTGAACCTTTTTAGCTAATTTTTCAAAGTAAGATTGTCAAGAAATATACACAAGTAAATCGTGAGTAGTCATCCACAATTACTAGACAGCATTTCTTACCTCCAATGCTTTGTGTTCTGGTTGGTCCAAAAAGATCCATATGCAGAAGCTGCAGTACACGGTTAGTGGATACTTGATTTATTGGTTTAAAGAAATTTATTACCTGTTTTCCCAATAGACATGGTGTACATAGATCAGACTTTTGGTATGATAAATTGGGTAGACCACGAACAAGCTTCTTTATTGAAATTTTGGCTATCTGCTTCTAATTGATATGCCCAAGCTTTCTGTGCCATAAGCTTGCTTCGTCTTGGATTGAGATTAGACATTGTGATTCATCTGGTTTCACATCCAAAAGGTAGATGTTTCCATGTCTTCGACCCATGAATGATTGAGTAGAATCTTTACTAATTCCTGAACATATTCACTCTTGAAAGTTGATTTTGAAATCAGTATCACATAGCTGACTAATACTAAGCAAATTGTAATTAAGCCCTTCCACTAAGGAAACATTGCTGATTGTGAGGTTTCTAATCTTTACAGTTCCGAATCCCACAATTCTTCATTTGTTGTTTCCTGCAAATGAGACTTTTCCACCATTTACTTGAACAAAATTTATGAAGCAATTTGAGTCTCCTGTCATGTGTCTTGAGCATCCATTATCTAGATACCATTTTACCTTTTTCTTGATAGTGACGTGCATTTAAAAAAGAAACTCAAACATTCTTTGGTACCCATATTTTCCTGGGTCCATTGGTGTTAGTATGATATATGGTTTTTGCTCATACCTTTTTAACAAGTTTCCAAACTATAGGACATTCCTTTTCAAAATGATTTGCACTATTGCACTTTGAACATCTAAGAGCATTACGACCTACTGATTTTACAAAGATCCTTTTAAAATGATTTTTGTAAGCATCTCTTGTGGGTCTTTGTTTGATTCTTTTCTTCACTTTAGGAAAATCAATTAAATGAATGGTTTCAGCAGTCATTCCCAAACCAAATTTATTGAAATAAGGTCTTTGAACAGAGAGAATTTTTTCCAGTTTCTCAGATCCTATAGAAAATCTTTTGGAAATATTTGAGATATCATTTTTTAAGAATGCATTTTCTTTTAAAAGATTATCTTCACTTTCTTTAAGAGAAGAAAAATTCTTGTCTAAATATTTCACTTTTTCTTTCAAAATATTTTCCTGTTATTTTAGAGCAGAATTTTCTTTCTTGAGTTCGGAAATTCTTTTAAGAGAAGTCTTAAGACTAAAACACAATTCATCAATGTATTTTGAAACTTTAATAGGGATTTTGAAGTTACTTACCTTAAATTCGCTTTCTGAATCTGAATCTATCTCGGAGTTTGAATCTGAATCCGATTGTGCCATTAGACATATATTAGCATAATCATCATCACTTTCTTCACACTCTGTATCACTTCAGGTTTCTGCTTTAAGAGCCTTTTGATACTTTTCAGCTTTTCCTTTCTTCTTCCTCAGAAGAGGACAGTTGGGTCTGATGTGTCCTTTTTTCTTACATTCAAAGCAGACTACATCTTTGTTTGATTCATCATCCTCAATAGACTTAGTCTGTTGCTTTTGAAAACTTTGTTTCTTTGGATTGAATCTTCTTCATTTTCTGTTCAGCTTTCTGAATCTTCTTATCATGAGAGCAAGCTCCTCATCATCCATATCGTCTTCAGAATCGGTACCATCAAAATCATCATTAGATTTTAATGCAATGGATTTCTTACCTTTAGGGTCTTCGTCTTCATTGATTCGTTCCACTTCATAAGACTGAAGAGTCCCAACCAACTCATCAACGAGATAGTGGCATGATTCTTTGGGTCTCTCTGATTGAGGTCTTTATGTGATTCCAATCCTTGGAGAGTCCACGCAGTAGCTTGTTTACCTTCATAGGATCAAAAATTGGTTGACCTTGATTTTCAAGACCATTCACGATTTTTGTAAAACAACTAAACATATTGACCGAGGAGAATGTTGATTCTAGTCTCTTTCACTCGATCAGTTCCTTCATAGGTAATATGTAATCTATCCCGACTTCTTTAGCTGTAACACAAGAAGATATTCTGTTATATTCGGTAGGTGATAAAGCACAATATAAAGAATAAATTGCTTTTGCATCAAGAGCTTGTCTCTTGATTATCTCTTCCGAGTCATTTCACTAGACTCAATAGTATCTTTTCCTCTTTTCCGAGACAGGTGCAGCTTTAGGAATGATTCCTTTTTCTACAACGTCCCATTCCAGAGGATCCTTTTATCTTAAGAACGCCTTCATCTTGTTTTTCCATATGTTGTAATCCTTTCCATCGAAGTAAGGCTGTCTAGTATTGCTTTGCCCTTCTACCAGCCCTGGAGCCAACATACTAGCCATGGATCTTTAACTCTGAAGTAAAACACTTCAAACAAAGTGAGTACACATGCTCTGATACCAATTGAGATAGTTAGTATAAGCACATAGAGGGGGTGAATAGGTGCACAAATAATTTCTCGATATACGGAAGCGATTCTAGACAAACGATAGAAAGGAAGTTCTCCTTTAATTAACAAAATGAAGTACGGTCAAAGTAAAGTAAAGAGTAGGGAAGAGAAAATTGAACACAAGATTTATAGTGGTTCGGCTTATTCCAAACCTACGTCCACTCTTCCGCATTGACAGCCTATCGGCTGGATTTCACTATGAACAAAAGAGAAGTTATAGCACAGCTTTTCCTTGATTCCACAGTGCAGATGTTCTACCACACTTCTTCAAGGTTTCTCACAAATATAGACTCTCTTTTGTTTACAAGATTTCGCTCAACAAATGAATTGACTAAGAACAAGGAGTTTCAGACTTTGGAATTCTTCTATCGTGCACACACTCGAACAACTGGAACGTCTTCCTTGTATACTCCTTCATGCCATCATACCCGTTGGCACTTACCAAAGGAATTCCTCCAATTTACCCGTTGGACGAAATCAATTAGGAAGATCATTTGAGCTATTAAAGGAACATGTCGATAGCCCATCAATCATGTTCGCCCATACAATCAGGATCTCGATTTCCATAAGTGGAACCTTCCAAGTATACTTTGCTAATCATCGGATCCTTAATCTTCGAATCAATTATGATCAAATAAAGGATTCCGTCATGTCATATCTAGCCAAGATATCTTCTCTAGTCGATAAGGTCACATCCTTAATGAAACATTCAGTTCTGGATAGCCTTTCTTCAACGAATTAGAAACTATCAATGAGGATAGACTTTGAGTCTTGAGTCTGGCTGTCCGGAGGTCTTCAAACTTTAAATAGCAGAGTCTGCAAACCTTCAGACTAGACTGATGGAAACGTTTTGTCAGCTTCAAAACACTTCAAGAAGATTTCTCCAACACACATCAATTCACTCTTAAACAATTATAGGGGTCTCGATTATAAGGCCAAACCATTATGACACGTCTCATTTCGTGCCACACAATTTTGTCTCATAATCAGGCGCAGCTATCTCAATCACTCAAACGCGTCCCAATTATTTACGACCCAACGGCCACGGCCACGGCTAACTCAACAGTCGGCGGTCATCCAGCATAACCGAGCGTTATCCCGCTTTGTCGGGTATGGCAACATTTACATTTAGACAGCATTCCCGAAGGAGCATCGACCCAGCCTCCACTACGACCGGCATCCGTTGTTAAGGGCATCCGAACTTAATCAGGCATCGCCTCCCCGACTTTCATTGGGTGACGAGTTTTGATAGCGATCACATGCACATCCAAACTCAGCCAAGAATATCGTGCTTTGCACTCAAATACTTTCATTTCAAATAATGGACTTGGCCAATTTTCTTCGTATTAAAAATTCCCAGTAAAATAATTGCGTGTGGTCTCACAATCAAATCGAATCATAAAACGTGATACTCTCCCATTTCAAAATTCCACGATTTTATATAGTACATAAAATATTTTTGGCGTCAAAAACCGACACTCGGTATTTTTCTAATTAAATACCATAAAATCATTTTTGCAATAATAATAAAAAATCACCACCAAGCACTCAATTGCATAATTTAGCAATCAATTTCACAAATGAACACATTCACGACGATCGTAATATTCGACAACCAGCTATCACGGTACAATTTACGCCAATAAAAATTAATTAAATAAATCTCGGGAAAAATAAATAAATTTAATTTAAATAAACTAACCATGATTAATTAAACTAACCATGGTTAACTAACCGCGATTAACTAAAGTAACCCTTGTTAACTAACTAACTTAGGGTAGTTAATCATAACCAAACTAACTCCTAACTAAACTAATCTAACCACCTAGTTCATCTAACTAAACTAACCAACTAACTAGTTACACTAACTAAATTACACTAATCCTAATTAAGACTAAACTAATCCCACTAAGTGCAATTAACTTCCTAATCCAATATTAGGACGTTAACTCACCGGATTAGTGAGGTAACGGGTTCACGCGACGACGGCGTGACGGCGGTGAGATCCCGTGACTACGGCGTCTCCAATGAAGGGCTGGACTAGGCTGAAAAAGCCTTGCAAGCCCGCGGCTTGAGCTGGAGAAACTGATTCTAGTTCTGCTTGGTTTGGAGCTGCTGGTTGGCTCGGGCGAGGTGAAGCTGGGACGGCACAGACGTAGCTGGAGCGGTGAGGCGGATGTGAGGATGGCTAGCTTGACGGGCTAGAGGCTAGCGAATGGCGGACAATGGGCAAATAGGCGACTGAGCTCAGGGCAAGCTGGGGCGGCCTTGGCATTGCGGGCTGGACTCACGGGTTGGAGGCGGTGAGCGGGCGAATGGATGCTTTGACGAACAAGGCGAGCTAGTTGGTTCGGTGGGGGCTGGCTATGTTGGCTTGGTTCTATGTTGCAGCAAGGAAATGGAAATGAAGAAGATGAAGTGAGGAAGAAAAAGAAGAAGTTGCTGCAATGGTTCTACTGAGGGGGGGTTGCTGTCGCACAAGGAAGAAGGGGGAAGGGGACAAGGGCCAAGGAAGTCCATGATGCAGCCAATGGGATTCATGCACAAATATCCTATGCACTCAAGTGAAGTGCCCACAAATTCTTCAGCCCTACAAAGTCTTGGCATCAACCAACAGTTGTTTTTCCCTCATCAATTCTTCACAATTCAAACCAAATTGGTAGCCCAAAAATCCCTCTTTAGCAGCCATACGAATTTCCTCTTCAATATCCTTCCAATTCCTCACCGATTAATCCAATTTGAAGGCTAAGAAGTCCTTTAATTCTGCCCAAAAAGTCTAGGGACCCTCCAATGGCAATTTAGCTCCAATTTCTTCACAAACAAACCAAATTTGGTGGCCAAAATTCACACCAAAGCAGCCCATACGAATTTCTTGATTTTTAATTTCTCGAATTTGATTTTTTTGCCAAATTTTCGAGCTCGACAGAAATTTCTCGAAAGATGAGAGGATGTTCTAAAAATAAATCATGACACACTTGAACATTTGATTCCCGAAACCAAATTCAATTTTGTGGTTAAAATCGATCGGATGCGATTTTAGCGCAACCTAATTTACCAAGTAGCTTTTAGGGATTTTAGTGCATTTGACCTGTGGTCGATAATTTTCGATCCACGTTTGTGCATCTCTAACTCATAGGTGACTCTCAATTGTCGTAAAAATCTCAAGGTTTCAATTATGGGCACCGAGTATAAAATCGGTAGAAAACTACGTTAGTGTCCTTTGACGTGAATTTTGCAATCATGCGAAATCACCTGCAATTCAATCATATGATTTCATCGAATCGACCTATATCCAATCACAATTCGATTATAATAGTGTCGTATTACCCTTGTCGATTATCACGGTCGAGCAGTCGATTTCCGATCAAATTTTTGAGTCTGCCGCATTTATATCCCTTAATGGTTTCATTTACTAGATCAGCTAACTCGAGAGTGATTAGCTCTGAGAAAAAAGGACCATAGGCGTGTCGACGAAATGTCCATTTCATATTATCGAGACGGGGTCGAAATTCAGGATGTTACACTTACCATGTCCGTGTCAATTCTCAAGCTTCAATAGCAATTTTGAGCAACTGAAATCTTGTACACTGGAAGACAAGTTCAGCACGCTCTAATCCCTCTAGTGAAACAGCTTTTCCATCCGACCGAATCAACATTGTCATGATCTTCATCTCAGCTCTTGTATGATCTCTTGCATTGTTCTCTCTACCTCTTCAGCAACGCCTGGGATTCAATCATCTCCAATCCCGTCGGAACCGAAGAGCGAGAGAGAAGCGGATGATCATGAAATATAGCCATCGACTAGCAGGAAGTGAGGAGCATAATCCTGTAAGGGGGTATGTTCATGGAGGCCAAAAGTTTCTGATTCAGTTGAATTTTTCCTTGTGGCTTTGGCAGCGATAAAATCCATTGTATTTACAAAACATAAGAAAATACGCAAACCAACAAAAAAAAGTTGACTATTGACTATTATTCCGTCAAAATTGTAATGTCACGTCATCTCGACGTCAGATGCAAACCGAACTCTTCTATACTCTCAGACGACGTCGGATAAAAAGTATCGTCCTCATCACTTCCAGTCCCAAGCCAAGACGCCGTTGACTCGTCAGTCTCTCTGTCTCTGATTACCCATGCCTTCTTCAATGGCCTTGCTGATCCTCCATCGCAACCTCCATGGTCGAACCTCCTCGCTCCTCCAGGCGAGACTCTTCTCCCACTCACTGGAGACGGCAGCAGCTCCGAAGTGACGGACCTCGGAGCCAGAGGCCATCGAGAAAATACCGGTGGCAAATTGAGATTAAAAAACTCCTTGCATCAGTTAAAAATCTTTTCTCCGTGAAGCAAATAAATTTACAAGAACCTTGCAAAGCTCCCATCAAGCATTTATAAGTTGCAAAATCTTGTGCATCTAAGTCCTCGAGGTTGCTCCAATTTTGTCGTATTTCCAAAGAACTTGGAGAATTCAACTAATCCTCATTGGAATCCGGGATTCTCAAATTTATGCGACTTAGAACTAATTGTTTGCAATCTCTTAGGACTAGAGTTCCTTGAGAGTTTTTCCAGTTTTCTCAAATTGGCACACCTAAATCTTTCCAAAAACAAGTTTACTCATCTGCCAACATGCATCAACATTTACCATGATTTGGAACACTTGTATGTGGATGAATGCAAGCAGCTAGAAGAGATTCCTCAGCTTCCGCCAAATGTGCATATCCAATGGCAAAGAGTTGTAGATCTCTACAAGAATTCCCTGATTTGCTCATGGAATCCCTTTTTATTTTGATCCAATTAATGAAGAAGTTATCAAATCCAAATTTTAAGCAAAATAAAGCTTGGTCATAATTAATTGATAGAAGAAAGATAGTGAATACCGCCTTATGTAATTGCATCAATTCTTCGATCGGGTATGAAGTAACATTTCGTGCTATCTCAACTAATGTCATGTGTACTTGACCAGTTCCATGAAGAGCCACAGGTTTAAGCATGTACTTGACAATTCTTTGAAAAAAAAAAACTATCTGTCAAATTTTTTCACAATAAAAAAGAAAAAAGAAATTAAAGTAGAATTGTGAAGAGGCACAACTACTTTATATAAAATTGTTTGCTTTTGAAAAATTTTATGATGTCATTAACAGTATATGTGATAATATTTTGATATGATTATTCCACTAATTTTGTAGTTTATTAATTTTTAATGTATTTTTAATTACTAATCCAGCCTAAAGCATAGGAATTCATGCCAATTGATTGCACACATTTTTTTTTTTTGGGGAAAATTTCAAAAAAGAGCTTGAAGTGCCCTAGTTTTCTCCAATAAAGACCCAAATGGACATTGTTTCAAAGAATGGCTTTAAGTGGCTAAATCATTTCAAATAAGAGCTTGAAGTGGCCAAATTGTCTCAAATAAGGGTCTTTGGCCGGCGGTGACTTTTTTGGGCATTAGAGAAAGGGAATTTTGGTGAAAAAATTGTAACTATATTTTTAATTTTTTTTTAATTTTTTCATCCTTTTATTTTTTTTTCCTTTTCTTTTTTCCTTTTCCCTTCCTTGGACATGGCCATCAACGGCTGGTGGAGGTCGCCCTCGCTAGCATCGAGTGAGGGTAGCCCTCGCCTAAGTCGAGTGAGGGCGCCCTCGCCAAATTCAACAAGGGCAAGGGGTGCCCTCATTGGCGTCGAATGAGGGTTGCCCTCACTTGAGTTGCTAGATCCGACAATGGTGAGGGAGTCCCTTGTCAAATCCGACGAGGGCGAGGGTGCCCTTGCCAGCGTTGAACGAGGGTCGCCCTTGCCAAATCGGCAAGGGACGTGTTTGCCCGACATCGCCAAGGCTGCCCTCGCCTAGCGCTAACAAGGGCAACCCTCGCCCTCACTTGAGTCCAACTTCCCTTGATCAGCCATGGTGGAGGGAAGAGGGAAAAAGAAAAAAAAAGAAAAAGAAAAAAAATAAAAGGAAAAGACGAAAATGCCCTTTAGCTAGAGAGGTTGGGACCTTTTTCAAAATTGATATACTTACTTCAAGTCCTTATTTGGAACAAGTTCTACTTCAAGCCTTTATTTGAGATGATTTGGCTACTTCAAGTCCTTATTTGAAACGTTTACTTTTGGCCCTTATTTGAGAAAATAAAAACACTTCAAGCTCTTATTTGGAATTTTTCATTTTTCTTTTTAGCATTTACACAATTTAATATATTATCAATGTGCTCCCAATCACTATGATCCATCCTCTGAAAACATCACGCTTCATTAGTCCAAGTCACTGAAATTCATATTACAACCTCGTTAGCCATTATTTTGGTCATGCCGTTGTCGACCACATTTTAGGGTCGCTGATGCCCTACCGAGACGGTTGTTGATTGAACCTTATGTAGGTTTGCTTCGCATAGGGCCCACAAGCTTATCACAATTAATTTTGCTAAAACATGGTGCACCTGTTATTATAGTGACGAGGCACTATTACTATAGCTAAAATTAAGTCCCCGCTTCCCCAAATTTATGGTATAACAACATATATTGTTCAAACAAGCAATTAATTTCTATAAGTACTGCATTAAAAAAGGTCAAGACAGAATCATAGGTACACCTTAAAGTCAAAAATCGAACGTGGTAAGACGTCTGCTATCCGCACGGGCTCGTCATTGGCAAGAGATAATTGTTTATTGGTAGTTCCTTCTTGTCATCGCCATTAAGTAAATTTGACTTTAAAGATTATTTTGATCATTACATTTTACTAATTTTTGTTGTGTGATGTTATTTTTGTAAATTAGGGTTTCTCCATATTATAAGTAATCCATCTATTTCAACTCAGGAAAAACTATTTGTGAAAGCTCATTGACTTCTTCATTGTTAAGGTTTTAAGCTAATATTTTAAACATCGATGTACCTTGAAATAACTGAATATGAAATTAGAAAGTCTTTGAGAAAAAGTAATCTACTAACAAGTTAAAAAAAAAAAAACAATATAGTGATTTGGTTGATTCATCAACAATATCTTCTAATTATTACATGTATAATGAGTTTGATTAGGTAGTTGCGTCAAAAGAAAATTATATTTTTTACTTAAAAGTGGGTACAAGCACCAAGAACCTACTCCATTTCCGCTCATATTTAATATTTCTTTAATTATTCCTACAGTTTAGTCAAATAATTGAGCCCAAAATCCTCCTTTAATGAGGGGGTCATCTTCTTCCTGCCTTCTTCCCTCTCATTTTCTCTCTGAACTTTTTGAGTTTCTCATCCATCTTTTTCGTACTGGTTTGCATAGAGATTCCTTAGCACAAGTCTACAAGGTGTTTCCTCGTCTTTATCAAGAGCGTCAATGACACCGCTTTATCTTTCCATCTTGTAAAGTATTCTACACACGTCTTTTGGGGCAAAAAATCATCATCACGTGTTTGCTTTAGTGCTCTTTCTCCTTTTGGCATCAACATTCTCGAGACAAGGGATCCACAAGGGAAGATTCCTCTGCGTCTTCTTTCTACCTTCATGGACGGAAGTGATATTTAATGGGATAGATCGACAATATTTCGTAATACTTGAATCAAATTGAGCCAAGTTAGCCAACCTTCGTAATTACTCTCTTTTGTTTTCTTTTTAATTTCTTCTTCCTTTTGTTGATGTCTAGCCACCGATCATGGCCAAGCTGGTTGGCTTCACCTTAGTGAGGGTGAGCCCCGATGAGGGGAGACCTCACCTAGGCAAGGCTTGCTTGAGCCAAGGCGGCCTTGCCTGGCATTAGCCGAGTGAAGGTGACACCAAGCCTTGCCAGCCCTCCCCTGGGTGAGAGCTCCACTTGCTGAGGCTTGCCTCGTGGCAAGTGAGGCTAGCTCGCTCGGCCATCGCTTGTGGCTAGCAATTGGTAATAGGAAGAAGAAAGCAAAAAAAAGAAAAAAAAATCAATAAAATAATAAAATATTATTAAAAAATCCATGTCAATACGGAGCATGCCACTTAAGATAGTTGATGTCCACGTCAGCGAATTCCAATCAAAATCGTATGTGGCTGGCCATTGTTGTTGTGGTTATGCTATTGTCCCTACACGAGATATGAGGCTACGCTTTGGATGGACGGTGGCAGGGTAGACTGGATTCCTAAGAGATTCGTTGCTTGATTCATAAACCATGAAGGGGAGTTGTTTGGCCCTCTTCAGTTCGACGTTGGAGGACCTGGAGCTGAGGTAGGAGGTGCGTAGGCACCCATATCATGATGAAGTCGGAGAAGATGTCTTTTGTTTTTTGATGGACGTGGGCTAGTGCAGAGGGTAGTGAAGTTAGGAACCCCTCTCACCCTTTTTCCTTGGCGAATTACTTACAATTTTGTTTATGAACGTGTAAATGTATGTTGTACATAGGTGAAGGACTTGTAAGTAATCCAGGTCAACGTATGTAAGCCTGAATGATTTTTAAAAGGAAAGTTAATGAAGCTTCTCATGATGCTTATATATGTTCTTAGTTGGATTGCCTAATGCTAGATGACATGACTATTACAGGGTGATCATGTGTTAGAAAAGCTTCAGATCATAAAATATCCATGTTAGACATGCTAACCAATTAGGTTTGGATGCTATAGTACGATAATTGAAACTAACAGGTCCTGTCATGATGATAATCGGTATAATTTTTGCTTGTGCTTAGTATGTGACGCTGCCGAACGTCACAAGGCCTTGTTTGGGTGAGGGCTCCACTCTTCGAGGCTCGTTGCTTGACTGGGCCTTACCTATGGTGGGTGAGACTAGCCCACTTGACCATCGCTTATGGTCGGTCATCGGTATATGAAGAAGAAGGGGAAAAACATAAGAAAATATTTAAAAAATATAGCACCGGTTGTGCCACTTAGGATGGTCGACATCCACGTTAGTGAATTCCGATCAAATTCATCTGTGGTTGGCCATTGTTGTTATGGTCATGCTGTTGTCGAGGCCGAGCCATCAGCACAATCCTAGGTCGCCAATGCCCTGCCATAATCATCGTTGATTGAACCCTATGTAGGCTTGCTTCGCATAGGCCCCACAAGCTTATGGCAATTAATTTTGCTAAAATGTGGTGCACCTGCTATTATAGTGACAAGGCATTATTACTTAAGCTAAAATTAAGTCCCCACTACCGAGATGTATGGTATAACAACATATGCTGTTCCAAGAGCAATTTTTTTCTTTTTTTGGGCTCAAAAACACGCAATTAATTTCTATAAGTACTGCATCAAAAAAAAAAGAAAAAGAAAAGATTTTGACACAAATCATGGGTATACCTTAAAATTAGAGATCAAATGTTGTAAGACGCCTTCTATATGCACGGGCTCGTCATTGGCAATATATAGTCGTTTATTGATGGTTCCTTTTACTCGTTGTCATTAAGTAAATTTGACTCTTAAATTCTATGTACTTATCGATTGAATTATTTAATCATTACACTTTACTTATTTTTGTTATGTGAATTTCCTTGTTTGGCAACATTATCTTTGTTCATTAAGGTTTCCTGCACTTATAAGTAATATATCTATTTCAATTGAGCAGAAACTATTTGTAAAAACTCATTGACTTCTCTATTATTAATATTTTAATCTAATATTCTAAATATTGATGCACATTGAAATAACTGAATATCTAACTAGAAAGTCCTTTTAAAAGAGTAATTTACTCACAACTCAAAAATAAAAATAATATGCAGTGATTTGGTTAATCCATCAAATCTTACCTCCTAAACATCTAACGGTCTATAGTGTCGCTGATGTGCTTTAGTGCAGAAGCTGTCTCGATAGATGTGACTAATAGCAGTCAAGGTTCTAACTTCCACGAAAGTCGGACTGTATGATCAGCGGGTCCAGCAAAGCGGGTAGAATTACCAAGAATCTACTTCTGCATTTCAGCACCTATTTCATCTTTAATTCTTCCTACAGTTTAGTCATATAACTCACCCTAAAATTGTCCTTTAGTGAGGGGTCATCTTCCCGCTTTCTTCCCTCTCATTTTCCCTATTTCTTAACTTTTTGAGTTTCTCAGCCATCTTTTTCGCATTAGTTTGCATAGAGATTCCCTTACCGAAAGTCTGCAGGGTGTTTCCTCATATTTATAAAGAACAGTTAGAGATCCTGCTTTATCTTTCCATCCTTCTTCCATGGACGCGAGCTCCACCTCGTTTAAAGTAAGTCTTCACACGTCTTTTTGGGACAAAAAGCCATCGTCCGTCACACGTTTCTTCAGTGCTCTTACTCCTTTTAAGCTTCAACATTCTCAAGATAAGGGATCCATTAAGGGAAGATCACTCTATGCCTTCTTTCTAGCCTCATGAGAATGTGAGTGAGATCCAAACGGATAGACTGATCACATATCGTAATCCCTGAATCAAATCGAGCCAATAGAGCTAACCTTCTTCATCTCTCTTTCTTGTTTTTGTCCCCAAGTTCCCGATATATGGCCTCTTCTGAAAAGAATTATCATGTGTTCGTGAGTTTTAGAGGCACAGACGTCCGCAACAACTTCTTCCGTGATCTTTATGCAGCTTTGAATCAGAAAGGAATATACACTTTTGTGGATAGTGAGGAGCTCAGGAAAGGAGAGCAAATATCACCAGCGCTTATGAGGGCGATTGAGGAATCGCACATCGCGATCATCATTTTCTTCGAGGACTACGCTTCCTCACGGTGGTGTTTGGAAGAGTTGGTGAAGATCATGGAGTGCAAGGCACAGAAGGAGCTGATCATGTTGCCAGTGTTTTACAAAGTGGAACCAAGAGAAGTGAGACAGGCAATAAAGGGTTATGGGAGAGCTATGGCTAAGCATGAGTCTGATTCCAAGAAGGATCCGAAGGCAATGGAGACATGGAAGAAGGCTCTCTTCGATGCCGGTAACTTGTCTAGTTGGGTTTGCAATGATAGGTAAGTAATTGATAAGATGCACTGCTCTGCCATTGTCAGCTAGTGATGTTCTCATGATAGGTATATGGGGACCTGGAGGCATAGGGAAGACGACAATTGCTAAAGCGATATTTAATGCTATTGAAGGACAATTTCAAGGAGCTATATTTTTGGAGCGAGTAAGAGAAACTTCAAACAAATGCAATGGTCTAGTTGAGTTACAAAAAAATACTTCTTTCTCAAATCTTACCTCCTAAACATCTAACGGTCTATAGTGTCGCTGAAGGAATTAGTTTGATAAAGGAAAGACTTTATGGCAAGAAGGTTCTCCTGGTTCTTGATGATGTTGACCATTCGTATCAATTGGGAACATTTGGTTACTTCTTCTCATTTCATGAATCATGTGTATCGAGTTAAAACTTTACAGAAAATGAGGCACTAGACCTTTTTGTTTGGCATGCCTTACAAAACAACGAAAAACCTAAAATAAGAAAGGATCTCATAGATAGAGCATTGCATTATGCTAGCAGCCTTCCATTAGCCCTTGAAGTGTTGGGCTCATTCTTACATGGAAGCGAAGAACCAGCATGGAAAAGTGCGCTGCACAAACTCTCCAAAAGTCCTTACAAAGATATCAATTGAGTTCTCATGACAAGCTTCGAAGGATTGAAGGAAAATGAGAGGGAGATTTTCCTCGACATTGCTTGTTTCTTTAAGGGAAAAAGTAAGGAATACATTGAGGAAGTTCTTGACAGCTGTGACTTTGACACAACTATCGGAATAGAAATTCTCATCCAGAGATTCTTGACAAGAAATGAGCATGGGACCTTGCAAATGCATGATTTGATTCAACTGATGGGAAAGAATATTGTTAAGCGGGATTATCCCGATGATCCTGGGCAGTGCAGTAGATTATGGCTTTATGAAGATGTTATGGAGTTTCTATGTGAAGATACAGTAAAAGTTGTTTTTATAAACATTTTTATATCTCATTTTCATGTCACTTTGATTTGGACAGCTTATTGTAAATCTCAATGGAATTTTTGTGTGAGAACTAAATTTGCTATGTTATGGATAGGGAATGAATGTAGTAAAGGCCATAGTATTGGACATGCTTGCGACCATGAGTCCTGAAGAGATAACCATACGTCCTAATGCTTTCAGAAACATGAAAATGTTGAGAATGCTTATTCTACCCGAAGTGCATATCTCTTCACAAGGTCCTGTTTGTCTCCCTTATAATTTGAGATGGCTTAAATGGCCCAATGCCCTAGATCTAGATTTTGGCTTTGGTCTAAAGAAACTTATTGGACTTGATGTCCAGAAATGTCATATCAAACAATTAGAAGGCAAGGTTAGCGCTTGTGATGATTAGCTTTTCCCTTTTTATAACTACAAATATTTAAAGAGCTTAACGACTATACTGTATTTTTTTTTTTTGGCAGCATTTTAGAAAGTTGAAGTACATCAATTTCAGTAAATGCAAGTCTCTGGTTAGTGTTCCTGACCTTTCATTGCTTCCAAATCTAGAGAGCTTGAATCTTGATGGGTGAAGAAGCTTGGTGGAGGTTCACCAATCTGTCGCATATCACGACAAGTTAAAATTTTTGTCACTAAAGTTTTGCTCTAACCTTAGTATCTTTCCTCACACACTCAAGACAAAATCTCTTCAAGCCCTCGATCTCTTTGGTTGCTCTAAACTCAAGAAGTTCTCTGATATACTAGAAAAGATGGAACATCTAGAAGAGCTTGATTTTAGGATGGACGGCTATCAAAGAACTGCCTACATCAATTGAAAATCTTCTCTCCGTGAAGTTAATAAATTTAGCATTTTGCAAAAAACTCACAACTCTCCCATCAAGTGTTTATAAGTTGCAAAATCTAGAGCATCTGCTACTTAAACACTGCTCCAATTTTGTTGTGTTTCCAAAGGACTCAGATTCAACTGATCCTAATGGCAATAAGGGATTACGAAATTTATATCGGCTAGAACTTCAGTGCTGCAATCTCTCAAAAGTAGACTTCCTTGAGAGTTCTTCCAGTTTTCCCAAATTGGCGCAACTAGATCTTTCCAACAACAAGTTTACTCATCTACCAACATCCATCAACAAATATGATGATTTGGAACACTTGATTATGATTAATTGCAAGCAGCTACGAAAGATTCCTCAGCTTCCGCCAAATATGCATATGCTATGGGCAAAAGGTTGCAGATCTCTACAAGAATTTTCAAATTTGTCGGGTTTCTCCTCCAAACCCCTTGACGTTGACTTATCTTCATGTCGTGAATTATTCCGCAAAGGGGCAAACACGACTGATGTGTTATCACTCAAGGTCAGACTCTCTCTCTCTCTCTCTCTCTCTCTCTCTCTCTCTCTCTCTCTCTCTCCCTTCCCACACCCACTAACTTTGAATGCTTGATATGCGAACTATTTATATGACAGGAGCTCCCAAAGATGAGGGACGCTGACATTTTCCTGACAAGAAGAGAGATGCCAGTGAAGAAAAATCAATACAGAAGGGAGTAGTTGAAGCTGAATCAGAAGAGAGCTTGATGTCGAGCTCATCTTCTTCTTTCTTTCATGGTCTTTTCATCTTGAGAGCTCGATTTTTCGATGGTTCTATTTTTACATGCTTTTTTTATATAACAACAGAGGAAAAACTTCTAGATCTAAACCAAACACTCCTTGAATGATAGCTCAGCACACACACATAACAGAAAAATAGAGCTCATGCATATGTGTACAAGAAAGAACTCTGCTGAAGCAAACGGCGTAGTTTTACACCCTTTCTAATTTGACTGACTGCTCCTTCTTCACACCAATCCTCTGATTTCTCTGGTCCAGTTGACTTTCGTTGCTGAGTTTCTTCTTGCTGCTTCCTTCTAAGCATTTGCAACGCTGCATTCTCAACATCCCCCCGCAAACTAGGTGTGGGTTTGAACCCTAGACCCAGTTTGGTGCATATGATGCAATGATCCCATTTGGATAGTGCTTTAGTACAAATATCAGCAATTTGGTAGTTGTTCGGAACATATCGTACACTCAGAGAACCAAGAGATACTTTCTCGCAAACAAAATGGAAATCAATTTCGATATGTTTTGTCCTGGCATGTAGTATAGGATTAGTCGTAAGAGAGATTGCTGATTAGTTATCGCAAAAGATTATCGTTGGTGAAGCTAACGAGATGCCAATGTCCTGAAGAACAAAACTTATCCATGTGAGCTCAGCAGTAGTAGAAGCCAGTGCTCTATACTCTGCTTCTGTGGATGATTGAGATACTATAGGTTGTTTCTTTGCTGAATGGGAGAGTATGTGGGACCCAAGATAAGTACAAAATCCAGTTGTAAAATGTCTTGTTTCAAAACAACCAGTCCAATCAGCATCTGAAAACCTATAAAGCTTCAAGGAACTATTGGAGTGAAGGAAAAGTCCCAGGTTTACAGTTCCTTTAACATAGCGAAGAACTCGTTTTAATCTGTTAAAGTCACCAACTGTAGGATTCTGCATTCTCTAACAAAGCATATTGGTAGCATAGGCTTCATCATCAGAAGAATATGATGGTTTCAGAGGCAGTGGTGTTGATATTGGTTTACATTCCTTCATGTTTGCTCTCTCAAGAAGATCAACAGCATACTTCATCTGACAAAGAAAGAGTTCTTCAGGTGTGTGTTTTGCCTCAATACCCAAGAAGTAATGAATACATCCTAAGTCCTTCATGTGAAACGTTGAACTTAGAGATGTAATTAGTTGTGTAAGTAAAATATTAGAATTACCTGTCAACAGAATATCATCTACGTAGAGTAGGAGTAAAATTGTGTCTTGCCCTTTATGAAACACAAAGAGTGATGGATCTGTAGTGCTACAAAAGAAACCCAATTCAAGTAGGAAATTACTAAACTTCTCAAACCATGTGCACAGTGCTCGTTGTAGACTGTAAAGAGACTTTCGGAGTAGGCAGACATGATCAGCAAGTGTAGGATGGGCAAACCCAGGGGGTTGCTCCATATAGACAGTCTCTTTCAATGTGCCGTGCAAGAAGGCATTTTTGATGTTGAGTTGATGTATTGACCACCTCTTTATCATTGCAACTAAGAGAACAATCCGAATTGTTGCTTGTTTGATGACTGGACTAAACGTCTCAAGGAAATCAATTCCTTCCTCCCGGTGGAATCCCTTTGCTACCAATCTTGCTTTCAACTTGTCAAGACTTCCATCCGATGCCAGTTTAGTTTTAAAAACCCACTTGCACCCTATCACATGCATATGATCAGTTCTTGGAACCAATGTCCAAGTTTGGTTTTCATGAAGTGCATTCATCTCTTCGATCATTGCTCTATGCCCCCCCTCATGAGCTAATGTAGATTTGATTGTCTTGGGTTCGTAGGTACATGATATTCAGCCGAGACAAGTATACTTAGGATTCGGTTTCATAATACTTGACTTGGATCGGGTTTGCATGGAGTGTGTTGATGTTCCAGTTGATATCGTGGGCTGTAAAGCTTGTCTCTCTTGATTCTAGTAGCTATCAATCGGAATTGCAGTTGGCTGACTAGGTGCATCATCTCCACTTATCTCTAAGACATATGTAAATCTGTTATAGTTGGTGAATGTGGATCTGATGGTGTTTGTGACTTCTTAGTGGTGGTGTTTGGGGCACGCATCTATTTGTTTTCAAGCAACTCATGTTCTTGTGAAAATCCTGCATTAGTTTGTGGAATCTTCCTCACTCATTATGCTTTGGTTGAATCTAGAAATTCAACCTCTTCAACCCATTTCTTGTACAAAGTAGTATAATGTGGAAACACCTCATTTAGCTTCTTAGCAAAAGGGAAGAAACTCTCATCGAATGTGACATTTCGGCTAATATAAACTCTGCCATCCGAAGGTACAAGACACCTATACCCTTTATGTTTATCACTATAGCTGAGAAACACACAAGTGAGTGAGCGAGGGTCAAACTTGTGTTGTGTATATGATCTAAGACAAGGATAGCAAGCACTTTCGAAGACACGTAAATGTTCATAACTTGGTTTATGCTTGAAGAGCTTCCTGTATAGGGACTCCATCTGTAAATTTTGAGCATGAAGCATATTTATAATATAAGTTGCAGTCAAGAAGGCATCCACCCAGTAAATCAATGGGACTCTTGCCTAAAACAACATTGATAATTCAAGTTCCACCACATGCCTATGCTTCCGTTCTTAAATCCCATTTTGTTCTGGAGTGTATGGACATGACATTTAGTTTTTGATTTCACAGGCTTTTAAGTGATTCTGAAACTTATTGCTTGAAAATTCGCCCCCACCATCACATTGAAACACTTTAATTTTTCGATCAAACTGATTTTCCACATATTTTTGAAACAGGATGAAGATATCATAGAAATCCGACTTCAGCCTCATTGGATAAACCCAACTATAACGAGAAAAGTTATCTATAAAGATAACATAGTATTTGAAACCTTGAACTGAACTCACTGGAGATGGTCCCCAAACATCACAATGTATCTTTTCCAAAGGAAAGTTTGTTTCAGATTCAGATAATGGAAAAGCTAGCTTAGTACTTTTTACTATTTGACAACTCTTACACACAGCTTGAGTTGTCTTATAGCAGTGGATCGGCTTCTGATTCTAAAGAAACTTTAAGGTTTGAAAATTAATGTGAGCTAGCCGCTGGTGCCACACTTCTTCTGCAATTGCCTTATGTCTTTGAATGAAAAGGACCTTGGTGGTTTGCTGGTCCACTTTGTAGAGACCCCCAACTTTCCTTCCAAGCAGCATCATTGTATTGGTTTGATGGTCCTTAACATAAACACCATATTTGTCAAAAACAAAGGAGCAAGGATAGTCATCGGTTAGCTTAGAAACCGGAAGCAGATTTTTCTTTATTTTTGGAACCACTAACACATCATTAAGGGATAACACATCACATTCAGTGTGTAAAAATGCATTTCCAATGAAGGTAATAGAAAGACAGGACCCATCTCCTATCATTACTGTATCTGAGCCAATATACTTTGATGAGTTGTGAACAATACCCGAATTAGCAGTTATATGAGCTGATGCACCAATATCTGGATACCATGCACTCTCTTTCGGATCTTCGAGATGTACTACTGCAAGTGCTGTTGGAATGTCATGGTCTTGGAAGGAATTATCAAAGCGATACCAACACTAAAGTGCATCGTGTCCTGGTCGTTTGCAGATTTGACATATCGCTCTTGCACCTCCTGTTGCTTTCTCCTCTTGACTATTTTTAAGTGAGGAGTTCAAGGGAGGATATGACTTAACTTCCTGATAACTTTGTGGAGCACTTGCATAAGGTCGAAATCCTTGGCTAGAATTACTTAGCTGTGGCTTATAAGCCTGAACCTCTTGTTTGCGGTTCGAATCACGGGCTCTATGACTTTGATTTCTTCCATAACCACGACCTCGAATACTATAACTTCGACCACCCCTACCATAACTGAATCCACTTCTATTTCTATAAAACCTATTGTTTCCTCTCTGTCCTACGAAGGCAAGACTTGATTGAACTGTCTCACTATCCATATTCTGATTCCCTTCAACATTCCTCTGCCCATAATAGGCAAAGTGTGGATTATATTGGTTTGAGGAGTAATTTTGCAACCTTGTTTCAAATCTCTCCAGTTGCGAAATAACTTCATTATAATTCGGTTGAGGTTTCAAACAATACATTGTTGTTCGAAAATTCCCATACTCCGATCCTAACCCTTCCAAGACTTCGAACACCTTTGTTATCCCATCCAAAGGCTTACCTATTGCATTCAACTGGTTGCAAATTAGTTTATACTCTCTCAAGTATTCAGATAATGACCTACTTCGTTTTTTGACATGCTTAGAGTTTCCCTCTTAGCTCAAATTCTCTAGCTACAGACTTTTGTGTAAATTGGTTTAACAGAGTTTGCCATACCTCATAAGATGTTTCCAATTTGATAATCAACCCCAGGATATTCTCAGATACTGCTCCACTGATCCACGAGGAAATTAGCTGATCGATTTTAATCCAATCTGCATAATTAGGGTTTGATTCTTCAACCGCCTTACCGTCGACATCTACTCGTATCTTTTGTGGTGGTGGAGAAATCTCACCATTGACAAACCCAAACAACTCCTGACTCCGAAGAAATCTGTGAAATTGAGCTTGCCAAAGAAGAAAATTATCTTCAGTGAGCTTAATTGTTACAAAATTGCTCAAGTTTACGTGAATAGGAAAAAGGAAATTTGGGAGCTCTTGCAGCCATGAATCAGTGCGTATCTCGAGCACTTAGAGAAGCACGGCCCACGGAAGTCGCTGGGTAGATACACGGCCGAGATCGAGACCTCGGGACGAAGAAGCTCGTGCAGCTCGGCACTTTCGGCTCGCCGGAGGAAGCATCGTGTGCTTTCAACGTGAAGGCTGTGGTGTTCCCCGTCGAGTTTTCCCTTCGGCCGCTTGTCGTGATCAACTAGCTCTCAGAGAATGGCTCTGATACCATGAAGAAAAATCAATATAGAAGGTAGTAGTCGAAGCTGAATGAGAAGAGAGCTTGCTGTCGAGCTCATCTTCTTCTTTCTTTCATGGTCTTTTCATCTTGAGAGCTCGATTTTTCAATCGTTCTGTTTTTACATGTTTTTTTATATAACAACGAAGGAAAAACTTCTAGATCTAAGGGTCCGTTCGTTTCACGAAACATGACTTTCGGGAAAACGTTTTCAAGATTTTCCAACGTTTGTTTCATGGAAAATGAACAAGTCAAGGAAAATGTTTTCCATCATTGGAAAAAACAACCTTTAAAACGAGGAAAACATTTTTCATAACTTCTTCCATCTTGCTTCTTTTTATCAATATATTTTCGTTTTATTTTTATGTTTTATTTTTCTATTTTTTTTAAATCGAGTTTTTAATTTTTTTTCCTTTTCTTTTTTTCTTTTCTTTCTTTCCTTTTCATCTTCTTCTTTGGCGGCAGCCGACAATCTACCACGGCGGTGTTCAGCGACCAGCCGTGGCCGGTGACCGGCCGCAAGCCAACTCGAGCCTTGCCCCGGGTCGGCGAGGCTCCGCCTAGCCTGATTTGGCGAAGCCGAGATCTGGCCTCACCCAGATCGAGCAAGGCGAGGCTCTCGCCGGCCTGGGGCAGAGCTTCGCGGCTCGCCGAGATCCGCGAGCTAGGCGGGGCTTGGGCCTCGCCCGAGCTCGCGAGAGGTTTGCCGAGCTCGGTGAGCCGTGAGCTTTGCCGGGACCTAGCGGCGGAGCTCGAGCTCCCGATCTAGGCGAGCCCGAGCTCTACCGCCAAATCTAGTGAGCTCGCAGCTCGCCAGAGCTCGGTGAAGCTCGCGGCGAGCTTGGGCGAGATCAGCTGAGGCTCGAGCTTGCCAGATCTAGCCACCGGGTCTTGGTCGGCCGCAAGGCAACCGACCATCGTCAGGTAGGAAGGAGGCAACAGCAACGGAAGGAGGAGGAAGAAGGAGGAGGAAGGAGGCAGCGAGGAGGAAGGAGGAGGAAGGAGGAAGGAAAAGAAAAAAAAAAGAAAAAATAATAAAAATAATAAAAAATTCGATTTTTTTAAAATACAAATAATTAAAAATTCATTTTAAAAAATATATAAAAAATAAAACTAATTTTTTGGTCAATTAAAAATATTAAAATTCAATTTTTGATAATTTTTCCCAAACAATTAAATTAGCTAATGAATGATGAAAAATATTTTTCACTTAAAGTTTAGGTTTCTACTGAACATCGGGAAATAGAGTCATTTTCCTGGAAAATGACTTACAGGAAAATTTTTTTCAGAAATATTATATTTTCCGCGAAACAAATGGACCCTAAACCAACCACTCCTTGAATGATAGCTCAGCACATACACATAACAGAAAACTAGAGCTCATGCATATGTGTACAAGAAAGAACTCTGCTAAAGCAAATGGCGTAGTTTTACACCCTTCTAATTTGACTGACTGCTCCTTCTTCACACCAATCCTCTGTTTCCTCTGTTCCAGTTGACTTTCGTTGCTGAGTTTCTGCTGCTTCCTTCTAGCCATTTGCAGTGCTGCATTCTCAACAGCCAGAATGGTTTCTCCAATGTAAAGGCAATTCCACATCTTTCATGGTTCACGGGGACTTGTATGACAAGTTCTTAGGACTAGCGCTGCATTTTGTTTTTGGCCAGAAGGAAGGAGAAGTGGGCTGTGGCATCCGTGTTTTGTTCAATGGCGAAGTGGAGAGAATCTCGTGGAGAGGCTTCTATTCAATGAAATCCGGTCATGTGTGGATTGCATATCTCCCACGCAGTGAGCTGTTTCCGGCGCATAAAAAAGGGGAGGTTCTTCTGCGAGACGATCAGAACCATTTCCAAGTTGAACTCACACCGAAAGGAAGATTGAAGAACTGCGGATTCCATCTAATATGAGAGCAACAGGAGGATGAGCTGAGGATTGAGCTCCAACACCATAAGCCGACGGAAACAAATTGGCCTTTGGAGGAAAGAGACTCGGACGAAGACAATTGGATAGACACCGAGGAAGAAGAAAGTTCAAGTGAAACAGATGATGAACTTATCAAAGCAATCGACCCAGAAAATTAAGGACGCTCACTTATCTCAGCAGGTAAGTTCATCAAGCTTGGACGAACAGATGGTTGGAGCGCTTGGGAAAGTGGCTGTCGGAGTCGTGGGCACTGGTTTACGAAGCGATTCTTGAGGGAGCGAGGTATGAGATTCTGATTCCAGTGCCTTTTGCTTTTCCCTTGTTCTCTTTTCAGTCTCTACTGTAAGTTTTTGGATGTGTGCTCCTCAATTCAAGTGCAAAATCATTCTGAAATACAGGATTCATATCATGCTACTGACAAGGTTGAGGTTGAGGAGCTTCCCTTTTCCCCTTCTCTCTTTTCTTCTTGTGGACGTAATATTGCTGGATAGATGGACATACTACTGCTCACGAAAGTGCATTCATGTCGCACCGTTTTATCTTTTCATTCCTGAAAGCCCAATTTTCTCCCTCATTTCTCTTCATTTTTATATTAATTATTGGAAGAATTTTGTTTTGCGAGTGCTCTGGAAATTCTTATTTAGTGCCCAGTCGAAATTTTATGATTTTTAATGCACGGATTGTTCTCATGTTTTGTAAAGTCAATATTAATTTGATTATTACGAGCAACGTATGCAGAACGAATACCCTAGAAGTACGTTGGCTGTTGACTCGAGTCGGGGGGGATGGAATTATCGGGTTCAAAGTGGCAATGCCAGGTCATCTCCACGTCAGATCCAAATCCTCTCAGACGACGTCGCATAAAAGCATCATCCTCACCGCTACCCGTACCGACTCTGAAGACAAGACGCCGTTGACTCATCACTCACTCTCTCTCTCTGACTAATCATGCCTTCTTCAATGTCGCTGTTGATCCTCCGTTGCAACCTCCATGGTCGAACCTCCTCGCTCCTCCAGGCAAGGCTCTTATCCCGTTCGCTGGAGTCGGCGGCGGCTGTGGCTCCAAAGTGGCGAACCTCGGAGCCAAAGCCCATCGAGAAGATATTGGCGGCGAACCGAGGCGAGATAGCTTGCAGGATCATGAGGACGGCGGGGAGGCTTGGGATTTGGACCAACGCCTTCTACAGCTACGCCGATGCCGGTGCTCTCCACGTTAGGTCCCCCAACGAGGCTGTCGGCATCGGTCCCGCTCCAGCTCGCCTCAACTACTTCAATGGAGCGTCCATCGTTGAGGCCACTCTTCTTGCCGGTGCTCAGGGGAGGGCTTGAGAACTAACTATCTGCCGTTTGAAGTGCGTGTAATCGCTGCAATTGGAGGATGCGTGATTTCGCATGTGGCATGGCGGAATGTTTGATTCTGGTTGGGAGAAATAGTCGTGCTCGTTAGAGCAATGGTTGTTAGCATGGAGTGAACGGGATTTGGTGATGGAAGAGGAAGCTCGTGAGATTGTGAGTTTCAAGTATTGGAGCTCAATTCCTATTTGTTGGCAGAAGAACAGCCCAAGTGCCAAAACTTGGCACGGAGGATACTTAAGTGCCAAAACTTCGGAAAGGTACACTTAAGTGCCAGTTTCGGAGTAAAGTGGAACGCTTAAGTGCCACTCTAGCAAAAATCTGGCCAAATTACTAACGTGACAATTTTCCGGTGAGTTGGGTTCAAAACGGAGTCGTTTTGCTTGCCGATGTGGCGAGAAAATGCAAAAACGACATTGTTTTGTGTTTGATGTGTAAATAATTAATATAAAAATTAATTAAATTAAATTTAAACTTAATTTTATTTAAAATATTATAAAAATAAAAAAATTAAAATTAAAAAACCTAAAAAATAAAAACCTAAAATTAAAAAACCTAAAAATAAAAAAACCTAAAATTAAAATTAAAAAAATGGAGGGGGAGCCAAAGGGGGTGGCCGAGGGTTGAGCCCCTCACCGCCGCCGGAAGGGCCGGCGACGGAGAGGAGGGTCGGCTGGGGTCGCTAGCCCCGGCCAACCGGCGGCAAGTGCTCGTGTGTCACACCCCGAACCTCGAGCGCGCAAACATCCTACTCGATCGATAAAATTTTGCGATTTCCTATGACACGTTGCCGACCCATCTTTTTATTACACATGCGGAAGTGAAACAAATCTCTTGACAACATTTAACTTGGGATAGAAAAGCAAGCAATTAATCACAACCAAACAAGCTTTCTTATAAATACATAGGTTTATATACAACACTAGATTGTCTACAAAATAGACCGGCTTAACAAAAAGGGAATTGTCCTATGACCCACTAGTTAGACACATTCGTCGATTCTTCGGTCTACACCTCCACAAATGTCCATGGCTTCGAGTCATCCACGACCGCCATCTAAGGACCTGAAAATATTATCCCACAATGGGGTGAGACAATGTCTCAGCGAGTCCTACCCTCTAAGACCCGATTAGGAAGAAAATACGTCTCAGGGTACTTTAGCCACACAAATAAGACAGAGGACTTACCTTGCCTCAGTCCTTCCTGCAAATCAGTTTAATCAATAAATATTGACAAGCACATCATCCAAACAATTCAATTACTCGGATCGATTCAGTGATCAATTAACTCAGTCGATTACATATCATCGAGATCATCACACGGTCATTTTGACTATTCATTCTCGACACTCAATCACGACCTTACAGGCAAGTCTATATGTAGTGGCATCACGGCCCCACTCGGCACAACCGATTCCAAATTCGGTGGTAAATCACGGCCCTAGTGGGCACGGCCTCTAATAGGTTGTAGATTACGGCCTTATCAGGCGCGACCCCTATTGGGTGGCAATTTATGGCCCAATGGGCACGACCTTTAATATGTGGCAGATTACGATCTTATCAGGCGTAACCCTTATTGGGTGGCAATTTATGTCCCAACGGGCACGACATTTATCAGGTGGCATATCACGGCCCCGGTGGGCACGACCGAATCCAAATTCGGTGGTATATCATGATCGAACAGGGCACAACCGAATTTCGATGATTTTATAAATCACTCACAACCTTTCACTATCAACAACCAATCAAATACCAACATTAAACATCATTGGAATAAATCCCCACATAAACATTCATTCAATCAATCAATACAAACTGGTCCTACCAACCACTCACGGTTCCAAAAACCGACACCGGGTATTTTCAAGTTAAATACCAAAATTTCATAAATATCACCCAAATCCACACTTTAAAGTAATTAACCATAATCATTAATTTACACAATTTCTCAATTAAACATACAATTGGCATAAACCGACCACACTACTACGATCGGCGCACGATGGCCATCTCGGCAAAATTTTTGAAATTATTAAATAATTAAATTTAATTCCGAAAATTAAATTATTATATATTATATTATAATAATATAATTTAATAAATTAATATTTAAAAATTCGAAATAAATAATTAATTAGGACTTAAACTAGATTACACTAATTTAAACATGCAATTAGCCCTAATTAAACATCCATTAAACTAATCATACAACTAATCTAATTTACATTAAAATAATCTAATTTAACCACATAAACCTAATTAGACTAATCTAAACACCCCTTAAGCATCATTAACTTACTAAGCGGGGATTAGAGGATAAACTCACTCGATTAATGAGCCGAACGGCTCAAAATGACGGGGATGACGTGAGGATCGATAGTCTCCAAGGCGGGCCAAGCTTTCAAGGTCGGGAAGCTGGTTAAAACGAGCCAAAACCAAGTTGAAATACCAATTTTCTTGCTCACTGCTCGCTACTGGTTGAGGGAGGATCTGGCGCCGAGTTGAGCCGGGATTGGCTAGTGGTGGTCCAAATTCGAGCTTCAGCGACGTTCGGCGGGGCGTGCGACGGCGGAGGGAGCTCCGGCGATGGCTTGAGCTGCTCGGGAAGCCGCTGGAACTCGGCTAAAGCGAGGGGACAAGCGGGCGCACGGCCACGGCTTCTTCGCTTACGACGGCGAAGGGGAGGTCGGACGGGAGGCTCCGGTGAGCAGGGGCGATGGAGATTGGCTAACGACAACGATGGAGCTCCTGCTGGCTCTGACGAAGACGGACATAAGCAGCTCGGACGCGCGGACATCCAGGACCACGCAGCTAGAGCAGCTTGCGCGAGCGGGCTTGCTACTGCGTGCAACAGTGACTTCGGTTGTTCTGGGAACAGGACGACGGACGGCGACAAGCGGCGCTGCTGCTTCGGTGGTCTTCAGCTTGCTGGGCTCCTCGCACAACCAGAAGAGATTGGGGAGAGAGAAGCAACGACGGGAGAGAAGGAGAAAGGAGGGGAACCGATTCTCTCTCTCTCCCTCTCTCTCTCTCTCTCTCTCTCTCTCTCTCTCTCTCTCTCTCTCTCTCTCTCTCTCTCTCACTCTCTCTTTGGCCCCACAAACATGGCCCACCATGACTTAACATGAGGTCATCTTCTACTCACACCAAGCTTCCACAACTATCTTCAATGGGTCCAATTTCTTTTTCCGCCGAGGCATGAAATCTTGTATCAATTTCATTCAATTCTCTTCTAATTGAACCAAATTGAAGTCTATAAAATTAATCCAATGTCACTACACTTCAATTCCCTTCTTCACTTGTCCATAGAACCAACTTAAGTCCCAAAAGTACGACCAAAGGCGGGCCTACTAATTTCTCGACTCAAATTAACCATTCTTTGATTAATTTGCTAAAAAACTCTAATTGCATAAAAAATATTCCGAAGATGAGTCAATGATCCTAAAATAGTTTGTGACACACCAGGACTTTCAATTTCTGAATTCACTTTCAATTTCACGGTTAATTTCACTTTGGCACGATATTAGCGCATCCTGATCTATCGGGTAACTTTTATAAATTTTCATATATTTAACCCGTGGTTGATCAATTCAAGCCACAATGTACATCTTTGACACATTGGCGACTCTCGGTTGTCGGGGTAATCTTAAGATTTCAAATACGGACACAGAGTACCCAATCGACAAAAAACCCGACCCAATGCCGATTGACAAGGATTGTGCAACCTAGTGGAATCACCCACCCTTGATCACATGCCTCTGTCGAGTCGACCTATCTTTGGTCTCTAATCGATTTTTAATTGTGTCGTAATGACCCTTTCAAATTAGCTCGGTCGAAAGGTCGCTTCCTAGTCTGATGCATTAGAATCTCTTAACGGCTTCACCTAATAGAATAGTTTTCACATGAGTAGCCAACTCAAGGAAAAGAACTATATGTATGTTAACGAAATGCCCGTCTGAATTTATTGAAAATAGAATTGGAAAATCGGGATGTCACACCTCTTCCCCTCTTATAAAAATTTCGTCCTCGAAATTTAAACCTTTACCAATTCTTAAACAAAAATGTGGGGGTATAGTCGTCTCATCGAATCCTCTCTTTCCCTGGTTGCTATTCTGTACTATGGTATTGCCAGATTACTTCCAAACTTGTCCAAACCATCTCGGATTCAAAATGCAAAACATTTGCCTACTTTTGCAAAAAGAGAGTTGCAAAAATTTTGGTTCTTTTTCTTTTCTTTTTCTTTCCACTAAGTGGCTAATTGCCGCTTCGGGGATTCGAACCCCCGATTTCGAACTTGCGGCTTCATCCCGGGTACCACTCAGCTAGAGGCGCCGATGGTGCTCCAAATTGCTTTCTTTTTCCATTTAAAGCCAAATTTCTTATTCGATCTCAAACTTGAAATATTCCACCGTTTAAACAATTCTGGCTCTCCTTTCTTCACAATTCGAGATGTCCCTATCCTAGGCGACATCTAAGGAAGAACATGATTCTCAACCTGAAAATTCAAAGATTTTCGATGCTTAACTGTGTAAATTTCCTGGCAGCTCTGAGCGGTCCTTAATCTGTCACTGATATTTGCAACTGCTTCCATTGACTGCTGAACTAACTTTGAGCTGCAACCTTTCATTCTCTGACCTCAACTCAACAACTGAAGTTTTGTACACTCTGATCTGCACTACCTCAAAAAGGAACCATTTGATTGATCTGCTGAAACTAGGATTCTCTGGTCTAGATCTGATATAACTCGGACACTGGCACTCTAGGCAAATGAACTATTTGAAACACATAAACTTTAGCATACTTAATCAAATCAAGATCCTTCCGCACAGCCACATGGTGGGCTGATTTCATCCATCTGTCAATTACTACCCGAAATGAAATTATTAACACACTGACTCCTCAATAGACCTGTCACAAAAGTCCATTGTGATGTGTTCCCACTTCCTCACGGAGATATCGAGAGACTACAAAGGTCCTCTCGAATTGCAAAACTGTGCTTTCTCTTGTTAGCACATTTGACACTTGCAACATGTCAGTGATATTTGTCTTCATACTGGTCTACCAATCTTGTTGATGCAAATTCTGACCCATTTTCATACTGTCTAGACAAAGCTGAAGCTTCTATGATGAGCTTCCGATAAGATCTCTTCTTTAATCTTAGTATCTTCAAGTACACACAATTGTCCTCAAAAATCTAAAAATCAGTTCTCCTCTTCTTGGTATCCTCTTACAGAATCTTTTGAATCTCTGAGTTTGTCCACTGAAGTGTCTGATTTTAACCTGAATATCCGGTTCAATTCTGAGGGTGGCCATAAAATTCAAAGGTGGTCTACCTTAGATTTGAAAACCAAATTTTGAACTTTCTCAAGTAAGGTCCATACTTTAACTAGTATATGCACAAATGAAGACTCTCGACTCAATGCATCAGTGACTTCTTTAGTCTTTCTAGGGTGATACCAAATACCACCATCCTAGTCCTTCAAAAGATCTGGTTCACAGCACTATCTCATATTCAATTCCTTCTAAAAGAATAAATACTTTGAGACTTTAATAGTCAATAAAGATCTAGAGTCTTTCTTCACACCAATAATATCTCCAAATCTTCAAAGCGAAATTATTACTGCAAGTTCTAAGTCATGCGTCGGGAAATTCAATTCATGAGGTCTCAACTGACGGGGTACGTATGCAACAACCCTACCATATTGCATCAGCAAGCAACCCAGTCCTCTAAACGACGCATCATTATAGATCTCGTATCCTCCAGGACCAGACAATATAGTCAGCACATGTGCGGTAGTCAACCTCTTCTTAAGCTCTTGAAAACTACACTCGCACTTGTCTGTCCACACGAACTTCTCTTCCTTCCTTAGTAATCTTTCAATGGCGATGCTAAAGCTAAAAACCCTTCCACAAACCTTCTGTAATACTCTGCTAAAAATCCGAAAAACTTCTGATCTTTGTCACTGTGGTCAATCTTGGCCAACTGATCACTACTTAAATCTTGGCGGGGTCCACGAAGATTTCTTCACCTGAAATCATGTGACCTAGGAACGCAACACGAGTCTTCCAAAACTCGCATTTGCTAATCTTATTGTAATATCCAAGAGTCCTCAAGGTCTGAAGTACTATCTTCAAATGTTTCTCGTGCTCCTCAGCACTCTTCGAACACACCAGGATAACGTCAATGAACACGATCACAAACTGATCCAAGTACCCTTAAACATTCTGTTCATCATATCCATACAAACAACTGGAGTGTTCATCAAATCAAACGGTATTACTGTGAACTCATAAATGCTGTATCGAGTACGAGACACTAAATTTGGTATGTCTTCCTTTCAAATCCTCAATTGATGATACCCTGTCCTCAAGTCGATCTTGGAGAATATCGATACACAAACGCAACAAACCATCATTCTTCTTCACAAACAGAAATGGCGTTCCCCGAAGTGATGCACTGGGACGTAAGAATCCCTTATCCAACAATTCCTGCATCTGCACCTTCAATTCTTTTAGCTCTGACAGTGCCATCCAGTAAAAAGCCTTAGAGACAGGCTCTAATCCGGTTGCTAATTCAATCACGAACTTTATTTCCATTTTTGACAGCAGACCTAGTAGTTCTTCCGGAAACGCCTCAGACAACTTCTATACTATGGCTATGTTCTCCATATTCAGTTCCTCAACTGATGTATCCACTACAGTTGCCATACAGATTTGGCGACCTACAACCAAAACTAGGTCGTCTTCAGTGACGAATAACAGGGATTGAAGGTCCTTTCTGACTTTCAGTAATTCAAAGCTTTCGTATACTAACTGAACCAACTGAATTATATCACTGTCATGATTCATAACAACAGAAAGCTCCTCGAGGCAAATCTTTTTATAAATGACTCCCAAGTCATATGTAAGCAAACCCTTCAGATACAACTATAGTAAGAGATTCATCTTCATTTTACTTTATTACAACAATGGAAACTCCACAACTTTCACTCAAAATCCAACTGCGATACTTTGATAATAACTCCTTTAAAACATTCTTTCTTTGCTCGATGCATGGTCAATCCATTCCTATTCCTTTCGCCATCCTAGTGGCGTCCTGTCGGCGGTAGCGATGTTCGAGTTCTCTTAGACTTACATGGACAGTTCCTAGCCCAATGGCCATGCTGGCCACATTCAAAGCATGCTTCCATTGTACTTGGTCACTGGGTTGACTCACACTTCCTTTCATAAACTTGGCACACAAATAGTGAGTCATCTATCTCCTGTCGGATGACAGTAGGCACTCCTTCTTACACCGGAGGCTTGTTCTCAATATCCCATGGTGCGTTCTATGGTGCACTCCTTTCGATCTGTCCCATCGGCTTTCTAAGACCCTTTTTGGCCAGGTAACCCCGTTGGTCACACACAGAATAAGCAGTCGTCTTACCAAGACACGGGGCTAATTCATGTCGGCTTCCGTCAGCACGACACACTCCATTCTGATTCATTACTGACCTGACCATCCCACATTTCCAGTTGGACAGAAATGGGATGCTTTTCCCCGATCATAGACTCCTTCCCAAATTGGTTTCCATCTCTACTGAATCTGAACCTTGACTCGAATGCAACGGCTTGCTCCCACATCACATTTCCACAGTGGACCTCAACAGGTGCGACAATAACAGCAGCTCGATCCTAAGCTTACTGGCTCGACAAGCTCCCAAGAACACTAGCGCCAGAACGATCCCTTCAAACCTAGGATCGCTTGGTACTGCTACACTAGTACCGACTTGCAGCGGTACTATTACACTCGCACTGGTCTAAGCCAGTGCTCCACCACGACCACCTCGGGTACCGATCCCTGTCGGCATACCACCTCGAGTAACTAGTCTAAAGGTTCTCTCTAGGATTCCTCTGCTCATGATCACTCATCTACAAGATCTCTACAGAAACCTGTTTCTTAATTCTAATCCCATATTAGAATTTGGGTGATCCACACCAAACAATTTACCAAACAACTATCAGTCACATGCACCAGCATGAAATAAAAGCCATTCCTACTAACTATCCCATAAACAATCGCACCTTATCACTCCATTCATAGACTCACTCTGATACCACTTAAACAGGGATGTCACACCCCAAACCTTGAGCGTGCGAACATTCTACTCTGGTCGATAAAATTTTGCGACTTCCAAGGACATGTCGCCGACCCATCTTTTTATTACGCATGCGGAAGTGAAACAAATCCCTTGACAACATTTAACTCGGGATAGAAAAGCAGGCAATCAATCACAACCAATTAAACTTTCTGATAAACACATAAGTTTATATACAACACTAGATTGTCTACAAAATAGATCGGCTCAACAAAAAACGAATTGTCTTATGACCAACTAGTCAGACACGTTCGCCGATTCTTCAGTCTCTACCTCCACAAATGTCCATGGCTTTGAGTCCTCCACGACCGCCATCTAAGGACCTGAAAATATTATCCCACAATGGGGTGAGACAATGTCTCAGTGAGTCCTATCCTCTAAAACCCGATTAGAAAGAAAATACCTCTTAGGGTGCTCTAGCCACACAAATAAGACAGAGGACTTACCTCACCTCAGTCCTTCCTGCAAATCAGTTTAATCAATAAATATTGACAACCACATCATCCAAACAATTCAATTATTCTGATATATTCAGTGGTCAATCGACTCAGTCGATTATATGTTATCGAGATCATCACACGGTCATTATAACTATTCATTCTCGACTCTTAATCACGGTCTTACAGGCAAGTCTATATGTAGTGGCATCACGGCCCCACTCGGCATGACCGATTCCAAATTCAGTGGTAAATCACGGCCCCAGTGGGCACGACCTCTAATAGGTGGTAGATTATAGCATTATCAAAGCGTGACCCCTATCGGGTGGTAATTTACGACCCAACGGGCGACCTTTAATAGGTGGCGGACACGCCATCCCCGCAAAATTTTCGAAATTATTAAATAATTAAATATTATATTATAATAATATAATTTAATAAAATAATATTTAAAATTTCGAAATAATTAATTAATTAAAAATAATTAGTTAGGGCTTAAACTAGATTACACTAATTTAAACATGCAATTAGCCCTAATTAAACATCCATTAAACTAATCATACAACTAATCTAATTTACATTAAAATAATCTAATTTAACCACATAAACCTAATTAGACTAATCTAAACACCTCTTAAGCATCATTAACTTACTAAGCGGGGATTAGAGGATAAACTCACTCGATTAATGAGCTGAACGGCTCAAAACGATGGGGACAACCCGAGGATCTATAGTCTCTAAGGCGGGCCTAGCTTCCGGGGTCGGGAAGCCGGCCAAAACGAGCCAAAACCAAGCTGAAATACCCATTTTCCTGCTCACTGCTTGCTGCTGGTTGAGGGCGGATCCGGCACCGGGTTGAGCTGGACAGGGCCGGTGGTGGTTCGACTGAGATTCAACAGTCCAAGTGGCGGCGTACGACGGCGGAGGGAGCTCCGGCGGTGGCCTGAGCTGCTCGGGGAAGCTGCTGGAACTCGGCTAAAGCAAGGACGAGTAGGCACATGGCTACCGCGTCATCTCGCTTACGACAATGAAAGGGGAGGTCGGACGGGAGGCTCCGGTGAGCAGGGGCGATGGAGATTGGCTAACGACGACGATGGAGCTCCTGCTGGCTCCGATGAAGACGAACAGAAGCAACTCGGACGCGCGGACATCCAGGACCACGTGGCTGGAGTAGCTTGCGCGAGCAAAGCTTGCTATCGTGCTATGGCAACTTCGGCTGTTCAGGGGACAGGATGGCGAACGACGACAAGTAGCGCTGCTGCTCTGACGATCTTCATCTTGCTGGGCTCCTCACACGACCAGAAGAGATGGGGGAGAGAGAAGCAATGACGGGAGAGAAGGAGAAATGGAGAGGAACCGGTTCTCTCTCTCTCTCTCTCTCTCTCTCTCTCTCTTTGGCCCCACAAACATGGCCCACCATGACCTAACATGAGGTCATCTTCCACTCACACAAAGCTTCCACAACTATCTTCAATGGGTCCAATTTCTTTTTCCACCAAGGCATGAAATCTTGTAACAATTTCATTCAATTCTCTTCTAATTGAACCAAATTGAAGTCCATAAAATTAATCCAATGTCACTACACTTCAATTCCCATCTTCACTTGTCCATAGAACCAACTTAAGTCCCAAAAGCACGACCAAAGGCAGGCCTACTAATTTCTCAAGCCAAATTAACCATTCTTTGATTAATTTGCTGAAAAACTCTAATTGCATGAAAATCTTCCGAAGATGAGTCAATGATCCTAAAATGGTTTATGACATACCAGGACTTTCAATTTCTGAATTCACTTTCAATTTCATGATTAATTTCACTCTGGCACGATATTAGCGCATCCTGATTTACTGGGTAGCTTTTAGAAACTTTCATGCATTTAACCTGTGGTTGATTAAGTCAAGCCACAATATACATCTTTGACACATTGGCGACTCTTGATTGTTGAGGTAATCTCAAGATTTCAAATACCGACACAGGGTACTAAATCGACAGAAAAGCCGGCCAAGTGTCGATCGACAATGATTGTGCAACCTGGTGGAATCACCCACCCTTGATCATATGCCTCTGTCGAGTCGACCTTCTCTAATCGATTTTTAATTGTTTCGTAATGATCCTTGCAAATTAGCTCGGTCGAAAGGCCACTTCCTAGTCAAATTCTCGAGTCTGATCCATTAGAATCTCTTAACGGCTTCACCTGATAGACTAGTTTTCACATGAGTGGCCAACTCAAGGAAAAGAACTATATGCGTGCCAACAAAATACCCGTCTCAATTTATTGAAAATAGAATTGGAAAATCAGGATGTCACATCGCGAACCCTCACCGCTGGTTGGTCTGCGACGCCGGCCCCTGGCTAGGGCCCGGGAACCCCGGCCAATGCTCCCCCCACTGTCACTGGCCCTTCCCAGCGATGGCGAGGAGGCGGCGAGGGCTCGTAGGCCCTTGCCGCTGGTTGACCGGTGTCACTCGCCCCCGGCTAGGGCCTCGTGACCCCGGCCGGGCCCGCGACCCCCGGCCAATGGTCCCCCATTGTCGCCAGCCTTTCTCGGGTAACGGCGGGGGCCGCGACGGTGGGGAGGCGCGAGGGCCCGTGAGCCCTCGTCCGGATCTGTTGTGAGGGTCGCGGCCCTCGCCGCCGGTCGGCCGGGGGCCGACAACCCCTGCTGACCCTCCCCCCTCCGTCGCTTGCCCTTCCTGGCGATGGCAGGGAGGCGGCGACGACGAGGACTCGGCCCTTAGCCGCCCCTTCGGCTCTCCCCTATTTTTTTTTAATTTTAGGTTTTTATTTTTTTAGGTTTTTTAATTTTAAGTTTTCTATTTTTTAGAATATTTTAAATAAAATTAAGTTTAAATTTAATTTACTTAAGTTTTCTATTAATTATTACACATCGACACAAAACGACGTCGTTTTTACATTTTCTCGCCATGTCAGCGAGTAAAATGACACCATTTTGCACCCAACTCTCCGGAAAATTGTCACGTCAGCAATTTGGCCGAATTTTGGCCAGAGTGGCACTTAAGTGTTCCACTTTACTCCGAAGTTGGCACTTAAGTGTACCTTTCCGAAGTTTTGGCCCTTAAGTGTCCCTCCGTGCCAAGTTTTGGCACTCCAAGTGTCCCAAACTCCCTATTTGTTCATTAAGGTTTCCTCCATATTGCTCAGGAAAAACTATCTGTTAAAGCTCATTCACTTCTCTATCGTCAAAGTTTTAAGCTAATATTCTAATTATCGATGTGCCTAAAAATAACTTAATATCAAACTGGAAAATCCTTTCACTCCTATTAGACACCTATGAGGGCGACCTTGCCCAGATCTTGCCTAGCCGCCTAGAGTGAGAATTGGCGACGAGGCACGGCCTCGCCGAGGGCCAGCGACACTCGATGAGGTTGCTTGCCCTCGTGTGGCCGGTCGCCGAGGGAGAAAGAAAGGAAAAAAAGAAAAAAGAAAAAAAAGGAAAAACATAATAAAATTATTTAAAAAATGAAAAATGATTTGAAGTAGAAATTTTGAGGACGGTACCAAACGCAATTCTATTATGGAAATTGAAATTTTGGACAATTATCAAACATTTTAAAATGCTTAGAAATTATTCCCGGGAACAGAATAAAAAAATAATTTTTTATTAAAAATTGTTCCCGAAAACAGAAGTGTTACCAAACACGCCCTAATTTGTCAGGGTGGGATTTTAATGATGGATAAGTAATTGATGCGACACACTGCTTTGCCATTGTTAGCCAGTGATTTTTTGTTATAATTACCACTGAAAGCTTATTGATATTGTCAAATCGCTCTTTTTAATTGATATTGTCAAACTTGCTGAGGAAGCAACACTATGGGAAGGAGACTAGGTCATCCTACACACCATATATAAAATCAGAAGTGGGTCCTCCTGATACCCGTCCCTTTCGCTTCATATTGTTCCCCTGACATGGTTGGGGTTGAGTAGCTTCCTTTTTCCCTCTCTTTCTTTTCTTTTATGATTTGTGAAGGAGATTGCATTAATACAGAGTTAAGTGGATGCTTGTTGACATTAGATTGATATAATTGTATAGGTAAAGACATGAGGCTTAGCCTATTTGATGTAAATTATCAATGGATTAAAAAAAAATGAACGAAAAAAAGAGGAGAGAAAAGGGTAATGTAGGAATCTGCTTCTAAGATGGTCACATGTAACAGACAATCGAAAATCGGTTTATTGGTTTTTATCCTGCTTTTATTCCAATTAAATTCTGTGTTTTTTCTCTCTAGGAATCCATATTTTGATTCACTTTATGACCTTAAAATCAAAATTCTCCTGGGTCCTCTTGGCTTTCTCTTCTTTGCCTTTTCTTGCTCCTTCTGGCTTTAGGTTTCTGTGCATGGCCAGGTGCTCACATTACTACTTCTCAAAGCAAGAGTGACAGGAATCCTATATTAACGACGCTAATCTCAGTTTGAGATTGCAAAAGTTTCTTTTTTCTTTTGTGTTTCTTTGTTGATTTTCTTGGGGAGTTATTGTTTGGAGAAGTGTACGTGCATACTGCAATCAAAAGTTGCTCAGAGGAGCCGTACTTTTGTTGGGCGTTTCTCTAGTTGTGTTTTTCCTGGCATCATCTGTACCATACGACTACAGGTGCTCGAATTACGGTTCATGCTCGCAAGCTTCTTGTGGTTCGTGCTCTTATGTTTGCCCTTTGAAGAGACAAATATTTCCGTTTGCTTCAGCTAAGTCTAACGGTAGAGATTGAGTTAGTATATCGCAGAGGCTTCTTGGTTCGCAATCAGAAGAACATGTTTTCATGATGGTTTGAGTCAGTTTTGTATTTTTCTTCTTCCGTTCTTTTTTTTTTCAGTAGAAGTATTGGAACTTTAGTGTTGAGTAAATCCAGACTAACTGGTTGAATTTTTGTTTGTTGAGAACAATTAATGATGAACAAGTTTGAGTCTTTGATGGCTTATTGGCAAGTTAGTGATGTTTGTATTTCCCCTTATTGGAGTGTTGCTGGTAAGGCTTGGTATCTTGTCCCGGGTAATCTCGCTTTTGATGTGGTCAATTCGTCAATCTATGTTTCTTTTCTTCACAGATTGCGGTGAAAATGATATGAAGGAGAGCAGATGGGATATGTTGAAGGAGCAACTGAGCTTACGAGAAACCGTAGCAAAGGAAACAGTGGCGCACACCAAAGCATTAAGAGAGGATGCTAAGAAGACCTCGCTGAGATTCAGGGTCGAGGCCGAGAAGTGCAATGCCGGGGTGGCAGTTTGCAAGCTAAGCAGAGAAAGGGCTGAAGCATGGCTGGTTGAGGAGCGTAAGCTTGCGGCGTTGTGGGAGAAACGAGCCCGTGACAGAGGGTGGAAGGACAGTGATGAAGTATACTTGCACAGATAAAAGGGTATAAGATGTTAGCAGCTAGGTTCTTGATTATAAGGCAATTTTATAGAGGATTCATGAAGTCTTGTGTAAAGTCTCACACATTTGAACAGCTTTTGCCAGGTGAATATGAGTTGGAAAGAGGGTGCACTCTTCATAAGAGATTAGATTAATGTGTAAGTCTACTCTTTTGTGCAGTCCTCGCAACTACAAGTTATCTACTAGCTGCTCTCTTCTGAGGGCTGCATGTATATTGAAGTTGAATTGCTGATTCATGACGTACAGGTTGTTCCGAGTTTTTGGTGCAATTTCTTCAGTAGCAACTCTCTTTTTAAGGAACAACTGCAGCATGCAATTTCTTCGTCGGAATTTGATTTTGCGACATCATGTTGTCTTCGACACAATGTAAAGCTCTATAAGTAGTTTCCCATCCGACCTAGGCCGGGACAAGAACCTAAAGCCGCTTAAAAATATTTTTTGTATCCCCTTCCTGACCATCTCCCTACCATAAAAAGGTAAACAGGCATAAACAAATCCAAAGGAAGAAGAAGAAGAAAATCCAGTCAAAGCTGTAATGCCAGGTCATCTCCACATTAGATGCAAATCCAAACTCCTCTATCCTCTCAGATGAAGTCGCATAAAGGCATCACCCTCACCACCTAAGAAGCACTGACACTCTCCGGAAGCGTTCGTGCCGTGTTCGACACTCTGATATGCTCCGGCACGTTCCGACACATGGTCAACTCTTCCCGACACACGAGTGCGAAATTCCTATACGCGATTCCGACACGCACGAGGTCAATTTTAAAAATTTTCAATACTTGAGGGGTCAAAATATAAATATATGAAAAAATAATGAAAATAACAAAAAATAAAGGAGAAAGAAGAAAATTATCACTCTCAAGTTTCTCACTTATAAGTTTTGACCTTCCCGTGAGTGGCAATGGAAGGCCCCTCTTCTCACCGGGTGTCGCTCCGTCGCCCCCGCAGACTTAAAGTTGTGATTTTTTTTTGCTTCTTTCTACCTCTCGACGCCTACAAGTTATCTCTTTTGGTCCATGTCATTGGCTTGTAAGTTTTCTCTCATATTTTCCATGGCCAATTTAGTTACTTACTTTTCTTTGAGTTCTTGTCCTGGATTTTCATTTTTCTCGAACCTTGTTTTGCAGATGAGCTCCAAGCCAGTCTATATCATGAATTCCAAACTCCGTCTGGGACTAAGAAATCTCACTAATCTCCGACAAGTGTAAGAAAACATGACATGTTCCTTCAAATTTACTTTTTTGTGTTAGTAATTTTTGAATTTCTCATTCAATCCCTGTTAAATTAAAACAATGAACGATATTAACAAATGTTGGATTAATATTTTTAGTATAAATTAATTCTATGCTCATTTTATTATTATTTATTTATTTTTGAATTTATATATAAAAATATATATTTCATTTATAACGAGTCGAATTCTCTATTTTTTGATAAATGACATGTCGACGTGTCATGTCATGTTGTGTCGCATGTCCGTGTCGGTGCTGCATAGCTCACCACTACGCGTCCCAACTCCCAAGACAAGAAGCCATTGACTCATCACTCTCTCTCTCTCTCTCCGACGATTGATCATGCCTTCTTCGATGGCACTGTTGATCCTCTATTGCAACCTCCATGGTCATACCTCCTCGCTCCTCCAGGTGAGGCTCTTCTCCTGTTTGCCGGAGGCAGTAGTGGCGACGGTGGCAGTGGCTGCTACTGCAAAGTGACAGGCCTCGGAGCTGAAGACTGTCAAGAAGATACTGGTGGCGAATCGAGGCAAGATGGCTTGTAGGATCATGAGGACGGCGAGGAGGCTGGGGGTTCGGACTATCGCTGTCTACAGTGATGCTGACACCAGCGCTTATGAGGGCGATCAAGGAATCACGCGTTGTGATCATCATTTTCTCTGAAGACTATGCTTCCTCGTGGTGGTGTTTGGAAGAATTGGTGAAGATTATGGAGTGTAACTCACGGAAGGAGCTGATTGCGTTGCCAGTGTTTTACAAAGTGCAACCAAGAGAAGTAAGAGAGGGGAGAGAGGCTTATGGGAGAGCTATGGCTAAGCATGAGACTAAATACGGGAAAGAGACAATGAAGAGATGGAAGAAGGCTCTATCCGACACCGGTAGCTTGTTTGGCTGGGATTTTAGTGATGGGTAAGTAGGTAATTGATGGAACGCATTGCTTTGTCACTTTTAGCTGGTGATTGTTTGTTATATTTCAAACCGCATGCAATAAACTACTGCTGAAAGCTGATTGATATCGTCAAGTTCGGTCTTTTGATTGAGATATTCTAGACAGCGGACTCAAAATTTGAATAACCAAAACTTCAAGATAGCAGATTCTTTGAATATGATTGTGGCTGTGTGGATAATGAGAACTTTTTGTCTTCGATGAAAGTGTGCGTCAACAGTTCCTTAGTCATTATTGTCTGCGGGCGCAGGGCATTCGTAATTTTCATTGGGCAGGGCGGGTTAACCAGATGTGTTAATTTCTTTCCATCTTATTATTATTTGTTAACTTTCTTATGTTATTTTCCTTATGACATTGGAGGTTGAAATATTGCCGTGGCTTTGAAATGCTAAAACATTTTTCTCTTTCTTTAGAGTGCTCTTTAGAGATGAAGCGGAGCTCATACAATGCATCATAAAGGAATTATCAATTCATCTAGAACGAACACTCTTACATGTTGCTAAGTATCAAGTTGGAAAAGATTCCCGAGTTGAAGAAGTGATATCATTGTCGCAAAATGAGTCGGATGATGATGATGTTCTCATGATAGGTCTATGGGGACCTGGAGGCATAATTGCTAAAGCGATATATAATGCCATTGAGAGAGTTTGAGGGATGTAATTTTTTAGAGCGAGTTAGAGAAACTTCAAACAAAAGCTAATTGATTTGCAACAAAAACTTCTATCTCAAATCTTATCTCCTAAACATCTAACAATCTATACTAAAGACGGAGGAATTAGTTTGATAAGGGAAAGACTTCGTTGCAAGAAGATTCTTCTGGTTCTTGATGATGTTGACCAATTGGATCAACTGAATGCATTAGGTGGACAAGGCAATCGGCTTGGCAAAGGAAGTAGAATCATTCTTTGAATTCGACTCTTGTTGTGTGGATAATGAGAATTTTTTGTTTTCGATGAAAGTGTGGTTTAACGGTTCCTTAGTCATTATTATCTTCAGGCGCAAGTTCTTCGTATTTTCCCTAGGTAGATGTTGGGGCAAGATCACCAAATGTGTTAATTTCTTTTCATCTTATCATTGGCTAACCTTCTTATGTTATTTTCCGGGAAAAGTACCAAAAAAATCCTAAAACTATTACGTTGGTATCAATTCAGTCATAAACCTTTCAATTAGATCAATTTAGTCTTAAACCTTTTTTATATTGGTACTAATTCAGTCTATCCAATCAATTTTGGCAGGCGGCGCTGACGTGAATGCACCTGTGGCTGGACACTAATATGGTAATTTTTAATATTTCTTTTATTTTTTTCAGGTTTTTTATTATTATTTTTTTCTTTTTTTCCCTTTTTCTTTTCTTTTTCCGTTTCTTCTCTCTCTTCTTCCTCCTTGGGCTGTCCTTGTGGTGGCCGACGAGCCTCTAGGGAGGGTCGTGGCCGTTGCTCGGCCTCGCCCAAGGCTACGGGCAAAGGTGGCCTCGCCTGGCTAGTGAGGCCATGGAGGCCATCCCTAGGCTAAAGGCTCGCCAGCCACCGGGCGAGGGCTGTGATGACCTCGCTCGCGGCCTTGGGCAAGGCTGGGTGAGGGACGCGAACCCGGGAAGGACTTCATGGCCCTCATCCAATGGTCGGTGAGCCTTCGACTTGGCAATGGCCGCCATGGCCTCACCAGCCACGCTTGAGGCCGCCGCTTGTGGCAAAGCTTCGGCGAAGCCACATTGCTTATGGCCCTAGGCGAGGCTAGGTGACGGCCGCAACCCCGGCAAGGGCTTCATGGCCCTCAGCCATTGGTCGGCAAGCCTCCGACCTGGCGATGGCTATCTTGGCCTCACCAAATCTGAGCAAAGCCCCCTCACTTGCGACCTTGGGCAAGGTCGCGCGGGCTATTGTGCTTGCCGAAGGCTCATCGGCCACCATAAGGATAGTCCAAGGAGGAAGAAGGGAGAAAAGAAAATGGAAAAAAATTAATAAAAAAATTCTAATAAAAAAATTATGGAAAAAAATTGTCACGTTAGCGTCGGGTCACCAGCTGGCATCCATGTCAGATTCCAACCACCAGTCGGCCAAAATTGTCCAGATGGACTGAATTTGTACTAATGTGAAAATGTTTAGGACTGAAACTTCTAGCTAGAGTAGGGACATGGATCTTCCATTACTCATTTGTGCTATCCCTGCCGTGAAAGAAAAATTAATTCAATTGAAAAGTTTATGACTGAATTGGTACTAATGCAATAGATTTATGACTGTTTTAGCACTTTTCCCGTTATTTTCCTTATGTTAGAGGTTGAATTCTTACCATGGCTTTGAAATGCTAAAACATGTTTCTCTTTCTTCTGAGTACTTATTAGAGACAAAACGAAGCTCGTACAAGGCATTGTCGAGCAAGTGTCAAGTCATCTAGAGCGAACACCCTTACATGTTGCTAAGTATCCAGTCAAAATAGATTCCCGAGTTCAAGAAGTGATATCACTATAATAAATAGAGTCGGATGTTGATGATGTTCTCATGATAGGTTTATGGGGACCTGGAGGCATAAAGAAGATAACAATTGCCAAAGCGATATATAATGCTATTGAGAGACAATTTCATGGATCTAGTTTTTTGGAGTGAGTTAGAGAAATTTCAAACAAAAGCAATGGTCTAGTTGATTTGCAAAAAAACTTCTATCTAAGATCTTGTTTCCTAGATATCTAACGGTCTATAGTGTTGATGGTGGAATTGGTTTGATAAGGGAAAGACTTTGTTGCGAGAAGGTTCTCCTAGTTCTTGATAATGTTGACCAATTGAGTCAATTGAATGCGTTAGCTAGAGAAGGGGATCGGTTTGGTAAAGGAAGTAGAATCTTTGTACCATCAAGGGATAAATATTAGCTAACTTCTCATGGCATAAATTGTGTGTATGAAGTTAAAACTTTAGAAGACGATAAAGCACTAGACCTTTTTGGTAGGTATGCCTTTCAAAATTGCAAGGAAGTTGAAATAAAAAGGGATCTCATAGATAGAGCACTGCATTATGCTAATGGCTTTCCACTAGCCCTCGAAGTGTTGGGCTCATTCTTATGTGGAAGAAACAAACAAGCATGGGAAAGTGCACTACGTAAACTCTTTGATAGCCCTGACCAAACTATCAATCAAGTTCTGAAGAAAATCTTCGATGGATTGGAGGACAACGAGAAGGAGATTTTCCTTGATGTTGCTTGTTTCTTTAAGGGAAAAAGTTTAGAATACATCAAGGAAGTTCTTGACGGCTATGACTTTGAGACAACTATAGGAATAGAAATTCTCATTGAGAGGTCCTTGATAAGAAATGAGCTTGGGACCCTGCAAATGCATGATTTGGTTCAGTTGATGGGTAAGAATATTGTTGAGTAGGAATGTCCCAGTGATCTTGGGAAACATAGCAGATTATGGCTGTTTGAAGATGTTGAGGACATTCTATGTGGAGATTCGGTGAAAGTTGTTCATATGAACATTTTTATTTCTTATTTCTATGTTTCTTTGATTTGGATAGCATATTGTCAATCTCAATGGAATTTTTGTGCAAGAACTGAATTTCCTTTGTTATGGATAAGGAACGAATGCGGTAAAGGCCATACTATTGAACAAGCCTACAACTATGAGTTCTGAAGAGAACCTTAAGTCTCGATGATTTCAGAAACATGAAGATGTTGAGAATGCTGATTATGCTTGAAGTGCATGTCTCTTTGAAAGATCCTGTCCTTCTCCCTTATAATCTGAGATGACTTAAATGGCCCAATACCCCAGTTCTAGATTTTGGCTCTGTTCTAAAGAAACTTATTGGACTAGATGTCCATAAATGTTATGTCAAGCAATTAGAAGGCAAGGTTAGCACTTATGATGATTAGCCTTTCCCTTTTCATAACTAGAAATATTTACCGAGCTTAATGATTGTACTTGGTTTTTTTTTTCTTTTGGCAGCATTATAGAAAGTTGAAGTACATTAATTCCAGTCAATGCAAGTCCCTAGTTAGTGTTCCTGACCTTTCATCGGCTCCAAATCTAGAGAGCTTGTATCTTGATGGGTGCAGAAGCTTGGTGGAAGTTCACCAATCCATCGCATATCTCAACAAGTTAAAATTTTTGTCACTACAGTTTTGCTCTAACCTCAATATCTTTCCTCACATACTCAAGACAAAATTTCTTGAAGCCCTCGATCTCTTTGGTTGCTCTAAAATCGAGAAGTTCTCCAATATACTGAAAAGATGGAACATCTAGAAGAGCTTGATCTAGGAAGGACGGCTATTAAAGAACTCCTGCATTTGTTGAAAATCTTCTCTTTATGACGAAAATAAATTTAAGAAAATGCAAAAAACTCACAACGCTTCCATCAAGTGTTTATAAGTGGCAAGATCTCAAGCATCTGAATCTTGCAAGCTGCTCCAATTTTATCACGTTTCCAAAGAACTTGGAGGATTCAAATAATCCTAATGGCAATTCAGGATTCCAAAAATTAAAGTGGCTAGAACTTAATGGCTGCAATCTCTTAGAAGTAGAGTTCCTTGCGAGTTCTTCCAGTTTTCCCAAATTGAGGCACCTAGATCTTTCCAAAAACAAGTTTACTCATTTGCCGACATGCATCAACAAATACAAATATTTGGAACACTTGTGCGTGGATAAGTGCAAGCAAATACAAAAGATTCCTAAGCTTCCGCCAAATGTGCATGTCCTTTCGACAAATTTTTGCAAATCTCTACAAGAATTCCCAGATTTGTCGCGTCTCTCCTCCGAGTACTGTTGGGTTAAGTTGTCATCATGTCGTAAATTATCCCGCAAAGGGGCAAATATGGCTCATGCATTATCGCTCAAGGTTGCTCTCTCTCTCTCTCTCTCTCTCTCTCTCTCTCTCTCTCTCTCTCTCTCTCTCTCACTCTCATGCACACCAACTTTGAGTGCTTGATATACATGCTATTTGCATGACGGGTTCCCGAAGATGAGAGACATTTGCCTAATTGGGAGAGAGATGCCAGAATGGTTTTTTCACTGTAAAGACAGTTCCATATTTTTCACTGTTCCCTGCGACTTGCACGACAAGTTCTTAGGACGAGCACTCTGTTTTGTTCTTGGCCCAGAGGGAGAAAAAGCAGTCGATGTTTTTTGTGAAGTTCGAATTCTTGTTAACGGCCCACTGGTGTGTGGCTTCGCAAGAGACGTGCATTCAGTGGAATCCGATCATGTGTGGATGGGATATTTCCTGCGCAATAATCTGGGTATATTCAAGAAGCGTTTGCGATATGATTGCAGCGATTTCCAAGTTAAATTCGTACCAGAAACCGGAGCAAGATTGAAGAGGTGTGGATTCCATCCAATATGCGAGCAACAGGAGGATGATCTGACGACTGTGCTTCAACCCCATCAGCCAATTGAAACAAAGTGGCCTTTGGAGCAAAGAGACTCGGAGGAAGACAATTATATGGACACCAAGGAAGACGAAAGTTCAAGTGAAACAGATGATGAACTTATCAAAGCAATCGACCAAGAAAAATAAAAACAAGGACGTTTCAAAGCAGATAAGATCGGGCCTTTGGAGGAAAGAGACTGGGAGGAAGACAAATGGGCAGACACCGAGGAAGAAAGTTCAAGTGAAACAGATGATAAACTTATCAAAGCAATCGACCAAAAAAATGAATTACAAGAACCTTATGAAGTAGATAAGATCGATGATGACCTAGTATCATATGAATGTGTAGCTACAGGGCCATGTCAAAGTATTAAGACCTTGAAAAGGAAGCGATTCTTGAGGAAGAAAATTTGGGAATACTGATTCCAAATGCCTAGCTTTTCCTTCTTTTTTTTTTTCTTTTTTTTCCGTCTCTACTGGAAGTTCTTGAATGTCTGCTCCTTCAATTCAAGTTCAGAATCATTGTGAAATACAGCTTTCACCTCATGCTACTGACATGGTTGAGGTTGAGGAGCTTCATTTTTCCCTTTCTTTCTTTTATGATTTTTGACACGGATTGCATTAATACAGAGTTTAGTGGATGCTTGTTGAATGGCCATGGTCTTACCAGTTGCTCTGCGAAACTTATCACATAGACCTCTGTCACCTCTCTTCATCCAATTAATGATGCCAATACTTCATGCTCGATAATTCTGAGATAGTAAGTTTTGCTCAATCTAATGCAATCTTCATCTTTAGGGAAGTGCCAATTTGATGGTGTCAAAAATCAAAAGGTCTGCACAGGCAAGACTAGTTGATTCCTCTGTTTTTACTAGCCAGATTGCATTCCCTCCCACTTCCTTTTGACATTAATCAAACACATCACTTTAACATAGTTGTTACATCAAAATATCTTACCATGTCCGTGTTAATTCTCAAGCTTCGATAGCAGCTTTTGTTTTTTGGTCAGAACGACAGCAGCTTTAAGCAGCTGTTATTTTGTTCACTGAAAGACATTTTCATACAATTCTGAGCAATTTCACACACCAATCCCTCTAGTGAAATAGTTGTTTTGTGCGACCAAACCGATATTGTCAAGATCTTCATAGCAGTTCTCATATGATCTCTCCCATCTCTCTCTCTGTTTCTTCAGCACCGCCTGGGATCCAATCATCTCGAATCCTGTCTAACCGAAGAGCGAGAGAGATGTAGTTGATCACGAAATATAGCCATCAACTAGCATGAAGCGAATAGTATAATCCTGTAGGGGAGTATATTCACAGGGCCAAAAAGTTTCTAATTTAATATTGCTGGATGTTACATTAGCTCGTTCTTTTCTTGTTACGGATGTAATATTGCTGGATGATGTACACATCGTTGCTGGAGAATACACCAAAGTACATTTACATCCATAGCGTATTATCTTTTCATTCTTTAAAACCCAATCCTCCATCTCATTTCACCTCATTTTCATCGTAATTATTGGAAGGATTATCTTAGCAAGTGTCCTAAGCGCACTTTTTAAGCACCCAAATCAACGAAATCTCACTGTTCCTAATGCGCAGACCGTCCTTAAAATATGTTTGATTCCTTTTTACCATAACCCTCCCAGCCAGAAACTAAACAGGCATAGGCAAACCCAAAAGAAGAAAGGTTTTGACTGTTGACTCGAGTGGGGGCAATGGAATTGTCCGGTTAAAAGTTGCAATGCCAAGTCATCTCCACGTCAGATGCAAATCCGAACTCCTCTATCCTCTCAGACGACGTCGCATAAAGGCATCATCCTCACCACTCCCCGTCCCGACTCCCAAGACAAGAAGACGACGTTGACTCATCACTCTTTCTCTCTCCCCCTCTCTCCCACCGACAAATCATGCCTTCTTCAATGGCGCTGTTGATCGTCCGTCACAACCCCATGGTCGGCGAGGCTCTTCTCCCGTTCGCCGGAGGCACGGCGGCGGCGGCGGCTGCTGCTGCGAAGCGACGGGCCTCGGAGCCGAAGCCCATCGAGAAGATACTGGTGGCGAACCGAGGCGAGATAGCTCGACGGGATCATAAGGACGGCAAGGATGCTGGGGGTTCGGACTGTTGCCGTCTACAGCAACGCCGACTCCGGCGTTCTCCACGTCAGGTCCGCCACGTGGCTGTCCGCATGGGTCCCGCTCCAGCTTGCCTCAGTTACCTCAGTGGAGCGTCCAACATCGATGCCGCTCTTCGCGCCGGTGCTCAGGTGAGGGGTTGAGAACTAACTATCTGCTGTTTGAAGGCGTGTAATCGCCTTCGGAATGATCGTGTTCGTTAGAGCAGTGGTTGACAGCCAGGAGTGAATGGAATTGGTGACGGTGGAGGAAATTTGTGAGATTGTGAGTTTCAAGTATTGGAGCTCATTAATTCCCATTTGTTCATTAAGGTTTCCTCCACGTTACTCAGGAAAAGCTAACATTTTAAATATGGAGGTACCTAGAAATAACTTAATATCGAATTAGAAAGTCCTTTGAATAAAGTAATCCACTCAAAAGTTACAAATAAAAATAATACGCAGTGATTTGGTTAATTCATCAACAATATCTTCTAATGATTATATGCATAACTAGGTGGTGCACATACGTGTGCTTGAGCGCAGAAGCTGTTTCGTTAGATGTCACTAACAGTAGTCAAGGTTCTACACTTGCTATTCCATCTTTCTTCGAAATATCTTGGGCAACTTCAACGAAAGTCGGACTGTATGATCAGCGGGTCCAGCAAAGCGGGTTGAATTACCAAGAATCTACTTCTGCATTTCAGCTCCTAATTCATCTTTCTTTCATTTCCTCCCACAGTTTAGTCAAATAATTCACCCTAGAATTTGTTGGGGAGAACTCGGGTACAACAATTCACCACAAGCCAAACACAATCCAAGATCAATTTTTCCATCGAAACTAAATCAACTGAAATTCTCTTAATTCCCAGCAACAACCGGCAATATATAATCTCACAATATGTAAATATAAAGCTGAAATGATAAGTAGACAAAGCAAATAATAACACCATTGAGTTAACATGGAAAACTTGATGAGGAAAAAAACTATGAACCACCCAAAATTATCCAATAATCATCAAAAATAGTAGGATACACAAAGTATTCTCCTCTAGTCACATAGTAGAGGCTTAACATCAACATTAAAATCATATTTTTCTCACCACATGGTTAGATTAATAAGTTTGGAGTAAGAAGACCTTAACCGCAACTGGAGAATTCAGAGACGATTCTCGACGAACAAAAACCATCAACTTGTAGTCCTCGGTCTCACGAGCAACATATTGAAATTTGACTCGACTCCGTCAATATTTGGCATTTGAATCAGAGCCACAAAGTTGCAGCTCTCTTCTTGTTTCTCTTCTCCCTCGCTTCAGCAGTTTTTTGTTTTCTCTCTCTTCTCTTCACTTTTTGAACGCACACTTGCACACCACCACTTCCACTTCTTTTTGTTCTTTTCTTTTCTTTTTGTTTTTATTTATTTTATTTTATTTAATGCTAGCTAGGCCCCACATGAAGGTGGACCTAGCCAACAAATCTCCCCTTCCACCTCATGTGGGAAGGTTAGTCATGCCCACTTTTCTTCTACAAGCATCAAGCTTCACCACAAACAAGGCCTTGGTCATCATGTTGGACATATTGTTGTTAGTATGAACTTTCTCAAGTAGGAAAAGCTTCTCTTCTAACTTCTCTCGAATCCAATGATACTTCACATAAATATGCTTCGATCTTGAATGCAATACTGGATCCTTGCTAAGATAGATAGCACTTATGCTATTGCAATATAGAACAAACTTCTCTTACTTCAAGCCCACCTCTTGTAGGAATTTTTGTATCCTTAAGAGTTCTTTACCTCCTTTAGTAATAGCGATAGATTCCGCTTCAATTGTAGATAAAGCAGTATATTTTTGCAATCTCAATTGGCATGAAACACCTCCCCCTACAAAGATTATTATATAACCCGACGTGGATTTCTGAGAATCAACATCACTGGTAGAGTCTGCATCCAAGTAGCCACTCAACTCAAGCTTCACATTTCCATAACACAAGCAAAGTGTAGAAATGCCTCTAAAATATCTCAAAATCCATTTAACAATGGTTTAATGCTCCGTACTTGGATTAGAGAGAAATCTACTCACAACATCAACTGCATGAGTACATCAAACTACCCATGGTTGATGTATAAGGAATTTTCATCATCTCTACCTTCTTCTCTTTCTCACTTGAAGGACACTCATTACTACTCAACTTGAAATGGCCTGTAAGTGGAGTACTCATCGGTTTATATGTGCTCATGTTGAATCTTTCAAGTGCCTTTTCAATATACTTTTCTTGAGATAACCACAATTTCTTATTCTTCCAGTCACAAGTAATTCTCATGTTTAAGATTTGCTTAGTTGGGCCCAGGTCTTTCATTATAAAAGCTTTACTCAACTCATTTTTCAAGCTCTTAATTTTCTTGGCATCATGCCTAATAATCAACATATCATCCACATGAAATATGAGAATAAGAAAATAATTATCTGAGAATCTTTTCAAAAAGACACAATAATTGGAGTTTGTTTTACCTTATCCTTATTTTTCCATGAATGATTCAAACTTCATATATCATTGTCTTGGCATTTGCTTGAGACCATATAAGTTTTCCCTCAATCTACATCAAAGTGCTCTTTGCCTTCGTGTTGGGAATAATAGATTCCCTAAGACCGATCCGATACTCAATCAAACCCCTAAAACGAATGCGGAAGACGAGCCCATGAGTCACATGTATCATCGATCAAAGATACACTATGGAATCGAGCATACCTTGTCTTTCATAGATTAAACACCAATGTTGAAGTGCAAGGAAGAATTCTGATTCCATTCTACTAAGAAGCGTACTGTTGTTTTTAAGGGAAGAGAACTCTGAAAACATACTTCCTTTTTTGGAGCGTTGTTATTGAGAGATACATATTCCTTCTCTATCCAAAACGCTACTTTAAACAACATAATCCTTCGTACCCAAACAATGCAACCTTTCACATTGTAACCATTCCTCCATGAGCCCTTAACTTGCAGGCCGGGTTCTTATGCTCAACATGGGCGAACGGGCCTACTTAGGCCCATCAACACATAGAAAAACCCATCATCTCTCACTTACACATGGTGGGCCGAACATGATCCTCTTTATCTTTCTACAACATTCATACCAATGAATAATCCGTGTGACCAACATACTTTGAGAGTTTGTTGCTATACATCTGTTAGGAATATATAGCAGCTCATTATGAGCATCACACTCTGAGTAGATTTAGTATGTAGTACCCTAAATGGACTGATCACATTTATATCTCTCCTGATCTCTTTTTAAACAATGGTATATTGTATCCACAATTATGATTATCTCAAAAACAATCATAATTAGTCAACCAGTGAATAAAAAACTAGAATGTGATTCTCCAAATTCAATCTTCCTCTTTCCTTTAAACTCTCAATTTCAGTTCAGCTTGCTTTTCTAGAAATGTTCCATTAGATCGAATTAATTCATGATTATTAACAACATCTTAAGATAACAAACACTGAATAAAAATCTTGAGAATAAGTAAGAGTCATGAGGGCACTAAATTGAGGAATTCTTTTTCTCAAAAGTCTCACACAGTATAAAAGTTGAGATCAAACTTTTCCCACTCTTATTGGTCGTCTCATGTATACATAGTATGAAATACGTATTACAGTATTAACTCATTTCTCATAGAGCGTATATCTACATAATCAATACCATACAGATGATAGTTCAGACATACCTAATGTCTAACTTGAGTTCACATATCTACTCATTCACAGAATTCATTAAAACTCACATTTAATATCATAGACAGATAAAGTAAAATATGTGGATTATTTTACTTTTAGACATGGTAGGGTTAATACCATAAAAAGCCCTAAACTTGTATACTTATGACAAATTTACCCTAAACTATTTTTTTGACCACCAAAAACCCCAAACTGGTACACTTATGATAAATTTACCGTCTGTTAGATTTCGAATTAAACGACACGTGACCATTGATTGGTATAATAATTTGAGATTTTATACTTCGTTTGTCACATTTTACAATTTTTGTGATTTTTTTGTGGTATTAATCCAATTTAGCGGATGGTATAATTGTCACAAATTTACCAGTTTAGGATTTTTTTTATGATCGAATAAATTAGTTTATGGTAAATTTGTCATAAATGTACAAGTTTAGAGTTTTTTATGGTCAGTCGGGGTAAATTTGTCATAAGTGTATCGGTTTGGGGTTTTTTATGATAAAAAAAATAGTTTGGGGTAAATTTGTCATATGTGTACCAGTTTAGGGTTTTTCAAGATATTAATCCTAAATATTATGCCATCATCTTAACACTCAGTTAATGTGACATATATATTTTAAGCTTGAGCTCTCAATTAGCACATTAAGAATAAGTTTAAAAAATGTCTCATATCTATTTATCACACAGTAAATATAGGCGATTACCTGTGTGAGTTGGCTAATCTTTTATCTGTCCGACATACTTTCTCAACTTTATATAATGCACTGAGCATTAAGATGCATAAATGTCAAACAAAAATTCATATGCATTAATAATGAAAATACAAATTCATTAAATGTGAATACTTCAGGGAAATTATAATATTCAGTACATCAGCCTCTACGCAATCCTAGAGAATTTATATGACCACAAAACACATCTCTAGGTATTAGTTTTGTCATAAGATATGCTACCATTCTATGCGTGGATATGTATTGTAAATTCACATCTTTTCATGCAACCATATCCTTGACAAAATTATACTTAATATCTATATGTTTGATCTTGCCATAATATTTTGGATCTTTGGTGTACGCTATAGCTGCTTGACTATCACAATGAACCAATAATGGATTTGCAGCATACCCAATAATACCTAAATGATTAAAAAATCTCTTAAGTCAAACACATTCTTGTACTATTGCTGATAATGCCATGAACTCAGCTTCCATCATGAACAAGACTATACACGTTTGTTACTTACTACTTCAAGATATGGTGCAATTATTCAGTAAGAAAGCAAAACCAGAGATAGATTTCATTTCATATAAATCTCCTCCCAATCAACATCTGAATAGCATTCAAATCGCAGATCATTTCCTTGGTAATTCAGCTTGTAATCAACAGTTTCTTTCAAATACCTCAGTATTATTTTAATAGCTTTTCAATGTGCTTGACCTGGATTAGATTTGTATGTACTCATCATTCCAATTGTAAAACATATGTCAGGTCTTATATACATCATAGTATATATTAAGCTTCCCACAACACTAGCATAAGGAACATGTTTCATTTGTTCCTTCTCTTACGTAGTCTTTGGACACAGTCTATAGTTCAATCATTCACCTTTTGTAATAGGAGTATCTATGGGTTTATAATCGTGCATACGAAATCGTTCAATAACCTTATTTTTATAAGTTTCTTGCGAAAGAGATAATGACATCTTCGAACGATCTCTTAAAATCTTAACTTCAAGAATATATGTAGCCTCACCCATATCTTTCATTTCAAAGTTGGAAGATAACCAACTTTTGACAGTATTAACAAACTCCATATTGCTTCCAGTAATTAGTATATCATCAACATATAATGATATGATCACAAATTGATCTTTAGAACTTTTAATATATACACTATGATCATTATCTATCATTGTAAAATCATACGCCATTATGGCATTATGAAAATATATATACTATTATCTTGACGACTACTTAAAGTCACATATCGATCTCAAAATCTTTTCTTCATGGCCTTCCATAATGAAATCGGTAGGTTGTTCCATATATATTTATTCCTTTAATTCTCCATTGAAAAAAACAGTCTTTACATCCATTTGATGTAACTCAAGATCCATACTTGCCAATATTGCTAGAGTAATGCGAATCGAGTAAAATCTCACTACAAGAGAATGTTTCCTCATAATCAATTCATTCATGTTGATTATACCCTTTCGCTACAAGATGAGCTTTATGTCTTTCTATTGAGCCATTAGCTTTACTCTTTATTTAGAGAACCTACTTGTTCCCAATATTTTTGCATCATTTTGGAAGATCAACTAGTTCTCAAACATAGTCTAACTTCATTGACTATATCTCATCTTCCATTGCATGCATCTATCTTTCTTTACTATGGCAATTTAGAGCCTCATGTATATTTCTTAGCTCATCTTCATCTTGTGGAACAACCATAAAAGTTTCACCTTCATTGTCAAAATGTCGACGGGGAATACTTTTGCAACTTGTTCGCCGTATAGGATATTATATACTTTGCACATCATTCCTCATCATACTCCCACTCAAATTAGATAATGACGACAGCATCTCATCATGTGGTTGTAACTGAGAGTGAGTTAATTAAATTCATCACTTTCCATGTTACTCTCACTTGAACGAACTCTATTAGGTTCATTATCTTGATCCAATGTTTCAAATAGGGAGTAATCCTCACCTATTTCACATTTTTTAGAAAATTCATTTTCTAAAAATGTAACATCTCGTGATTCGAATTCAGTTATACTTTCAATTTCCTTATAACCTATAAACGTATACCCTTTCGAGTATTCTGAGTATCTTATGAAAATGTTTTTCTTTCCTCTAAGACCCAGTTTGGGAGGGCTCATAAGTATAGGCAACACAACACCGTAGTTTAAGAAAAATTAAGTCTGTTTTCTACCTATCCATAACTCACATGGAGCGGAAGTAATTGATTTGGAAGGCATCGAATTAAGTATATAGGTAACAGTTAATAGCGTATCACTCCAAAAAGTAATAGGTAAGTTAGCATGCGCCATCATGGAACTAACCATTTCCAATAAGGTTCTGGTCATTCTCTCCACAACACCATTTTGTTGAGGAGTATATGGAATAGATAATTGTTTTTCTATTCCTTTTTCATCACATAATTTTCTGAACTCATCAGATAAATATTCTCAAACTCGATCGTATCTCAATACTTTTATTTTCTTGTTTAATTAATTTTCTACCAAGTTCATAAACCTTTTGAAACAATTGAATGCTTCAGATTTATGAGAAATCAAATAGATATATCCGAATCGAGTATAATCATCTATAAATGTGATGAAATAAATAGCCTTATGCATTCTTCTCACATTTATCAAACCATAGATGTTAGAATTAATTAAATGCAAAGGAAATTTAGCTCTTTTACCTTTTTTCAAATGGTTTTCTTGTCATTTTCCCTACTAGGCAATGCTCACATATGGGCAAATCGATTTTTTCAATGTTGCCCAACAAGCTCTCTTTGGCTAGTCTATTTATACGTTGTTGGCCAATATGACCAAATCTAGTATGCCACACATTCACATCATTATCATATAAATTAGGTGACAAGAAAACGGAATAACAAACATTGACATTACCATAGTCAACATTTAAAATAATGAAACCATCTACAAAATAACCACAGCCATAATTGTTTGTATTCAAAAACAAATCAACATCATTATTATGAAAGTTCATATTAAAATCAAGCTTTACCAACACTAAAATAGACACTAAATTTTGATGAATCTCTGGAATATATAATATATCATGTAGGAACAAAGTGCGTCTACTATACATGTTCAATTAGCAGGTGCCAATCCCTTTTACTTTGGCTCTAGAGTTATTTTCTACATAGATCCACTTAGTTCCAGTTTGTACTCGTCGAAATTCCATGAAGGATTCTCTATCCTTTGTTATATAGTCTGTCGCTCTTGAATTTACAGTCCACAAAGGATTAGACTCAGTTAAGAATACAAAACTTAACACATGAGTAAAGTTTTGAAATGCAGAAGAGGTGTATACCTTCTTTAGCTTGCGACAGTCGCGAGCATAGTGACCCTTCTTGTCACAATTGTAACACTTGACCCTTAATAGCTTCTTCATTCGAAGACGCTTTCCTCTTTCATGTTGGTCAACTTTTAGTTTCTTCCCTGAAGCACTTGCTCCCTTGTCTTTCCTTTCATTAAACTAGTTAGGATGTTTGCGCTTGGAGCTCGAAACTCCATGTAAGCTGGAACCAGCATGATAAATTTCAATTTCCGATTTAGCCACCAAGAGGCGGTCCTCTTCCAACTCAAGATAACGCACTACTTCCTCAAAAGTTTTGATATTCTCATTATGAGTTAGGTGCACCTTCATATGCTCCAAACTCTGAGGTAAGGAACGAATCACTGCTTGCACTTGCTGCTCGTCAGTCAGGACGTGGCTAGCATCTTCCAACTCATTAATCATGTTTGACATCTTTCTTTGGTGTTGCTTCATGGTCTAACCATAAGGCTTCTTGTAAGAGTCAAATCTATTAGTAAGCTACCTCAGTCTAGTCACCGAAGTATGACCAAATCTTGCTGTCAATACTTTCCACATTTCCTTGACATTCTCAAAACGCCTGAACTCTCTCATGACATCATTCTCTATGCTACTCAACAATGTAATGCGAGCAAAAAAGTTCTTTTTCTTCCATGCAACAAATGCATCCTTATTTCCTCTTATGTTGTACAATGTTTCCAATGTCAGGTTCTTCCATAGTTAGGTTAAGAGTTTCTAATGCCTCTTGCTCTTCCAGCACATATTGAATTTTCATATACCATATTTCATAGTTATCTCTGTTGAACTTCTCACATTTGTTCAGCTCAACGACTATGCTCCTTGTGGCTGAAGCCATTGATCTGAACATATCAGACACATATGCACAAATTATTAATACCTATCATTTATGCATCTATTTTGCACAAACCCATCATATTAATTAATAATTTCAAGTAATATTTCAGAATCAAAATCATTATATTTCCAATCATCATCCAAAAATCCTAACTTAGAATTATTATTAATACAATATTCTATACAAAAGAAATTCTTTGAAGTTACAAAAATTTTATGAATTACCCACAACAGTTAATAATAACATAAACAAATAATATTTGACATCCAATAATGATAGAATAATAATGCTTTCACATAATACAATTAACATATCAGTTGCTATACCAACAACAACTAGGTAGAAAACATTTACATAAGATGTCTATAAAGCATACTAAATAAAGACTAGTCAAAACATCTAACGCAAAGACAACATATGAACTGCGAAAGATTCCTTTTTGTTCAATTTTTTGATCTTTTCTTCTTTAAATTCCTTAGACATTCTAGGCAGCCAGGTAAAACAAACTAATATCCCTTAGGATTTCTCCTTCACACATTCATCCCCCTTCGGATTGAAGTCATTCCATGGATCGCAGTCTTTGTGACTTCAATCCGATGATGTTCATCTATAAAAAACCATTACAAGCCTCATATACGTAGCAGCTCTGTTGACCTTCCATAGGTGATTCAACATTCATTGTCATATCAGTAAAACAGTGTTCATGAAGAATCGCACCATTTCAGAATGTGACATGGGACGACTATTCCATATGACCTCTTATATTTTACTATTGACCTCGAGAAATGATCAATCAATCAACTCAGCTATCAACCTTGAAAGCATTTCCTTTTGTTCATCTGTAGTTGCGCATATAGGTGTGCGTGCCTGACGAGGAGGCATTGTTCTTGTAACAAATGCAGAACAAATAAAAGATTACTTATAATTCACATAAACTTAATTATAAAAAGAAACAAGTTCTTTTCCTCCTTTTTTGGGGTCAACGGTCAATGATCAATGGTCAACGGTCAAAATAGTCGAGGCCAACGGGTTAGGTCAGGTCGAACCGACCAACCCGGCAGGTGCCATGCGCGTGCACGGCTCATTTGCTAGCACGTGCCATGCTCGCACGGGCTGATGTCACGATGACGTCATCTAGCATGTACTACGCTCGTGTGTGGATGACGTCACGATGACGTCAGCCGACATGTGCCACACACGTGCCAGCAACCACGCGTGTGCGTCGCATGCGCCTAGGACCGAAATGACCCGTGCGTCGCACGAGCCTGGTGGAGATCGAATCGACAGGTGTGTTGCACGTGCTGACGACACCAATTCCTTCCGGCCGCACGTGACGGCGCGTCCGACGGCCTCTAGTGGCAATCCACCACTTGATTTTCTCATATCAACAAGAGGTTCAACCATACGCTATCAGAAACGAATTTTGATTTACGGAAAATCACAAATATAGGTGAACAAGACGCGGGTGTCGGGATTTTTCGTCCCCGATCGGCCGATGGTAGTGTTTCACGAAAATTCAATCAGAAGCAATTCATAAAGATGAAAAGGGATCGGGAAACATGAACATGGCTATGATACCAAAGTTGGGAATAACGGATTTTCTAAAATCAATCCGATACTCAATCAAACCCCTAAAACGAACGTGAAAGACGAGCCCAGAAGTCACATGTACCACCGATCAAAGATACACTATGGAATCGAGCATACCTTGTCTTTCACAAATTAAATACCAATGTTGAAGTTGAAGGAAGAATTCTAATCCCGTTATATCGAAGAGCGTACTGTTACTTTTAGGGGAAGAGAACTCTAAAAACGTACATTCTTTTTTGGAGCGTTGTTACTGAGAGAGACGTATTCCCTCTCTATCTAAAATGCTACTTCAAACAATGTAATCCTTCGTACCCAAACAACGTAACCTTTCACATTGTAATTGTTCCTCCATGGGCCCTTAACTTGCAAGCCGAGTTCTTAGGCCCAACATGGGCGGACGGGCCTACTTAGACCCATCAACACATAGAAAAAGCTATCACCTTCGACTTCAAAATCCTTCAGTTGCTCTATATATGTTTCTTCTTTTAGGTCTACATGAAGAAAGGCCATCTTTATATCAAGTTGTTCAATTTCTAAATTCAAATTGGCGATCAACCCAAGAACAATTCAAATAGAAGACATTTTTATAACCGATGAAAAAATCTTTTCAAATTTATGCCATTCTTTTAACAAAAGCCCTTTACAATAAGTCCAGCCTTATGTTATGATTGCATACAATTTTATTCTATTTTCAACTTTTACACTCACTTATTTGTGAGTGTTCTCTTACCCTTAGACAATTTCACTAATTCAAATATGTGGTTCTCATGCAAGGATTTAAGCTCCTATTGTATGGCTTCATACCACTCATTCTTTTGTTTACATGATATAGCTTCTTTATAAGTTTCTGGCTCTCCTGCATCAGTGAGTAACATATACTCATGCGACAAATATTTTTGAGAAGGCCTACGCTCTCTTTTAGATCTCTAACTTGAGATAGGATAGATTGCTCTTGCTTAACTATTTCATATGTCTCAGCTGAAGAATCAACATTATGTGAGGATTCACCATCTTCATGATTTTTATGCACTTCTCCCCCATGATTTCTATCAACATCATAAGGATTTGAGCTGAAACTAATTGAACGTTGAGCTATATTATTTGGTCTCTCCGCCTTGTCAATATCTTCAATAGTTTGATACTCATAAAACACCACATCTCGGCTTCTAATGACTTTCTTTGTAACTGGATCCCATAACCTGTAGCCAAACTCTTCATGTCTATAATCTAAGAAGATACACCGTTTAGACTTGTCATCAAACTCGAATCTTTCATCTCTTGGAACATGCACAAATACCCGACAATCGAATACTTTTAGATAGCCATAGGAAATATCTTTGATACTCCAAACTCTTTGCCGAACATCCCCCTTAAGAGGAACCGATGGAGAAAGATTTATCAAGTCCATTATTGTTCTTATCGCTTCACCCTAATATGACTTAGGCAACTTCACATGAAAAAGCATACGCCGAATCCAATCATTAATCATCCAGTTCATTCTCTCTGCTACTCCATTATGCTATGGTGTTTTTGGAATGGTCTTCTCAAGCTTGATACAATAATCCCTGCAATAGTGTTCAAATGGGTCTCTATATTCACTACCGTTGTTAGCCTGAACACATTTTAGCTTCCTCTCGGTTTCTCTTTCCACATTGACATGGAATTGCTTGAAAGCCGCAAGTATTTGACTTTTAGATTTCAAAGCAATAGCTCACACTTTTCTATAACAATCATCAATAAATGTCACAAAGTATAATGCACCTCTAAGAGTTCTAGCATCCATGCAACAAACATCAGTGTGAACTAAATCAAATACATTTGATTTCGTGTGTAGAAAGGAACTATGAAATGAGAATCTATGTTGCTTACCTGTAAGACAATGAGTGCATTCCTTTAGATTTTTATCCTTCAAAGGTAAAAGATTCTTTTTAGCAAGAGTTTCAAGTCCTTTCTCGCTAAGATGACCCAGCCTCATATGCCATAAATCAACCAATGAATCCTCTACTATATTTACCTCTTCTTTAATCAAGTCAGCTTACATAGTGTAGAGAGAACCTATCTTCTTATCCTTTGTCTCTACCATGAAACCTTTAGTCAACTTCCATTTCTTCAAATAAGGAATTGCAATAACCATTATCATTTAAGGCAACCGTGGAGATCAAGTGAAGTCGAATATCTGGAACGTGTCTCACATTTTTTAAAAACAAATTACATTTGACATCGGTCTCCAAATAAACATCTCCCATGCTAATAACCTTGGAAACACCACTATTTCACATCCTAATACAACCAAAGTCGCCGCCATGATAAGAAGCAAAGTAATCATGCCATGAGGTGACATAAAAAGAAACCGTGGAATCAACAACCCACATAAAGTCTTGGCATGTAAGATTTACACATCCGCCGTCACATACGGAATACGCTGAATCCAATTGTTAATTGTCTGGTTCATTCTCTCTACTACTCCATTATGCTGTGGTATTTTTGGAATGGTCTTCTCAAGCTTGATACAATAATCCCTGCAATAGTGTTCAAATGGGTCTCTATATTCACTACCGTTGTTAGCCTGAACACATTTTAGCTTCCTCTTGGTTTCTCTTTCCACATTGACATGGAATTGTTTGAAAGCCGCAAGTACTTGCGTTTTAGATTTCAAAGCAATAGCCTACGCTTTTCTATAACAATCATCAATAAATGTCACAAAGTATAATGCACCTTTAAGAGTTCTAGCATCCATGGAACAAACATCAGTGTAAACTAAATCAAGTACATTTGATTTCGTGTGTAGAAAAAAACTATGAAATGAGAATCTATGTTGCTTACCTGTAAGACAATGAGTGCATTTCTTTAGATTTTTATCCTTCAAAGGTAAAAGATTCTTTTTAGCAAGAGTTTTAAGTCCTTTCTCGCTAAGATGACCCAGCCTCATATGCCATAAATCAACCGAGGAATCCTCTACTGCATTTACCTCTTCTTTAATCAAATCAGCTTATATAGTGTAGAGAGAATCTATCTTCTTACCCTTTGTCTCTACCATGGAACCTTTAGTCAACTTCCATTTGTCATCAAATAAGGAATTGCAATAACCATCATCATCTAAGGCAACTGTGGAGATCAAGTGAAGTCGAATATATGAAACATGTCTCATATTTTTCAAAAACAAATTACATCCGACATCGGTCTCCAAATAAACATCTCACATGCCAATAACCTTGGAAACACCACTATTTCACATCCTAATACAACCAAAGTCACCGCCATGATAAGAAGCAAAGTAATCACACCATGAGGTGACATAAAAAGAAACCGTGGAATCAACAACTCACATAGAGTCTTGGCATGTAAGATTCACACATCCATCGTCACATACGAATAGAATATTGCCATCGAATGTAACCGCTGTTGTAACTTATTTCTCTTCTTTCTTTCAATCTGCATTTCTATCATGGGATCTATCTCTCTTTGGCAATCAATGCTCTTTTACATAATGTCTCATTTTGCCGCAATTATAACACTTCACACTCCTCAATCTTGATTTTGCTCTTCCTCTTAGCTTGCCTCAAGTATCATTTCTTTGAAACCTTCTTGAATGACTTATTGCCATGTTTTCTATAACAAGAGCATCCAATATAGAAACACAATTTAAGCATTTTCTTCTTGTTTCTTCATCAAACAAACTTTATTTAACCATGCTCATAGAAAAGCACACCAAAATGAGCCAAGTTGTTTAATGCCACAACCAAGATGTCCCAACTATTGGGAAGAATACCAAATAATAAGCATGCTTACAATTTATCACCAAGATCAATTTCAAGATTTGTCAATTGATTCACAACATCTTAAAATTCACTCAAGTGTTCCGCCATATTACTCCATTCCTTTTATCTCAAATTCACAAGTCACTTAATTAGAAGAGCTTTATCTTGTGGAATTTTTCTCTCATAGAGATCTTGTAATTTCTTCCACCAGTATCCACCTTCATTTCTTGAGTAACATGATGAAACACACTATCATTAATCCATTGTCGGATAAATCCAACCGTTTTTCGATTTATTCTCTCACATTCTTTGTCTTCCTTATCTCCTTTTACTTCATCACCCTTAATAGGATCAAACGAGTCTTAGCAATATAATACATCTTCCATTCAAGACTTCCAAATAGAATAATTTGAGGAATTTAAATTAAACATGGTGCCGCTAGTTTCTTCCATTTAACACTAGAATTTCAACCTAGCTTTGATACCACTTTGTTGGGGAGAACTCGGGTACAATAATTCACCACAAGCCAAACGCAATCTATGATCAATTTATCCCCTAAACTAAATCAACTGAAATTCTCTTAATCCCCAACAACAACTAGCAATATATAACCTCACAATATGCAAATATAATGCTGAAATTATAAGTAGACAAAACAAATAATGATACCGAAGATTTAACGTGAAAAACCTAATGCGGGAAAAAGCACGGATTGCCCAAAAATATCCACTAATAACTAAAAATAGTAGGATACACAAAGTATTCTCCTCTAGTCACACAGTAAAGGCTCAACATTAATATTACAATTATATTTTTCTCGCCACATAGGTAGATAAATAAGTTTAGAATAAGAAAACCTTAACCGTAACTAGAGAATTTAGAGATGGTTCTCGATGAACAAAAACTATCAACTTGTAGCCATCGGTTTCATGAACAACATATTGAAATTTGAGCCAATTCTCTCAATATTTGGCCTTCGAATTGAAATCGCAAAATTGCAGCCCTTCTTTTCTTCTCTTCTCCCTTTCTTTAGCAGTTTTTTGTTTTCTCTCTCCTCTTCACTTTTGGATGCACACTTGCACGACCACCACTTCCACTTATTTTTGTTCATTTTGTTCATTTTGTTCTTTTTTCCTTTTATTTAATGCTAGTTGGGCCCCACATGAAGGTGGACCCAGCCATCATAATTGTCCTTTAGTGAGGGGTCATCTTCCCACCTTCTTCCCTCTCATTTTCCCTCGCTCTTAACTTTTTGAGTTTCTCAGCCATCTTTTTTGTACCAGTTTGCATAGAAATTCCCTTACGAAAGTCTGCAGGGTGTTTCCTCATCCTTATCAAGAACAATTAGAGGTCCTGCTTTATCTTTCGATCCCTCTTCCATCGATGCAAGCTCCACCTCATCTAAAGTAAGTCTTCACACGTCTTTTTGGGGCAAAAAGCCATCGTCCATAACGCGTTTTCTTCAGTGCTCTTACTCCTTGTAAGCTTCAAAATTCTCAATATAAGGGATCCTTTAAGGGAAGATCCCTCTGTGCCTTCTTTCTAGCCTCCTGAAATTGTGAGTGAGATCCAAAGGGATAGACCAATCATATTTTGTAATCCTTGAATTGAATCGAGCCAACAGAGCCAACCTTCTTGATCTGTCTTTCTTGTTTTTGTCCCCAAATTCCTTATATATGGCCTCTTCCAAAAAGAATTACCATGTGTTTGTGAGTTTCAGAGGCACTGATGTCCGCAACAACTTCCTCAGTCATCTCTACGCAGCTCTAGATCAAAATGGGATATTCACTTTTTTGGATAGTGAGGAGCTCAGGAAAGGAAAGCAAATATCGCCATCGCTTATGAGGGCGATCGAGGAATCGCGTGTTGTGATCATCATTTTCTCTGAAGACTATGCTTCCTCACGGTGGTGTTTGGATGAGTTGGTGAAGATTATGGAGTGCAAGGCACAAAAGGAGCTGATTGTGTTGCCAGTATTTTACAAAGTGGAACCAAGAGAAGTTAGAGGGGGGAGAGAGGCTTATAGGAGAGCTATCGCTAAGCATGAGATCAAGTTCGGGAAGAATTCGGAGAAAGTGAAGAGGTGGAAGAAGGCTCTCCTCAACGCTGGTAGCTTGTCTGGGTGGTATATTAGTGATGGGTAAGTAAATTGATGTGACGCATTACTTTGCCATTGTTAGCCAGTGATTTTTTGTTATATTTCAAACCGTATGCAATAGACTACCACTGAAAGCATTGATATTGTCAAGTCGATCTTTTGAAATTCGAATGAAGATACAAAGCGGAGATATACTGAACAGCAGATTCAAAATTCGAATAACCAAAACTTCAAGCTAGTAGATTCTTTGAATTCGATTCTTGCTATGTGGATAATGAGAACTTTTTGTCTTCGATGAAAGTGTGTTTTAACAATTCCTTAGTCATTATTATCTTCAGGCGCAGGTTCTTAATTTTTCCCCTGGGCAGATGTTGGGCAGGTTCACCAGATGTGTTAATTTCTTTTTCTCTTATTATTTGCTGACCTTGTTATGTTATTTTCCTCACGACGTTTGAGGTTGAATTCCTGCCACGTTGAAATGCTAAAGCATGTTTATCTTTCTTTTGAGTGCTCATCAGAAATGAAGCGGAGCTCATACAATGCATCGTAAAGGATTTATCAATTCATCTAAAGCGAACACCCTTACATGTTGCTAAGTATCCGGTTGGAATAGAGTCCAAGTTAAAGAAGCGATATCATTGTCACAAGAAAAGTTGGATGGTGATGATGTTCTCATGATAGGTATATGGGGACCTGGAGGCATAGGGAAGACGACCATCGCTAAAGCGATATTTAATGCTATGGAAATACAGTTTCAGGGATCTATCTTTTTGGAGCAAGTTAGAGAAACTTCAAATAAAATCAACGGTCTAGTTGATTTGCAAGAAAAATTTCTATCTCGGATCTTATCTCCTAGACATCTATCGGTCTGTAGTGTCGATGAAGGAATTAGTTTGATAAGAGAAAGACTGTGTGGCAAGAAGGTTCTCCTAGTTCTTGATGATGTTGACCAGTTGTGTCAACTGAATGCATTAGCTGGAGAAGGCAATTGGTTTGGTAAAGGAAGTAGAATCTTTGTAACATCAAGGGATAAACATTTGCTAACTTCTCATGGCATAAATCTTGTGTATGAAGTTAAACCTTTAGACCATGATGAGGCACTAGACCTTTTTAATCAACATGCATTTCCAAATTGCAAAAAATCTGAAATAAGAAAGGATCTCATAAATAGAGCACTGCATTACGCTGGCGGCTTTCCATTAGCTCTTGAAGTGTTGGGCTCATTCTTTCGTGGAAGAAACGAACCAGCATGGGAAAGTGAGTTGTGTAAACTTTCCCAGAGTCCTGACAAAGATATCAATCAAGTTTTGAAGATAAGCTTTGACGGACTGGAGAATGATGAAAAACAGATTTTCCTCGACATTGCTTGTTTCTTTAAGGGAAAAAGTATAGAATACATCAAAAAAGTTCTCGACTGCTGTGGCTTTGAGACAACTATAGGAATAGAAATTCTCATTGAGAGGTCCTTGATAAGAAAGGAGCATGGGACCTTGCAAATGCATGATTTGGTTCAATCGATGGGTCAGAATATTGTTAATCAAGAATGTCTTGATGACCCTGGGAAACGCAGTAGATTATGGCTTTTTGAAGATGTTGAGGATATTCTATGTGAAGACACGGTAAGAGTTGTTTATGTAAACATTGTTATATCTCATTTTTATGATACTTTGATTTGGACAATATATTTAAATCTCAATGAAATTTTGTGTGAGAACTGAATTTTCTCTGTTATGAATAGGAAACGAATGCAATAAAGGCCATCGTATTGGAATTGCACGCACCAAAAGTGAGAACTATGAATCCTGAAGAGATAACCATAAGTCCAAATGTTTTCAGAAACATGAAAATGTTGAGAATGCTTATTTTGATTGAAGTGCATATCTCATCGCAAGGTCCTGTTTGTCTCCCTAATAGTCTGAGATGGCTTGAATGGCCAAATGCCCCATTACTAGAGTTTGGCTCTGGTCCAAAGAAACTTGTTGGACTTGATATCCAGAAAAGTCATATCAGACAATTTGACGGAAAACTTAAGGTTAGCGTTAGTGATAACTAGCTTTTCCCTTTTTATAACTACAAATATTTTCAAAGCTTAATGATTGTATTGATATTTTCTTTTCCAGAATTTTAAACGGTTGAAGTACATCAATTTCAGTCAATGCAAGTCCCTGGTTAGTGTTCCTGACCTTTCATCAATTCCAAATCTGGAGAACTTGAATCTTGATGGGTGCGAAAGCTTAGTAGAGGTTCACCAATCCGTCACATGTCACGACAAGTTGAAATTTTTGTCACTACAGTTTTGCTCTAACCTCAGTAACTTTCCTCACACACTCAAGGCAAAATCTCTTCGAGCCCTCGATCTCTTTGGTTGCTCTAAACTCGAGAAGTTCTCTGATATACCGGAAAAGATGGAACATCTAGAAGAGCTTGATCTAGGTTGGACAGCTATTGAAAAACTACCTATATCAATTGAAAATCTTCTCTCTGTGAAGATGATAAATTTAACAAAATGCAAAACACTCCCAACACTCCCATCAAGTGTCTATAAGTTGCAAAATCTTGAGCATCTGAATCTTGGAGGCTGCTCCAATTTTGTCATGTTTCCAAAGAACTTGAAGGATTCAACCAATCCTAATGGCAATCTGGGATTCCAAAATTTATACCGGCTAGAACTTAAGGGCTGCAATCTCTCAGAAGTGGAGTTCCTTGAGAGTTCTTCCAGTTTTCCGAAATTGGGGCACATAAATCTTTCCGGAAACAAGTTTACTCATCTGCCGACATGCATCAATAAATACCACGATTTGGAACACTTGTATGTCGATAAATGCAAACAGCTACAAATGATTCCTCAGCTTCCGCCAAATATTCATGCCCTAAGGGCAGTTGGTTGCAGATCTCTACAAAAATTCCCAGATTTGTCGAGTCTCTCCTCCAACTGCCTTTGCGTTGACGTGTCATCATGTCGTGAATTATTCCGCAAAGGGGCAAGTACGGCTCATGTGTTATCGCGCAAGGTTAGAGACTCTCTCTCTCTCTCTCTCTCTCTCTCTCTCTCTCTCTCTCTCTCTCTCTCTCGCACTCACTAACTTTGAGTGCTTGATATGCGAACTATTTGTATGACAGGAGCTCCCGAAGATGAGATATGTTGACATTACCCTGATTGGGAGAGAGATGCCAGAATGGTTTCTCCACTGTAAAGACAGTTCCATATCTTTCATGGTTCCCGGGGACTTGAGTGACAAGTTCTTAGGGATAGCACTCTGTATTGTTCTTGGCCCGAAGGAAGGAAAAGCGGTTGATGCTGCATGTAAAGTCGATATTGATGGCCAAGGGTGGTTTTTAGGGACAAGATGGTTTCTTTCAATGAAATCTGATAATGTGTGGATTCAATATTTCCCGCGCAGCAGGCTACATATAGAAGGGGAGCTTCCGCAAGATGATTGGAGCCATTTTCGAGTTCGCCTCAGTGTATCAGAAGGAAGATTGATTAAGTGGGGATTCCGTCCAATAAACGAGCAAGAGGAGGATGATCTGAGGATCGTGCTCCAACACCATCAGCCGAATGAAACAAATCGGTCTTTGGAGGAAAGAGACTCAGAAGAAGACCATTGGAAAGACACCAAGGAAGAAGAAAGTTCAAGTGAAACAGATGCTGAATCTAACAAAGAAAAGCTCTCTCAGCCAAATTGAAACAAATTGCGCTTCGGAGGAAAGAGACTCAGAAGAAGACAATTGGATAGACACCGACGAAGAAGAAAGTTTAAGTGAAACAAATTTTGAATGTAACAAAGAAAAGTACTTCGGAGATTTACAGAGTTGCCGTTGTGTCACAGGAAGTGCCTGTCGAAGTTTCAACTCGTGGAAGAAGCTAATATTGGGGTCATCGTACGGACGAAAAAGACATATAGAAAGCTCGTACAAATATATATATAGAAACTTCAAGTTAAACAGATGATGAATCTTGATTTATTTTGCTTTTCCCTTTTTTCCGTCCCTACTGGATGTTTTTGATTGTCTGCTCCTTCGATTCACGTTCAGAATCATTGTGAAATACAGGTTTCATATCATGCTACCGACATGGTTGAGGTTGAGGAGCTTTCTTTTCCCCTCTCTTTCTTTTGTGATTCGTGATGCGGAGTGCATTAATACAGAATTAAGTGGATGCTTGTTGAATGATCATGGTCTTCCAAGTTGCTTTGTGAAACTCATCACATAGACCTCATTTCTGTCACCTCTCTTCATTCAATCAATGATGCCAATCAAGCTCAATAATTTTGAGATGGTAAGTTTCGCTCAATCTAATGTGATCATCTTTTCGGAAATGTTGATATGATTGTGTCAAAGATCAAAAGGTCCACACAGGGAAGACTAGTTGATTCCTCTGTTGTTACTAGTCAGATTGCATTCCCTCCACTTCCTTCTAATATTAATCAGACACATCACTTTAACCTAGTTATCGCATTAAGTGTCTTACCATGTCTATGTCGATTCTCAAGCTTCTGCAGCAACTTTTTGTAGCCAATACCTCATACATTGAAAGGCAACTTCAAACTAATGCAAAGCAACAATATCACCCGCCAATCTCTTTAGTGAAATGGCTATCCTATACGACAAAACTAACGTTGTGAGGATCTTCATTCCAATTCACATCCGGTCGCTCCCATCATTCTCTCTATCTCATCAACAACGCTTGCATCCAATCATCTTCATTCCTATCGAAAACCGAAGAGCATGAGAGAGAGGGAGAGAGAGATGCAGATGGTCATGGAATATAGCCACCAATCGGCATGAAGCGAACTTGCACAATCCGGCAAGAGGAGCATATCAACTGGGCCAAAAGGTCTTTTTTTCTTGTTATGGATGCAATATTGCTGGATGATAGACACATCTTGCTACAAAATACACCAAAATATATTTATGTTATAGCGTATCATCTTTTCATTTCTTAAAATTTAATCATCCAACTCATTTCTCTGATTTTTATTATAATTATTGGAAGGATTTTGTTAAACGAGTGTCCTAAGAGTACTTATTAAGCACCCAATCGACGAAATTTTACAATATCTAATGTGCAGACCCTCCTTACCATAACCCTACCAAATTGGAAGTGAACAGGCAAAAGCAAACCCAAAGGAAGGAGAAAGGATTTGACTGTTGACTCGAGCGGGGGCAAAGCAGTGGGATTATCCAGTTCAAAGTTGCAATGCCAGGTCATCTCCACGTCAGATGCAAATCCGAACTCTTTTATCCAGTCAAACGACGTCGCATAAAAGCATCATCCTCTTCGCTACCCCACCCAAGCCAAGAAGACGCCGTTGACTCATCTCTCTCTCTCTCTCTCTCTTAATCATGCCTTCTTCGATGGCGTTGCTGATCCTCCGTCGCAACCTCCATGGTCGAACCTCCTCGCTCCTCCAGGCGAGGCTCTTCTCCCGTTCGCCGGAAGCGGCGGCGGCGGGGGCTCTGAAGCGGCGAACCTCGGAGCCGAAGCCCATCGAGAAAATACTGGTGGCGAACCGAGGCGAGATAGCTTGCAGGATCATGAGGACGGCGAGAAGGCTGGGGATTCCGACCGTCGCCGTCTACAGCGACGCCGACGCCGGCGCTCTTCACGTCAGGTCCGCCGACGAGGCCGTCCGCATCGGCCCCGCTCCGGCTCGCCTCAGTTACCTCAGCGGAGCGTCCATCGTCGACGCCGCGCTTCGCGCCGGTGCTCAGGTGAGGGGTTGAGAATTAACTATCTGCCGTTTGAAGTGCCAGTAATCGCTGCGGTTGGAGGATACGGGATTTCGCATGTAGCATGATTCCATGTTAGATTCTGGCCGTGAGAAATGGTCGCGTTCGTTAGAGCAGTGGTTGTTAGCTTGGAGTGAGTGGAATTGGTGACGGTGGAGGAAACTTGTGAGAATTTGAGTTTCAAGTATTGGAGCTTATTAGTTCCCATTTAGTGTTGCCTCCGTGAACTTACTGCTACTCTACAACATCGTGAATTTTAGATGGATGATGATATTATATACGCTATGCTGATGAATGCTGGGGGAGCATTTCTCTGTGTCGAATTGTTTCCAAGTCTCTGGACGAATTAACATTTCCAATTGTTTCTTGTCTTTATGGGCGTTGCTCTAAATCCCAAGTTAGTTGGCCTTTTGTTGGGTGAAAGAGCGGTTGAAGGGTTATGGATATCTGCTCTATAGTAACCTGATGTCTGTCAATTCAGTAGATTGCAATTGCCTAATTTGTTAGTATGTGTGGGGCATGCTTTCAGCATGGCTATCTTTTTTTATTACTAGGCTATCCACCCAGGATATGGTTTTCTGTCAGAGTCAGCTGAATTTGCTCAGCTCTGTGAAGATAATGGTCTCACCTTCATTGGTCCTCCTGCATCAGCTATTAGAGACATGGGTGACAAAAGGTATGAAAGAGGAACCTTCTGCCGTCGTATGTTCACTGTTTCTATACTAATTGGGTCTGCTTAATTGGTTCCGTGTGAGAGACAAGAATTCTGTATCTTTGTTCTTTGAATGATAATATATGTTTATCCAGTGCATCAAAAAAGATAATGGGTTCTGCTGGGGTTCCGCTTGTGCCTGGGTATCATGGTGATGAACAGGACATTGACTTTATGAGATCGGAAGCAGAGAAGATTGGTTATCCCATTTTGATAAAACCAACACATGGAGGTGGGGGGAAGGTATGTTTTTTTTCTCTGTCAAAAAGATCACCAATATATCTAATGTTCTTAGAGATCTAGAGTTCGACATCATATTCAAATGCATTTAGCTTTCCTTTTCTTTTCGTTTTCCTTGAGGCTGTTACTATCTCACAACTTATTCTTCATACATATAGGGTATGAGGATTGTTCAAAGTACAAATGAATTCGTTGATTCCTTCTTAGGAGCACAACGTGAGGCTGCTGCTTCTTTTGGCGTAGACAAGATCTTACTGGAGAAATATATCACAAGACCGAGACATATGGAAGTCCAGGTACCTATAATGCTGATAAAACAAAAAGTATTTAAACAGAATGCACTTGTTCTCTTTGTCAGTCATGTCCTTGAGCCCAAGTGGTCTCTTGTTTATCTGAATTTTTATATCCAGCGCAACATATCAGTCTGTTTGAACTTGCCTGATCGATGTTTATGAATATGTTGTGACCAGCTAAATTGTTTTTCTTATTGTTTTAGATATTTGGAGACAAGTATGGAAATGTACTCTACTTAAATGAGAGAGATTGCAGTGTACAAAGAAGACATCAGAAGATTATTGAAGAAGCTCCTGCTGTAAGAATTGCATTTTGATTCTAATCTTGGTTTTCACGATTTGGAACTGCTAGACTATAATGAGAGTGCCACTGGTGCAGCCAAATGTTACTAGCGACTTCCGCACCCACTTGGGTCAAGCTGCTGTTTCCGCAGCCAAGGTACTATATCTGAATTTATTAGAAGCTGTATTATATTGTAAAACGCACACCATTGGATTGACTATATTAGCTTAGCAAGCTGTTTTCTCTCAACGCCCTTTTGCAAGCAAAGGACTACAATTGAGATAACTATCAGTTCAGAATATAGTCTATAAAATATCTAATATATATGGTCAGAAGAATCACAAGTTGAATGAATTGGCAAGATATAGTGTATATGTGTCACCGACGACATAGTTACTTGCAAAATAGGCATACATTAGACAATGAGGTAGTAGAACAAAGAAGAGGACCATGTGCCAATATGGACCTGGGCACCAGAATCTGCATTGTACTGAGAAATTCTGTCTTTATGGCTTTGTTGTCTGTTCAGTATAAAGGTGGTCTTAGATGGACTTAGGGGATTAACCTTTGCAGTCTTTTTTTATTTGAGTACCATTGCCTTTTGTCTAGGTGCCAGTACAACAATTCTTGCCTTATCTCTTGCCATTCATGTGTATGCCATGAACTTTGAGGAAGTATCCTAACCTTAGCAGCAAATTTCACTGTTGTTATCACTTACTTCGTTTCACCTTTGATCAGACTTGAAATTGGCTTTGCCCAAGTCTAGGGATAATCGTTGGCTTTCATGACAGTACAGACTAGCTGCTGCTGAAATTCAGGGTCCGACTAAATGATTCCATTTTGACAAATGTCCCCTACCACAAGTTATTGATGTTTGGTGCAAATGAGATTTGTCCCTCCTATCATTTTGAGTCCTGCATGTAAGTCAATAGTTTTGATTTCTTGTGTTTGTGTGGACAAGGAACTGTTCTTTTCTGAGTGCATGAGTTTATTGATGAACTTGTGGTCTTTGGATCCACCAAAGCCAAAGTTCGATGTTCTTGTTTAGCTCACCATACAAAGATCATGTGCCTAATGGATTACATATATGGCTGCTGAATGTTGATCTTGGTTAATTATCTGTCTTCTTTCGTCATAATTCTGATGAACTGCTTAATACATTTATGTTTCCTCTTGGAATATTGAGGCAAAGTTCCTTTACAATATGTGAAGGCAGTAAATTATCACAATGCTGGCACTGTGGAGTTCATAGTTGATACTGCTTCTGGCCAATTTTACTTCATGGAGATGAATACCCGTCTACAGGTGCTTTGATGATTCTATCTGTCTACTTTTTGAACTTATGTCACAGATGGAATCTTTCTAAAGTTTGTTTTGTATTCTCTGCCAGGTTGAGCATCCTGTGACTGAGATGATTGTTGGTCAAGACCTTGTCGAGTGGCAAATTCGTGTTGCCAATGGTGAACCCCTTCCCATTGATCAGTCAGAGGTTCCATTGTTAGGTCTGTGATTTTTCCTGTGAAGTCATAGCAAAGTACTTCCTACATGTTCTCTGGATATGTGTTCATTATCAACTTGTGATGATGTAGTTGAACACTAGATGACCTGTGCAATGCACTTTTGATAATGGGCCTGTGCATGTGTGTGAGCGCGTGCAGGCACATGTGTTCAGAGATTTAATTATGGAGATATATATAAAATACATCCCTCTTCAGCTTTTTTGTTTGGAGGGTTTGCAAGTAGTAAGGGTTGCAGGGAAGAAAAGGTAGTTTATTTCTAAGTGAAATGTTCATTATGTTTTTCTTTTATGGCCTATTATATGGCGGCATTTTGCCATTTGGTTGTTGGCAAGTAGAAGTACAACTGGCTTAGGTAAATGGTTCAGATGTTCTCTATAAACAGTTGTCCTTCTTTTTTACAAACTTTGACAAAGGAATATATATTCAGAATAATAATACATGCTATCTTCTTATTCATATTCTTGATGACAGGTCATGCATTTGAAGCCAGAATATATGCTGAAAATGTTCCTAAAGGATTTCTTCCAGCGACTGGAGTCCTTCATCACTATCGTCCTGTTCCAGGCACATCAAGTGGTCAGTTACGTCAGAGATCTAGCTAAATTTCCATCAGATAATTTGACATTGTTTGAAGATCCGTCTTCTTCTTTTGGAATGAAGAATTGTAATGCTTATAATGATTTTCCTTTAAGAAACTCTTCCCTGTCTTGTGCTTTTGAAAAGCTTTGATAGTGCTGAGTTGGCCATAATGTGCTGGATATGTCATCTGGCAGTGAGGGTCGATACTGGAGTTGAGGAAGGAGACACTGTTAGCATGGATTATGATCCTATGATTGCAAAGCTTGTTGTATGGGGAGAAAGCCGGAGTGCAGCACTGGTTAAACTGAAGGATAGCTTGTCGAAGTTTCAGGTATCTTTTATGAAGATATCAGTTCTTCGATGAGAGCAAAGCACTTATAATGATTCTTTTGAACTATCAAATTTATGTACATGGATCGCTAGTTTTATAGGTCTTTGGGCCTAACTGAACTTTCCTTCTTGAGTTGTCCTATGGCATTGCAAAATTTAATGAAGCACAATAATGAAACACATCCGTGACATGATGAGTGCTATCCTTCTGATGATGACTACAGAATTTAATTCGACTTTATTGTTTGAAATTTCTTATTGTTTCCTCCTTTAGAAGTTTCTTTTGCTTTAGTCTCAGATGATCAACTTTGACAGGTTGCAGGCCTTCCAACCAATATAAATTTTCTCAGAAAGCTTGCTAATCATTGGGCATTTGAGGATGGAGATGTGGAAACTCATTTTATTGAGCACTTTAAAGATGACCTCTTTGATGATTCCTGTCATGAAAACGAGGCATACAAGGAGGCTATATATAGTGCAGCCCTGGTTGCTGCATGCATTTGCAATAAGGAAAATTCAAATTTTAGAGAAGGTTTTCCTGGTGAATTCAATGTGCTATGTGATTGTATTGTCTTCCATTCTTTGTAAAAATTCCTTGTAATGTGAAATTTCTCTTTGCTCAGGAGGCAATGGATTAAACTCCATATGGTATGCTAATCCCCCTTTTCGAGTCAATCACTGTGCGAAGCATGTCTTTGAATTTAAGTGGGATAACGATTATGATAGCACTGGCTCAAAACCACTGGTGCTTTCTCTTACTTATCAGGCTGATGGGCAATATGATATCGAGGTACTTTCCCATCTGCAGTAAGTTAAATATTATAATTAATTGTAAAACCACTCCAAAAAAATATTGCAGTTCTTTGTTCCAGCATTATATTTATTATGAATTTTCAATTGTTACCGACAATTCGAGCATCATTTGAATAGATGAAACTCATAATACTCTTCATCTTCTCACAGGTAGAAGGAGAAGGCACTTCCTTGGGCTTTCATGTCAAAGTGACATACCTAGGCAACCATGACTTTAGAGTTGAAGTCGATGGTGTCAGTGTTCAAGTTAGTTTAGCAACCTACGAGAAGGTATAATTCTGTTCTGACTGTACTGTCCTTTTATCTGTGCTTTCTTGTGTAGTTGCATATAAAAATTCTTATTGGGGAGAAAAATCACATGCCCCAAATTAGATGGTTGTGGTGTGGTCCTGCGAGTACCTTATATGTAAAGATTGCAGTAAACCTATCATTTAAGTCTGCACCCACGATAATTGGTTCACCATGCTTTTCTTAACCATAATTTTCCAAATTTTACATTTAGTTTTCTTTTTCTTTTTCTGATATGAGCCAATCAGGAGGGCCACATTATCAATCATCTGTTGCCAAAGGAAGTTACAAGAAAATAAAAGAAAATAATAAACAACACTAAGCAAGAAAATGCCATTCACTTGCAAACGAAAATTATAAATGCTTCAAGTAATTTGAATATAGTATAGATGAAGATATTCTTAATTAATCTTAGGAAGTTTTCTGAGTTTAGTTCTATGAGCATGGTCAGTAAACTTAGTCCCAATTGTTTTCAGCATTTTAGACCATCATTAAATGCTTAAATACATGTCTGGTGAGTATATATTTCCTTATGAAAGATTGAGTCGAGTCATACTTACTCGTACTCCACAAAACCACAAAACTCAGGTTGTTGCATCTTCGTCTTCAGGGATGTACAGTTAGGTGTAATTTTTTAGTCAGCTAGTCATGACACAGTATTCCATGTGAACAAGATTGAGCTCAAATTCTAGTTGAGTATCTACGCTCTACTTTGGTTTATATGACTTAAGCTCCAAATCATGATCAATCTCTGAAACTTTGTTGAGGGATGGTCAATGTCCTATCTTACCTGTAAGTTCGAGAGTAATTGATTAGATGCTCCATCCTCTTCTGTTAATGAAGAATTTGGTTTTGGCAGGATTTGGATAAGCATATTCATATCTGGCACGGGTCTAAACATCATCATTTCAGACAGAAACTGGGACAGCCATTGTTCGACGACGACGACAGCCAGCACAAGCCCAGTTTTGAGATGGCATCACATCCACAGGGAACGGTAGTGGCACCAATGGCAGGTTTAGTGGTTAAGGTCCTGGCGAAGGATGGGATGCGAGTGGAGGAAGGTCAACCTATATTGGTTTTAGAAGCAATGAAAATGGAGGTATGCGGTAGTGCTAGATTCACCTGGTACATTTCACCTCTATGTTCCCCTGTATGGAAGAACTGAAAGTTTCCGTCGGTCACAGCATGTTGTCAAAGCACCCTCTGCTGGGCATGTTCATGGGCTTGCCGTAACTGCTGGTCAACAGGTTCCTGACAGTAGTGTTCTCTTCGGCATCAAGGTTAGCAATTTCTTTACAACGAACTTTTTCAACGAGTCAACTAATCTAAATGAAGATTGGGTGACTATTTCTCCTGATATTACTCTCAGGAATAGTATCCAGACCAGAAAGAATAATTCAAAATAAAACAAATCAGTGCACGTGACAAATTGTTACGACGACGGTGATTGTTTGTGGCTTAGTGGCATCGCTGCTGGTTAAACTTGAGATGGTGCTCATTTGCGACAAGGAGTGGAAGTTCACTCAATGCCAGCAAGGAAAGGCAGTCACTAAAATGTATCAAATGTTATTCGTTACATTGTATATTTACTCAGCCAAACGCGCAATTTTTGCTCTCGTCTATTGGCGGAGTCAATCGGACCTGTAAAACATGTACATTTTTCCGGAATCATCGGCAGATGTTCCATGTATTGGATGGCTTTCGTCCTATGAGCTTATGTCCTAGTTTTCTCTGCTACTCCTAGGGGATGGACGTATCATAGTAGTTCTAACGGTAGTTCTCTTGCAGGTTGGTTTAATCTAAATCTAGCTAGTTTATGCAAGGGTTAAGCCACGTCACTAATCAGAGTGGTATAACGAATACGTCGTCGCTTTTATCTAAGTAAGAATCAAATGGATAAAACAAAGATAGAAGGGAGAGGCTTGTAAGGATGATCGATTCTTGGTTCCCTTACAATTCTTGGTTCAGTCTAATTCAACGGAATCGGTCGAACACGAAGTGAAAGAAAAACGATTTCTTGAAGAATTTCTTAGTATTAACTCTGCTTTGATATGCATTCTTTACATGTATGTATATTCTAAAGTGTAAACAATAAAAGGAAAATACAGAGATACAAAATCATTTTGAATCACTAATAGTTATCAATCTAAATCTTAGATTGATTTAAGTATCTTCAATCAAATCAATTGCATAAATAATTTCTCCAATACGGTTACTTTATTTTATTTAGTTCATAATTTTTCTAATTCTTTTAAGGAATAAAAAACAGTATAAGTAGTTGATCCTGTTACCGGACACCAATTCTGCTTTTAGGAATTGGGAACTAGATCAAATAGGACCCAGTCAGCCGGTTTATTCCAATCTGGGCAGAGTTCTTCGCGCGGGTAATCCGTTCTCCATACCCTTGGAGGCTCGTCCCACTTCCACTTCAAATCAAACAGACCCAACCCCCGTAGATCTCTCCAAACAGCGATCGGCGGTCGTCGTCTATAGACACCTTCCCCCCTTTTTTTAATGGACAAATCACTATCCCTCGTCCACGTCAAGCTCCTAGCCTTCGACCTCCTCTCCCTGTCCCAATCCCCGCCCGACACCCCGACCTTCTCCCGCGACGGCGTCTCCCTTTCGCGCGCCGAGGTGCTGGGCGTCGTCGTCTACCGCGAGCACAAGCCCGGCCGCTTCCTCAAGTTTGCGGTTGACGACGGCACCGGCTGCGTCCCCTGCATCCTCTGGCTCAACCACGCCACGTCTCCCTACTTCGCCCGCCAACGCCCGCAAGGTGTTCGACTGATTGCCGACGTGGCGAACAGCCAGGCTTCGCTGGTGAAGCTGGGCGCGGTCACTCGAGTGTGCGGCAGGATCACGAGCTACCGGGGCGCGGTGCAGATCACGGCGTCCAGCGTCGCGGTCGAGAGGGACCCAAACGCAGAGGTGCTGCATTGGCTGGATTGCTTGAAGCTGGCTCGAAGGGTCTACGGTCGCCCACGATCGTGAGAAATGCTTGCACGGACGGAGCCCATGGACAGGACCCGATTGCTATAGATGACGGTTTTCCGCAATTTCGATTTGATTTGATCGTTCGAGACACTCATAAATACGCTATTCATTTCCATATATATCAAGTAAACGTTTCACTGCACTTGCTGTCGAATAGCAAGATGTAACAACCATGCATTTATTAGCAGACGTAAGAAATCACGTTAAATCCATGGAAGCCGCCGCCCAATCATTGGGATTGTTCCGTGAGTTTGTAATTCTTGTGTCTGATCCTGCAATCTTGAAGCTGAACCTGCGCTCCAATATTCCAAGTGCACTTGTCTCGTATACGTTTCCTCGCGACAATCAAGCATGACTTGTGATCCAAAGGCACGAGCACGCTGTTGCAGGCCCTGTGTGCATAATCATCCGGCACTCCATAGTGGTTTTCAGATTTGTCGTAGTAGTTATAACCGTTGTCGGATGTGTGCTCCACGACATCAGGGAGGGCCAAGTCTATGGCATCATTGAAGAGACTAGATGGATTGTACGTGTCGCTGTTACCTATCTTGTACACTTTATTAACGTTCGGAGTGGCACTAACCACATGGTAGATGAAAAAGAGTTCAATCACAAGAAATGTAAGGTTTGTGCAAAGCAGCCATGGAAAATTGTGTTTGGTTGCTCCCCGCGTTTGTCCCTATTTGCACTATTTATTGTAGTGTTTCTTCGGTGTTGGTGAAGTGCTGATCGAATTATTTTCTTTTTCTATACTTTATCTCCATTGTTTATCACTTGCTAAGACCTAACCTATGAGGATGATCTCTCTCTCTATTTTCCAATGCACCCTATATTGTCTTAGGTACTCAAACCTCCACTAGAACTTTAGTCTTTGAGCAAACTCAAATGAAGTTGAGAGAAAATGAAAAGACCAACGACAATGCAAAATATATAAGTAGATGATGTATCTATCTTGCGAGATCTTATACGAATTCCATTATTCTCTTCTTTGAAAAGTAAAAAGTACGTATCGAAAATAGCATACTACAATTGCACGAGCATGGTTTAAATGGTAACGGCCATATCTAATTTTACATATCACAACTTTCGCAAGCTAAAGATACAAGGGCTTAAAGCATGACAATGAATAAAAGACTTCTGTACTTACCATCCAAGATTCCTTTTCATCAGAATCTATATACTAATTCATATGATCGATTTACATATCACAGCCTAATCAGATGAAAGAGAAGGGCTTGGAAAAAAGGATGAAGCGAAATATAGCTGCTACACCAAAACTAGGCGCAAAGAACAAAATAGCAAAACCTGGGATGTAAGTCCCAACTACTTCAAGAAACAAAAGTGTCCATAAAAAAAGGGACTAGAGTACATTGTCGTGTAGCATTCCCATTTTCTAAACTCAAATTGAGATTGCGAGTGTCCCAAAAGACAGGAAGTCGCGTTTCTTTGAGGCCTAGGGCCTTCTTGCACAATGTCTTTGTCCAAGCAACAGCGTCTCAATCTATGGTACCCCACAATATCTGCACAAGGTTTGAGAAATTAAAATGTGTATGAGCAAAAAAGCATGTGTTGCTAATGCAGCATGCTTCATCTGAAACATCTGATACCAAAGATGAAGCAATAGTTTCTTTAACAGGAACTGTACATATGGATGCGTCGGTTGGCTTACCTAGTCTCCACTCTAAAAAAAATCTAGTGTAATGTATACCACATTGCAACCAATTTTCCGGGCAGGTCTCGCAGCATGTCTAATTTATGGTCATGCATGTGAAGTGGAGGTTGACTCAGTATCTCTCTTCCCCCTCCAGAGGATGATCTGCTCATCCTTAAATAATATAGGAACACATGGTACCAAATCCTGCATGTGTGTAATACAGACATGAAGCTCTAAAAAGACAAATACAGATCAAGATGATAGTAAAAAATGTTAACATCCCAAGCAGAAAAGGAAGAAAAAAACAATGAAATTTAGAGAGCATACTCGAAGTTTCACGCCAATCAGTTTGCAGTCACTTGTACCCACAAATTTGCAGTCTAACCTCACAACCTCTTCAGTCTTGAATGCTTCCCTCACTTTCTCCACCACATTGACATACACGCCATTCCTTGCTGATATAAAATGAATAGTTTATCATGTCGTATTGAGATCAATTATAGCAAGTAAGAAAGAAGCAGACCTTAGTAAATGGCTGAGCCATTGGAAACAAGTTTACTCACTAAGTTTCATTAAAGGGGGAGAGTTCAATCCTCTGTTTCTCATTTCTTTTGTTTCCTCAAATGTCAACCCTTCTGCAACATTCTTCACAAGCTTCGGGTATATTGGTGCATAAGGCTTCCACAGCATGAGAGGTATAACTGGTTTTTGCTTTGGATCATAATGTCGACCTCGATACAAGAGGAGGATATTGATATTGCGGTAAATTATCTTCCCACCAGATTTGTCCTTTGAGAAAACTGGTAACCCATCAAACAAGAGACCATGGAAAGGCAAAAAGGGTCTCATCATATTCTCAATCAGTTCATTCAGTTAATACCTCAAGGTGAAAGCACACATTGTCCATGTCAAGCGTCGGCACTCCCAGGCACTTAATCCTAACTGCTTCGGCCCTTTTCCAGTGATTGTGGATGTCATCCAACATGTTGTGAGTAACTCCTCCTTTGCCTGCGCAAAAATAATGACATCAATCAGAGTGCAGTCAGAGGTAAAAGAAAATTCCACAAAGGGCGAAAAGGAGATAACGACAAAGCATAGCAACATCTCTCATTCTCTTCTCGACAAAACTTCCATGTTCTGCCCACATACCATAATCAAGTATCTCAAACTAAGTCTCTATTTTCAATTCCACCAAAGTAGATAGCTTGCACCCAAATCACACTAGTTAGAATGTCAGTCTGGTGCTGACTTCGCCGAAGGATTCGCAAAATTCCTCATCTCGCCCAAATGCATTCATATCATTACCAGGATATTCAGAAGCAGCATTGGTACAGGTATCAAGTACAGCAACTATACTAATGAGCAGCCAAGCCAATCAAGAAAAATCAAAACTTACAAAAAAAAAAAAAAAAAAAAATCCAAAAACAGGTTAATTTCATTCATCATCAACAGAAATTTTCACAAAGATTCTACAATCTACACTAGGCAGTAGCTCATCTAATCATTTGAGGCCTCGGGGATCATCAGAATTATCGCTACAAAGAAAGGACGAAAAACGCACACTTACCCAGATTAATCTGGCGATCGCAATCGCTGTGCCGATACCGCTCCACGAGCTCCGCCACTTCCTCCTCCGAAAGCGGGGCTCCCAGGACCCGCTCCCTCTCCCCCGTCGCCTTCTCCGGGTCCGGTGCCACTCGGGCCGGCGCGGAAGTCCCCGTCCAAGTCCTGTCGATCCGGCCGGGCCCGAACGGAGAGAACCGCGGCGGCTCGCGGAACCCGATGGGCTCGACGGCGGCGCTCGTCTCCGAGTACGAGTACCTGAAGTCGAAGGGGAGGTCCGGCCCGACCGGGCGATCCGGGTCGCCGGCCGGGCTTGATCCCGCGGGTTCCTTCCGGGGTCTTGGGCTCGGCCGGGGGGCTTAGGACAGAACGGACGGTCGTCGTCGGCGACGTCTGAGAGGAGCCGCCGGAGGAGGAGGAGGAGGGCGCGCGAGCTCCCGGGGCGTAAAGGTAGGGTTTTGAGGGCGACCCGGCGGAGAAAAGGGATTCTCGCCATGGAAGGAGATGGTCCGAAGATCTCTCCTTCGGTCTCTGTGCCAGAGATGATCGAAGGCTGCTTAAAGTTCGCACCTTTACGCTTAATCTAAACCAGGTTTTCTTGTTCCTTTTAGTTGGTAATGAAGTCCTTCCGACACCGGATCCGGCTAAATTCAATTGTCGTGACCGCCAAATGACGTTGGTAGTGTGATGGGATAAAATTTTATGCTGACTGAGTTTTATTCACATCATACTCTTATATTTGCCTCAACATACTTTTGCATCTTATGACAGATATATGGAGTGAATTTTGTGGCATTTGGTGTTAGAGAGACTTGATTAGAGAATTCATGAATGATTTCATAAGATTAATATAATAAAAAAATGCCATCGACAGGACCATCCCTAACGAGCCTTTCTTTGAGTCCATCAAGCCAAAAATGCAAGTTGATTAGACTAGAGGTATATAGCGTAGTATCCTCACTAAATATGAGATTTAGCATTCTTTAGGAGGTTGTATTGATGAACTTTAATAGATGATTGGGGCTATTAAGGGTAAGGACTTGGTGGCGAGGCTTGCTAGTGACTATATATTGCACTTCGATGGTTAGCAAGTGCAAATATTTTCAAAACAAGTCAACTAATATCCGCTTTATTTCGATTAATGTGCATAAAATTGTAAGAGGTAAAATGAGGGAACTTTAGACCTTCTTAGGCAAATGTCGTATTAGTTACTATGTGGAGGTTTTTTGTCTCCATTTTCTTGTATTATTAGTTTAGTTTTGTAATATTGGTGTGCTCAAAAGCTTCCATACTTGTTTCACCAAAATTTCTCTTGTGACGAAATATCTTTTATAGAAAGTTGTTCTTTTGATTTTTAATTGAAGGAGAGAGGTTCTAAGTTGACTCTGGATATGAAATATCACAAGTAATAAGAAAATCAACAAATTTAATTTAAAGGGGACCGAACAAACATAAACTATGTTGGATATTAATTGATGACAAGGCCAAGAAAATATAGATTCTGTGACGGAACCAAACATAAACAAACAATGCCATAATTTAATTGACAACAGATCTTGCAAACGCAAAAATGCTATGCTAGAATTTAATCGACGATACAACATTCAGGATAAAGAAGCACGTCAAAATTTAATCTATGACGTAGATATGAAAATTACAGCTAAGAAACATGTCGGAATCTAATCAATAATGCGAGTCTGGAAAATAAAGTTACACTGTAGGAAAGTAAAGATAAATAAAAGATAGTGAATTTGTTTAATATGTGCGGGAAATCTTTAGGAGACAAGCGATGGTATTATAATGTTAATGTCATAATCGCACTTGAGTAGTTTCCAGCAATTGCATTCATGTTCTTCCATTTCCAGAAGTTTTGTGCCAATGTTCTCTTGAGGCCATGATCTTGTTGTCGAATAGTTGCTCCTTTACAAACAAGTGCTAGTTGTTCCACCATCTCAGTTGTTCTGTTCTCTAGTGGCTTTGAACTTGTAATTTTATGTTGATGCTCCTCATGCGTTCAACTTTGACCGATTGGTGACAATCATTGTATTCACCAACATTGATACTTATTTTAGTTGTCGACAATGGGTCATGTGCTTAACAATATTTGATGCTTTAATAATGTGTCTCCTCATGTCAATAACCTGATCATTTTTTGGTGCAAATAGTACTTCATCTTATTAATAATATTTACATATTTAACAAAAAAAAATGTTCTAGTGTTTTAATGTTTAAATACTTTTAAGTCTACCAATCTCAAATTGGAATGACTTTTGCTTTCTATTCCTTGATGCTTTAAAATCTTATATCTCGCGTATTTCGACTTTATTGTGGATTGTTTCTTTTAATAGTGCCAACGGATCTTAAAATCTGTCCTACGTCACTCGAACTTAGCAATTATCGTGTTAAGTATCAATCAATCTGACTGAAGAAGGTGCTTTTTCTTTGCCTAATGCACAAGTGATAATTGCAAGGAGAAGCGCAGCAGAAAATACAACTATAGATCAATAAAATGGAGCCAAGAAGCATATCACAGCCGGCTCCTAGTGTGTGCGTTTATATATATATATGTTTGTGTCTAGGGCATGTGCAGAAGCTTACTAAAAGATCTATCCTCATCAAGCGAAGTTAGCTGATTTTCATTGAGCTAAGTGACGGAAGCAACGTGGGCATAGGCAACGGGAACATCGTTAATGAGTTCGCCGACTTTCATTACTTGAGGGATCTGGTGATGGTGGAGTTGTCTACCAAGACATCCCGTTCGGGTTTTGATCTTTAAGTCGATGAAGGCGCGTCGTGGTTGTTAACGCCTTGCTACGGTCATGCAGCTTGTAATGGAGCCCTTATAGATTCGGATTGCATTTGACTGCTGACATCTTGCGAAGTTGTATCTCTATTGTCTAAGAGGCAGATACTCAATACTATAGCTTGACCTTTTTGATTTTAGGTTGAGGATTGTAGTTAGCTATGGAATGCCAGCACCAAATATCCATTTTCAATTTATAGATAAGGTCTTTTGTCTCGAGAGTACTACTTTCCCTCGTAGAAAAACCACATATATAAATGGGGGGAATCCGAGACTAATGCAGCCGTCATTAGAGGTGCTTTAAGAGCAGAAAAGCCAGAGCTGTTGACGGTAATCTTACCTCAGAGTTTGAAAAAGCAGTGTCCAGATAGCCAAGAATTATTGGACCTGAGCAAGTCCTTAAACTACTCCACCTTGAATAGGACATCTCAGGGTGCCTCCCCCCACAACCCATTTACAGGGAAATGAGGGGAGGAACGCGGGATAAAGTCCCCACTGGGCTCTCCAGCCACAGTGCTACTAGCACTGGGATCCCGCCTGGAGGGAGGTCACTGCCTTCTCCTAGCATACTAGGCTGGTAAACCCCGATGAAAGGTCCTGGAGCAACTCCTCCAGGGTGGCCGGCCGATTGTCTAAAGTAAGCTGCCTCCAGTTTTTCGGCTATTCTGTAATTCAGAGTTCTATTAATTTTTTGCCCGGTGGAATTGTGCTTCTTTAGCCAATATTTGTATGTTGGGATGACTCTTTTTTCCCCCTTCAATCTGGCTTCTTTCTTGTTGTGTGCCCCAGGTTCGTCCTACACGCACTCATACACATTGATCAATCTAAGACTCTCATATATATGTTCTTTGAACTACATCGTATCAAACAAGTAGCATATACTTGGCTGGTTATGGAACGATATTTTCTGGTGGTTAACCATGGAGAAAACTAAGGGACGAATTGTAAATGTAGCACTTACAACAGTGAAGCTCATTTCTTGAGATTTACCTTATGCAAATTAAAAGGAGGTCGACCAGAATCACAACAAAACCTGTAGTTCTAAGAAAGCAAGTTTAATTTCTGGTTCCCTACAGTATGTTGTTTTGTCCTTAAAAGAAAAAGAAATTTGTGAAGCTGTTGGGTGCTTGCAGCATGGTGAGAAAAAATGTTGTACATGTTCATGGTATCACGAGTACGTAGTTCATTAGGACAGAGCATTTTGTGTAGGTTCAGTTGTGTGAAATTAAATTAGAATTCTGTTCACAGTTGATGTCAATTGCCAAAAGCCAAATGAGCTTGAACTGTGCCAAAAGATTCTTCTGTGCCTTCTTTCTACCCTCGTTAACGTGAGTGAGAACCAACGGGATAGATCGATAATATTTTGTAATTCTTAACTTAAATTGAGCCAATAGAGCCACCAACAGAGCCATCCTTCTTAATCTCTCTCTCTCTTTTAATTACTTTCTTCCTTTTGTTGGTGGCAGCACCAACCACGGCCAAATTGGCTGGCTTCACTTGATCGAGGGAGCCCCCCCCCTCCCCAAGCGAGAGTTGGCCTTGTCCAAGCTAGATTTGGTGAGGGTTGGCCTCATCGGCCGGTGTTGCTCGAGTGAAGGTGATGCTAGGCGCCAAATCACCTAGGTGAACCCTTGCTAGGCCTTGCTTGGGTGAGGGCCCCACTCAATGAGGCTTGCCCTCGCTTGGTTCAACCCTAAGTAGCATCAATACAAGATATGCAATGTGCGACACAATACGTCGACTTATCATTTCTTAAAAATAGAAAATTTCGATATATTGAAACGTGTTATATATTAAATGAATATTTTTATCATTAGTTAGTTTGATCCAAATTCACAAATAAATAAATAATAAAAAATGAGCCTTGAATGAATATTACACTAATAATATTAATAAGGAAAAATGCCACCAAAAATCCTAAATTTTATCCAATGTGATAAATTTACCTTGAATTTTTTTTTTGTGACATAAAAAACTTTAAATTTTATCAATCGTGACACATTTACCCTAAATTTTATTTTTTGACACAAAAAATTTCAAACTTATACTTTCGTATGACACATTTATCTTAAACTATAGGACATTTTTGTCTTTTATTTTTTAAACTTTTTTTCTTTTACTTTTCTTTTTCTTTTTTCTTCTCCTCTCTTCGAAGAGAGGAGAAGAAAAAAAGAAAAGAAAGAAAAGAAAAAGGAAAAATAGGAAAAGGAAAGAAAAAGAAAAAAGTTAAAGACAAAAATGCCATTGAGCTATAGAGTTGGAGCAAATGTATCACGGTTGATGAAGTTTGAGGTTTTTTTCGTTACAAAAAAGTTTGAGATAAATTTGTCACGTTAGGTCAAATTTAGAATTTTTGGTGGATTTTTTCCTACTAATAAATTTATTCTTAGAAAATTCAAAAAACATATTCATAAATAATACATATCCATGTTTGGAGACATATTTTTAACTTCAACAAAAATTATCGATGAAACTAATGATTAATAAAAGATTAGAATCAACTTATTTAAATAAATTTATAATCTTCTATAATGATTAAAACTTATCATTATTTAACGTTCTGTACTTTTATTTTTTGAAATCATTTTTTTGGCTCCACTCATTTATTTTTCTGACCTTAAAAGGAAAAGCCCTACCCATTTATTTCACTCGCCCGTTTCTTTTTCAGCACCACCCGTAACTCGCTTTCTTGAGAATTGAAACCATCCTCTACCCTCGCTGCCCTCCAAAAAGAAAAAAGAACGCCGCATCAGCACCCCCATTTTTAAATTTTTTTCTACTCTTCTTTCTAAAACTTAAAGAGGAACCTCCACATCATGGAAACTCAAAATCCTCCGCCTCCGCCTCCGCCTCCGCCTCCTTGCACGATCATCTTCCTCTCGATCTCTGCTCTCTCTCGGTCGCCTCATCGCAGTCGCTCGCCGCCTCGCCTCCGGCCCTCCCTCCTTCGCAGCCGTGGCGTCGCCTTCGGCCCTCCATCGCGGCATAGCAGTCGCCGCCCTTTGGGTCGCCTAGGTCTCTGTTCTTGCTCTGGCCCTCCGTTGCTCACGGCCTCGCCTCCGCTCCCTCGCCGTCGCCTCTACCCTCGATTCTCTCACTTCGCACTTGCAGACCTGTCCCAGAAACCCACCATGTCTCTCGCAATTCCCGACTCGCGCTGTTGGGAAAGTTGACCGCGTGTCGGAGCGTCCGACACAGTACGGGGGCTCCGGAGAGTGCCCGTGCTTCATAGTATATAAGGGATCCATTAATGGAAGATCCCTCTATGCCTTCTCTATAGCCTCCTGAAATTGTGAGTGAGATCAAAGGGATAGACTGATAATATTTCGGAATCCTCGAACCGAATCGAGTCCACAGAGCCAGCCTTCTTAATCTCTCTTTCTTGTTTTTGTCCCCAAGTTCCTAATATATGGCCTCTTCCAGAAAGAATTACGATGTGTTCCTGAGTTTCAGAGGTACGGACGTCCGCAACAACTTCCTCAGTCATCTCCAGGCAGCTCTGGATCGGAACGGGATATACACTTTTGTGGATAGCGAGGAGCTCAGGAAAGGAAAGCAAATATCACGGGCGCTTATAAGGGCGATCAAGGAATCGCGCGTCGCGATCGTCATTTTCTCTAAGGACTATGCTTCCTCGTGGTGGTGTTTGGAAGAGTTGGTGAAGATCATGGAATGCCAGGCACGGAAGGAGCTAATTGCGTTGCTGTTGTTTTACAAAGTGGAACCAAGAGAAGTGAGATGGGGGAGAAAGGCGTATGGAAGAGCTATGGCTAAGCACGAGACCAAGTACGGGAAGGATTCGGAGACGGTAAAGAGATGGAAGAAGGCTCTCTTTGATGCCGGTAACTTGTCTGGCTGGGATTTTAGCGATGGGTAAGTACGTAATTGATGGGACGCATTGCTTTGCCACTGTTAGCTGGTGATTGTTTGTTAATTGTTATATTTCAAACCGCATGCAATAAACTACCACTGAAAGCTGATTGGTATTGTCAAGTCGGTCTTTTGAAATTTGATTGAAGATACAAAGCGGAGATATACCAAACAGCAGACTCAAAATTCGAATAACCAAAACTTCAAGCTAGCAGATTCTTTGAATTCGATTCTTGCTGTGTGGATAATGAGAAATTTTTGTCTTCGATGAAAGTGTGGTTTAACAGTTCCTTAGTCATTATTATCTTCAGGCGCAGGTTCTTCGTAATTTTCCCTTGGGCAGATGCTGGGCAGGTTCACCAGATGTGCTAATTCCTTTTCATCTTATTATTTACTAACCTTCTTATGTCATTTTCGTCATGACTTTAGAGGTTGAATTCCTACCATGGCTTTGAAATGTTAAAACATGTTTCTCTTTTTCCGTTGAGTATGTATCAGAGATGAAGCGGAGCTCATACAACGCATCATGAAGGAATTGTCAATTCATCTACGGCGAACACCCTTGCATGTTGCTAATTATCCAGTCGGAATAGATTCCCAAGTTGAAGAAGTGATATCATTGTTGCAAAAAGAGTCGGATGATAATGATGTTCTCATGATAGGTCTATGGGGACCTGGAGGCATAGGGAAGACGACGATTGCTAAGGCGATATATAATGCTATTGAGAGAGAGTTTGAGAAATCTAGTTTTTTGGAGCAAGTTAGAGAAAATTCAAACAAAAGCAATGGTCTAGTTGGTTTGCAAGAAAAACTTCTATCTCAGATCTTATATCCTAGACATCTAACGGTCTGTAGCAAAGATGGTGGAATTAGTTTGATAAGGGAAAGACTTTGTTCCAAGAAGATTCTCCTGCTCCTTGATGATGTTGACCACTTGGATCAACTGAATGCATTAGTTGGACAAGGCAACTGGTTCGGCAAAGGAAGTAGAATCTTTGTAACATCAAGGGATCGACATTTGCTTACTTCTTCTCATTGCAAAAGTTGTGTGTATGAAGTTGAAACTTTAAAGATAGATGAGGCACAAGACCTTTTTGTTTGGCATGCCTTTCCAAACAGCAAGAAAGTTGAAATAAGAAAGGATCTCATATATAGAGCACTGCATTACGCTAGCGGCCTCCCATTAGCCCTTGAAGTGTTGGGCTCATTCTTACATGGAAGAAATGAACCATCATGGGAAAGTGCGCTGCACAAACTCTCCAAAAGTCCTTACAAAGATATCAATCGAGTTCTGATGACAAGCTTCGAAGGATTGGAGGAAAATGAGAGGGAGATTTTTCTCGACATTGCTTGTTTCTTTAAGGGAAAAAGTAAGGAATACATTGAGGAAGTTCTTGACGGCTGTGACTTTGACACAACTATCGGAATAGAAATTCTCATCCAGAGATCCCTGATAAGAAATGAGCATGGGACCCTGCAAATGCATGATTTGGTTCAATTGATGGGTAAGAATATTGTTAAGCAGGATTATCCCGATGATCCTGGGCAGCACAGTAGATTATGGCTTTATGAAGATGTTATGGAGCTACTATGTGAAGATACGGTAAAAGTTGTTTTTATAAACATTTTTATCTCATTTTCATGTCACTTTGATTTGGACAGCTTATTGTAAATCTCAATGGAATTTTTGTGTGAGAACTAAATTTGCTATGTTATGGATAGGGAACGAATGCAGTAAAGGCCATAGTATTGGACAAGCTTGCAACCATGAGTCCTGAAGAGATAACCATACGTCCTGAAGCTTTTAGAAACAGGAAAATGTTGAGAGTGCTCATTCTACCCGAAGTGCATATCTCTTCACAAGGTCCTGTTCATCTCCCTTATAATTTGAGATGGCTTAAATGGCCCAATGCCCCAGATCTAGATTTTGGCTTTGGTCTAAAGAAACTTATTGGACTTGATGTCCAGAAATGTCATATCGAACAATTAGAATGCAAGGTTAGCGCTCGTGATGATTAGCTTTTCCCTTTTTATAACTACAAATATTTACAGAGCTTAACGATTATACTATATATATATATATATAATTTTTTTTTTTTTTGCAGCATTTTAGAAAGTTGAAGCACATCAATTTCAGTCAATGCAAGTCCCTGGTTAGTGTTCCTGACCTTTCATTGCTTCCAAATCTAGAGAGCTTGAATCTTGATGGGTGCAAAAGCTTGGTGGAGGTTCACCAATCTGTCGCATATCATGACAAGTTAAAATTTTTGTCACTAAAGTTTTGCTCTGACCTCAGTGTCTTTCCTCACATACTCAAGACAAAATCTCTTCAAGCCCTCGATCTCTTTGGTTGCTCTAAACTCAAGAAGTTCTCTGATATATTGGAAAAGATGGAACATCTAGAAGAGCTTGATTTAGGAGGGACGGCTATTAAAGAACTGCCTGCATCAGTTGAAAATCTTCTCTCCGTGAAGTTAATAAATTTAGCATTTTGCAAAAAACTCACAACGCTCCCATCAAGTGTTTATAAGTTGCAAAATCTAGAGTATCTGATACTTACAGGCTGCTCCAATTTTGTTGTGTTTCCAAAGAACTCGGAGGATCCAACTGATCCTAATGGCAATCCGGGATTCCGAAATTTAGATCGGCTAGAACTCAATGGCTGCAATCTCTCAAAAATAGAGTTCCTTGAGAGTTCTTCCAGTTTTCCCAAATTGGTGCACCTAGATCTTTCCGGCAACAAGTTTACTCATCTGCCGACATCCATCAACAAATATGATGATTTGGAACACTTGATCATGTTTAATTGCAAGCAGCTACAAAAGATTCCTCAGCTTCCGCCAAATATGCATATGCTATGGGCAAAAGGTTGCAGATCTCTACAAGAATTTCCAAATTTGTCGGGTCTCTCCTCCAAAACCCTTCAGGTTGACTTATCTTCATGTCGTGAATTATTCCGCAAAGGGGCAAACACGACTGATGTGTTATCACTCAAGATCAGACTCTCTCTCTCTCTCTCTTTCTCTCTCTCCCTCCCTCCCTCCCTCCCTTCCCGCACTCACTAACTTTGAATGCTTGATATGCAAACTATTTGTATGACAGGAGCTCCCGAAGATGAGAGATGCTGACATTTTGCTGAGTGGCACGGAGATGCCAGAATGGTTTCTCCACTGTAAAGACGGTTCCATATCTTTTATGGTTCCCAGGGACTCGCATGACAAATTCGTAGGACTAGCACTCTGTTTAGTTCTTGGCCCGAAGGAAGGAGAAGTGGGCTGTGGCATCGAAATTCTTGTCAATGGCCAAAGAGTGTTTTGCCTGGGAAGAGGCATCTATTTTCTGAAATCCGATATTGTGTGGATTACGTATCTCCCAATGAGTGAGCTGTATCAGAAGTGTGAAGGAAGTGAGGTTCTGCGAGACTATGGGAACCATTTCCAAGTTCACCTCGAAGCAGACAAAGGAAGATTGAAGAAGGGTGGATTCCGTCTAATATGCAAGCAACAGGAGGATGAGCTGAGGATTGAGCTCCAACACCATCAGCCGACGGAAACAAATTGGCCTTTGGAGGAAAGAGACTCGGACGAAGACAATTGGATAGACACCGAGGAAGAAGAAAGTTCAAGTGAAACAGATGATGAACTTATCAAACCAATCGACCCAGAAAATGAAGGACGCTCACTTATCTCAGCAGGTAAGTCCATCGAGCGTGGACAAATAGATGGTTGTTGTGAAAGTGGCTGTCGAAGTCGTACGCACTGGTTTACGGAGGGATTCTTGAGGAAGTCAGGTATGAGATTCATGAGATTCTGATTCCAGTGCCTTTTGCTTTTCCTTTGTTCTTTTTTCAGTGTCTACTGTAAGTTTTTGGATGTGTGCTCCTTCAATTCAAGTGCAAAATCATTATGAAATACAGGATTCATATCATGCTACTGACAAGGTTGAGGTTGATGAGCTTCCCTTTTCCCCTTCTCTCTTTTCTTCATGTGGACGTAATATTGCTGGATAAATGGACATACTACTGCTCACGAAAGTGCATTCATGTCGCATGGTTTTATCTTTTCATTCCTTAAAACCCAATCCTTTCCTCATTTCTCTTCATTTTTATATTAATTATTGGAAGAATATTGTTCAGCGAGTGCTCTGGAAATTCTTATTTAGCGCCCAGTTGAAATTTTATGATTTTTAATACACGGATTGTTCTCGTGTTTTGTAAAGTCTATTAATTATAGATTATTACGAGCGACGTATGCAGAACTAATAGGTTGAAGCCCACGGGCGCTTTTCACTTTTCAGGAAGTCCAACTTTTGTAGCGCATCGGCTGGTGACTCAAATAGGGGGGATGGAGGAAGGGTACGTTTGGTTGGGGATAATTCATCCGCAATCTTCTTTGATCTTAGGCTGTCCTTTTAGAAATGCAAAGGAATTTAGCCTAAAGAACTTTATAAAGACCTTATACAAAGTCCCTGTTTTGGGAAAGGAAGTAAGCGTAAAGATCTTTAGCGTAAGGATCTTTACAGGGGCCATTTAGGAAATGCCACTAGGAAGCGTGGGTCCACTGGACATGTTCTGCACAAAAGCAGGCTTCCTCCCTCCCTCTCTCCTCCCCTAGCCTTCTTTCCACTCTCTCTTAGCCTGCACCCTACGCCTGCCTCCTCTCTCTCTCTCCTCTGCAACGTATTAACCTGAGAAGGAAAGAGAAGCAAACCATTTCCCTTTCCTTTCCAGATAACTCAAACGACTTCTTTCTCCTCGAGGGAGGCTCTCTCTCCTCTCTCTCTCTCTGACAAATCATGCCTTCTTCAATGGCGCTGTTGATCCTCCGTCACAATCTCCATGGTCGAACCTCCTCACTCCTCCAGGCAAGGCTCTTCTCCCGTTCGCCGGAGTCTGCGGCGGCTGTGGCTCCGAAGCGGCGAACCTCGGAGCTGAAGCCCATCGAGAAGATACTGGCGGCGAACCGAGGCGAGATAGCTTGCAGGATCATGAGGACGGCGGGGAGGCTCGGGATTCGGACCGTCGCCTTCTACAGCGACGCCGACGCCGGCGCTCTCCACGTCAGGTCCCCCAACGAGGCCGTCGGCATCGGTCCCGCTCCAGCTCGCCTCAGCTACCTCAGTGGAGCGTCCATCGTCGAGGCCGCTCTTCGCGCCAGTGCTCAGGTGAGGGGTTGAGAACTAACTATCTGCCGTTTGAAGTGCATGACGATTGGAGGATGCGGGATTTCGCATGCGGCATGGCGACATGTTTGATTCTGGTTGGGAGAAATGGTCGTGTTCGTTGGAGCAATGGTTGTTAGCATGGAGTGAACGGGATTTGGTGACGGTGGAGGAAACTTGTGAGATTGTGAGTTTCAAGTATTGGAGCTCAATTCCTATTTGTTCATTAAGGTTTCCTCCACATTACTCAGGAAAAACTATCTGTCAAAGCTCATTGACTTCTCTATCGTCAAGGTTTTAAGCTACTATTCCAATTATCGATGTACCTTGAAATAACTTAATGTCAAACTAGAAAGTCCTTTGACTGCTATTAGTCACTTATGAGGGCGATCAAGGACTATGCTTTCTCGCAGTGGTGTTTGGAAGAGTTGGTGAAGATCATGGAGTGCAAGGCACAGAAGAAGCTGATTGTGTTGCTGGTGTTTTACAAAGTGGAACCAAGAGAAGTGAGAGGGGGAAGAGAGGCGTGTGGGAGAGCTATATGGCTAAGCACGAGCCCAAGTTTGGGAAGGATTCGGAGACAGTGAAGAGATGGAAGAAGGCTCTTTTCGAGCCAGTAACTTGTCTGGGTGGGATTTTAATGATGGATAAGTAATTGATGCAACAAACTGCTTTGCCATTGTTAGCCAGTGATTTTTTGTTATATTTCAAACCGTATGCAATAAATTACCACTGAAAGCTTATTGATGTTGTCAAATCGCTCTTTTTAATTGACATTGTCGAACTTGCTGAGGAAGCAACACTATGGGAAGGAGACTAGGTCATCCTACAGACCATATATAAAATCAGAAGTGGGTCCTCCTGATACCTGTCCCTTTCGCTTCATATTATTCCCCTGACACGGTTGGGGTTGAGGAGCTTCCCTTTTCCCTCTTTTCTTTTATGATTTGTGACGGAGATTGCATTAATACAGAGTTAAGTGGATGCTTGTTGACATTAGATTGATATAATCATATAGGTAAAGACATGAGGGTTAGCCTATTTGATGTAAATTATTAATGGATTCAAAAAAATATGAACAAAAAAAAAAAAGGGGAGAGAAAAGGATAATGTAGGAATCTGCTTCTAAGATGGTCACATGTAACAGACAATCGAAAATCGGTTTATTGGTATTTATCCTGCCTTTATTTTAATTAAATTCCGTGTTTTTTCTCTCTAGGATTCCATATTTTGATTCACTTTATGACCTTTAAATTCAAAATTCTTCTGGGTCCTCTTGGCTTTTTCTCTTCTTTGCCTTTTTTTGCTCCTTCTGGCTTTAGGTTTCTGTGCATGGCCAGGTGCTCACGTTACTTCTTCTCAAAGCAAGAGTGACAGGAATCCTATATTAACGACGCTAATCTCAGTTTGAGATTGCAAAAGTTTCTTTTTTCTTTTGTGTTTCTTTGTTGATTTTCTTGGGGAGTTAGGGTGCGTTTGTTTGTATTTTTGTTCCAAAATTGTTACGGGAACGAAAATAGAAAAAATTATTTTGTTACGGGGAACAATTTTTGACTAGAAAAATGCGTTTGGCAAACTTTTTCTAGTAATAAAAAAATAACAGAAACACGTTTAGTAAATTTGTGTTCTTTTTTTGTTTCTTTTTAATTTTTTAATATTTTTATTTTACTTTTCCTTTTTTTCTTTTTTCTTTTTTTTTCTTCTTTTGGCTGGTCGCGGCCTCGGCCATGGCCGCCGACCGACCGACGAGGGCCGGCGGCCTCACCCGGCCATGGCGAGGCTCACGGCCCCGGTGAGGCCGAGCCTCGCCATAGTTGGGCAAGGCTCGGGCGGCGCGAGGCTTGGCCTCGCCTTGGCCGGGCGAGCTCGGGCTCGCCCGGATCCGGCAAGGTTGATCTCGCCCGGCCACCGGCGAGGCTCGGCTGGCCGGGCCATCGCCGTGGCGTCGGATCTGGGCGAGCTTGAGCTCGCCTAGCCAAGGCGAGGCCGAGTGTCGTCGGTTGGTGCGAGGTTCGGACTCGGCTGGATCTAGGCGAGCCTAAGCTCGCCCGGCCAAGGCGGGCCGGGCCTCGCCGGGGCCGGTGATGCTCCGGTGAGTTCGCCGGCCCTCGACGGCCGGTCGGCCGACTATGGCTAAGGCCGGTGACCGGCCAAAGAAAAAAGAAGCCAAAGAAAAAGGAAGAAGAAAAGAAGAAGAAAGAAAGAAAGAGAGAAGTGTTTCTTGAAAGTGTTTCTAGAACAAAAAAACAACTCTATCTTGTTTTTGATTTTTGTTCCAATTTTGTTCGTGGGAAAAAAAACAGATTTGGAACAAAAATGCAAACAAACATGTTCTTTTTTTGTTCCTGGGAACAAAAAAACAGAATTTTTGTTCTAAAATAGAAACAAGGAACACAAACAAACACTACCTTATTGTTTGGAGAAGAGTTCGTGCATACCACAGTCAAAAGTTGCTCAGAGGAGCTGTACTTTTGTTCGGCGTTTCTCTAGTTGTGTTTTTCCTGGCATCATCTGTACCATATGACTACAGGTGCTCGAATTATGGTTCGTGCTCGCAAGCTTCTTGCAGTTCGTGCTTTTGCGTTTGCCCTTTGAAGAGACGAATATTTCCTTTGCTTCAGGTAAGTCTAATGGTAGAGATTGAGTTAGTATATCGCAGAGGCTTCACAATCAGAAGAACATGTTTTCATGATGGTTGGAGTCAGTTTTGTATTTTTCTTCTTCCATGCTTTTTTTTTTCTTTTCAGTAGAAGTATTGGAACTTTAGTGTTGAGTAAATCCAGACTAACTGGTTGAATTTTTGTTTGTTGAGAACCATTAATGATGGACAAGTTTGAGTCTTTGATGGCTTATAGGCAAGTTAGTAATGTTTGTATTTCTCCTTATTGGAGTGTTGCTGGTAAGGCTTGGTATCTTGTCCCAGGTAATCTTGCGTCTGGTGTGGTCAATTCGTCAATCTATGTCTCTTTTCTACACAGATTGCGGTGAAAATGATATGAAGGAGAGCAGATGGGATATTAGGGGTGTACAACGTAAACCGCCCGAATCGGGAACCGGCCGGACCGGACCGGACCGGTCGGTTTCGGGCAATTCTAGAGGGTCTCGGTCCGGTCTTAGGTTCCTATTTTTGGAACCGGTGACCGGTTGGTCCGGTTCCCGGTTTGGGGTTCGGAACCGGACCGACCGGACCGACCATTTATATATATATATAAATATATTAATTTCTAAACTAATTTACAATACCCATTACCATATTCATTTTTTCCTCAAAGCTAATTCCTTTCTTGCGTTTCTTTACACTCTACAGTAAGCATCACATCAGTTTTTTAATTTTACAATTCTTATTTTCCTTTTACCTCTTGAAACTGAAACGGCTAAACCCCTCTCTTTATTTTTTTAAGTTTCTGCTCTCATAAACAGTAACCATCACATCAACCACCCTTTCCCCAAATTTTACAACCTCATTCAGCGGCAATTCTCACTGTCTTTCCCTCTCAAAACCGTAACCCTTCCCCTTGCTCGCTCGACGCCTTGCCCGACGCCCCCAACGCCTCACCTCACGCCCCACTCACACCAACGCTCGGCTCTCTTCCTCCGAGTGCCTCGGACGCTCAGCTCTCTTCCTCCTCGGAGTGCCTTGCCGCAACATCTCGCCTCACACTGTCCGATTCCAGCCGGAGGAGGAGGAAGGAGTCGATCGACTTCTGGAAGCTGTTGAAGGCCTCGACATCGACCGGGACGCTACCGTTCTGGTACATGGCTATGAACTCGCTCGGGTCGAGCCAAGTGTAGACCGCGCCGGCCCCGTCGACCACCTGCGCCTTCGCCTCCAGAGCCTTGTGCTCCCAATACATTTGGTCCAAATCACCGCCGAACTTCGCGTAGAGGGCGAAGAAGTCAGTCCCCATGCGCATCGAGTAGAGCTCGTCGACGACGTCAGCGACATGGCGGCCATGAAGTTTTGGTTCTCCACGAGGGTGTCCGCTGGAAAGTCGAAGCTCTGCCACACAACGACAGGGGTCTCGCTGCCGCCGTCACTCTGCTTCTAGACTTGAAGTCGCTCCCCCGTAGTCGTAGCCTCGCCCCATGCCTAGCTTCGATCAAGGTTCTTAAGCCTTGACGTCAACCCCGTGCCGTGGTTTCTCTGTCGTTTTTCGAGAAGCCCCACTTCAATTCGTTGCTCTGTTCGTCCAGCGAGTGCCATGTCCGAAGACCCTTTGGGTTTTTAGAAAGTGGGTGCGTGAAAAGGTGCGGCCTTAGCAGGAGCCTAAGGAGCTTCGTGACGTCTGCCATCGCCACGCCGAACTCGGTGCTGAGCGAGGAGGCTTTCAAGAAGTTGGGGACCGGTGGGTTCTCGGAGAGCAAGGTTGACGCGAGTGAGGATGAGGGCGGCTTCGTGTCTGAGGGCAGCAAGGTTGAGAGTGTGAGCGAGGACGAGCTTGCTCTCTCCAAGCTGGGTTTGCCTCAGAGGCTCGTGGAATCTCTTGAGAAACGTGGCATTACCCATCTCTTTCCCATTCAAGTATGCTTTATCCTTTGTTTCCTTCCCCTGTGTTATCCAATATTCTCCTTCTCCACAAGTTGTGAAAATTTGAATTGCCAATTGATTGATTGATTACTCGTGCATTACTTTACTAGTAATTGCTATTTATTTTTTTTGTTAAGTGAAATGAAAATAAGTGATGGGTCATTGGAACCGGACCGGACCGGATTGGACCGGTTGGTCGGTCCGGTTCTTGGTTCCAAGATAGCCGGTCCGGTCCACGGTCCAGAAAAGTGGGAACCGGTCCTCCCGGTCCGATTCCCGGTTCTTGGGTGGAACCGGACCGAACCGGGAACCGATCACCCCTATGGGATATGTTGAAGGACTGAGCTTACAAGAAACCGTAGCAAAGGAAACAGTGGTGCGCACCAAGGCATTAAGAGAGGATGCTAAGAAGACCTCGCTGAGATTCAGGGTTGAGGCTGAGAAGTGCAATGCCGGGGTGGCGGCTTGCGAGCTAAGCAGAGAAAGGGCTGAAGCATGGCTGGTTGAGGAGCATAAGCTCACGGTGTTGTGGGAGAAATGAGCCCGTGACAGAGGGTGGAAGGACAGTGATAAAGTATAATTGTACAGATAAAAGGGAATATGACGATAGCAGCTAGGTTCTTGATTATAAGGCAATTTTATAGAGGATTCATGAAGTCTTGTGTAAAGTATCACACATTTGAACAGCTTTTGCCAGGTGAATATGAGTTAGAAAGAGGGTGCACTCTTCATAAGAGATTAGATTAATGTGTAAGTCTGCTATTTTGTGCAGTCCTCGCAACTACAAGTTATCTACTAGCTGCTCTCTTTTGAGGGCTGCATGTATATTGTAGTTGAATTGCTGATTCATGACATACAGGTTATTCCGAGTTTTTGGTGCAATTTCTTCAATAGCAATACTCTCTTTTTAAGGAACAACTACAGCATGAAATTTCTTTGTCGGAATTTGATTTTGCGACATCATGTTGTCTTCGACACAATGTAAAGCTCTACAAGTAGTTTCCCATCTGACCTAGGCCGGGACAAGAACCTAAAGCAGCTTAAAAATTCAAGCAAGAGGGATTAGAGGCGTTCTGGTGAAGGTGCTCGACCAGATCTGGTGGTGACAACTAGTGGCAACGATGGAGGAGGGGCAGATGTCAAACTTGGAGAGAGGGGAAAAACCACATATATACATTGGGGGAATCCGGGACTAATGCAGCCGTCATTAGAGGCGCTTTAAGAGCAGAAAAGCCAGAGCTGCTGACGGTAATCTTACCTTAGAGTTTGAAAAGGCTAACGTCAAATATTAAAATGCTTGTGTATATGAAATTGCAATTGAAGGAAAACATGGCAGCTGGCACTAAAGGAATGCATGTGCCTCCTATATAAAACTGTCACCTTTTTTTTTATTATTATAAATAAATGAGATTTCATTCCGCGTAAAATCAACTGTAATGGCATCATTTCATAATTTTAAAAAATAATATAGTTATTTCATCAAGAAATGATATTGCTGCTCATTGAGGGACATAAGTGTTGCTTTTTTTAGTAATTAACTAGTTGATACTGTTGATATTCATTTTGCTGTATTGAAAGTATTTCCAACGTAATTAAAAAAACAAAAGTTAGCAATTAGATATTTTACAATTTGGTTAAGTTTAAATTACTTTGCGCTGAATAAATAACCTCATCCAACGGTAAACATATAAGGACATTTCCAAACTGAGAAATGGAAATGAAAGCATATGGTAACGTGGTGGCTAAATAATATGGAAAAGGATTAGAATGAGATTTTTCGACATTGATGTGTAATTTAGCTTACATTTGAAATGTCTAAAAATTTATTGCAATAGTATGAACTAAGTATTAGGTTAATCCTTTGCGATAAATTGGGCCCATACTTTTTCCGGTCCAATTGCTCAAAATGACTTTAGATACGTTGTTAATCATAATCTCTTCTACAATAATAGGAGATTTAGCAACATGACCGCACATTTTCATTTTTCTTTTCGCTGTAATTCATACGAGTTATTAGAATAATAAATTAATGGGGTCAATTTAACACATCGGAGAAAAACCTAAGTATGTTGTTGGCATAATAATAAAACGTTAGACAATGCACTCAGCACAATTCCCGACTCTGATCACTTGATTTCGTCCCAATGTTCTTATTCAATTCTTACAAAAGACTATTGTACATTTTTGTTCACGAAATGCGCAGAGGAACTTATCGCGAGCAAAAACATGTGGAAAAACTTGGTATAGGATTCGGCGGAGCGGAGAGCGCACGGCGGAGTCCAGCGACGGATGGGGGGATGAGTTCCAGGGTTTTCTTTTGTGTGGCCGAGTTAACTGGCGGACTGGACCGCCTCCTCGAGTTTGTCCACCTTGGACGGTCGCCTCGCTCGGTTCGCCCCAAAACAATCTCCTCTTTGGTTTGGTTTATGAAAATTTCTTTGGCTTAATTTCCTTTTTCTTTTTTTCTTTGTTTCCCATCTTCTTCTTTCTTGGCTTGGGTCGGTCCGTCGTCGGCCGTTCTTTGGGTGAACCTCGAGCTCGTCCATCTCAAGCTCACACTCTGCATTCTTGTTTATTATTTTCTTTATTTACTCTACTTTGCAGTTGTATATTGCTCAAGCAAAGGGCTCTATATACTTTGCTTCTTTTTTTTTTTTTTTTTAAATTAGAACACAAAAGACGCAGATGGAGAACTAACATTTTTGCCTATCGCAGGTACTGTTCATCGTGCTCTCTCAGTCCAAACGAGGGATCCGAATGTAACTCTGGGATAGTTTTTGAGCTTTGTGAATAATTAAGTGGAAGAGGTGATTGGGGGCGGGGAGTATTTATAGAGCCGGGTGTCCCTTTTTTTTTTTTTTTGTTCTTAATTTCCGATCTGCATTGTTTTGTTTACGTGTTTAATTGACGGAGAGCTTGACTTTTTGCAAAAGTGCATCCGAGTTGTCTGCCCTTCAGTTTCCAGGGTCAGGACAGGACCGTCAGATCCGTCAAGAGTTACATCAACGGTTGGAAAAAAAATAACGAAACTTTTGTCTATATCTATAAATTCCTTTTTTGCCCACGGTCCACCTACGATATTACGATCCTTTTGCCATCCCCAACTTCCTTTTGGCCGACATTAACTCTTTGCCCATAGTCGGGCCATGATATTATGGTCGGCCTGCCATCCCCAAATTTTATTTTTGCCCATGGTAGGGCAACAATATTACGATCGGTCTGCCAATTCCCCAATTTCCTTTTTAACCCATGGCAAGGCATCAATATTTTGGTTGGTCAATTGGCAGGGCAGCTTTCCTCTCCCTCACATCTTTCGCACAACCGTTTTCTTTATCATCCATGAAAGGCATCAATATTTTTTAAAATTATGAAATGATGCCACTACAGTTGATTTTACACGGAATGAAATCTCAATTATTTAAAAAAAAAAAAAGGATGACAGTTTTATATAGGAGGTATATGCATTCCTTTAGTGCCAGCCGCCATGTTTTCCTCCAATTGCAATTTCATATACACAAGCATTTTAATATTTGACGTTAGCTTTTCCCCACGACAGACAGATGGAGTGGCTTGGCCATGACCACCGCAGAGTCATCGGCGCTCCTGAAATCCTGGAAATCCGAGGTCCGAGGCCACCGCAGAGTGGTGGGGACTAAGCAGAAGAGAGAAAAAAAGAGACCAGTCTTTCATTTTTTGAATTTATGTTCACATCATCGACAAGTGCCAATTTGTGATTGGCTTTGAACAGAAAACGCATTCCGCGCCGGCGCGCATGACAAAATTCCTAAGAAATCAATTTTTGGCTAATCATGGAAAGCCTCAGCGTCCTTGCACGAATTTCCATGCGTCCTTGCACGATCATCTTCCTCTCGATCTCTGCTCTCTCTCTCTCTCGGTCGCCTCATCGCAGTTGCTCGCCGCCTTGCCTCCGGCCCTCCCTCCTTAGCAGCCGCGGCGTCACCTTCGGCCCTCCATCGTAGTATCGCAATCACAGTCCTTTGGGTCGCCTAGGTCTCTGTTCTTGCTCTGGCCCTCCGTTGCTCGTGGCCTCACCTCCGCTCTCTCGCCCTCGCCTCCACCCTCTATTCTCTCACTTCGCACTTGCAGACTTGACCCACCATGCCTCTCGCAATTCCCAACTCGCGCTATTAGGAAAGTTGACCATGTGTTGGAGCATCCGACACAATACGAGGCTCCGGAGAGTGCCCGTGCATCCATTAAGGGAAGATCCCTCTATGCCTTCTTTCTAGCCTCTTGAAATTGTGAGTGAGATCCAAAGGGATAGACTGATTATATTTCGTAATCCTCGAACCGAATCTCGTCCATAGAGCCAGCCTTCTTAATCTCTCTTTCTTGTTTTTGTCCCCAAGTTCCTAATATATGGCCTCTTCCAAAAGGAATTATGATGTGTTCCTAAGTTTCGAAGGTACGGACGTCCGCAACAATTTCCTCAGTCATCTCTATGCAGATCTAGATAGGAATGGGATACACACTTTTAAGGATAGCGAGGAGCTCCGGAAAGGAGAGGAAATATCGCCAACTCTTATGAAGGCGATTGAGGAATCGAGCGTCGCGATCATCATTTTCTCTGAAGACTATGCTTCCTCATGGTGGTGTTTGGAAGAGTTGGTGAAGATCATGGAGTGCAAGGCACAAAAGGACCTGATTGTGTTGCTAATGTTTTACAAAGTGGAACCAAAAGAAGTGAGACGGGCGATGAAGGGTTATGGGAGAGCTATGGCTATGCATGAGTCCGATGTCAGGAAGGATCCTGAGATAGTGAAGAGATGGAAGAAGGCTCTCTTGGATGCCGGTAGCTTGTCTGGGTGGTATTATAATAATGAGTAAGTAAATTATTGGTGTGACGCACTGTTTACCATAGCTGGTGATTGTTTCTGATGCGTCAAATTATATGCAGATAAACTATCACTGAAAAACTGATAAATATTGTCAAATTGGTCTTTTTAATTGAAGATACAAAGCGGAGATATGCTAGATAGCATACACAAAAGTGGAATAACCAAAACTTCGAGCTAGCAGATTGTTCGAATTTGACTCTTGCTGTGTGGATAATGGGAAATTTTTGTCTTAGATAAATAGCGTAGTTCATAGTACCCGATTCATTTTTGTCTTCAGGCGCAGGTTCACCCAAATGTGTTATTTCTTTTCATCTTATCATTTGCTATCCTTCTTATGTTATTTTCCTTGTGACGTTAGAGGTTAAATTCCAACCATGGCTTTGAAATGCTAAAACATGTTTCTCTCTCTTTTGAGTACTCATCAGAGATGAAGCGGAGTTCATACGAGGCATCGTCATGCAATTATCAAGTCGTCTAGAGCCAACAACACCCTTATATATTGCTAAGTATCCGGTTGGAATAAATTCCCAAGTTCAAGAAGTGATATCACTGTCGCAAAAAGAGTCGGCTGGTGATGATGTTCTCATCATAGGTATATGGGGACCTGGAGGTATACGGAAGACGACGATTGCTAAAGCCACACATATAATGCTATGGAAAGACACTTTCAGGGATCTACATTTTTGGAGCAAGTTAGAGAAACTTCAAACAAATACGGTCTAGTTGACTTGCAAAAAGGACTTCTTTCTCAAATCTTATCTCCTGGACATCTAATGGTCTATAGTGGAGGCAGAGGAAGTAGTTTAATAAGGGAAAAATTTTGTCACAAGAAGGTTCTCCTAGTTCTTGATGATGTTGACGATCGGCGTCAATTGGATATGTTAGCTGGAGGAGGCGATTGGTTTGGTAAAGGAAGTAGAATCTTTGTAACATCAAGGGATAAACATTTGCTGACTTCTCATGGCATAAATCATGTGTATGAAGTTAAACCTTTAGACTAGGGTGAGGCACTGGACCTTTTTAATCAGCACGCCTTTCCATATTGCAAAAAACCTGAAATAAAAAAGGATCTCATAGATAGAGCACTGCATTATGCTAGCGGCTTTCCATTAGCCCTTGTAGTGTTTGGCTCATTCTTATGTGGAAGAGAGGAACCTGCATGGGAAAGTGCACTGCATAACCTCTCCAAAAGTCCTGACCAAACTATCAATAAAGTTCTGAAGACAAGCTTCGAAGGATAGGCAAACAATGCGAGGGAGGTTTTCCTCGACATTGCTTGTCTCTTTAAGGGAAATAGAATAGAATACATCAAGGAAGTTATTGACAACAGCCGTGACTTTGACTCAACTATAGAAATAGAAATTCTCATCGAGAGGTCTTGATAAGAAATGTGTATGGGACCCTTCAAATGCATGATTTGGTTCAGTTGATGGGTCATAATATTGTTAATCAGGAATGTACTGATGATCCTGGGAAGTGCAGTAGATTATGCCTTTTGGAAGATGTTCAGGACATTCTATGTGAAGACACGGTAAGAGATGTTTATGTAAAAATTCTTATTTCTCATTTTTATGTTACTTTGATTTGGACAGTATATCTAAATCCTAATGAAAATTTTGTGTGAGAACTGAATTTGCTTTGTCATGGATAGGGAGTGAATGCAATAAAGGCCATAGTATTGAACTTGCCCGCACTAAAAGGGGGAAGAACAATCATTCCCGAAGAGAGGACCATAAGTCCTAATGCTTTCCAAAACATGAAAATGTTGAGAATGCTCATTTTGAAAGAAGTGCATCATCGCAAGATCCGGTTTATCTCCCCAAGAATCTGAGATGGCTTGAATGGTCCAATGCCCCATTTCTAGAATTTGGCTTTGGTCGAAAGAAGCTTGTTGGACTTGATATCCAGAAAAGTCACATCAGACAAGTAGACAGCAAATTTAAGGTTAGCACTAGTGATAACTAGCTTTTCCCTTTTATAACTACAAATATTTTCAGAGCTTAATGATTGTATTGATATTTTTTTTCCCAGAATTTTGAATGTTTGAAGTACATCAATTTCAGTCAATGCAAGTCCCTAGTTAGTATTCCTGACCTTTCATCAATTCCAAATCTGGAGAGCTTGAATCTTGATGGGTGCGAAAGCTTGGTGGAGGTTCACCAATCCATCGCATGTCACGACAAGTTAAAATTTTTGTCACTACAATTTTGCTTTAATCTCAATAACTTTCCTCACACACTCAAGGCAAAATCTCTTCAAGCCCTCGATCTCTTTGGTTGCTTTAAACTTGAGAAGTTCTCTGATATACCAGAAAAGATGGAACATCTAGAAGAGCTTGATCTAGGTTGGACGGCTGTTAAAGAACCACCTGCATTAGTTGAAAATTTTGTTTCCGTGAAGATAATAAATTTAAGAAAATGCAAAAGACTCCCAACGCTCCCATCAAGTGTCTATAAGTTGCAAAAACTCGAGTATCTGAATCTTGGAGGCTGCTCCAATTTTGTCATGTTTCCAGAGAACTCGGAGGATTCAACCAATCCTAATGGCAATCTGGGATTCCGAAATTTATTCCGGCTAGATCTTGATGGCTGCAATCTCTCAGAAGTGGAGTTCCTTGAGAGTTATTCCTGTTTTCCCAACTTGGGGCACCTAGATCTTTCCGAAAACAAATTTACTCATCTGCCGACATGCATCAACAAATACCACGATTTGGAACACCTGCGTGTCGGTAAATGCGAACAGCTACAAAAGATTCCTCAGCTTCCGCCAAAGCTGCATAGGCTATTGGCAAGTGGTTGCAGATCTCTACAGGAATTTCCAGATTTGTCAAGTCTCTCCAACTGCCTTGGCGTTGACGTGTCATCATGTCGTGAATTATTCCGCAAGGGGGCAAGTACGGCTCATGTGTTGTCACGCAAGGTTAGAGACTCTCTCTCTCTCTCTCTCTCTCTCTCTCGCACTCACAAACTTTGAGTGCTTGACATGTGAACTATTTGTATGACAGGTGCTCTCGAAGATGAGATATGTTGAAATTACCCTGATTGGGAGAGAGATGCCAGAATGGTTTCTCCACTGTAAAGACAGTTCCATATCTTTCATGGTTCCCAGGGACTTGAGCAACAAGCTCTTAGGAATAGCACTCTGTATTGTTATTGGCCCGAAGGAAGGAAAAGCGGGTGATGCTGAAAGTTGCGTCGAAATTGATGGCCCAGTGGATTTTGGTCCATGGGATTGGTTTCGTTCCATGAAATCTGATCATGTGCGGATTCGATATTTTCCGTTCAGCGGGCTGCATAAAGAAGGGGAGCTTCCGCGAGATGATTGGAGGCATTTCCGAGTTCGCCTCAGGGTATCAAAAGGAAGATTGATTAAATGGGGATTCCGTCCTATAAACGAGCAAGAGGAGGATGATCTGAGGATCGTGCACCAACACCGTCAGCCGAATGAAACAAATCGGTCTTCGGAGGAAAGAGACTCAGAAGAAGACAATAGGATAGACACCAAGGAAGAAGAAAGTTCAAGTGAAACAGATGATGAATCTAACAAAGAAAAGCTCTCTCAGCCGAATGAAACAAATTGGTCTTCGGAGGAAAGACACTCAGAAGAAGACAATTGGATAGACACCGAGGAAGAAGAAAGTTCAAGTGAAACAGATGCCGAATTTTACAAAGAAAACCCCTTCGAAAAATTATCGAGATGGTATTGTTACTAGTATTGTGACGCAGGAGGTGCCTGTCGAAGTGTCAACTCGTCGAATAAGCTAATATTGGGGTCATCGTGCAGACAAAAGAGATATATAGAAAGTTTGCACATAACCACTAGGGTTCAACCCAGTTGCATACCCCACCTTCTCGTTCCCAAGGATTAGGGTGAGGACGAATTAGTTTCAAGTGTAGGTTTCGACTTTCACGCTCTGCAAGAAGATGAGAAAATTCTGAGAGTGAGAGTTAGAATAGAAGTGGGGTAGGACCAACAAAAAAAAAAAAAAAAAAAAATTGGATCCATGCATAAAGCTTCTTTTAAACTTTTCCCTCTTTCTTTTGTGATTCGTGATGCCGAGTGCATTAATAATGATTGTTGAATGACCATAGTCTTCCAAGTTGCTTTGTGAAACTCATCACACAGACCTCACCTTTGTCACCTCTCTTCATCCAATCAATGATGCCAATACTTCATGCTCGATAATTCTGAGATGGTGAGTTTGGCTCAATCTAATGTGATCTTCATCTTTCCAGAAGTGTCAATCCGATACTGTTAAAGATCAAAAGGTCTAAGAAGGGAAGACTAGTCGATTCCGCTGTTGGTACTAGCCAGAATGCGTTCCCTCCCACTTCACTTTAACTTTACTGTTGCATCAAGTGTCTTACCATGTCCGTACCGATTCTCAAGCTTCGCCAGCAGTTTCATGCAACCAATATCTCATACATTGAAAGGCGACTTCAAACAAATGCAAAGCAACGGTATTACCCACCAATCTCTCTAGTGAAATGGCTATTCCGTATGACAAAATTGACGTTGTAAGGATCTTCATTTCAATTGACATCCGGTCACTCTCAGCATTCTCTCTATCTCATCAACAACACTTGGGATCCAATCCTCTCCATTCCTATCGGAACCAGAGAGAGATATGTAGATGGTCATGGAATATAGCCATCAACTGCATGAAGCGAACTTGCACAATCCGGCAAGAGGTCTTTTATTTTATTTTTTATTTTTTTTGCTTTTTTCCTTGTTATGGATGTAATATTGCTGGATGATAACACATCATTGCTACAAAATACACGAAAGCACATTGATCATCTTTTCATTCCTTAAAACCCGATCGTCCAGTTCATTTCTCTTCATTTTTATTATAATTATTGGAAGGATTTTGTTAACTAGTGTCCTAAGAGTACTTATTGAGCATCCAATCGACAAAATTTATCTAATGCGCAGATCATCCTTACCATAACCCTTCCAGATTGGAAGTGAACAGACAAAAGCAAACCCAAAAGTAGGAGAAAGGATTTGACTGTTGACTCGAGCAGGGGCAAAGCAGTGGGATTATCCAGTTCAAAGTTGCAATGGCAATTGCCAGGTCATCTCCACGTCAGATGCAAATCCGAACTCTCTTCTATCTGTTCCAACGACGTCGCATAAAAGCATCATCCTCTTCGCTACCCATCCCAAGCCAAGAAGACGCCGTTGACTCATCACTATCTCACTAAGCAAGGGTTACAAGAGTAGTGGTGGATGATAACTGTCCATAAATGAGGGTTTGCAATGATTTGACTCACTAAGCAAGGGTTACAAGAGTAGTGAAGGATTTGACTGTTTGTTTTATTTAATCATGGATGATCTTAACTGTCCATATATGAGGGTTTGCAATGATTCGAGGGTTTCAGCAATTAATAGAAGTGAGATGTCAAGTGATAAAAAGGAAAAAGTTAATCCCAACAGATGAGTTTTGAGGTAGCTTGCTTATACCTTTATCTTGCTTTATACTTTACTTTATTAACCAACCGGTAGATGCATGTTTCAAATAGATTATGTTAAACATTTCAACCTTTTTTTTCCTTAATTTTTTTTTTAATATTTTCAACGTCCTTCTCAATTATTTTTTTAATGTCGACATCTAAAAACTACTTGACGGCCATGTCAAACAATTTGTCCATAATTTTGACAGAAAGACCAATTTGAAAAAAATAATAATAATAAGAACCCACTTGCACAAAAATTAAATTCACTGACTGAATTGAACAATTTGGAAAAGTTTTTGAATCTCTGGTGCCTTTTTATCTTTTTCTGAAGATTTTTTCTTTTCGCAATAATATATGGGGCCAAAAGATCACACAGGGTTGACCTCCAACGTCATTCGAAGTCCGGACTTGCATCCAATGAAGCAATGTTTCATCACTTGTTTGACCACTTTGATTCATCGGACCGTACAGCATGCTGTCTCCATTGCACCGGTTGTTCCAAACTTGACTGATCGGGGGGATGACAAAAGTCAAAATGGACGAGAATGGAGAGAGTTTGACAAATGAGGAAAAATAACTGATTTTGTTTAAATTCCCACGAAAGAAACAGCACCAGATATACCGTGGACTATCCTTTGATCCTTTCACTCCTCACAAGCCTACACCTAACAGCTTTCGCAGGCTAAGAGTGATCTTGATTCAACATCCCTACCACGAAAGATACGAGGACTTAAAGCATGAAAATGAATACAACGCTTCTGTACTTACTATGCAGGATTTCCTTTTCATCAGAATCAATATACCGATTCGTATGATCGATTTACATATCACGGCCTAATGAGATGACAGGGAACTCAAAACCTGGGATGTAAGTCCCAACTACTTCAAGAAACAAAAGGTCCATAAAGAAAAGGGGACTAGAGTACATTGTCATGGAGGAGTTGCCGGTTAAAACTCTAGCATTGCCATACTCTAAACTCAAATTGAGACAGCAAGCGTCCCCAAAGATGGGAAGTCACGTTTCTTAATGGCCCAGGGCCTTCTTGCACATTGTCTTCATCCAAGCAACGGTGTCTCGATTTATTGTACCCCAGAATATCTGCATATGGTTTGAGAAATTAAAATGTGTATAAGCAAACAAGCCTGTGTCGCTAATGCAGCATGTTTCATCTGAAACATCTGACACCAAAGATGATGCAATAGTTTCTTTAATAGGCACTGTGCGTGTGGATTGCCGGTTGGCTTACCTAGAGTCTCCACTCAAAAAATGCTCTAGCATAAAGTGTACCACATCACAACCAATTTTCCTGGCAGGTCTCCCAGTATGTCTAATTTAAGGTCCTACGTGAAGTGGAGGTTGATTCGGTATCTCTCTTCCCCCTCCAGAGGATGATCTGCTCGTCCTTAAATAATATAGGAACGCAAGGTACCAAATCCTGCATGGGTGTAAAACAGACATAATTTGATCTAAGCTCTAAACAGATAAATACAGATCAAGATGATAGTAAAAAAGTTAACATCCCAAGCAGAAAACGAAGAAAAAATTGACGAAATTTAGAGGGCATACTCTAAGTTTCATGCCAATCAGTTTGCAGTCGCTTGTACCCACGTGTTTGCAGTCTAACCTTACAACCTCTTCAGTCTTGAGTGCTAACCTCACTTTCTCCACCACATTGACATACACGCCATTCCTTGCTGATATACAATGAATAGTTTATTATGTCATATTGAGGTCGATTGTGGCAGGTAAGAAACAAGTAGACCTTGGTAAAAGGCTAAGCCATGGGAATCAAGTTTACTCACTGAGTTTCGTTAAAGTGGGAGAGTTCAATCCTCTGTTTCTCATTTCTTTTGTTTCCTCAAATGTCAACCCTTCTGCAACATTCTTCACAAGCTTCGGGTATATTGGTGCATAAGGCTTCCACAGCATGAGGGGTATAACTGGTCTTTGCTTTGGATCATAATGTCGACCTCAATACAAGAGGAGGATATTGATATTGCGGTAAATTATCTTCCCGCCAGATTTGTGCTTTGAGAAAACTGGTAACCCGTCAAATAAGAGACCATGAAAAAGCAAAAGGGTCTGCCGTATTCTCAATCAGTTCATTCAGTTAATACCTCAAGGTGAAAGCAAACATTGTCCATGTCAAGTGTCAGCACTCCCAGGCACTTAATCCTAGCCGCTTCGGCTCTCTTCCAGTGATTGTGAATATCATCCAACATGTTGCGAGTAACTCCTCCTTTGCCTGCGTGAAAATAATGGCATCAATCAAATTGTGGCCAGAGGTAAAAGAAATTTCTACAAAGCCTGAAAAGGAGATAATAACGAAGTGTGGCAACATCTCTCATTGAGTCTTCTTGACAAAACTTCCATGTTCTGCCCAGGTATCTCAAACTAAGTTTCTATATTCAATTCCACCGAAGAATATAGCTTGCATCCAAATCACACAAGTTACAATGTCAATCTGGTGCTGACATCGCTGCATGTGAAGGATTTGCAAAGTTCCTCATCTCGCCCAAATGCATTCATATCATTACCAACATATTCACAAGCAGCATTGGTACATGTCTCAAGTACAGCAAATATACTAATGAGCAGCCAAGCCAAAAACAGGTTGATTTCATGCATCAACACAGAAATTTTCACAAAAATTCTACAATCCACACTAGGCAGAAGCTCATCTCATCATTTGGGGGCCTTAGGGATCATCAGAATTATAACTACAGAGAAAGGACGAAACACGCACACTTACCCAGATTAATCTGGCGATTGCAATCGCTGTGCCGGTACCGCTCCACGAGCTCGGCCACTTCTTCCTTCGAAAGCGGAGCTCCCAAGAACCGTTCCCGCTCCCCCGCCGCCTTCTCCAAGTCCGGCGCCTCTCGGGCCGGCGCGGAAGTCCCCGTCCAAGTCCTGTCGATCTGGCCAGGCCCGAACGGGGGAGAACCACGGCGGCTCGCGGAACCCGATGGGCTCGACGGCGGCGCTTGTTGTGAAGATGCAGATACCAAAGATGAAATGCATATGAGGTAAAGAACTCTGTATATTGATAGAACTGAACGATCAATACATCAATCAAGATCTCTTTTCTACTTCTCTCAATCTATACAATCAACTGTAGTTCTACTTCAAAGAAAATGAAAGCACTTGAGAGAATTGAGAGAATCATCTGTTCTACTCTTTCTTCTGCTACAACGACAAAGCTTTTATATCTTCGTTAAAACCTCCTTCCAAAACTGACTTAACAACATTTAGTTACAAGATTGAATCAACGGACTAACTACTTGTTATATTGACACATGTACGGCTCCTGGTGCAGGCTTAATCAACTTATGTTTCGGATTGCCAACTCGGCTTCTCCACGGATCACCAGCTCAGCCTCTGTTTCTCTTCTTTGACTTCTTCATAGATTGCCAACTCGGTTTCTTTCCTTCGACGAAGCTTTGCTTTGTTTACGCTTCAGCTTATTTTGCTCTGTTTACGCCGGCTTGTTTTGCCCTGTTTCTTTATTTCCATCAGTATTTATAGACTGTGGTTTTGATATTTGTTCTTTAACATCCCCCCTCAAATTGGGAATGGAGAGATAACAAATTCCCAATTTGACTCGCATATGATGGTGTACTAGTTGTGACAAAGGTTTAGTAAAAATATCAGCAAGTTGGCAATGACTTGGAACATATCGTACCTGCAGTGATCCTGAGGAAACTTTTTCCCGAACAAAGTGGAAGTCAACTTCAAAATGTTTTGTTCTAGCATGTAAGATAGGATTAGCAGTGAGAGAGATAGTTGACTTATTGTCACAGTATAGATGAATGGGAGGATTAAGAGAGCAACCGATGTCTCATAGTACAAAACTTATCCAAGTGAGGTCAGCTGTAGTGGAAGCAAGGGCACGATACTCAGCTTCTGTAGAGGATCGTCTTATTGTTGGTTGTTTCTTGGCTGCCTAGGAGATGAGATTGGATCCGAGATATGTGCAGAAACCAGTTGTTGATCTTTTGCTTTTAGCACAGCCAGCCCAGTCTGCATTTGAGTAACCATAAAGATGCATAGTGCTTCTGGAATGGATGAATATTCCAAGATCGACGGTACCTTTTTATATATCTCAATACTCTCTTTAATCTCTGAAGATCTGCAATAGTAGGTTGCTGCATTTTCTGGCATAGTACATTTGTAGCATAGGCAATATCTGGACGAGTTAGTGTGAGATATTGGAGACCACCAACCAGACTTCGATACTCAGTTGGATTAGATAGAGGTATAGGATCAGTGAGCAAACTGTTTGGTCTCAATGAAAGTGGAGTTGAGATTGGTTTACAGTCCAGCATATGAGCCTGATTGAGAAGATCAATAGCATACTTAGTTTGGCAAAGAAACAGATTTTCAGGAGCACGCTTAACTTCAATGCCAAGAAAATAATGAAGTGCACCCAGATCTTTCATGTAAAATTGAAGACTTAGAGAGTTAATGAGATTGGTGAGCATTTGAGATGAACTTCCAGTTAAAACAATATCATCAACATATAGCAGTAGGAGGATTGTTTCTGTACCAGTATGTAAGATGAACAATGATGGATCGATTGAGCTACAGAAGAAACCATACTCTAGTAAGAAATTGCTGAACTTATCAAACCAAGCTCGAGGAGCTTGTCGAAGTCCATAGAGGGATTTCTTGAGAAGACATACATGATGAGGTCTCTGTGATTCTTGGAACCCAGGAGGCTGTTCCATATAAACTGTTTCACTTAGAGTACCATGTAAGAAGGCATTTTTAACATCAAGTTGATGAATTTGCCATTGTCTCATCATTGCTACAGACAGGACTAGTCGAATTGTAGCATGTTTAATTACAGGACTGAAGGATTTTGTAAAATCAATGCCCTCTTCTTGGTGAAAACCCTTAGCTACAAGTCGAGCTTTCAGCCTATCAAGACTTCCATGAGGAGCAAGTTTTGTCTTAAACACCCATTTGCAGCCAATTATATTCATTTGATCAGTTCTAGGAACTAACTCCCAAGTTTTATTATGATATAGAGCATCCATTTCAGCTTGCATTGCTTGATACCATCCATTGTCTGCCAAAGTAGATTTTACTGATTTCGGTTCAATAGGAACTTTGTATTCAGCTAGACATGCATATTTTGGATTTGATTAAACAATTCCAGATCTTAGTCTAGTTTGCATAGGATGGATAGAGAGAGTACCTCGTGTATTTCCTGATGCAGAACTGGTTTGAGCTTGCTCTGTATTACTTTGTGGCACTAGAACAGATTCTCGACTCGAAGACACTTGTTCCTCAATACTTGTAGATATAAGTGGTAGTTCAATATTACTTGATGCATTATTAGAAGCAGTCTGCATCACATTATCAGGTACTGTATTCATTTGTGGTATACCTATGGGATTGATTGTACTGATTCCACTGTCTTGTATATCAGGAACTATATGAACTGATCTAGTATTCTGCAAGTGTTCAATAGGCTTATGAACTTTTGACTTGTGCTATTCTGTAATATTGAATCCAGGAATTCCTCTTATCCATTGTTTGTACAGCGCAGACCCTTGTTGATGCTCAGATGTTATAATCCGAGTAAAAGGAAATACTGCCACATCAAACATTACATGTCTACTGATATAGACATGTCCATTAGTAGGTAAGAGACATCTGTAACCTTTATGTCTCTCACTATATCCCAGAAATATGCATGTGAGAGATCTTGGATCGAGTTTATGTTGTGTATAGGGCCTGAGACAAGGATAGCAGGCAGATCCAAAGACTCGTAGATAAGCATAACCTGGTTTCTGTTTATACAGTTTATAGTGAGGTGAGTTCATGTGTAGCTTTGTTGTAGGAAGGATATTGATAATATAGACTGTTGTCATAAAGGCATCTACCCAGTATTTCAAAGGTACTCTAGCATGATATAACATTGCTATGCCTAATTCAATCACATGTCGATGCTTCCTTTCAGAAATACCATTTTGTTCTGGTGTGTAAGAATAGGAAATACTCTGTTTTATGCCACACTGCTGCAAGTGGTTCTAAAGTTTGATACTAGTAAACTCACCTCCTCCATCACTCTGAAATATTTTGATCTTGTGATCAAGTTGATTTTCCACTAGCTTTTGAAACATGACAAAAACATCATAAACTTCTGACTTCTGCCTCATTGGATATATCCAACTATATCGAGAAAAATCATCCACAAAAATGACATAGTAACGAAATTTCTGAACAGATTGAACTGGTGAGGGTCCCCAAACATCACAATGTATCTTTTCTAGGGGAGCATTAGATGTATAGTCTGAAGATGGAAAAGGTAAAGCTGAACTTTTAGCAATTTGACAACTGCTACACATGTTTTGAGCTTTTGAACTATACTGAATTAGATGTTGGCTTTGTAGAAGCTTCACTGTTTTTAAACTGGTGTGAGCAAGCCTTTGATGCCAGACATCTTCTCCTACTTCTTGTTGAACCTGAGTGAAGAATACTTCTGTGACTTTAGGATCCACTTGATACAGCCCCTTGATTTTCCTTCCTAGCTTCATTGTTGTATGGTTGTAATTGTCCTTCATATACACCCCATGTTTATCAAAAATAAGAGAACAGGGATAGTCATCTCGTAACTTCGATACGAAATGAGATTCTTCTTGATTTCGGGGACTACTAGAACATCATTTAGTGGTAATATGCTTGTTTTTGTATGTAGTATTCGATTACCAACATTTGAAATCGACAAACAGGATCCATCTCCTATCATAACAGTATCAGTACCACTATATGTAGAATAGTTACGAAGCATACCAGGTTCTGCTGTAATGTGAGATGTAGCTCCTGTGTCTGGGTACCACTCTGTACCATAAGGTTCTTCAATATGCATGGCTGCCAATGCAGTTGGTATTTCATCTACTTGATATGAGTTATCAAAACGATACCAACATCGAAGAGCTGTATGCCCTGGTCTTTTGCAAATTTGACATTCCGAGAGAACTATTATTTACTTGGTTTTGTGTTCTGCACATACTTGTTGCCATTTGAGCTTTGTGGTGGATATGATCTAACACCTTGATACCTTTGAGAAGGATTTGTATATGGTCTAAAACCCTGTCCATAGTTAGACCAATTGTCCTTAGTAGCCTGATCTTGCTGTGTTAGATTCAGGTTATTCATTTGATATTGATGATTCCTTCCTGCTCTAGTAAAGTCATTTCCACTATTCCTTCATTAGCGGTTGTCCTCTGCCATAGTTATACCCACCTCGAATATTTTCTCTTTGGTTTCTGAAATTTGGCTTTTGCAGACTTGTTCCAATCTTTCTTTATCCATAGTATGCTAGGTTAGTATTGTATTGATTTACAGAATATGTTTGTAATCTAGTCTCAGATCTTTCAAGTTGAGAAATAACCTCATCATATTCTGGCTGAGGTTTGAGATAGTACATGGTTGTTCTAAAGCTTTCATATTCTGATCCTAACCCTTCAAGAACGCCAAACATCCTAGTTATATCATCAACCAGTTTTCCAATGGCATTTAATTGATCACAAATGGATTTAAACTCTCGAAGATATTCACTCAATGGTCTATCTCTTTTCCTGCAAGCTTGTAATTTTCCTTTTAATTCGAATTCCTTTGCTACAGACCTCCGTGTAAATCGATTTATAAGAGTTTGCCATACCTCGAATGAAGTCTCTAAGCCAATTATCGGACTTAGAATGTTCTCGAATCTTGCTCCACTTATCCAAGATGAGATTAAGCGATCGGTCTTTATCCAATCTAGGTGATCGGGTTCATTTCTTGTGTTTGCCTTCCCTCAATCTCGGCTTGTATCATTTGAGCTGGAGGAGACGTTTCACCATTAATAAAACCGATTAGATCTTGACTCTTCAAAAACCTGTGAAATTGAGCTTGCCATAGTAGAAAATTCTCTTATGTCAACTTATTGTAACAAAGTTGGCTATATTCACATGAATCGGAAATGGATACTTCTACAACCTAGTTGTCATTCTGTATATCGAGACACTTTGAAGATATGACAGAACAAGTAGGTAACCTTTGAGTATCAGTTTTCTGAAATCAAACCTTCGAATATCGATTTTCTGAGATCAACAAGATCTTGATGTTGCCTTGATCATGTAGCCTTTATACAAACTTTCAGCAATGGGAAAGAAGATCGTCTCGGTGCAGTGCAGGGAACGATCGAGCTCGAGCTAGACGACAGCAATGGAAAAAGAAGATCGAGAACCACCAGGAAGATGCTCTGATACCATGTGAAGATGCAGATACAAAAGATGAAATGCATATGAGGTAAAGAACTCTGTATATTGATAGAACTGAACGATCAATACATCAATCAAGATCTCTTTTCTACTTCTCTCAATCTATAAGATCAACTGTAGTTCTACTTCAAAGAAAATGAAAGCACTTGAGAGAATTGAGAGAATCATCTGTTCTACTCTTTCTTCTGCTACAACGACGAAGCTTTTACATCTTCATTAAAACCTCCTTCCAAAACTGACTTAACAACATTTAGTTACAAGATTGAATCAACAAACTAACTACTTGTTATATTGACACATGTACGGCTCCTGGTGCAGCTTAATCAACTTATGTTTCTGGATTGCCAACTCAGCTTCTCCACGGATCACCAGCTCAGCCTCTGTTTCTCTTCTTTGACTTCTTCATAGATTGCCAACTCAGTTTCCTTCCTTCGACGAAGCTTTGCTCTATTTCTGCTTCAGCTTATTTTGCTCTGTTTCTGCTTCAGCTTGTTTTGCCCTGTTTCTTTATTTACATCAGTATTTATAGACTGTGGTTTTGATCTTTGTTCTTTAACACTTGTCTCCGAGTACGAGTACCTGAAGTCGAAGGGGAGGTCCGGCCCGGCCGGGCGTTCCGGGTCGCCGCCCCGGCTTGATCCCGGGGTTCCTTCGGGGCCTTGCTTCTCCGGGGTCCTGGGGTTCTGTCGGGGGGCTTAGGAGAGAACGGAGGGTCGTCGGCAGCGTCGGAGAGAGGCTGCCGGAGGAGGAGAAGGAGGAGGGCGCGCGAACTCCCGGGGCGTAAAGGTACGGTTTTGAGAGCGACCCGGCGGAGAAGAGGGAGGTTCGCCATGGAAGGAGATGGTCCGAAGATCTCTCCTTCAGTCACTGTACGAGATGATGATCAAAGCCTGCTTAAAGTTCGTACCTTTACGCTTAATCTAAATCAAGTTTTTTTGTACCTTTTAGTTGGTAATAAATCCTTCCGACAAACGGTTCCGGCTAAATTCAATCGATGTGCCCGTCAAACGATGTCGTAGTGTGATGGGATAAAATTTTCCGAAAGTGCACGTCCATGTGAATGTCCACTAAGTTTTATTTACATCATACTTTTATATTATATACACTGGCTAAAATCTTTCACACAGTCCCGTGTGGTTATCAACCTGTGTTATTTGCCTCGTCATACTTTTGCATCGTATGATAGATATATGGGGTGAATTTTGTTGAATTTGATGTCAAATAGACTTCATTAGAGAATTCGTGGATGATTTGATAGGATTAATATAATAAGAAAAATACAGTTGACTGGGCCATCCCTAACGAGCCCTACTCTAAGTCCATAGAGCCAAAAATGCAAGTTGATTCGACTAGAGGTATATGGCGTGGTATCCTTGCAAAATACGAGATTTAGCATTCTTTAGGAGGTTGTATTGATGAACTTTAATGGATGATTAGGGCTACTAAGGGCAAGGACTTGGTGGCGAGGCTTCTCAAGGTATCTTTCCTAGTGACTATATATTACACTTTGATGGTTAGCAAGGGCAAACATTTTCAAAACAAGTCAACTAATATCCACTTTATTTTGGTTAATGTGCGTAAAATTGTAAGAGGTAGAATGAGGAATTTTAGACCTTCTTAGGCAAATGTCATATTGGCTACTACATGGAGGTTTTATGTCTCCATTTTATTGCATTATTAGTTTAGTTTTGTAATATTGGTGTGCTCAAAAGCTTCCATACTTGTTTCACCATAATTTTTCTTGCGACAAAATATCTTTTATCGAAAATCATTCTTTTGTTTTTTAATTGAAGGAGAGAGGTTTTACATCGACTCCGAATAGAAAATATCACACGTAATAAGAAAATCAACAAATTTAATTCAAAGAGGACTGAACAAACATAAACTATGTTGGACATTAATCGATGACAAGGCCAAGAAAATGCATACTCTGCAACAAAACCAAACATAAACAAACAATGCCATAATTTAATCAACAACAAATCTTGCAAATACAAAAATGCTACGCTAGAATTTAATTGACGATACAACATCCAGGATAAATAAATGCGTCAAAATTTAACCTATGACATGGATATGAAAACTACAATAAGAAACATGTCAGAATTTAATCAATAATGTGAGTTTGGAACATAAAGTTACACTACAGGAAAGTAAAGATAACTAAAAGGTAGTAAATTTGTTTAATCTGTGCAGGGAGTTTTTAGTAGACGGGCGATGGTATTATAATGTTAGCGTCATAATTGCACTTGAGTAGTTTCCAGCAATTGCACCCACGTTCTTCCATCTCCGGAAGTTTTGTGCCAATGCTCTCTCGAGGCCATGATCTTGTCGTCGAACAGTTGCTCCTTTGCAAACAAGTGCTAGTTGTTCCACCATCTCAGTTGCCCTGTTCTCTAGTGGCTTAGTGGCTTTGAACTTGTGATTATATCTTGATGTTCCTCCAATACCCTCATAGTTTATCAATGTTGTTAGTGAACATCCTCATCGATCATCGTTGACCACACGTCGTCATATATCGACAATCGATTGGTGACAATCATCGTATTCACCAACATTGATACTTAGCTGTTGACAATGGGTCATGTGCTTAACGATATTTGATGCTCTAATCATCTGTCTCCTCATGTCAATAACTTGATCATTTTTTGGTGCAAATAGTACTTCATCTTATTAATAATACTTACATATTTACTAAAAAAAAATGTTATAGCGTTTTAATGTTAAAATACTTTTAAGCCTATCAGTGTCAAATTGGAATGACTTTTGCTTTCTACTCCTTGATGCTTTAAAATCTTATAGCTTGCGTAATTTGACTTTATTGTGGATTGTTTCTTTTAATAATGCCAATGGATCTTCAAATCTGTCCTATGTCACTCGAACTTAGCAATTAACGTATTAAGTATCAATCAATCTGACTGAAGAATGTGCTTTTTCTTTGCGTAATGCACAAGTGATAATTGCAAAGAGAAGCGCAGCAGAAAACAAGTAATTCATTTCTTTAAGTACTACATAAAAAAAATAAAAATAAAAAAATAAAAGGATTTTGAGACAAAATCATAGGTATACCTTAAAGTCAGAAATCGAATGTGGTAAGACGCCTTCTATCTACACGGGCTCATCATTGGCAATTTATAGCCATTTATTGATAGTTCCTTTTTATCGTTGCCATTAAGTAAATTTGACTCTTGAATTCTATGTATTTATCGATCGAATTATTTTAATTATTACACTTTACTTATTTTTGTTACGCGAATTTCCTTATTTGGTGACATTATTTTTGTTCATTAAGGTTTCCTCCACATTATAAGTAATATATCTATTTCAACTTAGGAGAAACTATTTGTAAAAACTTATTGACTTCTCTATTGTTAAGGTTTTAAGCTAATATTCTAATTATCGATGCAACTTGAAATAACTAAATATCTAACTAGAAAGTCCTTTGAAAAGAGTAATTTACTCACAAGTCAAAATTAAAAATAATATGCAGTGATTTGGTTGTTTGGTTAATACATCAACTATATCTTCTAATGATTATATGTCTAACGAGTTTGATTAGGTGGTGTAGAAATATGTGCTTTGGTGCAGAAGCTGTCTCGGTAGATGTAACTAATAGCAGTCAAGGTTCTACACTTGCTATTCCATCTTTCTTCGAAATATCTTGTGCAACTTCCATGATAGTCACTCTGTATGATCAGCGGGTCCAGCAAAGCGGGTAGAATTACCGAGAATCTACTTCTGCATTTCAGCTTATATTTCATCTTTCTTTTTATTCTTCCAACAGTTGAGTCAAATAATTCACCCCAAAAAATTGTCCTTTAGTGAGGGCATCATCTTCCCGCCTTTTTCCCGCTCATTTTCCCTCGCTCTAACTTTTTGAGTTTCTTTTCGTACCAGTTTGCATAGAGATTCCCTTTTTGAAAGTCTGCAGGGTGTTTTCTCGTCCTTATCAAGAACAGTTAAGAGATCCTGCTTTATCTTTCCATCCCTCTTCCATCGACGCAAGCTCCACCTCGTCTAAAGTAAGTTTTTACACGTCTTTTTGGGGGCAAAAAGTCATAGTCCGTCACGCGTTTTCTTCTTACTTTAAGCTTCAACATTCTCGAGATAAGGGATTTATTAAGGGAAGATCCCTCTATGCCTTCTTTCTAACCTCGTGAGATCGTGAGTGAGATCCAAAGGGATAGACTGATCACATATCGTAATCCCTAAATCAAATTGAGCCAACAGAGCTAACCTTCTTAATCTCTCTTTCTTGTTTTTGTCCCCAAGTTCCTGATATATGGCCTCTTCCAAAAAGAATTACCATGTGTTTGTGAGTTTTAGAGGCACGGACGTCCGCAACAACTTCCTCCATGATCTCTATGCAGCTTTGAATCAGAAAGGGATATACACTTTTGTGGATAGCGAGGAGCTCAGGAAAGGAGAGCAAATATCGCCGGCCCTTATGAGGGCGATCGAGGAATCGCGCATCGCGATCATCATTTTCTCTGAGGACTATGCTTCCTCACGGTGGTGTTTGGAAGAGTTGGCAAAGATCATGGAGTGCAAGGCACAGAAGGAGCTGATTGTGTTGCCGGTGTTTTACAAAGTGGAACCAAGAGAAGTGAGACGGGCGATAAACGGTTATGGGAGAGCTATGGCTAAGCATGAGTCCGATTCCGAGAAGGATCCGAAGGCAGTGGAGACATGGAAGAAGGCTCTCTTTGATGCCGGTAACTTGTCTGGTTGGGTTTGCAATGATGGGTAAGTGAGTAATTGATGTGATGCACGCTCCGCCATTGTTAGCTGGTGATTGTTTGTTACACGTCAAATTGTATGCAGAGAACCTACAGCTGAAAAACTGATAGATATTGTTAAATCGGTCTTTTTAATTGAAGATACAAAACAGAGATATGCTAGACAGTAGACACAGTAGTCGACTATCAAATCTTCAAGCTAGCAGATTGTTTGAAGTCGATTCTTGCCCTTTGGACAATGAGAAATTTTAGTTTTAGATAAATCGTACATTTCATAGTATCCGAGTCATTTTGTCTTCAGGCGCAGGTTCATCCTATTGTGTTACTTCTTTTCATTTTATTATTTGCTAATCTCGTTATCTAATTTTCCTTATGACGCTAGAGATTGAATTCCTGCCATGGCTTTGAAATGCTAAAACATGTTTCTCTTTCGATTGCTTATCAGAGATGAAGCAGAGGTGATACAAAGCATCGTGAAGGAATTACCAGTTCGTCTAGAGGGAACACCCTTGCATGTTGCTGAGTATCCGGTTGGAATAGATTCCCAAGTTGAAGAACTAATATCATTGTCACAAAAGGAGTTGGATGATGATGATATTCTAATGATAGGTATATGGGGACCTGGAGGCATAGGGAAGACAACGATTGCTAAAGCCGTATATAATGCTATTGAAAGTCAGTTTCAGGGATCTATATTTTTGGAGCGAGTTAGAGAAACTTCAAAAAAATGCAGTGGTCTAGTGGAGTTGCAAAAAGGACTTCTTTCTCAAATCTTACCTCCTAAACATCTAACAGTCTATAGTGTTGCTGAAGGAATTAGTTTAATAAAGGAAAGACTTTATTGCAAGAAGGTTCTCCTTGTTCTTGATGATGTTGACCATTCGTGTCAACTGGGAGCGTTAGCTGGAGGGGGCAATTGGTTTGGCAAAGGAAGTAGAATCTTTGTAACAACAAGGGATCAACATTTGGTTATTTCTTCTTGTTGCATGAATCGCATGTATCCAGTTAAAACTTTAGACGACAATGACGCACTAGCCCTTTTTGTTTGGCATGCCTTTCAAAACAGCGAAAAATCTGAAATAAGAAAGGATCTTATAGATAGAGCAGTGCATTGCGCAAGTGGCCTTCCATTGGCCCTTGAAGTGTTGGGCTCATTCTTACGTGGAAGAAACGAACCAGCATGGGAAAGTGAGCTGCGTAAACTCTCCAAGAGTCCTAACAAAGATATCAATCAAGTTCTGAAGATAAGCTTTGATGGACTGGAGAATGACGAAAAGGAAATTTTCCTCGACATTGCTTGTTTCTTTAAGGGAAAAAGTATAGAATACATAAAGAAAGTTCTCGACAGCTGTGGCTTTGAGACAACTATAGGAATAGAAACTCTCACTGACAGGTCCTTGATAAGAAAGGAGCATGGGATCCTGCAAATGCATGATTTGGTTCAATCGATGGGTCAAAATATTGTTAATCAAGAGTGTCCTGATGACCCTGGGAAACGCAGTAGATTATGGCTTTTTGAAGATGTTCAGGATATTCTATGTGAAGACATGGTGAGAGTTGTTTATGTAAACATTGTTATATCTCATTCTTATATTACTTTGATTTGGTCCATATATGTAAATCTCAATGAAAATTTTGTGTGAGAACTGAATTTTCTCTGTTATGGACAGGAAATGAATGCAGTAAAGGCCATGGTATTGGATTTGCCCGCACCAAAAGTGAGAACCGTGAATCCTGAAGAGATAGCCATATGTCCAAATGCTTTCGGAAACATGAAAATGCTGAGAATGCTCATTTTGACTGAAGTGCATATCTCATCGCAAGGTCCAGTTTATCTCCCTAAAAATCTGAGGTGGCTTGAATGGTCTAATGCGCCGTTTCTAGAATTTGGCTCTGGTCCGAAGAAACTTGTTGGACTTGATATCCAGAAAAGTGATATCAGACAATTTGACGGCAAACTTAAGGTTAGCGCTAGTGATAACTAGCTTTTCCCTTTTTATAACTACAAATATTTTCAAAGCTTAATGATTGTATTAATATTTTCTTTTCCAGAATTTTAAATGGTTGAAGTACATCAATTTCAGTCAATGCAAGTCCCTGGTTAGTGTTCCTGACCTTTCATCAATTCCAAATCTGGAGAGCTTGTTACTTGATAGGTGTGAAAGCTTGGTGGAGGTTCACCAATCCGTCGCATGTCACGACAAGTTAAAATTTTTGTCACTACAGTTTTGCTCTAATCTCAGTAACTTTCCTCGCACACTCAAGGCAAAATCTCTTCAAGCCCTCGATCTCTTTGGTTGCTCTAAACTCGCGAAGTTCTCTGATATACCCGAAAAGATGGAACATCTAGAAGAGCTTTATCTAGGTTGGACGGCTATTAAAGAACTGCCTGCATCATTAGTCGAAAATCTTGCCTCCGTGAAGATAATAAATTTAAGAAAATGCAAAAGACCCCCAAGGCTCTCATCAAGTGTCTATAAGTTGAGAAATCTCGAGCATTTGAATCATGGAGGCTGCTCCATTTTTGTCCCATTTCCAAAGAACATGGGGGATTCAACCAATCCTAATGGCAATCCGAGATTCCGAAATTTATTCCAGCTAGATCTTCATGGCTGCAATTTCTTAGAAGAGGAGTTCCTTCAGAGTACTTCCAGTTTTCCCAAATTGGGGCGCCTAATCTTTCCGGAAACAAGTTTACTCATCTGCCGACACGCATAAACAAATACGACGATTTGGAACACCTGTACGTCCGTGAGTGCAAGCAGCTACAGAAGATTCCTCAGCTTCCGCCAAATGTGCATTCCCTATACGCAGAAAGTTGCAGATCTCTGCAAGAATTCCCAGATTTGTCGAGTCTCTCCTTCGAGTGCCTTGACGTTAACGTGTCATCATGTCGTGAATTATTCCGCAAAGGGGCAAGTACGGCTCATGTGTTCTCGCTCAAGGTTAGATATTCTCTCTCTCACGCACTAACTTTGAGTGCTTGATATGCGACCTATTTGTACGACAGGAGCTCCCGAAGATGAGGCATGTTGACATTAGCCTGATTGGGAGAGAGATGCCAGAATGGTTTCTCCACTGTACAGATACTTCTGTATCTTTCATGGTTCTGGGGACTTGAGTGACAAGTTCGTAGGAATAGCACTCTGTGTTGTTCTTGGCCTGAAGGAAGGAAAAGCGGTTGATGTAAATGTAAAGTCGATATTGATGGCCAAGGGTGGCTTTCAGGGAAAAGATGGTTTCGTTCAATGAAATCTGGTGATGTGTGGATTCGATATCTCCTGCGCAGCGAGCTGAATATAGAGGGAGAGCTTCTGCGGGACAATTGGAGCCATTTCCGAGTTCGCCTCAGGGTATCAAAAGGAAGATTGATTTAAGTGGGGATTCCGCGTTATAAATGAGCAAGAGGATGATGATCTGAGGATCGTGCTCCAACACCATCAGCCGAATGAAACAAATCGGTCTTCGAAGGAAAGAGAATCAGAAGAAGACAACTGGAAAGACACCAAGGAAGAAGAAAGCTCAAGTGAAACAGATGATGAATCTAACAAAGAAAAACTCTCTCAGCCGAATGAAACAAATTGGCCTTCGGAGGAAAGAGACTCAGAAGAAGACAATTGGATAGACACCGAGGAAGAAGAAAGTTCAAGTGAAACAGATGATGAATCTTACGAAGAAGAGCTCTATAAAGATATACAACAAACTTATTGTATTGCCGAAGCCTGTCGAAGTTGCAACTCGTGGAAGAAACTAATATTGGGGTCATCATACAGACAAAAAAGATATAAAGAAAGTTCTTACAGATGAAAAATATACATATAAAAAGTTCAGGTTAAACAGATGATGAATCTTGATGCATTTTGCTTTTCCCTTTTTTCCATCCCTACTGGATGTTTTTGATTGTCTACTCCCTCGATTCACATTCAGAATCATTATGAAATACAAGTTTCATATCATGCTACCGACATGCTTGAGGTTGAGGAGCTTTCTTTTCCCCTCTTTCTTTTGTGATTCGTGATGCGAAGTGCTTTAATACAGAATTAAGTGGATGCTTGTTGAATGACCATGGTCTTACAAGTTGCTTTGTGAAACTCATCACATAGACTTCACCTTTGTCACCTCTTCATTCAATCAATGATGCCAATACTTCATGCTCGATAATTCTAAGATGTAAGTTTTGGCTCATTCTAATGTGATATTCATCTTTTTGTAAGTGTCGATCTGATTGTGTCAAAGATTAAAAGGTCTATGCAGGGAAGACTAGTTGACTCCTCTGTTGTTACTAGCCAGATTGCATTCACTCCCACTTCCTTTTAATGTTAACTAGACACATCACTTTAACCTAACTGTCGCATCAAGGGTCTTATCATGTCCGTGCTGATTCTCAAGCTTTGACAGCAATTTTATGCAGCCAATATCTCATACACTAAAAGGCAACTTCAAACAAATGCGAAGTAGAGTGTCACCCATCAATTTCTCACAAAATTGACATTGTGAGGATTTTCATTCCAATTCACATCCGGTCACTCCCATCATTCTATCTCATCAACAACACTTAGGATCCAATTTTCTCCATTCCTATTGGAACCGAAGAGGGTGAGAGAGAGAGAGAGAGAGATGTAGATGGTCATGGAATATAGCCATCAAATGGCATGAAGCGGAGTTGCACGATCTGGCAAGAGGACTGAGCCAAAAGGTCTTTTTTTCTTGTTATGGATGCAATATCATAGGATGATGGACACATCTTGCTACAAAATACACAAAAGTATATTTACATTATAGCGTATCATCTTTTCATTTCTTAAGCCTTAATCGTCCAACTTATTTCTCTGATTTTTATTATAATTATTAGAAGGATTTTGTTAATGAGTGTCTTAAGAGTACTTATTAAACACCCAATGGACGAAATTTTACAATACCATCCTTACCATAGCCCTGGCAAAATGGAAATGAACAGATATAAGCAAACCCGAAAGGAGGGGAAAGGATTTGACTGTTGACTCGAGCGCCGGGGGCAGGGGGGTTGGAAGCAGAAGCAGAGGGATTATCCGGTTCAAAGTTGCAATGCCAGGTCATCTCCACGTCAGATGCAAGTCCGAACTCCTCTTCTGTCCCCTCATCCTCCTCCGAGACCTCCGCTCATAACCGTCCTAAGCCAAGAAGACGCCGTTGACTCATCACTCTTTCTCTCTCCGTGACAAATCATGCCTTCTTCAATGGCGTTGCTGATCCTCCGTCGCAACCTCCATGGTCAAACCTCCTCGCTCCTCCAGGCGAGGCTCTTCTCCCGTTCACCGGAGGCGCCGGCGGCGGAGGAGGCTCCGAAGCGGCGAACCTCGGAGACGAAGCCCATCGAGAAAATACTGGTGGCGAACCGAGGCGAGATAGCTTGCAGGATCATGAGGACGGCGAGGAGGCTGGGGATTCCGACCGTTGCCGTCTACAGCGACGCCGACGCCAGCGCTCTCCACGTCAGGTCCGCCGACAAGCCCGTCCGCATCGGCCCTCAGTTACCTCAGCGGAGCGTCCATCGTCGACGCCGCGCTTCGCGCCGGTGCTCAGGTGAGGGTTGAGAATTAACTATCTGCCGTTTGAAGTGCCAGTAATCGCTGCGGTTGGAGGATACGGGATTTCGCATGTAGCATGATTCCATGTTAGATTCTGGCCGTGAGAAATGGTCGGGTTCGTTAGAGCAGTGGTTGTTAGCTTGGAGACGGTGGAGGAAATTTGTGAGAATTTGAGTTTCAAGTATTGGAGCTTACTAGTTCCCATTTAGTGTTGCCTCCGTGAACTTACTGCTACTCTACAACATCGTGAATTTTAGATGGATGATGATATTATATACGCTATGCTGATGAATGCTGAGGGAGCATTTCTCTGTGTCGAATTGTTTCCAAGTCTCTGGACGAATTAACATTTCCAATTGTTTCTTGTCTTTATGGGTGTTGCTTTAAATCCCAAATTAGGTGGCCTTCTGTTGGGTGAAAGAGCGGTTGAAGGGTTATGGATATCTGTTCTATAGTAACCTGATCTCTGTCAATTCAGTAGATTGCAATTGCCTAATTTGTTAGTACGTGTGGGGCATGCTTTCAGCATGGCTATCTTTTTTTATGACTAGGCTATCCACCCAGGATATGGTTTTCTGTCAGAGTCAGCTGAATTTGCTCAGCTCTGTGAAGATAATGGCCTCACTTTCATTGGTCCTCCTCCGTCAGCTATTAGAGACATGGGTGACAAAAGGTATGAAAGAGGAACCTTCTGCCATCGTATGTTCACTGTTTCTATACTAATTGGGTCTGCTTAATTGGTTCCGTGTGGGAGACAAGAATTCTGTATCTTTTTTTTTTGAATGATAATATATGTTTATCCAGTGCATCAAAAAAGATAATGGGTTCTGCTGGGGTTCCGCGTGTGCCTGGGTATCATGGTGATTGTGCCTGGGTATCATGGTGATGAACAGGACATTGACTTTATGAGGTCGGAAGCAGAGAAGATTGGTTATCCCATTTTGATAAAACCAACACATGGAGGTGGGGGGAAGGTATGTTTTTTTCTCTGTCGAAAAGACCACCGATATATCTAATGTTCTTAGAGATCTAGAGTTTGATGAGGATTGTTCAAAGTGCAAATGAATTTGTCGATTCCTTCTTAGGAGCACAACATGAGGCTGCTGCTTCTTTTGGCGTAGACAAGATCTTACTGGAGAAATATATCACAAGACCGAGACATATAGAAGTCCAGGTACCTATAATGCTGATAAAACAAAAAGTATTTAAACAGAATGCTCTTGTTCTCTTTGTCAGTCATGTCCTTGAGCCCAAGTGGTCTCTTGTTTATCTGAATTTTTATATCCAGCGCAACATATCAATCTGTTTGAATTTGCCTGATCGATGTTTATGAATATGTCGTGACCAGCTAAATTGTTTCTCTTATTGTTTTAGATATTTGGAGACAAGTATGGAAATGTACTCTACTTAAATGAGAGAGATTGCAGTGTACAAAGAAGACATCAGAAGATTATTGAAGAAGCTCCTGCTGTAAGAACTACATTTTGATTCTAATCTTGGTTTTCACGATTTGAACTGCTAGACTATAATGAGAGTGCCACTGGTGCAGCCAAATGTTACTAGCGACTTCCGCACCCACTTGGGTCAAGCTGCTGTTTCTGCAGCCAAGGTACTGTATCCGAATTGATTAGAAGCTGTATTATATTGTAAAATGCGCACCATTAGATTGAATATATTAGCTTAGCAAGCTGTTTTCTCTCAATGCCCTTTTGCAAGCAAAGGACTACAATTGAGATAACTATTCAGTTCAGAATATAGTCTATAAAATATCTAATATATATGGTCAGAAGAATCGCAAGTTGAATGAATTGGCAAGATATAGTGTATATGAGTCACTGACGACATATTTACTTGCAAAATAGGCATACATTAGACAATGAGGTAGTAGAACAAAGAAGAGGACCATGTGCCAATATGGACCTGGGCACCAGAATCTGCATTGTACTGAGAAATTCTGTCTTTATAGCTTTGTTGTCTGCTCAGTATAAAAGTGGTCTTAGATAGACTTAGGGGATTAACCGTTGCAGTCTTTTTTTATTTGAGTACCATTGCCTTTTGTCTAGGCGCCAGTACAACAGTTCTTGCCTTATCTCTTGCCATTCATGTGTATGCCATGAGCTTCGAGGAAGTATCCTAACCTTAGCAGCAAATTTCACTGTTGTTATCACTTACTTCGTTTCTCCTTTGATTGGACTTGAAATTGGCTTTGCCCAAGTCTAGGGATAATCATTGGCTTTCATGACAGTACAGACTAGCTGCTGCTGAAATTCAGGGTCCAACTAAATGATTCCGGATAAATAGATTCCATTTTGACAAATGTCCCTTGTGCAAATGAGATTTGTCCCTCCTATCATTTTGAGTCCTGCATGTAAGTCAATAGTTTTTATTTCTTGTGTTTGTGTGGACAAGGAACTGTTCTTTTCTGAGTGCATGAGTTTATTGATGAACTTTTGGTCTTTGGATCCACCAAAGCCAAAGTTCCATTTTCTTGTTTAGCTCACCATACAAAGATCATGTGGCTAATGGATTACATATATGGTTGCTGAATGTTGATCTTGGTTAGTTATCTGTCTTCTTTCGTCATGATTCTGATGAACTGCTTAATAGATTTATGTTTCCTCTTGGAATATTGAGGCAAAGTTCCTTTATAATAAGTTAAGGCAGTAAATTATCACAATGCTGGCACTGTGGAGTTCATAGTTGATACTGCTTCTGGCCAATTTTACTTCATGGAGATGAATACCCGTCTACAGGTGCTTTGATGATTCTATCTGTCTAATTTTTGAACGTACGTCACAGATGGAATCTTTCTAAAGTTTGTTTTGTATTCTCTGCCAGGTTGAGCATCCTGTGACTGAGATGATTGTCGGTCAAGACCTTGTTGAGTGGCAAATTCGTGTTGCCAATGGTGAACCCCTTCCCATTGATCAGTCAGAGGTTCCATTGTTAGGTCTGCGTTTTTTCCCGTGAAGTCATAGCAAAGTACTTCCTACATGTTCTCTGGATATGTGTTCATCATCAACTTGTGATGATGTAGTTGAACACTAGATGACCTGTGCAATGCACTTGTGATGATGGGCCTGTGCATGTGTGTGAGCGCGTGCAGGCAAATGTATTCAGTGATTTAATTATATATATATATATATATAATACGTCCCTCTTCTGCTTAATCGTTTGGAGGGTTTGCAAGTAGGTAAGGGTTGCAGTAAAGAAAAAGTAGTTTATTTCTAAGTGAAATGTTCATTATGTTTTCCTTTTGAGTGGCCTATTATATGGCAGCATTTTGCCATTTGGTTGTTGGCAAGTAGAAGTACAACTGGCTTAGGTAAATGGTTTAGATGTTCTCTATAAACAGTTGTCCTTTTTTATAAACTTTGACAAAGGAATATATATTCAGAATTATAATACATGCTATCTTCTTATTCATATTCTTGATGACAGGTCATGCATTTGAAGCCAGAATATATGCTGAAAATGTTCCAAAAGGATTTCTTCCAGCGACTGGAGTCCTTCATCACTATCGTCCTGTTTCAGGCACATCAAGTGGTCAGTTACATCAGAGATCTAGCTAAATTTCCATCAGATAATTTGACATTGTTTGAAGATCCGTCTTCTTCTTTTGGAATGAAGAATAATAATGCTTATAATGATTTTCCTTTAAGAAACTCTTCACTGTCTTGTGCTTTTGAAAAGCTTTGATAGTGCTGAGTTGGCCGTAATGTGCTGGATATGTCATCTGGCAGTGAGGGTCGATACTGGAGTTGAGGAAGGAGACATTGTTAGCATGCATTATGATCCTATGATTGCGAAGCTTGTTGTATGGGGAGAAAGCCGGAGTGCAGCACTGGTTAAACTGAAGGATAGCTTGTCAAAGTTTCAGGTATCTTTTATGAAGATATCAGTTCTTCGATGAGAGCAAAGCACTTATAATGATTCTTTTGAACTATCAAATTTATGTACATGGATCGCTAGTTTGATAGGTCTTCCGGCTTGCCTAAACTTTCCTTCTTGAGTTGTCGTATGGCATTGCAAAATTAAATGAAGCGCAATAATGAAACACATCCATGACATGATGAGTGCTATCCTTCTGATGATGACATACTTCAGAATTTAATTCGACTTAATTGTTTGAAATTTCTTATCGTTTCCTCCTTTAGAAGTTTCTTTTGCTTTAGTCTCAGATGATCAACTTTGACAGGTTGCAGGCCTTCCAACCAATATAAATTTTCTCAGAAAGCTTGCTAATCATTGGGCATTTGAGGATGGAGATGTGGAAACTCATTTTTTATTGAGCACTTTAAAGATGACCTCTTTGATGATTTCTGTCATGAAAACAAGGCATACCAGGAGGCTATATATAGTGCAGCCCTGGTTGCTGCATGCATTTGCAATAAGGAAAATTCAAATTTTAGAGAAGGTTTTCCTGGTGAATTCAATGTGCTATGTGATTGTATTGTCTTCCATTCTTTGTTAGTAATTCCTTGTAATGCGAAATTTCTCTTTGCTCAGGAGGCAATGGATTAAACTCCATATGGTATGCTAATCCCCCTTTTCGAGTCAATCACTGTGCGAAGCGTGTCTTTGAATTTAAGTGGGATAACGATTATGATAGCACTGGCTCAAAACCGCTGGTGCTTTCTCTTACTTATCAGGCTGATAGACAGTATGATATCGAGGTACTTTCCCATCTGCAGTAAGTTAAATATTATAATTAACTGTAAAACCACTCCAAAAAAAATATTGCGGTTCTTTGTTCCAGCATTATAGTTTATTATGAATTTTCAATTGTTACTGACAAATCGAGCATCATTTGCATAGATGAAACTCATAATGCTCTTCATCTTCCCACAGGTAGAAGGAGAAGGCACTTCCTCAGGCTTTCATGTCAAAGTGACATACCTAGGCAACCATGATTTTAGAGTTGAAGTCGATGGTGTCAGTGTTCAAGTTAGTTTAGCAACCTACGAGAAGGTATAATTCTGTTCTGACTGTACTGTCTTTTTATCTGTGCTATCTTGTGTAGTTGCATATCAAAATTCTTATTGGGGAGAAAAATCATAGGCCCCAAATTAGATGGTTGCAGTGTGGTCCTGCGAGTACTTTTATCTGTAAAGATTGCAGTAAACCCATCATTTAAGTCTGCACCCACGATAATTGGTTCACCGTGCTTTTCTTAACCATAATTTTCCAAATTTCACATTTAGTTTTCTTTTTCTTTTTCTGATACGAGCCAATGGGGAGGCCACATTATCAACTATCTGTTGCCAAAGGAAGTTACAAGAGTTAAAGAATATAACAAACAACACTAAGCAAGAAAATGCCATTCACTTCCAAACAAAAATTATGAATGCCTCAAATAATTTGAATATAGTATAGATGAAGAATATTCTTAAAATTTCTAATCTTTACCCAAAAAAAGAAAAAAAAAAGAATATTCTTAATTAATCTTAGGAAGTTTTCTGAGTTTAGTTCTATCAGCATGGTGAGTAAACTTAGTCCCAATTGTTTTCGGCATTTTAGACCATCATTAAATGCTTAAATACATGTCTGGTGAGTATATATTTCCTTATGAAAGATTGAGTCGAGTCATACTTACTCGTACTCGACAAAACCATAAAACTCAGGGTGTTGCATCTTCGTCTTGGGGGATGTACAGTTAGGCGTAATTTTTTAGTCAGCTAGTCATGACACGGTATTCCATGTGAACAAGATTGAGCTCAAATTCTAGTTGATTATCTACGCTCTACTTTGGTTGATATGACTTAAGCTCCAAATCATGATCAAAGTCTGAAACTTTGTTGAGGGATGGTCAATGTCCTGTCTTACCTGTAAGTTTGAGAGTAATTGATTAGATGCTCCATCCTCTTCTGTTAATGAAGAATCTTTGTTTTGGCAGGATTTGGATAAGCATATTCATATCTGGCACGGGTCTAAACATCATCATTTCAGACAGAAACTGGGACAGCCATTGTTCGACGACGACGATGACGACAGCCAGCACAAGCCCAGTTTTGAGATGGCATCACATCCACAGGGAACGGTAGTGGCACCAATGGCAGGTTTAGTGGTTAAGGTCCTGGCGAAGGATGGGATGCGAGCGGAGGAAGGTCAACCTATATTGGTTTTAGAAGCAATGAAAATGGAGGTATGCGGTAGTGGTAGATTCACCTGCTACATTTCACCTTTATGTTCCCCTGTATGGAAGAACTGAAAGTTCCCGTCGGTCACGGCATGTTGTCAAAGCACCGTCTGCTGGGCATGTTCATGGGCTTGCCGTAACTGCTGGTCAACAGGTTCCCGACAGTAGTGTTCACTTCAGCATCAAAGTTAGCAATTTCTTTACGACGAACTTTTTCAACGAGTCAACTAATCTAAATGAAGATTGGTTGACTATTTCTGCTGATATTACTCACAGGAATAGTATCCAGACCAGAAAGAATAATTCAAAATAAAACAAATCAGTGCGCGTGACAAATTGTTGCGACGACGGTGATTGTTTGTGGCTTAGGGGCATCGCTGCTGGTTAAACTTGAGATGGTGCTCATTTGCGACAAGGAGTGGAAGTTCTCTCAATGCTGTCGAGGAAAGGCAGTCACTAAAATGTACCAAATGTTATTCGTTACATTGTATATTTACACAGCCAAACGTGCAATTTCTGCTCTCGTCTATTGGCGGAGTCGATCGGACCTGTAAAACATGTACATTTTTCGGGATTCATCGGCAGATGTTCCATGTATTGGATGGCTTTCGTCCTCTGAACTTATGTCCTAGTTTTCTCTGCTACTCCTAGGGGATGCTCGTATCATAGTAGTTCTAACGGTAGTTCTCTTGCAGGTTGGTTAATCTAAATCTAGCTAGTTTATGCAATGGTTAAGCCACGTCGCTAATCAGAGTGGTACAACGAATATGTCGGCGCTTTTATCTAAGTAAGAATCAAATGGATAAATCAAAGATAGAAGGGAGAGGCTTTTATGGCTGATCGATTCTTGGTTCCCTTACAATTCTTGGTTCGGTCTAATTTAACGAAATTGGTTGAACACGAAGTGAAAGAAAAAAGGTTCTTGAAGAATTTCTTTATATTCACTCTGCTTTGATATGTATTCTTTACATGTATTTATATTCCAAAGTGTAAACAATAAAAGGAAAATACAAAGATACAAAATCATTTTGAATCACTAATAGTTATCAATCTAAATCTTAGATTGATTTAAGTATCTTCAATCAAATCAATTGCACAAATAATTTCTCCAGTTACTTTATTTTATTTAGTTCATAATTTTTCTAATTTTTTTAAGAAATAAAATATATTTTAAGTAGTCAATCCAGCACGGGACACTCATTTCACTTTTAGGAATTGGGAACTAAATCAACACACTCTAGAATAGGACCCAGTCCGCCAGTTTAGTCCAATACGGGCAGTTCTTGGCGCGGACGCTCGTCCCACTTCCACTTCAAATCAAACGGACCAAACGATAAGCTCCTAGCCTTCGATCTCTTCAAACAGCGATCGCCGGTCGTCATTCATAGATACCTTCCCCTCTTTCTAATGGACAAACCACTATCCCTTGTGCACGTCAAGCTCCTAGCCTTCGACCTCCTCTCCCTGGCCCAATCCTCGCCCGACACCCCGACTTTCTCCCGCGATGGCGTCTCCCTTTCGTGGACTGAGGTGCTCGGCGTTGTCGTCTACCGCGGGCACAAGCCCGGCCACTTCCTCAAGTTTGCGGTCGACAACGGCACCGGCTGCATCCCCTGCATCCTCTGGCTCAACCACGCCACCTCTCCCTACTTCGCCCGCCAGCGCCCACAAGGTGTCCGACTGATTGCCAATGTGGCGAATGGCCAGGCTTCCCTGGTGAAGTTGGGCACGGTCACTCGAGTGCACGGCAGGATCACGAGGTACCGGGGTGTGGTGTAGATCACGGCGTCGAGTGTTGCGATCGAGAGGGACCCAAATGCGGAGGTCCTGCATTGGCTGGATTGCTTGAAGCTGGCTCGAAGGATCTATGATCGCCCAGGATCGTGAGAAATGCTTGCACGGACGGTGCCCATGGACAGGACCCGATTGCTATAGATGACGGTTTTCTGCAATGTCGATTTGATCTGATAGTTCGAGACGCTTATAAATATGCTATTCATTTCCATATATATTAAGTAAACGTTTCACTGCACTTGCTGTCGAATGGTAAGATGTAACAACCATGCATTTACGACCAAAAAAAAAACAACCATGCATTTATTGGCAGACATAAGAAATCATGTCAAATCCATGGAAGCTGCCATGCGATGATCGGGATTATTCCGTGAACTTGTGATTCTCATATCTGATCCTACAATCTTGAAGCTGAACCTGCGCTCCAATGTTCAAAGTACAATCGTATCGTATACGTTTCCTAGCGACAATCAAGCTTGACTTGCAATCCAAAGGCACGAGCATGCCATTGCAGGCCCCGTGTGCATAACAATCATCTGGCGCTCCATAGTGATTTTCAGATTTGTCGTAGTGGTTAAAACTGTTGCCGGCCGTATGCTCCATAACGTTGGCGAGGACCAAGTCTATGGCATTGTCAAAGAGACTGGATGGATCGTACGTGTCACTGTTTCATTTCTTGTACACTTGATTAATGTTCGGAGTGGCACTAACCACATTGTAGATGAAAAAGAGCTCAATCACAAGAAATGTAAGGTTTGTCCAAAGCAACCATGGAAAATTGTGTTTGGTTGCTCCTCTGTGCACGTCCCTATTTGCCCTATTTATTGTAGTGTTTCTTCGGTGTTGGTGAAGTGCTGATCGAATTAGTCTTTTTCTACACTTCATCTCCATTGTTTATCACTTGCTACAACTTAACCTATGGAGGGTGATGTCTCTCTCTATTTTCCAATGCACCCTATGTTGTCTTAGGTACCCAAACTCCCTCTAGAACTTTGGTCTTAAAGCAAACTCAAATGAAGTTGAAAGAAAAATCAAAAGACCAATGACAATTCAAATATATAAGTAGATGATGCATCTAACATGTGAGATCTCAGACGAATTCCATTATTATTATTATTTTCTATCGAGATAGGCTCTTTCTTGAAAACTAAAAAGTATGAATTGAATATAGCAGACTCCAATTTATTTCGACCTTTTCAAGTAAAATGGTACTTAGTTTCATCCCGACCAGAATGAAAACAATTATTCCAAATATAGAAATGACGGTAAAAAGAATCATTGCACGAGCATGTTTTAAATGGTAACGGCCATATCTGATTTTACATATCACAGCTTTCGCGAGCTAGAGATACAAGGGCTTAAAGCATGACAATGAATAAAAGACCTCCGTACTTACCATCCGAGATTCCTTTTCATCAGAATCTACATACTAATTCGTATGATCGATTTACATATCACAGCATAATCACGTGAAAGAGAAGGGCTTGGAAAAAAAAGGATGAAGCGAAACATAGCTGCTACACCAAAACTAGGCGCAAAGAACCAAATAGCCAAACCTGGGATGTAAGTCCCAACTCCCAGCTACTTCAAGAAACAAAAGTGTCCATAAAGAAGTGACTAGAGTACATTGTCATGGAGGAGTTGCCAGTTAAAACTCTAGCATTCCCATCCTCTGAACTCAAATTGAGATAGCGAGTGTCCTAAAAGACAGGAAGTCGCGTTTCTTTGAGGTCCAGGGCCTTCTCGCACAATGTCTTTGTTGAAGCAACAGCATCTCAATCTATGGTACCCCACAATATCTGCACAAGGTTTGAGAAATTAAACTGTGTATGATCAAAAAAGCCTGTGTTGCTAATGCAGCATGCTTCATCTGAAACATCCGATACCAAATATGATGCAATAGTTTCTTTAACAGGCACTGTACATATGGATGCGTCAGTTGGCTTACCTAGAGTCTCCACTCTAAAAATGCTCTAGTGTAATGTGTAACACATTGCAACCAATTTTCTTGGCAGGTCTCATGGTATGTCTATTTTATGGTCATGCATGTGAAGTGGAGGTTGATTCGGTATCTCTCTTCCCCCTCTAGAGGATGATCTGCTCATCCTTAAATAAGATAGGAACACATGGTACCAAATCCTGCATGGGTGTAAGACAGACATAATTTGATCTAAGCTCTAAAAAGACAAATACAGATCAAGATGATAGTAAAAAAGCTAACATCCCAAGGAGAAAAGGAAGAAAAAAACGATGAAATTTAGAGAGCATACTCGAAGTTTCATGCCAATCAGTTTGCAGTCACTTGTACCCACATGTTTGCAGTCTAACCTCACAACCTCTTCAGTCTTGAATGCTTCCCTCACTTTCTCGACCACATTGACATACCCGCCGTTCCTTGCTGATGTAAAATGAATAGTTTATCATTTCGTATTGAGATCAATTATAGCAAGTAAGAAACAAGTAGACCTTAGTAAATGGCCAAGCCATTGGAAACAAGTTTACTCACTAAGTTTCGTGAAAGGGGGAGAGTTCAGTCCTCTGTTTCTCATTTCTTTTGTTTCCTCAAATGTCAATCCTTCTGCAATATTCTTCACAAGCTTTGGGTATATTGGTGCATAAGGCTTCCACAGCATGAGAGGTATAACTGGTCTTTCCTTCGAATCATGATGTCGACCTCGATACAAGAGGAGGATATTGATATTGCGGTAAATTATCTTCCCACCAGATTTGTCCTTTGAGAAAACTGGTAACCCGTCAAATAAGAGACCATGAAAAGGCAAAAGGGCCTTATTGTATTCTCAGTCAGTTCATTCAGTTAATACCTCAAGGTGAAAGCAAACATTGTCCATGTCAAGTGTCGGCACTCCCAGGCACTTAATCCTAACTGCTCCGGCTCTCTTCCAGTGATTGTGGATATCATCCAACATGTTGTGAGTAACTCCTCCTTTGCCTGCGTGAAAATAATGACATCAAGTGCAGTCAGAAATATAAGAAAATTCCACAAAGCACAAAATGGAGATAATAACAAAGTGTGGCAACATCTCTCATTGACTCTCCTCGACAAAACTTCCATGTTCTGCCCAAATACCAAAATTAGGTATCTCAAACTGAGTCTCTATTTTCAATTCCACCAAAGAACATAGCTTGTACCCAAATCACACTAAGTTAAATTGTCGACCTGGTGCTGACTTCGCCACACGTGAAGGATTCACAAAATTCCTCATCTCGGTCAAATGCATTCATATCATTACAGGAATATACACAAGCAGCATTGGTACAGGTCTCAAGTACAGCAACTATACTAATGAGTAGCCAAGCCAATCAAGAAAAATCAAAACTTACAAGAAAGATCCAAAAACAGGCTCATATCATTCATCAACAAAGAATTTTTCACAAATTCTACAATCTACACTAGGCAGTGGCTTATCTCATCAGCTGAGATCTCAGGGATCATCAGAAATATCACTACAAAGAAATGCACACTTACCCAGATTAATCTGGCGATTGCAATCGCTGTGCCGGTACCTCTCCACGAGCTCCGCCACTTCCTCCTCCGAAAGCGGAGCTCCCAGGAACCGTTCCCTCTCCCCCGCCGCCTTCTCCGGGTCCGGCGCCTCTCGGACCAGCGCGGAAGTCCCCGTCCAAGTCCTGTCGATCCGGCCGGGCCCGAACGGAGAGAACCGCGGCGGCTCACGGAACCCGATGGGCTCGACGGCGGCGCTTGTCTCCGAGTACGAGTACCTGAAGTCGAAGGGGAGGTCCGGCCCGACCGGGCGATCCGGGTCGCCGGCCGGGCTTGATGCCGGGGGTTCCTTCCGGGCCTTGCTTCTCCGGGGTCTTGGGGCTCGGCCGGGGGGCTTAGGAGAGAACGGAGGGTCGTCGGCGGCGTCGGAGAGAGGCCGCCGGAGGAGGAGGAAGAGGAGGGCGCGCGAGCTCCCGGGGCGGAAAGGTAGGGTTTTGGGAGCGACCCGGTGGAGAAAAGGCGGGATCGCCATGGAAGGAGATGGTCTGAAGTTCTCTACTTCAGTCTCTGTACGAGAGATGATCAAAGCCTGCTTAAAGTTCGTACATTTACCCCTTAATCTAAATCGAGTTTATCCTCATGGAGATCCTCTTTCGCCTTATTTATTTATCCTCATGACGAATGCACTGTCCACTCTTATTCATCAGGCACTCCATATGAAGCATCTTAAAGGAATTCAGTTTAACAGGTTATGTCCTACACTTTCTCACTTATTTTTTGCGGATAATGCTATATTTTTCTTAGATGCTAAGTTGATGGAATGTCAAAATCTATCCAATATTATCAATCAATATTGTCTGGCCACTGGACAGGAGGTAAATAGAAACAAATCTAGAGTATTTTTCAGCAGAGATTGCCCTATGAGCCTACAGGAAAATTTGGCCAATGAACTTAGAGTTCCCTTGATTATTAGAACAGGCAAATACCTGGGCATACCCTCAGATTGGGGTAGATCAAAAAAAGAGATGTTTGCCTGGATTTTGGCTAGAGTTGATTCTAAGCTAAATGGTTGGAAAGAAAAGCTTATCTCCAAGGGCGGTAAGGAAGTTCTGATCAAGGCTGTTGTCCAAGCAATTCCTCAGTATGCTATGGCTATATTTAAAATCCCTATCTTTATTTGTAAATCTGTGGAAAGGAAAATTGCACGCTTCTAGTGGCAAAATAATAGCACTAAACCTGGTATTCATTGGACGACTTGGGAAGTGCTTAAACAAAGTAAAACTCATGGGGGTCTTGGCTTTAGGGACCTTTTGGCTTTTAATAGATCCTTACTTGGAAAGCAAGCGTGGCGTTTAATTCAGGGACCTTCATCCCTGTAGAGTAAGCTATTTAAGGGCCTCTATTTTCCATTATGTGCATTTACACGAGCTGATAAAGGCTGTCGACCGTCCTGGGGTTGGCGAAGTCTGTTAGTCGAAAGAGATGTTATTCTACCCAATCTTAGATGGGCAGTAGGAGATGGCCGCACAATCAATCCGAGGAATGATCCTTGGCTACCAAGAGGAATATTAGGTGGTCCAGTTCAAAGAGATGAACCCCTGTTGTTAGCAGATTACATGGATTTCAGTCACAATACATGGAATGATTCTTTATTATGCAGATTCTTCGATGATTCCATTGTGGCGGAAATTCTGACCATACCAGTCAGACCTAGCTACATTTCTGATCAACTTGTCTAGTCCGTATCTAATGATGGAACATATAGTGTTAAGAAGGGGTACCACTCCATCAGACAGAGCCAAACAGCCCTAAGTGGCATTTCTCTTAATGTAGCCACTGTTTCAACTCATGCTCCGGAGCTGTTATGGAAATGAATATGGAAGCTGCAGATTCCTCCAAAGATTTGCCTATTTCTCTGGTTTATCAGCCATGAGGCTCTACCGACCAAGTTCAATCTATTTCATCGTCACATTATTCTGGATAGTATATGCCCTCTCTGTTCTTCAGGTACACCAGAAACAACAACACACATATTTTTATATTGCAAATGGACAGCAGATATCTGGTCTCATCCACAGATCAATATCCAGATTCCTACAACACACATAACTCATCTTCGAGATTGGCTTGGAAATTTGCTGTTAAATAATCAAAACTTACCTGATTTCGAAGTGATCGCTACAATCCTATGGAACATATGGAAAGCCGAAACAACTTCATCTTCCGGCACCACCTTCCCGATCCACATAGGGTGGTTGATTAGTCTCTTGCAACTGCTCGGGCAGCGCAGTCATCCTCTATCGCATCCGGCACCACAACTCAATCTCATATCAGTCCAGCAGAACTCTGGCGACCCCCAGAATCTGGAGCCCTGAAAGTTAACATAGATGGGGCATTTCAACTGGGCGGTTCTGAAGGAACTATGGCTTGCATCTTGCGGGATCATCATGGGAGTTTCATTAATGGACTTACCCGAAGTTTTCCAGCTTCGTTGGCTCTGCAAGCCGAATTCCAGGCGCTGACGATAACTCTTCGATACCTGATGGAGAAGAACCGAGCCTCTGATCGACTCGTGATTGAATCAGACTCCAAAATCCTTGTTGATTCGGTGATGAGCCTTCGGGATCCGCCATGGGAGGTTAGATCTCTATCTGTTGAAGCTGCGGCTCTTCTTCGTGAGTTCTCCAAGTTGGGAATCAAGTTTTGTAAACGAGGGGCGAATTTTGGGGCGGATTGGGCTGCAAAGGCTCATAAGTCCGGTTCTCTTCCCTCTAATCAGCCTCCTCGCCTCCTTCCGCTTTGTTAGATATCTTGTATGCGGATGCTCTGGCGGCTAAGTGTAATCTCCACTCTTTCTAATTAATATCAGTTGTTTTTTTCCGACCAAAAAAAAAAATCGAGTTTTTTGTACTTTTAGGTGGACCAAATCCAGCTAAATTCACTTTACCAAAAAAAAAATCCAGCTAAATTCAATCAATGTGACCGACAAACCACGTCGTAGTGTGATGGGATAAAATTTTCCCAAAGTGCACGTCCACGTGAATGTCCACACTGGCTAAGTTTCATTCACATCATACTCTTATATTATATACATTCGCTAATATTTTTCACACGGATTCAGTGGGCTTCAACCTGATTTATTTGCGTCGTCATACTTTTGCATTGTATGATGGATGTATCAAGTGAATTTTCTCGGATTTTGTGTCAGAGAGACTTGATTAGAAAATTTCTGAATGACTTGATAAGATTAATAAAATATGTAGTTGATTGGGCCATCCCTACCGAGCCCCACTCCGAATCCATCGAGCCAAAAATGCAATTGACTACGCTAGAGGTACAGGGGAGTATCCTCACACAACATGAGATATAGCATTCTTTGGGAGTTTGGATTGATAAACTTCAATGGATGATTAGGGCTACTAAAGGAGAAGACTTGGCAGCGAGGTTTATGTATCTTTTTAATGACTAGTTATTGCACTTTGATAGTTAGCAAGGCCAGACATTTTCAAAACAAGTAAGCTAATAACCACTTTATTTTGGTTAATGTGTGTAAAATTGTAAGAGATAGAACAAGGAACTTTAGACCTTTTAAGGCAAATGTTGTATTGGCTATTATGTGGAGGTTTTCTCTCTTCATTTTCTCGCATTATTAGTTCAGTTTGTAATATTGGTATGCCCAAAAACTTCTATACCGGTTTCACTAGAATTTCTCTTGCAACGAAATATCTTTTATTGAAAGTCATTCTTTTGATTTATAATTGAAGGAGAGAGGTTCTACGTCAACTCCGGATAGGAAATATCACAAGCGATAAGAAAATCAACAAATTTAATTCAAAGGGGACTTAACTCTTTAGTGAGATTGGTAATCATATAAAGCAGCATACATTTTAACGATTTGCATCAAGCTCAAGCTTCCTTCTTACATACATGTTCCTCCAAAAGCACACATTAGAATAAGAGGAAAAATTTATTGGTAGCGTACTCAATCGAATGAAATAATCCTTTTTTTTTTAAATAGTCCTTTTTTTGAAACCCCTTTTTCAAAAAGAAGAATAGGAACCAAAAAAAAAAATATATGTTTCTTCTTTCCAATGGAAAAAATTCAATTCAATTCTCAACTGCTCCTCGGATATACCGATTTCTTCTAGACTAGTCAAGTAGTACTAGTCAAGATACATGTGTAGAGTAAGGGTCTCCCCTTGAGGAGAAAACATAATCCCTCGGATTTCTTTAGTATTCTCTTATTTATTACTTATGTTTATTATTTAGACAGAGTGCTGTCACCCATTGTTAATAGAAAATTCAAAGAAACCTCATAAACAGAAGAAATGGGGAAGACGAGGAAGAAATAGAAACAACTTTCGAAACAAATGGGACTAAACATGAACAAGAGGGATTGAACAATAGGTATGCCTATAACTGAAAGGTTAGCAGACATCGTATATCTGTTTAGTTCAGAGGACCACTCGTTACGCTTCTGTCGCTGCGTTGGGAGACACTGACTCATCGTGTGAAGGACAAGACACCAACCAAAGAGACCGGCTGAGAGCCAACTCTAATGCCTGATTATTATGCCAATCAAGTTATGTTTTCATGTTTCAATTGAACACTTCCCATTTTGGATTATTCTCAAGGGAGAAGAATAAACATAAACTATGCTGGACATTAATTGACAACAAGGCCAAGAAAATATAGACTCTATGATAGAACCAAACATAACAAAAACGATGTTGGAATTTAGTCGACAACAAATCTTGAAAATGCAAAAATGCTATGCCAAAATTGAATCGATGACGCAACATCCAAGATAAAGAAACACCTCAAAATTTAATCTACAACACGGATATGGAAACTACAACTAAGAAACACTTCAGAATGTAATCGACAAAGTGAGTTTGAAAAATAAAATAAGAATGCATGAAAGTAAAGATAACTAAAAGATAGTAAATTCGTTTGATCTGTGCGAGTATCTTAAGTAGATGGGCGATGGTATTATAATGGCAGTGTCACAATCACTCTTGAGTAGTTTCCATCAATTGCATGCATGTTTTTCCATCTCTGGAAGTTTTTGTGCCAATGTTCTCTCAAGGCCATGATCTTGTTCTTGAACATGTGCTTCTTTACAAATGCATGCCATTTGTTCCACGATCTCAATTGCTTTGTTCTCTCGTGGCTTCGAACTTCTAATCATTTCTTGATGCTCCTCATGCATTCAGCTTTCCTCCATCACCCTGATAGTTTGTCAATGTTGCTAGTCAACATCCTCATCGATCATTGTTGAACACACGTGGTCGTATATCGACAACCAATTGGTGACAATCATCAATATTCGCCAACATTGATACTGATTTTAGTTGTCGACAATGGGTCATGTGCTTAACAATATTTGATGCTCTAATAACGTGTCTACTCATGTCAATGATTTGGTCATCTTTTGGTGCAAATAGTACTTCATCTTATCAACAATACTTACGTATTTACCCAAAAAAAAAAAAATGGTTAGTGTTTTAGTATTTAAATACTAGTCTACCAACTATAAAGAGTAAAAGCCACCAAAAACCCAAAAGTTTGCCTATTTTGAAAAATTTACCTCAAACTTTTTTGTGACACCAAAAATTTTAAATTTGTATTAATGTGAGACATGTATCCCAAATCTGTATAGTGACATATGTACCTCAAACTTTTTCTTGTGACATTAAAAATTATAAACTTATATCCAAGTGATACATTTATCCTATAAATTTGGTGTAGCAAAAAAAAAAAATGGAGTTTTTTTGTGTCACAAAAAAATAAGTTTGGGTAAATATATCACATAGGTAAAAGCTTGAGGTGAATATGTCGTATTGGCTCAAATTTTGAGTTTTTGGTGTCACAAAAAAAATTTAAGATAAATATATTACAATGGGCAAAGTTTGGGGCTTTTGATGACTTTTTCCCAACTTTAAATTGGAAAATCGGAATGCCTTTTGCCTTTTTACTCCTCAATGCTGTAAAATCTTAGATCTCGCACATTTCTGACTTTATTGTGGATTGTTTCTTTTGATAATGCCAACTGATCTAAACATCTGTCCTGTGTCACTCGAACTAAGCAATTAACGTATTAAGTATCAATCAGACCGATGAAGTTGCTTTTTCTTTGCCTAATGACAATTGCGGGGGGAAGCGGAGCAGAAAATACAACTGTAGATCAATAAAATGGAGCCAAGAAGCAAATCACAGCGGGCTTTAGTATGTGTACAAATATGTTTGGGTCTAGGGCATGTGCAGAAGCTTACCAAAAGAGCTATTCTCATCAAGCAAAGTTAGCTGATTTTCATTGAGCTAAGTGACGGAAGCAACGTGAGTGGAGGTGGGCATAGGCACATATATATGGCTTCCTCACTTAAGCTTGCAATCATCTTTTATTTCGCTTCTCTTATTCATAATCGCACAGAAGGTTTTCTGAACATATGACCATAGTGACGAAAATATGCAACAGGAACATCGTCAATGAGTTCGCCGACTTTCATTACTTGAGGGATTTGGTGATGGAGGAGTTGTCTACCAAGACATCGCGTTCGGGTTTTAATCTTTACGTCGATGAAGGCGCGTCGTGGTTGTTAACGCCTTGCTACGGTCATGCAGCTTGTAATGGAGCTCTTACGGATTCGGATTGCGTTATGTGTCTGGTCGTGGCAAAGAACATGATCCTCAGAGAATATCGGACAGCTTTCGGAGCTCGAGTGCAGCTTCAAGGCTGTAGAATCAGACATGAAGTGTATCCATTCACCGAAAATTGGATCTCCATGTCTGATAGAGCAAAGAGTTTCCACATGTTTTTGCTCGCGATAAGTTCCTTTGCTCATTTTGTAAACAAAAATGTCCAATAATCATTTGTAAGAATTGAACAAGAACATTGGGATGAAATCGAGTGATTAGAGTCTGGAATTGCGCTAAGTGCATTGTCTAAAGTTTTATATTATGCCAATGATATACTTAGGTTTTCTCCGATGTGTTAAGTTGACCCCATCAATTTATTATTCTATTAACTTGTACGAATTACAATGAAAGGAAAAATGAAAATGTGGGGGCCATTTGCTAAATCTCCTATTATTGTAGAAGAGGTCATGAATAATAATGTATCCTAAGTCATTTTGAGCAATTGGACTGGGAAAAGTATGGGCCCAATTTATTGCAAGAGATTAATCTAATACTTAGTTGACACTATTGCAATAAATTTTTAGACATTTCGAATGTAAGCTAAGTTGCACATCAACATCGAAAAATCTCATTTTGATCCTTTTCCATGTTATTCGGTCACCACGTTATGATATGCTTTCGTTTTTGTTTCTCAGTTTGGAAATGTCCTTATATGCTTACAGTTGGATGAGGATATTTATTTAGTACCCTAAATTGTAAAATGTCCAATTGCTAACTTTTTTTTTAATTACGTTGGATACAGTTTTGGTACAGCAAAATGAAAGTCAGCAGTATCTATCAACTAGTTAATTACTGAAAAAAGCAACACATATGTCCCTCAATGAGCAGCAATATCGTTTCTTGATGATATATATATATATATATATATATATATATATATATATATATATATATATATATATATATATATATAAATTATGAAACGATGTCATTATAGTTGGTTTTACATGGAATGAAATCTCAATTATCTATAAAAAAAAAAAGGGTGAAAATTTCATATAGGAGGGACATGCAGTCCCTTAGTGCCAGACGCCATGTTTTCCTCCAATTTTAAGCAAGTTCATATACGCAAGCAATTTAATTTTGGCGTTAGCTTGTCCCGTAAAAACTGAAAAAGAAAACTGTATACCCAAAACTCAATAACTATTCAGTTCCAAAGTTGGATTTTTCTTCATTTGTAAAAGCAAATCAGATATCTATGAATATAATCTAAGAATAGAAATCAAATCATCTAGAGACCAAGTTATGGTCATAGCTTGAATTAGTCAGTTAACCATCAAATAGAAAAAAAAAATCAGCATTATGAATTTAAATTTTTAGAATATATATTATTATTATTATATATGTGGACCTTACTTTTTCGTGCGCAAGACAATATTTATATTTTCCCACAATATTATAGCGGGTGGTCTTTCCTCGCCGCTTTCTCAAGTGTGTCCAGTCGCTCCCTTGTCTGATTCTTCTCCGTTTGGAAAGCCAAAAAGGATAGTGGGGAAAGTGAAGGAAAAAGCAGCAAGAAAGTGTAGGGAAAAACTGGGTGGCCGAAAGCCAAAATCCCAGCAAGAAAGTGTAGAAAAATCATTCCGCCCCTCCTTTCAATTTCAGCCCTCAATTGGTCAGTCTGGTCTGGTTTCCTAGGGCAAAAACCCCGGTTGAAGTGAGAAAAAAAAGCAATGAGCATTCCTCTGCCCGCAAGGCACTCAGATTCTATAACTCAAGCTCAATCTCTCGTGGAAGGATTTGGTGCTGTCCTATAGTATCAGAATATAAACCAGTTTCCAAAGTTGATTATTTGCAGGTCAGTAGTTTCCATTCGGTAGTGCACATGATGTCGTAATAATTCCTCTTTCTGGTTTGCTCCTTCCTTTTCCAAATCTTTTTTGATATGTGAATTATTATATCATATCAGCAGATGCTTTTTTGGGTAAGTGGCCTGTCTCCTGTAACATGCTAATGATTTTTTCGCATCTGATCCTGCTCTTTTTATTTTTGTGATCCTTTTCTTTTTTTCTTGGAGATTGTTGCGTCATGGAAAATTTATCTTCCTGAAGAGAAGGTTGAAATTTGAAATTGGGCTGATATAAGCTGAGAGCCCAAGTTTGTCCTTTCTAGATTATATCTCAATTGCGAAATTCCTTGTTTTTTCTGTGCAATTATTCAGCTTTTGTTGAGAGATTTTGTGATAGTGAGTGAGATGCCATGTTGGGTCAGTAGTGTTGTGAAAAATCATTGGAAGAACGAAATGACTGAGAAATTTGTATTATATTTTGAAATCTTGTTTCCTGATGTGAAAAACATTGCTAGTATCACTCCCAGTTGGAGTGTATTTTTTTTTTTTTTTTGAACAATTCCGATTTAAAATTGTACGAAGAAAAAGGGGATGTGACTTAACCGAAGACAACCTTGTCCCAAGTAAGATCAGGAACATTGCCCTAAAGGCTTCAACTGAGAGGTCCAAAATGACCTTAAAAAGTATGTTAATTCAAGTGACATTTGCCAAATGCACGCAGACTTAAAACCCAACTTTTTAGAATAGAGTTAAAGATTACACTATTTTTGGAGCATTCAAGTTCATAGAGGCATCTGCTTTGCCATGTAGATAAAGTTTTGGTTTGGTTCATGAGGAATCATCAGCTTCTCTAAATTGGTTGATGAGAAATTTTTCACATTTCACAGGCTAGAATTATGTCACCTGGAATCAAGATCAAGACATATAATTGTTCTTCCTCACCTCTGGATCTCCTTCTTTTAAGGTTAAACAATATTATATTAATAAAGCTACTGAAGGGTTGCCATCCCTATTCAAAATGACTTCAGAAGAGGAGTCTCCCATAAATCAAATAAGTGGGAACTAGCGATCAATTCTATATTCCAATAAGCTACAAGTACGATATTGAACTTTCCCACCATCCCAAATGTGAAGAGCATATGACTGGATATCTCTAAAAGAGTCGTAGTAGGATTCTTCTTGGTATACTTTCTTGCTTCTTTCTTTCCAATTGAGCCAAATAGCAAGGAGATAAATTATCTTGATTATTTCTTCTTTCTTGAGCAATCCCAGGCCCAAAGTTACATTTGTACTGTTTATCTTGCACCCTTCTTCCTCTGTATCTCTTCACTTATTATATTGTTGCACTGTTCATATCCTTCATTCTTTCTTTCTCTCTCCATCTTGGTTTCCTTCTTTTCTTGGCCAACTTTTTCCTTTGTAATTTCCTTTTGAGATGTCTCAATAGCACGGTGAGGATTTCTCGTTTGATTTGGATATAAGATTTTTTTAGTTCAAAACGTGTAGATCTTACCTGCACTGTCTTAAATGTATGGTATGTTTGGCACCCTGTCCGCTCCATTTTCTACTTTTGTGGCTTGGAAGTCAAAGCACCATTGGATAAAGCTTGCTCGGTCCTGTCCAACTCTATCATATTTATTTTTCGCCGATGATTCAGTCTTTTTTCTGGATGGTACAATCACTGAATGTTAGAACATTGTCCAATATTCTGAATCAATAGTGTCTAGCTACCGGACAGATTATCAACAGAAACAAATCGGGCATGCTTTGCAACAAATATTGTCCGATGAGTTTGCAGGAGAACTTTCCTGTCCTACAACGTTTCGGTAAGTACTTGGGTATACCCTCAGACTGGGGAAGATCGAAACGAGAAATGTTCTCTTGGATCTCAGCTAGGGTCTCTGCAAAATTGGAAGGGTGGAAAGAACGCCTTTTATCTAAAGGAGGTAAAGAAGTCCTTCTTAAGTCGGTAGTGCAGGCTATTCCCCAGTATGTAATGTCTGTTTTCAAGCTTCCTCACTCTATTTGCAAGGGACTAGAACAGCGTATATCTCATTTCTGGTGGAAGAATGATGTTAGTAGACAAGGGGTCCATTGGCAGAAATAGGATGCATTAAAGATAAGCAAGCATAGTGGAGGTCTGGGTTTTCGCAACTTGATGGCTTTCAATAAAGCATTGCGGGGTAAGCAAGCCTGGAAATTACTTCACAGTCCATTATCCTTATGGAGTCAAATATTTAAGGGCCTTTATTTCCCAACTCAAACCTTTCTACATGCGAAAACTGGGTATCGCCCCTCTTGGGGCTGGAGAAGCCTACTTATTAGAAGAGAGGCCATTCTACCGAATTTGCGATGGTCTGTGGGTGATGGTAAAAGTATCCGCATCCGATGGGATTGATGGTTACCTATTGGGCCAATACCATGACCTCTTGCAAGAGAAGAACCAGAACTGGTGGCTGATCTTATTGACCCTAACCACCAATCCTGGAATATTCCACTTATCCAGCAGCATTATGATGAATGTATAGTCAGTGAGGTTCTCAAAATACCTATTAGACCACTCTTTGCTTCTGACCAGTTAATATGGGCAGCAACAAAGGATGGTCTTCATTCAGTGAAGAGCAATTATCAATCCCTCATCAGTACATCACTCAACAAATCAGACCATGCAGCCTCAACAACCTACAGACATGACAGGAAAATGTGGACGAGAATATGGACGATGCGAACAGAGCCTAAAATCAAAATGTTCTTATGGTCAGTTTTTCATAACTCACTCGCAACCAAAGCCAATCTGTTTAGACGGCGTATTACTTCGGATCCTATCTGTGACCTATGCGATCAACAAACCCAAGAAACCATTGAGCACCTGTTTTTCTCTTGTTCTTGGACAAAGGAGGTATGGCAGCATGCTGATTTAAATGCACTAAATATTTCAACACCAGTTAACAGCATAGCAGCTTGGATCACCAATCAAGTCAGGAGTCAGCGTTCAGTACCTAGGATAGAGCTCATCGCGCATGTCTTATGGCAGATCTGGCGAGGATGGAATAATTTTGTTTTCAGGCACCAGCAACCGAGGCCCCATATTGCTGTTACCGACGCTCTAGCACAAACTTGCAGCTACGACTGTTCCAACCCTAGGCGGAGGCAACAACAATCCACTGCCCTGCACTCTAAATTTCTATGGCGACCCCTTGATCGTGGCACCCTAAAATGCAATATCGATGGGGCTTACAAGCAGAGAAGTCAAAACGGATCAATGGTGTGCATCAGTAGGGACTACCAGGGAAGACTAACTGGTGTTTATACTGCAGAATTTCCAGCGACCTCGGCGCTTCAATCTGAGGTGCAGGCGCTCACTTTCACCGTTTGCCATCTGCTGAAGACGGGACTCCATACCGCTCACCTGGAGATTGAATCGGACTGCTGGATCATGCTCGATACCTTGAACCAGAACAAACAGCCGCCATGGGAGGACAGAGTACTATTCGAAGAGGTCAAGCAACTGCTTCTTTCGTACCCTAATTTGCGACTCAGATACTGCAGGAGGGAGGCCAACTCGGTGGCGGACTGGGCCGCGAAGGCCCATGGCCGCATCGATCAAGCCCGTAATTGGAATATCTTTCCCCCTTTTCTGCTTTTAGATCTTGTGTATGCGGACGCTGTTGCAAGCGGTTGTAATTTTATAACGCCTTAATATATCGTTTATTCTGACCAAAAAAAAAAAGTCAAAGCACCATTTGTGACCGACAGAATCTTAGTGGCCTAAATTAACAGGAGACAGGCTGTAGTGTTAGTGGGCCACTGGAGGTCATCAGGTTTGTTGGGAAATGGTGTTAGTTCCATGTAAAGCACTCTTGGTCTCAGAGGATTTAACAAATTGTTAAACGATAAGTACATGCAGACATCAATAAATATCTTTATTTATCTCTCTATATGTATATACATGCCCCTTACTTAAAACAACTCCTTAAATGTTTTGAATTTACTCTGCTTTGAGGAGTAGTTTTTAAAATTAGAAGAAAATTAATTTTATCCTTGTTTCCATTATTTCGGAAACAGAATTTGAGAATATCTTCAATTAGCCTATTGGAACTTTTGAGGCACAGTCTGTAGAGATCAAATCCAGTTTCCTAGCTTCAAAAGAGACATGTGGTTGCTAAAATTTGTTCGGAATTGACTAGGAAGTGTTTTGAGTACCCTGCATAGGGTCATCCAAGATTCAGGACTCATGAGGGTTAGAGCATGGGTTCCCAGTCACTTCTACCTACTGTAATTGATCGCAAGGGCCAAGCTACTATGCCCTTGCTTGCTAGTTCCTGACATAGAATTATTCACATGATAAAGGTTCTACTTCTAAACATGAGTCTCTGAATGTGGTGTTTGCTGTGTTCTGCGACAAATTCTTGATCTAATTAGAAATCCTACAGTCGAGGTTTGACATCTAGAATTTGAATTTTTGCAACTAAATTTCCTGAATCTAGCTCCTATTTTTTTTTTCCAAAGTTTATTTTTCACATTCTTTAAGCAATTTAATAAGTGGAGTTCAGAATTTATTCTGAAGTGATTCTCTTCTTTGGCAAAGACTGATGGAAAGAGTTTTGTGGTGGTGACTTAGACGACAGAACCAGTGAGTTGGTTGATGGACTCAATCGAATTACGCTCACTTGCATTAACTGATGTACATACTATTCCATTGCGTACTTCTTTGCTCTTGGACTGAGTTATTCTACCGCAAGTACTTGCATTATCGACTCTCTCTTATTCCTATGTTATTGAACTCTCTAAAATGATTCATTTTTGCAGGAGTTATTGGCCATTCAACAGCAAGGCCCTCAAGCTATTGGCTTCTTTGGGACAGGAAACATGGGATTTATGCATCAGGAACTAATTGAGATTCTTAGCTATGCAATGGTTATAGCCATAAGATGCTGTGAATGTGTCACGAGTCGTTTTATATTGCATTTGACTGCTGACATCTTGCGAAGTTGTATCTCTATTGTTTGAGAGGCAGATACTCAATACTATAGCTTGACCTTTTTGACTTTAGGTTGAGGATTGTAGTTAGCTATGGAATGCCAGCACCAAATATTCATTTTCAATTTATAGATAAGGTCTTTTGTCTTGAGGGTACTGCTTTCCCTCGTAGAAAAACCACATATATACATCGGGGGAATCCGGGACTAATGCAGCCATAATTAGTGGTGCTTTAAGAGCAGAAAAGCCAGAGCTGCTGACGGTAACCTTACCTCAGAGTTTGAAAAAGCAGCGCTCAGATAGCCAGTAATTATTGTCTAACGTAAGCTGCCTCCAGTTTTCGGCTATTCTGTATCCGGTTTTTGGCTATTCTTTAATTCATAGCTCTATTAATTTTTTGCCTGGTGGAATTGTGCTTCTTTAGCCAATATTTGTATGTTAGGATGACCCTTTTTTTCCCCCTGCAATCTGGCTTTTTTCTTGTTGTGTGCCCCAGCTTCGTCCTACACGCACTCACACGCATTGATCAATCTAAGACTGTCATATATATGTTCCTTGAACTACATCGTATCAAACAAGTAGCATGTACTTGGCTAGTTACGGAACGATATTTTCTGGTGGTTAACCACGGAGAAAACTAAGGGACAAATTGTAAATGTAGCACTTACAACAGCGAAGCTCATTTCTAAAGATTTGCCTTATGCAGAATTAGCAGGAGGTTGACCAGAATCACAACAAAACCTGCAGTTCTAAGAAAGCAAGTTTAATTTCTGGTTCCCTACAGTATGTTGTTTTGTCCTTAAAATAAAATAAAATTGTGAAGCTGTGTGTGGTGCTTGCAGCATGGTGAGAAAAAATGTTGTACATGTTCATGGTATTAGGAGTACGGAGTTCATTAGAACAGAGTATTTTGTGTAGGTTCAGTTGTGTGAAATTAAATTAGAATTCTGTTCACAGTTGATGTCAATTGCCAAAAGCCAAAGGAGCTTGAACTGTGCCAAAAGATTTTTCTGTGCCTTTTTTCTACCCTCATTAACGTGAGTGAGAACCAATGGAATAGACCGATAATATTTCATAATCCTTGACTTGTATCGAGCCAATAGAGCCATCCTTTTTTTTTTTTTTTTTTTTGATGACCCAGGGAAACCCGTATAGCCGATAGCCGACGGACAAACCCTAGGGCCGCATGAGGGAACCACCATCTCGTGCAAGCGGTTAAGGCACCAAGCATCTCTGCTGGGTTTCAAACCCCTCACCTTGAGGGCAAGGATCAACGTAGCCTTATCTAGTGGAGTCACTGCGGCAGCTCTTTCTTTTTTTTTTTTTTTTATTACTTTCTTCTTCCTTTTGTTGGTGGCCAGGCACCAACCATGGCGAAGTCGGCTGGCTTCACCTGGTCGAAGGGAGCCTTCCCCCAAGTGAGGGTTGGCCTTGCCCAAGTTAGATTTGGCGAGTGCTGGCCTCATCGACCGGCATCACCTAAGTGAAGGTGATGCTAGGCGCCAAATCACCCAAGTAGACCCTTGGGTGAGGGCTCCACTTGTTGAGACTCGCCCTCACTTGATTCAGCTTTAAGTAGCATCGATATGAGACACGTTTTATGCAACACAATACGTTAACATGTCATTTCTTAAAATTAGATAATTTCGAAATGTTGAGACACACTATATATTAAATGAATATTTTTATCTTTAATTAGTTTGATGCAAATTCACAAATAAATAAATAATAAAAAAATGAGCCCTGAATGAATTTACACTAATAATATTAATAAGGAAAAATGCCATAAAAAATCCTAAACTTTACCTAATGTAATTTACCCCGAACTTTTTTTTTTGGTAACATAAAAAACTTCAAACTTTATCAATTGTGAAACATTTATTCTAAAAAAAATTTCACAACACAAAAAACTCTAAACTTATATTCACATAACACATTTATCCCAAACTATAAGGCATTTTCATCTTTTACTTTTTATTTTTTTCTTTTTATTTTTCTTTTTCTTTTGTTTTTCTTCTCCTCTCTTCCCTCCGCCATGGTCAGCAGAGGGAAGAGAGGAGAAAAAAAAAAGGAAAAGGAAAGAAAAAAAAGAAAAAATTAAAGATGAAAATGCCCTTGAGCCATAGAGTTGGAGTAAATGTGCCATGGTTGATAAAGTTTGGAATTTTTTTATTGTAAAAAAAGTTTGAGGTAAATTTATCACATTTGGTAAAATTTAGGGTTTTTGGTGCTTTTTCCTTATTAATAAATCTATTCTTAGAAAATTCGAAAGGCATTCATAAATAATGTGTATCCATGTTTAGAGACATGTTTTTAACTTCAACAAAAGATGATGATGAAACTAATGACTATTAATAAGAGATTAGAATCAACTTATTTAAATAATCTATAATTTTCTATAATTATCAAAATTTATCATTATTTAACGTTAAGTACTTTTAATTTCTGAAATCATTTTTTGGCCCCAATCATTTATTTTTCTGACCTTAAAAGAAAAAGCCATACCCATTTATTTCACTCCCCTTGTTTCTTTTCCAGCTTCACCTGGAACTTCCTTTATTGAAAATTGAAACCATCCTCTTCCCTCCCCTCCCTCCAAAAAGAAAAAAAATCACGCCGCATCAGCATCGCCATTTTTAATTATTTTTCTACTCTTCTTCCTAAAACTTAAGAAGGAACCTCTGCATCAGCATTGGCATGGAAACTCAAAAACCATACCTCCGCCTCCGACTCCTTGCACAATCCTCTTCCTCTCGATCCCTGCTCTCTCTCTCGATCGCGTCATCGTAGTCGCTTGCCGCCTCGCCTCCAGCCCTCCCTCCTTTGCAGCCGCAACTCACCTTTGGCTTTGGGTTGCCTTGCTCTTTGTTCTTACTCTGGCCCTCCGTTGCTCATGGCCTCGCCTCCGCTCCCTCGCCCTCGCCTCCACCCTCGATTCTCTCACTTCGCACTTGTAGACCTTGTCACGCCCCGAACCCCAAGGTCGCGCACATCCCACTACGGTCGATCAAATATGCGACATCCCAGGATACATCGCCGACCCATTCATTTTATTACGCATACGGAAGCGAAACAAATCCCCTGACAACATTTAACTTGGGATAGAAAAGCAGGCAATCAATCACAATACCGAACACTCATTTACAACACGTAGGTTTAAATACAACTCTAGACTGTCTACAAAATAGACCAGCTCAACGAATGGGGAACTATCCTAAAACCAACTAGCAGGACACGTTCACCGATACTTTAGTCTCCACCTTTCCAGACTTAGGGCTTTGGGTCCTCCACGACCGCCGTCTAGGGACCTGAAATTTTAATCCCACAACCGGGATGAGACGATGTCTCAGCAAATTCAACCCCCTAAACCCCTATTAGAAAGAAAATACACCCCGGGTGGCCTAGCCACATCACACAGAAGACTTACCTCGCCTCAGTTCCTTCCTGCAGGTTAGCACAATTTCAAATCACTCAATCACAGATAGTGATATGAACTTAACAACCAGAACGCATTCTTTTTCATATAACCAACAACCGCGGGGGTCCTTATTATAAGACTAAATCGTTATGACACGTCCCATTCCATGCCACACAATTCCGTCCCATAATCCGACACATCAATAACACCCAACATGCATTCCAATTGTTATTCACTTTGCCGCACAAGGGTATAGCCTACTCGCGGTTCGGCTATCTACGGCATCTAGCCGCATCGCCTCCCCATGGAGCGCAGCTTTGTCGATACGTCGACGGCATTCCCGAAGGAGCATGGGCCCAAAATCTACTGCGACCCGCAACCACCACGTGGGCATCCCATATAGGGGCAAGTCCGTCTCAACAGCCCAGGACGATTCCTCTTAGTTATCACACAACCAAAGCATACTCGGCCCCAGGACACTTTATATTTAAATCAATGCTTCCACTTAAAATAGTGATCCCGGCCATTTTTCTTCATATTAAAAATATTCCAGAAATTACTCACGTGTGTGGGAACACGCTAATTCCAAATCAAAAAGCCAATATCTCACTTTTTCAAACCCCACTATTTAACATAATCTTTAAAGTTCAATTTTTGCATCAAAACCCGACACTTGGGTTTTTATCAATAAAATCTCTATTTATCACAATCAACACTCAATTTGCCACATACATTCATCAAATTTAAATTCTAAAGGCACAGCAGCGATCAGCACGAAATTCTGAGAATTGAGGGTCTCAATATAATTTTTCGAATTTATTAAATAATTAAATTTATTCCGAAAATTAATATAATAATAATATCCATAGTTTTCACGATCCACGCTCAATTCATGATATCCAATCATCAATTTCAAAATCCGAATACACAGCAGCGATCGGCACGAAATTCTGAGCAACCGGGGTCAAAAACAATTTTTCCGTTTTTTTATATTTTAATAATTTCGGAATTAATATAATATTATAAATTTCCAGAATTTCGAAATCTTTAAATAATTCAAAAATAAAACCCTATTATGTCACATCAAGGCTTTATTTTAAAAATAAACATACTTAACTTTAAACTAAACACACTTTAACTTAATTAAACATCCTAATCTAATCATCAATCAAATAAACTAATCTAACCACCTAAACTTGCTTAACTTAGACTAAGCACACTTAGGGCATCATTAACCCTCTAATCAAGATTTAGTGAGTTAAACTCACCGGATTAGCGAACCGAGCGGACCAAAACGACGGGGACGACGCGAGGATCGACTTTCCTCAAAGCGGGCCGAGCATCCGGGCTCGGGAAGGCGGCCAAAATGGGCCAAACACTCGCTGCCATACCCATTTTCTGCAACTTCCGGTGGCTGCTAGTTGGGGGCGAATCCAGCGGCGATTCGGCGATAGGCGGAGGAGAGACCGGCGGGGCTTGGACGAGCTAGGGAAGTCAACGGCGGCTCACGGCCGGCGCCTGGCCGGCGCGGGTTCTTTGCCGGCCCTACCGAGATCTGGAATTTTCGAGCGGCAAACGGAGGGAGAGAAGAGAGGCGGAAGGTGAGAGGCGAAGCGGTGCAGCGACGGCGGCGTGAGGCGACGACGAGCTTCGGCGACGGCGACGGCGGTGAACGACGTGCGAGCTGCTGGCCGAGCTCCTCCCTGCATCGCACGCCCCTCCCCCTTGCACGGTTCAACCATGGAGGAAGAAGAGAGGAAGGAGAGAGAAGGAGGAGGGGGCCCCTTTTCTTTTTCTTTTTCTTTTTCTTTAATCCACAAAAAGGCCCACCATGACCTCATGCATGATGTCATACTCCACTCACTCTCACAACCTCTTCCAATGGATTCACTTCCATTTTCCACCGGGGTCCAATTTTTGTACATCAAATTCCTTCAATTCTCATCAATTCTCTTTCAATTGAATCAAATTGAAGTCCATAAAATTAATCCAATGTCACCACACTTCAATTCACATCTTCACTTGTCTATATAATCAAGTTAAGTCCCAAAAGCGCGACCAAAAGCGATCTACTAATTTCTTGAGCCAAATTAGCTATTTCTTGATTATTTTGCTGAAAAGCTCAGCTTGCATGAAAAATTTTCCCAAAGATGATTCAATGATCTTGAAATGATTTGTGACACACCCAGACTTCCAATTTCTGAATTCGATCTCAATTCCACGATTAATTTCACTTTGGCACGATACTAGCCGGCCCAACCTACCGGGTAGCCTTTAGAAATTTTCATACATTTGACCTGTGGTTGATCATCTCAAGCCACAATGTACATCTTTGAAACATTGGCGACTTACGGTTGTCGGGGTAATATCAAGGTTTCAAATACGAACACAGGGTACCCAATCGATAGAAAAGTCGGTCCAGTGCCGATCGACAAGAATTATGCAATCTGGTGGAATCACCCACACCTGATCACATGCCTCTGTCGAGTCGACCTATCTCCGGTCTCTAATCGACTTTTATTTGTGCCGTAATGACCCTTGCAGATTAACTCAGTCGAAAGGTCGCTTCCTGATCAAATTCTCGAGTCTGATGCATTAGAAACTCTTAACAGCTTCACCCGATAAACTAGTTTTCACATGAGTGGCCGACTCAAGGAAAAGAACTATATGCGTGCCAACGAAATGCCCGTCTTAATTTATTGAAAATAGAACCGGAAAATCGGGATGTCACAGACCTATCCCAGAAACCCATCATGCCTCTTACAATTCCCGACTCATGTGTTGGAGCGTGTTGGGAAAGTTGACCATGTGTTAGAGCATTCGACACAATACGGGGCTCCGAAGAGTGCCTGTGCTTCATAAGATATAAGGGATCTATTAAGGGAAGATCCCTCTATGCCTTCTTTCTAGCCTCATGAGATTGTGAGTGAGATCCAAAGGGATAAACTGATCACATATCATAATTCCTGAATCAAATCGAGCCAACAGAGTTAACCTTCTTAATCTCTCTTTCTTGTTTGTCCCCAAGTTCTTGATATATGGCCTCTTCCAAAAAGAATTACCATGTGCTTGTGAGTTTTATAGGCACGAACGTCCGCAACAACTTCCTCCATGATCTCTATGCAGCTTTGAATCAAAAGGGGATATACATTTTTGTGGATAGCGAGGAGCTTAGGAAAGGAGAGCAAATATCGCCCGCACTTATGAGGGTGATCGGGGAATCGCGCGTCGTGATCATCATTTTCTTTGAGGACTATGCTACCTCACGGTAGTGTTTGAAAGAGTTAGCGAAGATCATGGAGTGCAAGGCATGGAAGGAGCTGATTGTGTTGCCAGTGTTTTACAAAGCGGAACCAAGAGAAGTGAGACGGGGGATAATGGGTTATGGGAGAGCTATGCTAAGTATGAGTCCAATTCCGAGAAGAATCTGAAGGCAATGGAGACATGGAAGAAGGCTCTCTTCAATGCCAGTAACTTGTCTGGTTGGGTTTGCAATGATGGGTAAGTAAGTATTTTATGAGATAGTAAGTTTTGCTCAGTCTAATGTATGATCCTTGTCTTTAGAAAAGTGTTGCCCTAATCATATCAAAATATCAAAAGGTCTCCATGGGGAAGATTAGTAGATTCCTCTGTTGTTACTAGCCAAATTACTTTCTTCCACTTCCTTCAACATTAATTAGACACGTTAACTCTGTGTGATCATCGCATCAAGGCATCTTATCATGTCCATGTCAATTCTCAAGCTTCAATAGCAATTTGGAGTAGCTGAAATCTTGTACACTGAAAGACAGCTTCAAACATATTTGAAGCAGCAACGTCTCGCACTAATCCCTCTAGTGAACAAGCTGTTCGGTCTGACCGAACCAACATTGTTATGATCATGTCAGTTCTTGTATGATCTTTCGCATCGTTCTCTCTACCTCTTCAGCATCGCCTGGGATTCAATCATCTCCAATCTCGTCGAAATCGAAGAGCGAGAGAGATGTGGATGATCATGAAATATGGCCACCGACTAGCATGAAGATAGCACCATAATCCTGTAAGAGGAGTATATTCATGGGGCCAAAAAGTTTCTGATTCAGTTCAGTCTTTTCTAGTTAATATTGATTTTAGTAGCAATAAAATCTATTGAATTACCAAAAATAAGAAAATATACGAACCAAAAACAAAAACAAAAAAAAGTAGTTGGCTATCGACTTGGAGAAAATATTGGGTGGGACAAGTACACTGTTCAGACGAAATTGCAATGCCACGTCATCTCCACATCAGATGCAAATCTGAACTCTTCTGTCCTCTCGAACGATGCCGCATAAAAGCATCATCCTCACTGCTACCGGTCCCAAGCCAAGACGTCGTTGACTCATCAGGCTCTCTCTCTCTCTCTCCCCCCCCCCCCCCCTCTCTCTCTCTCCCTGACTAACAATGCCTTCTTCAATGGCGCTGATGATCCTCTGTCGCAACTTTCATTGCCGAGCCTCCTCGCTCCTCCAGGTGTGACTCTTGTCCCATTCGCCAAAAGAGGCGGGGGCTCCAAAGTGATAGACTCTAGAGCCGGAGCCCATGAGAAAATACTATTGGTGAACTGAGGCCGGAACGAGGACTATTAAAGAATTTCCTACATCAATTGAAAATCTTCCCACTATAAAGCAAATACATTTGGAGAAACCTTGCAAAGCTCCCTCAAGGGTAATCCTTGACTCAAATCAAGCCAATGGAGCCAACCTCATCTCTCTCTCTCTCTCTCTCTCTCTCTCTCTCTCTCTCTCTCTCTCTCTCTTCTATTTTCTATTTTTCTTTTCTTTATTTTTCTTTTCTTCTTCCTTTTGTCGGTGGCTAGCCACCAAGCATGGTCAAGCCTACTGGCTTCACCTAATTGAGGGGAGCCCTACCCTAGGTGAGGGTCGGCCTTGCCCAAGCTAGATTTGGCGAGGGTTGGCCTCATCGGGTGGATCGCCTAGGTGAAGGTGACGTCGGGCTCCAAATCTAGCTTAGGCAAGGTCAACCCTTGCCGAGCCTTGCTTTGGTGAGGGCTCCACTAGTTGAGGCTTGCCCTCCCCTACGGTGAGTGAGGCTAGCTTGCTGGACCATCGCTCGTGGTTGGCCATCAATAATAAGAAGAAGAAAGGAAAAAATGAAGAAGAAATAATTCGAAAGAATATTAAAATATTATTAAAAATGATTAATGTCAACATTGGTCGTGCCACTTAGAATGACTGGCATTCACGTCAGCGAATTTCAACCAAAATCCCTTTTGGCCGGCCATTGCTATTGTGATCATGTTGTTGTCAAGGCCAAGCCATGACCACAATCCTAGGTCACCGATGCCTTGCCACAATTATCATTGATTGAACCCTATGGAGGCTTGCTTCTCATAGGCGTTGCAAGCTTATCGAAAACAAGCAATTAATTTCTATAAGTACTACATAAGAGAGAGAGAGAGAGAGAGAGAGAAAAGATGTTGAGACAAAATCATGGGTATACGTTAAAGTCAAAAAGCAAACCTTGTAAAATGTCTTCCATCTACACGGACTTGTCATTGGCAAGAGAGTCGTTTATTGATAGTTCCTTTTTATTATTGCCATTAAGTAAATTTGACTTTAAATTCTATGTAATTATTGATCGAATTATTTTAATCATTACATTTTACTTTTTTTTGTTATGTGAATTTCCTTATTTGGTGACATTATCTTTGTTCATCATGGTTTTGCTCTGCATTATAAGTAATCTATCTATTTCAATTCAGGAAAAGCTATTTGCGAAAGTTCATTGACTTCTCCTCTATTAAATATTGTCATACCTTGAAATAACTTAATATCGAACTAGAAAATCCTTTGAAAAAAAGTAGTCTACTCACAAGTTAAAAAAGAAAATAATACGTAATGATTCGGTTAATTCATCAATAATATCTTCTAATCATTATACCTATAACGAGTTTGATTAGGTGGGGTAAAAACGTGTGTCGGAGTGCCGAAGCTGTATTGGAAGACTTAACTAATGGCAGTCTAGGTTCTCCACCTGCTATTCCATATTTCTTGGAAATTTCTTGGGTAACTTCCACGAAAGTCACATTATATGATCAGCGGGTCCAGCAAGGCAGGTAGAATTAACTAAGAACCTACTTTTGCATTTCAGCTCCTATTTCATCTTTCTGTTAATTCTTCTTACAGTTCAATCAAATAATTCACCCCAGAATTGTCCTTCAGCGAGGGGGCCATCTTCCCGCCTTTCTTCCCTCTCATTTTTCCCTCGCTCTTGACTTTTTAAGTTCCTCCGCCATCTTTTTCGTACCAGTTTGCGTAGAGATTCCCTTGCTGAAAGTCTGCAGCGTGTTTCCTTATTCTTACCAAGAACAGTTAGAGATCCTGCTCTATCTTTCCATCCATCTTCCATGGACACAAGCTCCAGGTCGTCTAAAGTAAGTCTTCACACGTCCTTTTGGGGGCAAAAAGTCATTGTCCGTCATGCGTTTTCTTCAGTGCTCTTACTCCTTTTAAGCTTCAACATTCTCAATATAAGGGATCCATTAAGGGAGGATCACTCTATGCCTTCTTTCTAGCCTCATGAGACTCTGAGTGTGATCCAACGGGATAGACTGATCATATTTCGTAATCCCTGAATCAAATCGAGCCAACAGAGCTAACCTTCTTAATCTCTCTATCTTGTTTTTGTCCCCAAGTTCCTGATATATGGCCTCTTCTGAAAAGAATTACCATGAGTTCCTGAGTTTCAGAGGTACGGACGTCCACAACAACTTCCTCCGTGATCTCTATGGAGCTCTAAATCAGAAAGGGATATACACTTTTGTGGATAGTGAGGAGCTCAGGAAAGGAGAGCAAATATCGCCGGCACTTATGAGTGTGATCGAGGAATCGCGTGTCGCGATCATCATTTTTTCTGAGGACTACGCTTTCTCGCGGTGGTGTTTGAAAGAGTTGGCGAAGATCATGGAGCGTAAGGCACGGAAGGAGCTGATTGTGTTGCCAGTGTTTTACAAAGTGAAACCAAGAGAAGTGAGACGGGCGATAAAGGGTTATGGGAGAGCTATGGCTAAGCATGAGTCTGATTCCGAGAAGGATCTGAAGGCAGTGGAGACATGGAAGAAGGCTCTCTTCGATGCCGGTAACTTGTCTGGGTGGGTTTGCAATGATGGGTAAGTAAGTAATTGATGTGATGCACTGCTCTGCCATTGTTAACCGGCGATTGTTTGTCATATGTCAAATTGTATGCAGAGAACCTACAGCTGAAAAACTGATCGATATTGTTAAATCGGCCTTTTTAATTGAATATACAAAGCGGAGATATGCTAGACAGTAGACACAGTAGTCGAATATCAAAACTTCAAGCTAGCAGATCTTTGAAGTCGATTCTTGCTGTGTGGATAATGAGAAATTTTCGTTTTAGATAAATCGCGCATCTCATAGTATCCGAGTCATGTTGTCTTCAGGCGCAGGTTCACCCTAATGGGTTACTACTTTTCATCTTATCATTTGCTAATCTTGTAAGGTACTTTTCCTTATGACGCTAGAGGTTGAATTCGTGCCATGGCTTTGAAATGCTAAAACATGTTTCTCTTTCGATTGCTTTTCAGAGATGAAGCAGAGGTCATACAAAGCATCGTAAGGGACTTACCAATTCGTCTAGAGCGTACACCCTTGGATGTTGCTAAGTATCCGGTTCCAATAGAGTCCCTAGTTGAAGAACTAAAATCACTGTTACAGAAAGAGTTGGATGGTGATGATGTTCTCATGATAGGTATATGGGGACGTGGAGGCATAGGGAAGACGACAATCGCTAAAGCGATATATAATGCTATTGAAGGACAGTTTCGGGGAGCTATATTTTTGAAGCGAGTTAGAGAAACTTTAAACAAATGCGATGGTCTAGTTGAGTTGCAAAGAAGACTTCTTTCTCAAACCTTTCCTCCTAAACATGTAATGGTCCATAGTGTCGCTAAAGGAATTAGTTTGATAAAGGTAAGACTTTATTGCAAGAAGGTTATCCTGGTTCTTGATGATGTTGACCATCCGTGTCAACTGGATGCATTAGCCGGAGGAGGCAATTGGTTTGGCAAAGGAAGTAGAATCTTTATAACATCAAGGGATAAACATTTGTTTACTACTTCGCGTTGCGAATATTGTGTGTATGAAGTTAAACCTTTAAAGGACGACAAGGCACTAGACCTTTTTATTTGTCATGCCTTTCCAAACAGCCATAAAGTTGAAATAAGAAATGATCTCATAGATAGAGCAGTGCATTACGCTAGCGGCCTTCCATTAGCCCTCGAAGTGTTGGGCTCATTCTTATGTGGAAGAAACGAACCAGCATGGAAAAGTGAGTTGGATAAACTCTCCAATAAGCCTAATGAAAATATCGATCGAATTCTGAAGATAAGCTTCTATGGATTGGAGAAGAATGAGAGGGATATTTTCCTCGACATTGCTTGTTTCTTCAAGGGAAAAAGTATAGAATACATCATAGAAGTTCTCGACGGCTGTGACTTTGCAACAACTATAGGAATAGAAATTCTCATGGAGAGATCCTTGATGAGAAATGAGCATGGGACCCTCCAAATGCATGATTTGGTTGAATTGATGGGTAGAATATTGTTATGCAGGATAACCTTAGGCAACGCAGTAGATTATGGCTTTTTGAAGATGTTTTGGAAATTCTATGTGAAGAAAAGGTAAAAGTTGTTTATGTAAACAGTGTTATATGTCATTTTCATATTACTTTGATTTGGACAGTATATTATAGATCTCAATGGAAATTTTGTATGACAACTGAATTTGCTCAATTATGGATAGGGAACGGAAGCAATAGAGGCCATAGTAGTGGACTTGCTCACACCAAAAGAGAAAAATTTGAGTCTTGAAGAGATAACCATAGAGGCTGATGCTTTCAAAAAAATAAGAGACTTGAGAATGCTCATTTTTCCTTAAGCGCATATCTCTTCGGAAGGTCCTGTTCGTCTCCCTAGTAATCGAGATGGCTTAAATGGCCCAATGCCCCATTGCTAAAATTTGGCTCCGGTCCAAAGAAACTTATTGGACTCGATCTCCGAAAAGTCATATCGACAATTAGATGACAAATTTAAGGTTAGCGTATGTGATGATTAGCTTTTTATTTTTTATAACTACAAATATTTACAGAGCTTAATGACTCTACCGGTATTTTTTTTTTATTTTTTGCAGCATTTTAGAGTGTTGAAGCACATCAATTTCAGTCAATGCAAGTCCCTGGTTAGTGTTCCTGACCTTTCATTGCTCCCAAATCTAGAGAGATTGAATCTTGATGGGTGCAGAAGCTTGGTGGAGGTTCACCAATCTGTCGCATGTCACGACAAGTTAATTTTTTTTTTTTTGGTGACCCAGGAACCCCCCGCACGGCCGGCAGCCGGAGGAGTAAACCTGGGGGGCTGCGTAAGCGGGAGGACCCACCACCCCCGACAACCCACTTAAGACATGGCTAGCACTTAAGCAACGATGACGCCGTTGATTGAACTTGGGACCTCTCGTGAAAAGTACCCTTGCCCAACCACCTACGCCACCACCACGGGTGGTGACAAGTTAAAATTTTTGTCACTAAAGTTTTGCTCTAACCTTAGTATCTTTCCTCACACACTCAAGACAAAATCTCTTCAAGCCCTTGATCTCTTTGGTTGCTCTAAGCTCAAGAAGTTCTCTGATATACTGGAAAAAATGGAACATCTAGAAGAGCTTGATTTAGGATGGACGGCTATTAAAGAACTGCCTACATCAGTTGAAAATCTTCTCTCTGTGAAGTTAATAAATTTAGCATTTTGCAAAAGACTCACAGCACTCCCATCAAGTGTTTATAAGTTGCAAAATCTAGAGCATCTGATACTTAGAGGCTGCTCCAATTTTGTCATTTTTCCAAAGAACTCGGAGGATCTGATACTTAGAGGCTGCTCCCATCAAGTTATTGGATGTGTGCTCCTTCAATTCAAGTGCAAAATCATTATGAAATACAGGATTCATATCATGCTACCGACAAGGTTGAGGTCGAGGAGCTTCCCTTTTCCCCTTCTCTCTTTTCTTCACCGTGGACGTAATATTTGCTGGATAAATGGACATACTACTGCTCACGAAAGTGCATTCATGCCGCACCGTTTCATCTTTTCATTCCTTAAAACCCAATCCTCTCCCTCATTAGTCGAAATTTCACGATTTTTAATGCACGGATTGTTCTCGTGTTTTGCAAAGTCAATATTAATTTGATTATTACGAGCGACGTATGCAGGACGATTCCCCATGGAGCCCAAGGGCACTTTTCAGGAAGACTATCATTAGAGGTACGTTCGCTGTTGACTCGAGTCGGGGCGGTAGAATTATCCGGTTCAAAGTTGCAGTGCCAGGTCATCTCCACGTCAGATCCAAATCCGAACTCTTCAATCCTCTCAGACGACGTCGCATAAAATCATCATCCTCACCGCTGCCCGTACCGACTCCCAAGACAAGACGCCGTTGACTCATCACTCTCTCTCTCTCTCTCTCTCTCTCTCTCTGTGAATAATCATGCCTTCTTCAATGGTGCTGTTGATCCTCCGTCGCGACCTCCATGGTCGAACCTCCTCGCTCCTCCAGGCGAGGCTCTTCTCCCGTTCGCCGGAGTCAGCGGTGGCTGTGGCTTCGAAGCGGCGAACCTCGGAGCCGAAGCGCATCGAGAAGATACTGGCGGCGAACCGGGGCGAGATAAGCTTGCAGGATCACGAGGACGGCGGGGAGGCTCGGGATTCGGATCGTCGCCTTCTACAGTGACTCCGACGCCCGCGCTCTCCACGTCAGGCCCCCCAACGAGGCCGTCGGCATCGGTCCCACTCCAGCTCGCCTCAGCTACTTCAGTGGAGCGTCCCACGTCGAGGCCGCTCTTCTCGTCGGTGCTCAGGGGAGGCGTTGAGAACTAACTATCTGCCGTTTGAAGTGCGTGTAATCGCTCTGCACGATCTCGCATGTGGCAAGGTGGAATGTTTGATTCTGGTTGGGAGAAATGGTCGTGTTCGTTAGAGCAATGGTTGTTAGCATGGAGTGAACGGAATTTGGTGACGGTGGAGGAAACTTGTGAGATTGTGAGTTTCGAGTATTGGAGCTCGATTCCTATTTGTTCATTAAGGTTTCCTCCGCATTATTCAGGAAAAACTATCTGTTAAAGCTCATTCACTTCTATATCTTCAAGGTTTTAAGCTAATATTCTAATTATCGATGTACCTTGAAATAACTTAATATCAAACTAGAAAGTCCTTTCACTGCTATTAGATGCTTACGAGGGTGATCGAGGAATCGCGCATCACCATCGTTATTTTCTCTGAGGACTATGCTTCCTTGTGGAGGTGTTTGGGAGAGTTGGCGAAGATCATGGAGTACAAGGCACATAAGAAGCTGATTGTGTTGCTGGTGTTTTACAAAGTGAAACCAAGAGAAGTGAGAGGGGGAAGAGAGGTGTGTGGGCGAGCTATGGCTAAGCACGAGCCCAAGTTTGGGAAGGATTCAGAGGCAGTGAAGAGATGGAAGAAGGCTCTTTTCAATGCCAGTAACTTGTCTGGGTGAGATTTTAATGATGGATAAGTAAGTAATTAATGCAACACACTGCTTTGCCATTGTTAGCCAGTGATTTTTTGTTATATTTCAAACCGTATGCAATAAATTACCATTGAAAGCTTATTGATATTGTCAAATTGTTCTTTTTAATTGATATTGTCAAACTTGCTAAGGAAGCAACACTATGGGAAGGAGACTAGGTCTTCCTACAAACTATATATAAAATCAGAGACAAAAGATTGCTTCATGTGTCATAAGTTGGTACAAATTGACACTTAAATGCCATAATTTATGGAAGTGACACTTAAAGTATCACATTCAAAGAGAAATGGATCACTTAAGTGCCACAATCCGGCCACAATGTTGACGTGCGTAATTTCTAGCGAAGTAAGTGCAAAACGACGTCATTTTGCAAGCTGATGTGGCCAAATAATGCAAAAACGACGTCGTTTTGGTGCTGACATGATAAAAAATAGTATAAAAAATTAAACTAAATTAAAAATTAAATTTATTTAAAATATTTTTAAAAAATTAATATTAAAAAAAAATTAAAAAAAGTGGGGGAGAGGTGGCTAAGGGCTCCCCGTTGCCACCAGGAAGGGCCGACGACAAAGGAGGAGGGTCAGCCGGGGTTGCCGGGCCTTGGCTAGGGGCCGGCGACCCCGGCCAATCGGCGACGAGGGCCCGCGAGCCCTCACCCAAATCCGGTAAGGGTCGGCAGCCCAGATCCAGCAATAAGTTCCTTTGCTCGTTTCGTAAACAAAAATATCCAATGGTCTTTTATAAGAATTGAATAAGAACATTGGGACCAAATCGAGTGATCTTGTGCTAAGTGCATTGTCTAAAGTTTTATTATTATGCCAATGATATACTTAAGTTTTTTCTGATGTGTTAAATTGACCCTATTAATTTATTATTCTAATAACTTGTAAGAATTACAGCGAAAAGAAAAATGAAAATGTGGGGTCGTGTTGCTAAATCTCATGTTATTGTAGAAGAGATTATGATTAATAATGTATCCTAAGTCATTTTGAGCAATTGGAGCAGGAAAAGTATGGGCCCAATTTATTGCAAAAGATTAACCTAATACTTTTTTTTTTTGTTTGGTAAAACGATTAACCTAATACTTAGTTCACACTATTGCAATAAATTTTTAGACATTTCAAATGTAAGCTAAGTTGCACATCAATATCGAAAAATCTCATTTTGATCCTTTTCCATGTTATTTAACCACCATGTTACAATATGCTTTCGTTTCCATTTCTCAGTTCAGAAATGTCCTTATAGGTTTACCGTTGAGGATATTTATTCAGCACAAAGTAACGTAAACTTACCCAAATTGTAAAATGTCTAATTGCTAACTTTTTTTTAACGACGTTGGATATACTTTTGGTACAGCAAAATGAATATCAATAGAATCAACTAGTTAATTACTGAAAAAAGCAACACATATGTCCCTCAATGAGCAGCAATATCATTTTTGATGGAATAACTATATTATTAATTTTTAATTATGAAAGGATGTCATTACAGTTGATTTTATACGGAATGAAATCTCAATTATAGAAAAAAGGGCGACAATTTTATATAGGAGGGACATGCATTCCTTTAGTGCCAGCCGCCATGTTTCCCTCCAATTTTAAGCAATTTCATATACACAAGCATTTTAATATTTGACGTTAGCTTCTCCCATAAAAAATATTTAAAAAAATTGAAAAAATACCCAAAACTCAATAACTATGTAGCTCCAAAGTTGGATTTTTTTTTTTTCATTTGTAAAAGCAAATCAGATATTTATCAATATAATTTAAGAATTTCAATAAAATTATCTAGAAACCAAGTTATGGTAATAGCCTGGATTAGACAGTTAACCATTAAACAGAAAAAAATATATCAACATTATTATAGCGAGGGAATTATATGAATTTAAATTTTTTGAATATCTATAAATAATATATTATAATATATGTTGACCTTACTTCTTCGTGCGCGGGGCAATATTTATATTTTCCCACAATATTATAGCGGGTGGTCTCTCCTCGCCGCTTTCTCAAGTGCCTCCAGTCACTCCCTTTTCTGATTCGTCTCCGTTTGGAAAGCCAGAAAGGATAGGGGGGAGAAAGTGAAGGAAAAAGCAGCAAAGAAAGTGAAGAGAAAAAAGGCGAGAAAATCCCCTTTAGAAAAATCATTCCGCCCTCTCAATTTCAGCTCTCAATTGGTTGGTCTGGTCTGGTCTCCTAGGGCCAAAAACCCCCGGTTGAAGTGAGAGAAAAAGCAATGAGCATTATTCCTCTGCCCGCGAGGCACTTGCTGCCCCTCACCACTGCCACCATTGATTTTTCCCTCCAAACCCTCCTCGAGATCCTTCCACAGCAGCACCGCTCCGATTGCCGGAGCTGATTTGAGCGTCTTCTCTCTCGGTTGCTTCAATCCTTCTCATTTTTGTGCCGGATGGCCTAGAAAGAAGAGACTTTCGTCTTCCCAACAGACGGTAATAGTCTTTCCGCCGTTCCTAATTTGACGGTGTTTGCCGGATTTTGAGTTTCGGGTTTTGTTTGTTTGGGATGAGGGTTTTGTGGGCTTGAGCTTGTTTTAGGTGAGTTGAATCTCAGGTTTTGAAATGGGATTGCTGTGAAGGGGAGGGGACTGAATTTGGTTTTGATTGATTACAATGATTTGCTGGCGGGGTGTTGGCCAAAAGAGTCATTTTGAGATCGGCTATTCGGGTGTGTGCCTTAATATGAGGTAGTCCTATGTTATTCGGTTCGCTGCTAAAATAATCATCTTGAGGGTGGCTATTTGGGTGAGGTTGTTTAATAAGGGGTGACTTGTGTCTTTGCACAGTTAAGGTTGTGTCACCGCGTAGAAGATGCTTCTTTTTGCCACCCATTATTTACCTACCAAGTAATAGTATGTGTAAATCATGATTCGGTGGCACAAGGTATGCATTATGCCCACGTGTAGGATTGTGCTTCTCATTACTATCAAATGAAAGTTATTTGCATGACACATTTATCACAAACTATAAGGTATTTCTTATCACGCCCCGATCCTCGAGGACGCACTCATCCCTCATCTTGGTTGATTTAAGCGACGTCCCAGGACACATCGTCAACCCTTTCAATTTCTATGTGCATGCGGAAGCATATAAACAATCCACAAATAATAAAAAATGGGATAGAAAAGCAAGACTACAAATTCTTAAAAATTAAACCACACATTTTATACATATCAGATCACTTTAAGGTAGCGCATGGTAACACTCCTGTTTCTCCCAATTTCTTTCTTTTGTTCCCGGAACAAAAAAAGAACGTAAACCTTTTTGGTAAAACATTTGTTCCCGAGAACAATTTCTCTAATTTTTTGTTCCCAGGAACAGTTTTGAGAAGCAAAAAAAAGTTGTTTCTTGTTCCCGGGAACAATTTCTAGAAATAAGCTGATTTTCTTTTTCAATTTTCTTTTATTTCCTTTTCTTGCCGCGATCACCGTCAACTGCCCGGAGCCACCGCCCACTGCCGCCGCCGGCAGGCGGCGGCGATTCGTCGGCAAGAATAAAAAATGAATAAATACAAAAAAGAAATTGTTGCGTTACCAAGCGCATTTCTATTATTTTTCTATTCCAAGAGTAGAAATTTTGTGTCGTTACCAAACGGGTTCTTTTACTCGAAATTGTTCCTCGGAGCGAAATAGAAAAGAACTATTTCTGAAAAAAAAAAAAACTCTTCCCGGGAACAAAAGCGTTGTCATGCGCAGCCTAAGTACAATACTATCCGATATTTACAAAGTCTAACAAAAGGTTTGATTCTCAAAATTAGTAGTTCTATACCCAACTACTCCGACTTGTCTACTGAGCTCTTTGGGTCCATGGGATCCGGACGATATGGCGGATCCTTTACCATACCATCAAGGAGACCAGCCACATTCCCATCTAAAGCATAGGCAGTATCGATCACTTCCGCTGGTATACCAAAGTTTGAGAGAGGGCCTATTCTAAGACCATAAGGGGTGATATGGAACCAGGCCCTGAATCTATTAGGCCTCTCATGGTATGGAACTTCCAAAACCCAAACAATTGTCACAACCATCTCATATGTCCAGTCACTCTTGGGGTCGGGAAAACTATGACTTGCTCTATTATTCTTGTGGGACGACCAAGAAGTTTAGGAGGAGTCGCCATTTGTGAACCTAAAATGTGATCCCACAACAAGGTGAGACTATGTTTCAGTAAGTTTTACTCCCTAAGACTCGATTAGGAAACCAATACACTTTAAGGTCGCTTATATACAACATGAGTTGGAGGACTTATCTTGGCCTCAGATTTTACCTGCAAATCAACACAGTTCAATAGGTATCCAAACAATCACAATAGATCGAAACATCGATCAAATCGACCTAGTCGATTATATGTCAATCGAATCATTTTCTGGTTATATCAATTCAATCAATCAATTCACAACGTAAGATCAAAATAATTATCAATCGACCTAGTCGATTACATGTCAGTCGGATCATTTCTAGATCATTTCCAATCACCAAATCACACATACTCTCTCATGTGCCGTTTTTTCGCCAAGGTGGTGTATGTAATGAATAGCACTCGTGTGTTCTTTAAGGCACCATTTTCACCAGTGATATTCACAATCACCAAATCACGTATATTTATACAACACTCATGTGTTCTTTAGATAGTATTTTCGCTAGTGATATCTTTAATCATTAAACCACTTATGTCTATAATGATGCATGAAATGGACAGCACTTAATCACCTTGAACTACGTGATATCCTTAATCACGTCATACGTTGTACCTGATTGATCTCAGCCAAGAGTATTCCTAACTCACTCTCACGATTTTCTCCACTTTACAACTCATCAAGCATTATCAATGCTAAATAACCAAACTCGGCATCTACCAATCAATCATTTAATTTCACTCAATTTATGATAAATTCCTAAAATAACAATTAATTCAATTCCACACAACATAGAGCTCAATTAAATAAACGGACTGCACCACAACAATCAGCATAAAATTTCGATCATCGACTATCCCTACCTTATTTCTGAAAAATAAATAAATAATTAAATTAATTTCAAAATTAATAATTAAATATTAAAAATCCAATTTATGCCCGTAATACCTAATTGAAGCCCGAGAAGGGTCGGGAAAAATCCCGAGATGCATTCAATAAATAATATAGGCTATCATCGAGCTAATTACACTAATCACCTAACTAAATGCAATGCAATTTACTAATAATTATTAATCCATTCTAATCTAACCACCTAATTCTACTTAATTAGCACTAATCAACCCTAAGCATCATTAGTCTACTAAGCAAGGATTAGTGAGCAAAACTCACCTGATTAAAGATCCGCTTGGATCAAATCGATGAGCACGTGACAAAGATCGATCGTCTCCAAAGTGGTTCCGCCAACTGGGGTCGAGACGGCTTGAGAACGGGCCACGACACCTACAAACCCTTGCTGCAAAATGATGAAATAGGCTGCTGAGGAGCTGATTTGAACTCGGCTTGGACTAAGCTCGACGGTAGCAGGTCGGAGTACGGGCTGTGGCTAAAACGGCCGTGAACAGGGCCAAACTTCAGCTGCTGGACCTGCTAGAAGTGGACTCGTGGACGCTGCTGTTGGGCTAAAACTGTGGCCCAACTTGGAAGGACGATGGAGGGCAGCTTCGATGGACCAAAGGTCAACACCCGAAGAAGAGGTGCCACTGTTTGACCGGTGGGAAACCACACGTGAAGCAGCAGTAACCGAAGACAAAAAATGGTGGGGGCTCGGGCAGGTTTGATGGGGTAGACTCATGCGCAACAATTGAAAACTAATGAAGAAGCAGGAGTTGAAGTAGCCAAAAAGCTTTCTGACCGAGAAAGAGATGGGGACGAATGTGGGGTTTCGGTGGGATAAACCGCGTCAGGAACGGACAGCAACAGCATCCAAAAGAAAGAAGCAGCGATCATCCGTCGTGGTGGAGAAGCCAAGACTGGCCAAATACACGTGTAGGGAATAAAGAAATATAAAGAGGAGAGAGAGGGCCATTGATGAACATCAGCCAAGACAAAGGAACATAAACGTTGAATATTGAGGGGACATTGCGGGCCAGCTGGCCGCACGGTCCAACAGAAGACTGACCAAGGGATAACACCGTTTAAGGGATAAGAAAAAACAGAAGTTGTCGGCCAAAAGAGGAAGAGAAAAAGGAAAACGCGCGTGGAAGGAGGGAGGTTCGTGTGAAGAGAAAGAGGGAGAAGAAATGCACGCAAAGGATAAGGAGATGGTGGGTCCAGCGGTCAACTTTCAAGGCCAAATTAGAAGACCAAGCCAATTTAAGGAGAGGACGTGCATGGGATCGTGGGCAAGGGGGGTGTTTCGTGCATGGAGAGTGTGGGCTCAAAGGAAAGAAGAAAATAACACCAGTTAAAGCCATAATTTAATCAATTCAAAACAACTTGTCAATTGGTCATCCCGGAGTCCAATTCTCTACCAACTGCACGATTTGAAGTTTCAATGAAGACCAAAATGAGTCGCTTCTTTCATTTTTCTCGGCATCTGATTTCTGAACAAATAAATCCGGTTGAGGTATAATTCGAATGTAGAAAAAGTCCAAACAACTTCCATTCACCGATTCACTTACACCAAATACCAAAAATCCCTTCAAATCGGCTAATCTGAATTTTTGTTCATTTTCCGAACCATTCATCTTGGTTTTTCGTGAAACCTCAAACTCACTAAAAGTTCCTCAAAAGGTGAGTCGATGTTCCAAGAATGACTCATGACATGACAAGACTTCCAATTTCTTAAATCGAATTCAAATCGCGGTTATTTTCAATCAAGCGCACTTTTAGTGTAACCTTACCTACCGGGTAATTTTTAGGAATTTTTAGTGTAATTGACCCGTAGTTGGTTTTCTTTGAACCACTATAAACCCATCCGACACATTGGTGATTTTGGTGGTCGTGGAAATCTTGAGATTTCAAATATAGATACAAGTTACCCAAAACGACATAAAATCGATTTAGTGCCGATCGACGAGAATTTTCCAATCAGGTGGAATCACCCACACTTTGATTATCATCTTAGTCGAATCCACTTATATCCAGTCTCTGATTGATTTTTAATTGTATCATAATGACCCTGTAGACTAGCACGGTCAAGCAATCGATTCCTAGTCGAACTCTCAAATCTATCACATTTAAAATCCATTAATAGCTTCACCAAATATGCCAGTTATTTCATGAGTGGCCATCTTAGAGAAAAACAATATAGTCACATTGATCAAAGGCCCGACTTATCCAATCGAAATCAGAACTGAAAATCAGGATGTCATATTTCCATCTTTTACTTTTTTCTTTTTTTCTTTTTCTTTTCTTTTTCTTCTCCTTTCTTCCCTTCGCCATGGTCAGCAAAGGGAAGAGAAGAGAAAAAAAAAAAAAAGGAAAAACAGGAAAAGGAAAGAAAAAGAAAATATTAAAGACGATTTAACCATAGAGTTGGAGTAAATGTGCCACGGTTGATAAAATTTGGAATATTTTTGTTACAAAAAAAAAGTTTGAGATAAATTTGTCACATTTGGTAAAATTTAGGATTTTTGGTGGCTTTTTTCTTATTAATAAATCTATTCTTAGAAAATTTGAAAGACATTCATAAATAATGTGTATCCATGTCTAGGGACATATTTTTAACTTCAACAAAAGATGTTGATGAAACTAATAACTAATAAGAGATTAGAATCAACTTATTTAAATAAATCTATAACTTTCTATAATGATCAAAATTTATCATTATTTAACGTTTAGTACTTTTATTTTCTGAAATCATTTTTTGGCCCCACTCATTTATTTTTCTGACCTTAAAAGAAAAAGCTCTACCCATTTATTTCACTCCCTCATTTCTTTTCCGGCACCACCTGGAACTTCCTTTCTTGAAAATTGAAACCATCCTCTACCCCCCCTCCCTCCAAAAAGAAAAAAATCACGCCACATCAGCATCGCAATTTTTTTTTTCTACTATTCTTCCTAAAACTTAAGAAGGAACCTCCGCATCAGCATTGCCATGGAAACTCAAAAACCATAGCCTCCCCATCCGCCTCCTTGCACAATCCTCTTCCTCTTGATCTTTGCTCTCTCTTTCTCTCGACCGTGTCATTGCAGTCGCTTGCCGCCTTGCCTCTAGCCTTCCCTCCTTCGTAGTCGCAACCGCCTTTGGCTTTGGGTTGCCTTGCTCTCTGTTCTTACTCTGGCCCTTTGTTGCTCATGGCCTCGCCTCCACTCCCTTGCCCTCACCTCCACCCTCGATTCTCTCACTTCGCACTTGTAGACTTGTCCCAGAAACCCATCATGCCTCTCGCAATTCCCGACTCGTGTGTTGAAGCGTGTTGGGAAAGTTGACCATGTGTCAGAGCATCTGACACAATACGGGCTCCGGAGAGTGCTTGTGCTTCATAGGATATAAGGGATCCATTAAGGGAAGATCCCTCTATGCCTTCTTTCTAGCCTCATGAGATTGTGAGTGAGATCCAAAGAGATAGACTGATCACATATCATAATTCCTGAATCAAATCGAGCCAACAGAGCTAACCTTCTTAATCTCTCTTTCTTGTTTTTGTCCCCAAGTTCCTGATATATGGCCTCTTTCAAAAAGAATTAACATGTGCTCATGAGTTTTAGAGGCACAAATGTCCGCAACAACTTCCTCCGTGATCTCTATGCAGCTCTGAATCATAAAGGGATATACATTTTTGTGGATAGCGAGGGGCTCAAGAAAGGATAGCAAATATCGCTAGCGCTTATGAGGGTGATCAAGGAATCGCACGTCGCAATCATCATTTTCTTTGAGGACTATGCTACCTCACAATAGTGTTTGGAAGAGTTGGCGAAGATCATGGAGTGCAAGGCACAAAAGGAGCTAATTGTGTTGCCGGTGTTTTATAAAATGGAATCAAGAGAAGTGAGACGGGCGATAAAGGGTTATGGGAGAGCTATGGCTAAGCATGAGTCCAATTCTAAGAAGGATCTGAAGGCAGTGGAGACATGGAAGAAGGCTTGTTCAATGCCAATAACTTGTCTGGTTGGGTTTGCAATGATGGGTAAGTAAGTAATTTAAGAGACAATAAGGTTTGCTCAGTCTAATGTATCATCCTTGTCTTTAGAAAAGTGTTGACCTAATCATATCAAAAGATCAAAAGGTCTCCCTAGGGAAGATTAGTTGATTCCTCTGTTGTTACTAGCCAAATTGCACTTTCTTTCACTTCCTTCAACATTAATTAGACATGTTAACTTTGCGTGATCGTCGCATCAAGGCATCTTATCATGTCCATGTCAATTCTCAAGCTTCAACAGCAGTTTAGAGCAGCCGAAATCTTGTACACTGAAAGACAGCTTCAAACAGATTTGAAGCAGCGACGTCTCGCACTAATCCCTCTAGTGACGGTCTGACCAAACCAACATTGTTATGATCATCTTAGTTCTTGTATGATCTTTCGCATCATTCTCTCTACATCTTCAGCAACGCCTGGGATTCAATCATCTCCAATCTCGTCGGAATCGAAGAGCGAGAGAGATGTGGATGATCATGAAATATGGCCACCGACTAGCATGAAGATAGCACCATAGAGTATATTCATGGGGCCAAAAAGTTTCTGATTCAGTTCAGTCTTTTCTAGTTAATATTGACTTTGGTAGCAATAAAATTTATTGAATTACCAAAAATAAGAAAATATACAAACCAAAAAAAAAAGTAGTTGGCTATCGACTTGGAGAAAATATTGGGTGGGGCAAGTACACTATCCAGACAAAATTGCAATGCCAGGTCATCTCCACATCAGATGCAAATCTGAACTCCTGTCCTCTCGAACGATGCCGCATAAAAGCATCATCCTCACTGCTACCGGTCCCAAGCCAAGACGTCGTTGACTCATCAGTCTCTCTCTCTCTCTCTCTCTCTCTCTCTCTCTCTCTCTCTCCCCCCCCCCCCCCCCCTCCCCCTCCCCCTCCTCTCTCTCTCTCCCTGACTAACAATGCCTTCTTCAATGGCGCTGATGATCCTCTGTCGCAAACTTCATTGCCGAGCCTCCTCGCTCCTCCAGGAGAGACTCTTGTCCCATTCACCAAAAGAAGCGGGGGCTTCAAAGTGATAGACTCTAGAGCCAGAGCCCATGAGAAAATACTAGTGGCGAACTGAGGCCGGAATGAGGACTATTAAAGAATTTCCTGCATCAGTTGAAAACCTTCCCTCTATAAAGCAAATACATTTGGAGAAACATTGCAAAGCTCCCTCAAGGGTAATCCTTGACTCAAATCAAGCCAATGGAGCCAACCTCATCTCTCTCTTTTCTATTTTCTATTTTCTTTTCTTTATTTTTCTTTTCTTCTTCCTTTTGTTGGTGGCTAGCCACCAACCATGGTCAAGCCGACTAGCTTCATCTAATTGAGGGGAGCCCTCCCCTAGGTGAGGGTCGGCCTTGCCCAAGCTAGATTTGGCGAGGATTGGCCTCATCGGGTGGATCGCCTAGGTGAAGGCGACGTTGGGCTCCAAATCGAGCTTAGGCAAGGCCAACCCTTGTCGAGCCTTGCTTAGGTGAGGGGTCCACTAGTTGAGGCTTGCCCTCGCCTATGGTGGGTGAGGCTATCGCTTGTGGTTGGCCATCGATAATAAGAAGAAAAAGGAAAAAAAGGAAGAAGAATTAATTCGAAAGAATATTAAAATATTATTAAAAATGATTAATGTCAACATTGGTCGTGCCACTTAGAATGACTGGTATCCACGTTAGCGAATTTCAACCAAAATCCCCTCTGGTCGGCCATTGTTGTTGTGATCATGTTGTCAAGGCCAAGCCATCACCACAATCCTAGGTCACTGATGCCTTGCCACGATTATCATTGATTGAACCCAATGGAGGCTTGCTTCTCATAGGCCCTGCAAGCTTACCGCAATAAATTTTGCTAAAATATGATGGAGCTGTTATTATAGTGACGAGGCACTATTACATTAGCTAAAATTAAATCCCCATCAACCCAGATATAAGCTATAACGACATATACTGTTCAAACGAGCAATTTTTTGATGGTCAAAAACAAGCAATTAATTTCTATAAGTACTACATAAAGAGAGAGAGAGAGAGAGAGAGAGAGAGAGAGAGAGAGAGAGAGAGAGAGAGATGTTGAGACAAAATCATGGGTATACGCTCTGTAGCACCGACACGGACACGCAACACGCGACACGACACGACACGCCGACACATCATTTCTTAAAAATAGAAAATTTCGACACGTTCCGACACGTTATATATTAAATATATTTTTATATATAATAATAAAAATAGCCTAGAATTAATTTACACAAAAAATAATAAATAATATCATTCGTTATTTTAATTTGTTACAATAATACATAAAACTTAGAGGAAAGAAACATTGTTTAAAGAAAAATGCTGAAATGATATTTTTAAATTTATTTATTTATCATATATAACATTTTTATTACTTCTTTCATAGTAAAAGACTTTTTTAAAAAACTAAAAAAATTCTAAAAAAAATAAAACTGAAAAAAAAAAAAATTGACCCCATGTGTGTATATTTATAGCATTTTTATTACTTCTTTTATTACTTCTTTTGTGTATATTTATATTTTGACCCCACAAGTATTAGAAATTTTTTAAAATTGACATCGTGCGTGTCGGAATCGCATGTCAAATTTCTGGACTCGCGTGTTAGAATGTATCGGAGAGAGTTGACCAAGCGTCGGATTTTTCGACACTCATTGACCGCGTGTTGGAGCGTGTCGAGACATGTCAAAGCGTGTCGGACACGACACGAAAGTTTTCGGAGAGTGTCCGTGCTATATAGGGTATACATTAAAGTCAAAAAGCAAACCTTGTAAGATGTCTTCCATCTACACGGACTTGTTATTGGCAAGAGAGAGTCGTTTATTTATAGTTCCTCTTCATTATTGCCATTAAGTAAATTTGACTTTTAAATTCTATGAATTTATCAATGAAATTATTTTAATCATTATATTTTACTTATTTTTGTTACGTGAATTTTCTATTTGGCGACATTATCTTTGTTCATCATGGTTTTGCTCTGCATTATAAGTAATCTATCTATTTCAATTCAGGAAAAGCTATTTGTGAAAGTTCATTGACTTTTCCTCTATTAAATATTGTCGTACTTTGAAATAACTTAATATCCAACTAGAAAATCCTTTGAAAAAAAGTAGTCTACTCACAAGTTAAAAAAGAAAATAATACGCAATGATTCGGTTAATTCATCAATAATATCTTCTAATCATTATAGCTATAACTAGTTTGATTAGGTGGGGTAGAAACGTGTGTGGAGTGCCGAAGCTGTATTGGTAGATTTAACTAATGGCAGTCTAGGTTCTCCACTTGCTATTCCATATTTCTTGGAAATTTGTTGGGTAACTTCCACGAAAGTCACATTACATGATCAGCGGGTCCAGCAAGGCAGGTAGAATTAACTAACAACCTACTTTTGCATTTCAGCTCCTATTTCATCGTTCTGTCAATTCTTCTTACAGTTCAATCAAATAATTCACCCCAAAATTGTCCTTCAGCGAGGGGGCCATCTTCCCGCCTTTCTTCCCTCTCATTTTTCCCTCGCTCTTGACTTTTTAAGTTCCTCCGCCATCTTTTTCGTACCAATTTGCAAAGAGATTCCCTTGCTGAAAGTCTGCAGCGTGTTTCCTTATTCTTACCAAGAACAGTTAGAGATCCTGCTCTATCTTTCCATCCCTCTTCCATGGACACAAGCTCCAGCTCGTCTACAGTAAGTCTTCACAAGTCTTTTTGGGGGCAAAAAGTCATTGTCTGTCATGCGTTTTCTTCAATGCTCTTACTCCTTTTAAGCTTCAACATTCTCGATATAAGGGATCCATTAAGGGATGATCACTCTATGCCTTCTTTCTAGCCTCATGAGATTGTGAGTGTGATCCAACGGGGTAGACTGATCATATTTCGTAATCCCTGAATCAAATCGAGCCAACAGAGCTAACCTTCTTAATCTCTCTGTCTTGTTTTTGTCCCCAAGTTCCTGAATATGGCCTCTTCTGAAAAGAATTACCATGTGTTCCTAAGTTTCAGAGGCACGGACGTCTGCAACAACTTCCTCAGTGATCTCTATGCAGCTCTGAATCAGAAAGGGATATACACTTTTGTGGATAGTGAGGAGCTCAGGAAAGGAGAGCAAATATTGCCGGCACTTATGAGCGTGATCGAGGAATCGCGTGTCGCGATCATCATTTTTTCCAAGGACTACGCTTTCTCGCGGTGGTGTTTGAAAGAGTTGGCGAAGATCATGGAGTGCAAGGCACAGAAGGAGCTGATTGTGTTGCCAGTGTTTTACAAAGTGGAACCAAGAAAGTGAGATGGGCGATAAAGGGTTATGGGAGAGCTATGGCTAAGCATGAGTCCGATTCCGAGAATGATCTAAAGGCAGTGGAGACATGGAAGAAGGCTCTCTTCGATGCCGGTAACTTGTCTGGTTGGGTTTGCAATGATGGGTAAGTAAGTACTTGATGTGATGCACTATTCTGCCATTGTTAACTGGTGATTGTTTGTCATATGTCAAATTGTATGCAGAGAACCTACAGCTGAAAAACTGATAGATATTGTTAAATCGGCCTTTTTAATTGCATATACAAAGCGGAGATATGCTAGACAGTAGACACAGTAGTCGAATATCAAAACTTCAAGCTAGCAGATCTTTGAAGTCCATTCTTGCTGTGTGGATAATGAGAAATTTTCGTTTTAGATAAATCGCGCATCTCATAGTATCCGAGTCATGTTGTCTTCAGGCGCAAGTTCACCCTAATGGGTTACTACTTTTCATCTTATCATTTGCTCATCTTGTAAGGTAATTTTCCTTAGGACGCTAGAGGTTGAATTCGTGCCATGGCTTTGAAATGCTAAAACATGTTTCTCTTTCGATTGCTTTTCAGAGATGAAGCAGAGGTCATACAAAGCATCGTAAGGGAATTACCAATTCATCTAGAGCGTACACCCTTGGATGTTGCTAAGTATCCGATTGGAATAGAGTCCCTAGTTGAAGAACTAAAATCACTGTCACTGGAAGAGTTGGATGGTGATGATGTTCTCATGATAGGTATATGGGGACCTGGAGGCATAGGGAAGACGACAATCGCTAAAGCGATATATAATGCTATTGAAGGACAGTTTCGGGGAGCTATATTTTTGGAGCGAGTTAGAGAAACTTCAAACAAATGCGATGGTCTAGTTGAGTTGCAAAGAAGACTTCTTTCTCAGATCTTTCCCCTTAAACATGTAATGGTCCGTAGTGTCGCTAAAGGAATTAGTTCGATAAAGGTAAGACTTTATTGCAAGAAGGTTCTCCTGGTTCTTGATGATGTTGACCATCCGTGTCAACTGGATGCGTTAGCCGGAGGAGGCAATTGGTTTGGCAAAGGAAGTAGAATCTTTGTAACATCAAGGGATAAACATTTGTTTACTACTTCTCATTGTGAATATTGTGTGTATGAAGTTAAACCTTTAAAGGACGATGAGGCACTAGACCTTTTTATTTGTCATGCCTTTCCAAACAGCCAAAAAGTTGAAATAAGAAATGATCTCATAGATAGAGCAGTGCATTATGCTAGCGGCCTTCCATTAGCCCTCGAAGTGTTGGGCTCATTCTTATGTGGAAGAAACGAACCAGCATGGGAAAGTGAGCTGGATAAACTCTCCAATAAGCCCAAAGAAAATATTGATCGAATTCTGAAGATAAGCTTCTATGGATTGGAGAAGAATGAGAGGGATATTTTCCTTGACATTGCTTGTTTCTTCAAGGGAAAAAGTATAGAATACATCACAGAAGTTCTCCACGGCTGTGACTTTGCGACAACTATAGGAATAGAAATTCTCATGGAGAGATCCTTGATAAGAAATGAGCATGGGACCCTCCAAATGCATGATTTGGTTGAATTGATGGGTAAGAATATTGTTATGCAAGATAACCTTGGGCAACGTAGTAGATTATGGCTTTTTGAAGATGTTTTGGACATTCTGTGTGAAGAAAAGGTAAAAGTTGTTTATGTAAACATTATTATATGTCATTTTCATATTACTTTGATTTGGACAATATATTATAGATCTCAATGAAAATTTTGTATGACAACTGAATTTGCTCAATTATGGATAGGGAACGGAAGCAATAGAGGCCATAGTAGTGGACTTGCTCACACCAAAAGAGAAAAATTTGAGTCTTGAAGAGATAACCATAGAGGCTGATGCTTTCAAAAAATAAGAGACTTGAGAATGCTCATTTTTCCTGAAGCGCATATCTCTTCGGAAGGTCCTGTTCGTCTCCCTAGTAATCTGAGATGGCTTAAATGGCCCAATGCCCCATTGCTAAAATTTGGCTCCGGTCCAAAGAAACTTATTGGACTTGATCTCCAAAAAAGTCATATCAGACAATTAGATGACAAATTTAAGGTTAGCGTTTGTGATGATTAGCTTTTTACTTTTTATAACTACAAATATTTACAGAGCTTAGTGACTCTACCGGTATTTTTTATTTTATTTTTTGCAGCATTTTAGAGTGTTGAAGCACATCAATTTCAGTCAATGCAAGTCCTTGGTCAGTGTTCCTGACCTTTCATTGCTCCCAAATCTAGAGAGATTGAATCTTGATGGGTGCAGAAGCTTGGTGGAGGTTCACCAATCTGTCACATATCATGACAAGTTAAAATTTTTGTCACTAAAGTTTTGCTCTAACCTCAATATCTTTCCTCACACACTCAAGACAAAATCTCTTCAAGCCCTCGATCTCTTTGGTTGCTCTAAGCTCAAGAAGTTCTCTAATATACTGGAAAAGATGGAACATCTAGAAGAGCTTGATTTAGGATGGACGGCTATTAAAGAACTGCCTACATCAGTTGAAAATCTTCTCTCCGTGAAGTTAATAAATTTAGCATTTTGCAAAAGACTCACAGCACTCCCATCAAGTGTTTATAAGTTGCAAAATCTAGAGCATCTGATAGTTAGAGGCTGCTCCAATTTTGTCGTGTTTCCAAAGAACTCGGAGGATCCAACTGATCCTAATGGCAATCCAAGATTCCGAAATTTATATCGGCTAGAACTCAATGGCTGCAATCTCTCAAAAATAGAGTTCCTTGAGAGTTCTTCCAGTTTTCCCAAATTGGCGCACCTAGATCTTTCCGGCAACAAGTTTACTCATCTGCCGACATCCATCAACAAATATGATGATTTGGAACACTTGATTATGTTTAATTGCAAGCAGCTACAAAAGATTCCTCAGCTTCCGCCAAATATGCATATGCTATTGGCAAAGGGTTGCAGATCTCTACAAGAATTTCCAGATTTGTCGGGTCTCTCCTCCAAACTCCTTAGTGTTGACTTATCTTCATGTCGTGAATTATTCCGCAAAGGAGCAAACACGGCTGATGTGTTATTACCCAAGGTTAGACTCTCTCTCTCTCTCTCTCTCTCTCTCTCTCTCTCTCTCTCTCTCTCGCACTCACTAACTTTGAATGCTTGATATGCGAACTATTCGTATGACAGGAGCACCCGAAGTTGGGTTACTATGACATTTTGCTGAGTGGAAGAGAGATGCCAGAATGGTTTCTCCACTGTAAAGACGGTTCCATATCTTTTATGGTTCCCAGGAACTCGCATGACAAATTCGTAGGACTAGCACTCTGTTTAGTTCTTGGCCCGAAGGAAGTGGGCCGTGGCATCGACATTCTTGTCAATGGCCGAAGAGTGTTTGACATGGGAAGACAATTCCATTTTCTGAAATCCGATCATGTGTGGATTACATATCTCCCAACGAGTGGGCTGCTGTGTGAAGAAGGGGAGGTTCTGCGAGACGATCGGAACCATTTCCAAGTTCACCTCGAAGCATACAAAGGAAGATTGAAGAAGTGCGGATTCCGTCTAATATGCGAGCAACGGGAGGATGAGCAGAGGATCGAGCTCCAACACCATCAGCCGACGGAAACAAATTGGCCTTTGGAGGAAAGAGACTCGGACGAAGACAATTGGATAGACACCGAGGAAGAAGAAAGTTCAAGTGAAACAGATGATGAACTTATCAAAGCAATCGACCCAGAAAATGAAGGACGCTCACTTATGTCAGCAGGTAAGATCATCGTGCCTGGACGAACAGATGCTTGTCTCGCTCAGGAAAGTGGCTTACGAAGCGATTCTTGAGGGAGCGAGGTATGAGATTCTGATTCCAGTGCCTTTTGCTTTGCCCTTTTTCTTTTTTCAGTCTATACTGTTAAGTTATTGGATGTGTGCTCCTTCAATTCAAGTGCAAAATCATTATGAAATACAGGATTCATATCATGCTACCGACAAGGTTGAGGTCGAGGAGCTTCCCTTTTCCCCTTCTCTCTTTTCTTCACCGTGGACGTAATATTGCTGGATAAATGGACATACTACTGCTCACGAAAGTGCATTCATGCCGCACCGTTTTATCTTTTCATTCCTTAAAGCCCAATCCTCTCCCTCATTAGTCGAAATTTCACGATTTTTAATGCACGGACTGTTCTCGTGTTTTGCAAAGTCAATATTAATTTGATTATTACGAGCGACGTATGCAGGACGATTCCCCATGGAGCCCAAGGGCACTTTTCAGGAAGACTATCATTAGAGGTACGTTCGCTGTTGACTCGAGTCGGGGCGATGGAATTATCCGGTTCGAGAAAATATTAGGTCATCTCCACGTCAGATCCAAATCCGAACTCTTCAATCCTCTCAGACGACGTCGCATAAAATCATCATCCTCACCGCTACCCGTACCGACTCCCAAGACAAGACGCCGTTGACTCATCACTGTCTCTCTCTCTCTCTCTCTGAATAATCATGCCTTCTTCAATGGTGCTGTTGATCCTCCGTCGCGACCTCCATGGTCGAACCTCCTCGCTCCTCCAGGCGAGGCTCTTCTCCCGTTCGCCGGAGTCGGCGGCGGCTGTGGCTCCGAAGCGGCGAACCTCGAGGCGCATCGATGGCGGCGAACCGCTTGCAGGATCATGAGGATGGCGGGGAGGCTCGGGATTCGGACCGTCGCCTTCTACAGCGACGCCGACGCCGGCGCTCTCCCCGTCAGGTCCCCCAACGAGGCCATCGGCATCGGTCCCGCTCCAGCTCGCCTCAGCTACCTCAGTGGAGCGTCCAACGTCGAGGCCGCTCTTCTCGCCGGTGCTCAGGGGAGGCGTTGAGAACTAACTATCTGCCGTTTGAAGTGCGTGTAATCGCTGCGATTGGAGGATGCAGGATTTCGCATGTGGCATGGCGGAATGTTTGATTCTGGTTGGGAGAAATGGTCGTGCTCGTTGGAGCAATGGTTGTTAGCATGGAATGAACGGGATTTGGTGACGGTGGAGCAAACTCGTGAGATTGTGAATTTCAAGTATTGGAGCTCAATTCCTATTTGTTCATTAAGTTTTCCTCCACATTACTAAGGAAAAACTATCTGTTAAAACTCATTCACTTCTATATCGTCAAGGTTTTAAGCTAATATTCTAATTGTCGCGACCTAATTTTTTCGGGTTCACTACCTAAAACTAGGTTAATGGACTACTAAGCTTTTAAACTTACTGCGCCTCCTCCCCATACCAATTCGCGACTTAAGATTCAAACATTTAACATGCAAGATGTTATTAATTAGGAGTCGCCACTAATCGGTTTAAGGTAGGTCGATTAGACACCTAAGTAAAATAAAGGGAGATTTATTTTACTCCTACGAACCAAAGACTAAAGATTTTACTTGGTTACACTGTAAATTTTCTAACGCCTTTCGTTACCATTTCTTCTTAATTTTTCAAAATATTTTTTGCAAGCAAATGATTTATTTTAACTTTCATTTTTTGGATTTTCTTAAAAATTAGAATTCTTTTATAAAATGTATTTTAACACTACATGACTTAATCTTATTAATGTGGAAATTCTAATTGAATGGGTCTATTATGCGAACTAGTTATTATGCACCTTATGACCTAACTTTACTAATAAATTCTAATTAAATGATCATATTATGCAACTAATTAACATGCACCTAGATTTTTGTATTTTTGTATTTTTTATTGAAATTCAAAACTAATAAAAACCCTACTCGAGCTATCTAAAGTAATTTTCTAATCCATTTTTGGGATTAATTTGACTTAAACCCTATTCTCTTAGAAACTATTTTTTTATTTTATTTTTTTTAAATGAGAATATGAAAATGTGCCAATTATATCTAAGACTCTAAAAAAGGCTATTTAAGTCTAATCCTAACTTATTTCTTTTAAAATGTCTAAAAATGCAGTCCTAAAAATATTATCTAAAAATGCAATCCTAGAAATATAATCCTAAAAATTTGATTAATTAAACTACATGTCTATTATATTAAACCCTAATGTCCTATATGCTTATGCAATTTTTGAATATTTTGATTTTTTTGATTTTTTTTAGTTTTTTCTTTAGGTTGAATAATTATTAAATTAGGGTTAAATCTAAACAATTAATATAACCACTAAATAAAGGATCAAAATAATTGAAAAAATAACCTGTTGTCTCACAGATTAAATTAACAATTATTTTAACCCTAATCATCACAACAACTCAAAATAATTAAATAATCTAGTCCGAAGTCTTACGGACCAAATTAAATAATTATTACTATTTAACAATTAAAATTTCACCAAGAAGCCCAAAATTAATGTAATTAAAAGAATGATCCGATGTCTCTCGATCAAACTAATTATTACAAAAATCTTGGATAAAGCCTTAAGGATAATGTCTAAACAATACAAATAACTAACATTAATATACCATGATCTAACTTAAATAACAAGACTTAAAATATAAACAAATAAATAAAAAAAATAAAATAAACCACCTAAGGCTCAAAAGAGGACAGTGGCGTCAGCGGCGGCGTGGTGGCGCGGCGGCTGGGTTGGCGAGGAGGGCTCGCGGGCTGGTGCTTCACCGGGTGTCGGAGGTGAAGCGGTCGCGGATGCTGCAGGCTACAGCTCTGGCAGCGATCGGCGGGTTGCAGGGAGCGTCGGCGAGGAAGGATGCCAAGTTCACCCTTCTCAAGCCTCAAGTGACCTGCAACAAAAACAGGGGAGACAGCAGGTGGCTCGTGGGCACAGCAGCAGCGGAGACCAGCGGATGAGCTGGGCGTCGGAGTGGAGTGGCGTCACTTCAAGCAAGGGACGCGGTGGCGGAACTCGTGGGTACAGAGGCGCAGGCGAGCTGCAAATCGCGGGTCACGGGAGCGGGTTCAGGTTCTGGCTCGCGGGTCGCCAAATGGAGAAGCGATGCAGCGTCTGGAGGGGTGATGGAGCAGCAGCGCAAACCCTTGTGGTGTCGGCAATCGTGGCAAGGAAACTCAGCAATAGAGAGTACACGGACAGCAGAGACAACAGAACAGGGGAGTTGCTTGGGAGGAATTCGGATCAGCACAGCAGCAGTTTCGTCGGGCAAAGTAGAGGTGCGGCGTGCGTCGGCGGACGGCGGCACAGCAAGGCGGCAGCGAGCAACGGGGGTGAGGCTCCCGCAGGCGTCCGCTGAGCGGGAGCAGAGACGGCTTCACGGACGACGACCAGCGGGGGCGAAGCTTCAATCGACTGGCAGAACGGCGATGATGGCGCGAGCGAGGGAAAAGGCCAGCGGAGGCGGTGACCCAACCTGCTGGTGCGCCGGAGAGAAGATCGGGCAACGGGGAAAATGTCGCTGAGGAAGATGAACAGAAGCCCCTTTCTCTTTTCTCACATCTCTTTCACCGGTTTTTCTCTCTCAGCAGCTCTCTCTGACACACGTCTTCTCTTTTCAGCAAAAAGGAGGAAAACTTTTTGACTTTCCTCTCACCTCTCTCTTTCCTCACGAACTCTCTGACCCTTCTCACCTTTCTCTCTGCTTCGCGTTTTCACTTTTTCCACATTTGTACTCTTTTTCTTCCTTCTATCGAGACGAAGAGAGAACCCCTACTGACTTTTTCTTCTCTTCCTCTTCAATTTGCTATTCTTTTTGGACGAACCATGAAGAGAAGCCCCTAATGGACAGAATTTTTGCTCTGATTTTTTCGAACTTCCCCCCCGAAAGGTGAAGAAGAACCCCTCTATTTATAAAGCGAAAATCCAAGTTTGTTTCGCCGGTGGAGATTTTTGCTCAACCTCTCGCCGGTGGAGATTTTCGCTCAACTTCTCCAACAAAGAAATGGCTCCAAAATCCGGCTGTTGAATTATTTTGAATTCAAAATTTCTTTTCAAAATTTCCCTCTAATCTTTTATTTTTTAAAAATTGAATCTAAATTAGGTGTCAACACTAATTATTGATGTACCTTGAAATAACTTAATATCAAACTAGAAAGTCCTTTCACTAACGCTATGACGGTGATCGAGGAATCGCGCATCGCCATCGTCATTTTCTCTGAGGACTATGCTTCCTTGTGGAGGTGTTTGGGAGAGTTGGCGAAGATCATGGAGTGCAAGGCACAGAAGAAGCTGATTGTGTTGCTTGTGTTTTACAAAGTGGAACCAAGAGAAGTGAGAGGAGGAAGAGAGGTGTGTGGGCGAGCTATGGCTAAGCACAAGCCCAAGTTTGGGAAGGATTAGAGACAGTGAAGAGATGGAAGAAGGCTCTTTTCAATGCTAATAACTTGTCTGGTTGGGATTTTAATGATGGATAAGTAAGTAATTGATGCGACACATTGCTTTGCCATTGTTAGCTAGTGATTTTTTGTTATATTTCAAACCGTATGCAATAAATTACCACTGAAAGCTTATTGATATTGTCAAATCGTTCTTTTTAATTGATATTGTCAAACTTGTTGAGGAAGCAACACTATGGGAAGGAGACTAGGTCATTCTACAAACTATATATAAAATCAAAGGTAAAAGATCGCTTCAAGTGCCATAAGTTAGCAAATTGAACTTAAATGAGACATTTAAGTGACACTTAAAGATCAAAATCCGATCACTTAAAAATCCGCCACGTGCGTTGATTTCCGTAATTTCTAGTAAGTGCAAAACAACGCATTTTGCGCGTTAACATGGCAAAATAATGCAAAAACAACGTCATTTTGAGGCTTGACGTAATAAAAAAATATAAAAAATAATTAAATTAAAATTTATTTTAAAATATTTAAAAATAAAAAATTTAATTTTAAAAATTTAAAAAAATTAAAAGAAAAATGGGGGAGGCGGCGGAGGGCTCCTCACCGCTGCCAGAAGGGCCGGTGACAGAGTGGGGAGGTTAGCCGAGGTCGCCCAGGCCCTAGCTAGGGGCCGGCGACCCCGAGCAACCGATAGCGAGGGCCTGCAAGCCCTTGCCCAAATTCGGCGAGGGTCGGTGGCGCATTTGGCGATAAGTTCCTTTGCTTGTTTCATATACAAAAATGTCCAATGGTCTTTTGTAAGAATTGAATAAGAACATTGGGACCGAATCGAGTGATCTTGTGCTAAGTGCATTGTCTAAAGTTTTTATTATTATGCCGATGATATACTTAAGTTTTCTTTGATGTGTGAAATTGACCCATTAATTTATTATTCTAATAACTTGTACGAATTACGGCGAAAAGAAAAAAAAATGAAAATGTGGGGATCGTGTTGCTAAATATCCTGTTATTGTAGAAGAGATTATGATTAATAATGTATCCTAAGTCATTTTGAGCAATTGGAGCGGGAAAAGTATGGGCCCATTTATCGCAAAAGATTAACTTAATACTGAGTTCACACTATTGCAATAGATTTTTAGACATTTCAAATGTAAGCAAAGTTGCACATCAATGTCGGAAAATCTCATTTTGGTCCTATTTAGCCGCCACCTTACAATATGCTTTCGTTTCCATTTCTCAATTCGGAAATGTCCTTAAATGTTTACCGTTGATGATATTTATTCAGCACAAAGTAATGTAAACTCACCCCAAATTGTAAAATGTCTAATTGTTAACTTTTTTTTAATGACGTTGGATATACTTTCGGTACAGCAAAATGAATATCAAAAGTATCAACTAGTTAATTACTGAAAAAAGCAACATAAATATCCCTCAATGAGCAGCAATATCATTTCTTGATGAAATAACTATATTACTTTTTTTAATTATGAAATGATGCCATTAGAGTTGGTTTTACACGGAATGAAATCTCAATTATAAAAAAAGGGCGACAATTTTATATAGGAGGGACATGCATTCCTTTAGTGCCAGCCGCCATGTTTTCCTTCAATTTTAAGCAATTTCATATACACAAGCATTTTAATATTTGACATTAGCTTTTCCCATAAAAAAATATTTTTTATTTTTAAAAATTGAAAAAAACCCAAAACTCAATAACTATTTAGCTCCAAAGTTGGATTTCTTTTCATTTGTTAAAGCAAATCAGATATTTGTCAATATAATTTAAGAATTTCTTATAAAATTATCTACAGTCCAAGTTATGGTAATAGCCTGAATTAGTCAGTTAACCATCAAATAGAAAAAAATATATATCAGCATTATTATAGCGAGGCAATTATATGAATTTAAAATTTTTGAATATATATAAATAATATATTATTATATATGTTGACCTTGCTTCTTCGTGCGCGAGGCAATGTTTATGTTTTCCCACAATATTATGGCGGGTGGTCTTCCCTCGCTGCTTTCTCAAGTGCGTCCAGTCGCTCCCTTTTCTGATTCGCCTCCGTTTGGAAAGCCAGAAAGGATAGGGAAGAAAGTGAAGGAAAAAGCAGCAAGAAAGTGAGAGAGAAAAAGCCGAGAAAATCCCTTTAGAAAAATCATTCCGCCCTCTCAATTTCAGCTCTCAATTGGTTGGTCTGGTCTGGTCTCCTAGGGCAAAACCCCCCGGTTGAAGTGAGAGAAAAAGCAATGAGCATTATTCCTCTGCCCGCGAGGCACTTGCTGCCCCTCACCACTGCCACCATTGATTTTCCCTCCAAACCCTCCTCCAGATCCTTCCACAGCAGCACCGCTCCGATTGCCGGAGCTGATTTTTGTGCCGGATGGCCTCGGAGGAAGAGACTTTCGTCTCCCCAACAGACGGTAATAGTCTTTCCGCCGTTCCTAATTTGACGGTGTTTGCCGGATTTTGAGTTTCGGGTTTTGTTCGTTTGGGATGAGGGTTTTGTGGGCTTGAGCTTGTTTTAGGTGAGTTGAATCTCAGGTTTTGAAATGGGATTGCTGGGGAGGGGACGGGACTTAATTTGGTTTTGATTGATTATAATGATTTGCTGGCGGAGTGCTGGCCAAAAGAGTTGAGATCGGCTATTCGGGTGTGTGCCTTCATATGAGGTAGTCCCATGTTATTCGGTTCGGTGCTAAAATAATCATCTTCAGGGTGGCTAATTGGGTGAGGTTGTTTAATAAGGGGTGACTTGTGTCTTCGCACGGTTAAGATTGTGTCAATGCGGAGAAGATGCTTCTTTTTGCCACCCATTATTTATTTATTAAGTAAGAGAATCTAATGAACTGTCGTCTTTGGCGGTTGCTCTATATATAAGATCGTTTTGTGCTCGAGATGGTATGTGTAAGTCATGATTCGGTCGCACAAGGTATGCGTTACGCCCACGTGTAGGATTGTGCTTCTCGTTACTATCAAATGGAAGTTCTAAGAAATTTAAAAGGAAGGGCGGCACAGTTCTTGCATCTTAATTATTCTCAATGGATTCTGGTTTAATTACTGGCTTTCTTTTCCGTAGTTTTCGGGCTGGGGCTTCTGACTTAACTGTGTAAATTATGATGACTTTGCATTTCTTCATTTCTTCATCTGTTGAATTTGAGCTTCTTTTTAGGACATTGAATAGCCAACTCATATTCTAGTAAGAGTTACTGAGAATTTATCGTTATCTTTATGAGATGTTCACCACTGCTACCTTTTAGAAATCATCAATATCCGCGTTCAAGAAGACTAAGGCTTCTTCTGGTCAAAAAGGGAAAAAAAGAAAGAAGACTCAGGCTTATTATCATTTGCTAGAAGTAAAAGGAAAAGGACGTAGTGATTGCACATAGGATTGTTCCTAAATGGTTGTAAACTTCCACGTGAGCTTATGACCTAAAATTTCTTGTATGACCAATTTTTTGGGCTGTTGGTTTTCACTAATGATTTACTAGCAGGGGCTCTGTTTTTATGTGCTGGTATAGTGGCTTTGTGGGATTATGAGAAGGGATCAAGATCTCAACAATTCAGACTTCGGAGAGGAGAGTGAAATGCGGATGCTTGGTTCCGAAGATGATGCAGGCACTCAAATTCCGACTCAAGCTCAATCTCTTGTGGAAGGATCTGGTGCTGTCCTAGTATCAGAATACAAACCAGTTCCAGAAGTTGATTATTTGCAGGTCGGTAGTTTCCATTCGGTGGTGTACATGGAGTCGTATTTGTCCTCTTTTTGGCTTGCTCCTTCCTTTTGCAAATCTTTTTTGCTTTATGAATTATTATGTCATAGGAGCAGATGCATCTTGGGGTAAATGGCCTGTCTCCTGTAATGTGCTAATGATATATTAGCATCTGAACCTGCTCTCTTTTATTTCTGTGATTCTTTTCTTTTATTGGTTCTAAAACAGGGGTGAGGGTTTTTCTTTTTTCTTTTTTCTTTTTTCCCTCCCTTGTGGAGACTGTTGCAGAAAATCCTAAGAGTCTCAGTAGGATTCTTCTTGATATCCTTTCTTGTTTCTTCCTTTCTTTCCAATTGAGCCAAAAAACAAGGAGAGAAATTATCTTTGGTTATTTCTTCTTTCCCGAGCAAGAGTAAATAGTTTCCTAGGCCCAAAGTTACGCTTGTACTGTTCATGTTGCACCATTCTTCCTCTGTATCTCTTCACTTATGATGTTGTTGCACTGTTCCTATCTTTCCTTCTTTCTTTTATCTCTCCATCATGGTTTCCTTCTCTTCTTGGCCAACTTTTTCCTCTCGAATTTCCTTTTGAGATATGTCCCAATAGCGCGGTGAGGATTCCTTGTTTGATTCAGATGTAAGATACTTTCAGTTCAAATCGTGCAGATTCTATCTGCACTATCTTAAATGTACAGTATGCTTGGCACCCTGTCCACTCTATTTTCTACTTTTGTGGCCTGAAGGTCAAGGAAACATTTGTGACCATTGAAATCTTCGTGGCTTGAATCACCACGAGATGATCAGTAGTGTTAGTGGGCCACCGGAGGTCAATGACGTTAGTTCCATGTAAAGCACTCTTGGTCTCAGAGGATTTAACTAATTCTTATACAATAGGTGCAAGCATACATCAACAAATATCTTTATTTATCTCTCCATATGTATATACATGCCTATTACTTAAAACAGCTCCTTAAATGTTTTGAATTTACTTTGCTTTGAGGAGTAGCTTTTAAAATTAAAAGAAAATTAAGTTTATGCTGTTTTCTGTTGTTTCAGAAACAGAGTTTGAGAATATCTTCAATTAGCCTGTTGGATCTTTTGAGGCACAGTCTATAGAGATCAAATCCAGTTTCCTAGCTTCAAAAGAGACTTGTGGTTGCTAATATTTGTTGGGAATTAACTAGGGAGTTTTGTGAGTACCCTGCATAGGGTCATCCAAGATTCAGGACTCATGTAGGTTAGAACATGGGTTCCCCGGTCACTTCAACCTACTTTAATTGATTGCAAGGGCCAAGCTACTATGCCCTTGTTTGCTAGTTCCCGACGTAGAATTATTCACATGATAAAGGTCTACTTCTAAAAACAAGTCTCTGAATGTGGTGTTTGCTATGTTCTGCGACAAATTCTTGATCTAATTAGAAATCCTATAGTCGAGGTTTGACATCTAGAATTTGAATTTTTGCAACTAAATTTCCTCTGACCCTAGCTCCTAAGTTTTTTTTCTTTTTTCCCTCCAAATCTTTTTCAACACATTCTTTAACCAATTTAATAACTGGAATTCAGAATTTATTCCAAATTGATTCTCTTCTTTGGCAAAGACGGATGGAAAGAGTTCTGTGGTGGTAACTTAGACAAAGGAACCAGTGTGTTGGTTGATAAACCCAATCGAATTATGCTCATTGAGTTATTCTACTGCAAGTACTTGCATTATGGACTCTCTCGTATTTCTATTTTATTGAACTCATTCATTTTTGCAGGAGTTATTGGCCATTCAACAGCAAGGCCCTCGAGCTATTGGCTTCTTTGGGACAAGAAACATGGGATTCATGCATCAGGAACTAATTGAGATCCTCAGCTATGCAATGGTTATAACTGTAAGATGCTGTGAATGTGATCCAAGTCATTTTATATTGCATTTGACTGCTGACATCTTGCGAAGTCGTAGCTCTATTGTTTAAGAGGCAGATTGCCAATACTACAGCTTGACCTTTTTGACTTTAGGTTGAGGATTGTACTTAGCTATGGAATGTCAGCACCAAATATCCATTTTCACTTCTTAGATAAGGTCTTTTTTCTTGAGTGTACTACTTTCCCTTGTAGAAAAATCACATATATACATCAGGGGCATCCGGGACTAATGCAGCCGTCATTAGAGGTGCTTTAAGAGCAGAAAAGCCGGATCTGCTTACGGTAATCTTACCTCAGAGTTTGAAAAAGCAGCCTCCAGAGAGCCAGGAATTATTGTCTAAAGTAAGCTGCCTCCTGTTTTTGTCTATTCTGTAATTCAGAGTTCTATTATTTTTTTGCCTGGTAGAATTGTGCTTCTTTAGCCAAAATGTGTACAGTGGGATGAGCTCTTTTTTTCCCTTCATTCTGGCTTCTTTCTTGTTGCGTGCCCTGTTCGTCCTACACACACATTGATCAGTCTAAGACTGTCATATGTTGCTTGAACTAAAGAGTAGCATATACTTGGCTGGTTATGGGACGATACATTCTGGCGGTTAACCACGGATAAACTAAGGGACAATTTGTAAATGTAGCACTCATAAAAGCAAAGCTCATTCCTTGAGATTTACCTTATACAGAATTATAAGGAGGTTGACCAGAATCACAACAAAACCTGCAGTTATAAGAGACCAAGTTTAATTTCTGGTTCCCTATGGTATGTTGTTATTTTCTTAAAACAAAACTGTGAAGCTGTGTGGTGCTTGCAGCATGGTGACAAAACATGTTGTACATGTTTATGATATCAGGAATATGTAGTCCATTAGAACATAGTATTTTGCATAAGTTTAGCTGTATGAAATTAAATTAGAATTCTGTTCACAGTTGATGTCAATTGCCAAAAGCTAAATGAGCTTGAAGTGTGCATATATTGGATCTAGTTAAGATAGATAGCTTTGGTGTGGGTGAAGAAGTTTTCACATTCTACTTAATCTCACAGGTCCAGAATGTGATAGAGAAGCCTTATAATGACCATCTACCTTTAATAGAAGCAAGCAGGTATGCATTGCTTCCTGTGTTCGTTGTTTTATAGTCTTTTTCTCTCTTGCTTTCACTGTTTAACGCGGCAGCTTCATGGATGCTAAGACCTCATAATGCAGTTGGTAATGCTTCTACCCGAGTTGTGCAATCTATAATATTGGAAGTTTTAACTTGTTTCTCTTGATTGTATCTACAGTCTCTCTTCCCATTGTATTTGCAGTAGCCAGCCTCATTTTGTGTCCATATTTTGTCAAGATATTGTGCTATAGGGTAGCAAAGGTAGAGTTAATATGAACTATCCATCTATAAGCACTGATTGAGAATGTCGCTACTACGGCCTAGGGGACTCAGTGGAGGATGGATGGAATTTATTAAGTGATTAGATGAAACTCTTGTAATACTTATGTTAGAGTGTGTATTATGGTATGTGTACAAAATAGAGTCAGTCGGCAGACTTATCAAGAACAAAACTTGTGTTGTCAGCTATGAAGGGTGGGGCATAGGAGTTTGAAATTTCATTGCCTCATTCAACCAAAGATTCTTTGCTTATGTAAAATTGTATATGGTTAATCAACATAATACATATGGTTAGTCAATAGAAATGCCTGTTAGCTTTTCAGTTGGGCTGCATGGATCCCTTTTTGGATCTGTATGCTTGTTTGATAAATCAAACCCTTTTGAATGAACTCTATTAGACGAGCTTTGCACGACTTTGGTAGATTTAGAGACTCGAGGAACTAGTTAGCTTTTAGTAAGGGTTCAGACTACTTTAATGTTGCTAACTGGATATACATGCACCTATTTCATCTACAGGCTCTGTAATATGGACATAATCTCACAAGTACAGCAAGTTATCTGCTTTGCATTCCATGACAGCAGGTTGCTCATGGAAACATGCCAGGAGGCCAAGAACCTCCGGAAGATAGTGACGTTATTTTACCTGGATTAGCAGAATCTATTCATGTTCAGTATATTTTTTTGTCATGATGGGTAGGGAGAACCTGCCGCCCCGGGAATGGACAATGTTGCTTATGATGGGGGGTGGGTTAGCAGGAGACAAATCTGTTGACATTTGAAAACTTGTAATATCTTAGAGGGCCAATTTGCTCCTCTCTTTTATTTAAGAATAAGTATAGGAATGAAGCATGTTTATTTTTGTCTAGCGAAGATGTTATAATGAGAGATTGGATTCTGTAATTATTCGCATGTGGTCCCTAATGCTGTTCAATTTAGTGCTATGCAAAATTGCAAATGATTGGAGAATGGAGGAGATTGACCGTTAGGAATAATACCATTGTATATTTGTTGAAAGATTACTGATAATCGAGGAGTTTGAGACTTAAGATCTCCTGCTTCTCTGTTCTTTTAATCTTCCTTGATTATTATCCCATTAGTGTGACGATGTTGAAACATGTATTATCTTCAAAGGAACAGTCAAGACTTGCTATAGGTCTTTAGGATCCACGTAGATGCGGCAAACGGGTGAGTATCGATTTGCAATCAGGTGATTTTAAGTAAAAGTTCATCTGACGCTCGGACATGATGCGTGTGATGTCAGGTTCAGTCCAATTCTCGGATCCAAGGGTGGAACCGCCCACCTGGACACTGATCGCTATCGATGCCCTCCTGCTTCACAGATCAAAGAACTTGCATTTGCCTTCCTCGTCCAATGGCAAGCCGTTTCGATAGTCGTCCCGATCGCTGTTAACACCCCTTGCAGGAAATCGCCAGGAGTCCTCTAACTTGGATAATTTCGCAAAGCAGGAGCAGTTGAAGGCGATCAGCCGGGAGCTCAGGATGGGCTTTCACGGCAGCTTCGGCCAGTCAAAGAGTTCCTCGGCCTCGTCAAGTCCATCGACGACGCCTTATCCAAGTCGGAGGAGGACCACATCATCCTCGACGAGATTGAAAGCCTAAAGTGTTGGATCGTTGAACCGAACGTCCCCAAGCGCAAGATAAAGGAGTACATCATCCTGCTCGTCTACGTCGGTTACATCCACGCCGTCAAAATTATGCACGGCAACAGCTTGCTGCTCAAGATCGATCTTGATGCCCTTCGCTCCGTCGCCACGGGGTGATCATGATCGGTGCGAAGGTGAGTTTTGAAGCTGTCTTGAATGGAGCCACGGTTCCATTTAGGAATATGGAAAACGAAATCAAAACGCCGGATGCGAAAAATCAGGCAGCGATAAGTTTGAAATAAATATCAACATTGGACTTAAAAGTTCAGCAATCTATGAATAATAACGTAAGCATTGTGAAATCATTCACTTGCATAGACAAAATGTAAAGAGGCGATTTAATGCTATATTAAATAAGTATATCTCAACGATATAACTAGACAATTGTAATCTAAATCAAATTAAATTAAAATAAATTAAGCTTCTGAAAACAATTGAAGCTCAAATGGAATGAGAGCTGAATCTTTTTCGGCCCCATTTGGTCAATCGAATTGGAACCTTGTATTCCATTAAATACCACATTTTCAGCAGCCGGGAAAGGCAAGCTACGTGAATTTATCTTCAATTTAGGAGGATGAATGGAAATAAATCTTTTAATGCGGGTATGATGAATGGAAATAAAATCTTTATAAAAAAAAAAAGCAACGTACGCGAATTTATCTTCAATTTAATGGAAACACGAGCAGAATTTGATAACTTTACCAAAAGGGTCAAAGAAATTTGATTCTACATTTACCTAATTTTCACGTAATTTTCACTTCCTTGCTTAGTGTATAAGAGGGGGGCCATTCCATCGGAACGAGACAGATTCATATGCAAAGAAGCCATTTGAGGGAGCCGCAGCAAGATGGGCAAGTTCTCAAGTTGCATACAGATTGTGATATGAAGGTTATAATTGCTGGGTTGCCAATTTTCTCCTGCTTCTAGCAAAGGTGGTTCAATTACTTATATTTTTTTTATTGCACTTTTTTTGAAAATTTTTTGATTAAATTGTACTTTTGTGATAAGTTTTAGAATTTTCGATACAACTTATTCCGCCACGTTTTGAAATGTGGTTTATCAATATATTTGAATCGAGTTGATTTGTGGACGAGTTGCTTTGTGGACATGTCCAAAACTAATAGTTGGGACTTGATGGTTCCGGCTATCTATCGTGACCCTTCGAAGTTACACAAAATGTGTATTGACATTCATTGTCTCTAATGATAAGATGTGAGTTATTAGAGTAAAACTTGGAATTCTCAATTTGTATGGAAAACACGTTTGTATGATGCAGAGAATTTTTAACAAATTAATATAATTACATTCTAGGAAAATGGAAGACAAAATCTTCAAAAAATCAACACCTGATCGGTTTGAAATTGGTATTAATATTAGACTTAAAGTTTAGTAATCTACAAATAATAAAGTAAACCTTGTGAAGTCATTTACTTATAGACCAAACTTAAAAGAGGCAATTTAATGCTATATATTAAATTAGGAAATGTCAACGACACAATAAGACAACTGAAATCTAAATCAAATTAATTCAAAAATAAATTAAACTTATCAAAATAACTTAAGTTTGCTGACATCAGAATTTCCTCAATAATATCGAGTACTCACTTTTGGCAATAGAAAAATAAATAAATAAATAAATAAATATATATATATAATTTAATGCTATGTATTAAATTAGGAAATGTCAACGACACAATAAGACAACTGAAATCTAAATCAAATTAATTCAAAAATAAATTAAACTTATCAAAATAACTTAAGTTTGCTGACATCAGAATTTCCTCAATAATATCGAGTACTCACTTTTGGCAATAGAAAAATAAATAAATAAATAAATAAATATATATATATAATTTAATGCTATATATTAAATTAGGAAATGTCAACGACACAATAAGACAACCAAATCTAAATCAAATTAATTCAAAAATAAATTAAACTTATCAAAATAACTTAAGTTTGCTGACATCAGAATTTCCTCAATAATATCGAGTACTCACTTTTGGCAATAGAAAAATAAATAAATAAATATATATATATATATATATATATATATATATATATATATATATATATTAAAAGCAACAAAAAAAATGATAACCAATAGGAACATGAAAAGGCTTTAGCCCATTAAGATCGATTGAGGCCCATTATTCTGTTCAAAATCAGAGGGGGGAGTCGCACGCAAGCGAGGCTCAGCCACGCCCATGCAAACGGAAATGGTTTTACACGCCGGGGCCGAGCATCTTCTTCGGCGGTGGGTGGGTGAGAAAGGATGCCTCAAATACACATATTGAGCGAGAGGGAAAAAGGAGAAGTCTTCGGCATTGAGGGTCTCTCTCTTAAGCTTTGAGGTGGCGTCCGCCGTGATCGATACTGCTCGATCGCCAGCTTTGCCTTCGAAAGAGTACGAAAAGTGCTATGCCTTGCTCTGCTTTGTTGGGACGAGGAAGCTTGAAGTTCTCAGCAGCATGCTTCCCCGTCCAAGCTCCAGTTGTAATTGCTCTCACGCGGTTATACGGATTATGAAAACAATTTTTTTGGAAAGAATTCTAACTCTAAAAATTTAAGTTAAAAAATTAACAACAATTTTAAAAATTCACCCACGTGCATTAGCACCTGCACGGGATCTACACGGGATCTACACGACAATAATAAGTGGAACAAATTCTGGCAGGCTCTCAAAACTACTAGCAACTTCGGAGGAACAAGGTCAATTACACGTTCAAATAGGTGACTTGTATCACTTATAAGATTGAATGAATAAAAAAATATTTTCATCATCTATTATAATGTTTAGACAGATCAAAAGATGGGGAGAGTATTCAATCACTCAATAGGATTTGAAAACAACAGCACCTATAAAAATTAGGACAATGGATGGTAAAGAAAAGTAAGATGGGCTAGACACCAGAGAAGATGGGTTCAAGATGAGCCGGATACAGGGAGTTCTTGATGGGCCCGCCAATTCCACCAGCGGATAAGCTGGCATCACATTTGATGTCGTGTCGGATACAGGCGCTTCGTGCTGATAGTGATGTTGTTATTCACCGGAGGCGCCTTCCAAAATCTCGCGCTGCCAGTTAGATAGTGGTTTGTGGCTAGCAATCGTGCTCCCAAGGTGAAAATACGACACTCATCCATAAGCTATTGTAAGAGTTTTTCTAATTGTGGACTACATTAATTGATATTGTAATTTACCGTTTAACGTTTATCGTTTTACGGGGTTTGATCTAAGATGAGATAAAATGTTTCTTAATTAGTCCTAATATGAAATTTATTAAGTGTGGGCGAGTTGGCTGGCCGTAATGAGGACCTTGAAACTCTATAAATAGTCTTTCTCTCCTTTAACCCTAATTCTCACATGTATCCTCACCTAAGCAAGGCGTTTACCTAACGCTACACGTGAGGGCCGCCTCATTGAGCCAGTAATACGGAGGCGATAGAGGAGAAGGACTTGCGCGTGAAACATTGTGTTTCCGCTTCCGCTTCAAGAACAATGAATCCCAAAACAAAGGTGCGTCAATTCTTTCTACTCAATCATGCATGTTCTTGTTCTAGTTATGGAGATCTTAGGGTTTGCGCAATTTGCGTCTATCATGTGGTATCGAGCCTCCATAATCCTAAAACACGAACGCAAAGGATTTTGCCCTAATTTGTTCGGATTAGCCCTAATTAGTACGGATCTTGCCCTAATTTGTGATTTTCGAGATCTTTAGTTCAATAAAATTAAATTAAATTATATATTCGGATTGGGTTCGACGAGACGAAGAAAACCGTGGGCGGCGCGTCGACGGAGGAGGCCGCACGCGCCCCCACACGCGGCCACGCGCCTCCTGCGCGTCGAACACGCGCTGCGCGTGTGCTCCACGCGCCGCGCACTCAGGCGGCGCGTGCGGGCGCGTGGAGGCTCCGATTCACGAGTGGCCGGCGGCGATGGACTCGTATGATTATTTCCTACATCATGGTATATTTATTTTATATGTTTGATAATTTTATGGATGTGAAAATACATACAAAGCCCTAAATACGTGAATTTTTAGTGTATTTTCGCGTATTTTTCTTGTATTTTCTGTGTTTTTGAAAATACAGGTGCCGGGATACGGGTATGTTATCACATGAACTTTATAAGTGTTATTTATTAATAATATATGATAAAGATTATTTTTATTAATGAATGAAGTAATGTAATTAGCATGATATGTGATTTTAGTGATTACTGCCCCTGTCATTAAAGTTAAAATCACATATGTATGATTTATGTGAGATGAAAATTTTATATCCCTGATATGAGAGAGTTTCAATGATTCAATTGAGTTGTGACCGCCAAAGTGGCACACTTGATTGGATTTGAGAAATTTCAATCTCGTATACTTGATTGAGATGTCTCTTGGTCTAATGCATAGTTATACTCCAAAAGGAGGTGATTGTGTATTAGTTCATGGAGGGATACATGATAGTGTGGTGGAGAAGTGATCGATCCTAATGATTCATATGCCCAAAGGTGATGAATTCACAAAGATGAGAATATATTCTCATAACCTTTTATCATGTGGGGAGTGTACAATTGCTTGTCATGTATTCTGCCCAAAGGTGATTATATGATTTTGCATGTAACTCTCTGGATGTGTACTTGTGCGTCAAGTTACACAATACTCACATGATGCTAATTATATATACTGCTTGTCTTTCAGTCACCTTTTCTGTAAATGGTCACTCTGTCACCATTGAGATTCTTGCTGGTTCGAATTTTAAGAGATGGAGAGAGGATTTTCTGTTTGCTATGGAGATGACAGATATTCATATGGCTCTTACTACTGATCGGCCGGCAGATTTGACTGCCGAGAGTACAGATGATCAAAAAGCAAATTTTGCTGCATGGGAAAAGAGCAATAGAATTTGCTTGCTATCCATGAAGCGTTCCATTCAGGAACACTTGAAAAATGGTTTGCCTGCAGACTGCAATGCTAGGCAAATGATGGAAGCTTTGATGGCTAGAAACCGTGTGTCGTCTAATGCTGAGATAGGGACACATATACAAACACTTTTTACTATAAAGTATGATGGTTCTAGTGGAGTTAGAGATTATGTTCTGAGGATGGTTGATTTGCAAATAAAGCTTCAGGCTCTCAATGTTGAAATTCCTACTACTTGCATTGTCTATCAAGCTCTAAATACCCTTCCTCCTGATTTTGGGATTATTAAGACCAATTATAGTTCCCAAGATGAAACCTGGTCTGTTAATGACCTGATTGCAAGGTTGGTGGCAGAGGAAGAGAAATTGAAGAAAGATAAAGGACATATTGCTCTTTATGCTTTTAGTTCTGCTAGTAACAAGGGTAAGAAGGTGAAAACTTATACCCATAAAGGCAATTTAGAAGTTGCTGGTCCTTCCAACAACAAAGGAAATTCTGAAGGTGCAGGTCTTACTAACACATTGGGTCCTAAGAGAGAGTTCACCAAGAAGGATGGTGTTCTTTGCTACTTTTGTAGGGAGAGAGGACATGTGAAGAGACGTTGTAGCAAGTTTAAGGCTTGGTTGTCTAAGAGAAATAAGAGTGGGCCTAAATGTAATAATTCTTTGGTATTTGTTTATGAATCAAATCTATCTAAAGTTCCGACCAATTCTTGGTGGCTAGATAGTGGTGCAACTAATCTGTTGCATTTACCATTCAGGGGTTCATAAACCGAAGGACGCCAAATCAAGATGAATCAAAGCTCACTGTTGGAAACAATGTTAGAGTTGACGTAGAGTTCGTGGGAGATGTTGTTTTAATTTTAGACTCTGGTTTTCAGATGATATTAAGAAACACTTTTTACATACATTCTTTTAGGCGGAATTTAGTTTCTGTGTCTTGTTTGGACATGTGTGGATACTCTTTTGAAATAAAGAGTAATATTATTTCTATGTTTTATGATTCAAATAAGATTGGGTGTTGCAATTTATCCGATGGATTATATCGATTGAGTTTATCTCCCAACGACATGTACGTTGCTTATTCAGCTGAAAAGGTTGTTTCCAAAAGACCTCTACCTAAGGAACAGTCTTATGCATTGTGGCATAAACGTCTTGGTCACATCTCTAAAGATAGAGTAGAAAGGCTAATAAAGGCTGATATCTTGCCTACTCTTAAAGATGATCAAGAAACTTGCGTAGACATTGCAAGGTAGGGTAAGATGACTAAGATAAAGAAGAAATCATGTTGTACGAAGTTTAGACTTGTTGGAGGTTATTCACACTGATATTAGTGGACCATACACAGTTACTTTGTGCAGAAAATTTTATTTCATCACATTCATTGACGACTATTCTCGATATAGATACTTATACTTGATTAAAAAAAAGTCCGAATCTCTTGATAAATTCAAGATTTTTCGGATTGAAGTGGAGAAACAGTTGGGAAAAGTTATTAAGATTGTCAGATCTGATCGTGGTGGTGAGTATTTTGGTAGGCACGGTGATGCTGGACAACTTAAAGGGCCGTTTGCTAAATACTTAGAGGATTCTGGGATTATAAGTCGAGTTTACTATGCCCGTAGTCCCGAACAAAATGGTGTAGCTAAAAGGCAGAATCGTACTCTTATGGACATGATGAGAAATATGATTAGTAGGACAAATTTACCTAATTTTCTGTGGGGAGAAGCTTTGAAAACAGCTCTTTATATTCTAAATCGTGTTCCTACTAAAGCGGTTCCATTGACTCCTTTTGAGTTGTGGACTAGATGTAAACCTAGCTTGAATCATCTTAGAGTTTGGGGATGTCCAGCAGAAGTGAAGTTATATAATCCAACATTGAGTAAGCTGGATTCCAAAACTACTCGGTGTTACTTCATGTCTTACCTAGATCACTCAAAGGGGTATCGGTCTTATAACCCTAATGGAGGTACAAGAATTGTGGAATCTCAGGTTGCAAAATTTCTGGAATTTGATGTAGCCGAAAAGAGTAGCTGCTCACAAGCTATCAAAGATGATAGTATGGTGGGAATTACTGGATCATTATCTCATCCTGTGCAAACAATTATGGAGCCTCCTATGCCACAAATTAAGCCTGTTGTGGCCCAGGATCCTATTGTTGAGATAGTTCCTGAAGAAATTCCACAAGCTCCTCAGATTCACAATGAGGATCAAGTAGCTCCAGTCAGAAAATCAACTAGGGAAAGACGTTCAGCTATACCACCAGACTATCTAGTCTATCTGGGAGAGCATGATTATGACATAGGCTGTGTTGTTGATCCCGTGACTTATACTGAAGCCATCTCATGTCCTCAATCAGATTTGTGGTTAGATGCGATGAAAGATGAGATGCAATCCATGAAACACAATGGTGTTTGGGAGCTTGTTGAATTGCTTGAAGGTTGTAAACCTATTGGCTGCAAATGGGTATTCTAGACTAAAAGGGATTCCAAAGGAAAGATTGAAAAGTTTAAAGCCGACGGTAGCTAAGGGTTTCACTCAAAGAGAAGGAATAGATTATGAAGCAACATTTTCTCTAGTTTCTTCTAAAGATTCCTTTAGAGTGATCTTAGCATTAGTAGCTTATTACGATATGGAGTTACACCAAATGGATGTTAAAACTGCTTTTCTAAATGGAGACCTTGATGATGAGGTTTATATGGTGCAGCCTGAAGGTTTTGTAGCAGATGAGTCAGGTCAACTTGTTTGTAGATTGAAAAAGTCTATTTATGGCCTTAAGCAAGCTTCTAGACAGTGGTATTTCAAGTTTCATAGTGTTGTTACTTCATTTGGATTTATTGAGAACAAAGTAGATCGGTGCATATACACCAAGGTCAGTGGGAGGAAATATATTTTTCTTATACTTTATGTAGATGATATCTTACTTGCTAGTAGTGACATTGGTTTAATGCATAAGACAAAGCGGATGTTATTGAAAATTTTTTACATGAAAGACCTTGGTGAGGCGTCTTTTGTTCTTGGCATTGAGTCCATAGGGATCGCTCATGCCGTTCATTGGGTTTATCTCAGAGGGCGTATATTGATCGCGTTTTAGAAAGATTCAATATGCAGGATTGCAAACCAAGAATTGCTCCTGTTGTTAAGGGTGATAAATTGAGTCTTTCACAATGCCCTAATTCAGATTTTGAGAAAGCTCAAATGAAGGATGTACCTTATGCTAGTGTGCTTGAAAGCATCATGTATGCTTAAGTTTACACTAGGCTAGATATTGCTTTTGCAACAGGGCTTCTAGGCAGATATCAGTCTAATCCAGGACGCGATCACTGGGTTGCTGCCAAGAAGGTTTTAAGGTACTTAAAGAGAATAAAAGATTATATGCTGATTTATAGATATGTTCCGGACACTCGCAACTAGTCGGATATTCAGATGCAGATTTTGCTGGTTGTCAAGATGATAAGAAATCAACGACTGGATAGATATTTATGTTGGCAGGAGGTGCAGTGTCATGGAAGAGCGAGAAACAGAAATCCATATCTTCTTCAACTATGCAAGCGGAGTTTGTAGCATGTTTTTCAGCTGCTACTCAAGCTATTTGGCTCCGGAACCTCATTAGAGAGTTATCAGTTTATGATTTTGTGGATAGACCCATACAGTTATATTGTGATAATAACTCTGCAGTGTTGTTTATTAATAACAACAGAAGTTTAAAGGAGTCTAAACACATGGAGGTCAAGTTTTTGACTATAAAAGAATCGATACGAGAATGGTGACGTTGCAGTAGATTATATTCATACGGATGATATGGTTGTAGACCCACTAACTAAAGGCCTACGCCCGTGTGTTTTTGATCGACATGTCATTAGTATGGGCCTAGGAGCGTCTTGGGATGCTGTTATTTAGTGGGAGCTGTGTTTTATTCTTCTTTGAATAAAGTTTACATCTGTTTTGTTACAATTTAGTAACAGTTTGATACATATATGTCAACTTTTGCATTCAATAAAATGTTTTTGAATGGATTGTTATTATGTTGATATATATTGTTAAAAGTCTCAGGGTATTGTTTAAACCTTGAGTGAAGGCTAGGAGCATCCGGGCATCCGGTTATTAGCCTTGTGCATATGTCTTGTGATACATAAAGAAAGGTTAACCATAAGGACAAGACATATGTGGGTTCATTGAAACCATAAAGCATTCTCTTGTGGCACAAATTTTTGTGTCGCCTAAGGTAAGAGAATGGTGACTGACAAATGGGATCTCTCTATGAGAGATGTTATCCATTTGCCACACTACCATATTGAATCCATATCAATAAAGTTGAGAGCACTAGTGACCGTGGAAGGCTCTGTGTGTATACATGCAGTTACCGCCATGATTCGGTGTTTGAGACTTTATGGGATATGATTGACTATTAAGAATTATCTCTGGACCAATGTGCGCACATAAGGTACGATTTCAATTAATATAGTCCAAGTGGGAGAATGTAAGAGTTTTTCTAATTGTGGACTACATTAATTGATATTGTAATTTACCGTTTAACGTTTATCGTTTTACGGGGTTTGGTCTAAGATGAGATAGAAGGTTTCTTAATTAGTCTAATATGGGCTGGCTAGTGTAGGTCGAGTTGAGCTTGGCCCGTAATGAGGGGGACTGGCTGGAAACTCTATAAATAGTGCTCAAGTCTCTCCTCTAACCCTACTTCTCACATATATCCTCACCTAAGGGGCGTTTACCTAACGCTGCACGTGAGGGGGCCGCCTTATTGAGCCAGTGATACGGAGGGCAATAAAGGAGAAGGACTTGCGCGTGAAACATTGTGTTTCCGCTTCTGCTTCAAGAACAATGAATCCCAAAATAGGTGCGTCAATTCTTTCTACTCAATCATGCATATTCTTGTTCTAGTTATGGAGATCTTGGGGTTTGCGCAATTTGCGTCTATCAGCTATAATATAGGTTGGAGGGTTTTGTGTATTGATCACATCTAGATCTATGCGAGACGAGTTTCTATAAGCATTGCGAACTTGTCGAGCAGTCTTGGTATTGATTTGGAAATGAATTGTGAGTGTTCAGTGCGACTTAACCTCATTTTCTGTATAATTTGAAAGTGTAGCAACTTGGATTAGATGGTCGTCAGTTTACTACGAGCCCTAGTAGTTTCTCAATAGCCAAATCCATTTCTAAACTCTAAAGTCTTCTGTTTTTGTTTTGTGTTCCAATGCTTGTGAATGATGATTGTTTGTAAAAAGTTTTGAGTTTATCTCCACATAGGTGGTCTTATGTCATATCTTCAGTTTTCGTCGTTTTGGTAGGTCGTAATAAAGGCATAATGGGTGCGTTTGGAAAGGCTTTTAGGAAAAGCCTTTGAGAAAATGCAAAGATCTTTGAGTTAAAAGCGGTTTTTCAAAATGCAAACTGTATTTGGTAAATTGTACTTTGAAAGTCCATTGTAAAATACCTTTGAGTAAAATGGTATTTGGAAAAATTATGTTTGCAAAAGGCTTTTGTTATTCTAAAAAAAAAAAAAAAGAAAATGAGAGCTGGCCGACCAAGAACAAGTAGTCGGCGGCAAGGAGTAGGCGGTTCAACGAAGGGCAGGCAGGCAGTCCGATGCAAGCCATCCAGCAAAGGTAGGCAGTTCGACGAGGGTTGCGCGACACTCGCCGAAGGGTCACAGGCGACCAAATCTAAGGTCGCGACCCATCTCGGTTGTAGATCCGGTCGCCGTTCAAGCCTCCAAAGACAGATCTGGTCGCGACCAGACACGCGACCAAATGGGTTGAGCGGCCCCGGCGACCTTCGTAGGGGTGTGCAACCGAACCGGGTCAACCCGGTTCCCGGTTCGGCCCACGCGGAAAACGGGGTCGGGAACCGGTTTCGGTTGAAATCGGTCCGGAACCGGTTCCAACAACTCGAGACCACCGTTTGAACCGTCCGGAACCGGTTCCGAGGATTACCCACCCGGAACCGGTTCGACGGACCGGTTTTGGAACCGGTTGGAGAACCGGTTAAGCCACCCAAAAAAAAAAACCGCGTAACCCTAATTTCTATCTTTACCTCTCTCTCACGAGTCTCACCCCCTTCGCGAAGCCGCTGCTCCTTCTCCGCTCGCTCTCCCTTCTCCGCCTAAGCCCCATCCTTCGCGAAGGGCCGGGCGCCACCACCGCCGCTTCTCCGCCCGAGCCCCAACCCTTCACGAAGCCGCTGCTGCTTCTCGCCCGAGCCCCGTCCCTTCGCGGCCGCTGCGCTTCTCCGCTTGAGCCTCGTCCTTCGCGAACCGGGCGCCACCGCCGTAAGTCGAGCCCTCGCCGCCCGTCCTCGGTCCGTCCGTCCGAGCCCCCGCTCACCCACGAGATCTGCAGCCGAGCCCTTGCTTCGCCCGCCGCAGCAACTCCGGCGTCGCCCGCGCCACCACCGTAAGCCGAGCCCCTCCTTCGCCCCCGTAGCAACTCCAGCCCCTTTAGGTAAAGAGAATGCCCTAACTTGCTACCATTCCTATAAATATGTAAGAATTGTGCTTCTTTCATTCATAAAGAGTAATGTCCTCCATTTTGTCCGAGCTATTCCACCCCAACGATTACGCCCTTTTCAAATTGGATCGACTTGGAGCCCAGTCCGTCATCAAGTGCATGTCTAACAAGCAAAGTCCTCCTTCGGTACCATATATAAACAATGCATCTTGCTCCATTAAGCCGAATCTTCCAAAAAAAAGGTATTCAAGATTGTACCCGTTTAAAAATGAGTCACGCGTATGTTATTCCACAATGTCTCTTTCAGTGACTTGGGGTGTCACATATCCTCTATCTTTTTCCTCTTTTCTCCTCCGTGGGGAAACTGTGTTAAGTCAAACTCTCCTAGAGAAGTGTGATAAGGGCCTGCCTTACGTCCAAAGACTCTGAATATATATCCCCCAATGCCTCTTGTCGATTTGTTCCTTTCAATTTTGGGCGTTTGTACTTTCAAATAATTAGTGCTCAACTCTGCAAGTGTCTTTTTCTGTATCTAAAGCCACGAGCTGGTTTTGCTTCTTTGAATGCGTGCAAAAAAAGACCTTCAGTTGCAAAAGCCTCAATACTTTCAAAGGTGGCATTACTTTCTAAGACAAGGGACTAGTCAAAGAATATTGCCTCCTCCTTTTCAATCACTTTATAAGATCAGATCAGATGTGAGTGAGCACTAACACATTACATGCTGTCCCATTCATTTCTTTACCCCTTTTTTTATATCTCTCCTGAGGTTTGTCTTCAACCAAGGTGCAAAATTTGGCTGATGAAGATAGGCACAATTTGATTCAGCTTTTACAAAAACCGGCTGGCGTGACCAGTCTTTCTCAATCCGAGTTGTGGTGTGCTCTACGTTCCTCGTGTGTGCAGAGATTATTCTGTGTGAATTTAATGTTGGGTTTGGATGTTTGTTAGGCGTTTTGTTTTCTATGTTTGGGGTCTTTGACAGTTTCTCATGGTGGTATTTGCTGCAATTAATGCTGGTTCAGTTAAAGTTTCGACTGTTGGACTCGAGTCTGAACCCAACTTTTCTTCTTTTGTCTTTTTAGCTCAAGTGTCATGCATGAGTTGAAGAAGTGGCGGGGTTGAGTTTGGAAAAAATATAAGGTTCAAGGACATCACAGTTTGAAGAGGAAAAGCAGAGCAAAAAGGTACTCTTGTTCCTTCAATTCTAGTTTCTGCTGTTTGATGCGTTCATGTTTTTTTTTTTTTTGGGTGAACTTCTCTTTTTTGATTTTCATAGTCTGCTCTCTCAAGTGGTACCAACAGATAAGGCTCAGTCGAGAGGCTTTCTTTTATTTGCCTCAAAGATAAGCCGATTCTGTGAAATTTGGGGCCAAAATTTCTACTGCTGGTTATGTTAATGTGACAGCTCTAAAATGGTGATTTTCTTTGTATCTATGGCTTCAAATTGGTTAGTCCCAAGGGGGGAGTTAGAAGAAAAAACCAAAGCCTTCCCAGTTGTGCTTGTACTAAGCATTACCACAATCGCTAATTGCCTATGCTGATATCGGCACAGAACACATCTTTTTGGCTGTCCAGCAACAAATGCCAAGCACCATCTACTCAGCTCTTTTCATCTTCCTTCATCTATTCCATAACTCTGTTGGAGAGCTCTCTGATGTCAAAAACTTGACATTGAAATTTACGTTTCAGCATTTGTTAGTTGGCCAGTTACCGGATTTGGTAAGGCAGAACAAAATGGGACAGCTCAGGGGCTCTGTTGAAACCGTGGGAAAAAAGAACTCACAACATGATCAATATGAGTGTTAAACGCTTTATTTTAAATATGAGTGCTGTACATTAATTTTTGCAAAACAGGTTCCACTATAAACGGGGTTGACCCCATTTCTCGGACCGGAAAAACAGGGTGGGTCGGGAACGAGTCCAATGTAAACAGGGTCGGGAACAGGGTCCAAAAAAAGAGAACCGGTTATAACGGGGTCGGGAACGGGTCTAGGTCTAGACCCTACCCACCCTGGACCCGATCACCCCTAGACCTTCGTGCGGAGGTCGCAGTGCGACAGGTGACGGTCGCCGGCGACCGCATCTGGTCGCAACCAAATCTGCAACCAGATGGCTCATTGAGGGTCGCGTGACCCAAATCGGTGAGGATTTGGGTTGTGGCAACTCAAATCGAGCCGTCGCGGCCCGGATCCGGGCCGCTACAGCTCGCCGGGGGTCGAGCAACCCAGATCTAGGCCGCCACGACTCACTGGGACGGCCCCTCGCCATGGTTGTTGAGTTGCCGCAACTCACGAAGGGTCACGCAACGCCACAACCCGCGGAGGTCGCCCGACTCTCCGATGATGATCGCCTAGGTTGTTGCGACCACGCCGGTGTCTCTCTAGTAGTCACCAGCCCCTCGTAGTCAGGTAGAACCAAACTGGCCCGGAGAATATGAATAGTGTCTCATACAAGAACAAAAAAGCTAAAAATAAAAAATTCGTGGGGACAATTTCGGGAAAAAAAAAATTAACAGTATCACCTGCCTTGGGCTTTCAGCCTTACAAATGCCAACTTTGCCATTAAGGGACTTCTAAAGTTTTTCCCAAACACTCTTATTTTGGCCCAATGAGCTTTTGATGCCTAAAGCCCCTTCGAAAGCTTCTCCCAAACGCACCCAATAGTGATGATACTAGCCTATTACGGAGGTTGCCGATGAGCATGTGGTCTGGAATAGTATATTGTCGATTTTCATCTAGTTGATATCTATGACCGAGGCTTCAACCATGTTTGTTTCCCCCACTCGGTTTCCTCACAAGTCCATGTATGAGTCATGGGAAATTATAATTGTTAACAGTGAAGATCCGGCGATCGGAAATATTTGGTGATGAATATGTTGTGTTCGATTTAGGATGAGATCACGCGGACGTTATTGTTCAAGTTGTATTGTTCCGAACTACTGACTTCGAGTTTCTGGGCTGGAAGAAGACGATAACGGGGTTGGCTTAGTATGGTTTTGGTGAGTTCTTTTTTGGGCCTTTTAACACGAGTGTGGCTAGAAAGGTTGGGCTGGGTTTAGTTTTGAAACGTAAAGAGGTTTTTTAGTGTGGGCCTCGTGAAAAATTTGGGATCCTTTCGAATTCAAGTTTGGAGTGGAAGAGATTCATGGCCTACTCAACGATTATCCGGATGTCTCAAATTAAAATTTTGCCCGTCCATAAATTTCACCATCACAATTTATTTAGGATGCGTGCATGGGATTTTTATCGAATTTTTTTGGGAATATACCAAAAAATACATCTCACTTTTCACCAAATATTCTCTCACATACGTTTGCTTTTGAAAGTATTAAGTACATAAGCACATTTTATCTTTGGAGACCACTTTATACTTTCACATTAACCGATTCCACTCGGTGCCAAAGAGCACTGGAAGTGCTCTGCCTTGCTCTGCTTGTTGGGCAAGGAAACTTTAAGTTCTGCACCCGCCTTGTTGGCCGAGGAAGCTCGAGGTTCTCGGCACCATGCTTCATCGTCCTAGCTCTAGTTGAAATTGCTCCCATGCGGTTTTACGGATCATGGGAACAATCTTTTGGAAAGAAAGTGAAGTTAAAAAATTATGAACAATTTTCACATTCTCCCGTGTGCATTAGCACCTGCACAGCACTGGCACGCCAAACGGCAATAATGAGTGGAATAAATCTTAACGCGCCCTCAAAACTGCTAAACTGCTAGTGAGTTTGGAGGGAAAAGTCAAATACTTGTTCCAACAAGTGGCTTGTATCACTTATAAAATGAACAAATAAAAATATTTCCATAAGTTATGAAAATGTTTACACATAAATTTTGTTGATAATAAAAGCTATCTTCATTGATTAATTATTTCAAATGATATAAATAATAATTTTTGAAAAATATTTTTCAAATCGTGTATTTTTTGGGCATTTTTTGTGAAACATTTGAACCCTACTTTTCATGGAACCTTCCAATTCTAAATGGAAAACAAAATCAAAATTCTTAATGCAAAAAATTAAGCCATGTTCAGTTTGAAATCGGTATCAATATTGAACTTAAAGTTTAGCAATCTATGAATATAAATCGTAAAGAGGCGATTTAATACTGTGTTAAATGAGGAGACCTCAACTATTTAATAAGAAAATTGGAATCTAAATCAAACTGATTTAGAATAAATTAAACTCCTGAAAACAATTGAAGCCAAAATGGAGCTAGAGTTATCTTTCTTGGGCTCCATTTGGTCAATCGGAATAGGCCGCGGTCGCAAAACAAACCGGGAAGCTTGTATTTCGTTAATCACGACATTCTCAGCAATCGGGAAAGGTGAGAATTTACGGGAATAAATGGAAATAAATCTACGGCAAGGTACACAAACTTATCGTCAATTAAATGGGAAGACAAACCGGATTTAATACTTTCTCCAAGGGTCAAAGAAATCTGATTCTATATTTACCTAAGTCATTAATTCCCTGCACTTAAGTGTGGCCATTCCACTGGAAGGAGACAGATCTAAAAGAAGCCATTTGAGGGGAACCACAGCAAGATGGGAAAGTTCTCAGCAGCATGCTTCATCGTCTTAGCTCTAGTTGTTATTGCAGGTGAGTTACACATAGTTCCGTTAAATTCTGGTGCATTCAATGTCCAAAATTCCATATTCTTTCAATTTTCAATTTCTTGGCAAAAATTCTTAAATTTTTATTTGGAAAAAAAAGACTCGCCTGTTATGTCTGGAGTATTTTCAAGTCCAAAAGTCTATTTTATTAGAATAGCTAAATAGATGTTATACATATTTATAATATTTTCTATATTTCTCGTGATTACGTATATATTTACAAGGTTCTCTATGTCTCGGACCGTGCATATCTTGATTATCCCTACAAAAATGTCCTAAATATTTTTAACAATAGATTGGAGAATGGTAACTCTCGTCGACTTGAGCGCACAACCTTGGAGAACTATGCAATACGTAGCCTTCATCTTAGTAACTTCCCATGCAAGCCTGAAATCCATAGGATCATAAGGAAAGCGCTGTTCTCCTCTGTGTTTCAGGCGAACTAATGGTGGTGCCGAGCATGGCGGAGAGCTGCAAGGAAGGCTTGCCGTGGGTGCATTACGTCTGTCAGGGTCAAAACCCGTCGCAAGAGTGCTGGGGGAATTGCACGCAGCGACACCCGAACCTCATCACCGCCTTCTGCGGAGGCAGCTCGTTCGCCCAGTCCTGCATGTGTGAATATCAATGTTGATGCATTAAGTCATAGTTTTTATTCGTATTTCGACTGGAATTGAATAAATGAACTGGACTACTGACATCCTTTTTTTGGGGACATTGTTAGCGCTTCGATTCGGTTGATCAATAAGGTGACTTTTTTCCATATGATTGATGCGTTTCCTTTTCCTGAATAACAAAGGAACATTGCTTTCTCTAGATGGGGGAAAAGGGAAGATGATCGTATTGGCGTTACATCTCTTTAGGCTTAGTTGTAGACCCGCGAGATGCGCCGGACGATTAAATCTCTCGATTCTAAAAGCATGATGTGCGCATATTCTGTCAGTGCATGAAACCGATACACGAAAAGCTTGTGAAAATTTAGACGCAAAAAATCCTATTCTTTTTCCTATAGTGAAAATATTATTCTTTCAGACGGGTAATATTAAGGTTTCTTCAGTTAAATCCACGTCTGCGAAAAGTTTGGTGGTCAAATTAGCCGAAGAAATTGTTTGACTTCATTTCATATCTGGCTGATCATCTTCCAATTGAAGAGCTTTACTCGACTGTTTGTGGTGTTTTTCTGAGGTTTGGTACATGGCATTACGGAAGGGTCTGGAACTATTCCGAAAGCTCTGGTGGAGGTCTGAAATATTTAGGTTTCATTGAGGGTAATATGTGGAGTTATAAGCCAAGAAATTCCACTTCCAGGTGAAAATAGACTGAGGGCCCGTTTGGTTCGACTTTGGGCAAATGCCATTAGGAAAATACAAATACCTTTGAGTTAAATGAGTTTGTGAAAATGCAAATAGCCTCTGGTAAATTGTAGCTTTGAAGTGCATTGTGAAATGACTTTTGACAAAATATTGTTTGGTAAAAATTGCATTTGGAATGGACTTTTGTTAAATTAAAAAAAACAAAAAAAATGTACAATTTTTTTTTTTTTGAAGTCTAGCTACCAGACCGCCAGATCTAACCGCTGAACAGCTAGATCGCCCCCAATTGCCGTCACCTAAGGTCGCCCACCTCAAGCGCGTGACCCTAGGTGTCGGTCACATGAGGTCTAAGGTCGCACAACCTCAGCCATTGGGTCGCGCGACCTTAAGCGACCAACACTTGGGGTTGCCCGACCCAGGGGACGCATGACCTCAAGCAACTGTCGCCTGGGGTCGAGCACCCAAGCAACCGTCACTTGGGGTAGCCCGACCTCGGCGACCGTCGCCCGAGTCGTGCGACCTCGAGGTGGCTGCCTAGGTCACAAGATTCGGGCATTGCCTAAGGTCCGTGTGACGGTCGCTAGGGTTGGGCGACCCTCAAGCGCGGTTGCCGGCGTGTGCCACCCCTTGGCCGGCGATCGTCAACCTCCAATTAGCAACGGTCAGTTGGAGAAGTTGAAGAAGATGAACAGTAACTGAGCTATTTGCATTCCCAAATATAACTTTCCAAAGCACCTCAAGCCTTGCATTGAGCTAAAGGCCCTTATATGCAATTGTATATTGCCAAAGTTGCCCAAAAAATCGAACCAAACGCGTTTGCATTTGATCAAGGGACTTTAGAATCCCAAAGTCCTTTCTGAAAGTCAAACCAAACAATGCCTGATCCCTTTTCTCGATAAGCTGAGGGCACGAGCGCAGGCTTCAGCAACCTGGAGCCTGGAGGGCCCATGAAATTTGATTATCTTGATTATTACATCGAAAACCTCTTCCGCATTTAATGTTTTCTTTTCAGCGACAAGTTCTTGTCGCTGCTAGGCTAGTTGGTCGATCCTGGTAGGCGATTCTTTTTCCATTTTGCCGCTGGAATTACTCGATCCTTGATTGTGCAAACGCTATTGCCTGGTCATCAGCTTGTCAAAAGGACTGTTTGCGAATAGTTAGTGAGCATGAGGGGACGATGTGCTTGTGGAATTTGTGATTGTAACCCAACGCAATGCTGAAAACATTGCTTGAAGTACCTGGATAAATACTTATCAGAACATATGTACACATGTTTGAAGGAAAAGAAAACTGGTTTCTTTTTGCTTGGTTTTATTCCCCATTCACTTGGGCTCTATTGAATAATTTGTTTCTCTGAACCATCGGTGCCAGACGGAACTGACACACTGTTCGTATTGCTTTGTCAACTTGTTTTTCAGATTTTGAATGACAATAACCGATAAGAATATGATATCGAAAGTCTGAAGCATATTTCACGTAATGTTTATTCTTGTTTCTGTAAAGACTAACCCGTGTTGATAATTCCGTTGAAACTCACTGAATGTAATCTTTGCATCGATATGGAGACATTAAACACGTTACAACCAAAGTATGATGCAAAACTGATCAATGAAATCTTATTTATATGATCGATCAATTCATTGTCTTGAGTAGGATTTCATTACATCATTTGCTCTCTTTGGAGAAACAAAATTATGTCGGCAAAGTTCCACGCCGCTTTGATCAAGGTAGCTTGATGTTCAGCTTATCTGCAAACGAATAATCATGGATGAGAATCAGCAAAAATTGAAAAAGAAAAGAAGAGAACCATATCATATCGAAGATGTCGACATAAGAACATTAAAGGAATAATGTATTTCAGACTTGATGCAACGTACCGGCGATTTCCTTGGCCGAGCATTCACTGTCGCACCTAATTTCGCAGAAGGTCGAGCCATTGCCATCGGCTTTGCACTCACTCTGGCATGTGTTGAAGCACACCTTGAACTTCTCGTCAATGGCTGCTTCTGCCATGTGGATGTTCAATGCCGTGGCAACAACGATGCACGTGAGGAACACTGCGACGAGCTTGTTGGCCATTTTGCTTGTTTATGTACTTAGTCTGCGAAAGGAATGGTGCACCAGTTTCTGTGTTTCCCTGACTAAAGAGATCACATATGATGTTCTTATATAGATAGAGAGCGACCTTATTTCAAGCACTCAAGTCCCTGAAATCTGGGAAGACCAGTGGACTTTCCGGTTGCTTTTGGTCGCATCATTTGAGAATCGCTGAACTTGCGGTTTAAATCAATGGACAGGCACTAGACTCTCCATCAGGTGTTGGATGGTCATTTTTAGTTTTCTCATTGGTTATGCTAAATTAAGTCAAAGATGACAAGGTCAATCACCCTCGTCACCCCATGTCAGTTTAATCCAAAAAAAAGGAGGAAAAGATAAAGAGGGCTGCACCAATCTCAAAATCCATATGCTGGAACATAAGGACTTAGATTAAAAAAAAAAAAAAAAAAGTTGAGGTTCTTTCTCTATAAAACATTTTTTTTATGGTAATATTTTCTTACTTCCATCTGGACAAACTAGGATCAACAAGATACTCTTGGTTTAATTCCACGATTGTCTGTATTAACCATGTGGTTAAAAGCGCAATTCGGTTAGTACATGGAAGAAATGTGGTCAGAACATCTACGCGGCAGGTTGGTTTGCTAACAGTTATTTACATTTAAATTAGGCTAATCTACTTAGGCTCTGTTCGTTTCGCGAAAAATAATTTTCAGGAAAACGTTTTTCAAATTTTCCGACATTCGTTTAACGGAAAATGAATTCCTTGGGGAAAATGTTTTCCATCAAAAAAAAAAATCTTCTTCAAAAGTGGAAAACATTTTTCTCACTTGATATCTCTTATCTCACACCTCTACAAATCCTCACTTCCTCATCCTCTTTCTTCTTCTTCTTTTCTTTTTTTATTTGAATTATTTTTTAATTCGAATTATTTTTAATTTCCTTTTTCTTTTTTCCTTTTCCTTTTTCTTTTTTCTTTTTTTTTTTTTTCCTTTTCTTTTCTTTGTTTCCCATCTTCTTCTTTCTTGGCTAGTCGTCAGACCGGGTGAACCTCAAGCACATCAATCTCAAACTCGCGCTCATCGATCTAGCGAGCCTTGAGCTTGACGCTTGCACTCGCCAATTTGGGAAGCGAAAAATATTTTCCTTACCAAACACCAAAAAATATTTTCCAAAACAAATTTAGGTTTTAGCCGAACACCAGAAAATATTGTCATTTTTCTGAAAAATGACTTCTGGGAAAATATTTTCCGAAAATTGCCCATTTTCCGCGAAACAAATGGACCCTTATATATAATTTCAAGTATAAAATTATGTTGGACTTGAAAAGCTTTTAAAATGAAGGATCAATAGTAACTGCTTAAGCTGTGTACTCTCTCTCCCTCTCTCTCTACACATCCCACATCCATCACCTATAGATGTTTATGAATAATAATTTCCTAAAAATTATTGCTTGTACCTCATACAAAAGTGAACTAAGAGAAGCATATTCATCATCAATAAAAATGTATCGGAGTAAATTGTTATTCATAGTAAAAGTATTCTATGTTGACTATTTCTAAATGATATAAACAATTTTTAAGAAGATATGTATCAGGTGATTGATTTTTCCTGATATAATCACACTTACTTTCTAGATACTGAGTTAATTGCAATAATTTATTGAACTTTTGGGTTGTGGGCCACGTTTAATAACTAAAATACGTGATGGAGCTTAATATACTCAATAAATTAAGCACGTTTGTTAACTGGAGCCATTTTTCACTTCAAAGACGAAATTTTGTCAATGGAGCTACTTAATTCAGTAAGTAAGATGAGGTTACCCAATTTATTCAATGGAAAGAGGAAACCAAGTAAGAGATAAAATTTTGTATATTACATCTTTAAGACCTAAAATCTGCCTTTAATATTCACAATCCCATGTTTGATGAGAAAAATATACTATTTACTGATTATTCGATCATCATCAAACAACATTATTTTAATTTCAGCACTTAATGGTCAACACTAGAAATTCAGTACAAGAACTTTAAATGCATTCATAATGACAACACAGAGAACTGTTGCCAGATGAAAAATACATCAGTGCATAACTAGATTGTATGGGAATTTATCCTTGTAATAATAACAAATCTGACCTTGCTATCACAATTTGAACAGGAAAAGTGCTAAAAAAAGTCATAAACATTTTGTATTTGTGCTAATTTAGTCATAAACATTTTTACTTAGTGTTAATTCAATCCTTTCTGGCCAATTTTGGCCGGATTTTGCTGACTGGATGCTGGCCGGTAAACGTGGTTTGATCGATGTTGACGTGAACAAATTTTAGTAATATTTTTGAATTTTTGAATTTTTGAATTTTTGAATTTTTATTTTATTTTTCTTTTAATTTTCTTTATTTTTGTTTTTTCCTCCCTCCTCCAGCCGGTTGTCGGACCTCGGCGACCGGCCAAAGGTGACGACCGGCGAGGTCGACCCCGCCGACCTCGTCGGCCACCTCGCCCTCGCCGCCCAACGCATAGTGACCACAAGGGCGGCCTCACCTCGCCAACGCCGCCCCCGGCCGCGAGGATGACCTAGCACCAAGCTGGCGAGGTTGAGCCTCGCCCATGGCCGGCCGAGGCTCGACCTCGCCGACCGCGGCTTGGGCGGTGCCGGTGAGGCTCGACCCTCGCCGGATCCGGTGAGAGCGAGTCTCACCGATCATGGGCGAGGCTCGACCCTTGTTAGATTCGGTGAGGACAAGGTGGCCGGCGAGGTCGACCTCGCCGACCGTCGCCTCTAGCCGGTTGCCGAGGTCCGGTGACCAACTGGAGGAGGGGAGGGAAAAAAAAAAAATAAAATAAAAATAAAAATTCAAAATATTAAAATTATTAAAATTTATCAATGTCGACCGATCGACCATTTTAGCTGATCAGCGTCCAATCAACAAAATCCAGCCAAAATTGGGTAGAAATGACTAAATTGGCACTAAATAAAAATGTTTAGGACTAAATTACCACCAAAAAAATATTTATGACAAAATTGGCATACTGTCAGCACTTTTCCCCAATCTTAATTACTAAAATTGCTTGCCACCATTGAGTTTCATGAGGAACGGGCATATCGACAAAGACAGTCATTTTTTTTTCCTTTTCATCTCCTTTTTTTTTTTTTTGTCCCTTCATAAGCCATAGGCGAGGACTAGCATTGGCAAGTGTCAATTTTGGTAGATTAGGTGAAGGCCACCCTCACCGGCATTTAGTGAGGGTTGCTCTCACTCGCTCTGACGAACCGACCCTTGCCAGATGTTGATGAGGGTCTAGCAAGGGCTACCCTTGTTGGATTTGACGAGGCTGACACTCATTGATGCCGATGAAGATGATCCTTGTCTATGTTCAACGAGCCGGGGAAAAAAAAGAAAAGGAAGAAAATAAAAGAAAAATACAAAAGGAAAAAAAGAAAATCTGGTGAGGATGATCCTTGTTTTTTTTTTTTTTTTTTTTTTGATGTAAAGAGGATTCATTTTGTCAGCCTGAATTTTTAACATTATATGCATCTTGTGGTGTATCTAGTCAGCTATCATCAATGTCTCCCCTTGCGAAATTGATTAGCTGATAAAGGTACTTTTAACTTCTGGGGTCAAACTTCAGAGGAACCAAGACAAATTTAGGGTTGCCACAGAACGAACGCCGGCGTGCATGTGCATGCCCTTACGTACAGATACACATATATCACCAGATGGGGAGAGTATGCAATAACTCAAGAGGATTTTAATACAACAACGCCTATAGAAATCAGGAGGCATGATAAAGCAAGGAGAGATGGGCTTGACGCCGAAGAAGACGACGGGTTCAGAATGGGCCGGACACCGGGAGTACTTGACGGACCCACTGACAGCGCAGGCGGATAAGCCGGTGTTTCGTCCGATGTAGTGTCAGATTCCGGTGCGGGTGCTGGCGGTGATGTTATTGCTGCTTTGGAAGCTGCTTGAAGGAGTAAAGAGGCTCAATTAGGTGAGACGATCAACTAGCTCGATCCATTCCACAATACATGTCAATGTTTTCATTGCAAAATTGCTTTATAAATTTGGCTTTTTAAATGCTTACAATATCATTCCCCTTCTAGCGTTGAATTTTAGATGGGTAGGTGAACACAAAGTGGAATTATTTGAAATACATGATTTCCAGTTTCTTTTGGTGATTGGAAGGTGTCGTGTCTTGATGAGTAAAATAATTGATATGATCTATTTTCGCAATGTCAATTCAATTTTTCATAAAGAGGGAAAGAGAGGGATTCATGAAAATTTTGTAATCTATCTTGAATTCAAATATAGAACGTGATAGATTCATGGGTTACTAGACTATCATTTTGATTATTGCAAATTTGCAATTCTTTCCGTCTATAGTTCTTGCAATTATAGCCTATTTGCGATGTGTGCATGGGCTATTCATGGAATTTTTTTGGGGGGAACTACCAAAACTTACGTCAACTTTCACAAACTTCTACTTTTGACAATACCAAAAGTATACTTGAGGTTTATTTTTGCCACTTTACACATTCGTGATAATTATATCACCTTGTATCTTCATTTATCAAAATGCCCATTTTTCCTTTAAGAATACTGATCCGCCGATTTACCAACTAAACACCAAATCATTCAAAAACAAGATGCTAAAATGAGTTTGCTAACTGGGCAATCTGGCCTTTTTAATGTGTGATTTTGCTTAGGGTTATGTCAATGATATCTACAAAGATAGACAAATAAAAGTCATCACTGGGTTAAAAATGAGTTCTTTTCTTCTTGGTATTTGGCATTTTGTTTTGGTAAAAGGATAAAGTTTTCATATATATATGTATGTATGTACGTACGTATGTCTCGGAAGTTTTACCTCGGGGGCTTAATGATGGGGAAGGAGCTACATCTGGAGAAGCTGCAGGTGCAGGAGGTGGGCCGAACAGTGTGGGACCTGTCAATGAAAGTACGTTATTTTCTTAGTAATTTACGATCTTCGGTTGCATGTATACATAACTTGAAACCCGTTCCAGTTTCCTATTTTCCATCCGGTGACCCCTTGTACTTTCTAACTCGGTGAAAATAACTCCTGTGCTATTTACAAATTCATTGAGAACCCCTTCCGATTAGCTTCGGGCAGGTTCATCGCGTAACTTAGCCAAAGCGAAATCGATCCAAAGGGTTTCTAAATGATTTTGTAAGCGTACATGGGCTATTTTCACGAAATCGAAAGCACCCAGGGGTCATTGGATAAAAAAAAAACCAGAGCACAGGAGGGTGTTTGCTATATCATAGTATCGTTTCACGAGGAGTTTTAGGCATGTCAACGTACCTGGAGCAGGAAGGGGCGACCCGGAGGCTGCAAAATCAAACGAACATGTTACACCATATTAGTCTTTCGCGTCTCCTTTTCTTTCCTAATATTCGACGAATAAATTGCAGTGCAGAAAAGGAATCATCATGCCTACCTTTGCACTGCAAGGGAAGGCCGCCGTTGCAAGCCTGGGGGAGCGAGAGCGCGAGGGTCCGGTTGACGGGCAGTGGGATGGGCACGTTGGCGGTGACGACGAGGCAGGTGCATTCGAGGCTGGTCCCCAAGAGCTTCTTGAAGGAGTCGCAGCAGCTGGAGGAGGGGGACGACCCGTTCGCGGTGCTCCCGGTGATGAAGTTGAAGCACGGCGTGAAGGTCGAGATCATGGACGCGCTGCATGGCGTGCTGATCTGGGCGTCCACCGACATGAACGGAGTGATTACGCAAAGCGTGGAAGCTAATACAAGCGCAAGCTTAAGCAAAGCTTTGGAGCCTTCCATGGTGATGCGGCCTTTGTTGCACGGGCACGAGAGAGATGGGGTTATATATAGAGTTGGAGGGGGATTTTAAGTGACTTGTGAGGGAAATCCGAGGGTTAGATTTGAAGTGGTTCTGGAGTTGCAACTACTGGTGACTTGACTAAGTAAGTGAGGGGATAATCTAATTGCTTTTGCTCTTTATGTAAGGAAGATGCTGGATAGGTTCGATTAGTCTCGAAATTAGGTGCATGCGCACGATTATTTCCGGATTAGATGGACATTCGCAAAATTCGATCTTTGGAGGGACTTATATTGGGCCTAGTTTCTCGATTTTCAGCCCCTTTCTTGAAAAGAATAGGCCCATTTAAGCAAGGTCCAGGCAAGCCTTCATCAGCAGTAAGGCCTAGTTACATGGTGCCATTACATTTTGACATACATATTTCTATATATTTATTCTCCCTAGCCATAGAGTATCAACCCGATATAATTTTAAATGAGGTTCTGCTTCTGATGTTATAGAGATCATTAGCTAAAATTTACTTAAATGAAACTATCATTAGCTAAAATTTACTTAAATGAAACTATCTTGATATTTATAAGGTCAAGAAAAGGTAATAAAAAGGTTTCATATTTTTGTATTGATTTAGGAAAAGGATTAAAATGAAGAAAACATTTTGGAAAATCTCAGGAATAAACTTGTGGATAGAATTGAAGGATTGTCTGAATTTATCAAACAGTTAAGCGGCTAATTTGAATATATTGAAAGTTTAGGATATATTAACATCTACAAATAATTCATGGACCAAATTGAATGAACTAAAAGTCTAAAGATAACTTTTTTTCTTACTATTGTCAATCTCAAGATCCCTTGGATACTTGCTATACATGCATGTTGGCAGCTCAAGATATGAATATTTATGCAATGCACCTTAGTATCGGCAATTTTCCTTGCTAATGATTGAATAGATTCATGAATCAATATATGATTACACATAACATAATAATTAAATATCACAAGAAAAAAATAATAATGGCTATAATGATTAATTGTTTCTTTAATGTCTTGTTATTTATATTCTATAAAATACCTAAACAAACCCTATTTTAAAAAGAGAAAACGGTCATTAGTAAAATAAAAGATAGTCTTACTAATGATTTTATTATGAAATATATAAAAATTAATAAAATATTAGAAATGATAGCGTACTAAATAATTATGGATAACACTTAAATACGTAATCAATTGCAATGCTTACTTTGAAATTCAGATTAATTGCTGCGTTAGCCGAATCAAGCATTGAGAGGATTATAAAAATGGAAGCTACGTGCTTAAAGATGGTCGTTTTTTTTTTTTTTTTGGGGGGGGGGGGGGGGAGGGGGGAGGGAATTTTCCCCAGACCCAAAATGTTCGCGACGTTTTCCCAAGAGTAGAGCACTATGCGCAATGCAACCATCTATGTAGCTTTTTCCTAATTATTTCAATTTTTAATATCTCAATTAAATAAGAGAAAATCTAGAAACTTGACTTTCTGAGGTTGAATATTGTATGTGATAAATAAATAAAAAAAAATTATAATTAACATAGTTATTTTTATTATATAAATCGTCGTTCTATAAATTCATGAAATGAAGTGGCCATCAAAAGAGGCAACTTTATGTACGTCACTGATTTGGTATTGGTCCTTTCCCGAACATATTTTAGTTTTACACAAACAAGATACAATGTCAATATTTAGTGGAGACAGAAGGTTTCTATTGAGCTTCTTCACAACTAGATCGCGAATCTTCGCCATTGAGTATAACAATACGCAATAGGATGATGCATGACGAAAAACTCTTTGTCGACTCTCTAATCACATATGACCTTTTGATTAGCATAGTGAATTTCAATATATATTATCTCACTCAAGGCAGTTCTAACCCAAAAAGAAGAATAAGGATGAGAACAAGAAGAAATGAACAGGCGAAGCGGTACTGTGAAAATATTCCCCACTCTATTTTTTCACGTTCGTAGTTATTATTGTAATGCTGAGGAATGTCTCTAAGCTTATATACATCATCTTATAAATAATATTCACATTTTACACGGAAAAGAGAGAGAGAGAGAGAGAGAGAGAGAGAGAGAGAGATAATTAGAGAAAGCGTGTTCTAATTTATTCCATCTCTATGCGTAAAGGATAAGCTGAGTCGGTAAAACAGGAAGGGTTTGGAAAACTGAAGCATCCGCGGTTAGTACAAAGAAAATTTTCCACAACTGACTTATCCACCCTCAATTTTTGTACTTACTCAATCTCTCTTTAAATATCAAGTTAAACTGAACAATTTTTTTTACACTGACAGCGTACGTTACCCAAAAAGTTTTGCCTCTCCAGTGGCTCGACTTAGTGCATTCACATTCTCACGAGTCAGACCATTAGAAAGCTATTCTTGACACATTTAATCTTGGATGACTATCTTTGACCAGACCCAAGAGATCAACTTAATTCTAAATAAGTTAAACATGTGGTAGACTTTTTAACCAGACCCAAGAGATTAACTTTGTTTTATATAAGTTAAACATTTGGTAGGTTTGAACCTAACCACCAAAAAAAAAAAAAAAAAAAAAAAAAAACTTAGGTACGCCCACCATCAAAACATATCCATGGTATGGTCGATGATGCTCTTGGTCACCTGCTGGTCAATTAGACCCCACTCTTTTGTCAAAATGCCACTTATTGGAGAAAATTACTAAAATAGTCATAAATTTATTGCAATTGTGTTAATTCATTATTAAACCAATTTAATCATTAACTTTTTGAGAATTTGCCTATGCAATCATTTCGGTTTATTTTTTGGCCATAAATGCTAACGTGGATGTTAGCCGTCCTATGTGGCATAACCACGGCTAATGAACAATTTTTACATTTTCTTGAATTTTTTATTTTTATATTTCCTTATATCCTTCTTTTCCTTTTTACATTTCCTACTTCCTTTGCCAATTGCTAACCTCGATGATGGCTGGCGAGGGATGCCCTTGCTAGCTTCGGTCAAGGCTCGACCTTGCCGGATCGAGGGAGAGAAAGCCTTGCTTGAGGTTGGCAAGGTCAACCCTTGCCAAATATGGCAACAAGGTCAACCCTTGCCCAATTTATTGAAGGCAATCCTCATCTATGGCCAATCATAGACAACAGGCGGAGGAAGAAGGAAATAAAAAAGAAAAAATAGAAAGAAAAAACTACATAAAAATTCAAAACAATACAAAATTACAAAAATTGTTCAAATCAGTAGTGCTAATCATACTATGTAAGACAATCGGCATCCACCTAAGTGATTCACAATTAAAATTGGCTGAAATGAGTATATTAACAAATCGTCAAAATGTTTAGGGCTAAATTGGTCAAATTGAAATGTTTAGAATTGAATTAACAAAAGTATAATATATATGTATAGGACCTTTTCTTTTTGACAATTTCCCCCCACTTATTGTATCTTTATTTCCTTGAAATCGGATACATATTATGTCGATACATTTCCTAAACACCAACAAAGGATGGTATTATTCTTCACCGATTAATACTCAAAACAAATTACAGGGTTTTATTACCATCGAAAAGAGTAACTATTCGGTGAATGGATAATGCTCGTATCGAAGTCTGCAGTCGTGGAGCTGGAACTGAACCCCGATGCTATGGTCACACTGGTCGTCGACGTCGTCCCAAGCGGTTCTCACGCAGTAGGAGCAGTCCGACTGCGAGAGGGTCCCGTTGCACGCTGCGTGGCCGTAACAAACGCGCCCGCTGTTGTCAAATTTGGAGTAGTAATCGTAGCCGGACTTTGCCGTCTGGTCAGCCAAATCCGAGAGAACCCACGCGACGCTGAAACTGTAGAGGCTCCAATCCGAATACTTGTTCCCGTTGCAGATCTTGTTCACCACCGTCGTGTCCACGCCATCGGCCGGAAAAATGCAGGAAAGGATCAAAATGGCGATGGATACAGTTCTAGATAAAGCCATCGTCAATTCTTTTCTTTCTTTCCTTCTGTTTTACGAAAAAAGAAAGGGTGTTTGCAGTGCTTATCTCGGATGACTTCATATAGGGACCATTCTTGCCGGCTTGCCAATGTGGATGCGAATATAATGTTGGTTTTCGACTTTTTTTTCCTTTTTTTTTCAAATTACCTTGTTCGTTTCTTTTATTAATATTGCTGCTTGTAGGTATCATAAGTCACTAAGAGAGAAATGCTACTAAGGACGATACATCCTCTAGTAGAACTTCCAGACAGGCTGTCTCACTGTGGAAACTTTGTTCTTTGTTGAATATCATGGAATTGACAAGAAATTTAACAAAATGCTTAAGAATTGTCGATGCACTAACTTCACAAGTCATGGGTATCTATTTGACAGACTTCATGGCATGTAGTATGCATGAAAGAGACGAGAAAAGAGCTAGTGGAACCTTTTTTCTTGAGGGACCATCCGATACTCAAGTCAGTTGTGATAAATAATAACCAGACAAAAAGTATATATAAGGGCTTTTGGCCTAGTTGGATCATCACCGTTTATATGTGTGACAACGTCTTCGATATTTGTTCAATTACATGAATACATAAAGGTTGAACAACTCAATTTGTGGCAAGGCTTCATGTATATCATTCGATTGATTGTTGATACTATTCTCGACAGAGTCGATGTGAATCTCGGTAAGTAACGTGATTCCCTATCCACAAACAACGCAAAAGGAGACCAAGCTAGAAATGTTGAAAAAGCTCGATGTGCGATCATATCATCTTCAAAATGTGCATCATCTTTCGTCCAACATTCTTATTCATCTAATGTAGGAGGAACAATAAGTACCCGCTTTGCTCCACCGAAGACGTGATAGGCCTGCGGACAACTTCAAACTGTTCACAAAGGCGCTGGTGGTTTCATAGCTTAGATGTTTTAGCTACTCTTGAAAAGGGTATTTCCCGTACCAAACTCTACATTCTTGCAGCTGGTGCTTGTCGGAAGATACGCAGGATACCAGAGGATCAATCAATTTGATATTATTGAATCAACCAAGATCATTCAATATCAATCAAGATCATTCAATATCGGATCTAATCTGTATATTATTTTATTGCCTTTTCTTTACACATATCTTGTACTATAATATCAATTGTGTATACAGAGTATGTAGACAAGAATATACAGAAAACTTCCCCAATTCTTCTCTCTCGACTTCTTCCTTCACGTCTTCTTTCATGGTATCAGAGCGGGTCACAAATCTGTGATTCGGTTCTTCCAGTCTTTTCTTGGTTTTCTGATTGCTGTCGAGTGAATCAAGCTAACCTGCAAAAAGGCGTTAGCACTCCGGCGTAGGGATCAGCACCTTGAAGAATTTATATCAAAAGCAGACGAAGGAAAGGAAAGAGAGAGAGCTTGATTTATCACCATGACCGATAATCAAGCTCGTTTACCTGTGGATGTGGCGACCTCAGAAGCACAAAATCCTGTGCATCTCATCACAGGTCAAACAAGCCAGCCCACGGGGGGGCAAATTTTTCCATGGCAAACCAATCTGGGGGTGCCCACGTCAGGACCTTCCTACCAGTGGATGCCGATACCAATATATTACGGACCAAGCCCACATACACATATTCCAGTTTCGGGAGGCCAGATTCAAGACGGTACACCAGCCGCCAGTGGTTTAGGCCAGTCAGCGGAAACTGGGAATCTCAATGCGGATGAAAACTCTAATGGGTTAGGCGACTCGAATTCAGGAATTTCACCGGGTCAATCGACAAATCACTATCCGGGAGTTCCACCCGGGTATATGCCTTTTCCTTTTGCGGCCGCCATGGGTCGCCCAGAACCCGGCGACGCGCTCTATGTGTCCACCACCGACGGGCCCGAGTTGCGGCTCATCAGCCACCATCTCACGGACCCGAAAACTATTCGAGCCGGGCACGGAGTTCCGCGAGCGCTCGTCACCAAGGACAAGGAAGGCTTTATTGACGGTTGTCCCGATTCCGACTGACGAAAAAATGAGAAGGCAATGGAGAAAATGTAACCAGTTGGTTAGAACGTGGATAGGAAATTGCATAAGCCCAGAAATCGCAGCCGGTTTGCCCCCAACAGAAGACTCAAAAAACATTTGGGACAATATTAGAGAGATGTACGGGAAGTTGGATCGGGCGAAGATTTTCTCGCTGCATCAAGCTCTCAGCGAACTGAAGCAAGGAAACATGTCCGTGACGGCATGCTTCAACAAGCTGTCAGCCCTCTGGAACGAACTAGAAGCCGCCGAAGAAAAACTTCAAGGCCCCGAGACAACACTTCGACAGTTCAAAGAGATGAGAGATAGGGAGAAAGCTACCCGTTTTTTGCTGATCCTTAACGAATCATTCCTTACTTTTCGATCGCAGATACTGGCTATGGAGCCAGCACCCACCCTCGGTCGGATCTTCCAATTAGCCGTGCAAGAGGAAAGCCAGAGACTCTCCTCGACGGACAACAAGGCTAGCGAAGCCCTAGCGCTAGCGGCAAGTATCCAGAAGGGGGAGATGACCAGCGAAACCCTAGCGCTGGCGGCAAGAATTCAGAGGGGGGAGAAAACCCTCGGAAAGAAGGAAGATCCGTCGCTAGGGTTCTCCTCTGGAAAGCAAGGCTTTAAAGCATCTCCAATGGACGGTCAGGATCGAGGGCAGCGATCTGACGGCTCACAAGGCATGCAATTTTCTACTGAAATGGACGGCGGAGATGCATCCGGATCAAGGGGATCCAACGGTCCAATTTTTTCGGGGTCCAACGGCCCAAATTTTCCGAAAACTTATGGGCAGAATATCAAAAATAGAGGAAAACTATTTTGCGATTTTTGCAGGCGGCCCCACCACACCATTCAAAATTGCTGGAAATTGCACGGTAGACCTGGAGAAAAAGAAAAAAAAGGAAAAGATATATCAGCAGCCGCCTCTGCTTTTCAAATTACAGGAGTGGCGGACCAGCCTATCACACATGGGGAATATCAGCAATTAATGCAGGCGCTACAAAAATTGGACGTTAAAAAGGGGGGGAGCAGCTTTACAGGTATTTCTTGTTGCATGATAAATTCCATATCAAGAAATGCTTGGATTATTGATTCGGGAGCCAGTGATCATATAGCATGCGATAAAGGGTTATTTTTTGTTGTTCATGAAGAATTAGAAAATCCTATTACTGTGCAATTACCAAATGGGAACGTCACTCATGTTACCACAACAGGAATAGTCACTCTTAACTCCCAAATTGTTCTCAGCCATGTTCTTTATGTCCCAGACTTCCAATTTAATCTCATTTCTATATCTAGAGCCTGTAAGGAAAATTCTTGTCAAGTTCTTTTCAATGCTGATACCTGTTTATTTCAGGCCCTTTCGACTGGGAAACTGATGGGCTGGGGTAGTCTCTCTGAAGGGTTATTTTTCTGGAAAAGCTTGCCCACACACCTTCATAATTTTTCTTGTAATAAATCATTGTGTAATTTGACTACCAATGATAGAAAATTCCTTTTGCATTCCAGATTGGGACATAGTTATTCTTTTCCTTATCCTCAATGTCATATTTGTCCACTTGCAAAGCAGTCGCGTAGCCCTTTTCCCTTGAGCAAAAGTCGCACAAAAAACATTTTTTCTCTACTGCATATTGATGTTTGGGGTCCATATCATACACCGAACCATGATGGGTCTCGTTTTTTCCTTACTATTGTGGATGATTACTCCAGAGCTACGTGGATTTTTCTTATGCAATCTAAAAGTCAAGTTTTATCCCAATTGAGAAATTTCCTTTCCCTGTCAAAGACTCAGTTCAGGAAAACTGTCCAAAAGGTAAGGACAGATAATGGAAAGGAATTTTTCAATCATGAATGTGCTGCCCTATTTTCTTCATTAGGGATATTACATGAGAGTACATGTGTATATACACCACAACAAAATGGAGTGGTGGAAAGGAAACATCGTCACCTGTTGGAAGTTGCAAGGGCTTTGAAATTTCAAGCTTCTATCCCAGACAATTTCTGGGGAGATTGTGTGTTAACTGCAGCCTATTTGATAAATCGTATGCCGTCTAAAATACTAGGCGGACGAACTCCTTTCGAGTTGCTTTATGGCAAGAAACCAGATTTGGATCACTTGAAAATATTTGGTTGTCTATGCTATGCTACAATTGTTGGACCTAGGGATAAAATGGGTCCTCGAGCTCGCGGTTGCATATTCATGGGATATCCCAATTTGCAAAAGGGATATCGGATCTTTGATCCTTCCACAGGAGAATTTTCAGTTAGCAGAGACGTCTTATTTCAGGAAAATGTTTTTCCATTTGCTTCTCAGAAGTCAAGCACAGATCGCACTAGAAACTCTCATGTGCCTTATACCGAGGAACCAGTTGGAGATCCCACATATATCTTACTTCCCTCATCGGTTGAAACAAGGTGTTCTTCTCCATCAAATGCCAACTTGACACCTCTTATGGAAGCTGCCGATGAAAGCTCAAATGATGCGTCTTCTTCACCTCCCACGGAAGACCCACCTACTCCAATTCCTCCCGAAAATGGACAACCACGGCGTTTCGGTCGAGCCACACGTCCACTAACTTGGACAAGAGACTATATATGTGGTGTCAGGAATTCACCAGGTATTCCTTTTCCCATTTCCTCTTATGTTTCCTTCGACAAGTTATCTCCCGAACATAGATGTTGTATCACTCGCATCTCTGAAGAGCAAGAACCGACCAGTTTTGACGAAGCAAGAAGTGATCCGCGGTGGCAGAAAGCCATGGAAGCAGAATTGATGGCCTTGATAGATAACCACACATGGGATCTTGTTACCCTACCTTCGCATCGCAAAGCCATTGGATGCAAATGGGTATATAAGATCAAATATCGAGCTGACGGATCGATTGAACGATATAAGGCACGATTAGTGGCAAAAGGCTTCACACAACGGGAAGGTTTTGACTATCACGAAACCTTTTCCCCGGTAGCCAAAGATGTAACCGTCCGCTCCTTTCTTTCAGTAGCCGCCTTCCAGGACTGGTCATTACATCAAATGGACGTTCATAATGCCTTCTTGCATGGGGATCTAGATGAGGAGATCTATATGGAAGTGCCACAAGGTTTACGGAGACAGGGGGAGAATAGAGTATGTCGTCTCCGCAAATCCTTGTATGGACTCAAGCAAGCTTCTAGACAGTGGTATGCGAAATTTGCTGAGTCTCTGATAGCTGCAGGTTTTCAACAGTCCAAATTCGATTATGCAGTTTTTACATGGACTCAAGGTACGTCATCTATTTACTTGATGATATACGTAGATGATATACTTATTATGGGCAACGACGAAGTAGCTATCAAGGATTTCAAGAAATATCTACATTCCACTTTCCATATTAAAGACCTAGGTCCTCCCAAGTATTTTCTTGGGATTGAAATTGCACGGTCAGACCAAGGTATCTCCCTCAGCCAAAGGAAATTTGCTCTAGAAATTATTTCAGAAGCAGGTTTATCGGGATGTAAGCCAGCAGTGATACCAATAGAGCAAAACACCAAACTCACTACAGCAGATTATGATGCTGGATTATCTCAACAAGATGATCTTATTCTCAAGGATCCATTGGGGTATCAAAAACTCGTTGGGAAGCTTATATATTTGACTATGACCAGGCCAGACATAAGCTATGCTGTGCAGACACTCAGTCAATTTATGCATCAACCCAAGGAATCTCATATGAATGCTGCACTGAAGGTGGTAAAATACTTGAAGAAAAGTCCTGGACTTGGCATTCTCCTTTCCAGGAAATGTGATATGAGGATGACTGCATATTGTGATGCAGACTATGCAACTTGCCCAATGAGCAGGAGGTCCATAACCGGTTTCTGTATTAAGTTGGGGGATTCCTTACTTTCGTGGAAGACGAAGAAACAGCCAACCATTTCATTATCCTCGGCAGAGGCAGAATATCGTGCCATGGCTAAAACCACATGTGAAATAGTGTGGCTACGAGGATTACTTCAGGATCTCGGAGTACAAGTCAAAGGGCCGACAAAATTATTTTGTGACAATGATGCAGCCCTCAAACTTGCATCAAATCCCATTGTGCATGAAAGAACGAAACATATAGAAGTGGATTGTCATTTCACTCGGGAGAAAATTCAGCAAGGAATGATTGAGACACAAGGGATTGGAACGGAAGAGCAACCGGCAGATATCTTTACCAAACCTTTATGTCAGAGACAGCATGCATATCTCTTGAGCAAGCTAGGCGTCTTGGACATCTACAAGCCACCAGCTTGAGGGGGAGTGTCGGAAGATACGCAGGATACCAGAGGATCAATCAATTTGATATTATTGAATCAACCAAGATCATTCAATATCAATCGAGATCATTCAATATCGGATCTAATCTGTATATTATTTTATTGCCTTTTCTTTACACATATCTTGTACTATAATATCAATTGTGTATACAGAGTATGTAGAATGAATATACAGAAAACTTCCCCAATTCTTCTCTCTCGACTTCTTCCTTCACGTCTTCTTTCAAACCCCGATCGAGAGGCAGGCCACATTCATTATTCTTCCCTGAGACGGTCAAACTCCTGCAGCCTCTGCAACTCATCATGCGTGAGCTCTCCACTGCAAGCACCATGGCCATAGCAGGGGTCTGGCATGGAATCATCACACACGCTACACTAGTCATAACCATAGTTGGGCGTTTCAACCTTCAAATCCTCGAGTTCTCGCTCCTGATTCAGCAAGAAGAACCCTTTGATTCTGAACTGATTTATGATATATATTGTCAGGATTCAGCACAGAATCTTAAGAAAATAGAGAGTAAAAGTAAGAAAGAGAATGCAAGATATAAGTTTTTATCTTGGTTCACTCTTAAGTTAGGACTATGACTAATAAAGAATTTCCACTATAATTTACACATCGTATCTTAATGTTACATTCCTCAGTTATAAGAAAAAGGGATTATATATATTCAGTAACTATTCATGTGCCAAAATATAACTACCAATAAAATATAAGCTCAAATTATGAAGGTTTTTAGTAGCTTGGGGGTACCGCTGGCTTATCAGGGAGAGAGACTCTTGTGCCATCCTGTTAATGAGGACCACGCTCTAACACATGCTTAAAGTTAGTACCAAATCGAGCATCGAGAGGATCATAATCATGGAAGCGATGCGCTCAAAGTTGGTACTGCCATGTCTTTCGTACCATTTTTGTTTGTCTATGGCTGCATGTTTTTATTCTTTGAGTTCAAGGCCACGATTCCTTTTTTCCCTCCAATATATGCCAAACCAACTCCTGGTTCTTGTCTCCATCTACTCCCTTTCTTTTCTAGTTTGCCGAAAGGCGCACTCCGTAATCCACTTCTTTTGACGGAATTCAACCTGGAGTTTCGGCAATTCAATTTTCACCAAATGCTCTTCTCGGTTCTTTTCAACGTCCCACGGAATCCCCTTTCAGGTACAAGATTGGGATTATGGCCAGTTATATTCGAAATATGCATGATCCTTAGGTTGATCTTTCATAAAGAGATGATAGTTTGTAATCCAGTATTATAGGATCTTCATAGTAGGTTGAAGAATCGGGGGTGCTAATAGCAAGATTCTTTCATGGCTAATTGTCATACTCCAGAGTTTCTACATGTAGACCATGAACAGGCAAAGTTTCAACAACGGGGTTTTTAATTTTATATTTTGTCGTTTAAATGAACTATCAAACTCAATATAGACGTTTTATCTAGGAATTTGGAAGAAATGACCCTATGACAGAGCGAGTTTGAGGTGTATTTCCCCAAGGGAAAATCTAATCTTGGAATTGTTAAGAGTTCTAAATACCCAAACGATTATAAGAGGTTGGAAAATTTCCGGCATAAGAGCAAAGAAACACAACCCGTAAAGCAGTAAACAATCCTCTATACTTCATTGATTGCTTTAGTGGTATCAACTTATTGATATCGGAAGTCTTTTACGGAATTGCTTTTCACTTCATGAATAGATAACTTTAATCATTTTTGTGATTGTGTGGAGTTTCTTTGGTCACAAGCTTGTCCCTGTCTACTACAACAGGCTTGATTTCAACGAATATATTGCCTAGCGTGCCGCTCCCTCACATCTTGTCGACCATATTCAGCAGCAATCTCTCTTTATATAACGACATGTCATATTTTTCTGCCATGCAATAGTTAGTGCTTTTACGTATAAGTTTAGGGATATTTTAAGGACATTATTAACTTTATAATCAATTAACTTTGTATGCTCTATTAGATGCGACAGACTTACGATTTTTTCTTCTCGCATGCACATATTACATATAAAAAGTAACTTTTTCTTCATACCAAATAAAGGTATTTCAGTTAAGTGTCCGACAACAGAACTTCCTCAATTCCGGTGGAAACAATGTAACCTAATTCCTAATGGATTGTGGTGTTAAGATGCTTGGGCTTTTTGGCAAAAAGCGAAGGGTTCAAAACTCAATCCATCTGTCGCCAATTCTCTCCAGTCACCTTCAAGAGTCACAAGCTATTACGATTCCATAATTATGCAGTGTCATCTAGATGGAAGGTTCAACACGAAAATTATAGATAAATCAATATCAATTGGCACCGATTAATCAAACAATATTTAAAACAAAGTAAACCCATAAGGAATGTCTGTTTCCCCTTGGAAAAGCCTCAAGGAATTTCATTGATATAAAAAAGCAGATAAGGGACAAGAATTGAGCACACTAATGGAATAAGTTGTGGATTTTCATTCAAAATGAGAAAAGAAGCAAATAAAGCTCAAGGGAAAGGGAGATTCTTTTACTTAAAAAAAAAAAAAAAAAAAGCAGAGAGATTCCGGACTGCAAAGCGACAAAAATCAGATGAGCTGGCACATCAATCGGGGGATCTACCAAGATTCCTACATAGAGACAAAGAAAGATAGAATCTGTGCGGGACCCACATAAAGAGAATAATGTCCGAACCACATTACATTACAAGGCGGTAGCATCAAAAGATGAGGTGACGAACATCCATACAGAATGATCTCTGCATGGTTTGCCTTTCCAGATCCATCACTCCTAGTGCAATTTAACGCTAATGTCCAAGTTAGTGATTATAGTAAAAGCCAAGAACCAGCAAGGCAGTTTTAGTAATCTACAAATATGACGGAAGAAAATCCTTTCAAATCGACCATCTTTTTCCACTATAAAACCAACAATTCTTCGTCTTATCATGGCAAGAAAGTTACTATTACATCTTTCAGATCAATTTCTTAGAAGTGAGTGAAGGGTTGTCTACTAATAAATCCAGAATGCAATATCGTGCCGCGGTAGTGTTTCCGTTTGTATTGCAAGTTGCACTCGCACTACCAATAGGGTGCGATGCTGGAGGGATTGCTATCTACTGGGGTCAGAATGGGAACGAGGGAACGTTGGCAGAGACGTGCGCCACAGGAAACTAAGAGTTCGTGAACATAACTTTTTTAACAACCTTCGGCAGCAGGCGACCTCCCATGATGAACCTCGCTGGTCATTGTGATCTGAACAGTCACGGCTCTACTGGATTGAGTGTCGATATCAAATCACGTCAAGCTAAGGGAATCAAACTGATGCTGTCGATCGGAGGCGCGGCTGGTAGCTACTCCCTTGCATCCCCTATTGATGCACAGAAAGTGGCGAGGCACCTCTGGAACAACAAGCAAGCGAGGGAAGAAGGTCTATATGTCCGCTGCTCCTCAATGCCCCTTTCCCGACGCGCGGGACGGCGGGGCTCTTAAGACCGGTCTATTCGATTATGTTTGGGTCCAATTTACAATAACGCTCCATGTCAATACTCCTCAGGAGATATCAACAGTCTAGAAGATGCATGGAAGCAGTGAACATCGAGCGTTCAGGCAAAGAAGATTTTCCTGGGTTTACCGGCTTCGCTGGAGGTAGCCAGCAGAGGTTTCATACCGGCGGCTGATCTCACGTCAAAAGTGCTTCCTGCCATCAAGGGTTCCAAAAAGTATGGAGGTGTTATGCTCTGGTCAAAGTACCATGATAATCAAAGTGGATACAGTAAATCCATAAAAAAGGCTCTCTGAGTTTCGGTGTTTCTCGTATAACCTAGCTTAAAATTTCTATATAACATGTCTTATGCTCTTAAGTCATTGTGATAAATACGTCTGTACTACGTTTATGTTTCTTGTACTGACAAGGGGCATCTCCATTACAACTTTACTTGTATTTTCAAAACATGATTACTCCAGATAAAATTATATAAATATCAAACCTTACATTTATTTAACTGTTTAAACTTCTAGAAAAATTGATGGCAATTTCATAAAAACTCACATAGGGTCAAAGCAATCTTGAGTTTAAATCTTTTTAGACCTTTTTTGCCCCCTTTATTTGTCTATTTACATGCTTCAGTCCTAGGTTAAAGTCTACTTCACACTCAAGTGAGATTGTAAAGATACTTAAATATCAATTACAATTTTACTAATAACTTAAATTTCTAGAAGAGTTTGCAACGATCTTACAAAATCTTGCTAGCTCTTGAACATATATGTTTATATGGCAATCCACTTTGTGATTTTCTAGCTTGTCCCACCAAACTTAAAGCTAGTAACAACGTCTAAAATTGCATCTTATTTATCGTGATGACCTGAAGAAAATTGCATTATCAATATCTCTACCAAATTCCTAGGTGCGCATGCTTTCATCTGTCCAAGTTTGCTGCATATCCAACTTCCAAAGCCATGTCTATGGCCTTTCCTTATACTAAAGCCATCTCGTTTTCTTGGAAGAAAATTCGAATGTCTACAATTGCTAAGATTCTAAAATAGCCATGAGAAAGAATTCACCAAAAACAAGAAAAAGTAAGGGTTCTTAATTAGATCTTCGATTTAATTGAGATTGTCCTAGTGACTCTATACAATCATCGGTTTTAACCGTATATATCGTATCAATCAACTTTCATTTTTGCAAGAAAGTTTGAATGTTTTAGTTAAAGGGCTCGAACTGGGTTGTCCTAGTAGTTATCATAATTAGGTAGTCGATCTCGTTGAAAAATGTTCTGTGGACTAGACCTATGTCCGTCTATTGATGCAATTTCTCACGTGGAAAAGAGAAAACTTCCTAATTTTTCTAATAATAAGGTATGTTGAAAAAATAAATGCAAATGACCATTTATCTCTAACTCATAAATTTAGCTGATACAAAACTTATGATGGCACCCAATTTTTCCAAACTTGGATGGATTAATCTGAAAAATATTGGGTGCATCTTATGTGTTAGTGTGGCGAACAAAAAAATGTATGATAATGCGACTAATGTCTCATGTGAGGCTCAAATTGTCAGGCCAAACTTGAACTCACCGTCCTCTCTCTTCTCTCTTGTCTCTCTTCTATCTCCCCTCCCCTGCACTCTCTCTCTCTCTCTCTCTCTCTCTCTCTCTCTCTCTCTCTCTCTCTGTGCCACCTCCTCTCTCTCCCGCCGAGCCCTCATCTGACCGACGAACCACCAGGTCGTCTCTCTGGCTCCAACATCATCTACGCTCACGGTTGGGTTGGCTCCCTCTTCTCGCTAGGAAGAACCTCTCTGGCTACATTCCCTCTGAGCTTGGCCTCCTTGGCTCGCTCAAAGAGCTCAACCTCGCCGGCAACAACTTCTCCAAGCCCATCCCCTCCGGCCTCTTCAATGCGACCTCACTTGTCGCTCTCGACCTCTCCCAAAACTTGCTCTCTGATTCAATCTCGACCTAGATTAAGAACCTCCCCAACCTCGCCCACTCGGACCTGTCCTCAAACTCGCTCAATGGGTCACTCTCCAAAGTTCTCATGAAGCTCAGGAGCCACTCCAAGAGGCTGAACCTGTCGTACAACATGTTTTCCGGAAAGGTCTCGATTGTGCCCTCTCTCCCTCTTTGAGTCACGAGTCACGACCAAGTCCTCATCCAACAAACCACCGCGTGGCCTCCGCCTCCACCATCACGAAGTTCGTCGTTGGGCTCGGTGGTTCGTTAATCAGTCGAGGGCTTGGTGAGAGAGAGAGAGAGAGAGAATACGGGGAAGAGAGGAGATTTCAAAATGTTTTGACCACTTGGGCCCTACTTGGGCCCTTATCACATTATCATACTTCTTCTTGTTTGTCACGCTAACACACAAGATGCACTCAATATTTTCTCATTCAATCTATGATTTCCAATCGAGAAATGAATCCGTGACATTATTTAATGTACTATGACCAATCCATCTTGACCCAAAAAAATTCAATTATAAATTATTATAAATTATTATGAGATCCACTTCTTCAAGAATTTGTGGCTCACAATAAATTGTTATTCACATAGTATCTCAAAAACTGTTATACTAGCAAAGCCCTTTTCAATCTATGGATGTCCTCTCACTTAGCCACACCTTACGATGGTATAGCCTTAAAGTAAAGGTCAATATGCATAACTCATGAATAAAATCTGTTTAAGTTAGATTTCCAAAACTGAAAATACATTCGGGCTTGTTGAATTCTCTTGATAAAGAGAAATTTGAATCATCTCCGCTTTCACCCGAGCTTGAAAAAGGAACTAACTAATTCATCAAATCCTTCCGGCCCACTATGGTAAGATCGATTAGCAAAGTAATCGTGACATTAAATTGTCAATTGATATAAGGGAGCATGACATGATCAATTATAGATCTATTATACATATGTCAATTTAATCTTAAACTTTTTCAATATTACCGATTTAGTCCAAAATGTTAACACGAAATTTTAATATAGTTCTTCCAATCAAATTTCGCTGGAAATTTGTGATATGGTGACCTAATCAATGCGATGGAATCATTGGGAAGCCTGTAAAATTGCTTAGAGTGCACAGGAGACTCAGTGATAGGCTGGGATCTTGTCAGTGAGGTTCAGAGTGCATGCAGGAACCACTGTAAATCGGCGGAGTTGCTTATGGCAGTTCGCTGAGAGGTTGAAGATGTGCGAACAAGGGCCAGCGAAACGTCAAGAGGCCACCTGAAACCCGCCGAACGGGAGCTGGTTGAGCGCACTGGGAGAAGCCGAGATCGTGGCTGGACCACCGTGTCGAGGACGTCGGGGCAGTGGGGAAGGCCTGGTGCAGCGGTGGAGCGGTAGCTGCAGCGAGGCTGCAGCGAGGGACAGCAACTATCGTGGGAGAAGACGTTCTCGGCCGGTATTCCTCTTGCGACTGTGCCTTTGTGAGTTCTAGAGAAAATCGTGCAACTCTGTGCGCAGAGAACGAGCAGAATTCGCGAAGCCACAGTCCCAAAGGTTTACTCGAATTGGTACGATTGCATGTGGCCCAACCTCTTGATAGCATGGGCCGAGGCCTTCAATTGGTACGATGGTTTGCTCCTTTTATTCCTCACGTATAGGCTGAGAAATGACGATAAGAAGGGCATTCCATTCTCCTTTTTTTTTTTTTTTTTTTTTTCTTTGGGTATTTGAAGTCACTCGATTGATCCATCTCAAAGTAAAAAGAAAACGGAATAAAGGTGATGACTAATCTTGGGGAATGGTACATTAGCTTTTTCGTCATGAGTTTCATAAAGTTTAATGCCACAAAGATTAAACGTGAATTCCATAAGCATAATGATTCATTTCCATGTCTTAACGTTTTCTCATATATACTTGTACAATTTCTTAATATTAGCTCAATAATTTGTTTCCATTAATTGATGGAAGTTAGAACCTTGAAGATATGCAATTAGATTTGAGTAATATAAACTCTCCACCATTCATAATATGACCCTACTGACAATATCCCTGGACCAAAAATGAATTTAAAAATTGAAAATAATTGAGTAATTTTTTTCTCAGAACTTACACTGGAAATGTCATGAATAAAGAGATCCTCCAAATGTGATTTTTATTGGAATGTATCTTTCTTAATATTTTTATAGATCGATATTTATCGCTATTAGCTTTATAATTTTTTACAGTTCAAAACAGTTTGCTATTTATCTGAAGCGTCATGCGCTCGTAGATCACGCTTCATAGATCTAGTCGTTCAAATGCATAAGAAATTAAAATTCTGAAATGATTGTCTTAATTAAGGTAACAAAGGAAGGAAAAACACATATGGATATTAGCACAGCAATATAACGCCATGACTACAAATTAAATTTGAGTTCCTCGAAGCACGAATCAAATCTATGACCATTTTGAGCTGAACGCATGGAACGTGAATTTCGATCAATCTTAAGGTGGGTTTTTGAGTAACTGTAATATAAGAAAAGAAGAAGAAGAAGAAGAAGAAGAAAGAAAGAATAAAAACAGAAATTTAAAAAAATATATAAAAAAGAAAAGAGAGAAAGGAAGATAGAAACAGTAAGCAACCAGTGAGCAGATAGAATACACAGACAAATCCTCCACCCCAAATTCGGAGGATATTGTCCGTCCCTGCGTTGGATCAGATAACGAGACGGGGGAAGAGAGAGAAAGAGAGAGAGAGAGAGAGAGTAGAAGAAGACGTGACTCAGAAGGAAAGAGGAGAGAGATCGACACTGAAAGACAGCAGGACAAAGCAGGCGTGAGCTTTGCGCTGCAGAACGGTGGCAAGAATCGGTGGCGAAGCACCCGGAAACTCCGGAAGAAAGCAACCCATTTGAGGTAAGAACGCGAACCCATCCATGCTGGTCTTCTTCAATTTCGTAAAGGCACCATGGGTTACGGAAAAACAGAGCACGCCGGTCGGCCGATCGCGACCGCTTGCGTGCTGCTTTCCCGCCAAGCTTCGAGAGACGTGGCTTGCGGGAAGTTGATGGCAAACTTTGAGACCCTTTTGAGAACCACTAAAGACCATCCTAACCGATAATTCGTTAGCCTGAAATGTATTGCTCTGAGTGATCTTTTCAGCATCGCAAGAATTATCCTGCACGGTGACTTGTAGAGCGAGAAACGGTATTCTTTAGGTTCGCTGCACGGACACGGACGGTTATAGTCTTCGTGTTTGCGGAGAATTTGACCGCTTCTGGCGACTGATTCGTAGTTAGGACTTAAGAGCTTCCAGGGACACCCCAAGATCTCTTCCAGTGGTGCCCTGTGGAGAGTTTATTGCTTTGGCGAGCTGACGCGTGAATTTCTATATTTTCACATGTTGTTATTTGAATTTAGGCCATCGCAATAATTCTAACCCGTTGCTTTTAGAGTTGTTGCTTGGACTATCGAAGTGAGTGACCTTATCTCTTCTGTGCATTTGGAAAATGTTGTTCGAGACATATAGTATATCATGGCATGTTCGTGGGATTATCGAAAATGGAGAAATAATCATTGCATATTTTTTGTAAAAATGCATTTGGCATCGGATATGTTTCGAGTATTTGAAATTGCATTGCAATTATCATTGAAAATCAGAAGTGTTAACTATTTACAGATTTCTTGTAAATAATTACACTCGAAAATGTATATGTTTTACACAAAAGTGTAAAAGAGTACGTTGGTATGTAATCCCAACCTTCAGTTTATATTTTTTCTTATGGTATGTAATCCCGATCCTTCAACTTTCTTGTTCAGCCCAAAAACTAAAAAGTTCAAGAAATCATTACCAGGTTAATCCTATTAGGCTCGTGTGGTTCTGTTCTTGAGCTCGATTGCAGATATGGCATCAGATTCGCCAAAGGGTGCTCCACCTGGTAAGCTTCGACACTACTGGTGTGTGCTGTTTTGGTTTGTCATTTATTCATAGTTTAACCAACCAATTTGATACCATTAGTTTAACTTGTTATTCTGTCCATCCATTAATTAATTTGATTGTATCTTGTATATGGTTTTGGCAAGCTGACTTGTGAATTTTCTTCATCTTTATTTCCAATAGATAGTGAACTTCACCCAAAAAAAAGAAAAAAATCTAGTTTGTGACTTGTAAAGATCTGAATTTCTAGTTTAATTTATGGAGAACTGATGCCAACACAATTACACCTGTAGTGGAATGGTTGAAGATTTGTGTCGATATGACCTAAGATGAAAATTCAACTTGATTTTCGTAGGATTTGAACTTTTCATGTGGTTTTAAATGAATGCTGATGTTCTGTATCATTGATATTGGCACAACAATAACTGTGCTTGTAATGTTGGGTCATTTCCAAATTGCTTTTCCCTTGTTGATTGTAATTTTTGGGGGCATTGCTTTGGATGCAAGTCGACCTTCACTGTACATCATTTAGAAGCTTACGGCCCAAGATCAACTTGGGAGTTGAGTATAGACCCTCTAAATCCATCCCTTAGATTGAAAGAATTGGCTGGTGTTAGAGGCTTGCTCGAGGGCCTAATGCCCATGTTGTCAAGGAAACTCACCAATCAAAGTTCAAGTTCCAGTTTTCTTGATTCCTTATGGCTCATGAAGTTATGTGTTTTACTGTTTTTGGCATCATATATCTCACATGTAAGGCATGTGATGTGCTCATACGACATTTGCTAGTACTGGATATGTTTTCTGCAAAGACTTCCTTCTCTAGTAAAGTAAATTGTTAAGCGGTTTCTTCTGCTGATTATAAATGAATTTGCTACAATTCACATGCTGATTATGGTTTGGACTTTTTCAGGTGATAAAGCCAGTGTTGCTGATAGCAAAGGTCCCAAGTCTGAACCATCCGTTGCGGAGGTGTCATCAGGCACTTTTCCTCCTGAAGTTGGGTTGGCTGGCAACCCTTTTGATTTCTCAGCCATGTCAAATCTTCTTAATGTATATTCTGCTTATTCATCTCCTCTTTTTCTCTTTTTCTCTTTTTCTCTGTTCCTGATTGTTTCTGAAGGAATGTAAACTTTTTTTTTTAAGAGTTATTAGATTTAGTTTTCCTATAACTAAACATATTAAAGATATGCAAGTTAAATAAGAATACACATAACAAACCAGCTTAGAATGGCAGGTTCCTTCACTTATGAAATACTTAAAACCTTTGTACTTGTTATCAGATGTTTGAATCTTTACAAAAGTATGCTTGTTGGTTTGTAGACATCATTTTACACGGTTAGGAGTAAGTGTGGTTGGATGATTTACTCTGCTTTAAAGCATGAAGTTAACTAATCCTGCAAAATAGGAGTTTTATACCTGTTGTAGAGATTGTTTTTTGTTCTGATAGTTGCTCCATTTGAGAAATGCTGTTTGGAAATTTTGGCCCTAGACGGGGCAAGATGCATGGGGAGGTGACAGTATCAATCTTGTCTTTTTTCTTTTTCTAATCGTGGTCTTAGGAGCTGCTCAGAATTCAGTTGGAGATGAAACAATCGCTGTTGAAAGCCTTTTTTTATCTTCTTTTTTCTCCTTTTCTCGTGGTTATTACTTCAGACTAGTCTCTGATGTCTGGATGTTTCACTGTGTTATATTTTGTCTATGTATAGTCTGAAGGTTCACTTTCGGATTTTGCTCCATATATTTCCTTCATCTAGTGTGTGCTTTCTCTTGATCTTCCTTATCTGTTGTGAGATGTGTACAGGACCCTAGCATCAAGGAATTAGCCCAACAGATATCTAAGGATCCTGCGTTCAACGAGATGACAGAGCAGCTGCAAAAGACTTTTCAAGGCCCTGCTGGAGAAGGCATTCCGCAATTTGATCCTAGACAATATCAGTCCACCATGCAGCAAGTTATGCAGAATCCTCAATTCATGGCTATGGCTGAAAGACTTGGGAGTGCCCTAATGCAAGTAATGTTGCTTCACTTAGTGTACATGCTTTTGGCTTTCTTTTCTGAAGTATTATGAATGTTGTCATGCCAAGATCTTCTTTCCTCTTTTTCTTAGGACCCATCTATGTCTAGCATGCTTGAGAATTTGGCAAATCCATTAAGAAAAGAACAAATGGAGGAAAGAATGGCGCTTATGAAAGAAGATCCATCTCTCAAGCCCATATTAGAAGAAATAGAGAGCGGTGGTCCAACAGCAATGATGAGGTTGGAGATGCTTATAGATCTTACAAAGATTATTGTCAGTGTCCAGAGCTTGAGTGAAGAATTATATCTTGCATGAGCTGTCGATTGGGAGCATGTTGTTGTGGTGGGATTTTACAAACTATTCTGTTTACAGGTACTGGAATGATAGAGACGTTCTAAAGAAGCTTGGGGAGGCCATGGGTTTCCCGGTTGCAGGAGATACAGGCACTTCAGCTGATATTCCAGATGAAGAAGATGATGCTGGAAATGAGGATGAATCAATTGTTCACCACACAGCTAGTGTTGGTGATGTGGAGGTATAAATTAAATTTATCGATCTTCAGATTATTATGGCTTGCTTGAGATATTAGTAAAAACAGTTCTTATCCCGTGCAGAACATATTATGGCAGTTTAGATGCTATTGCACTTTCATGACTTTACTCTTGCTTTTAAATTCTGAAAAATGTGATGTGGACCTCTTCACCTTGTTGACACAATACCAAATATTGCAATAAGGTTTTCTCCAAACCTAATTTCTTTTCAGTTAAACCTGGAGGCAAGAATGTGTTTGTTTTTATCTTTTTTATGTGAATAATGATTGGGCATATTGTTTTAGATGAAGTGCAAAAGTTGACTCACATTTTACTGATCAGGGGTTGAAAAAAGCGCTGGACTCAGGTGCTAACAAGGATGAAGAAGATGCAGAGGGAAGAACAGCCTTGCATTTTGCATGTGGATACGGTGAGGTATGGTCAATCTGATTAATAAGGAACTTGGGGATTCCAATTATTTTGTGCTTTCCTTTTATCTATCTTTCATTTAAAAATGATAGATATTTTTGTACCTCTGTACAATCTAAGCCAGAAAATTCAAACCATTATTGTTAGTATGAATATCTATGGCAAAGCCAAGTGGGAGCACTATAGCACGCAATAATTGGGGAAGTTTTATGAAAATTTTTAGGAATCTGTTTGTGTGCATGCGTGTTAGGTGCCAATATTCAGGAAAATATTCCAGTTGCCTCTCTTTGGCCCATCCCTTTGTGAGTTGACTCCTTGGTGCAGGTTTTGAGAGTTATGGGATCTTTGTTATCTGAACAAGCAACTTAATTGACCATTCATATCAATTGCAGGTCAAGTGTGCTGAGGTACTCCTTGGAGCTGGAGCCACCGTGGATGCGCTGGACAAGAACAAGAACACTGCACTTCACTATGCAGCTGGCTACGGCAGAAAAGATTGTGTCGCACTTCTGGTGAAACACGGTGCTGCTGTGTAAGTAAATTGCTCGCTCATTTTTCCAATATTTGCTCGCGATGCACGAGTCATTGATTCGTGTTTTCCGTTTGCTTTCTTCTTGCGCTATTTGCTGCTCCAGCACTCTACAGAACTTGGACGGAAAGACTCCTATTGATGTTGCAAAGCTAAACAACCAGACTGAGGTCCTAAAGCTTCTCGAGAAGGATGCCTTCCTGTAATTGATAGGCGTGGTGACGTAAATGACTATCGTTCCTAGAGCGTCGCTGTGTCCTATACGAACATTTGTATTTTGGTCTTTTTGCGACTGCTACTTGAGTCCTATCTGCATTGCTTTTCTTCCCCTCATTTCTGCTAGTTCTCCGTAATTGTCCTGCCTGCTAAGGGACTATTTCTAAGGGAAGTACTGTCCAGGCGTTTGCATTCCCTTCCCCAATTTGCAACATGTCCCATGAACTAGGTGGGTTCTGGTGCAATCTAAGCTTTCGATGAAAATGCACCTACACATATCATTCTTCTGCACGACCCAGAAGAGCTTTACATAGTGTCTTCAATGGGCAGAAACTTAAACCATGTAGGTGGAACCCACGTTGTTTCCCCTGAAATCGGTTGCGCAAATAACACGAACCACGGTAAGCTACCGATGATGCTTTTACCACAGGACTGACCATTAGATTATCGGACGAAACCATAGTTGTTTAGCTGATGATCTGGTCCATATCGAATTTCATCGGAAACTAAAGGAGGGTAAGCACCTGAAATTGTTATACCTTGTACCATTGCCAGATTAGTTCCCTCAAAACCTTGTCCAAAAACATCAATCATTCGATTATTTATTCCGCCGCGACAAACACCTGAGATTGCCTGTTGCAAAGGGATTTTCACGGTGCAACATTTATGTTGTATATGTTTGATAGAAAGAATTTTTCACAAATTAGTTTTTTGAACTTTTAGGCATTCAGTTTATTGAAAATGATCAATCAACGGAAAATCATCTATGGTGAAAAATCATGTATTGTACAGTGAAAAATCATGTAAGGTCAAAGAAAATATGCATAATTAAAGTTAGGAAAATGACTTTTGTAACTCGAAAAAGGCAAAAAGTACCTTTCTAAAAAATGATCTTCGAAAAGAATCTTTCTTTGTTGTTAAGTTTTCTTTGAAATATGAACACGTTTTTAGTAACATTATCTCTTTCCCCTTTCCCTGTTGATCTGCTGGCAGCAATTTGCCAAAATAGAATCACTCTGTTCTGCTCTTCTGCATACTTCTTTGGAATCATGCCCTGTGGTTATTCCATGATTATTGTTCCACAAAGAAAGACATTAGTCTTAATAAGTTTTAATGCTGCATATATTCTGATATTATCTGTAATACATGCAACGACCACAACTAGGAATTTTCTACCTGTCGTCAGATCTCCATATCTTGTATTGATATATAATATGTAGCAATTATTTTGACTTTATTTTATATAAAAGAGGAAGATTCATACACAATATGATAATATTAACCAATAATTTATATTGAATTACATATTCCAATTATACACCACGTTTGGCCAACGCATTAGGTGTGCCAATGGTATCTTTGTAAGGTTGGGTTTGAACTGTTCTAATTTGCACCAAGTTCGGATGTGCAAGAATGATTTTCCTGACGCCATTGTCTAATAACATTGCATCGACGGGGAAGATATCATTTGCAATTGCATGAATTAATTGCATTGTTTGATAAGTAATTTCAATCAGATCGATATGTACATGTCATTGGCTTTATTTATGAAAATTTCTTGAATTTCTTAGCAAAAAGTGAAGTGTTTTGATGGGTAAAATAGCTCTGATACAGGGGGAACTGCCAAAAAAAAAATCATAAGCTCATTGCTTGAGTGTAAATTCAATTCTAAACTTTTTAATTGGATTGATTTAATCTTGGACATTATGAAATTCCAGTGGTGGTGAAGGTTTAGGACTTTTGGATAAGGTCGTGGGATGACTAAAGGTCATACATTGGCAATTGGGAAAGTCTTTAGGTACAATTCGACCCAAAAAAAAAGTCTTTAGGTACAAAAAGCGACGAAATTCTGTGACACTTTTGGAGATTATTCATCATGCAATTTGTACTAGATAATAATTTTTTTCACAAAAAGGAGAGAGTAGGATAAAAGTCGTGATCAAGCGAGGTTGTGCGCGCGCATTGCACCGCAAAATATGAAAGGAAGTACAGTCCTATTAAAAATGTGAATACCGAGTATGGTTGAAAGAGTGTACAATCACATGCTTGAAAAAGGGGTTTTCATTTGGTATGTATCGGGTCATGAATTAGTAACCGTGTCCGGTCTAAAAAATGTTCCCAATATATTCAAACTTTCTATTTTTGGAATGAAACATTCATGGGATCCTCATGAATAGGATCAAGCATTATTGGTTAGCATTATCTCATCAGATTTTACGTTACACTCTATTAATATTACCGAACCATTTCATTTTTCAAGAATGCATTCTAAGTAATCTTTTGTATCCAAATAAAGACCCCTCAGAAAAATATTTCAGCGAATCCTATATTGACAAATTATCATTTTCCAAAAAGGAGAGCAACTTTACCTTGTGTTATGGACAAGGGCCGAAATAGGGGATGTCGATCCCCGTTTTCATCTAATAGCAGCATCGACTTGACGAGCAGAGTTTTGAATTTCGAGTTGCAAGTAACTTATTTAGGACAACATAGTAGCTAAATAATCCCAATGTATTACATAAGGTAAATATTGTATAACCATTTGATTTTCTATAATTTTTTCCATTGTTCTGTGTAAATAACCAAATATCGGTTCACAATCAATAACATCTTCAACATCTAGAATAAGGACAATATCGGTTCACAATCAATAACATCTTCAACATCTAGAATAAGGACGAATTGAAGAACCCCATGTATTGACAGGGGGTAAGGTCCCATGTGACTACCATGAGGTCTTTTCTTGTAATCATTGCATTCATAGGCTATTCCTCAGCCCGTCCTTTCATATTTTGCTCAAAATGAGAAAGAATTCATTAAAATTCAAGCTCTAATTGATAATAATAATAATAATAAAAACAATTCAAATCCCCATTTCCAATTAACGAGTCCATATTTCATTACCAGCGATACAGAATGAACGCATCATCATCTCTCTCTAGTCGAACGATTTTAAGGAAAACCAATCAGCAGGAGCTCGCATGTATCAAATCGCAATGTTTATCGTTAGAGACCGGAAGCACACGCCACGTGATACAATGACCCCATCCTTCAATTCGGAAAAGTCATTAATGGGTTTGGTTCCTTCCGGTTTGGTGTTTACTTTTCCAACAAGGGAAGGCGCTAATGAAGGGAGGCGAGAGGGAGGGGGGGGCACGCCAGAAGGGAATGAGGGAATATCCCGCATCGCTATTCCCTTCCGCGAACGCACGCGAGCGAAGCGAGCTGGATCGTGGTGTGAACTCGGGGACGGGGGCTCGTTGTTTTTCGGCCCGCCTGATCGATTTCTTTAATTATTATTTTTTTTGTGCGCTCGCGGATTTCGTGAATGGCCGGGACACGACAGGACGGGATGGCGTAGCGATCCCAGAAATCGTTCCCTTGTTCCCGCAGCGGTTCCCTTTCCTTACTTTTCTTTCGGTTTTACCATTCGCCAGACGACGACATCGACTTCAGTTTTTTTTCTCTCGACGACGCCCTCCTTCCGTTCAACCTTCCCCTCCACCCCCTACCTCCTCTCTCTGTCTGTCTGTCTCTCTCGCTCGCTCGCTCGCTCGCGGGGCTCGGCCATTGAGCTACGGAGGCTCCCGGAATCTCGACCTCGCCTTCCCTGGTCTTGGGTTTCAGGTGACGCCTCATCTCTCTCTCTCTCTCTCTCTCTCTCTCTCTCTCTCTCTCTCTCTGTGTCTCGTTTGCGGAAGTGGGTCGAATTGGGTTCGTGGCTTGAGGATGTTGGACCATTTCTCGCGTGCTGTCTTGGCTACCCATCTGCTGAATGTTTCGAGGGTTTGGATTGTAGCGTCTTGGTTCGTCGCGTGAATTGTGGGGGTGAATTGGATTGGATTGATCGGTGGGGTTTGGGTGGAATTGGCGAGTTCCAGTCGGGTGGTTGGGCTTGAGGGTGCGTTTGTTTTGTTTTGTTTTGTTTTTTTTTCTTCCTTAGTGGGGATGAAATGCGTCATTGGCTGTGCATCGGTTGTTCTGTGAGGTGCATGAGTTAGGAACTTAAAGGGTGCTGATGGAATTGTGGGAAAGACTGAGACTTGGATGAGTTCAACATGGAATCGATCTTGCTGTTGTAATTGTTGAACCGAAATCGATTGATTGAACCCCACCTGAATTGGGATGTTTGTTTATGAGAGTCATCGGATGTGAGCATCGGGTGCTTCCTCATTCACCTTCAGCTTCTTCTTTTTTTTCTTTTTAATGATACTGAACTCTGATGGTGGGCACCGCTTGTGAAATTCTTTGCTGAAAGCATGACCCATCGTGACCTGTTTGATTGTCTAATTCGTGAGGATGAAATAGAGAAACCTCCTGTTAGTTTGCCTTGAAGCTGATTAAGCCATTAAAATTTATAGAGTATATACACAGGTATACCAATTCTCATATGAAATTACATGTTGCTACCCGTGGCACAGACATGAAGACGTTAAGCCTTTCTAGCAGAAAGTTTCTGCTATTGAAAGCTTTAATAAATGAAAGATATTATTGCTGGCTGGAATTTTGCAATTGATGTCTGTAGAATTGGCTTATAGCAAAGCGGGAAATCCTCATTGGAAATTGGAGACTGTTGATTGGGTGAGATTGTTTCCAAGATCTAGTTTTCTTCCTTGAGAGTAGGTTGAAGCCCCCTGTGCATGGGGTAGTTTAATGCAACCATGGAGCTTGTCTAGATCCAACATTATTTAAATTGGTGTTGGGAGCTCTTGTATATTGATTAAAGTGGCCAAAACCTTTAGTTCTTCCAGGGGCTGCCAAACTGTGTTGCTGCCTATGAGTATTCTGGGACTAAAAACTTTGTATATTCGCTTTTGGATAGAGTCTGGTGTCTATATCTGTGAAGGAGTCATTTGCTACTCAAATAAAGTTTGAGACTTCGTGATCAGACTTCTAAATTGTTAAAAAAATTTATAAGAATTTTGGATACGGAAGGAGTTTAAGTGGTGCAGTAAATGCTGGAAATACAGCATCAAGGTTTAATTTTCATTGTTTCACCCGTTATCATGTTTACCTGTGAAAATTTTGCAACCAACAACCACTGTGATATAGCTTACAAGAATTATGACTCGCTGTAGTGGTTACATGTTGCCAAAGCTTCGTCATGGTTGTTGCTCCTGCCATAATATAGAGGCTGGCAGAGCTATTTGTCTGTCCACTGTTGTAATAATCTTGCATCTGACCTTATAATCACTTCCGGCCACATTTAAGCCTGGAGAATCCATCTGTGATTTCTGATGACTGCTACAGCACAATCATGATTCTTTAATATTGAGGTGCTTCTTTTCACAGCTCTCTAATGGCCAGTTTTTTTTGCATTTTCTTTAATAAACAGTCAAAGGAAGCGACTTTAGGTATTGGAAAATAAAGACAGTGAAGAACGATTACTTGTCAGAAGCAAGGCAGTTTCCTGAAGATTAGCCACCCAAGTTGTGAAGGAAATCAGACTGACAAACTAAAGCTGGTAAATTACTTCGCTTTGGGAGAGAACTTCTAATTAGGTGATATTGAGTTTCTCGTCCTTGAAGTTCCTTTCCCAGTGGAGTAGTACCTCATCAGTTAAAGTTTTTGAGTACTAGGTGATCGTGGGGCTAAACGCAATTTTTGGAATGAAATTTAATGGACAATAATAATTGCGTGGCATTTCATTTTTTGAACACTTGATCCTTTGGTATAACATACGTTGCTGGTTGTCTAAATGAATTTGTGCCATGATGCCTAAGCATGCTTATTACTTTTCCCAAAATGTTAAGCCAACTAACAGTTTCATAGCTATTTTGGAGCCTTCATTTCTAGTTTATGTAATCATTGTATTGTACTTGATCTTTCTTCTATCTTTTCTTTTATCTGTGGGACTACGTATCCAGTTTGTCATGGGTGATCTTGAATTTGGTACACCACATCTTCTTTGGTAAAAACAACTGAAGTTTGTTGACAATAATATCCAGCTTGATGATTAGTGTGTTGTGTATGTTAATGCTTGGATATAATCTAAGAAATTTAGATTTTCTGACTTCTCTGTGTGCTCAATTTCTTCTTGTCTTAGCTTCCTTTTTTTTTGGCATTTGACATTCCGTCACACTTTTCAATAGAATCTGGATTTTTCTGTTGGCGGAAGTTGACACGTTACTTTTCTGGTAGTTTTTGACAATTAAGGTCTTTTGATATTTGCTATGCAATTGGAAAATGAGATGGGCAAGTCCGTGGTGATGCAGTTAAATAGCATAAACCAATGTGCCGTGTCAAGTAGCTACTAATATTGATCTTAAGTGCTGTGTTTGGTCCTGATTAAGGATGACTATTCACTTTGTTCTTTGCCTCTTTCCTTCTTACCAGATACTGCCTTATAATAAAATAAGGGAGTTGATGTTTACTGAATGTATTGTACCTTTGTCTGATGAAATTGACCTTCCTTCTCTCGTTTAAAGCAGATTCGATGTCCTTGAAATTGATGTATCAGGAAGTGGATCTTCCATCTTAGTTTGAGTTCTATTATTGATTGCCAACTTTCTGGTTCAGCATAGAACTTGTGTAGAGTTCCTCGGAATGATAATACTTGTTCGTGTATTTAAAGGATGCTCTAATCATAAACTTTTGGATCAATTTGGCTACATTTCCAGCAATAGAAGTTTTTTTTTTTTTTTTTTTTAATCTATAGCAATAGAAAATTTAAGGAGCTGTTTGTTATCTAAGGTTTCCAAAGTTAATGCTTCATATGATATACTATCATTTTGGCTCTACTTTCCCAGTAGCAGAAAATACATCTACCTGGTCAGGTATCCATGGATTATTTAAGTTGCAGTGATGAACATTTGGCACTGTTTTTTTTTCCCCCTCTGGATTTAGAATGTAAACAATACTGGGAATGAAAATGCCATTTCTGTATTATTCAAAATAAACAAGAAACATGATAGGTGTCCAAGTCCTTGGATTGGCATACTCTATGAATGAACCTCCCACATGCATATCACGAGTATAATTGTGATTTATGATCTAAAGCATGTCAACCACCGTGGTTTAAATTTGCGGATAAGGTGTTTTCTCTCTGCAAGATATGAACTTTCTGTTTTCACTCTTACGACAGCAGCCGATCCCAATTCATTTAGCGGAGAATAGAAATTAGGGAACTTTTTTGTTGGACTCAATAGATTTAATATCATTGTCTTCTCATGCATTCATCAGATAGCAAGTTATATGTCTCACTGTATTCTATATGCCCATTATGGGAGGCACTTACAAGTTGCCAGCTTGAATATGTATGAAAAGTATTTCCTTTGCACTATCACCGGTCTATAAGTTCCACGTATTGGCTTTGCTTTAAATATATTCAGCATATTGGTTCCTCTTTCATCATCACATGCAGATATGGTATACTCCCTGCAAATTAGCAGATGATTCAAATTAATATTCTCACATGCTTCTTTTCTGAAATGCTTTAACAACGTCTCCTTTGTCAAATTCTTAATTGTTCTCTAGTGAAGAATAATGATTTCTTTGTGGAGTGGTCACTAGAAAACATTGTTGTCAGACTTCAGGCCAGCAAACTTCATATATACCACTGAGAGACTGCCAAAGACAACATTTCTATTTATGTCCTTCTGATCATCAATTATTTTGGAGAGTGTAGTATTGTATAAAATGGGTCTGAATAGTATGTTTATGACAGTGAGAAAGAACAAGTTTTAAGGTTTAATTTCGTGCATGGTGCATCCGGTGCCCTACACTCATGCTCTTTCTTTTTGGCTGAAGTGATTCTAGTAAATAAACTTGAATTGTGTTTCATCCTGCTTTTGTGGAAATGGCTAAATAATTGAGACATGATTACAGTGATCTCAAAAACAAGGTGTTTGTGTGAATTCTGTTTCAGAAACAGTTGTTAAAACAGTTTGCCACACCAGCTTGAATTTCTCGTTTCAGAAACAAGCATAAATGCTCAGTAGATTCATTGTACATTTTTTTTTTTACTATCGATTAAGTTCTTACAAGTAAGTACCATGCCTGTAGCATTTGGAGAATTCACAGAAGTGTCAAAAAAGGCATTGAAGCTAAAGCAAAGTAGTAGTTATGGTACCTCATGTTATCGGAGTCTCTCTTCACGTGTCTAATTTAGTTATATTGAAGGTTAAATAGGATTCTTGAGACAAACAGGAAAATCATCTATTTATGACATGGGGGATTTCTTTCAGTGAGCGCTTGATTTCATTTAAAGTGATGAGTAAGGAAGAATGCTTTTGCTCTCTGTTCTATGGTTTTGGAAGACATTCATTACTTACACTAGAAAATAGCTACATCTGTTGAAATACTTTCCTTGGTAGCTCACATGCGTGCCATTCTTCTACATCTGGGAAAATCTGAAATTGGAGCGAAATGGGTTGTTATTCTTCTTATTTGTACAAAATAGACTAACTGGGTATTGGCACTTGATCATGGCCCTGCCAGCCCTGCTCAATCCTGAGACTAGGCCACTAGTGGGCTACGCCATTTTAGTTGCATATGGACTTTACCACATTAAAATACCCAGCTGTCTCACCTACTTAAAAAAGTTTAATATCTTTATTTCCCAATATCAATTGCTCAGGAGTTTCTATTTAGCTATGCATTAAATTAGGTTGATTGTTACTTTCAAGGTGATATTTTCTTTCTTATTCATAAGTCCGTTCCATATATGCTAGATGAGAAGCTGAATTGCCAAATTAATTAACTGCTTGGTGATCTGAATATGATTAATCAGAAAGATTTTTCTGTTATTTTACTATCGGTTCAGTGATTTAGTCATTGGCATAGTTTATCCTTTCATTGCGCGTTTGGTATTATTAACTTTGTTGAAGAATAAGAACCCTTCCAATTGCTCAAGTCAATTGCAATATGATGGCTATACTGTCCTTTTGAAGTGATATTCTCCAATTATCTGTACAAATTGCTGTGCTTTAGCCAATACACGGATGGATTTATACTTTTTTGCTCATTTGGACTTTGATTTTGTAATCTGATTGGTCAATGTCATGCTTTCTGACAGATCACTTGGAAGTTCCTCTAATCTTGCAATAAATCTGGGGAGTGGAATAACCACTGACAGATGAAACATTGTATATTATGTCTGGACTGATTGAAGGCCTTCCGGACGCTGTTGCACTGAGGTGCCTTGCACGTGTTCCTTTTCACCTCCACCCAACACTGGAACTCGTTTCTCGGTCTTGGAAAGCTGCCATACGTAGTCCTGAACTTTTCAAGGCCCGGCAAGAAGTTGGCTCTGCAGAAGACTTGCTGTGTGTATGTGCTTTTGACCCAGAGAATTTATGGCAACTCTATGACCCTCTCCGAGACCTTTGGATTACTCTTCCTGTTCTTCCATCAAAAATCAGGCACCTATCCCATTTTGGCACAGTCTCCACTGCTGGGAAGTTATTTGTGATTGGTGGTGGCAGTGATGCAGTTGATCCACAGACTGGTGACCAAGATGGAAGCTTTGCCACCAATGAAGTGTGGTCGTATGATCCAGTTACAAGGCAGTGGGCTTCGCATGCTTCCATGCTTGTACCTCGTGCTATGTTTGCTTGTTGTGCTTTGAATGGAAAAATTGTCGTTGCCGGTGGATTTACCAGCTGTCGGAAATCAATTTCCCAAGCTGAGATGTACGATCCTGATAAAGACATATGGGTCCAGATACCCGACCTCCACCGGACCCACAATTCAGCGTGCTCAGGTATGGTGATCAAGGGAAAAGTGCATGTACTGCATAAGGGGCTGTCCACTGTGCAAGTCTTGGACCATGTGGCTCTGGAATGGACCGTAAAGGATTACAGTTGGCTCCCACAAGGTCCAATGGCTGTAGTTCAGGGTTCACTCTATGTTATGAGCCAATCGTTCATTTATAAGCTAGATGGGAATGAGAGGAAGTCCGTAGTCTCTGCCCATGAGTTCCGAAGGAGAATTGGGTTCGCCATGATTGGGTTGAGGGATGAAATTTATGTGATTGGGGGGGTTATTGGTCCCGACAGATGGAATTGGGACATTAAACCACTCTCCGATGTGGATGTTCTTACAATTGGGAGCGAGAGGCCAGCTTGGCGACAAGCGGCTCCGATGAGTCGGTGCCATGGTACTATTCTCGGGTGTGCGCTGTTTAGAGTTTAGGTGAAGGTTGTAATATTTTTTTTCTTTCCCTTTTTTGGCAGATGGATGAAATGTAAGAGGGTAGCACTCTTGTGGTTGTAGCGTTTGGTTTCTCATTGAACACAGGAGTGTCCTTTTGCTCGTCTCTTCATGTGTTTGTGAACCGTGAAATTCTTTTGGGTCGTCTATGTTGTTTCATCTGTTGAAAAGCTGGAGTATGCTGTTTGACTGAATACAAATTTGAATACCAGTGAAGCAGGCAGGAATTTGGTCACTCTTGGATCTTGACCCTTGTGAAGGGAACTAGTTTTGTCGCATGTTTTGGCGGATCAAAGGCGAAAACCTTCTGATATGTTACTGTGCATTTGAAGCCACTGGTGAAATTACTTGGAGTCGGAGATTTAGATAGGAAAAAGATGATACGAAATAACTTGTTTTACCATAAGACGAGAGAGAAATTCTACTTTGGAAATTGCACCGGAGGACGATGACCCATGATCGAATGCTTGTACAGATCTGATGGGGGAACTAATATTTCAAGATGTTTAGCATACGATATGCAAGAATGCGGTTGTCATGTTTCTTGGAACTTTCGTTATTATCAATAGGCTGTTTGGAGTTTTTTTAGCACTCGACTTATCTCTATTGAGTGTAGCAATCTTCCTCGTCCTATGTACACCGCATGATTACTGAGAACCTGGATTTGTGCGCTTTGAGGTGGCCCCTTGAGAGTCCAGAATTGTGGCGACCCCCTTTTGTTAATTGGAAAAGTATCTCGTTTAAGTGAGGAAAAGTTATTTCACTGTGAGCCAAGAGAATAAAATTTGAATAAATTTCTTTTTTTCCTTGCAAGGTTAGGTCAATTGCTATAATGACTAGAGTTAAAACTCCACATTATCTTTCTTTATCCTTAATTAAGTTGAATTGATAATTTATGTTAAGTAGATGTCAAAAATAAGAGTAACTAATTGAAAATAAATAACTCAACCCTAGATATATGTTTATTGAATATAGAAAGTAGCTACAATTATTTACATTTTATTCTTGTTCAAATTAAGTGGGCGTCCCTTTAAATATGCTATACTCATTATTCATTATTGTAAATTCATCTCAAGTTTATTTTAAACGTATTGGGACATATGAAAAATAAAAGTTGTGTTGGAAATTATTGACGTAAACATCATCCGTCATACGTGGTATGACCAATATTAATGTTGACTTTTTCTTTTTCTTTTTTAATTTTTTTCTTATTTTTCTTTTCTTTTTCTTTTTTTCTTTTTTTCCCTATTACCCTTTGGTTGTTAGCAACCTCCATGATGGCTAGCCTGAGGTCGCCAGCCTTTAGTGAGAGCTAGGCAAGACGACGAGGCCTCTCGCCATTGCCAGAGGCCCGCGAGGGGCGCCCTTACCTAGATGGCAAGGGGCCTTGCCACTCTCTTAACAATGTTGAGAGGTGGCCTCATCTAGCCCTCACCATCGCCATCGCCAAAGGCCGACAAAAGCGTTCCACCCTTTGCTCTTGCCAACAACTTGCAACCTCCATTGACCATCATAGAAGCTAGCAATTGGCGGAGGGAAACAAGGAAAAAAAGAGAGAATAAAAGAAAACAAAATAATTAAAATTGGAAAAAGTATTTAAAATTTAATTAAAATGATTATGTCGGCACCAACCATGCCTCATAGAACAGTTGATGTCCACATCAACAAATTCTAGCCTAAATTAATCAAATAAACTCAATTAATCTAATTGAAAAGTTTATAACTAAATTGATATCAATACAATAAATTTAGAACTTTTTGGGTACTTTTTCCCAAAGATATCTTTACTTGCTTTCTTCAAATTTTCAATCACGAAGATCGATCAAACTAGAAAAATGTCCGGAAAGGGTTGTAAAATTTAGGTCATGTACATTGAAGAGTACCTTTAAAGGATGTTCTCTTCTTATCCATTTTCAAACTTAAGTTCAGTAAGCAATAGAAGTTTGGTGATGGCAAATCAATGAATTAATGTTGTTTGATCGAATATGTGCCATGTGGCATCGTTATCCATGCAACCCATGTGGCATCGTTATCCATGTGATTTTGCATGTGAAAATCATAGAGATAAAACAAGTGCCACATGATGAGTATAAAAGCGAGTATTCTCTCAATTCCGATTTCAATTAGTCAATTCCGGTTTCAATCAGGCGATAGATAGATGTATCACTACAGCACGCCTCCTTAGTTTGAAATCTACGCAAACGATCTCACACGACTCTTGATGCTTCGACTATCTTTTCAGTATTCGATCTTATCACTACAGCACGCCCCGAATATCCGCTCGGATTTCCATTACTATCAAAACGCCCTTATTCTTCTGTAAAATTTCCATGGTTGAGTAAATAAAATGTGATTTGTCATTTGACGTGTTAAAATATGCCTTTATCGACCTTGGGTTGAACCAACTTCTTCGTGCATCTGTCAATTCGATATCTCAACAGTACGAGATATAATGGCCACTAGCCAGACTAAACCGTCTTTATTTTGTTTAAGAACCACGTTTTGCAGAACTCCAATGACGTGTGACCAACCCCGATATCATTTTTGAAACTGAGTAGAGTAATTCAGATCGAATTTAACTTCCGATTAATCAAAGGACATGGGATCCTATGGATGAAGACGTGATTTCAAATCGAATCCAACTTTCAATTGATCAAAGGTTACATAGGATCCTATGGACAAAATGAAAGGAAACCAGCAAAACTCTCATGCTTTCTAACCCAGCGCCTTTCATGCAAAGAGAAAGTGCGCATGCGAAAAGCAAGAGAATTTTTTTCAAGAACAAAGATGCCGAACCTCAGCGCACCTGGAAAAGAAAGCATTGCAAAGTGACGACAGGTTCTTCTTTTCTTCTTTCCAAACGAAGCTTGATGTATAATGATCAACACCGGGAATATATAAAGGCATTAGAAATTTCTTTATGCCATTCCAAAAAGAGACCATATTGCTTTATGGTTCTGGAAACAGCTCACAAGCAATTCAGCGAAAGATAGTGATCACCCCAGTTGCCCTTGTCGCACCATCTTCGACCGAAACAGCTCAGGGCTATAGTATACTCGCACCACAACCCCACAAGGACTTGAAATAATAAAGGAGTGTACCATAATTTATAAGGCATGAGAATTAGAAAGAGTCTAAAAGCAAAGCCACCATTCTATAAAGTCGATACTTGATAGGACGCTAGAGTTTCACCTAAAGGAAGGCATGTTACAATGTAAAGCACAATCAACTTCCAAAGACACGACTACACCTCCACCACAAGTGCTCACTTGCCGATAACTCTATAGATATACCGTGATCAACACGAAATACAGCATACAAGGGAAAAAAACTAGTTCTCACAGCTACACAACACATACTGTGGCTAAAGACACAACTGACTGGACCGAAGAAACAGCTTTCCCTTCAAAGATTTGCCCTTCAAAGTGCTGTACTTATGAGCATTTCCTTTTGGAAAAAGCAAACTCCTGATTCTCACAACCTGAAAGAGAAAAGGAACAAAGTTACTGGCGCATGTAAACCACTGTCATAAGTCAGCAGAACAAACTAAGCAGAAACCATACCTGGCAAGTTGTGTATAGGTCGGTAAGGTCAATGATCTCCAAGGATGACAGGATAGAGAAACTACTTCCGAGAGCAAGATTCGAACAGAGGGTCTCAGAAATAACAAAAAGCAACACAACGCAATTTGGGAAGGGTTAGGAGCAAGAAGCGGCAAAATAAATATGTTTGCTTCTCCTTCCCACTTTTCCTTCTAAAAACAGAAAAGATGGTGAAGGGAGGCAGCACCCTCATGTAGTGAATGAAAGAGTCAGGTCCTACCTAAAAGGAATCACGTCATGAAGGTGAACTCGAAGGAAGATGAGAAGCGAATATTGTTAACTTATCAGCAGCCGATTAAGCTGTGATAAACAACTAGGAAGTCAATTGAGGAGGATAAACAAAGAAGCGGGAAGATTGACATCACTGAGGACATCAAAGAGTGAGGGAGGGAGGAAGGGAGAGAGGGGCGTGAGAGAGAGAGAGAGAACCCTACGCTCAAGATCAGTATCAGAGAGTCAGAAGTGAGAGGAGTTGAAGAGAAGGTTGTACAGTATCTACATAATAGCCGTTGCTAAGAACTCTATACCTAGTCAAGAAGGGACTTGCAAGATTAAGATTATATAAGGACATCCCAAAAGGGGAGGTCTAGATTATATATAATTTCACCTCTGAATAGAACATAGATGCTTCAGGCTCGAAACATCGAGAGGTCGGTAGATCCACCGAGCACTAAAAAGAACGTCTACCAGCATTCTTCGCAGCTACACATATATTCTTACCCCTTCCTCCTTTCATCCCACCAATTTCCCATTGCAGCATCACTGTTTGTCACAAACTAGAGCCATCCGTAATACCTCGCTCATGTCTTCAGAAATTTCCTACGACCAAAAACCACCTCCGCGGCACATACTGCCCTACCATTTGCCAAGAGACTATCGACCCCACCACAGTACATACCACCTACGCAGTACATACCGCCCTACCATTTGCCAGGAGACTATACTAACCCCAACCACGGCCATGATCACTCACAAGTCGCAAAACTTCAATGTTGAGCTGACAGAACGCTACAGAAACTACCTTACCTACCGAATTATTCACTCTATGTACAATCTATCTAAATTCGCTTCTACGGCTAACCCATCTTCCACGAAGTCCCCAACAGGGACTTCCCACCGCCTCAGTCATCAGTCGCATCAAGATTCAGAATGCGACGAAGGGTCTGAGTCGCAGAGTCGGCGCTGTGGAAGAAAGCCTTACTGGATAGTTTGCGGTCCCCAGTAGGGGAAGAAGGAGCAGATTTCGCAATGGGATGAGGCATCACCACATCGTCAGAAGCCGAGCTAGGCAAATCAAGAGACACTGTCCTCTTCGGGCGGAGGGAAAACTTTGGGATCGGCAACGAACTCGGCGGAGGCGAGTTCGAGTAAGCCGGCCCGGCCCACAGCTCGGCAAAGGACATGCTCCCACTGGAGAATTCATCATAGAAAAACTTCTCATTATTGACCGGCTTGGCCTTTATGGGGATTGGCGTGCTCCCAGCTTTCGGTTTCGAGTAGGTCTCATCAGAAACCGAACCGGCAGCCGCAGCAGCAGAAGGAACCTGAACGATCTCGGCCGTTTTGCGAGCCTTCAGCGGGGTCGGCAAAATACCCGCCGCGCCGGACTGGAAAGTCCGGCAACTGATCTCGCGGAAGCATCTGGACGGCGAGGATTCGAACCCGGCGGCGAGGCCGCCGTTCGCCTTGGTCCGGCTGTACTGATGGTTCCGGTGCTGCGCGACCACTACGAGCGTCTCCATATCTCGGGGAAATCACTGCACACCACACATCACATCAACAGTTAAAAAAGCCGCTCTTACAGTCCGATTCGAGCCTCGCAAAACACCGAAACCGCCGCGACGACGACGACGACGGCGACGCCGGCGAGCGGAGCAGATCTGATCTACATCGCGGCGAGGACAGAGAAGGCGCTCAGTTCAGTTCCCCCTACCGAATCAGTGAAGAGGACGAACCGGATCTTCTCCGCAGGCTGCGGCCACAGGCATAGATCGGCTGAGAACCCCCAGCGATCACTGCACGGAAAGCACGGGAAAGGAAAAAAACGACGAACGCGAACCGGAGAAGACGGCAAAGCGACGCGACGCCGGCCGAGTCTTCTACTGATCTACGAGCGTGTACCAACGGCGGTCACCTCCGGGCCACGGCGATCCAAGCGGCGGCGACGGCGGCGGAGGGAGGATGGAGAATGGATCTGGAGGAGTGGCGATGGAGATGGAGATGGAGATGGAGATGGAGAGTGGAAACCCTCGAGAAGACGAGGAAGAAGCAGGGGAAGATGGAGATGGGAATGGAGGGGGAAGATGGTGGGCAGATATTACGGATCTGAAATGACAATTCAGAGCGGCATTGGAATGTGGAGAGGGTGACGTCTCTCCTACAAGTGAAGTATCGTGTTCCTCTTTGGCCCCCCGCCGAAATGGGGCTCCATTTCTGGATCTATTTACTCTCTCTGCCACCGGCATGTGAAAACTTTATGCTCTTAAGACTTTCTTCCTTCCTCACCCTTTTTTTTTGTTTTGGATAATGACAATGACGTGTCTAACTTTAAGAAAATATTGAGTAGGTCGATTACATCGAATCACATACACTAATCCAATCAAAAACTGACATGTAGCTCCATGTACAGCTCAAGTCCCGCTTTTTTATTAGTCAAATTTTTGTCCTCATTTTCTCTCTTCATTAATTGTTACGTCATTTTCTATGCTATCCTGCCATTCGCATTTGAAGTGCCCTCTCTCTTCTTCATCTTCTCCATCGAATTGCATGAAGTCGCCCCCCCTCTCTCAAAAATCTCTCCTTTTCAAGAACCCACTAGTCACGTCCAGCGGGATGCCTCCGCCACCTCTGGCAAGATGCCTTTGCCATCTTGGGGCCACTCCCTCAAGCTGCATGAAACCTCCTTTCAAAAATCTCTCATGTGTACTCATCCAACACTATGGCTGTGAGCAAAGAGGTTGTGCTCACACTTGGTAATTTCATCGCCAAGTGCAAGCTCTTTGCAAGGTTCAAAGCCTCTCAATACAAGCACTTGATTTCCGAGAATGTGTATTTGGTTGCCCCACCAATTTTTCACGTATGCAAGCCATCGCTCTGTCTTGGGACTATTGTCGTTAGGGTCTACAATGGTTGTGATGAAGAAGTTTGATCCCAATGAGGTGGCCAATGCTATTGATAGGCATGGAGTCACCCATTTCCCTGTGGCTTCGCCTATATTGACTGCTCTAACCAAGACTATGAAGTGTGCTAGTGAAAGGGGCTTGAGAAGCTTGAAGGAAGTCTCTTGTGGAGTTGCTACTGTCAGCAAGAAGAGCATTGAGGACTTTTTGCTAGATATGTTAGCTTTTCAATTAAAGAAGTATTTTCACTTAATTTTCTTGCTACATGCTGAAAATATTGTTCAATTTGATCAAGATTGATTTTTACATATATATGATCGAGTGAAATAAATTATAAAGTACAAGGGCTTTTAGATAAGAGCTTTACGATTAATATTAATGGTTGCTACAGATTTGCTAGAATATTGATTTTTCAAGTGGCTTTTAAAGATGGATTAGTTCTCCACTTTATACTGAAAAGTGAGAATGGTGCTTTGGTTTATATCTTCACTTCTTCTTAATATATCAAAAGGAAATTATCACAGAACATGAGTTTCTAAGAGATTATCAATTGCAATAAGCTCTTACACGCTCTTTCACAAACTTATTTTTTCTTATAATACTAGCTAACTTTACGTGACATCTTATGTTGCTGACACATGGCTCTTGTGGATCTAGAGGTTGTATTAAATATCCATCCTGACAATGTTGATGTTGCAGTAACATGGTAAGCAATTTAAAAAAAAAAAAAAAAAAAACAAGTCTTGCTAATTTGGACAAGAAAATTGAGGATAGAGTCATTCCTTTCCTGTGATGTCGATTTTGAGACTAAGAAAATGCATACTTAAAAGCATCTTGGTTATCTCACAGTTGAATTATCTTTATTTTTTTTTTTTTGGAAATTAATATAGTTGAAAAAGATCAAAGAACCAATCCATCCTTACTATGAAATATGTTCATGACTAGAACAAAGTTGTAACATTCCAGTCATGAACATCCCACTTGAATTTGCTCAGATACTTGATATTCCAGAGATCATAATAAATGAGGAACTCTTCCTCCCTATTAAACAGAATCAAATATGCAGAAAATTAATAGTTGAGACCTAGGGACATATTCAAGAAAGCTCGTGAAAAAGGAAAAAACAGCTTTTGTTAGGAGAGATATATCAAAGGCAAAAGAAAGAGTAGTAACAAGAACTAGGGGCAAAAGGTGCTCTGTTCAAATACTCAAAATACAGAACTGTGACAAAGCACACCCAATACCATCCAACAAAAAGAATGAAACGTTACCTATTTGTTCACCATTTAACATGTTCGCAAACAGGAAAACAAAAAATAGGATGGGGTTTAGATGTAACAATTTTGGACTTCACACAGCCTTGATGAGAGACCAAAGTCTAAGAACAGAGATTGCGAAGAGACCTAGATAAGTGTAGCAATGGGCCAGCGAGTAATTGGCAATGTCTGCAAGCAAGAACAGCGATGAATGCGGGGCGGGATGAAGAAGCACCAGTGGAGGCAGTGGATCTGAGCTTGGATGTGATGGGCGGGCTCTTGGGAGGGAGAGATTTTTTCAAAGAGGGCTTCATGCGGCTTAAGGGAGTGGCGATGACAAAGGTGAAGGCAGAGATGGAGGCGATGTGCTATAGAGGTGGCAAATCTAAGCTTGGGATGTGACGGGCAAGCTTCCAAGAGACTTTTGAAAGAGGGCCTAGGGAGTGGCTCTAAGATGGTGGAGGCATCCTGCTGGAGGCGGTGGAGGAGGAGGCGGCGTGCTGGATACAACCGGCAAGCTCTTGGGAAGGAGAGATTTTAGAGAGAGAGAGCGAGAGAGGGAGGGAGAAGAACTTTGTGTAGCTTGATGGAGAAGACGAAGAAGAGAGAGGGCGCTTCAAATGCGAATGGCGGGAGAAGACAGAAAAGGGTGCAGCAATTAATAAAGAGAGACGGGAAAGGCAAAAATTTGACTTGGAAAAAAGTGAGATTCATGCCAACGCACATTGACTTCTCGTGGCGGACCCACTTAATATTTTCTTTTGAACTTTTGCTCAAATATGGGATATAGCCCATAAACTTTTTATTTATTTAAAGTGATCCTTATACTTTAGCTCAATATGTAATGTGATCCCCAAGTTTTTAATTTGTTCAATGTACTCCTTTAAACTTTTAGTACGGGTGGTCCTTGAACTATAGAAAAGAATTCAATGTTATCTTTTCATTAATTGAAGATTATGGACAACATCAAGCATTTTCATATAGCCTAGGACTAAATTGAATATGTACGGGGATTACATTGAATAAATTAAAATCATATTGCATATCGAACTAAAATTTAGGAATCATTTGTACCATTTTTTCCTTCTTTTTTTTTGTTAATCATGTCACCAAATTATATTTCTATTTTATGTAGCTAAAGTCAGGGATGAGAGAATGTTCGCATTTTGTGCTCGTCGCATGAATGTTCGCATTTTGTGCTCGTCGCATGACACCTAATTTTACTAATGTCATCATCGCGTGCCAAGCCATGTGGTGTAATCATGTTGCGTGTGCCATGATCGATCAATTAGTATCAATATACTGACTATCATAATGGGACTTCTGTCATTTACTAGATTCAAACTGATTTTTCTAAAACCTACCTGTTATGAAATTGAGATAGCTTTTCAGAGAATATCTATACAAAAGATCAGTGCTGGAGTTTTAATTTGCTAGTTTATTATTCGACAATTAGTCGATTGCACAAATTAAATTGACTTAGATGTCAAGTTTGGAATGGAGTGACCGTTTGTTATGTCCAAAAATATGGATGGAAATCTTGAATTAGCCGATCAGGTTCAAGTACAAAAATCAAAAGCTTCTGTCATCCTCTTTATAAATAGTAGGCCTCTCTACTTATTTCGACACCCCTGACAAAGGATATATCGACTAATGAAGGTAAATTGTGTCGCTAAAAGATCGCAAATCTCCGCCATTTGTAAGAAATGCATTTTTTTCTTCTCCTCGATAAAATTGATCGAAAGCTATCTTCAAGATCATGTGTAAGAAAACGGTGTCTCGCAGGTCATGAGATATTACCAAAATATATGAATTCAACAAGGTTCCAATGATGAGAAAAAAAAAAAAGGTTCCAATGTGTTGCGTTAAAATTCACCCAATTGTCTTCATTTTATAATATCTTTTAAATATATCCATGATGAAGAATTTTGTGCATTCATTGCACCTTTTACATATAAATATGTTAGCATCAAAATGCGTTTCTCTTGTTTGTGTTAACTAGTTGATAGTATTTTTAATTATATAGTTTATGAGTGAAAGTCTTATGGAGCAATAAAATGTAAAGAGTGTAATAAGCATGACACGAAAAACGTTGTTTTATGAAAAGTATGTTAAGTAAATATCTACTATTAGGTACAACCAAACATCTCTTTTAAATAAGTAAACAAACTAAAAATTAAAACAACACTTAAGTTCCTAGGTGAGATTGAAAAACGTTTTGCTACCTAGTTCTATTGAAACTCCTAGTCCTTATGTGGTAAACTAGCCAAGGGCAAAATTGGTTAGGTTGGAGGAAGGGTAGGTAGCCTGCAATGTCGATTCAAGCTTAGAGTCGATCAATTTTCTAAGTCAAATGGAAAAATCAAGATATCATAAGTCTTAGTTGGCAAATTACTAAAAGACAGTTTTCGATCAATTTTATTGAGGAGAAGAAAAACTTGCATTTCTTACCAACTACGGAGATTTGCCATCTTTTAGCGCCACAATTTTCTCCATTAGTCAATATATCTCCATTTGTCAAAGGTGTCAAAATGGATAGAGGGCCTCCTATTTAAGAAAGGATGAGAGAAGCTTTTCATTTTCATACTTGAACCTAATCAGCTAATTCAAGATTTTCAAAAAAACATATCAGAAAAGTCATAAATCTATAGTATCTATGTCATTTTAGTTATAAACTTTTTATTGGTATCAATTTACTCTTATACCTTTTGACTTAGTGTTAATTCAATCTTTCGGACTAATTTTGATTAAATATTGCTGACTTGAAAATTTTTAATAATATTTTAAAATTTTTTATTATTTTTTCTAATTCATTTCTTTTTTTCCCCTCCTTCTCCCTTCCTTTAGCTAGCTTCTCCCTTCCTTTAGCTAGCGACTAGCCATAAGCAGCGGTCAGCCGTGGCTAAGCTAGCCTCACTTGGGCAAGACTCATCATCACTCGCCATAGGTAAGGCCAAGCCTTGGCAAAGGCTCCCCTTACCAAATCTGGCAAGGTCAGGGCGGCCTCATCAGCCATCACCCGATGAAGGTGACACCCAACTAGGGTAACCCTCGCTTGGGCGAGGGCTCCCTTCACCCATCAAATGCATATGTAATTTAGCGACATTGGTGTAAATAATCTTTAAACTTCGCTAAACATGCAATGTGAATTCTAAACTTTTAATTTGTCCAATGTGACTTCTGAACTCTATATATATTTAATTTAGTCTAGTAATGATTTAAATCTATCCTGTGAAATGATTGTGTTTTTTTTTTTTCCACTCCTCCTCATGGGGGACTTCCCCTGATCAATCTTCAGATTCATAGGTGACAAACATCCACATCACGTACATCTATTTTCAGTCGAATTTACGCGAGTGGTGCCGAACGACACCAAGAGATGTTTGTTTGTACCTAATAGTAGATATTTACTTAACACACTTTTCATAAAACAACGTTTTTCGTGTCATGCTATTTACACTCTTTGCATTTTATTGCTCCAAGAGGACAAACTTTGTTTGAATCGTGGAAACATGAGTCTCAGGCCGAACGACATACTCTTGCCGAGTAAGCTCACCACATAAAATTTTGGAAAGTTCGATAGAAGTTAGGACTTCTCTCATCTCCCGTTTGTCATCGTGACAACATCCGATAATTACAAGAACTAATACAACGAGATGACAAACAACAACACTTAAAAAAAAAAAAAAAAAAAAAACTGTGTCCTGAACAAAGCATCAATCTAATCCACATATAAGTACCCAAGAAAAAGGAGATAAAACCCGACATCATGGATTCGGTTCGGAGGATTATCGCGACTTTCGTCGTCATCAGAGTCCTCTGTGCATGCGACGTCGCGAGAGGCACTCCAAACACGGCCGTGGTGTCCTCCTCCTGCAACCCGAGAACCTACACAGCGTACAGGCCCTATGATTTCAACTTGAGGCAAGTGCTGAACTACATGACTTACAAGACCGCCGACTCGGGCTACGGCGCTTTCACCGAATCCGACGTCAATGGCAATCCTTGCTACGGCCACGGAGCCTGCGACGGAGGGCTCAAGACGGCTGTGAGCAATCTGTTGGACGGGTGTCCGATGAGAGTCGGAGCACAGATCCAGCTTCAGGATTGTAGAGTCCGATACGAGAACTATCCTTTCAATGAATAGGTAGATTTTGAACCGTCGTCGCCGAGTAAATTGGTGCTTGAAAATTTCTTTGTTAACCTCAATTGGTATGTTCTGATTGGTGAAAGTGAGTCCTTCCTGTTTACAAAAGGACCGTCTCTAGTCACCACCAATGTCTCGAGTCTGTTTTTTTCTTAATAAGGGTGTAAACATTCTTTTCAAAGTGTCTGATTCCAATGAATAGAAAAAAAAAATCCTAGAGTACGACATTTCCTTAGCGGAAAAATTTATAATTTGACAGAAATACATTCTTGAGTTCGATTGTTTATATCTCTCTCTGGGCAGTAAGTGCACGAAAATTATTTGCATTATCAATAATGAAGTTTAGTATGTCTCAATTATGACTCTTGTCAAATATGACTCAGAGGAAGTATTTTTTGTGATGGTTTTGCCACATATCAACCAAAAGTAAAGCCAGAACAAGTAGGGCTAGAAATATATGTCGAAAATGATAGTTGATCGATTACTTTACGTCATCATTATCGTGCATCCACAAAATCTAACGGCAGGTCTTTTCATAGTAATGACAATGAAGATTGCTAGACTTCACATATGTAAGGCTTGCTCCAAGCGGGTTAAGCCTCCAAAAAAGCAGTACTTTGAGGAGTCACTACAGTGGTGACCATTAAGGATAGGCGTTAGCTTATGTGTCATTCAACGAGGCATCTAACCATTCGACGGGAGACTCGGGATACTAGAAAAAACGACGTCTTCATCGGTGCTGACCCGTATTGCCGAATGATACTCCCCTATTAGGTGCGTGGAGGGCCGATTAAACATTTTCATTAGATTTTGTCTATTTTTGTTTAGGTTATCTATCCAATGTTCATGGTTTACATATAGATATATAAGTCACTAGCTGGAGCCATAGCGGGACGAAGGAGAACACACACCTTTCTTTTTCCAGCCTCTTTTGCGGGGGCCGACCATCTGTGCATGGCGTTTGTGCATTCCATCAGATTCGTGCCGATCGAATAAGCACAACAAGCATGATTCGATTATTTTGATCTTCATGACAACTATTTCGATGAAAACTGCAGAAAGACACCAAGCTTCGAGATTTTCATGAAAACAGAGTGAAGGCAAATGGGTGGAAGGTAGTCATGAAAACTGCGTCACCGATTATGTCTGCAAAATTTTGGGACATTACGCTGCTTTAACTCAAAGATGATGAGATCTCTAAGGATGTCAAAATGCAGTTTCAAGATCTATCTCAATTCAATCTGGAGCTCAAGCTCTTCCAGTTGGAACCAATTCCCAAATTTTGGAACCTAAAACATGCTCTATATACTTTGGAGCCTAGAATTGATCCCAAAACCAACCTACTTGTCACCTGTTTCAGGATCATTTTCAAGGTTTACCTAAGTTCCACTTGTGTTCTCAATTGAAAAATTGTAATGAATAATCACCTTTAATGATTATCATTTCTTACTACAATTCCACTGACCACAACTCATATTTAAACATACAAAAAACATTGACAAAGTAAAAGTCTTAGTCATGAATATCATTGGAAATGAAAGCTTAGATTAGTGTTTTCATATTACACACCAACATCAAACATTATGAATATCCCAAATTGCACAAAGACATAAAATAAGAAAAACACCAAGACTAGTTTTAAGTTCCAGGTTCCTAAAACTTGAAACTTGCACGTTGGAATCAGTTCCCCAATTTTTTTTAATTTAAAACTTATCTTGCATACCCTAAAATCTAAAACCAAATCAATTCCCACTAGTCTAGTTCTTTGATTTTTAGTTTTACCTTGAACCATGTTTACATTGATTAAAAGCATCAATCACTAAAGGCACACATGACAAAATTTCTTGAATATTCAATTTTTGGCCATAAATTAATTTCTCAATTTTTATTTCCAGGATGAGTTTCTAAGTAAAGAAACGCATTTGACAATAACTCAAAATTTTTGTTTCTAAATAAAAATTCGTTTGATAACAAAATAAAATTTATATTTCTAGGGGCGGTCAATGTCGGCATCCCATGGGCGAAGGGTGGGTGGCAGACAAAGTGACAAGAGTGATCAATGAGAAGAATTCTCATTTCTCACTTTTGTTCTATAAATAAAAATTTAAAAATTTAAACTTATGATTTCTGCTCAAAAATTTGAACTTATGATTTATATTCCAAATAAAAAAATGTTTTAGAAATAGAAAAATGAAATTATATTACCAAACGAATTTAAATCTATCCAAAAACAAAAAAACAAAGAAATAAAAAAACAAAAATTTTATCACGCTCACCTTAATAATTCCAAAGAATAATAATCATGTGATTCGAACATTCATAGCGGTTATAAAGCAGTAACGCTCGAGGGGGTCACCAGTGCTAATCGTCCTTCTCCACCCTTTCTCTCACATAAGCTAAGAATGTGATCTTACAATGAGAACTTCAGATGCCCCATGAAATTTTCCATTTGACATGACTAAGACTATCTACTACATCTCATCAGCCATTTGCATCCATGTGAAATCATATGTAAAGAACTCTTAAACAATTATCGACCGGTGGGTGACATGTATTCTATCTTCCACGCATCGACAATCTGCAATCTCAAACCCCAACCATGTAAATAGCAACATCATCTCTAACAAAATAGACAAAACCGCAATTTAAATAACCAAAATAATGTATCTACTGCTTCCATAAATATCTTGTATCGCAAATTTAAACCTATATTTCTCTCCCCAGTTAAAGCACTTTCTTTCGTTTTCTCGAACAATTGTATATGCTCATAAAACTATCAGGTGCATATGTGACCTCACCACAACCGCTCGCCGCGCGAGCGTCGCAGGGCAGATCCAGCTTCGCAACCGTAGAGTTAGACACGAGAACTACGAGTTCACGGAATAGTCGATTACTTCCTTGGCCAAGAGGCTTGATTTTTATCCATTCCACCGAAGGAAAAATTGCTTTGTATGGTGCTCTAATAATGCTCGCCACGGGTGAGAGGGCAAGAAGGGTATGTTTCTTACTCCTTTATCATGAGCTTCTAACTACAGATCCAACGCATTGATTGCTTTTCTTATACGTATAATCATATCTCCCGTGGACAAACGATACAAACTCTCTCTCACATGCAAACCCGATTAGGAACAACCCATAAAAGTGAGGGTATGAGATGGACAGGAACCACAGGCGATGTGAAATAAATGTATGCTGCATGAAGATCGATGTCTGCATTAGATACCGTGTTTTCGACTAAAAGAAGCGTGTTTAAGCTATTTGGAGACAAATCGATAATGTACAGATAACAGGATAATGTTGCTTAACAAACACCTCACTCGTAAGCTTGTCCTTACCCGCACCATATATGCTCGGGCGTAACCACATCGAATAGATAATCGGAGAGGAAAACGGGCAGCATAGCGGAACAAGTAGGAGAAAGACGAGAAAGGATTTAGGATTCGAAAGTGAAGATGTGATCAGATACCATATTAAGGACTATGAGAGTAACAAATGCATTTCCGTACTGTATACCGCAAATTAATTTAGGGAAAATGACACAAAAACCCCTAAACTTTATTCTAATATGTAATATGGTTCATGAACTTTTAAATTATTTAATATAATCCATAAACTTTATATACATGTTCAGTTTAGTCATGACGATATTACGTATTGGAGTAAAGTTCAGATCATATTGAACAAATCCAAAGTTCGGGAATTACATTATACATTGAGTTTCAAGCGCATTCCATTAATTAAAGATGAACATCAAATAAACAATCAGAGACAGGCAACATAGGCAATATAAATAACAGGTGAGAGAAAGATGGGGAGAGAGTGTCGGTTTCAAACTCCCAAGTCGTACCCTCGTATCATTAGAGCGATGAATAAATTTTTGTGTGATTACAGCATTCACTCGATTCTAACAAGAAAGAAAAAGTTCAAGTAGACGGTAGGCATTCCCTTCCTTGGATGGTGCATAAAATACGTCACTTCCAAACATCCTTTTTGAGCAAGAACATCCCCCCTGAGCATCGAAACGATCTAGAAGCCGAAAGCGGCAGACAAAGCGGTGCCCTCGAATTTAACGTAAGAATTATTTAAATGACTCCAGACATTGTGTCGGCACCGAGACGTCCCAAGTGCCATGCCAAGTGCCCAGAGTTCCCGAGTGAAAGTGCACACTCATCACCCCCAAAGCGTCTCTCTGCAATCGGTGCTCATCGTCCCTCATAAAAGGCCCCATGCAACGTGCCAAGACTCGCAAAACCTGCAACAAGATGAGCCAGGAACAGCCCAGGAGGCCCCAGGGCGGCGCCGACCCCATCAAGTACGGCGATGTGTTCGACGTCTCCGGCGAGCTCAAGGGGAAGCCGATCGCACCGCAGGACGCGGCCACCATGCAGGCCGCCGAGAACATGGTGCTGGGCGGCACCCGGCAGGGTGGGGTCGCTGCCGTCATGCAGTCGGCAGCAGACGTGAACGTGCGGACTGGGGCAGTGAGGCCCGGCCAGGTGAGCGACGTCGCAGGGACCAGGGCGTGACTATCTCGCAGGCGAACATCGGCGGCCGGCGAGTCGTTAGTGAGGCAGTCGGCGGCCAGGTAAAGGCGGCAGACCCGCGGGAACTCTATTTCCGGGACATGCTTTCCGACTTATGTGGACGGCTTTGATGTCGCGGTGTTTGTCGTTCTATTAGTACTGATGATAGCTTGCGGAATTGTCTATTGCATGAAGGTTGTGGGTGGATACGTCCAACCGGCCGTGGACATTGGAAAGCCGGGAGGAGCTCTCGACCGTGGCGCCATAACCATCGGCGAAGCCCTGGAAGCATCGGCTCTCTCTGCAGGAGACAAGCCACTGGAGCAGAGCGACGCGGCCGCAATACAAGCTGCCGAGGTAAGAGCCACCGGCTCCAACGGGACTATGCCTGGAGGAATCGCATCGCTCGCTCAGGCTGCTGCAACGCGCAACGCCAGGACCGCGGCCGATGAAGACAAAACCAAGCTCGCCGATGTTTTAGCGGTAGTTAAAAGACGGATTGGAGTTGGCTCCTCTGTAGTAGATGCAATGGAATTTATCTTTCACTATTTTTTTATGGTTTTACAAATGATAGATATAAGCTAATTACATTATTCCCCAATTTCAAAAGTCAATTTCCCTTGTCCTTCGTATTGGTGACGTCATACTCGTAGGAAACACATGTTTACCATTGGTCAATCATCAAGTTTACCAAACCATCTGCTCCGCAGATTGCGACGGACGTACTGCCAGGGGACAATGCGGTGACGCGGGAGGACGCCGACAGGGTGATTGTGGCCGAGATGAGGAACAAAGTTGAGATGACAACGACCCCCGGCGGTGTGGCAGAGTCCATGGCGGCGGCTGCCAGGCTTAACCAGAACAAATGCTAGGCTGATGGGGCCAAGAAAGAAGAATGCGGCGGCGAGCTTTGTAAATAGAAAGAGCTGGTGTTTTCGTGGTGCTTTTATAAGAGAGTGGTATGGCAGTCCTAGGTTTTAGCAGCAACAAAGTAAGTGTCCTAATGCCTAATGTATATGCCATGGGAATACTGTTCGAACTTTCCCTTGGAATAAAGAGGGACTTTTTCAGTTTGAAGTAAAGGTTGAAAGTGGGTGTTTTAAGAGTCCTTCACAAGCCATTATCCGGCTTATGACCCTCTCTGGTTAGAGAAGTTCATACTTTGATGAAAACCAAGTTCGAAAAAGCAGAAACAACAATGGATGATCTCATGAAATTAAGACACTACCATTCTGAAAATTAGAGGGCAAAAGAGAAAACGATCTATCAAGTGAAAAGCGGGTTTTCATTTGCAAATTGTTTCTAGTGCGCCCACCAAACAGATTTTTTCTCAAGACAGTCCAAAAGCTGCAAGGTGCAGAGCACGACCCATCACCTGCCGTTAATGAGAGAACGATTTAGAACTGTTTTTGTTCATCTCTACCCATCACCTGCATTCTACCGTCGTTCCATGTCAAATCTGTACCAATGGAGACACCACAAGCAAAGAGAGGAGAGGACCTGCTGTTGTTCGCAGGTACAGCCAAAAAGAGGCTGTGCAGAAAAGGAAAGCAGAGTGACATCTGTAACGGGCACTGCCCCTCTTAAAATTCACTATGTACAGTAAACAGGCTGCATCCAAAACTCAAAATGCATGAGCCAAGCAGCCACTGTGTCTATAACTACAAGCACAGCACTAGCAGCAACCAAAAAGCTACACTTCAGCGTCTTGCTCTTATATACAGGTGCGCATGAGATGACATTAACATCCATCAATGGCTCGAAAAACTCGAACTTTGTGAAAAAAACACGAATCTTTTTCACACTCCGGAATCAAAACGCCCTTGTTGTCCCTACCATGAACATGGTCCTTGTAAAGCTCCCTCGGTGAGCACCATTGGGCATCAGAAAGTTCACTATAGTACCTAAGCTCCTTCACGCGAGCCCCTCCTGGTTAACTGACTAAGGCAGGAGCAGGAAGAAATCTAGTTAAATAAGAATGTTACCTATACCGGTTAGGAAGTTCCCATCATCCCGGCATTACCTCAGGCATCACCGTACATATGCACGGCGAACAGCCACACCCGGTTACAAAATTCAGCTAGCGGGAAAGAATTGGAAAGGTAATCAGTATATATCACAAATCCAAGTACCAAGAGCAGAGTCGAGCTTGTCCAGTCTCGCCTATTCAACTAGTGGACACCATCCACAGGTTGCTTGTTTGAGTCTGGCACGACCTCACAAGACATGCCATGTCCATTGCTGGTCGGAGAGAGTAAACAGGTTTTCTCAGAGCCACTCTTAGAAGCCTCAAAAGATTCTTGATTCCAGACATGGACGCAATCAGAGCCAACCATCCCTTGGTATGCAACCAATCCATTAGCTTGACAAGGACTAGCGTTGCAGTCAACAGGTGGAACTGCGAAGCCAACATTTGCAACAACCTTCGACTCCTCATCAGCTGAAGGGCAGACTCCATTCGACGGACTGCTATGCATCACTTCCAGAATCTGATCGCAAGATCTTTTTGATGGCGTGCACCCAACAGAATGTGCAAAGCTCACTTGTTGCACACCTTCACTGGATTTGAGTTCATCCAAAAGGATCTTTCCATCTGAATAAGAAAGACATTCAGCAGTACTCAGCATTTCATCCCTTGCATCATGAAATGTCCCACCCGAACAGATGAACCCATTTGCAGAAGCCGACTCCTGCTTTTCAGCATCAACATGTCCAGAACTTTCTTCAGAATGCGCAGTGTGAGAAATGGGGTAGCCGCCAGTGGGATTACTTTTGCGATCAACATCAACATCAGTGTCTACAATTTGAACACGCTCTTCCGGGGCAAAGTAATCCACAAAGTCTGCTCGATCAGTGATAGAGCAAGATTCTGCACATGAATGGCCCGAGTCAGCATGCAGTTTGGCATCCACTTTCAAAGTTGCAATATACATGGTTGGAAGAAACAAACCGCATTTACCATTATGATTGAGATCAGTCTCCGAAAGATGAGTAAAATTGTCAGATGCAGAAGGCATAGTACTCAGGGGAACAGCCTTCCTGTCCACAGTATCATAAGGCTCATCTAATTGGGCCAAAGCTTTTCTCTCGTTCTGATTGAGATTAGTCTCTAAAAGATGAATAAAATTATCAGTTGCAGAAGGCAGTGTGTTTACGGCAGCATTCTTCCTCTCTGCAGAGTCATAAGGCTCATCTAAATGGGCCAAATCATTCGCCAAATGTTCTCTTTCATTCTGATTGAGATCAATCTCCAAAACATGGTGCTTATTGCCAGATGCAGAGGGAACATTGTTTGGGGGAACATTCTTCCTCTCCGCAGTAACATGAGACTCATCTGACTCGCCTAATTGGGCCAACTCTTTTTTCTCTTCCAAACAATCTGAGAAGTCAACACTGTCACTTGTTATGTCAGATGTATCATTTAGCGAACTGTCTAAGAGCAAAGTAGATTTATCAACAGTAGGTGCGCCATTGATAATATCATGCTCATAAGGGGCTGTCGGCGGTGTTCCCTCTTCCATCACATTAATAACAGGAGAAGTTGTTCCTTCCATTGTGTTCACATCAGGAGAAGTATCTTCACAAGTTGCATTCAGATCTAGCAAAAGAAAAGCAAGGGCACGTCAGGACTTGTTCTTGCCTCATAAAGCATGATCCCCGCAATTTATTTGAAAAAAATAATTCATTTTTATTCATATAAACCTAAAAATTACCTATAGGAAAAACTGCTTTTTCTTCAGCATTATGATGATTCAACAACGGCTTCTGCAACATATCTACCCCAGGGAACACCAAAATATTCATCCTTCTTAAGCTTTTCTTAAGTGACAAGTCCATTGGCTCAAAACCGAATACAGAGGTCCACGTTTCCTTGAGTTCAGAAATTGCAGGTATGACCAACTTTTGAACCTTTAAAGAGCCTAAAACCTGAAATTTTCACTTGCAGAAAGTTAATCATAAAAGATTACTCAAGTATGATACAGTAAACTAGAACAAAAAGTCATGTAGGTTCACAACCACACAAGTGCATCTCCTGTGAAACATTTTACATGGAAAATAAAAAACAACTCAGTTCCACTGGAGCAAACTTATGAATTGTATCAAAGCATATTTAACTAACATTGATTATCAACCAATCATCAACTGTGTCCAAAACCGATTTCAGCGATCCCATAAAATGTTACATGGACCAGGAATAGTGCTTCAACAATTCATTTGTCATTTAAATCGCATAAAGACAGGGCAGACCAAAAAGGGGCCAAACAAATAAATTACTCTATGTAGTTACGTATTGATAAAGAGGGTTCTGACATCAAGAACTCCAAATTTACCCAGTTGGCCATTATTTTCATTCTGATTGACATTATAGAGGACAAAAATATATGCATGTGTAGCAAAACATGTGACTACTTACACGTTAACATTAACAGCTACCCTTTCGACCCCACCCCCAAGCCCCAAGCCCCAAGCCCCAAGCCCCAACCCCTTCAAGCGTGGCTATGCATGTGATAGAAATGGTCATCAAGCAACACTGTGGAAAGCAAAATCTTTCTCAACTACAACAGACCGTTATTAACCAATAAGTCTGTAAAGTGTCATATTACAACAGAGGATAATGCTACTGATCATACCAACGGATTCCAAAATTCTAAAACTTTGAAAACCAGAAGTTAAAAATCAAATTACCAAATTCGCAAGACAAACAAAGAGTCATTGCAAGAAATCCAGAGTCCTAAAACTTTATGTAATATTTCTCATAACAACTTAAAAACATGTTTCTAAAATGCATCAACCAAATTGCATGTATGTGAAAACAAGCAACCAGTTGAACTGCAATGTAAAAGCTCACAGATTCAATTGCTTTTAGCAGCCGACGGCACATTCCTTGACGCCGATACATATAACGGGTCCCAATAAATGGCATCTCTGCTAATTGTTTCCCGTGGATCCTGAATCATATGTGGTAAAAAACAGTCAATAGACAGAGTAAGAAACTCAAACACACACGTCAGCAGACAAGCCAATAACTTCTCTGATTCCAGCAAGTTTTACCAGCATTGAGCACTTTGACCAAGCAAGTTTTGATCACAACATAAGACAACAATCAAAGCAACCATCATTTATTTTGAAGAGCTACACTGGAAGCAAATCATCAAGTAAAAGGCAGCCAAGCAGAAATGACCAAAATACATACGAAGAGAATGCTTGATTCTACATTAATTTCAAACGTGCTACAAGGGACAACTACAAAATTTTGCAATTGCAAAAGGGTGATGCCATTTTATATTGAGGTGGAAGTAAAAAACATTCTAAATCAATATTTCAAAAGAGCAAATCAGTCAACTAATCCGTGCATTCCATCTATACCTCCACCAAATGAAGACTTCCCTTCCAGGCATTATATTCTTGGCTAAATTGTATATCTTCCCTTATTCCATACACCTGCATTTATTAATATCTAGTGCCACGTACAGGTCTCCTTGATTGGTCGGAATTATAGAAAAGACCTCATGCAGAATATGATGCCATAGATATCACATCACAAACTAACACTGGTTGCATGCAAATCACATGCCAGATATGCAAACTTCAGCATCATCCAGAGGTTTAGTCCCAATTGAAATGTTTTAATACAGAGTGATGAAATCTGCAGGGTATTGACTTCTCTTCAATGCCCACAAACCATCAAATAGACAAAACTATTGTCAATTACTAAGACAAAGAACACTCATGATCGCTGAAATGAGTTAAGTCAGCCAAAACTTACCTGATTGATGCTGCAGCTATCATCTCTTCCCCCTTCTCTAAAATTATTGTATAGAAGCCACTAAAATCTAGCCGACTGAAATTTGACCTGGGGATGACATTCTCAGTTTTAGTATACATCAAATATATTGGCAATAATACTGGAAGGAGATTGTAAACATCCTCCTGATAAATGTATCAGATACAAGGTGAGCAGCGATTTATATTTAAAAAAGGGGAAAGCTTGAGACTCCAACGGTCACATCAGAAAGCAAAGGAATCATATAAGCTGCCTTAGTTCTACAATCAAAGAAAGCACGAGACTCCAACAGTCACATCAGAAAAGCAGAGGAATGAACCTAAAAGTATTTTGTCAATTTAAAACCCTGCAACCACCACAAAGTAAGGAGCAATCTAATTTTTGAGGGACAAGCCTCAGCACATGACCACAAAGCCACCATGTTGTCTCTATTCCAAAAATAAAAAGCACAAAGAGTATATGAGTGGGCAAAAGAAAAGTACAAAAAGGATCGTGAAAGAAAGGAAGAGTATAATCGACAGCCATGCTTGCAAATTCAAATCATTGCAGTTTCTATCAGTAAGAAATCATAAAGCTAAATTAAGCACAAAAAGGCACACAGAAACAATAAAAGGACTTGTTTGTATCACCACTAATAAAATAGAAGGGAAAGAAATTGGCCAGTGTCAATGAACAGTACTAGTGAATAGTATGAAATGGAAGGAAAATGGCCATTCACTATCTAAAAATAAAAGAAAGGATATTCGATTTCTATTGTATGATATACAGTTCTGGGAAAGCATTACATTCAATGCACTCTTCATGTATGGTTACCTAAGGTCACGGCCATGATCCTATTTGGCTCACATGTTGTACTTAAGCAGAAGGAGTAAATTCGCATAATCAATTTCTCGTCCACGCCATGGAGTAAAGCTAGGCACTGACAAGCCAGGCCGTGAAAAAATAAAAAGCTCTTATAAAAGAAGAGGTATTCATGCTTTTCCTGTTCCTTTTTTCAAAATATCTCTTTAGAAGATGATCAATTATATCCATGTAATGAACCACTTTAAAGGTAATTACTCTGTTTTAAGTATCCCACATCACATGTCCACAGGATTTGTCGACGCACGTTACACATGAGCCTCGCTCCACCAAGAACAAACTTTTGAGCTTAACATTCTAACATGGTATCAAAGCCTAATTTCAATTCTTTAATGCTTCATTTCACTCGTGTTTCTTGCCTATTTTCTAACCTATTTCATCAATTCCACAAGCCATCTTTGTCTGATTTGCATAGAAGAGGGTATAAAAAGGTATCTCATATCACTTGGTGCAACATCTGTTTCGACCTTACTTACATGTAGTTTTCACTTAATCGATTAACCTTTTCGATGTGACATCCTGACATCCTCAATCTATGAACAGATTCTTGATTTTCCACTTGTGCATAGAATTTAAACAATCACTGGAAAACTGAACCTTCGGGACATACTTGAACATGAGTTACACTTCTTAAAGCACAAAATCCACAACATTAGGAACTATCCCTGACCTTCTTAGAAAAAATGAAACTAATTACTTGATTAATTCAGATAAGCGTGCTAAATTTAGTCGAATACAAATTCAGATAAAGCTTGCCATTCTTACCCACAATTGTAGAGAATGTTATGGATCATATCGATCCCACTTCTGTGGTCCGGAACAGGCAAAAAACACTCATCCATTATGGACAGTGCAACGGCTAGCTTGGAATTGCATTCAACCTTCCTTGATATTTCAGTGGAAGAGATGTCTATGTCCATAAAAGAACGGTGCACAAGAGTAAATGAATATCCTTCCTCCAGTTCATGTTTCACACCGAGAAGCATCCCAACATCTTCATATAGCTGGCATACGAGCAGCACACAATTCATCTCCAGACATGGTATATAAATATAACATAAAACAGACAACTAATATACAGAAGATACGTAAGACGCAAAAATGTCATAGTCGTCATTTTTCTCAATCACAAATACTGGAATTTCTTGAATGATAATAATTAATGAATGAAATAAAACACAGGGCTCACATGTGAGCACAAATCAATTCCAGTATATCCTTTTCATAACTGTACCACATTAATTGCAGTTTACACAAAGAACGCAAGACTATTTTGGAAATTGTTTTACTCATCACCTTGCACAGTCGAATAGAGCTAACTTTGTGGACTTTTAAAACAGATGATGGGGGATTCACTTTAGGCAAATAAAGAATGAATTAGATCTCAAGTTCAAAACAACTATAAAAAGAGTTGCATTGCATGCATTAAAAATTACGGGCGATGCTGATGCAAGTAGCAATGACTCTCCTAGCATGTTTACTTAAATGGAAGAAAAAGGAAATAAAGTACTTTCTGACAGCTCTTGCCACAAAAGGATGACAACATCTGAACATCCTCAACTGCATCCTCCGCAAGTACACATGACCTGTGATCTGCAATAACATAAGTCATTAAAATGCTGAGCCAATCGACAAAAAGAGCGTACACGGAGACAATATGATTACATTTTTCCTCGCATAACTGGCATTTGAATAATGCAGAAAACATTGTAGCTTCATCGCCATACTTTTCTCTTATACTCTCACCAATTGTTCCACAGTATTTGCAAGAGCAATATAAACAATGCCAATCACCTGAAGGGAACTTCTGTAACAAAAACGGAAGGATAAGTAAATTTTCATTAAAATAACAAATTTGATTCTAGATTATCCAAGATAAAATAAAATGCTGAAGTGAGCAAAACCTTCTACAGCAGCATATACAGCAGATGGCATATGCACAATGACACGATACTTGAACATGAGAAAGGTGGGGACTAACAGAAACCTAATAGAAACTCAAGTGTACAGAGTGCCGACTTAGCAACCGTACATCATAAATTATCCTATCCAGTCAAAACAACGTTAACAACATAGACATGGTTAAATTATCCTATCACGTCAAAACAACGTGCAGCAGAAAACTGAGTGCCGCAAATGGAAGGCATAAGCTCAGTTCATAAAAAGAAAATATCATAAATATCCAACAGCACGATTAGGTCATCAGTCATCAACCAAACCTATGTGTGATTAAGCTAACCAGCATGAAGGTGGAAAAGTTCTTGTCATGAAATGGAAGCATGCATTAAATACACATAAAGGAAAAGGTACAGATGGGAAAGTACCCAAAAGATCATTGATCCTGCACAAGAATGTAACTAGCACAAGGGAAAAGAAATTCAAGAAAATACAGTCTGCAAACATACTTGTATATCTAAACAGCTTTGATGAAACGTCGATGGGCAACCATCACAGCAAACCAAGTTCCCTCCATCTCCACAGATGCCACAAGTGTCATCGTTAGGATCATCTCCATCAACGTCTATATAATGGAACCATTTCTGCCCAGATTTCTCCTGCTTTTTCCAAAAGTCCAGCAGGCACTGCAACAGAGATATTCCATTCTCCAAATATATGTTTTCAAGTGGCCGGCCAAGCTTGCTGCCTGCATGAGCTTCAAATTCAGAAACTGTGATCGCCTCACCACAGCAGTCACAATGAATACCATCTCTTGTGATTGTACCCCCAAGCTTTGCTTGTGTCTTCTCCAGATGCAGGTACTGGACCTTTCCTTTATCTAGGACAGCGCCCAGATCGATCATCCATGCCAATATAGTCCGTTTGCCACTGTAAAGAACGTAATTTTCAGAATCTGGTTGCATCCCCTCAGAGTTGCGGGCCAACAGAGCACATCTCTTTCTGTTTTGCGTCTCTCGTCGTTTGCGATTCTCAATCAACAATGGAGTTCCTTTTCGAGTTGCCCCACTCATTTTTTCCTTTCCAAATCCAAGTTTTCCTTTGTGCTTCTTCTTCTTAATTGCTCCATCAGTTCTACTACTATCCTTCTTTCCCTTCCTTTTCTTCGTCATTACCTTGTTTAGTATACTAAGTTCTTCCTCTGGTATAGGTGAGAACACAAAGCCAGCCTTGTAAGCCTTAGATTCAGCATCGCCAGCCTCATAACGCCTTTTAAGAACATTATAAGCCAAGGTCACCGACCAGTGAGTTTTTCCATCAGGGCTCACATAAACAGCATCGTTGTATTTTCTTCTTTGCCTAGGCCTGTAATCAATTGTCCAACCCGCGCTAATGAGCAAATCAACTATTCGGTCTCTCACTAAATTCTTTTGTCTACGTCTAGGTAGTCCTGCTTCTCCATCTTTTTTTGGTTTCAGTCCTTTGGTCACACTCTGCTCATTGTAACTACTTTTCACTGACTTCGACCCTGATAAAAGCACATTTTCACCCCATTCAATGCCCGCATGTTTACCCTTTTTAGATGGCGATATGTTCTTTACCTCATATCTATTCCCATTTGACCTCCTACCTTTGCTTGGACTACTGACAGGCAAAGTCTGCTTCACACTATGTTTGGTTTTTGAAATCCTTTCACTTTTTCTCAATCCAAGCATCTTTCCTTTCTTCCCCTTAGGTGGCCTGCCGCGCTTCCGCTTCAACTTCTGTAAAGATGGCTCAACCAAATCAGAAGCCCCATCCTCTCCGGCCTGCACAGTAACGGTCTCAAACCCACGACCTCCTCTTCTCTTTTTCTGAACCCCAGCAGCTCTCTTCTTGTTCTTTGCACCTTCTTTTCCAACACGAATACCAACAACAGTCCCTGACCGCAAAACTCGGCCCACAAAGTCCACTCCACCGTCTACAGGTTCCTCCTTCACAATCTTCTTAATCGGCTCATGACACTGAGTCCCTTCTCCCCAACTTTCCCAGCTCCTTTTCCTGCTATTCTCCAATGCACCCTCGGACGTACCTTCACCTGTCAACGCAACCTCACCACATTCGCTCCCCGACACCACTACCTTGTCGCTCAAAATGGCTCCATCTTCCGATGGGACCAGCGACTCCTCACATGCCTCCGCATTGTCCGACGCCAAAGCCGGCGCTTCCCCACCACCCAAGTCATCGCCTTTCGGCACCACGTCAACCAGCTCCTTTCGAACAAGCACTTCCCCGGACAAAAGCCCATCTCCCTCCGGTTTCGCCCGCGACTTCCCCGATCTCAAACCTTCCCTCATCTTCCCCAACCTAAAACACCACCCACCCTCGAGAAAACCCGGCTCCAATTTCACGGCAATCTCGCCATGTGCGGCACGGAAACCGCGGAAAAAACACGACTCCCGCCCCAGCAACCGGCGCGATCAGCGAATCACTCCCCAGCGCGATGCCCGTTACTGCCCTATCACAGCAAAAGGAAACCCAAAACGTGAAACGGAGGCACAATTCCAAACCAAAAACAACGGCAAAAGAAAAACGAAGAAGAAGCAAAGAAGGATCACGGCAAGACAGAGGGATCAGAATCGGAGGCGACAGGCAGCGACCGAGCTCTCACCGGCGGCCCCCGGCAGAATGTCGCAGCGGCGGGACAATCCGGCGACGGTGGAGCGCGAATCGGCGGGGAGAAACCTGCTGGGGCCGGACAGATTGACGAGAATTCGGGGAAGAGAATTGAGAGAGAGAAAGAGAAACGGGCACAGAGAGAGAGAGAGACAGAGGAAGAGAGAGAAGTTGGGTTTAAAGAGGGAGCATCGTTTTGGGGGGATTTTACTAATAAGACAAAGAGAGCCCTGCAAAAGACTAAAGAGTGTTTTTAAGTTTGACGCTCAAACGTTGTATTTTGGACTGGAATTCTACGAATTTTTTTATTTTTTTTTTTATTTTATTTGCAATTCTGTTGGGTAATTGTCAAACTAACTCAAAAGCTTACTAAACCCAAACTCAGTTCAAAGCATTGCATGTCCCGGCACAAAGACGAGTTACTAACTTTGGTTTAACCGAAACCCCCGCCATTAGGATTTTGGCGCCAAATTACCTCCTCCTAGGCCTGAGTCTAGGGCCGTAACGGCTTTTCAATTTGCGCGCGAAGTATTGTATCGTGTGATTATGAATTTAGAGTCATAACAATTTTTAATTTACTTTTCAATTCACGCGTGAAGTATTGTATTGTGTTATTATGATTGGATGAAAATATTTATTTTTTTGTGGGATTGGGCTTGAAAAGGGGGGTAGGATGGTAAATTCCAAGCTTCTTGCTTTGGGGGTAATGTGGGACTAATGAGGAATGGCAAATCAGCATTTAATTGAGGAAGGATGGGAATGGGGGAGGTGTTGATAGTTTTCCCTCCAAATATAAATTTTTTCCTTTTAATCCATTGGCCCCGTGGTTTTCCCTCCATTATTTGGATGGGCCTGATTTGGAAGGAAATCTCTGGGTTTTGGGCAATTTCTGGGCATGTTAGGTTGCAGCCCAATTAGGAAAAATCATGTGGACACCGAAAAACACAAAAGGGTGCAAAAAGAACATAGATGGAAAGCCAGACAAAAATAGTTCCCTGTTTCATGAATCTGTTTTGAACTGGAATTATCCCACTCATGAATTGGCAGTCCTTTTTTTTAACTCATAATTAAAAAAAAAAAAAAAGATGAGAGTTTCCCTTAATTTTGCTGTGAGAATCGCATGTTCGTTATGGGATATTCCATTAGAGTCATGAGTTGGTGAGCCCGTTAACACTTGTGGAGGTCTCTCTACACCACAACTAGATGCATTGCACAAGGTGCAAATTATTTAGAGGTCTATTCATCGCACCGGTTGACCTTGTAATTAGTGGAAAATGAATGATTATATTAATCTAAATCTGCAGGCTTGATTTATTTCTTTTATAAATTTATGCTACTTAACGAGACATTACTCAAATCGTGACATAAATGAATTAATTTAAATTTTAATAGAAACTAAAACTGGCCTTTTGTTGGAGACATGGTAAAAGAATAGAAAAGAAGAAAGACATATAAACGAAATTATTTTTCAAATTCAAATTAAACCTGGACCTTTCGTACATAAACAGGCTTAGTAAAAGAAGATAAAACCGAAAAACATTAAAAAAATACATTAAATTATTAAGAAAAATATTATATCATGAATTGCAGCCCCGCCCGTCTGTAGCAAGTAATATATAATTTCAAGCATTGTCTTCTGAAATAGAATAATAATTTTTGTTCTCGTAAAAATAAAAATATTGAAAAAATAAGTTTTTTGTGAATTTTGTCAACCCACCCAGAAAAGCCTCACTTTACAAATGCTCGTCATATAAACAACCCCACGTCCCGGGAGCAAAGACAAGTTACTAACTTTGGTAATCGAAACCCTCAACTGTTGGAGCCTTTGGTGCCAAATTATGCCATGGGACATGCCTAGGTCCGGGTCTAGGGCCGTAACGACTTTTCAATTTGTGCCCGAAGCATTATATTGTTTAATTATGGATCTAGCATTGTAACAACATTTCAACTCGCGCACGAAGTATTATATCGTGTAATTATGATTGGGTGAAAATAGTTTTTGCGGGTCGGTCTCAAAAGGTGGGGTAGGATGGTAAATTACCGAGCCTTGTGCTTTGGGGGTTAATGTGGGACTAACATAAAAAGACAAATCAGCATCTAATTGAGGGAGGACGGAAATGGGGAGATGTTAATGGTTTTCCCTCCAAATATAATGTTTTTCCTTTTAGTCAATTGCCCCCATTGTTTTCCCTCCATTATTTGGATGGGCCTGTTTTGGAAGGAAATCTCTGGGTTTTGGGCAATTTCCGAGCACGTTAGGTAATCGCCCAACTAGGAAAAAACATATGGATACCAAAAACACAAGGGGGCAAAACAACATAGATGCAAAGCCTGACAAAATAGTTCCCCATTTCATGATTCTGTTTTGAACTGGAATAATCCCATCTCATGAATTGGCAGTCTATGACCAAAAAAAAAAAAATAAAAACTGGCAGTCTTTTTTTTTTCCTAATAAATAAAATTGAGAGTTTCTCCCAACATTGTCTTAAGGATTTTGAGTGTGTTTTGTTGGACTTTTGGGGAAAGCCTTTAAGAAAATGTAAAGGATTTTAAGTTAAAAGGGTTATTCAAAATATAAATTGTGTTTGTTAAATTGTAATATGAAAGTCCATTGTAAAATACCTTTGAGCAAAATAGTGATGCCACTGCTAGAGTGATGGGCACATGCTTCTCAGTACTGATTCGTATGGAATTAGCATGACCCTAGTGATCAAATTCTTGGGGGAACAACTTTATAATGTTTTAATAACGGCTCACACTTTTCAACACCAAACGTGTTCGAGCAATAACCATGCCTAGATACCTGAGACCAATTCTCTTTGGAGATATTACATTTACAAAAGACTTTTGTAATTAAAAAAATAAAAAATTCGTCAACAGAAATTTAAAAAAAAAAAAAAAAACTAGCAATGGCAAAGGACCATTGGCAATAGAAATCTATAACTGGCGGCCAACCTATGAGGTTGCAAGACCTCATGTGGCCCCTAGAAACCATTGGCCAGGGCTGCCTGAGGTCAAGCAACCCCCCATGAGGGCAATGATTAGGTGGCCACAACCTCCACACGACCTCACACAACTCAAATATGGATCGGCGGAGGTCACATGACCTCACCACATGGGTTGCATGATCGGCAATCTTGCAACCCAAATTTGGGTATCGCATAGTGAGGTCATGCTAGGTCACCGAAGGTCGTGTGACCACCCAACAACTCAGACGTGGGTCGCCGAAAAAACTAGGTGGCCTCAAGCAGCCTTTCACAAAGGTCACGCGATAGATCTAGGTCATTGTGACCATCACCAAGGGTTGCCCAAACGCTTGCCCTTTGTTGGCGACCACTCACAGCTATGCCAATCCCGTTCAACAAAGAAAAAGAACAAGAAAATGAATAGTAGTAGGTCAGCATGCTTAGAAGACAAAAGCTCAAGGCACCCCCTAGCTGCCTTGGACTTTTAGCCTTTGAAGGCTAGCATTGGGGAAATGAGGTTAAAAAAAAAATTGCCAAACACGCTTTATTTGGCTTAAAGGACTTTAGATAGCCAAAGGGCTTTGGGAATGCCTCTCCCAAATGGACCATTCATACTCTCATAAAGTGTTCAATTCGAACTACTTTACATGGCTTGAAACTTAAAGACCCAAAATTGGCTAGCCTGCCACCATTACTCTATTGAAATTTTAAAATCCATGAGGTCATGTCACGACTAAACACACATAGTTCAAATTGTTTAAATTGTTTAGAGGTTCATTCATTTCATTGGTCAATCATGTGAACTAGTGAAAAATGGATGATTTCAATTTATTTCTTTTATAAAATCATGTTGCATAACAAGATTTTTCTCAAACTGTGACATAAATGAATTAATTTAAATTTGAATTTTAACTAAAACCAACCTTTCAAGGGGCAAATGATAAACTTATGGTCATAAATTGATTTTTGGAATTTTTTTTTATTTTTATTTATAGATAAGTTTTTAAGCAAAAATACCCATTTGATAACAACACAAAATTTATACTTTAAAAATAGAAATTCATTTGATAACAACACAAAAATTATTCATTTTGAACGGTAGCCAGTTGACGGGACGGGCGGATGGCGGCAACGACAACCTAAGAATCTGACAGATGGTGGTTGGCGATAACGAAATGGACAACCGATTCATAGTAAGGATGAATAATGAGAATAATTTTTATTTTTCATTTCTATTCCGTAATAAATTTGGAAGATAAAAATTATTTCTAAGAACGAAATTATAGTTTATCATGCATCCCTTACCCTAGACATGCCAAAGGAACGGAAAAGAAGAAAGATATATAAGCGAAATTAATTTTTCAAATTCAAATTAAACCCGAACCATTCGTACACAAACAGGCTTAGTCAAAAAAGATAAAACCGAAAAACAGAAAAAATTTACATTAAATTATTAAGAAAAAGATTATATCATTGAATTGCAGCGCCGTGCGCAGCAAGTGATATAATTTCCAGCATCGTTTTCTTCGAATAAAATAATAATTTATATCCTCAAAAACATAAAAATAAAAAGCGTTTTGTGAATCGACAAGACGCCCCTCGTCGTGTAAACAAAACCCCACGAGTGCCGACGCTCCATTTCCATCCTTCGCAGTCGCCGACGATGGGAGGTCCGTACTCCGGCGCCGTCTCCGGCCGCCGGGACCGCTACCACGGCGAGGACGGCCGCCGCTACACCCCCGAATCGGATCGCCCCGCCGAGTATCGCCGCCGCCGCAGCCCCTCCTACGAGTCCTACCGCCGCGACGACGCCGCGACGCGCGGCCGCGAGCCCGATCGCCGCGACCGCCGCGGCCGCAGCCCCAGCCTCAGCCCCTCGTACGACGATCGCTACGACGACCGCCGCGACGGCTCGGGCCAGCGGCGCCGACGGGGCTCGCCCCGCGCCTCGGACTCCAGGAGGAGCCCTAGGGCCGACGAAGCCCTAGATTCGTTGCCCAGGCAATTCGGGAGGAAGCGGCCTTACCTCGATCGCGATTTTAGGGGCAACGGTAGGTTCTCGGAGTCGGACTCCGATGAGGAGCTGAAGGGGCTGAGTACCGAGGAGTACAGGAGGCTGAAGAGGCAGAAGATGAGGAAAGCCATGAAGTTCTGTATCTGGAATTGCACCCCGAGCCCACCGCGGTACGAGGGGGATGAAATGGAGGAGAAAGCGGAGGAGATTGATGAGAAGTACGGGGAAGATTTGGAGAAGAGCGACTCGAGCGGGAAAGAGGATGGAAAAGCGAAGGGGAAAGGAAAATCTAAGTCCGATAGCGAGGAGTCGAGCGACGGTGAGGCGGACAGCGAGTCGGAGCCGAGTGGTTCCGGTTCGAGGAAGAAGAAGAGGAGCTCAAGTTCTAAGCGCAGGAGCAGGGAATTGTCTGGAACTGAGAGCGAATCTGAGAGCGAGAGGGAGAGTGAGTCTGATGATCCTGCATCGAAGAAGAAGAAGAAGGGTAAGAGTTCGTCTTCAAAAGGGAAGAGTGGGAAAGTGCGTGATACCGAGAGTGAATTGGAGAGCCAAAGTGAATCGGAGGATTCCTCTTCGAGGAGGAGGAAGAGGAGGTCGAGTTCTAAAAGGAGGAGCAAGAGAGAGCGCGATAGCGAGAGTGGATCGGAGGTCGAGAGCGAGAAAGAATCAGATGAGGAAGAGGATCGAAAAGGGAAGAAAAGATCCAAGAAACGGTCTAGTAGGCGGACAAGGAGTGGGAGAAGAAGGAGCAGGCGACGAAGCAGTAGGAAAAGCAAGAGGAGATATAGTGAATCTGATGATAGCGAGGGTGAAGATAGCGAAGCTGAGGATTCTGATGTCAAACCAAAGAAGGACAAGGGCTCATCGAGATTGGGCAAGAAAAGTCGCAGTCGGAGTAAGAGTGGTCTTGAGGATGATAGCGATGTTTCGAATTCGAGCGAGAGACCACAATCTGAGCCTGATGTGAATGGTTTAGACAGTGAGGTCAAGGCTGAGATTGATGCGGAAGCACTCATGTTCAAGGAGCTGATCGAGTCCCAGAAGAAGCCGGCCTTGGATAATGAGCCGGTGGTTGGTCCCATGCCGCTGCCGAGAGCTGAGGGACACATTAGTTATGGTGGGGCTCTTAGGCCTGGTGAAGGTGATGCTATTGCGCAGTATGTTCAGCAAGGGAAGCGTATCCCGCGGAGAGGTGAAGTCGGGCTTTCTGCGGAGGAGATTCAGAAGTTTGAGGGTCTTGGGTATGTGATGAGTGGTAGCAGGCATCAGAGGATGAATGCCATCCGTATTAGGAAAGAAAACCAGGTTTATAGCGCTGAGGACAAGCGTGCTTTGGCCATGTTCAACTATGAAGAGAAGGCGAAGCGTGAGCATAAGGTCATGGCTGATTTGCAGCGGTTGGTGCAGCGTCATATTGGGCAGGATATTGGCCCTACTCATGATCCTTTTGCTGGAAAAGCTGCTGATGGTCCTGAGGCTTGATAAACATGTATGTTCATGTTTTCTTCTTATTTCATGTCTAAATTATGTGATGCCCTCATTAGTGTAGTGTGTGCCCGACTCTGTCGGCATTCTGGTCAGGTGGACTCATCTTTGTGTGTTATGTAGTTGAGGTATATCTAGTACCTCTGCTTTGATGCTCTTATTATATTGAAATAAATGCTATAAGGGAATATTAATTTTCTTTGGAATGGAAGTGTTGCATGGACCTGCATCATAATTTGCTTGTTTGAAGAATACAGCAATTGATGGTTAGAGATGAATGTACAGATGTTTGTAAGGGCAATGCAATTGACTTGTCAGATGATTTCTGGCTGTGTTTTTTATTGCCATTATATATGGCATGATTTTTATGTAACTTAATACATGCATGTTATGAGATTATGGAAACCCGACGGTGGAGCTTATGACACAAACATGAGGCCATGTGGAAAAAAGAAAAAAGAAACCGAACTTGTTAAGGCTTAGTTGTCTTTGTTAAGCATGCTTTTGGGCTATACCACTTACTGGTCCGAATTTGAGGGACCCTATATGTAGCCAGTAGTTATGACTGTTTGAGGTTTTCATTCTAAATGTCACTTTTCTATATTTCATTCTAAATGTCACTTTTCTATAGGGCAAGATATTGTTGTTTTATGTTGAATTGACTAGACTAGATTAAATTTAAATTTGGTTCTGCTCTGTGAATTATAGAACTGCAATGTCTGCCAATCAAATGTTCTATATTCGAAGGTAAATAGTTTGACCAAAATGTGAAACCTGGTAGTGAGGGTGATTGATTAGATTTGACTGTAGAATCATTAAATTCGGCTTTATCTTCAGTCTTGCAAAAAAGTTTTGCATAGCAGTTTAAGACAACATGGTTGGAGTCCTCCTTCAATTGAATTTTGAATTTCAAGTAAGGCCCACGTAATCTTTGGTGAAGCTGCATATTATCTATAGAGGCAATTTGCATGCAATGGAATATGGAGTTGATTATCAAGGCCAGTCTATACTTTTGTGGTGAAGCTACTTATGGTCGTGAGAGACAATAACTTGCTGTCTCTATTGTTCATCTGCTGAAACAAGTCTCTTTTTTTCGTTCCATCTTTTTGTCATTTTCATTATGGAACACAATTAGATATCAGAGCATTTCTTTTTCTTCCGCATGTGGTAGATAAGTCTCTTTTCATTCCCTTTATAGCTTTATTAAATAATAGTGAAGTAATGATTGGGAATTTAGCACGTCTCCATATCTTTTGGTCTATTATGGAGATTTTGGGGTAATACCTAACATAGTGCAAATATTTTCTAAATTAACTAATCATGGCGCTGGTAAGTTCATAGGAAATAGATCGTTCACCATGGCCTCTGCATGAGGGCATGGAGAATAACTATCTTGGCAAACCAATTGGGGTGAGTTGTTGTAAACTTCGTGGAGAAACTATAGGCTTTAGAATATGAACTGTTGGGCAGTAACTCTCAGTCAGAGGACTTTGCGAATTTAAAACTACTTTTCAAAATTGTCCAAAACTCGTGTTTTGTCTACCCAGATTTACGAAAGTCAGGATGCTGTTGCTAGTGCAATCAAGTAGAAACATTTTCAATGGACCATGAAAATCTCTCAAAGTCGGCATTTTCGGCCTGGGAGATTGTTACTACTGTCTGATATGGTCAGTGAAGGATGCATAGCATAATGATCTAGCTAGATTTCCGTGGCCCAAGCTCTCAAAAGTAGTCAAGGTGACTAAACCAAGTGATCAGTGATGAATCACTAAACAAGACATTTTGCATTTGACATGGGTTGTTGGAATATGACCATAGGCTTTTCCTTCTCGAGTTTTTTTTGGTAAGGGCTTTTCCTTCCTGAGTTGATGTGTGGTTCTTTGATAATATGGCTCGAGTTAAGCTCCTAAGCCGACATATCCTGATCTATTGTCTTTCTGGGTTAGGGATCGGTGATTTTATGACAAGGCTTCCTTGACGACGGCGATGCTGCTAAGATCCGTGCCTCATCTTATGAAGCTGCTTCTCACTCTTCATGATAGCGTGCATATCTCGACGGGAATGTTCAAGCATTGAGCAGCAGCGTACGTCATACGGAAACTGTCTGCTTCACTAGATTGTCATAATATATTTCTTTTGGCTAGTTCCTGTTTTTGGCTAGTATGGAAGGAAATAATCAACCAACGTGTAAGCCCACTGTCTCCGACTATTTTTGTGTCCTTAGCCCCTTCCTCCTGTATTTGCTGCAACAGCTATTTAGCTTTGCGAGTGACGTGATATTTTTCATGCTACAGTTCAGCAGTCGGCAACAATATTTGATGTTCCCTTCCCTTTTATGATTTGGGCATTTGATCCTCTTAAAACACCCGGCCGATCTCATCCGGTCACGAGTCTCCCCCCACCACCGGTAACGGAACTATCAGGCCACCAGAGGCGGTTCTGTTCGTTGGGCTCAAAAACTATGATCATGGTTCTTGATGGATGGTATGGCGTTGAGCTCAATCTATTTCTCTTTGTTAATGTTGCTCGATGATGCCCGGACGGTAGCGCCACAGACGGCCTAATGGCCCTGGGGCCTGGGCAAATCTACGTTTCGTTCTTTAATCAATTTCCCTCTCCAAAAATGATTTAAGGTGCGGATGATAAACAGCGACTCATATACCCTCATTGTTCCTCCTCATTCTGCTGGTTATGGTGATGTTTCCCATGGAGGGCTCAGGTGTGTTTTCCTGGAGAATGGCAGAACGGTGGCCCATGATTAAGACCGTTAAGCTATCAAGGAATCTACCCCACACACGATCTCAAGCTTGCGACGGTCGTCTATGTTCTCGAAATTTTGTGGCATTACTTCTCTATGGCTAGAAATTTGAGATTTATACCGATCGCAGAAGCCTGGAGTACGTGTTTTCACAGCAAGAGTTGAGTATGAGACAAATCAACCTGTCCAGCCAACTTTGGTCAAAAATTGATGATGCAGATACTAAGGGCGCGTATGGCAAAATTTTCAATATATAAATAATTTATGGCTCGATTTATATTCTCTGCACAAGTTTATGAACAAAGATATGCGTTTGATAACAATATAAAATTTATGTTCTGGAACAAAAATTCGTTTGATAATAAAATAAAATTTCTATTTGTGGGCAGTCTAGTCTAGCGATCGATGGTGAACATTTGGCGGTAGGCAGTGGCCGTTTGGCAATCGACATCTAGTGGTTGGCAAATGATGACAAAAGTGAACAACGAAAAGAGTTTTTATTTTTCATTTTTGTTTTAGAAATAGAAAAGTTAAAAATTTTAACTTTTGATTTCTACTCCAAATCTATTTTCGAAATAAAAATCTATTTTAGAAATAGAAAAATTAAATTGCTTTACTAAACATATTTCTATTTTAAATCTATTCCGGGAATAAAAAACAAAGAAATAGAAAAACAAAAATTTTGTTATGAGCATCCTAACTGTCCTATGTAGTGCAATTAACGCTTGACATGGATAATTTTTATAATTTTTAATCATTATTTTAATTTTTTCTCTATTTTTCATTATGGCCAGCAAGGTCATTGGCAATACTACCAGCTAGAGAGGTTAGGTCTCGCCTATGACTAGTGAAGCTTGACCCTTGCTAGCCTAGTAGGTGACTTGGGCATGGCCATCCTCATGGCCCCTAATGAGTGCTTGAGCCTCACCTAACCATGGTTATGGCAAGTTTCTCCTCTCCTCTAGTTAACGACCAATTGGAGGAAGAAGAAGGGAAAAAAATAATAAAAAATTTGAAAAATATTATAATATTATTAAAAATTATCCACGTTAGTGTTAATCGCGCCACATAGAATATCATTAGTTTCTCAAATTGATTAAATCGACATAAATATCAAAGGTATAAAACTCAATTGGTAAAAAAAAAAATATTTAAGACTCAATTAATATATTTGCAAGAGTTTAGAAATTTTTGTATAATTTTCCCTAGCTTTAATGGTTGGTGAGGGGTCACTTCTGGCGGGATTTAGCCCAATGACAATTATTGCAACTTTACGAGTCGAAATGTCTTGTTAAATAAAAAATAAAAAATTGAAGAACGACCAATGACTCACCAATCAAAAGGGCAGCTGTAACTTCCGTATAGGATTGGAAGAAAATATAGCTTGTTAACAAAAGGGTTAAAATCCTTAAAAACTCCAAACTAATACATTTATGTAAAATTTATCTCAAACTAAGTTTTTGATCATAAAAAACTCATAACTGATATATTTGTGATATATTTAATCAAAACTATTTTTTTACCACAAAATTCTACTAAAAATTGAATTGGTATGTTTATAACTAATTTATCCTCGTGCTGACTTCCATCAAATTTAAAGGTTAAATTTGCTAACTTAGATGACACATGGGTTGTAGTATGGCGATGTGGCAATTCCATGTGGAAATCCCTAGGGTAAATATCACAAAAAATTTAAATTGGTATACTTGTGACAAATTTAATAGTAATCCTGTGATAAATTTAAGATACACCTGTGACAAATTTAAGACTTTTCGTGACATTAACCTTATAAATTTTCACGTTGACTTACCATGTCATTATAACATATCACCATGTGTCATCACGCCAATGAATTTAATGGTAAAATTTGACGAAAGTTAATAGATAGTAAACTTGTCATATATGTACTAATTTTAGGTTTTTAGAGGTCCAAAAAATTAGCTTGTAGTAGATTTATCACAGGTGTATTAGTTTAAAGTCTTTTACGGTCAAAAAATTATTTTGAGATAAAATTATCATAAATGTATTAATTTGGAATTTTCAAGGTATTAATCTTTGACAAAATCACAAATTAGGGACCTATGACAATGCCTTTTCATGTTCGCTAGTAATTTTTTAAGTGTGTTAACTTGACACTCATAACTTCTGAAGCCATGCTTTCCTCTCTAATTTGGACAAACTCATGATCTATGATTAGACGTGTTGAATGATCGGGTCGGGTCATAAATGATTTGATCCATATTGATTCGTTAATTCGTTTATAATCCATTTATTCGTAATGTAAATTTATCAACCCATATCGGATCCAATTCATACCCAACTCATATTACTAAAACACTTCCATATTTAACCAAACCTAGAAAAAATTATTTGTTATGATTTAAAAATATATATATATTGTTAAAACGCTTGCGTACAATTACAAATTTAGTGGGTAAATTTGAGGTTCCATTTATTTTATGAAAAAAGTCTAGCGAGGGTTAGTGGCCGGACTTTGTAGGAAGAAAAAGTACAAGAAAAAGATAAAAAAAAAAGATAAGAACAAATAAAAATAAAAATATTTTAAAAAAATTTTATAAAAAATGCTCAAGAGAATGATATCTCAAAACTGCTCAAGAGAATGATATCTCATTAAAAATTAAAATAATGGGTTGACACAATTAATAACATCTATAAATTAAATGGGTTGCAAATGGGTAACCTATGTACCATTAAACTTATATACAACCCAAACCCATTAACAATCCATTTATTAAAACTTAACTAACCTACATATAACCCATCTCATTGATAACCCATTTTGACACCTTTATCCGTTGGTGGATAAAGATAATATAACTCTTAACTTCTATTATCGAATTAAGGGGAAATTACATTTTTGGTCCTCGTATTGTTTGTTTTGGACATTACACTTTCTTTGTCCTTATACTATTCTCCGACGACGATTTAAGTCCTCGGTCGAATCCCTCTGTTCGCAATTAATGGGAATTGCCGAGTCGATGCTAGGGCCGAGTCGGCCGACCTTGTGTCATGCCGTGCGAGGTAAGACAAGGAGTGACGACAGATATATGTTGTTTTCACAACTTAAAGAGGAGTCCACCGATCGCATCGTATCTGGAGCGACCATGTACTGCGCCTTGCGACCCTCATTAATGGACCATCCTTTTCCAGCGGTGATTACAAGCACTTGATGGGTCGTTAGGAACATGTCATGTCAAAAGACTCGGCGCGACTCAAAACCCAAAAGATAAGACCGAGCGAGTGAGGCTTTCATGCTTCTTGCCACAACATCCAAAACCAAGTTTCTCTCACTTGCACTCCCAAGGTTGGTCCCTGCGATTAAGACATATGCTTGGAGGGACGAATGCATCACGTTGTTGATTGTCGATCATTCAATTTGGGTCTCCCTATCTCTCTATCTCTCTTTTTGTGCAAAGGCAGCATTTAAAGCACTGTGCAATTTCTCGGGTCTTGGGCATACGCTTTGTGTCATGTGAGAACGCTTTTTGATTTCTGACATGCCGGTGGAGCAATGGTGAATGGGTTTATAAACTTACCGGGTGAACTACGTTGTTATGCTTCAAAACCAAACATTCCATAACGAGCATGGAACTCCCGTCGAGAAGGGTAAGCATCTGTCCATACACCCTTTATTACGAAATGACACGGTTATGAATGAGTCCAACTCGCATGCAATAAAATCATGCCAAATTGCCTCTGTAAATAGATACATTTTTATAAACGGCACCCTCATATCTAATCTGATCATGTTGAACTTAGAAAGAATTCTACCGAATCATCAAATTGAAATGCTAGTTAAATTGCCAATCCTCTCGGTGCTTGGGGTGAGCATGTTGGACTGTCTCAATCGGGAACCATCCAAACCGAACCGGACTAGCCAATTGGGTCCAATTCCCAGTTTCATAAAAATGGAATTAGTGATTATTAGTGTGGTTCTCGATTTTGGGGAGGAACCGAACCAAACCAGACTAATTGGACCAACCCTTTTTTTTAGCAATAAAATTTGTAAATAGTAATAATTCTTGTATTTTTCTTAATTTTTGCTTTTTTTTGTTAAGTAATCAGTTCCATTGACAGGACTGATAAGTCTGGTCCAGTTTCCAATTTTAAGTTGGTCCGATCCAATTCTCGATCCCAAAAATTGAGAACTGGTTCTCCTAGTCCTGTTCCCGATTTCTAGGTGGAAATGGATTAGATCGGAAACCGATCACCTCTACTTAGTGCTTGTCTATAACATTCTTCTTGGCTATTAACCCTGTGATTATGAAGTCTTGGAGTGGTGGAAATAGACAGGACTATTGAGATCACATGATGTCCTCCGGTGCATGCGTTAGAAAAGAACAATAATCTTTTTACCTTTCCCTTTTGCCGGTTCATGATATCTCACCTTTTTTAAGTTTATTTTGTAAATGGGCACATGATCCTATGCTTGTCCTCTATGGAGACGGGACAAAGTGGTGTTGAACGAATGCTTTGAACTTATTGCCTATGCCCGCGGGAAAGGGGTCAAGCTAGGCCCAGTTTCATGATTCTCCTGATTAGTGCGATTGACATCAGGGCTCTAGAAATCATCACATCTCTCTCTCTCTCTCTCTCTCTCTCTCTCTCTCTCACACACACACACACACATACGCACACACACACACACAATGCTTACGTACTAGAGAATAAGTCTTTTTCTTGCTGGTGCATTGAGATGATGATTGTGTACACTGGCCTTGACTGATTGAAACCAATTTTCTGTGCAGCCAAATCATTACTTCTCACACATCTAATCATGGTCAGTCACCAACCCACAGTGAAAAACATCAAATGAGGTAGAAAGATAAATGGGTTTTTCTGGGAAGGTCAAGACTGTATATTAGGGTTTCGAAAATAAGGTCTAATGTGCATTATTACAATCTCACGCATTCCATCAATGCTGGGTATGTTCAAGGATGAATCGAACTATCTTGAAAAATTACAAGCATTGAAGGTCAGTCCATCAGCGGTAAAAGGACTTGTTCAAGTATGACAGATCAAGAGAAGTGGAGACGTGCATTATCGCCTCAACGACTCATTCTCGTTCATTTAATGTTGCACGTTCTTGGAATGGAGACGTGCGTTCGATGGCCGATAAGACGTTCCACGTTCGATCCAAACTAATGCAAGGTCTCCATACCATCATCATTATCCATGCAAAACGCGCTTTCCAGAAAGGGGAAACCCTAATGTGTGATTTACGCTAGTGCATCACTACAGAACAAAAACTGTTTTCTTTCCTACAAATATAGGGAAAAGAGGAGATGACCTCCACGTAACTGCGTTAGTCTTGTAATTGCGGATGGACGAATCGACTAGCTGTCTGACCAAAAAGCAAAAAGGAGAAGGAAATTTGCTTGATTGGCGGCAATAAGAAGTAAGAAACTACAGAGAAAAAGGGATGGGTGATGAATCCTCTCATCAATATGATCTACCGATTAAATAAAATAGATCGAGTTCATCTCAACTGTTGATTATGTGAATCTCGTCATAAATAAATACTTATCTCAACGCAAATCCATCATGTGATCATCACATTGATCCAATATGTCATTCTGCCCAATGTATGGTTAAGAGCGCATGTGAATCCATGCAAGACTCGCCCTTGCGATGGGGCCCACGTAATTAATAATACGAGATGGTATTGTTCCTACGGCCCTACGAACAACGCGATTGCCTTGCCCTACTTGGCACTATACGACGTGGTCATGCTGTCCCGAGAAAGACATGGCTTTGAGCTCAAGCGACTGGGTGGGGACACACACATGGCCGCGCAAACACACGGCAACATCATCAGGCCACCCCTGTCCAGCCATGACCCCCAAGTTGCCATTCCATGTGCACTCCGGATCCCTCGCCTTTTCTCTTTCCACATCTCAAAAAAGTTATTCTATAATCTAATCAATCATAATATAAAATCTCATCGAGGAGGATACATCTTATCGTGATTACTTTTTTAGTCGTGATTCACTTTGTCTACCGCATTAATCTCGTAACGATTCCATCAATGAATCATATAATAGTTGGCCATTTGGTATAATATTTACTCTCTTACTCTCAAAGTTATTTCCCAATCTTAGGAAACCTTGATTAGAATAATATATATTTCCCGTAAATTTCTCTCCTCCCGGATGATCAAAACACACACAATCTCGCGTAAACGAATCTCTCTCTCTCTCTCTCTCCCTCCCCAAGTCTGCTCATAAAACCAAAGAAAGAACGAGCTGATCTTTCCATGCACCATTTCTTGATGGGTCTCGAATAGCTCTCTCTTTCAAACACACGACAGAACCTACCATCCCTAAAACCAATCAACCGATCATCGTCCCGCGGCGGACATGATGAGAGACTTCCCGTCCTGCTTCGGCGAAAGCGGCGTCCAGATCGCCGACTCGTCGGCGTCCTTGGCGAGGAACAGCCCCCAGAACTCGGTCACCTGCATCTACAAGTCCAAGATACGCGGCTGCCCTTGCCTCATCACCGTGACCTGGACCAAGACCCTCATGGGCCAAGGCCTCACCGTCTCGATCCTCGTCGACGACGGGGGCGACCACCCCAACTCGTCTCGCTCCCTCTGCCGGGTCGAAATCAAGCCCTGGCTTCTCATCTCCAAGCACAGAGGTTGCCGGAAAGCCCCATTATCATCATTGGATTCCTCCACTCTCGACGTTCACTGGGACCTCTCGAACGCGAAGTTCGGCGCTGCCCCTGAACCCGTCCAGGATTATTACGTCGCGGTCAAGGATGACCGTGATGTGGTCCTACTCCTTGGGGACATGGAGAGGGAGGCCCACAAGAAGCTCGCCGGCCTGGGCTGGGCGCGTGACAGCGCAGTACTCGTGGCGAAGCGGGAAAACATGTTGGGGAAGAAAAGCTACTGCACTAGGGCTCAGTTCCGGGACAAGGGCCAGGCACACAGCGTCGTGATCGAGTGCGACCCGGGAGGTGGCTCTCTGTCCGATCCGTGCCTCGTTATAAGGATCGATGACCGGGACGTAGTGAGGGTGAGGAGGCTGCGGTGGAAGTTCCGGGGGAACTGCACGATCGACGTGGACGGCACCGGCGTCGAGGTGTTCTGGGACGTCCATAACTGGCTCTTCGGGGGCGACTGTGTTGGGAGCAACTACGGGGTGTTCCTGTTTCAGACGTGCCCTTTCTGGGCCGAGAGCGATAATGAGAAGTTCTGCGGTTCGTCTAGTTCGAACGTGTCGAAGCCTTCTTGCATCTCGAGTTGGTGGAGTTCGGCATCGCCCTCTTCTTCGCAGGGGATCGAAGATGATCCCCATCATCAACATCAGTTGCAGTTGCAGCAAGGTCTGGGCTTCTCTTTGATATTGTATGCTTGGAAGAGTGAATAAATAGTATTGTTCAACATCTATTTCTCTACCCAAAAAAAAGGACCAGCAAGAGAAGTTTTCCTCTTCTACCTTTTTGCTTTTGGAAAGATACAAGAAAGATGAAATTGGGTTTTTCCTCCGTTTTGGCTTTTCATATTGTTGGAGTGGTAACTGGTAAAGAAGATGCATAAGATGAGTTCTTCTTCATGGGTTTGACTGAAGTACAGTGAAATGAATGCAGATATATCGTTGCTTCTGATATATTGTTGCACAGTCAATCCATACAGAGTCTCCTGGCCCCCAAGAAATCGTACATACAAAAGAGAAAAAAAGAAGAAGAAAAAACCTACATTTTCGATTGTCCCTACTTGGAAGGGATATCTTCCATTCATACCCTTTATCTAGGTTCACGAATCATGACGTCATTCACTTGTATGCTTAACTCAAATCGAAGGTAAAGCTATAGTTGCCTCCATCCTTTGCAGGAGAAATAACAGTAATTCTAAAATCCGGTGACGTTTATATTCATAACCGCCAATAAAAAATCCGGTGACCCTTAAAAGTGATCGTGTCCAATTTGCAATTCACTTATAAGAGGCATGGTTGGAGGATTTCCTCTGATCAGAGATTGGAGTAAACATGATCCGAAGAAACAAATTTAACACAAGTCTATGTATCTTTTTACTTAACATTTGAAATATGACTTGTACCAAATACGTAATACCTCAATTACTTAAAATCATCCAAGAAGTTATGTTTAATCATATATAATGCTATAATAATTTACTAGAGATTTTGTATTTTGACAAAACATCAAAAGGTAATTTTTAAGCTAAAACTCTGCACCCTTAATCAGTCTCATGTCATGAGAATCATTTATAAATTTAGTCTATGGGTGATTCGGTGGGCATAGTCAATCGCAGAATATAAATTGTATCAAAACTTATGTTTTTCAATGAGTCCCAATGTGATCCTCCCCATTTCTTGAACTAAATCTACCTAATATCTTCTCTTCAATCATTTCGCTCACCTGATAAATACATCAAGTCTAATAGTTAATAAAAAAAATATATCTTCACGCGATTTACTTTGGCTAACAATGAGAAATTATCTTTTATGACTACCTTAAAACAAAGGACTAATGGGAGTTAAGATTACTATTTCCTTCTATTGCAAATTAGGAAGACAAATTTCCATTAGGAGGCGCTATTTGCACATCCATTTTGGCTGAACACACATTTTTAAACGAATTGACTTGAATGTCCTAACTTCTTCTCTCTTAACTTTTATGTTGATTATGATTAGTTTTCTCGTCATTATGAGCAGTTCTCTCTTGAATTCTAAACCACACCTCCCCCCCCCCAAAAAAAAAAAAACAAAAAAAAACAAAAACAAAAACAAAAAACCATCTCTCTTCATCTGTCTTTATCTTGGTTTATTGTTCGATGCAAATTGTCAATCTCAGGTGTCACAGGTTCATCCTCGGTGCTTCATCGGAGAGTTTCATAATTTTTATGGAGACTAAAACCAGAGCTAGTTATTCTCTTCGCATTTGATGTATATTGGTTCACAGGGGAAAATGGAAGTTTTCAGTTATGGTTCGTAATTTCAGCAAGCCAACAACATGTTTGACCACAAGATGTTTGACCAAAAAGAGTTTTTTAATGGAAATTTCGAAAATGTAATAAAACAGGAGTTTCAAAGTCGAAAAGAGTTAAAATAGCCAAGCCCTTTTTCCGTTTCATAATGATACGTCTTTTAGTAAGATACGAGAAGAGGACACAGAGCAATTCATTCGTTCGACTCGAGAATTCTAAGAAGAGTTGAGCAAATATATTGAATTACAAATTTAGAAACGAATCCAATCAGGAATAAATCAAGTGATTTGTCGAACATGAGCGAGATCTCCGAAATCTCCATATGTTCGTTACATCTTCAACATCCCCTAAACTCAAGTTGGTAAGACTAGACAAATTTCAGATGTGTCGGGGAACTTTTCAAAAGCAAGTGCTACCAAATTAGCTTTTGAGGAGACGAAACCCATGCAAAAGCACCATTTGAACGCGTTCGGATTAAGTTCCAATCAGACAATACATATACGTTATAGCACATGTAAAAGCTAGTACCATCGAGTTAGCTTTCGGGTAGCTCAGTAACAGAAGACGATTACCCCCTTTGAAAGCAAGCAGTATTCGGGAAGATCGTGCACATGGTGTTTGGAACTCAGTTTTCCAAAAAATCTATACTCTAGGACGATGATATTGTTTGCAAGTCAACAAGGTTCTTATAAGCATTCACGACATGAAACAGCATTTGAAAGCATGCGACGGACGGCATCCTATGCAGTCACCTGTGTGACAACAACTCACTATCCGACGTCATCCATTTAGCTACAAGTCGGAAAGTATGAGGGAGTCCACGATACATGGGGTTGAGCAAAAAGGGGTGGTGCATTATGAGACGGATTCATGGAGGACCTCGCATCGCTGCTTGCGTGGGAGATTTAGGAGGTAGGGTGCATTTTACAAAGAGGGATACATTGATGTGCGTCGAAAACGATTTGCATTTGTTGCTACTCAGAAATGTGAAGACAAAAGACAATAATCTAATTGTTTAACTTCAATGCTACAGCCTATGAGAGCTTTCCATCGAAAATCCGACGGTTGGATCTTAATATATCACATCTTTTAACCATGGCTGTTCTATCTTTAAAGGCGTTGGAAATTTTTTTCACACGATAAAATGATTTTCATAATGACTGTCACAAGCTTTTCGATCTTCAAGAATTGAAACCTCAGTGACAAAATTGAAAGAAACGAATGCCATAAACAAGCCTTACTGAAGTATCAGGGGTGACACTATAATGTCATCCTAGAGGAAATTAATTTCAATTTATTAGAGCAAAACAGACATTGACTTCACAGCTGCTCCATCTCAAGAAGCAAACTAACCATTGAATAGTGGTCAAATTGCAATTATGAGACGATCGACAACACTTCGATTATCCACAACCATTACAGAATTGAAATAGCAAAAAATAAAAGCGCCGTGAAAAGAAAAAATATAAAAGGAAAAAACCAAAACATCAGTCATGAGTCATGCATCCAATAACGGTGGATGACACTTTTGCACAGGAGAGATAGGGACCAGAGAACACGTTGCTAATTATATTCTAGCTTTCGGGCATTTATCCATATACAAACTTCCGGAGTTCAGGCAACAGGTATACCAACCTGGGGTTTGGGCGTTCCTTCATATCCGCAGCCATCGGCAGTTAAAACTTGACTAAAATGGCACCATTGACTTGGATTGCTAGATAAAGAGCTTGTTGCAGAACTGACAAAAGTAAAAGAAGAAAGAGGAAATACTGCATCAGTCAGATTCTGCAAAAAGATCATAAAAGAACTGCCAATGTTACAAATTCGGCAGGGATGCCTTTCCTAAAAGTAAAGCAGAATAACAAACTATAACAGTAGCGCAGAATAACCACGAGACATTCTTCACATACTGTAAAGTGCATTGAATTTATCAGATGGGTCTCTCAGCCACTAGCTTTAGGCAAAAACCTTTGTGCACATGACGTCAAAATTCTCTTCAGCGGAAACTTACACTTTTCTTCCCATAGTCTATCACTACCCCTTCTATCAGAAAAAAATGCACCCTACCGTTAGGCAAAAGCCTAGAGGCTGGGATCAAGGGGCAGGAAAGAGACTTTGGATTGAATCTAGAGTATAAAAGCCCCAGACCTCTGGGGTACAAATTACAAAGAAGAGAAAACAAAGCATGGACCCTTCTGAAAATAGATATCAGGAAGAAAAAAGAGAAAAAAAAAAAAAAGAAGGAATTTCCTATACATTGCAAGTATTGTGACTAGAATTTAAATTTTTATTGGGAAACAAAGAACATCACAGCAAACAGAATATGAGCTTAAATGAAGTAAAAGATTCAGAGTCTGGATCTTAGGTGTGATATAAACGACAGTGGAGGAACACTCACCATTTTGTTTTTGTGCATAATCTTCAAACTTTTCTTTACTTAAGGCATTTCCTAGATGGGAAAATAGTCCAGCTCATCTGAACTTTCCTCGTAGATTACGTAGCTGGAATCACGGCTATCCTCATTACCACTGCCTTGATCGCTATTGTAGCTGCTTTCAGATGAACTCATAAATAAAGAACTATCTGATATGTGACCATTATGATGTAATGGCAGCCCAATCTCGCTATTGAGGTCACTATCAATAATTTGTTCCATCTCGCTAAAACTGCAAAATAACATAAATCCATGGGGCAAAGTGGAGATTGAGATTCACGCCCAAAGGGAGCATGCAATAATTTAAATCTGAAGGTAGATATCAAGCACAACAGTCATATAGCAAAATCCCAAATCAATCACTATATGGAAAACATTTTCGGACAAACCTTCCCCCCTCTGATGGAAAATCTGCTAGTAAACAAATATCCGGCCTTCCTTCCACTACCTCTTTGAATGGGATGACACTGGACAAGAAGACAAGTACCAACATTGCAATGTTAGAGTGTGAAACCTGCAGCCATTCCAATATGATGAATCTAAGTAATTTTAGGCATACCTTGAAGTGTAACTTCTGTTATACCAGTCGCCTTCAGAAGCTAATCCTTCCTTATTGGATATGTCCTGCGGCAGGAATAATATCAGGCTCTACTGCAGGATAACAAAATAATGATAAGACAAATAGAAGGTCCACGGTACTCACAACATGTCTTAGACACTTGAAATCTCCAGCAAGAACAGCAGTCAAAAACCGAGCAACCTCCATCTGCAGATAATCTTGTATCAGAGAGGGTGGCGGGGTAGAGAGAGGTAATGGTGATGCGACTACTCTTTTTCTCACCTCTTTGAGATGCATACAGTCCCGTAAAATCAGGACTTCCAGTAAAGTTCCAGTTGAAGTGCTGCCAAGATTTCTAAAAAAGGAAAACAAATACCCATTTGAGGAAAATCCATGGGACGTCAACCCAAAACACAGAAAATTAACCTTATGAAATGTTGTTCAGGGAGAGAGAGATTAGCTGACCTCAGAAAATTTCCAGTGATTGAGTAGGATGTTGAAAAGTCAACATAGCGTAGCTTTCGAAATCCCTGCAGGAGATACCAAGAAGAGTACTTGCTCCTCATTGACAGAAATGACTCATTCAGAACCATCTTACTAGGTCTACTATCTCCTACAAATGGACCATTAAACTCAAGCATCGAACCAATCTGAAGTCAAGAGATTCATATCCTACCACCTATGACTCATAAAGGCAAACTTAGATGAAAAAGGAAATGGCACAAAAAAGCTGCTGATAGAAATTCTTTGCAGTCATTCCCAGATAGCTTTTAAGAGCCAAAAGTGGCTTATGGGGAGAGCATTGGTGTCCTATTTAATGGTTCAGAGGCTTATATTTTAGGAGCTTGTGCAAAGTGCGGCTGCTTTGTTATTTCTAGGAATCACCAAAGTAGATTTACGTCCATCGAAACGTGGTCTCCAATCACCAATGGTTATATAATACAATATCCGACAACTTCTGTACACACACGCCTTTAGACAATTAATGAAAACCATGTTCCATATATTGCATTTGGTCTTCATGACAAGAATTGGATAAAAAATCCCTCGGATGGTAAATGTGGACATATCAAAACCTATCAAGTTTGGTACACTATTGAGATAGATTGAAAATAAAAAATAAAAAATAAAAAATTCAATTAAATTAAAAAACTGAAAAATTAGAATATTCAATTCAATTAAAAAACAGAAAAGGAAAAACCCTAGATCAAGGGATTGCGGCTATGGCCGCCACTGCCACCACCATGATAGCCGTGATTGATACCACCAGCGTATTGCGTGGTAGTCCAGCGCAACGAAAATAAGAGGGATGGAAAACAGATAAAGAGGCTGAGGAATTGTGGTGGTGGTGGTGGTGAACTATGGAGATTGAGGCATGTCACTTTGGGAATGCCACTTGAAAGCAAGCAATAGCTTGTTGTTTTCTTCTCTTTTAATTTTTTTTCTTATTTTTTCTCATACAATGCAAGTCTATCCCACCCCTTATCCCAAATTTCTTATCAGGAGGATGTCCCCAAACATCAGATAAGATAACAATTTATCCTATCTGGACTTAATTCTGAGCTACCAAATGCAGCGAAGCAGTATAGTGTTCATGACAATATAATTAGAGCAGAAATAAGACTGAACTGATAGGAGGAGAAAATTTACACCATCGACTATGAAAATCCAACAAAGTAGTAAGTTGATAAATTTGGCTTCAGATTAAACAAGTATTACTTTTGATGCAAAAATACGTACCTTAACAAGTGTTCTAACTTTGCAATCATGAAGCTTAAACCCTCTTAGAGACAATGAAGTCATATGAGGACAATTGTTGACCAGATCAACACAAGTTGGTGATTTCAAACTGTCATCTCTACCTGATGGAAACACCAAAAGTAAAGACTATATTAGAAAAAGCATGACCTGAGAAATTTCTTTGTGTCAACAAACTCTCACCTGTTTTTGAAGACTCAAAGAACAAACGTTCTATCAAGTGACAATTTAAGCCCACAGAAGTCAACAATTGTCTCAATTCAACATGTCTGTAATTTGAAGAATGCAATGTTAGAACACATGATAATGGGTTAGAAGAATGATTACCCATTTAGTAACTGAGGAAAATTTTACAAGGTTGTCATGAACAAACTTGGTTAGGACTATACAAGGAATAGCTTGTCTTGTATGCTAGCAATTTTTGTTCAACTTAGAAACCAAAAAGAAGAAAGAAAACATGATATGCCAGTTGATATGTAAATGAAAAAAGGACGGTTCCAAAAAACAGAATAATTTTGTTAGTATCACGGGCAACAACTTCTGGAAACAAAACACTAAATGAAAAAGAACTTACAGGCCAACAATTTCCAGATCAACTAGAGAGCGGCATACTGATAAAGCCGTACAAAGTGATGCACTATCCATTCTTTCGATGTTGTACAAGTGCAATCTTCTCAACAATATCCTTGAGGAAAGAAGAAAGGCAAAAATTAGGGGTCAATTGCAGCGTGAGCAACACAAGGTCCAAGAAATCATAATTCGATATACCCTGCAGCACTGCCATCGGCACTCAAAGGGCTTAAGCATGTCCTGGTCAAGATGGGTGACTCTTTCCCTTGTCTGGTCTTCTTATCATTCCATGAAAAGTTGGAGACGTCAACAGAACTCCTTATTGTATAGACTAATGGTTGAGAAGATCCAGGTGACATGGTTGGGCCCGGGACTATACCAAGCTTCAATGACCTCAAAGATTTAAGAGAAAATAAAGCAAATTTAGATGGAGACAAGTAATGCCATTAGGCAAAAAAAAAAAAGGTACCTTCATTTAAAATATTAAATAAGATCTCCTGAGACTAGATGAAGAATTCACCAATAAACGACAATCACATAACAAATTCAATCGAGAAAAACCTATTATATATTCCACGCAACCTACAAATAGAACCCAAAGGGAAATAAAAGGCAATGGCATTTTTTCAGATCAATCAAATTAAGTAGCAGAGAGTACACTGGGTCAAAAAAGGCCTCCGGTTTCTCACTGCTTTAGTTTCATATGGTCTACAGGGGGAAAAGGGAAGATGTCCCCTTATGAAGTGTGATGCAAAAGTAGAAAAGTAGCCCATGTAGGTACTACTTATCTCTCAGCCTCGGACACATTTAGTTACATTGCAAAGCATCTTTAGAGAACCACATTCACTTCAACCACTACAACCGCACGACAAAGCCTACTCATGACAAGTCCATTGGTAGCAGGTCAGTTGTCGATGCAGAGGAACCATTCCAAGAGAATGCAAACTGGCAAATGGACTTGAAATGAAAGGTTTTCAATATGATTCCTTACTGAAGGGCTCTTCCGGCTCTTTGAATCATTGTAGAAACAACGGCATTATTAACCTTCGGGACAACTGTTGTCAGGTCAATATTGGTATAGCATAAAGGATCCATGGCGCACTTGTTAAACAGTGAACAAGTTGCTGCTGCATAGCATAGGCTTTGTGAATCGAGCATCGAGAAAACCTGAATTTCCTCGTCAATAAAAACATATAAACACCCAAGTAAGGAAATATGGCAAAACCATTTCAACAAAGGCCAAGTGCACGACCGCAGGTCAACAGCGAAAATGTCAAAAGACATCATATTTATCAATAATCAAAGAAGAAAAATATATATTCTTATCTACAAGCAATTGAAGTGATCTGGATGATAATATATTGTCCGATAAAGGCCTTTTGCAGGTACGATCAGAATCAGCCAGCAACATTTGCCACAATCAGATAGCTAGAACTTGAGTATAAAATTGGATCATCACCGAGGCAACATACAATTCCTCGAGCTCGCACGCAAAACCTAAAATTGAACTCCATTTCTCAGCTGATCCACCCGAGGGATCCATCGACACGCGAGCGAAACGAGCTCGAGCGATTCAACCGCGAATGCTTCCGTCGCCACTTCGCGGCGCCGCCAAAAAAATAAATAAATTACAAACCCACGCATTGCGATTCGCAAACCTAGAAACCTCCGAAACGAGCCAGAGACGGTGAAAAGGCAGGAACCTTAGTGGTGAGATCCGGAGGGAGAGCCCACGCGACCGAATTGTGCTTGGCGGCGCGCTTCCTCGCGGAGCGCCGGGCGGCCTCGGTGATGGCGGAGCCGAGCCGCAGGGCCCGGTCGATGAGCAGCGCCTGGTCCCGATCGGAGGTCCTCGCGTCGAGGAGCCGGTCGAAGGAGAGGTCGATGGAGTGCGAGCGGGAGGAGGACGACGATGAGGATGAGGATGAGGATGAGGATGACGAGGAGGAGGAGGATGAGGATGAGGATGAGGGGGAGGAGTCGACGAGGGAGAGGAAGGCGTCAAACAGGTGGTCGATTTGGCCGAAGGCCGACGACGACGAGGCCGCCGCCGCCGCCGCAGCCAGCGCGGCCGCCGGCGACGGCGAGGAGGAGGGGCAGGGGCGCTTGTTGGCCATGGGGGGCGGCGACGGTGCGGTGGCGGTGCGGAAGAGCAGGGCATCCATAGTGGGTGGAGTGGAAGATATCAGAGAGAGAGTGACAGAGAAAGAGAGAGAGAGAGAGAGATTTTTGGGGTTTTTCGGGAGATTGATTTGATTGGAGAGAGAGAGTGCGGACGAGAGGCTGGAGCGACACGTGGCGGGTGAGCGGCCGGAGGTGAGGCCGGCGGGGTGACTCTAGCGGAGCCCCTCCCAGCTTCCTCGGTTCTGGGGAATAATGGGATTTTGGAGTTCCGCCGGAAGGCAATTGGCGGTGGTGAGCTGCTGCTGACGTGTTGCTCTTACGTGCGTGTGTGGGTGTACATTTATATATAGTTTATATTTATAATCATTGACACAGTTTAAATTCTTCCTTTTAATATCTATTTTCTAAACTTATATTCTTATTCCGAAATAATCATCGCTGCTCTCATGATCCTGATTTTCTTATTTCTTGGTAGGACTTGCTTCTCTATTTTAATCTATAAAAGTAATTGTACTATTGATCGCTTGGATGTCATGAGAATTACAAAATAGTCATCAACTTTTTTTTTTACAATTTAATCATAATTTTTTTTAAATTATGTTAAATTAGTTCATTCGCTCAATTTTGGTTTGACGATTTGACATGGGATCTTAGATTGGTCTTTGGTTGTCTAGCCAATGTTAACATAACAATTTTTAAATAATATCTAATATTTTTGAATTTTTTTTGAATTTTGAATTTTTTCCTTTTCCTTTTCTTCTTCTTTAGCCTTTTCTTTTTCTCTTCTTCTTCTTCTTCTTCTTCCGCTTTAGCTTCTTCTCCCCTACAGGGGCCGACAAAGCTCTAGTGAGGCTTACCAACCACCGGGCAAGGGCCTCACCGACCACTATGGGTAAGGAAGCCAAAGAGGAAGAAGAGAAAAAAAAGAGAAGGAAAAAGAAAAAATATATATATTATTAAAAAATTACCACATCAACGTTAGTCTGTCAAATTTGATTGAATAGACTAAATTGATACAATAATAAAAGATTTATGATTAAATTGGTTAAAAAAGGTTTGATACTGAATTAGTACAATTATAATAAGTTTAAGAATTTTTTGATAATTCTCCCCTTATGTACCTTATAAAATGAACTGATCAAAAATATTTCCATTGTCCATGAAATTGTTTAGATGTTAATTATTATCAATAATGAAAATATTTTTTTATTAATTTATTATTTCAAGTGATATAAGATATCGTTTTTAAGAAAATATTTTTTAGATCCATTAGTTTCCAGGAAATTAACAATCCATTAATTTCACGATTGACTTTAACCCACTAGGAAGAAATGAGAAAATAGTGGCCCAATGGAAAAGGACAACCAGGGTTTGTCTTATGCATGATTTGTAATATGACGACTCGTTAGCTCGAAAAGGGGTCCACGGGATGGGACAGGTCGTAGAAAATTGACTAGATTCGTCTCCCACGTTGTTTGCGTAAAGAGGTATATTACAAGTTGCAAAGTCTTTCACGGGACGCTCAGTCCAGTGCCGCAAACTTCTCGACCGTTCATCTAAATTCCTCAGCTTCCATAATTCGTTCATTTACGTTACCTAAGTAACTTGAATCGCCAGAAACAATGACAGAATTTTAGTAAAATTTGACATTGATCATACAACAGAGTGCCGGACATAGACACCACTGTAACCTTGGAATCTACCGGCGTGGCACAACGGTTTCGGTTTTCCGTGGGCTTAGTTTGCAGCGTCAACATCGGGATTGCTCCGATCTTTTTTACATAAATCACAAAAAATATTTTCGCATACAATAAATAAATAACTCCTCTCTTAAGAAAATAATGCCTAATATGTACTATTCCCGTTATCTTTTCAACCAGCACGAACATGAAAGGGAGGTACAGTAATGAACCCTACGTTCAAGCTGGACATATGAACCCAGACTAACCAGTAACTTGATCTTTTCTGTTTCTCTGTTTTTAGGTATGTCACGGAAGTACAGGAAGACAATAGCTCAGACCTTTCCTAAGGGGGAGCATTCAACTGAATGCAGGAGTCATCCCAGAAATATTGAAACCCAAGAAATTAGAGAACTTTCGAGTTTTCGACTTTTGAGTTGGAAAAACAAGACATGGACTTGATGAAAAGCTTCGACCGGAACTACCGGACAAATCAACCTGCGAGTGCTGGGTGTCCATGTATACGCATGTGTTTCGAGCTTCCCTTCAGGAAGAGAGTTCTTGTGTTGTCTCGCGAGTAAGGAAAAGACCTAGGAAGAATTGGACATCTCCCGCACCTTGTAGCAGAGTGCCTCTAGAAGTTCTACAAGGCGAGCGTGAAATGTTGTTGTTCCCCTTGACTGGTCCGGGCAAAAGATGAGGAGTAAAACAGTTTTCAATTCTTATCAAGAGAATGCGCACAGAGAGAGGAGTGCGCACAACATGCAAACTCCTACTCTTCCAAGCTTCTCAAAGCTAATGTCTCCTGCTCACCCGAACATTTTGAGATCCAAATGGAAAATGGCAGGCACGGATCCTCTACCTTGCAAGGTGCTTCCCTTGGTTTCTTAATCAATCTCGTCCGTTGATATATACCTCATTCACGTGCATCAATTGTTGAGATTGATTGAGACACCATGGGGAGCACCTTGTGGGTGTTAGAATATTTAAATAATAAACCACGTCTTCATCTATCAGCTTCTCAAAAAATTCCTTTAACGAGTCACGGTGCGTCCTCTTGTCACCACACATAAAAAAATCTAACTCGGCTTCCACCAAGAAGATATCTCATCAAGTTTGAACATGGAATGAGAATCCCACGCCCCTGATACCCGCAGCGATAGCAAATGCGGGGCCCAAATTTTACCCATGTTATCGAACTTGGGGAAGTGAAGTACCAACTCTTTCACACTTCTCGAATCTATTATGATGTTCTTCACACCCGAGCAACCCGGCAACTCAAGAGACTCTAAAACAGGACTTCCCCTGACAATTCCCTCCAGGATATCATCACTCAACGCCGATCCTATCACCAAGACCTTAAGACAAGGCCACCTAATAGTAGTACCCAACGAAAAACAGCAGTTAATGGCCGTTTTATGGGCGATTAGAAAACCTAATTTTCGGGTGCACCACCTAAAACTAGGTTAATGGACTACTAAGTTTTAAACTTAGCCCGGACTCTCCCAAGCCCATACCAATTCGCGACTTAAATCCAAACATTTAACATGCAAAAGGTTATTAATTAGGAGTCGCCACTAATCAATTTATGGTAGGTCGATTAGACACCTAAGTAAAATAAAGGGAGATTTATTTTACCCCTACAAACCAGAGACTAAAGGTACGGGGACTTGGTTATACTAGAATTTTCTAACGCCCTTTCGGTACCATTTCTTTTTAATTTTTCAAAATTGTTTTTGCGGCATAGCTGATTTATTTTAACCTAAATTACTATCATGCAAAGATGTGATCACACGAGTGCTCAACCATTATTAGAAATTCAACAAATGAAATAAATTGTATCACATGAGGCTAACAATTTTTTGGGTTTTCTTAGATTTTTATAAAATGCATTTCTAACTATATGACCTAATTTTACTAGCAAACAAATTCTAATTAAATGATCCTATTATGCAAACTACTTAATATGCATTTAGTATTTTTGTATTTTTTATTGAAATTCAAAATTTATGAAAACCCTAATTAATCTATCTAAAAAGGGATAATTTTCTAATTTATTCTAGGGATTAATTTGACTTAAACCCTATCCTATCTTAGAAAACTATTTTTTTAGACAAATGAGATTATTGAAATGTGCAAAGATTGTCTTGAATCAATCCTAATCTATTCCTAAAAATGCAATCCTAAAAACGTAATCCTAAGAAAATTTCAATTTACTAAACCTACATGTTTGATTCACTAAACTTATATGCTTATGCAAAATTTTGATTTTTTTTTATTTTTTGATTTTCTGATTTTTTTATATTTTAGTTATTAAATAAATATTAAATCTAAACTATCAACAAAAATAAAGGATTAAAATAATCGAAAAAATAACCTGTTGTCTTACAGGTCAAATTAGCGATTATTTAATCCCTAATTATCACGACAAAGAGATCCAAAATAATTACAAATCTGATCCGAAATCTTACGGACCAAATTAAATAATCATTATGATTTAACAATTGAAATTCCACTAAAAAGCCCAACAATTAAAATAATTAAAAAAATAATCCAATGTCTCTCGGATCAAATTAATAATTATAATAATTCCGGACAAAATTCCTGTGAATAATGCCTACAAAAATTACAATATTAACATCCAATATTACAATTTAAATAACTAAACTAAAAACGCTATCAAATTAAATGCACAAAAAGATAACATAACAAATAAAAAGGGTAAAATAAACTAAACTAAATAAAGTGAAAAGTAAAGTAAAAAGTTAAAAAAATAAAAAGAAAACTACCTAAGGGAATCGACAGGGGAATGGCACCGGCGATCGTTTGACCGGTCGTCGGAGTTCCGGTGGGGGCGTCGGAGTTCGAGGAGCGGAGCGCGGGACGGCCGATTGAGTCGTGGGCTGGACCGTGGGGTCTCGAGCGGCGGACGGACGAGGAGCGGCGAGGAGGTGTTGGAGAAATCTTTCCGAGAATATTTTGAAGCCGACAAAACGTTTCTTTCGGGCTAAATCTGCGATGTTCGGAGACCGTCGGTTTAAAGTCTCAAGACCGAAGACTCAAGACCCAAGACTCAAGACTCAAGACCCAAGACTTAAGACTCGGGACTTAAGACTTAAGTCTATTCTCACCGGCGATCTTTCTAATTCGGTGTCGAAGGAAATCCAAAGCCGAGGTTTATGGTTGAGGATTCGATCCTATCCTCTGAATAGATTCTTTGGTTGGATAATTATTTCGGATTCTTTAAGTCGACGAAATACTCTTGGAATGTTCTATTCTTGGAAACCAAGATCTGATTGTATGGGCGAAACGGATTGATGGGCTATCATCGAATTCCTTAAATAGCTCGGAAGATCTTCTTGATTGATTCCGTCCAACGGGTAGATTGGAGGAATTCCTTTGGTAAGTGCCAACGACTATGATGGCATAAAGGAGTATAAAAGGAAGACGTTCTAGCTATTTTGAGTGTGTGATCGATAGAAAAATTCGGAGTCGAAGAACCTTGATTGTTAGTCGATGCATTCGAGCGAAATTGTATACGAGAGAGTGTTTATACTTGGTGACGCCTTGAGTGAGTGTGGTAGATCATCTACACCTAGAAATCAAGGAAGATCAATCTTTGTAACATCTCTTTGATCATAGTGGAATCCAGCCAATCGGGCGTCGGTGCGAAAGAGTGGACGTAGGCTTGAATCAAGCCGAACCAATATAAAACCGCGTGTTCAATTCTCTCTTTCCCTTACTCGGTCTTGCGATTGAATTTTTAAGCTTTGCAAATTCTCTAACTTGTTTAAATATCGTGCAAGTTTCGAGAAATTTTTTCTATACCTATTCACCCCCCTCTAGGTACTCGTACTAGCTATTTCAATTGGTATCAGAGCTCGTGTTCTTACTTTGTTTGAAGTGTTTTGCTTCAGAGTAAAAGATCCATGGCTAGTATGCTAGCACCGGGGCTGGTGGAAGGGCAAAGCAATACCAGACCTCCCTACTTCGATGGAAAGGATTACAACATCTGGAAAAACAAGATGAAAGCTTTCCTACGATCAAAGGATCCTCCGGAATGGGACGTTGTGGAAAGAGGAATCACTCCTCTTTGCATCAATCTCTCGAAAGAGGGAAAGAAAGCTGTTGAAGCCAGCGGAATGTCTCAAGAAGAAATAAACAAGAGACAAGCACTCGATGCTAAAGCAATTTATTCTTTATATTGTGCCTTGTCACCAACCGAATATAACAGAATATCTTCTTGTGTTACGACAAAAGAAGTCTGACAGGACGATTACATATCACTTATGAAGGGACGGATCGAGTGAAGGAGACCAGAATTAACATTCTTCTTGGTCAATATGAATCCTTCAAAATGAAACCGGAGAATCTATAACTGACATGTTTAGTCGTTTCTACGAGATATTGTCAATGGTCTTGAGAACCAAGGACAAAAAATTTCTGATCCCATGAAGGTGAACAAGCTTCTGCGTGGACTCTCCAAGGATTGGAATCATATAAAGACTTCAATAAGAGAGACGCAAAGGATCATGCCATTATCCGTAGACGACCGATTGGAACTCTTCGATCTTACGAAGTGGAACGAATTAATGAAGACGAAGATCCAAGAGGTAAGAAATCTATTGCACTAAAATCAAATGATGATTCGATGATGCGATTCGAAGATGATATGGATGATGAGGAGCTCGCCCTCATGATAAGAAGATTCAGAAAACTGAATAGAAAAGGCAGAAGATTCATCCCAAAGAAACAAAGTTTTCGAGAGAGACCAAGTCTCGTGATGATGAGGAACCAAACAAAGATGTAGTTTGCTTCGAATGTAAAAAGAAGGGACACATCGGACCCAAGCTGTCCTCTTCTCGAAAAGAAAAGAGAAAAGGCGAGAAGTCTCGAAAAGCTCTTAAAGCCGAAACACGGAGCGATACAAAGTGTGAAGATAGTGATGAGGAATATGCCAACCTGTGTCGATGGCGCAATCGACTCAAACTCTGGATCGGACTGGATCGGACTCGAACAATGAATTTGAGGTAAGTGATTATAAAATCCCCGTCAAAGTCTCTAAATATATTGACGAACTATGTTTTAGTCTCAAGACTTCTCTCAAAAAGATTTCCGAACTTAAAAAGGAAAACTTAGCTTTAAAACAAAAGGAAAATATTTTAGAAGAAAAATTAAAAAGTTTAGAGTCAAATGTTTCTTCTCTTGAAGAGAATGGAGACAAACTTTCAAAAGAAAATGCTTTCTTAAAAACGACTTATCAAATATTTCAAAGAAATTTTCAATAGGGTCCGAAAAACTTGAAAAAGTTCTTTCAATCCAAAGACTTTATTTTAATAAGTCTGGTCTAGGTATGACAGCGAAACTATCCCCTTGATTGATTTTCCGAAAGTAAAAGAAAGAATTAAGAAAAGACCGTCGAAAGAGGTTTACAAAAATCATTTCAAAAGAATTTTTGTAAAGTCTCGTAGGTCGAAATGCTTTAAGGTGTTCAAAATGTAACATCGGGATCATTTTGAAAAAGAGTGTCCTATGGTTTGGAAGCTGTTAAGAAAGTATGGCCTAATAATGCTCATTCTACTAACGCCAAAGGACCCAAGAAAATTTGGGTACCAAAGAAAGCTTGAGACTCTCTTTTGAACGCGGTCTCTGTCAAAAGAAAGTAAAATGGTATCTTGACAGCGGATGCTCAAGACACATGACAGGAGACTCAAATTGCTTCATAAAGCTTATTCAAGTAAATGGAGGAATAGTTTCATTCGGAGGAAACAGCAAAGGAAGCATTGTAGGATTCGGAACTGTGAAAATTGGAAATCTCACAATAAACAACGTCTCTCTAGTGGATGGACTTAACTACAATCTACTCGGCATTAGCCAACGTGTGTGATCTTGGTTACAAGATCTCCTTTCAAGAAGGCATATGTTCTGGAATTAGCAAAGACTCAACTCGGTCTTTCATGGGACGAAGGCATGGAAATATCTATCTCCTTGATGTAAAGCCAAATGAAGATCAATGTCTGTTTTCAATTCAAGATGAAGCAGTCCTATGGCACAGAAAACTTGGTCATATCAACAAGAAGCAATTAGCCAAAATCTCTTCAAAGAAGCTTGTTCGAGGTCTACCTAAATTGCCATACCAAAAATCCGATTTATGCACTCCATGCATTCAGGAAAGGAGTAAGAAATTCATTTAAGCCAATGAATCATGTGTCTACTAATCATCTACTACGGTTGCTTCATATGGATCTCTTCGGACCAACAAGAACCCGAGCATTGGAGGTAAGAAATATTGTCTAGTAATTGTAGACGATTATTCTCGCTTTACACAGGTATTCTTTCTTGCAAGTAAGTCGAAACCTTTTCGTACTTTGAGAAGTTTGCTAAAAAGGTTCAAAATGAAAAAGGATGTGCTATTTCTAGTATAAGAACGAGATCATGGAAGTGAATTTGAAAATCAAGACTTTACGAAATTATGTGATAAATCTGGTTTTAATCACATGTTCTCCTCTCCGTATACTCCAGAGCAAAATGGAGTTGTAGAAAGAAAGAATAGATCTCTTCAAGAAATGGCTAGAACACTTTTAATTGAAAGTAAAATTTCTTCACGATTTAATGCAAATGATCAAGTTGGTAAGTTTGAAGAAAGATCAGATGAAGGCATCTTCCTTGGATATTCTACATCAAGCAAAGCCTACGAGTCTATAACAAGAAAAGCCGATCATGGAAGAATCAATGAATGTCAAATTCCAAGACTTAGAGCAAGATGAATCCCCGAGACTCGATGCGAAGAGATCGAATCTGCTCTAGACCTTCAAACGTCTACATCTCAAGAAGCATCTCGGATTACGGAAGTCCATCATCAAGATGCTCATGATGAATCAAATAAAGAAAGAGATCATCAACCGGGCAAATCAACTAGTAACTGGAAGCACAAATCCGGTCATCCCAAAGATCTTATTATTGGTGAACTTAATGAAGGAATCCGCACCGGATCAAAAAGGCATGAAGAATCTAGTGCTCGGCTCTCATTTCTGAAATTGAACAAAAAAGCATAGAAGAAGCTCTATCGATGAAAGTTGGATAGAAGTTATGCAAGAAGAACTCGAGACAGTTCAACATCAATGATGTCACGGAATTGACATCTAAACCAAAAGGTAAAAGCTGTTATTGGAGCCAAATGTGTATTCGGGAACAAGATGAATGAAGAAGGAAAAGTCGTACGAAATAAAGCAAGACTCGTGGCCAAAGGATATACGCAAGAAGAAGGAATAGATTATGACGAGACTTACGCACCGAAGTAGCAAGGTTAGAAGCTATTCGTCTATTACTTGCGTTTGCTTGTTATAAAAATTTCAGGTTATTCCGGATGGACGTCAAAAGTGCATTCCTAAATGGATTTATCCATGAGGAAGTTTATGTGGAACAACCACCTGGGTTTGAAGACCCAAAGAAGCCGGACTTCGGTCTTGGAGGCGAAAAAGGTCTTGTATGGCTTAAAGCAAGCACCTCGAGCTTGGTACGACTAAGTAAGTTTTTATTACGGGTTTTGTCAAAGGTAAAGTGGATACTACTTTGTTTATCAAAAAGGAAAACAAAAAGCTTTTTACTTGTTCAAATATATGTTTTTTTTTGGATTAAAGTCTATGCAAGAAATTTTCTAAGGTTTTGTCAACTCCAAGGAAACAAATAAAGTGGATACTTGTCAAAAGGTTTGGATTGGAAAAGTGCAAAAAGATTTGTTTATCAAGGATGAAGGCGTGATCGGTTCGAGGGCGGAAGCGGATCTTCAAGCATAGGTCTGGAAAGGAGACTTTAATCTTCTAGGATACTCGGGGCGCGCCGGCGTTCGGAGGTGCGGCAATGGACTCTCTCAACGCAGAGTATGTAGCTCTTGGAAGGCTGGCGTTCGCAAATTCTATGGATGCGGGCATTGAAGACTCCGGCGAGTGGCATCACTTCATTAGAGATCACATTCAAAATGGAGAAATCTCAATTCAATTTGTTGATTCAAAGAGTCAACTAGCGGATATATTTACGTCGTGGGTGGCGCTCACCAAATTCAAGACTTTAAACTCTCGGACTTAGGCGTTCTTGGCTATAGTGATCGGCGGGCAAGTGTTGCGTCTTTTTTAGAGGAAGTGCTCGAAAAGAAGTCACCGGTACTCCATTAAAGTATATAGATGAATTCCTTAAGGACAAAAATTATGGAAATGAGTATCTTTTTATGCGGAAAATGGAAGAGTTGGGAATTGCTCCGAAAGGAAGAGCGAGAGGAGGCTCTTGCCCGAACATTCCAAGTGACCCTCATATGCCGGACGATCTGATTATCGAACGATGATGACAAAATGTTCCTTGAATTTCAACCTAAAATGGGTGTGGCAGCAAAAGTGAAAGGAAATCGGATGGATTTATTTAAGTCCAAGGATCGGAAAAAATGTATTTACGGCTGTTGAAAAGAGGGGTAATCAACCCTAGAAGTGCTGATTTTGACTTTACGGACACCATCAACGTAAACTTAAGAGAGAAGTTGAATTTGCTTCAACCGGGAGACTTTGCTTCGACACTACGGACGGGTATGCTCAATCGACCGCTTATTTCTATTCAAATCTTAGTTTTACGGATGCGAATAGAATTTCATTTAGTGTACGAGATCAAGTCTATGTGGTAGATGTGAATATGTTGCGGGACATAGTTGGAGTTGAACGAGGACGTTATGCGCCAATCAAAGTCTCACCTGCTCGTATTACTTTGGAACTTGTCAAAAATAGGGACGTAGACAAGAAAATTACCTATTCCAGGATGAATGCCATCAACATTGTGCTTCATAAGATTGTGATCAACTGTCTTAGACCGAAGTCTACATCAAAGACTTCTGTGTCTCTTTCTGAAGCAAAGTTGATGTATGCGATCAACTCAGGACGGAAGTTCTCTCTCCGCACACTATTCTCTTTCATATGTACAGCAATGTCAAAAGACAAAGGACAATTGCCTTATCCTGGTCTGGTGACCAAGATCTTCAGACATATGAACATTGAACCGCCACAAACATTTTGTGTTCAACCGTGTGATAAAATGGTGGTAGGTTTGAAAATGTTATCAAAAATGCGTCATAAGAACTCTCCAAGGCAATGGAGAAATTCAAAGTAAAATCTCCCGAGACTTCAAAAAGGAAAGGAAAGGAGGCCATTGGTGCCTCATCGAAAAAGAGGAAAAGAACTCTTATCCTGGAAGATGAAGATGAAGATGAAGATGATGAAGATCCTATCCCAAAGACCGACAAGAACAAGACGTTCGTGCGATCCCGAGTCTACTTCAAAAAGTCTTATCCGAAGACCCACTTTATCCGACGGTAACGAGAGAAGAAGAAGAAGAAGAGAAGGAGAAAGGAGAAAGTTGAAGAAGAAGGAGAAGAAGAAAAAAAACCGTACGCAACTGAGAGAAGGGAAATCAAGAGCATGATCATCACTCTTCCCCTTTCGATGTCCTAGAGACAAGGGGAGTTAGCGAGCAAGAGGTCTACACCTCATGCCGCCGAAGATCTAAGACAATCTCGAGAAGACCCGAGAAGAAGTTCAGGTTTCTCAATTGCCCGAAGAAGGTGATACATCGATTCCAAATCTGCCGGACTATACACCATCGTACGCATTTACTTCATCGCAGAAAGCTCATGCCGGTGCAGCGATGGACGATTCTGCAGATTTTCGTAGCATCATGAATATTCTTAAAATGCGTAACCAGATATATGTTACTGGATCGTGAAATCCAAGCCTTGAAGCATGTTGGACAAGCATCTTCGGTCTCTACGGAAGATAAATTCAAAGACCTCGCCAACTTCAAGCCAATGCTAAAGGAGAAGAGGTAGCTCATCGAGGGGAAGACTGAAGAAGCTCGAAGGAGTAATCCAGTCCATTGGGGATTTCCGGATCGTGCGCATTCCCAAGCAGACATGACTCCTTCTCACCCTTTTTAATGATGACAAAAAGGGGAGAATCAATTTGAACCAACAACTTTCAATATTTTTGGTTATGTTTATTTTTGAGTATAACTTGAGAACTTGAACTTGAGTGTGAATTTAGTATTTGAATTGGCTGTGGATTTTGATGTTTGACTGGTTGCATTCTTATCAAGTGTTGTTATATGGTATTACTCATGAAAGACTAACCAATTTTCGTGGATGCAGAGTCTGGTTGCTTTATTAATCTTTTGAGTTAGCCATATTGCTTGAGAAATGTTTTTGCGAGGTCAAAGTTGTTCAAATCTACAAGAAAGTTTTGTCACCATAAAAAAGGGGAGATTGTTGGAGAAATCTTTCCCGAATATTTTGAAGCTGACAAAATGTTTCTTTCGATCTAAGTCTCGGATGTTCGGAGGCCGTCGGTTTAAAGTCTCAAGACCGAAGACTCAAGACCCAAGACTCAAGACTCAAGACCCAAGACTTAAGACTCGGGACTTAAGACTTAAGTCTATTCTCACCGACGCTCTTTCTAATCCAATTGTCGAAGGAAATCCAAAGCCGAGGTTTATGGTTGAGGATTCGATCCTATCCTCCGGAATAGATTCTTTGGTTGGATAATTATTTCGGATTCTTTAAGTCGACGAAATATTCTTGGAATGTTCTATTCTTGGAAACCAAGATCCCGATTGTATGTGGGTGGAGGTGAGCGCGAGACGTCGTGCGCTTTGCGGAGAAGGAACCCACGAAGAAGAAGCACAAGGCACGTCTTTTTTTTTTTTTTTTTTGTTTCTCTCTCACCTCACGTCTACTCGCACGTATTCCCTGCTGACTTTTGTACTTTTCTTCAGTCAAAAGGAGCAAACAGCCCCTTTGAGCTGACCCGAACGAAAATTGAACTCAAAAGAAATGAAGGAAAAAACCTCCTCACTTTTGCTTTGAAAATTTTTCTTGAGTTCACTCTCGAATTTTTTTTTGAAAATCTACCCCCTAGTTACGAAAAATGAAGCTCTCTTTTATACTAATTCCGAACGGCTGCTTTGTATGGTATTTTCCGAGTTTCCATCTTCCGTCGCATTAAATCAAGGTTGTAAATCAAAGCGAGATTTCGCAATAAACTCGATTTTGCTCCGATTTATTCCGTTTTATAAAAATTCTTGCCATTTGTTCACCTGATTTTTAATTGTTTCTGCATTTATCGAAATCTGAATGCTCATCAGAATTTCAAATTTCCTTGCATACTTCAATCAAATCAATTTCCCCCAATTTCATTTTTTTCTTTTTATTTATCCAAAAATGCAATTTTTATTTTCCTTATTTTCCTAGATTTGCTAAAAATAAGTGTCAACAGCTGCCCCTCTTTGAAGGTGAGCTCGTAGAGGTTGCCTTCAAAGACAAGTTGAGACCTAAATTTTTTTTTTTTTTGGAAAATTTTTGAAATGAAATTTATATGATGCATGGAAATGCTAATGCAAATGATAAAAGAACTTACCTGGAATTACTTACCTTCGGGGATGGTAGAGTAACTCAAGATAGATTGGTGTTACATGTCCAAGACCCGTACCATTTTACGATCACCCAGAATAGTAACATGACTTCACAAAGTGACTGGCTTCCCAGGACTCATACCATTCTACGGTCGCCCAGAATAGTAACATGACTTCACAAAGTGACTGGCTTCCCAGGACTCGTACCATTCTACGGTCGCCTAGTATGGCATTGTTTGGTTGTGTCTAGGACCTGTACCATTCTACGATCGTCTAAACGAAAAAATGATTTTCCAGGACCCGTACCATTCTACGATCGCCTGAATGAAAAAAAAGATTTTCCAGGACCCGTACCATTCTACGATCGCCTGAGTGTTGTCTAGGACTTGTAACATTCTACGGTCGCCTAAACGGGGATCTGTTTTCCAGGACCCGTACCATTCTACGGTCGCCTGAACTGAGGTTGTCTAGGACCCATACCATTCTACGGTCGCCTAAACGGGGATCTGTTTTCCAGGACCCATACCATTCTACGGTTGCCGCCTGAACTAAGGTTGTCTAGGACCCGTACCATTCTATGGTCGCCTTGACGAAAAAATGATTTTTCAAGACCCGTACCATTCTACGATTGCCTAAACGAGGATTCACTTTCTAGGACTCGTACCATTCTACGATCGCCTAAAATAGGGAATAGGTGCTGTCGAGGACCCGTACCATTCTACGGTCGCCTTGACGAAAAATTGATTTTTCAAGACCCGTACCATTCTACGGTCGCCTGAATGGGGAAATTGCTTTTCCAGGACCCGTACCATTCTACCGTCGCCTGTTAGAGCAATAAATGTTGTCTAGGACCCGTACCATTCTACGGTCGCCTAGACTAAGGTTTTGCTTGACTAGGACCCCAACCATTCTTCGGTCGCCCAGCCTTGCGACAGAAATCATCCAACCAGGACCCGAACCATTCTTCGGTTGCCTTAATCAGATTGAATCTGGAGGAAAAATCTTTGGGGGACAACTCCATTGAGTGTCGGTGTAAAGGACTCTAGGCTACGAAAGTACGCCAAGTCGATAAAACTAGACAGTTTGACCAAGTCAAGTGTCGATGCACTTGAGATGGAATACCTACACAATGACAAGTATATACTTACGTGATGACATCTTTGTTCCTTGGGGATATGTCTCCTGCAAAACATGGTCGTAGGAGAGGCAACATGCATTTGTAATCATAAACATGCATCAATATAATGGAGGTTCATGATGATTTCCATTAATCTCGCATCACTTAATTCCCATTATGAACACATGAGTGTCATGAATGTGTCAAATGAGGGATCCTTTGGTCTAAAAGGATTTTTTTCTCTTATCCTCATTAAAATGGCCATTTCATCCTGACCTTTGATGCAGGATTTTGTCAATTACTCTATCTCACCATCATCATGCCAAACAAGGGTCTGAACAATCTCGCAAGTGGTGCGATCTTACCAATCTAAGAGGTCTTGAACAAGGACCGTAATGTGGGCTTGGTCAATGGCTTAACAAAAGGGACTCTTTGAGTCGAGGCTTTTGAAAGAATGAGTGATATTCTGTAATCGTCTATGGGTTTACAAGTCAAGAACCCTGCAAAATGAGAAAGAAATAATCTTGCTCGCACCTCTTCGACCGATGCTTAAAACATGTGAACCCCTAGGTTAATTCAAGTGCCATAATCAGAAGAGACTTTGCAAGGGACGTAACATATGCTTGGTTCATGGGTTGAGAAATGAAAGGATCATTAGGCTCAAAAAGTGTTTAGGGGGTTAAAGTTGGTGATCATCTTGACATTTCCACCACTTTCTTTCTCCACTGTCGAAAATTTTTTATCACAACTCCATTGATTGCAACAACATTTGAGAGGTTTCTGGTACCACCTTCTTGGGGATACATCTTACTATATCAAGAGTTTGATTTTTTTTCTTGGCATTGGCCTTGCTTTTATCAGGCACATTGCTTTTTCATGCCCCATTATTTTGCATTTATTTTTCTTGAACTTGCACAACCATCTTTTACAGCATTCTAAGCCATGTTACTGGAATGGTTCTTTTTGCCTTGCCCCAGTGTGGGGGATGATCACCAACTGGGTTTAATATGAAATAAATTCATAGGCTCAAGTGGGCTATGCAATAGATAGAAGTGTATGGGATAAAGAAAGAACTGCTCTTCATCATCCTAAGGCATTTGAATTACCGTACGAGTTACACTGCAAAAGCAATATTCGAAGATTGATGCAAGTGGGAGCAAGAAGATTCCTACCATTCATTTCAAATTTGTCCCAATGTGGAATGATTCTTGACAGGGATAACTTTAAAAAATCTCTATAAGTGTATGGGGGTCAAAAGGGTTGAGCAATTGATCACTTGTAGTGTTTAAGATAGAGAAAAGAATGCCTCTCATCACCTTGGTTGACGTACCATTTGCGAGATAGCCCTCTTCCTTGCGGGCATGGAATTTTTCACACAACTCTCTGAGGGTTAGTGTATGAAACACTGTATAGAGCAAGGCTTTGCCTTTCGTTATTCTAAAGTACCTCATTTGACACATTCAATTCATCTCACATAATTCATCAGGGAAAATATGCAAAATTTGCAACGATTCAACTCATTGAAGTAATTTACTCATCATAGAAATGCTTGCAGTTCAAAACATGACATGGCAAATTCTATCATAGATAATACTTCTCGACAACATCAGAATTAACTAGAGTGAAACACTCATGACCATGCATTTCTGCCAAGATCGAGGCACATTCAGGAAGTATTTTTTTTACCACATACGGGCCATTGTAATTTGGAGCGAACTTGCCCCTAGGCTCCGGAATTGGATTGGACCATTTCCACACCTTCACATGTTACAAGATTGTCTCTGAAACAAAAAGTGGATGGGTCAAAAAGACAAACATAGTAAATCAAGTCTTATTTTTTTGAAATTTTTTTGATTTTTTTTTTGAAAAGCATTTGGAAAAGCATTTTTTTTTAAACATTTTGACACGAGAAAGTATGATGAAGCCTAGGCCTCAGAATTCTCCTTGGATTTTCTTTTCTTTTATCGATTGGATATCATCACCGGACTGGTTTGGTGTACCTCATCATGCCCTCAAAATAAAATTTGTAATTTCATTGAAATTCATCAATCAATTACATTTATTGAATGGAGAAAATGCAACACTCAATCAATAAAAGAAGAAATTGAAAACATCATTCAGAAAATAAAAATCCCCACGCAGGGGAATGTGCAAAAGCAAGAAAGAGTTACTCTTATGGGCCAAGGCCCATTTCTTCAGGGGGTCCATCATCAATGGCTCCTATGATGAGGTCGTCGAATAAGCTTGCAACTCCCTCCAACTCATCATCAGGGTTCTTGGTCTTTGAGGGTGTCGGATCATCCATGCCACCCCATCCATCTGGGACTATCTCGCTAGGATCAATGTAGTAACTAGGAGGGGCCGAATACTTCACCAGGTAATCAAACTTGCCACTAGGTTGTCCCAAAGTGTCTATCACTTCCACTTCATCCTGCATCATTCTTGGAGAACCGGGGAATGTCTCGTGAATGCTCAAGGGTAGTGGGTTTTGCCTCCCTTGCCCCTGGTTAGGTGGCGAGTTCTGCATTTCCTGTCTTTGTCTTTCAGAACTTCCCCCACCTCTTCTATGGTGCCCTGATTCAGTAGAGCGGGACCTTCGAGGGGCTTCGATAGGGTTCTGAATGCCTTGACCTCTTCTTTCAATGCCATATGACATCATCTTAAAACCCCAAAAGTGGAAATGAATGGTACGACGATTTTCCCTAAGGGAATATTAGACAAGACGAAGGACGAAACATTGTCATAGACTGATGAAAATTGCAACAAAGTAAGTGAATTGCAAAGTGAGAGTCCAAACAACTTACTTTCACCGAAATGGATGACAATCACATAGACACACGCATGAAGTGTGAGGCTCGATTTCTATCTAAATGGCTTAACAAAGTGGAGCTAAGAGGATGATCTGACCGTTGCAGTCTCGCATTAACGTGTCAGGTCCCCCTAACTCCGGCTCAGTCGAATGGAATGTTCAATAGTCATGCAGTCTCGCGGATATGGACAAACACATTCGACACCATGAAAAGACTTTCGGGGAAGAGAAGGTCAACCTCTACATAGTAGTCTCGCTTTAGAGGAAGTATCCTTCTCAACACCATCCTAGAAATCCTATCGCAGCCTAGGTTCGGCCACAGGTTGTGTGTGCAATAGTGTAGTGCAAAAAAAGTAAAGCATGCACAACAATTTAAATGCAAACAACACTTCTAATTATGGAAAAATAAATCATTAATCACATACTTCAACCTGCAAGACAAAGGTTAGCATAGACTACTCCCCTTATACCTCCCATCTGCAAAAACATTTAACACCTTAGAAATGTTAGGGACGTACCTGGTGTCCTTGCTGCCAAACAAAACATTTTTTTTTTTTCATTTTGAAAGAAAAAGAAAAATTGGCCTAAGTCCACTAAATGTTTTAACACAAATCCCCAGTGGGCAAAAACATTAAAATAAACTGTTGTGCATGTTTATTGTTTTTAGCACTACACTATTGCACACACAACCTATGGCCGGACCTGGGCTGCGATAGGATTTCTAGGATGTGTTGAGAAGGATACTTCCTCCAAAGTGAGACTGCTATGTAGATGTTGACCTTCTCTTCCCCGAAAGTCTTTTCATGGTGTCGAATGTGTTTGTCCATATCCGCGAGACTGTGTGACTATTGGACATTCCATTCGACTGAGCTGGAGTTAGGGTGTGACAACCCTGGATCTCATATACCTTGATTTCATTCAATTCTTGATTATACTTCATGAATTATATAAAAATAAATAAATAGATTCCAATCAAGCGAGGACATAAGAAACCGAGCTACTCGGCTCTATTTGTTATATACTTGGTTCCTTCATTTACACGTGGGGAAGATAAGATAGAGAGGGAATTTCTACAAAAAACACCATATACCACGAACACTAACTATTCCGCCTCTCATTTGATATGTACATGTTGTTAAACAACTAAAACCAAAAATCCTCCCACACGTTCAGCACCCTTCTGCACCTCCTACTCCGCAGGATTACCACCCTGCCCCGGCCCATCATCATACAGCTGCAAGGGTCCCACCAACCGTCCATCAACCCGAGCGTAAATGGCCACGAAGACCATATAAGCCGGTCCCGTAGGCGCTCCTGTATCTATTGTCAAACACGAGGTGCATTTGACAAATACAATTCCCGGGAAATGGCGGTCTTGGAAGTCCTCTTGCCGCCAAACAAAGTCGGCGGGGGCCGTAAAGGATGGTCGTCATGGCGGCGAAAGGGGTAGGCGGCGCGAAGACATCTTCTACTCAAGAAACAACATAATAACAAGTGTGAGTTTTTAAAATAAAAACTCAGCAAGTGGGCGGTTAGTCCTAACCTGGATTGGCCAAAAACAATACAAACAAGTAAACCAAATCATCAAGTTATTGAATCCACAGAAACCTAGCTGCAAATATCACCCGGGGGAGACGACACTCCACCCCGAACCCCCTCGCACCCAACCCGGCATCACGAGGTCCCCCGAGAAGCTATTCAGCCCTTCTCGGACCTCTGGAGAGAATACTACTATTCTTCATCACCCCTCTCCAGGCATCCCGACACCCGGGTCTCACATTGGCTCACTAGCCAATCATACATTCATAGTTCCTCCTTGTTGCAGCATCGCAACTTCAATGCACAAACAGCTCTCGCTTTTCTAAAGTCAAGTATAAGTCCTAGACTTAAACAAACTTGGGTATCACAAACTATCTCATTAAATTCCTAATTAACCAATGTCTTATTGAGATCAAAATCACCACATCAAACAATATGTCATACGCAACACCATCAAAAACCATAACCTGGAATCCATTCACCTTCCCATGAATTTCAACAAACTCGAGAATATGGGCAACCTCAACCAGAATGCATACTTTCAGGAATTAATTTGAAAATCATATGAAATGGGCTTGAAAGATCCCAAAATTTTAGTATATCATAAATAAGACATTAATAAACATTTTCCATGGAGGATGCTGAACCTAATTATTTCTGTACAGAGAGCAGTAAATCACTCAACTAAGACTCACAACCTGAACTGTTTTCCAGTATGAGTGTGCACAATTAAGAGTATGTTTCAGTACCTAAAACTTCACCAAATTCTACGAAATTTTTATATGTCATACATGAGGATGTCGGCTACAACTTTCATGAAGAAATCGTGACCAGAATCAAGCTAGAAATTTCTATAGAAAATTCGCAAGGTTACAGAGTCACATGTACTGCAGTTCTGTACAGCATACACCCGCTTGAAAGTTATGTCCATACATTGACTATTTAACCCCAGAAAAATCCACGAAAAATATATGTCATAGTTTAAGGTATCTTGCACAACTTTCCTAAAAGAAGTTTCACCCAAATCTCGACACAACAAGCCACACAAAATTGACAGACCAGCAAGATCAAGAGTTCTCAGTTCTGGAAAACAGCAGCAAAACCCAAAACATGCATTCCAGTTTCCAAATCTTGGACTTAAACAGCAATCTCAGTCCATAAATCACACATGCCGAGCTACAATGAGTTTATCTGAACACCCTCAACTCCAAAAACAGCACTACACTCAACATCCAGACAGTAACGAACCATACGTTCCCCAACCCAGGCTACGACGAGCTTTTTGCGCCCAATTTCTGCCCTAAATCACAATACCGAGTCCGAAATCGACTCGCACAGCAGGGCAAGGCTAATCCATGAACCCAAGACCTTATTAGTAGCCCAACTTGCCTGGATTTTCTTCACCAACAGAAGGAAGAGAAAGCGTCGGGCGAGTTGGCTTCGCGGTTGGCGGTAGAAGCTCCGAACGGAATCGAACAGCGACGATTCTGGTACCGGATGGAGGCGTCGGTCGTGAGGGCTGGGACGGGTTGGCTCGGTAGAGAAGAACAGAGACGAGAGGAAAAAGAAGGAGATGGGTTTCCGGTAGAGAAAACGCGAATGGGTTTGTTCGTTTTTGAGAGAGAGAGAGAGAGAGAAAAAATAAAAGAGATGCGTGTAATTCCCCTCTTTCCTTCAACACACCTGGATGCTACGTGGGTAAAGCAAAGCAAGCGGTGCAAATCTTCTTTTCTGTTTTTTTTTTTTTTTTTTTTTTTTTTAACACATGGGGGAGAAGTGGTGGGATTTTACTGTTACTCTACGGATGAAAATCTTTCAACAAAATATTCCTTTTTGAGTTTTGATTTATTTTTCTAGGTTATTACTATTTTATTCATTATTTACATATATATACATATACATAAACATATACATGTATATATATATAAAGTCTTTAATACACTTAATCTACTAATGTAATTTTTGGGGCGTCACATAGGGGACCTGACACGTTAATGCGAGACTGCAACGGTCAGATCATCCTCTTAGCTCCACTTTGCTAAGCCGTCTAGATAGAAATCGAGCCTCACACTTCATGTGCATGTCTATGTGATTGCAGTTAATTTTCCTTGGTGAAGTAAGTCTTCTATCCCTATACACTGCAATTTATTTTGTCGTATTCTTGGGTCGGTCCATGACAATCTAGGTCAATCATTGATTTGATTCGTTTGTCAATTGGAAATGAAATGAGAAATTGCTAGGGAATGATGCATTTGAAAAAAAACTTTGGAGAATTTGTTTTCAATTCATGTCTAGGAAATTTGATCTTGCTAGGGTATCTATTTTTCTAGCCTTTTTTTTAGGAAATTCCTTTATTGTATGAACTTTTCATGAATAAATGAAAATAAAAAAAATCAGATCATTGTCATGGATTGGCTATCTATTTACACTTCGTGCTTATTCTGTTAATTTCTTCGAATTAGGTGACAACGGAACCACCACATTCATCCATTATTACACGATTAAGAGTTAGAATGGCCGACCAAAGCGAGATGCGCGATCGCATGTCCTCCGTGGAAGATCAGCTTAAACAGTTAGCCGCTTCTATGCAGCTTATAACAGCTCAACTTCAATCCCTCCAGCTGAATCCAAATCCTCCACCCGCTCTCCCTAAGATAGTACTCCCGAGGAACAGAGCCCAAATGAATGATGACGAAATGCCTGGGTTGGAAGACAATGTGGTCCTTGTTGGAAAGGCCAAGCTAGACAGCGTTCCCAAGACAGATCAGGATGAGCGCGTTGCAAAGTTGGAGGAGAAAGTGAGACAACTACAGGAGTCACAAAGCTCACTCCCATTCGATCTGTCGGTCTATGAGAAGGTTAAAATGCCGAGCAAGTTCAAAATGCCAGAATTTGAGAAGTACGATGGGACATCTTGTCCAAAATCTCATTTGCAGATGTATCATGTGCGCATGGCCCAGCACATAAAAAATGAGCCCCTGTCGTTTCATGCGAGTTTGACTAGGCCTGCACTAAACTGGCACGTGATGAAGAACGTAAACCTCCTTGAAACCTGGAACGAAGTAGCGGATGCGTTCCTCAAACAGTATAAGTTCAATATGGACATCGCGCCTTCCCGAGAAGACCTGGAGAGGATGGAAAAGAAAAGGAGCGAGTCATTTAAAGAGTATGCTGTGAGATGGAAAAACCCGGCAGCTCAAATCACTCCTGAGCCTACCAACAAGGAGTTGATGAAGTTGTTCGTCAAGACTCTCCCGTCTGAGTTTCGTACCCGAATGGCTAGCACGTACGTTGAGAGCTTTAACCAACTTATTCCGGTGGGTGAGCAAATCGAGATTAGGCTAAGAGATGGATGGTTCAATGAACCGACCCATCAAGGCAAAAGGTTCATCATGAAAAAAGACCAAGAACCTAGTGCGGAAGTCAATGTTGCGTATGCACAATCTAGCAAGCCTCCAATTGCTCATGTCCCTAAGAATCAACAAGGCGGTGTCCGTCCGACCGTGCCTCGGCGCTTTTCTAGAAGGCAGTTCACTCATCTTCCGGCTCCCTATTCCAGTGTCCGGAAGGTCCTACAAAAAAGGGTTTGCTGTCCTACAAGCCAAAGCGACCCAATGCTGAAAAATTTTCTAACTACGACCCCTCCAAGAAATGCGAGTATCATATGGTGAAAGTAGGACATTCGACTGATGAGTGCATAACCTTGAAGCACAAGGTCCAAAACTTATTAGACACCAAGGTGTTTGCCTTCAATACCGGTCAGCCGAATCCTCTACCTGAGCATGAGGATAGAGTGAATGCTATTTTAGAACATGACGCCGGTCGAATCAAGAACTCAAAGGTGCACATGATGGACACTCTGGGGCAACCAAATGATGAATGGGATGGCATGGACGAGCCGACACCCCCGGAGACGGAAAACCTTCATGATGTGTTGGAATGGGTTACAAACTTGTTTGATGACCTCATCATAGGAGCCATTGATGAAGGATCTCCTGAAGAGATGGGCCTTGGCCCACAAGAGTAACCTTTTTACTGCTTTTGCACATTCCCCTGCGTGGGAATTTTTATTATTTTTTGAGAGATGTTTTCAGTTTCTTCTTTCTTTTAGTGATTAAGTGTTGTATTTTTTCCAACCAATAAATGTAATCAATTACAAGTTTTATTTTGAGGGCATGATGAGGTACACCAAACCAGCCCAGTGATGATATCCATCCAATAAAAGAAAAGAAAAATCCAAGGAGAATTCTGAGACCTGGGCTTCATTATGTTTTCTCATGTCAAAATGTTTCAAAAAATGCTTTTCCAAATGCTTTTCAAAGAAAAAAATTTCAAAAAAAAAATTCAAAAGAAAAAAAAACTTGATTTACTCTGTTTGTCTTTTTGACCCATCTACTTCATGTTTCAAGGATGGTCTTATAGCATGCAAATGTGTGAAAATAGTTCAATCCAATTCCAGATTCTAGAAGGGCAAGTTTGCTCCAAATTGCAACGGCCCATATGTGGTAAAGAAGGTATTCCCTAGAGGTGCCTTGATCCAAGCAAAAATGGATGATCGTGAGTTTTTCACTCATGTTAGTTATGATACTGTCAAGAAGTATTATTCATGATAGAATTTGCCATGTTTTGAACTGTGAGCATTTCTATGATGAATAAATTGCCTCAATGAGTTGAATTGTTCAAGTCTATTGCAAATCTTGCACGTTTTCCATTATGAATTGTGTGAGGTAAATTGAACGTGTCAAACGGAATGCTTCAAGATGATGAAAGGCGAACCTTATTTCATACACTGTTTCATACACTAACCCCCAGTGAGTCATGTGAAAAAATTCCATGCTTGCAAGGAAGAGGGCTATCTCGCAAAAGGTACGTCAACCAGGGTGATGAGAGGCTTTCTTTTCTCTATCCCAAACACTATAGGTGGTCCATTGCTCAACCCCTTTGAGCCCCATACACTTATGGAGATTTTTTTAAAATTATCCCTGTCAAGAATCATCCCACACTGGGGCAAATTTAAAATGAATGGTAGGAATCTTTTTGCTCACACTTGCATCAATCTTCGAGCATCGCTTTTGCATTGTAACTTACGCGGTAATTCAAGTGCCTTAGGATGACGAAGAGCAATTCTTTCTTTATCCTACACACTTTTTACTATTGCATAGCCCACTTGAGCCTATAAATTCATTTCACGTCAAACCCAGTTGGTGATCATCCCCTACACTGGGGCAAGATGAAAGACAATTATTCAAATAGCATGGTCTAAAATGCTCATTAAAGAAGACTGTGTAAGTCTAAAGGGAAGAAGTGCAAAATAGGGGCATGAAAAAGCAGTGTGCCTAGTAAAAGCAAGGCCAATGCCAAAAAAAAAAATCAAACTCTTGATGTAGTGAGTCGTATCCCTAATAAGGCGATACTAAAAAATGTTGTCACAATCAATGGAGTTGTGATATAAAAAAATCTTCAACAATGGAGAAGGAAAGTGGTGGAAATGTCAGGATGATCACCAACTTTAACCCCCTAAACACTTTTTTGAGCCTAATAATCCTTTCATTTCTCAACCCACAAGCCAAGCCTATGTTACGTCCCTTGCAAAGTCTCTTCAGACTAGGGCATTTGAAGTAACCTAGGGGTTCACATGTTTTAAGTATCGCTCGAAGAAATGCGAGCAAGATTATTCCTTTCTTATTTTGCAAGATTCTTGACTTGTAAACTCAGAGATGATTACGGAATATCACTCATTTTTTCAAAAGCCTCGACTCAAAGAGTCCCATTTGTTAAGCCGTTGACCAGGCCCACATTATAGTCCCTGTTAAAGACCTCTCAGATCAGTAATGTCGTACCACTTGCAAGATTGCACAAAACCTTGTTTGACATAACGATAGTGAGGTAGAGAGATTCTTATATGCCCGCATTAATTGTTGGGGTGAAACAGCATTTTCAATGAGAGTGAGTGAAAGTCCTTTCAAATCGGAAGTTTCTCATATGACATTTTCAAGATGTCTTCATTACAATAGTGGATTTTCTTGGTTATAACTCTCCGCATGGAATTTTGGTAATAATAGAAATGAGTGATGAATGCATCTACTTGTTATTACTGACCATGTTTGATAGGCAAATTTCTCATGAAAGTCAAGCAGCAATTGGCCCTGAAGCATTGGGATTCGTCCAAACTGTTTGGTAACCCAATCAATCAAGCCTCCACGAATGGAAGCCCCGGTAAGTATCAAATCTTTTAAAGTACTCAAGGTAAGACTCGGTAACTCATCTTCCAATTTGGATCTACATGCTTAAAGAAAAGGAATTTGAGCATCTCCTCCAATCTTCGAAAATTGAGAGTCTATGAATCTCACCAAAATCTTTCAACCCGATCTTGACATCTCGTCTGAATCGAATGTCTTAATTCTTTTCGTTGAACATTCCACTGGACGTGAATGTTTTTCGATCTTTCTTGTTATACCTTAGTTTGGATCTAGGTATTTCAAGTCCTAAAATCTTGACATCTCGCTTGGACCTAGATGTCCTATTCGTTGAACATTTCACTCTGGATGTGAATGTTTTTTGATTTCTCTTGTTATATCTTAGTTTGGATCTAGGTATTCCAAGTCCTAAAATCTTGACATCTCAGTTTGGACCTAGATGTCCTATTCGTTGAGCATTCCACTCTTGATGTGAATGTTTTTCGATCTTTCTTGTTATACCTTAGTTTGGATCTAGGTATTCCAAGTCCTAAAATCTTGACATCTCAGTTTGGACCTAGATGTCCTATTCGTTGAACATTTCACTCTGGATATGAATGTTTTTCGATTTCTCTTGTTATACCTTAGTTTGGATCTAGGTATTTCAAGTCATAAAATCTTGACATCTCAGTTTGGACCTAGGTGTCCTATTCGTCGAACATTTCACTCTAGATGTGAATGTTTTTCGATTTCTCTTGTTATACCTTAGTTTGGATCTAGGTATTTCAAGTCCTAAAATCTTGACATCTCAGTTTGGACTTGAATGTCATATTCAGTGAACATTTTACTTTGGATGTGAATGTTTTTCGATTTTTCTCGTTATACCTGAGTTGGGATCTATGTATTTCAAGTCCTAAAATCTTGACATTTTAGTATGGATGTGAATGTCTTAATTCTTTTCGTTGAATATTTCACTCTGGATGTAAATGTTTTTCGATCTTGCTCGTTATATCTTAATCTAGACCTAGATATTTTGAGTTCCAACATTTATTCTCCGTTTAGGCGATCGTAGAATGGTAGGGTCCTAGGCAACATTCAGGCGATCGTAGAATGGTACGGATCCTGAAAATCATTTTTCGTTTAGGCGACCGTAGAATGGTACGGGTCCTAAACATAACCAACCAATGCCATGCTAGGCTACCGTAGAATTTGTGAAGTCATGTTACTATTCTGGGCGATCGTAGAATGGTACGGGTCCTGGACATGTAACACCAATCTATCTTGAGTTATTCTACCATCCCCGAAGGTAAGTAATTCTAGGTAAGTTCATTTATCATTTGCATTAGCATTTCCATGCATCATGTAAATTTCATTTCAAAATGGGACTCGTCTTCCCCAAAAAAAAAAAAAAAAAACAAAACAAAACAAAAAAAAAAACAAAAAGAGTCACTCAATACATCTGCATGATTAACATTTAGGTCTCAACTTGTCTTTGAAGGCAACCTATACGAGCTCACCTTCAAAGAGGGGCAGCTATTGACACCTATTTTTAGCAAATCTAGGAAAATAAGGAAAATAAAAATTGCATTTTTGGACAAATAAAAAGAAAAAGATGAAAATTGGGGAAATTGATTTGATTGAAGTATGCAAGGAAATTTGAAATTCTGATAAGCATTTAGATTTCGACAAATGCAGAAACAATTAACAATCAGGTGAACAAAGGGCAAGAATTTTCATAAAACGGAATAAATCGGAGCAAAATCGAGTTTGATTGCAAAATCTCGCTTTGATTTGCAGCCTTGATTTAATGTGACGGAAGATGGAAATTCGGAAAATACCATACAAAGTGGCCGTCTGGAATCACTATAAAAGAGAGCTACATTTTTTGTGACAAGAGGGGAGCGAATGCAAAAAAATTTTCAGAGGGGGATTCTCAAAAAATGGAGAGAAAAATTTGAGAAGGAAATTCGTGCAAAAAAAAAAAAAAAAAGAGCTTTCGTCTGTCTTGGTCAAAGAAAACATTTCTTCTTTCTTTCTCTGACCAAGAAAAGAGAGAAAAGTCAGTAAAAAGTGCTGAGAGAAGAGACTGAGAAGTGACATGAGAGAGGTGAGGAGAGAAGAAAAAATAGAATTACTATGCATCTTCTTCCTCTCGCACCCATCGCCCGCGTCCTCCCCGGGAAGCTCGACGCGCCGATCTCGCTCATTGACGCCCCCGAAGCCTACTTGCCGTTGCGCCACCGCGAGCACCGTCACCACCTTGCCGCCGACGCAGCAACCCCTCGACGCCGCTGTCGCGCGCCTCCAACGCCCGTCGCCGCGCTTTGCACCCGACGACCGCGCTCCCGCCCTCGCCGATGCCGTGCTGCTACAACACCGCAGCCCCGACCCGCGACGTCGCCCGTTGATCTCCGACTCCCGCCGCGCGCCTTTGTACCCGACGACCGCGCTCCCGTCCTCGCCGCTCCGCTCCTCGACGTCCGCCGCTCGAGACCCCACGGTCGAGCCCCCACCGGAACTCCGACGACCGGTCAAACGACCGCTCGGCGCCATTCCCCTGTCGATTCTCTTAGGTAGTTTTCTTTTTATTTTTTTAACTTTTTACTTTACTTTTCACTTTATTTAGTTTAGTTTATTTTACTCTTTTTATTTGTTATGTTATCTTTTTGTGTACTTAATTTCATAGCGTTTTTAGTTTAGTTATTTGATTTGTAATATTGAGTGTTAATATCTGTAATTTTTGTAGGCATTATCCGCAAAAATTTTGTCCGAAATTATTATGATTATTAATTTGATCCGAGAGACATTGATCATTTTTTTTAATTATTTTAATTGTTGGGCTTTTTAGTGGAATTTCAATTGTTAAATTACAATGATTATTTAATTTGGTCCGTAAGACTTCGGATCGATTTGTAATTATTTTGATCTCTTTGTTGTGATAATTAGGGTTAGAATAATCGAAAGTTATTTATTTTAGGCAACAGTTATTGTCTCGATTATTTTAATCCTTTATTTTGTTGATAGCTTAGATTTAATATTTATTTAATAATTACTTATCTTTTCTAAAAAAACTAAAAAAATCATAAAATCAAAAAATCAAAATTCTGCATGAGCATATAGGTTTGGTAAATCAGATATTTAGGTTTAGTAAATTAGAATTTTTTTTAGGATTGCATTCTTAGGATTGCATTTTTAGAAATAAGTTAGGGTCGGACCTAAATAATTTTTTTAGGGTTTTAGATAATGTTCGCACATTTTAATTATCTCATTTTTTAAAAAAAAGTAGTTTTCTAAGAAAAGATAGGGTTTAAGTCAAATTAATCCCTAGAATAAATTAGAAAATTATCCCTTTTTAGATAGATTAATTAGGGTTTTCATAAATTCCGAATTCCAATAACAAATTTGCAAAAATACTAGGCGCATGTTAACTAGTTCGCATAATAGAGACATTTAATCAAAATTTGTTCATTAGTAAAATTAGGTCATGAGGTGCATGTTAATTAATTTGCATAATAGACCCATTTGATTAGAATTTGCATATTAATAGGATTAAGTCATTTAGTTTAAAAATGCATTTTTATAAAAGAACTCCAATTTTTAAGAAAATCCAAAAAAAATGATTGATTGCTTTGTATGATGCAATTTATTTTTATTTTTATTTTATTTTTGTTTTTTTTTTTGTGACCCAGGGAACCTCCGCACGCCGCCTCCGCACGGCTTGTGGTGGAGAGTAAACCCTGGGGAGGCACGTGAGGACCCACCACCCACGTGCCCCGGGTAAGACGCGGCTTGCACTTAAAGCTCGACGACGCCGTGGATCGAACTCGGGCCCTTTCGTGGGAGGTCCCTTGCTCAACCACCAACGCCACCACCGCGGGTGGTTGTGTGATGCAATTTATTTATTTGAATGTTTTAAATAATGTATGAGCACCCGTATGGTCACCACATTTGCATGATAGTAATTTGGTTAAAATAAATCAGCTACCTGCAAAAACATTTTGAAAAATTAAAAAGAAATGGTACCAAAATGGCATTAGAAAATTCTAGTGTTGTTTATTGTTAGGGGGATAAATAGGGGCCTGAAAATTCGAACTCAAAACCTCCTAGCTCTGATACCATGTGAGATTTTGTGGGACCACTACCAACTGTTCTAAAAGCTTAAGCTGATAGATGAAGACGTGGTTTATTATTTAAATATTCTAACAGTGGGGTAGAGGACCTTCATCCAAAAACCGCAGCAAGAACTCCAAATAAACTTAAATCTGATCATGAGAAAAACCAAGATCTATATCTGTCTAGGGAAAAATACAATCTCGCTGCCCATGGAACATCCAGGTTTTTACTAAGCCCACTCACAGTCAAAACAGTAGATATGATGTACAAGCTGGTTTAACAGAAATTTTAAACTTTTCCTCCTAATGCAAAAAAAGGAAAAGAAAGAAATCTACAACAGAAACACTACGTACTTTCTATGAGACAAGCACTATAAAAGCAAACACGAGGAAAGCAATGCCAAATGATAATTCATTGAGACAAATGGAAAACTAAACATAACTTACATCTGAGTTTAAAGAACGGGTAGTCAAAGTATGATGTTTAAGAATTCAAATTGTGCAATTTCCCCTTTTCCCCTTTCCCTGGGAGCTTTGTCCAGAGTCATACGTTTTTGATAAATTTGATCCAGTCACTATTTTAATTTGCAGCAATAAGCATGCACTAGTCAGGATGATGCAAGAGCTTCTAATGCTTTTTACTCTTTTTCGCTAGCAAACGAATTACACAAAAAAAAGAACAAAAAGAAGAAGATCCATCAGTCTTCCATCTTTACATCAACTTTGTCAATCTTATGACTGCGCAGAAGTAACTCCTCCTACACTCATATCTAACAGACACCCAGATTAAACAACAGCTGGTTAAGAAACCCATGATCCTAACTCACCTCTTGGCAATTTGCTGCCTCTTCTGTACAAACTTGTAAATCAGCAACATGCATTAGAAAATAAATGGGATGACAGCATACCGGCTCCGTGGATAATCATCGAATTTACTATGATACCACCTATGTGTTTCTGCTGCCGCAAATACCAAATTCACCACCTGCCATTACAAAGAATCAACCTTCCACTCAGTCGGAGAATTAAATCAAAAGAAGTTGCAAGTGCAGGATAAACAATTATATAATTGTATGAACAACATATACCACAAAACCAAACAGCAACCAGATTGTCACGTCCGATCCTCCACTTGCAACCACTAGTCCCGCATATATAACCTTTCATCATCAGAGGAGGTGATTGGAACCATTGAAAAGCAAATATAGTCAAAACCACAACTTCTTAAGTTTTCCTTCTCTATCTCCTAGGTAAAATTCAAGGACAGGAGCAGCACAGAGATAGAGAGAGAGAGAGAGAGAGAGATTTACTATCTCCGCCAAATAGTGTGGACATGAGACAAGTTCAAACCAATTGCCATGAGGCACTACATATTCATGACTTTCTTCTCTGCATTCACGTAGGGAGCCCTAACAAAATCAGGAAAAAAAAATTGACAATTAAGAGCAAAATATAAATACGAGAATCTTCAGTCCATTGATGCTTTTAGAGCAATTCATCTCATCATCAAGTAAATTTTGTGAGATAGTCACAGAGACAGATCCTTTAAGGAGTTATTCTCCCTTTCTAGCTTAAGTACGATAAATGCTGCAGAAATTACAAAAAGTTTGACTAAGAAAACATATTGTGCAGGTAAATCACATCCTAGAAGCTCTTCAAATGCACATATTTGCTGTTCAAAGATAAAGATAATTGTCTTTCCGAAACAAATTGCATTAATGATAGAGCTACACGTACAAGAATTCTATGACACTGATGCTGATGAATCCAACCCCAGAAAAAGATAATAGCACCAATCCAGTGATGCCATCCAAGCTTCATAAGAGGATTGACAAACTCCCACCAATCAAATTCACCAGAGGCCATGTGATCTTTGCCTCTGACAATGAACTCAGACACTTGATTGGCTGAAAATTCATATACTTCCACCACAAAATTGCTGCAAAGTGACAGTGGCGCAGCAGTGTAGAAACTTGCCATAGCGTAGAAATGAATTTGACGATCAGAATAGATAAAAGCATGTAATAGAATAAATTTGAATACCAGACATAATTGCTGAAACGTAAATCACAACAAGGCATTCTAATGATAAACCACCTGAATCTTAGTGATAGACAGTAGTGATGACCGTGAATCTCACAAAAAAGTAAACTCATTCATGACAAACCAGAATCACATCCAGTTAAGAATATACTTAGGCAAGCTAGTGGTTCAATGACACCAAGGAACTTCAAAGATAAGTAACTACTCCAGAAGATACAGGGTCCCGACTAGCAGGTCACCAGCTTATGATCAGCATGAGACTCATGAGAACTGATAAAATGTATGTGTGCAATACTCGGACTGCACTAGCACCAAAACATTAAGCCCAACCCAAACATGAGATGTTTCAGAGTTTACCTAACGGCATCCACAAGAAACAAAACTACCAGATCTTGAATCCATGTCAGATGGACATTAGTTTCAATTAGCATATCCCAGTGACGAACCTCATTAATTGGCCAAACACATGCAAAAAACTGAAAAAACACCATAGACAAACCCAATAGGTCCAAGATACAACTATAGCTTCAGTAGCAACATTCACTTCCCATAAATCAAATCATATGCAACAAACAATTACAGTGAAGAAATATATCTATACATACATACATACATACATACATACATATTTATATATATTTTATATATATTCTCATAAAGGCTTAGGGTGCCAACTATAAGTCATAAACTAAAGTGCAAATGCTCTCTGGCCCAGCAAAAAGCACTAATTTAAAAAGGCGATGGCAAGCTTGATGGTTTTCAGAAAACTTACAAAAGTCCAGTTAAATAGCCAAATATGTGCATCCGAGCTGATGGGCTGTAGTTAAACACATATATACTCTCATAAAGGCGCCGCAAAACTTGGATCTCCATTAATAGAAGCAGAAACACTGACTTCCAAACCATGTATCTATGCTTTAGTGGAGTTGAACGAGATCTATGCAATGTAAAAGGATGCGAGCCACCTGTCAAGTGGCTGGCAATAGAAGAATAAAGAAAGGGCTCTGAGGCCATAGGTGCCATTTTATATGCATAAATCCATGTTGCAGCAAGCAGAAGCCCTGTCCATATGACAGCTAGCGCGTAAAAATGAGTGAAGAGCCTTTGAGGGACAGTAAATTTCTGCAATTAACACAAAATTGAAAATTTGATACTCACTGAGGAAAAGTTCCATCTTTGCAAGAAAAATTGCAGACTACTAAGCATGCCAAAATTGAACAGGAAATCTGATGTTTACTTCTTATGAACTTACATTAGAAAGGTAATCAACTTAAGGCAAGAACTTCCTTGAGCCCACCAAAGAATTGAGTGTACACAATTTTCATATTAGCAGTAAAACCGGACAGCATGTCATTTCATAAAAAAAAAAAGAACCTTAGCACTAAGAGTAAGATAATAACCAAACCAAACCAACTTGGGGTAGTGACGTAATAAGAATAGGAATGGAAATCCAGAAAGAGAAAAGGCTCAATTAAAATTAAATTTTCATTATTTAATTATCTCGTCATTGAACCTGGAAAAGGGAATTTGTAAACATCTATCTTTCAGTATGCCGTAAAAAATTCAGAGTTAAGCTGTTCGAATTGAGATCAAAACACTTCTCACCTAAATGGCCTACTATATTCTCAAAATAATAATAGTGCATCATTAAAGCTAAGAAATAGAAGGCTAACCAAGTTCTCCCATCAGTGAAAGGATGTCTTTCATATACAGTACTAATACAAGTAACTGAATCTGAAGATCTTGAATTAGTGACAGAAAAAAAATGAGAAAAAAGAAAAAAAAAAAAAAAAGAGGGACAGAGAAGCGACTGCTAAAATAGACACCATTAGCATTCAATCTTTAGATCACTCAAGTAATTAGGTTTTTCCACTACGGTAACCAATAAAGTTTGACAAGAAATATCAATCTGCAAAATCTATCAAAAAAAAAAATGGAGATTTATCCTCCAGATGAAATCCATTCACTTCCTATTCATATAGCTAGCTCCTCAAATTCATCAGCTTATTTCTTGATGCCCAGTCAAACTTGCATTGGCCTTTTCCTTATCTTGGAAAAAAAATGTCACAATTTTTATTTAAGCCCATCAAACAACCAACAAGATGAAAAGTCCAGCAAACTCATGGAAGCAACTAACAGCTACGTTACCAAAAGCCACTGATACTGACTACATACTCTTATCCACTTTTCTTCTTCACTATTGTTTTCTCAGGACACTTAAGTCTAGGACGAATGAATCCAAGCCTAACTGAAAGTAGCTCCCAAGCACTGCTCAAGCAAGAATTGACATCATATAGTTCAACTGAACTCCCATGAAACCATGCATTCCAACAGATGCCCGAAGGGCAGAAAAGAAACAAAGGGAACGTGAAGGAGACAACATGAATCAATCTCATTACTCACAGACGAAGAGGAATGCATAATCTTGCCCCTCTTGGCAAACCCCATCAAGGCCTCATGAAGTCGACTGAGTCTCCGAAAAGGCAACGAGGCGACCAACAAAGGAAAAATCCCAGCAATCCATGCCATTCTCAGAAGCCTGACTAGTTCAATCTCCATCTTCTTTGCTGTATTCCAATTTTCCTTATCAAAACCAGAAGATTTTTTCCCCTTGAATAGGGAAAATAGCAATAAAATTCTACTCTTGTAAGCACTAAAGGATCTTAAAATACTCAAAGATTTGAAAATACTCAGACCCATTAAAATTTGTAACACTAAGATTGTGTCCAATACCATCAACTTCAATAAAAGTACTTAGAATTTCCAATGAATTGCCATTTTTGCAGCACAAATAATTTGCAGCACAAAATGAATTTGAGTATCACGGAGGACAACGGGATCCATCACCTTTTTACACCAGCTCATGACATCATCAGAAAATGAAACACATGATATCAAACCTTTCCAGACAACTCTCCATGCTACCCTATTTCTAACTCTAATCCCACAGAGAAACGTTGTTCTGATCTAAGCAATAATTGTGCAGCAACTTGACTTGATATATTCCAACAAATGCAATAGCAGGCTAATTGTATCGTGAAAATCAAGATTTATGTAACAGCTCGGACCTCGAGCCAGAGCAGATATCTCTGGAAGAAAAGGAGTACCACTTAAGCCCACCAATAATGTCCAACCCATTAGTAAGCTTAAAGAAATTGCACAACAATGACAAGCCTTTATGTAGCAACATTAGCACACCACCAACCTTCTTTTAATCAAAATTAATATTCCAGGCCCTGCATAATTTCCAATGCAACTCAGAGGTGATTCACAGCATCAACATAAGACATTCCTGTAATACAAGACCTATATACATACATACATACATACATACATACATATATATATATATATATATATATATATATTTTCTCGATGTGATTGACTTATGTTTAAACTCATTAGATGGATATTTTCAACATTCAAGTAGTCAACAAAGATTAAAAAAAAAAAAAAAAAAAAAAAAAAAACCTGCAAATCCTAATTCCTCCCCCGGTAATCAAACCTTCATTAATCACAAATAATTTACTTCCCATATACCTTTTTTTTTTTTTTTTTTTATGTTAATACTTCCCATATACTTTATTCATGTTGAACACGTAAATTTTAGCATTCTCGAACTTTTAAAATCGCAGAAATGCGCATGATCTCGGTGAAGCATTTCATCAAACAGGCGACCGCCGGTACATTTCCAACGGTAGAATCCGAAATCAATCGATGCAGATACGAGTTGCGGGTCTTACCGGATTGCCACGATCAATTAATGGTTGGCGTCGGACGGTGGTCGCTCCAGGTGAACCCCAAGAGGCGGAATTTGGCAACAGCCGGAGGGAACGCCGTTCGGGACAGCGAGCGGGAGGTGGCGGGCACGGCGAGATTAAGTCGCAGGAAGCGGCCGAGCTCTTCTGTAGGCCGATACGCACACGCGTGGGGATGTCCGGCGAGACCGGCGGCGGCGGCGCCGCGGGGGACGGTGGTGGAGACGGGTAATGGGGAGGAGAAATGCTGCGGTCGCGGCGGGTTCACGTAAGCTCCGACTGCGTTAGCGGTGGAGAGGCGAGGGAGAGTGCGAGATCAAGCTAAGAAAAAAATTGTTTATTTTCTATAACTGACTGTACCTATGTCATTTCGTCCTAACTTATAATTAGATTATGAATTAATAATTATTTACCAAATTAAATTTTAGTCATAAATTAATTTCCACATAATTTTTCTTATATATTGCTCGAATTATACGCTTTGTACTATTGTAGTTAGAAACCATTGTGTAGTGAGTTTTGGTAAAATTAGTTCTATATGTAATAAAATGATCTGTCATTACTTTTGATTTGTTGTGGAAAAGACGTAGTGGGATCCTCCATCTAATCACATGTTGTGTTTGATAGACAACAAATGGAGAAAATTGAATGGAATTATTGCCCAAAAAAAGGAAAATTTCGAATAAAAGCAAAAACAAAGCTCCACGAGTGACTAATACCACTTCTATGGAATCAAGTTATGAATGACAATTATAAGAAATGTATGCATCTTCATCAAAAGACGGTCCCATGACTCAATGCAAGATTAATATCTATATATGTACCCCACAAATTAATAGTAGTGTGGAAAAAATGAAAATTGAATTGCTCATGTCAAGAACCTAGGGTCACATCTCACTAGGTGACAAGGCCCAAAAATCATATTAGCTATAGTTTTTGTCTCGAAAATCACATTGGTTGTGATTATGCCATTGATAATCACATTTTCCCTGATGTGAACCTCAAAACAAGATCAGTCCATGCACATGTTCATATCTCATTATACATAAGTTGACATCGAGCCTTGATCAAATAACTCAATTCCATAATAAACATTACAATGATAAAATTTCAATATGCCTACCTTTTAAATGCATATCTATTATAGCACCCAAATGATTGAAGAAAAAAATCCAAAGCCTGATCGGCTTACTAAACAACGTTGCCTAAAAACCTTCATTTTTATATCTCATCGTAGTTATATATTTTGATTTAGTTTGGGTAAGCCGTGCACGTTTATCAAAGCATAAGAAGTGACAAAAGTCACTCCCCTCAAATTTCCGCTAAACGCTCTAGTCAAACTAGTCGAAAGGATTTCACTCACGCGACGTTGACATTCGGGTCATCGGGAGTTTTGGAATTTAGAAGGCCCAATGGACCGACGTCTCATTTCATACGCTGAGAGAATCGTGGTGGCCAGAGCACTTGTGGGGAAATGGGCCAACACAATAGAATTGTTGTAACAAAGTTTAAGATCAAGAGCCAGCCGGGCTACCAAAAATTGCTTAATCTTCTTTTTTTTTTTTTTGATGTAAGGAAGATTTGGGTCTTATAAAAATATGCGGAATAGAGAATTGCATGATTCTTTGGAAATTTCCTAATTATGTTCCTATTGTCTCTATCATCACGGTTAGATAGAAGAAGTTAATTGGAGTTTGGAAGAACCGCCCCCCCCCCCGCCCCCCAAATAAATAAAAAAATCAACGCAAGTGGATGTATCTTAGTGAAGAGATCACCAATTTGATTGACTTATTACAAAAAATATCCAAGAAAATATCTAGGTAGATGTGTCCTAATGAAGACATACCAGTCCGATCAACTTGTGGTAGAGATTTAGTAAAGTTGGTTAACATGTACAGACTATGTGAGAAGTGGCTAATGACTTAACAAAAAACTATGTTTTGACATGTTGACATGGTTGCTCACATGGCAGGATATGCGACAACAAGCCGATGTGATAGATATAGATTTGAGTTTGATGTGACCATGCTACACTATAGTGGTTGTTGACATGGCAAACCACTTGACAACAAGTTAATGTAGTCATTGACATGGTGGTGATTGGATTGCTTGGATCGATGTTGACATGTTGATGACGCCAGCAATACACATGCAAAAGCTTTGGCGTGTGAGAGGCACATGAAGCTCCATCGTTGCCACATGGGGGCATGTGACGGTGCGGCAGAAGTTAAGATTACCACATGATCTCAGCATAGATGGACACTTCCTCTTATTTTTGTGTTTGTTTCAAAATGAAGAGCATAGAGTTATCAATGGCATTGACAAGATGAGAACAATATATTACAATATGACATTATAATCAATTGGAATTGATTAGGCATAATTAATGGAGATAATGCGCAATCTTAAGAGATACTAAATATGAAGTGAAATTTGAAAAATTTTCTAATTTTTCCGTCATCCATGATGAATTCCTTTGTCTAAGTGGAAGAAGAAGGAGAAGGAGAAAAGAAACATCACTAAACAATATACAATGGGCAAGATATCATCATTTGTCATGTCATGCCAACTTTGAGCGACGATATTCGTGTCACAAAGGAGAATTTTCGTCTCAAAATCCACAGCTTCTTGGAGAGAGAGAGAGAGAGAGAGAGAGGGAGAGAGACCCAGCGCACGCTTGCCACATCCTCTGGCACAAAAAATAATCATCATATGAAAAGCTGAGAGATAAGGAGGATTGAGTGACTGAGTGGTTAATGCTCGTGGAATGATGAGTGTCTCGGTCTACAGAATCGCTTTGCCCCCTCCTCTTTTTACGGGCATCGTGGCTGTCTCTTTCCCCCACCTCTCTCCCTCTCTATCTCTCTTATCATCTGCATGTTCGCCGCTTGCACCTGGTAAAAGGGTGACAATGAATCCACGAACGATCTCGCGTGGCCCCCCACCTTTGGCTCTCCCCAGAAATGGCCAGACATCAGTTCGAAGAGCAGCAAGCTGAGTGGGTTTTCGAGATTTCAGATGGGGTACCTTTTACCACAACTAGTTACCCTCCAAAACTCTGCATTGTCCTCTTTGTTCTTCTTCTTCTTCTTCTTATTGTTCTTCAGACTTTATTTCCTTTGGACCTTTAGCGATTGGCTTCGCAATAAGGACCGACGGGCTTTTCATTTGTCTTGATTCGACGATGAGCTTCCTTTTTGCCCTCCGCTGTACCTGGCCTGTCTTCTTCCCTCTCCCACCCACCGGTGGGAAGATGTTCCCTCATATTTACTTTTTAGGGTGATTGGTAAATTCATGAGCAAGGTTATTTACTATAATTGCTTTAATTTGTGTAGGGACCATAAACTTTGGTTCAATCTGCAATTTGATCCCTAAATCTTAAATTTGTTCAATGTGATTTCTAAACTTTAGCCTAGTGTCCAATGAGGTTTGGTCCCTAGACTTTTAGTATATGTTTAATATAGTCAATGAATTATATGAAAATGGTCAATATTGTCATTTGATTAATTCAAGATAAGGGACAACATTAAATTGCGTATGTACCAAAAGTTTATGGACCATATTGAATAAATCAAAAGTTCAGGAACCAAATTACATATTAAATTAAAGTTTAGAGACCTTATTGAACAAATTAAAAGTTTAGGAATCAAATTGCATATTAGACCAGAGACCACTTATTTCATTTTCCCTTTTGTGTACGCTGACCTTCCTTCACCTCATAAATTAAGCTTTTGGATTAGATTTCTTGTAAAGAAAAAATTACTGCAGTTTTTCAAAGCGAGGTTAGAAACAGAAGGAAAAATGAATGTCATAAATTTATTATTGGATGTCAATTTAGTGCTAAATCTTTTAATTTGGCTAATTTACTATTAAACATTTTGACGATTTGTCAATGTAATATTTTTGACTAGTTTTGGCTAGAAATTTGTTCATACATTTTGAGTTTACATGGATTCCAACCATGTTTGGGTTTAGGTTCATTTATAAAATTTTAGGTGTTGCCATGATCTTTCTTTTCCCCTTTTCCATCATTGAAGAGGTTGGACCACTCTGCGATTATTGCTGCATTGTAAATGTAATTTTCAATTTTATTTTTTGCATTTGCTTAATTTATGATGTGCTTGGATGGCTAAAAAGAATGAGAAAATGACATCATAAATGTCATAATTTTTGTACAACGCTCATTGAGCATCTTAGGCCATGTTTGGTAACATTTATGTTTCTCTTAATTTAAGTTATTTTGTTCCTTGGAACAAAAAAAAAAAAAAAAGAATAGAAATCCATTAGGTAATGCCAACTTATTTTTCTATTTTTCGGAACAAAAAAATAGCCGAGAATAGATTTGGAACAGAAATAAGAAATAAAAAAAAAGTAGCTTATTATTCCTAGGAACAATTTTTAGAAATAAGCAAATTTTCATTTTTTAATTTTCTTTTGTTCTTCTCTCTTGCTGCAGCCACCATAGTCACCTTTGGCCACCCGGGGCCACTGCCGACTGGTGGTGCCGTTGTCGGCGACTGACGTTGGCCACCATCATCCTTCAACTGTTGGCCGCCTCCACCACTTGCTAACCGCTGCCTCTTCTGATTGTCGGCACCAACCACCGCTGCCCTTCAACCACCATCTACCGCTGGCCAATCAGTAGGCTATGGGCGATGATCGGGTGGCGGCAACAGGCGGTAGGCGGAGGTCGGCGGCATTTGGCTGTCCGTGAGTAAGAAAAAAAACGAAAAAATACAAAAATTTGTGAATCGTACCAAATGCATTCCTATTTTTTTCTATTCCAAGAATAGAAATTTTGTATAGTTACCGAACGCGTTATATTACTTAGAAATTGTTCCTGGGAGTAGAAATAGAAAATAATTATTTCTCAAAAAAATTATTCCTTGGAACAAAAACGTTACCAAGCAGACCCTTAACTTCTTCTTCTTCTTCTTCTTCTTCTTTTTTCAATGACTCTAGTGTCATAATTTTAACAAGAGAACATTATAAAGGCATTATAAGTATCATAACTTTTGTATAATATTCATTTAAATGTCTTAATTTTCATACGTTACCTTTAGCCACGCACGATTCGCAACAAGAAGCCTTGGTCATGAAATTTCAAGCCTCTAGCCACGAAATTCCGTGGTGGCGAAAGGTTGATTGCCTTGTGGAATTATTAGCATATTTCCATTAACATGGGGGGCATCTCGCAAGGTTGGGAATGAGTAAGTATTACCCCACCACTAACACGAAAATTAAGCAAATATCTAGACCAACAGGAGTGTGGACTTGGACATTTTTCCATATGATACCTGTCACTTCATCAAGATATCATCAAAAGAGAGCTCACAAGCATATTAATATATTCAATTACCTTTTATCTTAAAAAATTTAAATCATAATCCGGATATGCACCTCAACAATCTCTTCCTCACATGTATGCTCCCCCTTTAATCCAGACATCATTCAGCATCAACAAGCCAATAAACATTCAAAGCTCATCAATCAACCAAAAGCTATAATGCCACTTGCCGTAACACTCATAAGAAATTCTAATACCACTTTTTGTGACATACAATGAAAGCTCAATACCTTTATCTAGAGAGAGCATCAAAAGAGAGCCCAAATCCGAACTCATTAATGTATTTAAGTCAACGAGTAATACGCCAGGTGGGATTACGTCAACTGCCCTGAAACCTAATCAAATCTCTGTTCTGAAAAATCTCCAGCATAATCGCATGCGCACTTCAACAAAAGCACATTATAAATGGAGTTCAATCTCATCCCAGTCTGTCGCCAAATAGAGTGACAGGAGCACTAATTTCCATTCGATTCCAAAATCGGTCCTCCCATTTATTTCTAATCAATGGCTTTTAAATAGTGTCACCAAATGAAAAAACCGCTTTAAATAATGTGACAGACTATTATAACATCTTGAGTATGTTACACCTCCTTAAATGCTCAATCATGATGTGTCGTGCTATTCGATACACCAACTTTATAAATCACTTTCCGTTATTCTTCCTAGAAATCATGTCACGCTCAACACGCTACGAGAATCCTGAGCTCATGAGAAGTCGAGAACAACGCAAAAGATTCAAAAAGGATGGGATTGAGATATGGGGAATCTCCACTTTTTTAACTCTTCCAGAGACAGGAACCCCAACTCCGTCACGTGCGACCAGGAGCCGTCTGTCTGCCATTTTCTTGAAAAACAACAACTCCTGTCTCCTCCCTTCACATCGTCCCACTCAACCCGAGCTGCGGAAACCACGCCTTCCTTCTCCCCCATCATCGATCGCGCATTCCCGGTAAAGCCCATGCCGATCTGGACTCCTACCATTGTCATTTACGAATGGTTGCGTCTCCAACATCATCTTCCAAAACAGGAATTCAAGAGTGCCGGTCTCGGTCTCGCGTCTTTTGCTTGCGGATAAGATGTTTTGTGCTTTGAGTGGTAAGTGCATCGAGAAAACATCTTATTTTGTGGCTGCCCACTCTTGGTTTAAAGCCTGAATGAAATGACATCATTGCCATTTTCATAGTTGACGAAGTTCAGGTTACAAGACTGTACGAAAAGATTGCATGCCGAGGGTTGATTAAGACCCCCATCTGACATGTATCGCAAAGTCCTACGAGATAATCGATGTGGGAGCTATAGCACATCTAATAAAAATACAAATAATTTACTCATCTTAGACACACATACTATAAATACATTTTCGTCTCTACTATGCGTGAGATCAAGGGTTCAAATTGAAAAATTAAGATTTAAGAGATCTCAATCTTGTCACACACCGATCAATTTTGGGTATGTTGCCAACATGTAAAGGATGCTAATTGTCATACTTCCAGCTCCTTCTAGAATGCATATGCATGAACCTATAACCTAATCATGCATTTCCTTTTTCAGGTAAAATCTTCCTTGTCGGAGAAAACCCTTTATTTTTATTTTTATTTTCGGAAAAAGGAAAGATACTAATGTTACTCTCATGACCTCATGCCAAAAATAGATTGGTGCAAAGATTTGAAACAAGAACATTTTTCATACCATACATTATATAATGAAGCCACCATCATTTTAAAACTCAAACATCTTCGTGCTAAACAGAAAAAAGATAAAAGAAAAAGAAGCTTAAAGGGTTTAAATAGCTAGGCTAGTCGGCCGACTCAAATTTCTCCTATTTTAATTATTCTTCATGTCGCTATGGCACAACCATTATTACTTTCGAATTTACTAAATGAAGCATTGACAATCATCCTATTCAATACTTATTTTTTTACCCTCCGCTGCTGAATATGAAACATCGTCTTTCTACAGGCTTGCTTCTCTTCTTTGACTTTCCTTCTTTTTTTTCCATGTGTTTTGCTTCTTTTTCCTAATTGACTAACCGAATACAATCGGGCTATACATCCGCAACACCTAGTTCCGCGTTCATTTTTTACGTTATGGAATTTCAGTTCACTCTCTCGTAGAGCACTTTGGCAATGTGGGACTTGATTGTCGCGGGATCGCAGTGGGCGGTGTAGTAGAAGCTCCTCGTGACCGAGAAGAACGCGTCCTTCACATCTCTGTCGAGCCCGTGTGCCGAATCCTGGAGCACCAGCTGCACCAGCTCTTGCATGGCCATTTGTATTTGGAGGTTCTCGTTTTCGCATGCCTTTCGGGTTTGGCGGTGAGCCAAGTGACGGCAGATCGTGTTGGTGAGATTGCAGAGATGGCGGTATTGAGGATGAGACGAGAGGCCGTCCGAGAAGGAACTGTTGCCAGCTCCGAGAGCTATCATCTGCACGAGGAGTTCAACCACTCCTTTGTACTTATCTCCTTCCTCTTCATATCCCACCAGCCACTTTTGCCACTACATGATTGTCATGAACATCCACCAGAAGAAGACAGTGATTAGGAATTCGTTTCTTGTTTTTTCTTTATTTTGGTTAATTAGTGGATATAAATTGACTCTTGCATTTTGGGATCCATCCGTATGGATTGGATTCGAAAAGACAAGCGGCTGTTCTAATTTCGAAGATGGCCTTTAGAAACATATTTGATGGTACTCATTTCATTTATGATTTAGTACTATGTCCACGCCAATTAGGACTTACCGTTCTCCATCTTTACCACAGAAATATATATCTTCAAGGCTGGAAATCGACTTCATTTTTTGTATGTCGTGAAGAGTTTATATTAGCTCATCAAGATTTGAAATTGTAATTTTACGATAAAATTGTCACTTGAATATAATCATTCAGAAACTTCTACATTGCATCAAAATTGTTAGGGCCAATCTATCGTGTCCTATACAGCGTCAACTCTAGCTCTTCCAGATTAAAGCAAATGATATTAATTAGAGTGAAAGAGCATGGTTACCCTGTCTTTTCTTTTCCTAATGAAAGATCATAATGTGGTTATACATTGTAACAACTGTATTCAATGTAATTAGTGGAATATAGGCCTTACCGCAGTTCGCAGAGCATGGCCAATGTCTTTACCCCGAGCCACCAAGACTTCCAATGAGAGCTGATCTAGGGTTCCAAGCAGAGCTGCAATGAGCCCTTGTCCACCCTTGCTGGGAATGGAGCTCCTGCTGCAATATTTTCTTCACGTTAGAAAAGGTGTCTTCATCATTCGAAAATTAAGAACAGTAATAATCAAAGACTTTCTGATCAATCAAAGACTAGCGCCTGTTTGCTTTTTCCCTTTACAGGTTGTACTTGTTTTTTCAGGTGCAACGGGCCAAACAAGAGAGAACGGAAAACGAAAAAGGTTATTTGGATTTGAGGATGACGAGGAATGTGGTCTTTGTTCTTCGGAAAGGGAGAAAACGACAAAGGAGCGGACTTACACATACTTTTCCGTGGACCCTGCCTGTTCATGTAAGGTATCCGCACGTCCACTTGCGGATTTCTCACTAGGAATTTCACTATGTAGATCGAGGTCGTGTTGACCATATGTGTACGTGCAATTTGTGTCGTGCATGTGTAACTTTCGTACCCAACATTCGAATCGGCTCTGGCTCATGGTATACATCGGCAAACATAAATCGAGATATCGTGCCTGCGTTAGGCTACCCTTCTTCTGTTAACCAGAAAAGAGAAACGACAGTGATCCAAGTGATCTCACCTTCCGTTTATGTGCTTCTGTTTCTTGGAGAATTGCTGGAACTCACGAACGAAGCCTCTTCTTCGCTCACGAGAGGTTCCCTCTCCCTCCAGGTACGACGCGATCGCATCCACCAACACACTCGTTTTGGCCCACGCGAGTCTCTCTCTCGCCCGTTCCGGTTCGTAAATGCTTGCTGCTGCCGTAAAGTAAGAATAAAGGAGAGTCTTCCCACTTGTCCCGAAGTCCACAAGTTTGCTCTCGCAATACCACCTATAAATTGCAGATCTGAATTAGCAAATTCAATTACTATACTTCTTTGCACCCTTTAATTATGGCGAGATTACCTCTGAAAATTGTCCCATTCCGAGAGGTGCAAGGCTTGGCAATTGTTGTAATCCAGCTTTGCGAGCTCGAGATAGACATTGTTGTTAACGTACTCCATTCTGCCATTACATACAGGAAGATTAATCAAGATTTGTTGGTTGTGATTGTAAGTGGGGAATTAGGTGTCGACCCCTTAAAAGATTAATGGTTGATTAGAATTTGAACATTCCCTTATATATAAATTTCTTCTCAAAAAAAGAGTGAAAATTAGAACTAATAAGGACCACAAAAGAGAGAAGAACCTGTAGAGAGTCTTGCCAATCCAAACGTCGTTTTCGCCGCCATACTGGTCTATGTAAAATCTTGTCTCCACACGAGGTAAGCTTGCATACCATGGAACATCCAGAGCGTACCCCACCTTTAAATAAAAATTCTATATATTTATTTTCTGACAATGGCACTTCTAGTATCTTAATAATTGGATTAATATAACAGCTGGCAATTGCATGCCAAAACAACGGAAATAGAATCCGAAAATCGAACCAAGCATGGCAGAGCGATACCCAAACAAAGTTCAAAGAGGAATGTACATACCTCGCCAGGTAAGTCCTTGGTTCTGATCCACTTATCAAGTAGCTCGTTAGCTTCTTGTTTCCGTCTCAGAAACTTCACTGCATGGCTTTTCGCATCCTCGAGGATTTTCTCGCCTGGAAAGATCAACTCGGAGGCCCTATAGAGGTTGAACATTCCAGTGACTGCCTCCGTCGACTGCCCCATGAAGGTTGAGAACGCATCCCCGCGCTTAAATTGTTCAAACACGTCTGACGACACCCGATGCAGCATCAACACGTTTATTTCCACCAAGTAGTGAATCAAGAAAACTGGAAAAGAAAAGGAAAGAAACCAAGGAGCTTTCAAGTACCAGCAGACACTTCGTGGCCGTGGAGTCTCAAGAGCCTGAATCCCATGGCAGTGTCGTCAATATCACTGATTCTTGAATTCCTCGCCCAGCAGATCCCTTTATCACTCCAATATCTGATACAATATTTGTCATGTAGAATAACATGGTTTCACCCATCTGAATTCATAATAATTAACTCGAGAATTTGTTGCTTGAAGCTTAGCTCCAAAGCTCGACCAAGCTTCGATCGGGGTTAATTTTTTTTTTTTTTTAAAGCTTAGAATTTGAGAGTGTAACAAAAACTTCAATAAGTAAATTCAGCATTCATTTCTTACCTTCAGCCACGTCTAGAATACTTACAACTACTAATTTTCAAGCTACAGTTCAACCACATGAGTTGAGCCTCTTGCGTTTAAGTAGATTGAATTCTCAAACAACATATCCGACAGAATACAAGAAAGTCTCGTTTAGGGTTTTTTCCTTTACCTGTGAACGTAGCTCATGCATTCTTTGATCTCATCCTTGAAGTACCTAGAGACTCCGAGTCGCTGCAAGCGGTCAACGGCCCACAGATGTTCGAACAAGTCAACCGGATACACATTTGGAACTAAACAAAGTTTGGAACAAAAAAGAGAAGTCACTTTTTAAAGTCCATAACTCAATGATATCAGCAACTTGATAGTGCTAACCAAGAGTTAAGTTAGGGGATGACAACTATTTTGTTTAACTTACTATCTGTAAATGACATGCACCAAGTGACATTTTTTAATATTTATATACTTGAGCTTTTTTTTTTTAATTAATATATCATTTAACAACCTCATATGATCACCTCCTAACCAAGTGTCAACTATCCATATTAATTAACAATTGCCAGTGAAAAATGATGTTGGTATTACTTCTCAATGGGATAAGACCGCTTCTCTATAGTCAAAAAATTTAAATATTTTATGTCCTTATCTACCAATTTAAATCTTTAAAATAATTGGCAATGATCTCATGAGACTTTTGCATGATATTAGAGGAGAAAATTCTAAGTTTGAATTTTTTTCATAAAATATTACATGGTATTAGAGGTTAAGTTGTTAAATAAATGTGTGATTTAATATTTAAATTTTTTAAGACCTATATAGAAGTAGCTAATCAAAGAAAATAATTGCAAGAAAAGGGTAGGAATAGCAATTTAACTCCTACTAATTCAAAAAGTTGCTTACCTCCTCCGTTAAATCTTTGGACAGCTCTGCTTAAATAATCCAAGCAATTAGCATCCTTGGTTTGCATGAGTGCAAATGCTGTGGAGGAGGGAGAGAACAAGAACGATCCATCTGCGCTCTGCAGTTTCAGAAGCTTTTCCCAATTTAAGCCCTCCATCCCCTCCAAGCTATGGAGTAGAGTTGTGGGCACTTGGTGCATTATGTCCTTTGGTATCCTTTTTTTTTTTTTTTTTGGTATCACACAAAAACACGACACAATCATTACCCCAACATGTTAATAAAGCTAATTCTAAATGGGCCATTTCGCTTTGAGGGGAATAGTGATTTTTTTATTAGATAAGTTGTCCTCACTTTTTCATACATTATCTAACATAGTAAAGTGTGAGAAAAGCTAGAGACTACTATCATTAGCAAAAGCTTTGAGCTCCATGTATTCTGTATTAAGTTCCTTACTTGTTGAGCTTCAGATTCCTCTTGGCGTATATCTCTTGCAAGACGGGAGAGTCGTCACATATCTCGATCTCCAATTTCCGAGCGGTCTCGATAAGCGAAGGAAAAGCAACTTCGAACCCGATGGGCATGTGCTCGGAGTCCTCCTCTCCAAGTTTAGATATGTTGTCTCTGAAGAACGTCATTCCTGTTAAAATCACCCAAGGTGAGGAAAAAAGCATTTGTTTCTGTCGATTCAGGATGCCAAAGAATTGCCAAGAACAAAATAAGGTTAGGCACACCTTTTTCGCATTTGTCAGGATGAATCTTCCAGTACTTCAGAGCCACGACACAAGCCAAGGTGTTGATGATTCGATCATGAGGGGAGAAGATGAGATCGTCGCCCCAAGAACCGTCGGGAAGCTGATTGTCCACGATCCACCGTAGAGCTTCAGGGAACTGAGGGCTACCGCTCCCGCTGACATCCTCTATAAGAGCAACCCAAGCCGTATCATAGGCCGATATACTTATTTCTCCGTCGGTCATGGACCACAACATCGACTTGGTTGCTTCGACACGTTTGGTGATCCCACTCGATGGATGAGCAACCTTCGCGAAAGAAAGATCATGTGGAACACATCAAGCGATAGGATGACATGATAAAAATGATATCTGATTGGATGAACAGTATTGGTGTCAGCACGTCACTCGATGTATGCACGTGAGAACGAGGAATCGCAATTATTTCCTCCCGAAATTTACATCAGATTTGACTGGCCAAGTGCATTGTCGAGCCGAAAGCTTTTTGCAGCTGTGGACAATGGCGAGAGAAGCAACGAAACAAAAGGCATTACCTTAACACCTTCAACTCCTAAGTCATCCTCCACAATCTCTCGCCACTTGATAATTGGCAGACCATTTTGAAGCACGTCATACTCTGCGCATGACAGTCCCCCGTCAAGCCCCAAAAAGGCGGCCACGAATTCCACGCTTTTGTTGCAGGTATTATCAGTTTCTTTGCATTACGACATACTGACATTATTAATCTAGATTCGAAGGAATAATCTTGGGCAGGTATGCTGATGGTACCTTCGGTGAGAGGTTTGGATAGGGCGCTACATCTGGGGCGAATATCGGAGCGAAGATGACGCTTGTCGTTATCCGGGGGAGGCCAAACACCTGCAATGTTTTCTAGCTATCGATGGATTAGTGTTGTTCAGTGGTGCGGTGTGATCCATATTTCTTCATTCGTTTGTATTTATATACAGCTTCTGTGTAAATCCAAACACAAGTGTTCAAAAGGATGGACAAGGATTAGGAGGCAGAGGCCGTCTCCGACAGCGATGGACTTGTATGTTCCGAAAAATATTATGAAAGTTTCATCCTTTTTTTGTCTGCTGGAGAAACAGGGTAGGAATAATAAAGTATATAGTTGATGGGGAGAGAAAGGAGGAAGGAATTCGACATGTAGTTAAAAAATAAAGGAAAAACAAGAAAAGGAAAGTTGATGGCATGTGTATAAAGTACGGAAGACGGAGGGGGCAGTCTGAAACTGCCACCTAACCTCACTCTCAGTGTTCTCGCATGATCTGTAACTTCTTGCACATATACCCACAAGTACACCTCTGTCATCTATAAGCTCTCTCTCTCTCTCTCTCTCTCTCTCTCTCTCGACAAGAGTCATAAGACAGAGCGAATTAATGTAAGAAGAAAGGAGGAGAGTTGATGGACAGAGGCGCCTTCTCTTTTACAGAAGGGAAAGCGAAAAACCAATGTTGATCAGCAAGAGGGAAGCATGCATGTCTCACCATATCGACAACTTCACACAAGCTAACTCCTCAAGCTACTAGACCAGAAGAAGAAGAAGAGAAGGGAACTCCGACGACCGACTTACCCAGAAGATGGGAAGGCTTGGCGGGGGAGTACCGACGCCGGCCGAGAATGGAGGGCGAGCGACACGTCGCGGGGGGAGCGGGAGCGGAGAGAGGGAGGAAGCGATGGGAGGACATGTTCGCGTGCGGGTGACGCTAGAGTCGGAGCTGGTGTTGTCGCGTGCGTGCGTGCGATGTCGCGACTGCTGCTGCTGCTGCTGCTGCTGCTGCTGCTGTTGTTTGATGGGGAATGATGAGGTATAATAAATGGGGAAGTGGCCAAGGGAGGGGGTTCATATACGGGAGAGACGGACGCAAGAGGACAACAACTGCTTCTCTATTGATTCCCTCAATTGCCTCAGTAGCATCCCACTCCTCCCCAACGGGGCGCTCCTTGTAAATTACGGTCTCACCCTATTTCCACCACTGTATAACTAAGTCCACCCTGATTTTTATTAAAAAAAAAAAGATGCAAAATTAAAGTGGTGACCCCAAGATTTAGTTTACTTACTATTGGCGAGATACATTTTACATAGACATGTAAAACATCATGGGAATATCTAGGAATGTACTAAAAAAAATTATTTAGTACACCAAAAAATCAAATATGTGAAATACTTAGTTACAACAACTAGATCCTAAATAGAAATGAAAAAGATATATAAAAATAAGAAGAAGAAGGAATCAGGCTATCGCTTTGCAATTGAATGATTGGGGGTAATTTTGTCTTTTCAGTATAAATGAAGTAGTCATGCAAAGAGTGGAAATAGTACCAGCCTGAAATTCTTATTACCACATTATTTGCAATTTTTTTTTTTTTGCAATGATTTAATTTGTTTTCGGCTTTTCGGCCTTTGTTTTGTACCCTAGGGGGCGCTGAAAAAACCTAATCACGCAGACAGAGTTCAGGAAATGACAAGTATAAAGAGTTATAAATCCTCCTCTTTTTCAGTCTACGGCCGTTCGCAAAGTTATTCCGTTTTCTGCACACGGCGTTTTTTTAACGAAAACTAGAAAAGACGGTCCGATAAGGGGATGGCGAGCTAGCTGCGCAGTCTTTTTCCCGACTCGTTTTACGCTAGCCAAATTTCATCATTACGATCTGGACAATGCGTTGATTTCACGAAGATTTGGTTACCCGATGAGGACGACAAATAATTTAATATATTACACATATTACATATTACACAAGCTGAGTGGTACCAAAAATAATTTAATGTCGTGAATTAGGAAGAGGCCGGCACATCTCTTCAGAAGACCAAAGGGAGGCCACGGAAGCCCGCTGGGCATGACGGCTCTCATAAGATCATTCACACGCGTGCCCGCCATTGTTTCCCTTAGGTCACGGAACGAGGACGACATGTCCAGCGGTTGGATCAGCGATACAAACGGATTCTGAAGTCTGATGGATATGGAAATCTATCGGAACATGAGATGAGCACGTTCGTTTGTTTTTGTATTCTTTCTTTGGGAGAATTGCCGACAGAGTCCTAAATCTATGACCATTTTTTCAATCTGGTCATAAACCCTTTACAAAGAAATTTTCAAAATGTTTCGTATTTTTAGTTCTCGACCAACAAATTATCGTAAATTAGATATAGTAAACAATTGTACTACGTCATAAATTTAAAAATCCGTAGTTCACGGTGTTCTGTGTTTGACTACGACGATTCATGATATAGCATTACTAAGATGGCGGTCATTTAAATAACGTAAATATAGGTTGTTGATTTTGATTAAGAAATTAATCATATATATATTTTGGGAGAGACCCCGCTTAATTTCCTTCTTAATTTTAATTTTAATTTTATTCTTCTTCATGCTAAGTTCGTGTATCAAGTAGAGCTACTGCGTCAGACATTTTAAAAATCCGTAGCCAACGGGGGTCTATGTTTGATTACGGCGATTCTTAATATAACTGTTTCGTCGGCTTTGGATTCCGCAATAAAATATCTTTCATCAAGTGTTATGTTCTGGTTTTTATTATAGAGGATTTAGGTTCTGTGCTAGTATTGAACAGAGAGAGTCAAATGCCGATGGAGATATATATATAGTCTCGAATCTAATTGAGTCATTTAGTACAAGCTTAGAATTAATGATAATCGGTGTTGAAATCTAATCAATAGCTTGATCCAAACACACTTCAACACACTAATGAAATTCCATTAAAATTAAAGTGGTTTGTACAATATCGAAGCTGATTCGACATCGCTAGACATTGAAAACAATATCAAGAAGGCACTGCTTCTAATTGGGTTTGAGGACACATTGTTGGAACGCAATTGACGACACTAGATAGTGGAAACAACATCTAGTAGTTATTGCTTCTATATGGATTAGAGGCCACGATGTCGGAATCTAATTAATAACGCTAGATAGTGAAAATAATATCCACTAGGTACTGCTCTTAGATTGGTATGAGGACACAATGTCGGAATTTAATTGACGATGTTGGATGGTGAAAACGATTCTTGAAATACTTGGCCATCCTTCGTTTCCATGACTAACATGGGCTGGTGCTCGCACGTGATAGTGAGGATGATTTCAAATGTCTTCATCCCTCGTGACTGGCACATGACGGTAAGAGTAAATTTGAGTGTCAACAATGGCAACACTAAAATGGTGGAAATCCAACCCTTATTAATTAACACAGTATAGGTTGTTGATTATGATCGAGAAATTAATCACATATATTTTTGGGAGAAACCCCACTTAGTTTGTTTCTTTATTTTTATTTTATGCTTCCTTATGCTAGGTTCATTTTATCAAGCAGAATCCTGCTAATAAAATTGTCCTTTCTATCTTAGTATCCTGCCTTTTTTTTTTTGGGGCAACTATTTTTTAATTTCATTTTAATTTGCCACTTTAAAAGTCCCATCAAGCGAAATTTTTTAGCAATTAACTATAATTAGAGCGTTAATTTAAAACATAATTTCCCTGCAAAACTGGATGCACCGGTCAACCGATTTTCATGGAAAAACGACGACCTCTGTTTGTTCCGCGAAAATGAGCAATTTGGAAAACATTTCCCTAAAAATTATTGCTTATTTCTCTTAAAAAATAGATTAACAAATAATATTTTTAGTGTTCACGAAAATATTTAGACACAAAATTCTATCGATAACAAAAATATTTTTCATTGGGTAATTATTCTAAGTAATACAAACAATCATTTATAAGAAAATGCTTTTAAAAAATCACTCATTTTTCACGAAATGGCTCTGTTTGAGCACATGTTGATGTAGATTGGAGCTAGCATGATAATTCCTAATATTGATGCAGATTGTTTCTGAAGTTGGGACGATTGTGGCCTGTGATGGAACCATTTGAGCGCATGCTCTATTGGTGGCTTTTAATTACCTAGAACGAGCTTGTCTCACCATTTAATTTCGAATGTCTAGATTAGCCGAGGCCTTTGTATTTTAGGATCTGTTCTGTAATCGTAATCCCCTAATGATATCTAGGAGATTTAGGGGATCGTGAAGATATGAAGGAGATTCACTTGAAAAAGGATGATCAATGTAATGATTGCGATGAATCATGGAACTCAAGTCGGAAGCAATTGCCGTGTTCGACGGGGATGCTGACTCTAATTGTTGCAAAGAAGGGTTACTAAAAATCAATGTTTGTGAATCATCTTTTGCCAAGACGTCTGTAGATTGCCAAAGCTGGGGAAGTTTTGTAGATAATACATTAGCCAGAGCCTACCCTTCTGCAATTCAGCTTCATTTCCAAAGCCCTAATCTTGAAAAAGAACTAAGCCTGTCTCACCATTTAATTTTGGATGTCTAGATTAGCAAAAGGCTTTTGTATTTGAGTATCTGTTCTGTCATTGCAATCCCTTGATGATATTCAGGAGATTTAGAGGTTTGTAAGAAAACAAAAGAGATTTGCTCGAAAATAGACAATCAATGTAACGATTGCAATGAATGACGAAACTCAAGTTGAAAACAATTGCCGTATTTGGCAGGGATGCTGACTCTAACTGTTGCAAAGAAGGGTTACTAAGATCAACGTCTGTGAATCATCTTTTGCCAAGAGGTCTCTAGATTGCCAAAGCTGGAGAGCTCATTAGACAAGACATTAGCCAGAGCCTACCCCATGTGCAATTCAGTTTCCTTTTCCAAAGCGCTAATCTTGGAGAAAAGGGGAATTCAAAATCCCAGAAGTTGCCACGCGGCGGAACCCTCACGTCAATCTTCTCAAACAGCCACAGCAACAGCCAAAGTCTCTGAACCAGTTTCAGTTTCAGTTAGAATAAATCCTTAAAGGGATTGAGACTGGTCCGATGCATCTGAACCTCGGTACAAATGTTCAGAACAACATCTTTGACTGCCAAATGCCAACGTACTCCTCACTGATTGGACAGGCGGATGTCAACCAGGAATCATATGTTCAAATCGATAAAGCTTAGATGGGGTCTGAGTTCTATTCATGAGAAAACCAAAAAGAGATGGATGCATTTATTTTCCCAAAAACTTCTTTAGAAAAAGAAATTACATTCTTTGAAAAATCATTTTCAAAAAAAATCATTATTTTTCATTTACTCGATAACTTAGAAAAAATAATTTTATTCGCATTAAAAGAGGAAGTCGTTTTCCTATAACCTAAGCACATTGTTTTTGATTTATAGAAAACATTCTTATGTAGATCGATTAGTTTTTTGCTAATGAATTAGGAAACAATTTCTTCATAAATAGTTTTTGTCAAACAAATGGATCCATAGTTCTATATAAATGAGTATATACCACAATAACTCCATCCAAAGTAAGATCAAACTCAAGTGAGGTAGCAAGAATAGATGTTAAAATCTAGGACATGGGATCCTTCACTATAACTCTCAAGAGATTACTCTAGCTGGAACTCAAGCTCATAGTTAAACTTCATTGTGCTTGATTTGATGACGAGCTTTAACTAACTCAATAATTCGGCAGAAAAGTAATTAAGGAAAAAAAAAATCTCGGCCCTACTTCTTTTATTTTTATTTTTTGAGAATAAGTATATAGAATGTCCTAAAATTTATTACGAAAGTGCAATTAAACTCTAAAATTTTTAAAAAGTAAAACTAAATTCTAAAATTTTCAAAAAGTGCAAACAAGTTCTCAAATTTATCAAATTACTCCAATCAAGTCTTTTGGTTGGTCGCACTATTTGAAAAGTTTGGGACTCGATTATACCTTCATAATCAGTTTTAGGACTTTGCCGCACTTGTTGAAAATTTCATGACTCGATTATACTTATCCTTATTATTTTTTTACCCTCGTTAAACATGTTTATCAAGAGCTAAGCTCTTCACTTCTAACCCTCTCCCGAGCAAAACAAAGAAGGACAAGACCGCACTGAGATTCCAATCGCACCGGGGAGACCTAAAGGGCATCAGGCTCCTTGCGCGATGTTGGTTGCATCCGCCACGTCAAATGCGTAGACGAATATCAGAACTAAAATTTAAGTAGAGAGATCATCTTTAGGTGGATAAGAATTTGAGGGGTTTCCCTTGGACAATTCATGGATGGACGACCCATTCCGTTGATCACTGCTGGATTAAATCACAGGCGTCAAATCATCTTGCTGAACTCGTCTTTTAAGCGGCTTTTGTCCGCCCCTGGTTTGACGGTCCGGAAGAGAGCGAGTCGCGTTGGGGCTCTCGAATCGACGGCGTATGAGGTTGCACGCGTAAAGTTATCCTTTTCCTTGTACCGACAGCGCATGCTCGATTTTTTTTTTTTTTTTTTTTAACACCTTACTATCACTCTGACGATGTGGCGGGTTACGTGTGAATGGAAACGGACGGATAAAGCATATCAGCGAATGATTGAGGTCTCTGTTAAAAAAATAAATTAAAAATGATTGAGGTCGGACAACTCACGTGATTTGTCAAATCTTCGAGATGATGAGGAAAGATGCGAGATCTACTAAGGAGCATCTCGAATGGAATCGGGCATTTTTAAATTCGATTGAGAGACGGTCATAAGCCAACAAAAGCAATTGAGGGAAAGAGCAAGCATCAGCAAAATGAAGTGATGCTCAGGGTTGTTTTGTTCCTACAGGGAATCCCAACCACCTCCACCACCTTTCATGCTTCCTCAGGGTCTCTTGGGTAATCTTTGCTTTCTTTGGCGGTTGGTCTTGTTGAAACAAAATGAAGTGATGCTCCCGAAAATTTGAGGAATATCTCGATGCTCTCAAAGAATCATATGTACTCGAAGATATCTCTACTGGGTATATCTTTATTGAATCATTGTTCCTGGAGGAAATAAGGAGTTTCATGATGAATTATTATCGGTTATTGGTCTCACTTACTTTAAACGCACAAATTTTTTATTTATTGCGTTCGATCCAAAAAGTTAAACTAAGGGGTGAAATGAGACAACTTATATCTAAGTAACATATAATCTCCGTAAACTGGTGCTTTAGCACCCCCTCTCATATGAAAGATTAGAAATGATGTGAAGAATTTGGCAAACGGGGACTGGACATGCAAAATGAACTGGACACAACCTAAAACTAATATAATGTTAGAATGTCCAACCTTAAAACTTCAGTTAATAAGTATAGGGAGATCATATATTTGTAGAGAGTATATAGACCTTATAGAGAATATGAGATACTTTTAAGACATTGGATTCATGTATTTGTAGCCCAACCAAGGAGCAATTGTCGCGTGCGTTGGCTTAGCCTTGCCAAGAGTACACCATATCTCTTGACTATGTCAGTCTGTCATTTAAAGTTCATTTTCATATTATGATTATGTTTTCAAGTAATTAAACTAGGACGTCTCAACTATCAGAAGCGTGTTAGGTCCTAAAAGGTTGGCAATGTTGGAAGCCTGCAAAAACCCGATACCTTCATCGAGGATGATCATCAAGAGCCTAAGAGATATATCTTCACCTAAAATGACTATTGTCTCTGTTGGACGGGAAGAGAGGAGGAAAAAAGATAAATAAAAGGTCGTTGAGAACATTGAATTGTCAATGATTCCATAAAGGAACGCAATATAGAAAGACCTTCTTGCTAAAATATAAAGAGATGAATGTAACAAAGAAAGACTGAATGGCCAAAACAAATCCCAAAAAATAAAAGAATTAGACCTTTTTGTATACAGCAAAATCATAGAATAGACCCCTTAAGTGATACTCGAGTAAAGGCTCGTCCTCAAATAGTTTCTCCGAGAATGAACTCGGCTCATGTAACCCGGGACTGTTATGAATAAAAAACTATATCGGATGGTAAACAAGTCGAGCTTAAAATATGATGCATGCTTATATACATAATGTGACGTCCCGGCAGCGTCACATACTAAATACAAGCGGAAACTATTTATTAATACTATGACAGGATATGTCTTAATCATTATTCCAACCTAAGTGGTTAGCATGCTTAACATGAATATTACATGATCTTGAATTCTTCTAAAGCATGTTTGTTTTCTCCTTACTTTATGAACTACATAAGGGCTTCATTCCATTTCCTACTAGACTCATCACTGGCTTTTTACATACATCAACCTGGAAGAGCTTACACGTACAGCATATAAATAGGACATATTACATGTCATCGGCAAAAGTGCAAGTGTCAGGCCTAGGAAAGGGGGTCAAAAGGGAGCCTAGTTTCGCTACCCCTTACACTAACCCACGTCCATAAAAAACAAAAAAGTCTTCTTCAGTTTCAACACGAACTTAGTGCTCTAGGCAGCACCCGCCCCTACTCCAAGGCTGCCGTCACCAAAATGAAGAGGGCCAGATAGCTTCCCTTCGTGATTAATGAACCAGGCTTCAAACCTCATCGCTATCTAGTTGACATGTTCGTCATCCATCCAAAGCGTGGCTTTGATTGCATGCAGGTCATCTTGATATCAGGGTCGTACACGTCATGAAAAGACATGTCCATGTAAGCTATGATCTCGTTCCGTGCCACTGGGGGTATGTCCATTTTAGTGATTTGAAAAAGATAAATGAATGAGCAATGCTTAGTAAAGAAAAAATAGAGTCCTAAACTAAATTATCCATTAGTAGCTAAGAAAATGCAATATACAATCCATGACAACATACATGGACTAGAGCAAAACTTTCACATGGACCATTTCATAATCAACCTAACTCATATTCCTATTCACCACCTATAAGGCACACCGATATCAGTACACATGTTTTATGCAATTGACCAAAACTAGGATGTGATGCAACAACACATGAACGCACACGCCAAGTGAAATTAATTTATCATGTATTTTGTTGAAGATACTATTGCCGATGTCGATTGATCTTAATTGATTTTTGATTATAGGGAATATTTTATGTACATCTTTAGAATATTGTGTATATTTTTATTCCTTTATTATTTAGACACTTTGTATTACAAATAGTTTGTAATTACATACTGAAAGAGATAGAGAAAAGCAATACACATTTTTCTCCCAAACTTCAAGCCTTCTATATTTCTGACATGGTATCAGAGCCTTCCGCCTTGGCCTAGCTTCCGCAATGCCCTTTTTTTTTTCTTTTAGGGAGGAACCATGTCGAAGACTGAGGATTCAGCTTCCGGTGTTTCTAAGGGAAATCCATAGTCCCTCAACAATCAGAGAGGAGACGTTATCCCTGCAAAACAGCAAACAAATCAATAAAAAAGTCAAACAAGTTTCGTGCAGCCTATGCAGCCCAACACAGGATTTAATCCTGTAAATCCTTTCACAGGACCATACATTCAATGGATCCATGTATCAATTCAGCCAAATCAAGGAGGTTCAACTCAGAATTTACCTCAAATCGAGCCCGGGAGGATTGGTGGAATTGAAGAAAGTCCATCGCACATACCTGGAGCGACTCCTGGATACGGGGTGAATTGGACCCTTCCGGGTCAGAGTGGTTTGGGTCCTGGATACGGGGCGAGCAACCCCTACCCGGCCTATGGACTAGGATTATTTCCGTTTGCAGGTCTCGATGGCCGGCCAGAACCTGGAGACTCACTGTACACCGCCACCACCGACGGACCGGAGCTACGTCTGATCTCCTAGTAGCTGTCGGGACCGAAAAATTACTCCCTGTGGTGTTGCGAACTTCGCGAGCGCTCGTAACAAAAGACAAAGATGGTTTTTTGGACGAAACTGTCCCGATACCGTCCGATGAGCAGCTTGCGCGACAATGGCGCAAATGCAACCAACTTGTTCGAACCTGGATAGGAAATTGCCTTACGGCGGAGGTCGCCGCTGGGGTACCACCGACCGAAGATGCAAAAAAATTTTGGGAGAATTTACGAGAAATGTATGGTAAGCTAGATAGAGCAAAGATTTTCACGCTAACACAAAATTTATCAGATCTCAAGCAGGGAAATTTATCAATCTCGGCAATCTACAACAAACTCTCTGCCCTATGGAACGAAATCGAAATGACGGAGGAGAAATTAGAGGGACCCAAAGCGACTTTGGCTCAATATTGGGCCATGAGAGATCAGGAGAAGGTCACACGCTTCCTGCTCGTGTTGAATGAGAGCTACTTACCGTTTCGTAGCCAGATCTTGGCCATGGATCTGGTTCCCCCGTTCGGCCGTATATATCAACTTGTGGTTCAAGAGGAATCTCAAAGACTGGCATCGTCTAAGTACGTGAAGACTGGCGACTGCGTCGTTCTCGCGGCCAAGGCATTGTTGGAGCAGCGATTCAATTCTGGAAGGTTCGGCCATGGAGGATTTTCGAAGAAAACAGGGGCGCTAGGGTTACGGGAGGAGGAAGAAGAGGCTTTTTATCCATCTCAAGTGGACGGCCAGGATTATTTCGCAAGATCGGACGGCTCGGGTAACTCGCAAGGAATGAACGGCTGAGATTCAATCTTTGGATTTGACGGTGGAGGTTCCATCGCACGATCAGACGGCTCCCTTGCGCGATCGGACGACTCACCTTTCGCCCTTGCAACGCCACAATTTGACAGTCCATCAATGTCCGTTTTAAGGCGATCCAACGGTCAAAATTTGGCCACATCCTCGAGCAGAAATAATTCAAACAAACGGAAAGGTAAATTTTGTGATTATTGCAAAAAACCTTATCATACCAAAGAAAATTGTTGGAAATTGCATGGGAGACCAGGGGAGAAGAAGGAATGTGAATTTTCTATAGCAGCAAATGCTAAAGTAAATCAACCCATCAGCAATGACCAACTCCAACAAATCATAAGGACTCTAAGCCAGATGGGAATTCAAGAAAAGATGCCTAGTTATGCAGGTATTTCTTATTGTTTGATAAGCAATATTTCGAGCAATGCATGGATTATTGATTCAGGTGCCAGTGACCATATAGTCTGTGATGAAAGGTTCTTTTCTAAATTAGAAAAATCCTCGAATCATACTTCCGTTCGCCTCCCAAATGGCAGTGACATTTCAGTAGATAAAATTGGGGATGTTGAGCTGAGTCCTTCCATCACATTAAAAAATGTCCTATTCATTCCAAATTTTTAGTTCAATCTCATTTCCGTATCAAAGATCTGTCAAGACAATCTCTGTCAAGTCTTTTTTGATTTTGACATTTGTCTCTTTCAGGCCCCTTTGACTGGGACACTGATGGGCTCGAGTAGGAACTTCGAGGGACTTTATTTCTGGACAACATTTCCAAAGAATTTTTCCTTCAATAAGAGCATTTTATGTAATGCCAATCATAATAAACATGTCTCTTTATCTCATCAGTGTCTAGGCCATAACGCCGCTTTTCCTCATCCTAAATGTCCTGTATGCCCATTGGCTAAACAGTGTAGAATGTCTTTTCCACAAAGTACATCACGTGCTGCTAGTAAATCACGTGCTGCTAGAGCCTTTTCTCTATTACATATGGACATGGGCCCATATCACACCCCTCATCGTGATGGGTCACGCTTCTTTCTCACTATCGTAGATGATCATACTCGAGCAACTTAGGTTTTTCTTATGCAATCTAAAGCCCAAGTCCTTTCATATCTCAAAAATTTTCTTGTCCTGATTAAAAACCAGTTTAACAAATCAATACAACGGGTTCATACTGACAATGCACGAGAATTCCTTAATCATAAATGTTCTTCATTGTTTATTTCCAATGGAATTCTTCATGAAAGCTCCTGTGTCTATACTCCTCAACAAAATGGGATTGTAGAAAGGAAACACCGTCATTTGTTAGAAGTTGCTCGAGCTCTCAAGTATCAAGCTTCAATCCCTGAAATTTTTTGGGGAGGATGTTTTCCCATTCAAGGATAGTGGTCATGTCTTCTCGTCCTTTTTTACATGAAGACGATCCTCCACAAGGATCAATGATGATGCTTCCATAGATAGTATCTCCTATAGGCATGTTGCCTCGGATGGGGACAATGCAATATCGATCAAGTTGGTGTTCCATATGAACCAACTAATCTTAGGCGATCAAGACGCACAGTTCGACCACCAACATGGACTGCAGATTACGTTTATTCATTATCAAAAAAGTGTGGTACACAATATCCTATTTCCTCCTGTGTTAGTTTTGCTAATCTCTCTCCTGAACATAGATGCTGTGTTTGTAGAATTTCTGCACAACAGGAACCTACTTCTTATGATGAGGCTACCACGGATCCTCCGTGGCAACAAGCTATGAAAGATGAGTTACAAGCTCTCATCGAAAATGAGACTTAGGATATTGTTCGCCTACCACCCCATTGTCGACCCATAGGATGCAAATGGGTATACAAGATCAAATACAAAGCAGAGGGATCCATTGAACGTTACAAGGCCAGATTGGTTGCAAAGAGATTCACACAGAAGGAAGGCTTCGATTATACAAAAACTTTCTCCCCAGTTGCCAAAGAAGTTACTGTACGGTCCTTTCTTTCCATTGCCGCCATTTGTGACTGGCCCCTTCATCAAATGGGCGTTCACAATGCATTTTTACATAGAGATCTTGAAGAAGAGATTTATATGGATATTCCACTGGGATTTCGCACACAGGGGGAGGGGAGCGTGTGCCGTCTTCGAAAATCCCTATATGGGCTCAAACAAGCTTTTCGTCAATGGTATGCCAAGTTTACCAGTGTACTCATAGCTGCAAAATTCCAGCAATCTAAGCATGACTATGCTTTATTCACATGGAAACAAGGTATGTCGTCACTCTATCTACTTATATATGTTGACGATATACTCATTATGGGAAATGACGCGCCTGCCATTGAGAGATTCAAGGAATATCTGCATTCTACATTTCATATTAAGGATTTGGGATCTCCCAAATACTTTCTTGGGATAGAAATTGCACGGTCAAAAAGGGGCATTTGTCTTAGCCAACGGAAATTTGTCTTAGAAATTGTGTTAGAAGCAGGTTTATTGGGGTCTAGGCCGACTGTTATTCCAATCGATCAGAATATCAAGTTAACGACAGCTGAGTATGACAAAGGGTTGTCACCTATAAACAAGGATCCTTTGCTTAAAGATCCTTCTGCTTATCAAAGACTTGTTGGAAAACTTATTTATTTGACCATGACCAGGCCAGACATTTCCTATGCAATTCAGATTCTTAGTCAGTTTATGCATGCTCCGAAACAGTCTCACATGAATGCGGCATTGAAAGTCATAAAATACTTGAACGGGTGTCCTAGATTGGGAATATTGCTATCTCGAGACAACAATATGGAGATGACAGCATATTGTGACACTGATTACGCCACTTGCCCCATGAGTAGAAGATCAGTCACAGGATTCTGTATAAAATTAGGGGATTCCCTAATTTCATGGAAGACAAAAAAACAGTCAACCGTATCTTTATCATTCGCTGAGGTAGAATACCGAGCAATGGCGAAGACTAGTTGTGAAATAGTCTAGATAAGAGGCCTCCTTCAAGACCTTGGCGTACAGATAAAGGAGCCCACTGTCCTATTTTGTGATAATGATGCTGCCCTTAAGCTTGCAATGAACCCAGTATTCCATGAAAAGACAAAGCATAAAGAGGTTGATTGTCAATTCATTCGAGACAAGATTCAGAGTGGGGTGATTAGAACAAGAGGGATAAGAAGAGCAGAGCAACCCGCGGATATCTTTACCAAGGCCTTATGTCAGAGGCAACATTCGTATCTATTAAACAAGCTAGGCGTCTTCGATGTTTATAAACTGCCGAGCTTGAGGGGGAGTGTTGAAGATACTGTTGCCAATGCCGATTGATCTTAATTGATTTTTGATTATAGGGAATATTTTATGTACATCTTTAGAATATTGTGTATATTTTTATTCCCTTATTATTTAGACACTTTGTATTACAAATAGTTTGTAATTACATACTAAAAGAGATAGAGAAAAGCAATACACATTTTTCTCCCAAACTTTAGGCCTTCTATATTTCTGAGATATTTCAATATCCATCCTCGAATTGGTTTCCCATTGGATCACGAGCTAGTCCAATTGAGTCACTTTCGAAATTCCTCATCCGAACTTCCTTGGAATCCCTAGCATGGGCATCTTACTTCGAGGCATCCCATTATCACACACTTAAGGCATTCTATGAACACATAGTAAGGGCATCTCACTCTAAGGCATCCCAGTATCACATAACTAAGGTATCCATGAACACAAAATAGAGGTATCTCACTTTGAGGCATCCCAATATCTCACTCAACCGAGGCATCCGAGATCACACAGCATGGGCATCCCACTCTTTGGGCTATCTCCAGTATCACAAAATCGATGGAAATCTCTTAAATTCAGTTTATTTCACACATTTCATGTATCGAACCTTAGAATGTGCTTGCACACACTACCTCATAGTATGCTTCACTCATTGCATTCATGAGACTCAACTAGCAATAACTCAAGATCATCTCATTTCAAATAAGGAAGAGAGACATATATATGTACCAACTAGCAATGTATAGAGGTCACAAGACTTCCAAGGGTCACCAAAAGTTTAAACAAGAGGACTACAAACATCTACATGAATTCGGACTTGAACAGAAGAATGGGGACAGTTTTGAGCAGTTCGAACACAGGTTAAAAACATAGTAAATCTTATTGAAAAATTGTGAAATTTTAATACGTTCTAGAAGAGACATAGATAAACATTTTCCGTGGAGGAACCTAATCCTATTTCTTGCTGTACAGAGAGCAGCAATTCATTGAACACTTTATTCCTGAATCCGTAGCAATTTCCAGAACTATCACTTTCAGAAGAAAAGCCATCTCGCTACCCAAACTTCCATCGTTTACCCTCAAATTTTAATATGTTATCCCCTAGAAGTGCCTTACAACTTTCATGAAGTGAGTAAGACCTAAAAGTTTCCCGAGATTTCCAGAAAGATCACAGAACGTACTAAGCCTCAATCATGAAATCTATGACAGCAAACTAATTCTACAAGTACTCGCCCCTACACCAGCCAACTCTTACAATAAAATTCCATAAAATAGTATGTCATAGCTTAAGATTCTTAGAACAACTTTTAACAAGACAAGTTCATCCAAATATTAGCGCATTGAAGACAGAAATTCCACAAACCACAAATCACAGCAAATTCCCTTCTCGAGCAGACCACTCTTGGATTCTAACATCTACACTCGGCCACTCCTAGCTAGTTAGTTCTCTTACCACTACATTTAAAGCCTCGACCACACATGCACAGCACCAAAATGAGCCTCGACCACTAGCTATTCCTCACGACCGACTCGAAAATCTCATCCCAAACCAAGATTGAACCCACGGCCTCCCCAAGCCGACAAGCAACCGATTTCATAGCTCATCTGACTCTCCAACCCAGCAACGACAAAAACCACAGCTTCCTTCTTGTCCTTCCTGTCTCGACCTTCACCATACCGACCCCAACCTTACATGCAAGTCACCGGGCAACCATTCAACCCCACGACCAGCCCAAACAAGCCTAGAACAGAATCATCCTAACAAGAATCACCCTCAACCGACTTGATCCGCGCCTCTCTCAACAACAAATGGATAGCTCAAGCTTAACACCCACCGTTTCCTTACCCGGTGATTCGGTGTTGCTCCGTCACTACTAGCTCTCCACAGAGTGGTCTCTAAAGCTTGTTATGGAAGAAGAAAATGCAGAGGATGAGAGGCGGCTGTGTCTGCTTGAGCCAAGAGAGAAAAGGGAGGAAGAAGAGGAATAGAGAGAGAGAGGATATGGACCGGAGGCGGGGTGAGAAGGCAGAGAGAAATGATTGTGAGAACGTGGGTAAATGTCTTCATGAATCCCCATGAAAATCATGATATAGGAGGCAATGTGGTGATCCCCAGGAAGATTTTCCGTACTAAAGAAGACTTGCGAAGATGGGGTACACGGCTTCCTGCATGAAATTTTCTTCATGCATTACACTTGGCATCTATGGGAAGGGTTGGGGTTTAGTCCTAATCTTCGTTGTGATTAAATAATTTATTTCTGATGTTTTTCACTTAGTTTCATCCCGAACCCCACAAATTTCGATACCCTCAAAGCTACATGGATCTATTAGTCCACACGAACTCAATTAACACATTAATATCTCAATATTAACCTAGGATCGAAAACAAAAAAATAATCACAAGAAAATACTAAGGATAGTGTTCAAAAGATTATAGTCACGCGTAAATTTTTAATAGGATCCTAAGTTGATTTCGTACATGATTAATCTAAAGGCTTAATCATAGAAGTAGAGTCCTTTCCGCTCGATTTGGACCATACATACACGCCACTGGCCCACTGGGTTCGTTTCACAACCCACCGGCCTAATTCATGGCTCTAGCGAGCCCAAGTCTTGGCCCATCCCGCGTTAGGCCCAATTTATAGCCCATCTTTTGGCCCATCGAGCCCACGCTCGTTGTCTTATCACGGCCCATTGATTCCTTAAGTTCACGTCTTCTTTACAGCCCATCGGGCTCGTTATTTGGCCTACCTTCAATAGTCTAGTCCCTATCGGTCCATTTATATCAATAGCCAACGCATAATAGCCGGTTAATTTAGACCAACGCAAAAAAAAAATGGCAAGCGATATCCAGCCAATGAGTCATTAAGTAGCATGGAACATATTATTATCTAGCAAAGACAGAATTGGATTCGGTAGAGCCAGGAAAATAGGAGAGATTGGGTGGTTTCTGGACTGGGGTCTTTCTTTATTAATTTTCTTTGCTTTGACTTTGACTGCGAACGCCTTTGATATGGTCTAATCTTTAAAGAAGGTAAGCATGAAACTGCACAAAAACGCGGTGATTCGGAAATTGTAACTGTTGTTCAGGGGGATGAGAGGAGAAGAGACGGGACAACGGCAGTTGATTTCTCATTATATCACATCTCGACGAGAGATTTCCATTTTACCGACATCCTCACACATGCACCTCACCAAATCTTCCATTTTTGCACGTGAGCCGTCCTAAGCTAGGCCCACTCTCCCTTAATACCGGCATCCTTATTCACCATAATTATCTTATATCAAAAGGCATACCAAAGGCGACAACTCATTCGCCTTTGGCATCTAGGGCACGATTCATTTTTGTCACGTCGGTTTCCAGAAGAGACAAATTGAATTTGTTGCCTTCGGTCGCCCTCGGCGATATAATAAAGGAGTTTGGAGACAGCAAAGCAAATACAACAAACGGTCAGTGATAAATATTTCGCGTGAGATTTTGTGAAACTATCATTGATTATTTGAAAAATTTAAGTTGGTAAACAATTGCGTGGCTTAATATTTCAATATACTAACGGAAGTTCTCTACAACATGATGCTTGACAAGCACTACTAGGCGTTAGGATGTATATGTTAGTAAGTTATGTTAGATAAATCCAACATTAGATAATTGATATGGTGTAAAGCAATTGATATATCCTAATTAGCCTATAATTTATTGGCTTAAGTTTTTAAGTGAAGATAGGTCCAATTAGGTATGTTGACAAGCTTGGACTTAGGCTTCCTCTTAGTGATTTCTCCGAGTGAAGGTATCGGGCTTCTACTACACGCTCCTAACAAATGGTATCAAGGCCAATAATTAATGTAGAAGGATGCTTGAATTAAGGAGGAGCGAACCTAACATTGAGTTATTATGATGTATGCATGAGTGAGTTATATTAAAGAAATCCCACATCGGAGAATTGATGTAGTGTAAAGTGGTTAATATATCCTAGTTGATCAATAACTCATTGGGTTAAGCTTTTGAGTGAATGTGAGTTTAACTGAATATGTTATTGGGCTTAGACTTGAGCTCCTATTTGGCAATCTCCCTGGGTGAAAATATCTCATTCAATCCAAGTTAGAACGAATTGAACGTGCACGCTCGTTTGATTCTCAGCCTAGAAACTGGTTCGGATTGCAACTGACGTTCACGAGAGTCCTTGGCATCTTCCTTACTTTCTCTTTGTTTGCACTTAGAATCGGCATATTCAGGTAATGTTTTGAGAGTCAGGCATGTGAACTGTGACATGACAACCCTCATAAACAAAACAGGAGTTTATTCCAGGTCGGTGCAATCTGCAATAATATCGAGTGGCATGAGACAAAGCCATCCTTTTCTTAATTGAATTTTCTCTTTTACAAGTGGACACTTGTGATTTTCTTGCTACAGCTCAATCGGATCATTTCTCAGTGAAATGACGCCCATGCGGTAACGCCCAAAATAAGTCGCCGGCGCCGCTCGCGCTTTCACTTGATAAAAGAAAAAGGGCTGTTAGTCATTTTGATTATTCTTTTTATGGCAACTGTATCTTTGCCAGAGTTACCAAACGCGAGCGGGCTTCGAAAAATAGGGTAACGGCTTCCACACTAGAAGAAAAGAAATCACGTGATGCTTATACCGCTTGATGTGCGAAAATCTCAAGTCTTTATCATTTTTCAGGCATGAGCATCAGTCTGTCATTCACTTCACGATGATCGACTGCATTTGCATGGTTCGATGCCAGGCCGATTCATTGCACGAAACCGGCATTGCATGATACACTTTTTTCCTAAGCCTAATGCCTCCGGTTGTCTTTCACAAACTCCCAGCGTACACAAAACTTCCGTTTTGGAAGATAACTATGACAGTAAAATCACAAGGAAGGAATAAAAGAGTACCTTACTATCCTCAACTCCCCCAACTAATCAAAAGTTGCATTGGAAGAAGACATTTTAGTATAGAACCTTTTGTCCCGGCTCCAAGCATGCCAACCATGTATTCCTCCTGTCCACATGACATGTCTCATGAGGGCCTCCGTCAACATTCGTTTTTTCTCACTTAGACCCCCCAAAGCCCAATAGGGTTGCAGTTGGATTTTGGAGTTCAGGGTTGGAATCTTATATAAAAGAAGAAATAGCAAGGATCGGAATCTTTTGCCGAATGATCAGGTACTGCATTTTCATTTGTTCAATCGACTATCTCAACTTCTCGAATTGAGCTCAATGGAGTACCTCCGTCAAGTTCGTAGACTGAAAATCCCGATGTGGTGGCGACAACTTTAATTAGCCATCTGATATGCTAACGTAAATGCTTATGGGGAAAGTTTTTATTTAAGTTGTCAAAAAAAAAAATACTCAACATTGGGTCCTCCCTATCGGAAAGATGAAATAAAATAAAATAAAATAAAGTGACGCCTCTATAAATTGAGGAATGTGTAGATGCTCTCAAAGCAACATATGTAACCAGGTTTGCATGCATCCCGTTCATGTCTATGGAACTGACATAACGAAAAAAGCGAATTTTTGAGATTACCAGTGCCTCATCATCGATAAATGCTTTGAAGTCATTAGTTAAAAGGGTTAATACCCTTAAAAACCCTAAACTGGTACACCTGTGACAAATTTACCCCAAACTATTTTTTTGACCACCAAAAACCCAAAACTTGTATACTTTTGACAAATTTACTCAAAACTCGTACATCTGTGACAAATTTACCAAAAACTATTTTTTTGACCACCAAAAACCCCAAATTTGTATACTTTTGACAAATTTACTCCAAACCGGTATACCTATGACAAATATACTCTCTGTTACTTTTCGTTAAATTTTACTGTCAAATTATTAAGTTAAATGACACGTAACAATTGATTAGTATATTAATTTGGGATTTTACACTCCGTTTATCACAATTTACAATTTTATGATTTTTTTGTAGTATTAATCCAATTTAGCATAAGGTATATTTGTCACAAATTTACCAATTTGGGGTCGAATAAATTAGTTTGGGGGTAAATTTGTCATAAATGTACCAATTTAAGATTTTTTTTTTATGCTCAGTCGGGATAAAGTTATCACAAGTGTATCAATTTGAGATTTTTCTTAATCAAATAAATAATTTGAGGTAAATTTATCATAAGTGTATCAGTTTTGGGTTTTTCAGGGTATTAACGGTTAATACTCTGAAAAACCCCAAATTGATACATCTGTAACAAATTTAGCTCAAACTAATTTTTGACCACAAAATACTCCAAACTAATTGGGCCTGCTCTCCATGCATCCTAGTATCTTAGGGGGTGCATGATAACTAAAATTTCTGTTTCAGAAATAATTTTTCTATTCCAGACCAGTTTCTGGAATAGAAACCTATTTGATAAACCTACTCAGTTTTTCTATTTCTGTAATAGATTTTTATTCCAGAAATTGATTTAGAAAAGAAATCAAAAATAGAAATTTTCTACTTCTGATTTCTAGAAGATAAATCAGAAATAATTTCTCCCACTAAACCATAATTTCGGTGAGTCCTCCCTCATCTCCTCTACGTCTCTACCTCCTCCTCCTCCTCCTCCTCCTCCTCCTCCTCCTCCGCCTCTCCTCATTTTATTAAAAATAAAAATAAATAAAAATAAATATATTCATTTTATTCATTTAAAAATAAAAATCAATTTATTAAAATAAATTTAATAAATTTATTTTTATTTGCCTTGAGTGTTTTGCCAAATAAATTCATTTTTATTTTTAATTTTTATTCATTTTAAAATAACTTTATTAGTAAAAAATAAAATAGAATAAATAAAATAAATTTATTTTTAAGGATATTTTATTTTATTTATGATTTATTTTATTTTATTTTATTCTTTATTTTTTTGTTACTAAATCATTTTTATTTTTATTTTTTATATTAAAGGTCGTTGGTCACCGCCGCCGCCATCTGAAAGAAAGAAATTTTGTGTCGTTATCAAACGAATTTTTATTTTTAGAGAAGAAATTTCGTGTCGTTATCAAACTGTTATTTTTGCTTAGAAACTCTTCTAGAAATAGAAATAAAAAATCTATTTCTATTCCAGAAATTATTTCTGGAACATAATAGTTGTCATACGCGCCCTTAATGCACCATACTTATTTTCACTGGAATCTTCCACTCTTTTTTTTTTTTGGGTTGAATCTTCTGCTTGAACCGGCTAAATATGGTAGATGTCGGAGAGGAGAACCACCTTAGCCTTCACCTCAATCGCTTTAGCCCAACCAAGTTGAGCAGGAAGCCGAGGGACACCATTTGCCACCTCAGTTAGAAAATCACACTTAAGATTTCTTCATTGAAATATTTCACAAAATGTCGATACACAAGTATTGGGCCCCACCCAACAACTTAACCATCGGCTTTCATATCGCTAATTTTTTCTTTGGTCTGAATATATGGCTACTATGGGACGCCATACATTGAGTTGTGCTTCACAGGAAGAAGTTCCGAAAGTGTGGAAACATTTGGATCTATAGACCTGGGTCAATCGAGGAACTTGAAGAGTGGTCGATCGAAGAGTTCTTATGCCTTCAATAATGTTGGTTGTGCTGTGAATAGGAACGCGTTGTTGAGAGACATAAGAGTTTCTTTAAGCAGTTAGGCCACAAAAATAGGAACTGTGCAAGAAGTCGAAAAAGAAATTTGATCGAACTACTTAATGACGTTGGCCAGAGTTATCACGGGAGAACTACATATAGGATCGATTGACGCCCTTGCATCAAGGATGGCATGTCGAGAGAGGATATGCAGATCGAGTTTGCTCCTCAGAGAGAGTTCGAGTGCAGCTTGGGCTTGGTAGACGTCTTTGGCCGCTGAACGGCACGTGGAGAGCGCTAGGGGAGCAGTGATATTATGCGGCATTATGGAGCAACGGATCATATACTCTTTCTTGGCTGCAAAGAAGAGCCACGTTAGAGATTTGTTGACCATACCTCGAGTTTTGGGGGAATGACTCGAGTGAGGATCGAAGCCTTGAGATGTGCATAGGCTTGATGTATGTTGGAATAATTAAACATTAAATCACACATTCATCTAAAAGCTTAGAAAATGGTCACACAAAATCTCACATGATATCAGAGTTGGAGATCTTGAATTCAAATTTTTTCGGGCTCCATTTGCCTCCCTAGTTAAATATGTCCACACTTAGTACTAAGCAAAAAAACTATACTAAGTGTAAGGGGAAAAATTTGAATAATTAAATATTAAACCACACATTCATCTAATAGCTTAAACTTTTTAAAAAGTTGATAGTGGAAGATGGAAAATGGAGGCATGCTTTCTGTAAGTCGTCAAAATTAATTCGTGGTCAAATGGCATTGCTTTGATCTCTCCAGAAGTTATTGGAAATCAAGAATTCATCGACATCTTTTGGTTGTGTGTAGTCACTCACACTAATGGGAATTTAATTGAGATTGCTGCTGAGAGAGTAGCATAGAAAGACTATCGAAAAGAGAAGAGGGAGCGAAGGGAAACACTAAGAGAAACTGAGGAGGAGCATTTTGAAATCAAGAGTGCCAGTAAGAAAGGCACTGGTGGGGAAGAATCAAAAGCAGACAATTCAGAGGGTTAGTCAAAGTCCTCTACAAATTGATTCGAAGAAGATCATCCCACAAAAAAGGTACCCTTCGGAGGAGGCAAGGGGGATAGATAAAAATCTATTGAGGAATAGGCCATTGATGAATCGATCAAGCAAATGCGCTCCAGTTATGGTGGTTCATGGTACATTTCTTTCTTCAGATATCCTAAGAGAGCCAAGCGCTTTGATCTCACACATCGCTCGCCCAAGACCTATGGGGTAAGACCGGTCAACCGTGAGAAGACAAAGCTTTTTGGTCCAATTCGAGTCAATATGCCTGTTGAGCCCCATTCGCATTCCGGAATAATATTATGAAATGAAATCCCCTAGGTCTAGCTCTGGGAAGATGATAGATAAGAAGTGATGTTTAATGACTGCTCTGTCTGATGTCTTTGACATACAAGAATAAGGATCTGACCTAATCTAGAACTAGTATATTCTGCGATTACTTGTCCTTTGTAACCAATCCAATTATGAACCTATTGTGCTTGTGCCTATTTAAATATAAACCTTTCAATTATACACATTGAGTCATAGATATTTAGACTACTTGTCAATGTAGTCCCTTCAGTCAATTTTAGCCAAAAATCACTAACATAAATGCTAGCCTTTCTATATGGCATGATTGGCACTAACATGAACAAATTTTATAATTCTTTAATATTTTCCTAACTGTTTATTGTTTTTATTTTTTTCTTTATTTCTTTTATAACTCTGGGCCAGCAAGGTTGCCGGCTACCGAGAGGGCCAGCAACATTGGGGTAGGCAGGGCAAGGGTATTGCGACCCTCATCGGCCATGCCAAGATGTAAGCGATGGTGTCAAGCTCTCACCTCACAACCCTTACCCGTGGTCAACAAGGGCATCGTGGCCCTCACCTAGATTCAAGAGAGGGTTGAAAGTTGAAACCCTTGTAGTGAGGGTCCTGGCCCTCTCTTGGATTTGGACCAGGGGAAGGAGAAGCTCACCTAGATCTCGTTAACCCACAGTTCAAGAAAAAAAAAAAGGAAAAGAAAACAAGCAAAAGTAATAAAAAAATTAGAAAAAATAAAAATTGTCAACGTCAATACTAATCATATCACGTGGGATGGCCGGCATCTATGTCAGTAAAAAGTTAGGACTCAAATGGCATAATTGAAAAGTTAGGTCTCAAATAACATAATTGAAAAGTTTATGATTTAATTGGCATAAATGCAAAACGTTTAAAACAAATTTCATACTTTTTTCACTTTTTATAGTGACTCATTGGTCATGGCTGATGTTTATGTTGGCGAAAAGTTAGGACTCAAATGACATAATTAAAAATTAGGACTCAAATAACATAATTAAAAATTTTACAATTGAATTGGTACAAATGCAATATATTTTAAAAAATTTCATAACATAATTAAAATTTTTATGATTGAATTGATATAAATGCTATATGTTCAAAAAAATTTCATACCTTTTCCACTTTTTTCCATGACTCATTAATCATGAAATTGTATCGCCAAAGCTACAACAATCCATGAAATTTTCATCGCAATGCGTTGGCCATGACATAAAATTCTTTGCTATTGATTGTCTTTTTTACCCTTTTGTCGCGAGAGATTTTTGTGGTGAAAAGTATACTTCTGCTAAATAAGACTCTTTTTTGTAAGCAATCTATTCCTTTATTTTTCTGTTCTTTTGTTTCCATAAACTAAAAATAAATTCCATAATAACATCAACTAAGTTTTCTTTACCTCGAAACACATCAATGACCAGAGAATAGATTTTGAATTGAAAGAAGAAGTAAAAAAAAAAAAAAACTTATTTCTTTGTTCTAGGGAACAAATTCTGGAATAATGTCATTTTCTTTTTTGTCTTTTTTTATTCTTCCTCCTCTAACTAGTCAATAGGCCTTGGCAATGGCCGGTGACCAAATAGAGATGAGGTCTAATGACCTTGCTGGCCTTGGGGGAGCCTTGCTTGACCTCACCATGGTTGGGTGAGGCTCAAACTTGCCAAACTTGGGTAAGGTCGAGCCTCACCTAGCCACCACAAGACTAACTAGCTACAATGAGGCTCTCTTAAGGCCATTGAAGTCAAGCAGTTCTCATCTATTGTTGGCTGCCAGCCATTGTGGAGACTTGGCAACCAACCAGCTACACAAAGAAAAAGAACGGAGGAAGAAAAGCAAAAATTTGAAAAATCTTAGAAAATTATTAAAAAACTAGAAAAAATTACATCATAAAAAAATTTGAAAAAAGTACCAAATATATTACTATTCTTTTTTTATTTTGTGAATAGAAATTTTTTACAATTACCATATGTGTTCTTCTACGATTTCTGAACATAAATTGTTCCCATGAACTGAATTATTACAAAACGCACCATAAGAAATTACCTAATTTCTTCGCCAAGGTCTATCCGGGCCTTCAGCCATGACTTTTCCGCCATGAACAATTTCCTGGTAGGAAGCTTTAGGCCCTTAGCCATGAAATTCCGTCAAGGCAAAAGAAGTCAGACTTTGGTGAAAAGAACATCGACAATAGTGAAAATCATCAACGAAAAGGACAGTCAACAACTTGATGAGTAAATTTTTGGATATTTAAGCTCTTATAAATAAATATTAACAACTTGAAGAATATTGACAATCAAGGGAGTTATTAACAACAAATGCCAGTTATCTCGGATGAAGTCATCGACATCCATAAAAAGATATTCTCAAATATTGGAGTTTATTGTGGATAAGTGGTGTTGTAATTACTTGTAACCGTAAATGGGGTTATTCATCTGAATTTAGAAACCATCTAAAGATGAGAAATCGTGGCTACGTAAAGATATTGAACCAAGAGCTTTGAAGATGTGAAGGCATGGCTAATACCTAAGTAGCACCAACACGCGACACGGATACGCGACACGACACGTCGACACGTTATTTCTCAAAAATAGAAAATTTCGACATGTTGAGACACCTTGTATATATTAAATGAATATTTTTACTTTTAATTAATTTGATTCAAATTTATAAATAAATAATTAATTAATAAAAAAAGAGTCTACAATGAATTTACACTAATAATATTAATAAATTGACAAAAGTTATTGATGAAACTAATGACCAAAACTAATTAATCAACTTATTTAAATAAATCTATGATCTTCTATAATGACCAAAATTTATCATCATTCAACATTTAGTACTTTTATTTTTCAAAATTATTTTTTAATTTTATTTAATTATTTTTCCAATTAAATAAAATGTCCCCTCGAGGGGTCCACCCCCAACACCAACTCCCCTTTTTCCCTCGTCTCTTTCCCTCACCCCCAAATTTTTTTTACTTTTCTTTCCTTCCCTCACCACCTCACATTGACACAGACAAGCTATCATTTCCCCTCCCTCCAACACACCAAGTCCCTTTTTTATTCTTTTAGTTTCCTTCTCAAAACCCTAGCAGTACCCTCCTTCTCCTCCTCCTCACCGCACGACCCCCTTCCTCTCCTATTCCTCTCGATCTCTGCTTGCTCTCGGTCCTCATCACAATCATTCACCGACTTGCCTCCAGCCCTTCCTCCCTCATAGTTGCAGCCTCATCGCTGATCCATCGCAGCATCACAGAGTGACGACCCTTGCCTCAATCTTTGCTCTTTCTTTGGCCATCTCTCGCCATCGCGGGCTCGCTATCCGCTCGCGGCCTCGTCTCTGCTCTCTCATCCTCGCCTCCACCCTCCATCGTCTTTTGGACACGCATGTTGAAATGTGTCGAGAAAAGTTGACCACGTGTCAAAAAATCCGACACGCAGTCAATATGTGTCCGAGCGTGACAACGTGTCCGACACACTTCAACACGTGTCGGACACAACACAAAAGCACGTGTAGCGTGTCCGTGCTTCATAGGCTAATGCTACTAAAGAACTGCTTATAAGCAATTATGTTGTGAACACTATAAATACTACTGTTTGCATACTGGAGAAACCCTCCATAACAAAAAAACAAATCATGTTATCTTTCAATTCATGTGTTGTGGTCATAATTATAGTTTCCAAATATCTTCTTGTCGATATTTCAGTATGTAGCTTACCTATAGTTTCCAGATACATTATCATTAATTCAATTTCGGCGTGTATCTTTGTTGTAGTTTTAGGTGCTTCATTATTGATTAAATTTTGACATTTTATCTTTATCTTGTGTGCTTTAACTCGAATAAATTTTGTTAAAGTATCTATCATTTTTCTTGCATATCTATGATATTTCCTATCCGAAATTGTTATAAAATTTGCCCTCTTTAATAAAAACTGAAGAACGACTATTCATGAAAGGTATTTCATTGTCAAGGCAAATTCCAATGAAATAGTGAATAATTACCAAATTTCCATTAACATAGGGGGCAACTGGTACGGCTGGAAATGAGTATCACCCCACTCACATGAAACGTATGCTTTTAGCTAGACCAACAAGAGTTAGATTTGGCAGCTTTTCATATGGTATTAGTAAGTTGCAATCAAGATACTATCAAAAGAGATTTCAAGAGCATATTTGTACTACCAACGGCCATCTTTCTAGTGCGCATTTCACTATCATCAAACCTTACACATCACCATCATTATCATATGCACACTATCATCGGTGTTGATTGTGAGTGACCAAGCTGACTATCTTCAGTGACAATACTAATTGAATGACACGAGATTAAGATGAATGAATCTTTTATACTTATCAATACCAAAGACTATCAAGAACACCATCTTGATTTGTCTTTACACTTAGACTATCAACGATTAGTTTCTCATCTCCGCTAATAAGCAAGATCATTGACGTTGTATAACTAATTTAAACATCTGCACTTGCCATGGCAAATGTTAAAACTCAGTGATAGTTTGGTAATCATCAAAATATCATAGTAATGTTTTCGAACAACATTAACGACACCACACCAAATCTTTGATATGAAGAATCTCTAGCACAACTATGTGTGGGATTTGATGAGATCTTTACCAACTATTTAAAAAGTTAAAGTTATTAGATGAAAGAATGATTTAAAATTTGAATATTCTAATGCTCCCCCTCACGCATAGGCTAGACTTTGGCCTTAACTTAAAGCATGGAAATAACTAATTGAGAAGAAGAAAGGGGCCTTGGAAATTTTGAATTAAGAACCTACTGCTCTAATATTATGTGAAATTTGGTAAGATCACTGCTAACTATTCTATAAACTTAAGCTATTACATGAAAACATAATTTAATATTTATATATTCTAGCAGCAAATAACAGGTGCACCTCAACATAATCACATTATGAATGAAGTTCATCTTATTCCAGCGTGTTGTAGGATAATGTGGTTCTAACACTAATTTCCATTCAGTTCCAAGATCTTCATTCCCATTTCTTCTAATCCATTCTGTTTAAATATGTGCACTAGTTGGAAATTAGTGTGTCCAAACCACTTTGTTTTAGTGTGTTATCAGATAAATTGGATCGCTAATAAATAGGACATACTATTATCAAAAGTCAAGTACGATGCACCTATTTAAATGCCTGATTAAAATCCATCATGCCATTGAGTGTACCAATTTTATGCATCAACCTGCATTATTTGCTATACAAGTTTATGTTACGGAATTTTAGTTCACTCTCTCGAAGAGCACTTTGGCAATGTGGGAATTGATTGTCCCGGGATCGCAATGGGCAGTGTAGTAGAAGCTCCTTGTGACAGCAAAGAACGCCTCCTTCACGTCTCTATTGAGCCCCCGAGCTGAATTCTGGAGCACCAGTTGCGCCAGCTCTTGCATGGCCATTTCTATCTGGTCGTTCTCGTTTCCACGTACCTTTTGGGTTTGGTGATGAGCCAACTGACGGCAGATCGTGCTGGTGAGATTGCAGAGACGGTGGTATTCAGGATGAGACGAGAGGTCATCCGACAGAAGACTGTTGCAAGCGCCGAGAGCTATCATCTGCACGGAGAGTTCGACCACTCCTTTGTACTTATCTCCTTCCTCTCCATATCCCACCAGCCACTTTTCCCACTACATAATTGATCGTCAAGAATATTCCCAAATAAAATAAAAGGGACCACGAAATTAGGAATACATATCTCGTTAATTGGTAAATAAGTGAATATGAATTGACTCGTACATTTAAGATGCATATAGATGTGTGTGTGTGTGTGTGTGTGTGTGTGTGTGTGTGTGTGTGGATCGGATTCGAAAGATAAGCCGTTGTTCTAATTTTAAAGATGGTATTCAGAAAACACTTACTAACATACTTCCCAACCAATTTGTGTGAATTAAACTTGAAGCGCATTGTGCATCAAAAATAGAAACGAGCGACTGTAATTAGAGTGATAGATCATAACTCCTTTTTTCTCTGTCTAACCAAAGATCATTATGCGGATTTATATTTTAGCTGCTATATTCCATTTCATTAGTGGATTATATAGGTCTTACCGCAGCACGTAGAAGATGGCTAATGTCTTTACCACGAGCCTCCAAGACTTCCAATGAGAGCTGGTCTACGGTTCCGAGCAGAGCTGCAATGAGCCCTTCTCCTCTCTCATCCGGAATGGAGCTCCTGCAATATTCTTTTTCGACATAAGAAAGGTAATCTTCGTAATCCGTTAACGGGAAGAAGAAAATGACGATATTCCAAGCGATTTTACCTTCCGCTTGTGTGCTTCTGAAACGCGCGAACAAAGGCTCTTCTTTGCTCACGAGAGGTTCCCTCTCCCTCCAAGTACGAGGCGATTGCATCCACCAACACCCTCGTTTTGGCCCATGCAAGTCTCTCTCCCGCCCGTTCCGGTTCGTAAATGCTTGCTGCCGCCGTAAAGTAAGAATAGAGAAGAGTCTTCCCACTTATCCCAAAGTCCACGAGTTTGCTCTCGCAATACCACCTATAAATTGCAGATCTCAATTAGGAAATTCAATTACTATATTTTTTCACCCTTTAATTGTGGTGAAATTACCCCTGAAAATTGTCCCATTCTGAGAGGTGCAAAGCTTGGCAATTGTTGTAATCCAGCTTCGCGAGCTCGAGATAGACATCGTTGTCAACGTACTCCATCCTGCCATTGGATATAGAAAGAATAAGCAAATTTTTTTAAATGTGTCTGTGCCTTTCTGTGTGAGATCTAATAGAGGTTCACAATATCATGTAAATTTTACTGATAGTCCAAGAAAAAGGCAATTGTACCTCTAACCATTTTTTGGAAAATATAAGTACGTGCCTAATTCTGCTTGCCTCTATTTAGGTTGATAAACCCCAAATTTTGAGCTTGAGTATTATAAGGACCACAAAAGAAATTATCTGAATTCCATATCAACGATAACAATTCAAATTTGAGCACTTACTTTTGAATGATTTTATAGAATCACTACCATTTCTTCTAAAAATTTAAACTTTCAAATAAATGCGTGATTTAATATTTAAATATTCTAACAACTTTCCTATCAAAATGATGTATGAATATTATGAATTCAAATGACAAAGCAACCACGGGCTTATCAGATTATGTGGGTCCTGAGATTAATAAATAGAAAGTGCCTGCATTCAGAATAAAAAAATTATTTTATTTCACCTTCACTTTGAAAAAAAAACAAAAGTCAACTTTACGAGTGGTACTAGGATAATAATATGTGTGCGTCTATAATTTATATAAAAGCTAGTGAATTTCTTAAATGTGAAATTAAAATGCAAATACGACACCATCCCCCCAAGACAACAAGGACATGAGAGCCTTCTGAAGATAAGAAGAAAGGAAATAATGGAAATGACGTGAGAGCGTGAAGTGAAATTGGTGGGTTAAGGGTTGACTATTCTTTTTTTCTCTTTATTTCATTTTCCAAATAAGTGGAAATTATTATTATAACTAACAAGGGCAACAAGAAAGAAAGATAACAACGGAGAGAAGAACCTGTAGAGAGTCTTGCCAATCCAAACGTCGTTTTGGCCGCCACACTGGTCTATGTAAAATCTCGACTCCACGCGAGGTAAGTTTGCATACCATGGAACATCCAGAGCGTATCCCACCTATAGAAGAATAATCTACTTAACTATTTTCGGAAAAATCTATTTAATTATTTCCTTTAATGTCAAATGAAAGAAAGTAGATTGTGGCAAGATGATAAAGTTAGTTTGGGGCTTTTAAGTTAATTAAAGCCACGGACTTTCGCAATTTCATGGCAAAATAGAGTTCTCTCTAGTGAACCTAGACACATAGTAATTTGCATGCCAATTGTACCGTCATTCCGTCCGAGATGAGAAGCTAGCGTATTGTGTAATGGTTGACACGCGTCTAGTATCTCAGAAATGGAGTTAATATAACAGTTAGTAATTGCACGTCAAAGTAATGAAAATAGAATCCCCTAAATCGAACTAAGCACATAAGATAGCCTGACAAAATTCAAAGAGTAATGTCCATACCTCGCCGGGTAAGTCCTTGGTTATGATCCACTTATCGAATAGCTCGTTAGCTTCTTGTTTCCGTCTCAGAAACTTCGCCGCATGTCTGTTCGCATCCTCAAGGATTTTCTCTCCCGGGAAGATCAATTCAGAGGCCTTATACAGATTCAACATTCCGGTGACCGACTCTATTAACTGCCCCATGAAGCCGAAGAACTCGTTCCCGCTCTTAAAGTTTTCAAACACCTCTAACGACACCGAATGGAGTATAAACATAATTATTTCCGCCAACTATTGATGCAAGAAAAAGAAAAGAAACGAAGAAGGAGCTGACAAGTACCAGCAGACACTTCATAGCCATGGAGTCTCAAGAGCTTGAATCCCATGGAAGTATCATCAATATCAGCCACATTCGAATTTCTTGCCCAGCAGATCCCTTTATCACTCCAATATCTGATATAATATTTGTCTTATAGATTGAACTCGGTTTCGTTACGTAAATTTGCTATCTGAATTTGACATAATTAACCCGAGAATTTGTGGCTGGATGTTTAGATTTTGGAAGTGTAACAGAAGCTTCAATGATTAAATTCAGCATTCGCTTCTTATCCTTAGCCATGTCTCGAATGCTCAAAAACTACCAATTTCAATTAATATTTCAAATACTTCTCCTTTTCGGCTTATGAAAAGTATACTTTTTGACTTTTCCTCCACAGCGGAGCATGAAATAGTTTGACATGACTTGAAAAATATGTAACTTGCATTTTAGATATGTGTTTCATCGTATTTGATTCGAGTATGAAATGAGTTATAAGCATAGTACGAGTTGCACAAGTAGTCTAGCATTTTTTTTCTTACCTATAAACGTAGCTCATGCATTCTTTGAACTCTTCCTTGAAGTACCTAGAGACTCCAAGTCGCTGCAAGCGGTCAACGGCCCACAGGTGCTCGAACAAGTCAACCGGATACACATTTGGAACTAAACGAAGTTTAGAGAAAGAAAAGAATAAAAAGGGAAAGTCATTTTCTAAAGTTGATAATTAGTGACATCAGCAACTTCAAAGAGCTCATCAAGTGTTACGTTAGGGAAGATAAGTTAAAATTAGCGACTTTTTTTTTATTATTAATTAAGACTTGTGGATGACATGCATCAAGAGACCTTTTATATATATATATATATGAGTTTTTTCAATTAATACATCAATCATGACCTCATATGATCACCTCCTAACCGAAAGTTAGCTACTGATAATGATTAATAGGGGTGAGTATGGTTTTAGAGTAGAACCGAAAACTGGATCTATAAGTATCGGCCCAATTCCTGGTTCTAGAAAATGTAGGATAAATTTTAGGTTCCAAAAATAAGGGAACTTGATTGATGGGTAGCAATCTGGAACAAATTTTCGTGTTTTTTTTTTTTTTATTTTATGTCTTTATGTGATCATGTTTTTCTTATTTTGTGTCTTTGCGCAATCATGCGGCATTCCATGACGTCCAATTATAAGTATCTAATCTAAAACCATTGGTTTAAGCTTTCATGTCCAGCCATATCTATAACTAAGATTTTTACTTTGTTAATATTTCATAATTTTCGTGTGTCTAAGTATAAATTGTGATTCATGAATTATAACAAATGGTATTCATTAGTAATAATGATTCACTACAATTATATAATTAAGAGTATAGTTAGAACCTGATTAGACGCTAAAACCAACCCTAAAACCTATAATAGGATAGGTTTAAGGTTCTTAGGTATGCAGGATAGGTTTTAAGTTTTTGAGGATGTGAGGTAGGTTTTAGGTTCAAGAAATTATCAAATCTGTTCCAATAGCTAGATTTCATATTTCAAATGAAATTTAAACGGAACTTGAAACCGCTCACCCCTAATGATAGATAATTTCACAAAACAAAAGTGGTGTTGGTACTACTTAACAGTCTTATTGACGAATCAATGAGAATAATTAATCAAGTTTAGAAATATAAAGTAAACTGCAATTAATTGAAAAAGTTGACTACCTCCTCCATGGAATCTTTGGACAGTTCTGCTTAAATAATTCAAGCAATTCAAATCCCTGGTTTGCAAGAATGCAAATGCAGTTGCGGAGGGAGAGAACAAGAATGACCCATCTGCGTTCTTCAATTTCAGTAGCTTTTCCCACTTCAATTCCTTCATTCCTTCCAAGCTGTAGAGGAGACTTGTGGGCACTTGGTGCAATACGTCACTTGGTATCCTTTGTTTTTGTTTTTTTTTTTTTCCCCGCCCGGGGGGGGGAGAGATCACAACCAGAGCACAGCATTATTATTACCCCCAACATTTACTAAAGCAAACCCGAAATGGGCGATCTTGCTTTGAGGGGAATAAGTAAGCTAAAAACAATTATCGCTAGTAGAAGCTTTGAGCTCCATAATTTTTGCATTAAATTTCTTACTTGTTGAGCTTCATATTCCTGTTCGCATATATCTCTCGAAAGACTGGAGAGTCGTCGCATATCTCAATCTCCAATTTCCAAGCAGTCTCGATAAGCGAAGGAAAAGTAACTTCGAACCCAATGGGCATGTGTTCGGGCTTCTCCTCTGCGAGTTTAGATACGTTGTCTTTGAAGAATGACATTCCTGTTGAAATCGCAAGATTGAAAGTTAATAACATATCCCGAGATGAGAACAGTTGTTTCTGTAGATGCAAGTTGTCCAAAATTACAAGTCAACAACTCTGAGGAAAGATAACTTTTTTCTTCGAGAAAAGGGAAATTTCTCACAGCCCCATGTAAGTAACCATTTATGGATTTCAAATGCGTAAACAGCGATGGAGATTTTCATTTTCCTTTGGTTGTAAATGAAAAGTTCATGATATGGAAAGGAAAAAAAAAAAAAGAAGAAAAGAATTGCCAAGAACAAAATATGGTTAGGCACACCTTTATCGCATTTATCAGGATGGATCTTCCAGTACTTTAGAGCTACGACACAAGCCAAGGTGTTGAGGATCCGATCATGGGGAAAGAAGAAGAGATCGTCACCCCAAGAACCGTCGGGATGCTGATTGTTTGCGATCCACTGAAGAGCTTCCGGGAACTGAGGGTTACCGCTCCCGCCGACATCCTCTACAAGAGCAACCCAAGCTGTGTCGTAGGCCGACGTACTTATTTTTCCGTCACTCATCGACCAAAACATCAACTTGATTGCTTTGACTCGTTCCCCGATCTCACTCGATGGAGAAGCAACCTTCGCGAGGAGAGAAAGATCATGCGGTAAATATCATACAACACAATGACAGATGTTGAGTATTTGATCATGCTAAATTTTTTTTTAATAAGGTTATTAGAAAGATTATGTCTGGATCGATGCATGATATCACCTCAACATCTAAGTTAATGTACGTGTTATGTCAGAACGACCAATCGCAGTTGTTTTCTTCCAAATTTACATCAAAATTGACTGAAGTAATTCTAGTTGTGCAAAATGGCAAGAGCAAAATATTACCTTGACCCCTTTAACTCCTAGGTCATCCTCCCCAATCTCTTGCCACTTCATAATAGGCACGCCAATTTCTGCGCGCGACGTCCCATGTCAAGCCCGGAGAGGTCTCGCAAACTTTATGCTTTTATTACAGATGTTATCATTTGATTGTCATTTTCTTTACATTATGGTATATTGATGTTGTTAATTAGTTAAAAGGAAAGAAATCAAATGAGGTGGGCATGAGGAGTGTACCTTCTAGAGGTTCCGATGTGAAGTTACACCTAGGGCGAATATTGAGGTGAAGTCGCTTGTCGTTGTTTACAAAAGGCCAAACTCCTGCAACGTTTTTCAACTTTCGATTGATTAGTAGTTGGTGGGGATGTGTTGGTCATTCCCCTCATTTGTTTGTATTTATTTACCTTTGCATAGAAGGAATTTGACATTAATATTAAAAAAAAGAAATGTAAAAGAACAGTTGATGACGTGTTAAAAGTAAAAGAACGCTTAATGACATGTGTTAAAAGTAAAAGAACACTCGATGTTATTGTACGTCGCTTGACAATGAGTTGTATATACTTTTTATATTCATATGTTCTCCTTCCATCTATCAATTTAGATTTCTGGGTTTTGTGTATGTGCATCCATCCTTGTTAGTAAAACTTTCTCTGTGATTTTGCTCTTTATTGAGACATTCACCGAACCTCCTAGAAATACGTCTCTCATATATAAGCTAGCTCTCTCTCTCTCTCTCTCTCTCTCTCTCTCTCTCAGATTTATGAGACGGATGAATTAATTCGAAAAAGAAGAAGATGAGAGTTGATGAAGAAAGATGCCTATTCTTTTACGCATGGGAAGGCGAAAAACTAAAGCTGATCTGCAAAAGGGATGGCTCATCAAAAGCATACATGGCGCCCACAAGTTGACTCCTCACACACGAGAGGAGGAGGAGGAGAAGGAGGACAACGACGACGACTGACTTACCCAGAAGATGGAAAAGCTTGGTGGTGGAACCTGGAGCGAGACCGGAGGAAGAGCAACATGTTGGAGGAGAGAGAGCGGATAGAGAGAGGAAGAGATGAGAGGACATGTTCATGTGACGATAATGTCATTAGAGTTGGTGTTGTCGCAATTGCCATCGTTGTTTGATGCAGTGAAAGGTATAAATAGGGGGAAGGAGGGCGAGGGAGTGGAAAGGATGGCTTCCCGACAGATTCCCGCTACTGACTGAATGGTACCAAAAATGAATTTCATAAATTACGTAGAGCCCGGAAGTACTAAGGAGGCCGCGAAAGCCCACTGGGCATGATGCACTCGCGGCCCCCATTCCAGTTCTGTTCGGTCGTCTCCGTGCACGACGTGACAACCGATGAACGACGCTCCATCGCGTGCTCGCCCGGACTCCCGCGGCCACAGGCAACTGAACGGAACGAGGTCGTGACCGAAACCCTTATTAAGATCATTCATAGGTGCACACGCCATTGGAATCCCTCAGATCACGGAAAGAGGACTACGTGTCTAGTGGTTGGATTAGCAATGCGAATCGATTTTGAAGTCGATCTACTGGAACATGTGACAAGCGTGTTTATTGTGATTTTTCCAGTTCAATCTTAAATCTTTTACAATCGTGTCAATTTAGTTTATTGGCTAATTTTAGCCTGCCGGATCTGATGTGGACAATTTTTAATAATACTTTTTGTTTTTGATTTTGATTTTTTTCTTTTTCTCTTTCTCTTTCACTTCTTCCTTCTTTTTCCTTTGTTTCCTATGGTGGCCGACGAGGCTTGTTGGCCATTGGGCAAGGGCCATGAGGAGGTGGTTTCGCCTAGATTTGGGCAAGGCCAGCCTTGCCATGGCCTCGTAGCGAGTGAAGGTGGCCTCGCCCAAAGCTAGCGAGGCCCCATTTGCTCGTAGCTGACCTCGCCTAGATCTAGGCCAGGTTGGGCAAGGGTCAAGACCCTCACAGAAGCCTCATTAGCCATCATGGGGAAAAAAAAAAAAAAAAGGAAAAAGAAGGAAGAAGAGAAAGAGAAAAGGAAAAAGAAAAGAAAAATTAAAAAAATTATTAAAAATTTTCTCCATCAACACCAACCGGCCAGAATTGACTGGATGGATTGAATTAGCACATTACTTTTTGGCCATTCTTTGAAGCTTTTTCACCATAAGTGCAATTTCCTCATCGTCTTTACTGTCATCATCTAAATCTAAATCATCAGAGCTAATATTAGATTTTAAAGCCGTTGTTTGCTTACCCCTGGTGTCTTCATTGCTTAGACATTCTTCTTCATAGGATTTGAGTATTTCCACGAGTTCATCCACAGAGAGAAGTGATATTCTCTGAGTTTCTTGAATAGATGTCTTAATGTTGTTCCACTCCTTTGACGTTCCTCAAAAATCTTGTTCACTTTCGTAGAGTCTAATACAAGTTGTTCTTGATACGCCAATCCATTGCCTTTATATTCTTCAAGTAAATCTGTTGAACATGTCAATGATCGATTCTTCAAGTTTCATCTTGAAGGCTTTGTATTGCTAGAGAAAAATGTTTATCTTCATCTCCTTAACCCTATCAATTCCTTTGTACGTTACTTGCAACCTATCCCAAATTTCTTTCGCTGATTCACATGAGGAAATTTGGTTATATTTAGAAGAAAATAATACACAATATAAGAAATAACTACTTTAGCATCTATTACTTCTCTTTTTTTTTTTTTTTTTTTTATGTCCGCATCAAATAAGGCTAAGACTTCTAGTTTTTTTGCCTTCTTCTTTGGACAAAGAAGTTTCAGGCCTTATGCCTCTCAAAACAACGTCCCACTCCAAGGATCCTTGGTTTGATGAACGCTTTCATCTTGTTCTTCAAGATGTTGTAATATTTTCCGTCGAAGTATGGAGGTCTTGTATCACTATGTCCTTTCATCAATCTTGATGCAATATTAGTAGTCATAGAAAGATCATTAACTCAGAAATAATAAAACACTTCAATAAATAGTAACCAAGCTCTGATACCAATTGCTATGACTAAAATTATTACCTAGAAAAGGTGAATAAGTGATATCGCGGTAATAAAAGAATTTAAACTAATATTGCAGCGAAGTAACTTCTGGTGATAGAAAGAGTGACGGTTAAATCTTACCAGTGTGTAATTCTATTACAATTAATAATAAAGAGTTAAACGATAGAGAACTGCACACACAAAATTATAGTAGTTTGGCTTTTGCAACCCTATGTCCTTTCTCCCACGCTAATAGCCTATTAACTAGATTCCACTATAAAGGAGCAATTAAGGGTTACAAGATTTGAGTAGTGAATAACTCCCTACACACTCTTAGCCTCTAAATGATTACACAATATTGCTCCTAGAGGTGAATGTATAACATCATAAAATACTCTTCAGACTTTGGAATTAAAAGCTTTAATTCTCATGAATGCGATAATTTTTTTAGTTTTGAGACTTCCTCTTATACTCCTCTCATTCCAAGCTAACCATTGGACATATTTTCAAGAGAATTATCCAGCCAAGCTACCCGTTGGCCTGGATCTCGCTTAGAAGGTCTGATTGGTTCAAGATCACCAAGGACAATGCTTTCCAGAGATTCTACCGCCCATATAGCAGTTTAGCTTTCCAAAAGTCGAATGCTTCAACTTGGAAAGAATGTTTCATCTCAAATATATCGTTCTAGGAAAGTCAAATCTCAGAGAGATATTTGGGAAACTTTCCTTTTGAAATTACTTATGTATAAGATAGGAAATCAAACTAATCACCATTAACTATTATGTGAGTATGTAGCCTACTTCCTAATCATTTGATAGAACAAATGAGGTAGGAAATGATTAAGCCACAACTTTGGTTCTAATTAATATTATCTAATTATTTTCCATCAAACTTTTCACCTGAAAAATACTTATCATCAGAATCAAAATCTTTAGTCAATATAAGTTTTGTCATTTTTCAAAATTGCTTTAGGGAATATTATCTCCACAGACTGCACAAAAAGGTGGTGATTCGGAAATTGAAATTGTTGTTCAAGAGGATGACAGGAGAATAGACAGGACAATGGCTGTTGATTTTTCATTATATCAAGTACCGATGCGAGATTTCTTTTTTTACCGACACCCTCATACGTGCACCTCACCAGATCTTCCATGCGCGTGTGAGCCGCCTAAGCTAGGCCCGCTCTCCCTTAATACTAGCATCCTTGTTCACCATAATTATCTTACATCAAAAGGCACACCAAAGGCGACAACTCATTCACCATTGACATCTAGGGCACGATTCATTATTGTCACGCTGGCTTCCATAAGTGACAAATTATATTTGTTGCCTCCGGTTGCCCTTGGTGATAAAAATGATAGAATTCCAATGAGACGAAGCAAACACAACAAACGGTCCGTGATAAAAAATTTCGCGTCACCTTCAATTTACTTAAGAAAGTTTGCTACAACCTGGTGTAGGACGATTGCTGCTAAGGCTGAAAGAACCGTTTTCAATCTCAGTCAGAACGAGTCGAACGTGCATGGCTCGTTTGATTCTCAGCTTAGAAACCGGTTCAGATTGCAACTAGCGTTTACGAGAGATCTTGGCATCTTCCTTACTTTCTCTTCTTTTTTGTTTTTTCTGTTGCATTTGTTGAAACCTTATTAGAGGAATCGGCGTATTCAGGTGATGTTTCGACAGTTAGGCGTGTGAACTGTGACATGACAACCCTCATAAACAAAAAAGAAGTTTATTCCAGGTCGGTGCAACCTGCATTAAAATCAAGTGGCATTGGACAAAACCGTCCTTTTCTTAATTGAATTTTCTCTTTTACAAGTGGACTCTCGTGATTTTCTCGCTACAGCTCAATCGAATCCTTTTTCGGCGAAATGACGCCTATATGGTAACACCCAGAATGAGGCGCCCGCACCGCTCGCGCTTTTAGTTGATAAAAGAAAAATGGCTGTTAGTCTTTTGATTATTCTATCATGGCAACTGTACCTTCGTCCCAAGTTACCAAACGCGAGTGAGCTTCGGAAAGTAGAGGTTCGGCATCCATGTTGGAAGGAAGGAAATCATGTAATGCTTATATCACGAGATGTGCCAAAATTATTATCAAGTCTCATCATTTTTCAGGCATGAGCAGCCATCTGTCATTCACTTCGCGATGATCAACAGCATTTCCCTGGTTCGGTCATATTGGGCCAATTCGTTGCACGACACAAGCGTCGCATAATACACTTTTCCCCGAGGCACTAAGTCTAAGCGGACATAGAACTTGCGCTTTGGCATATAATTACAATAGTAAAACTATAAGAAAGGTAAATATGAGTGCCTTACTATCATCAATTGCCACAACTAATCAAAGTCACATTCGAAGATGACATTTTAGCAGAGAATCTTTCCTTTCCTGGCTCCAAGCATGCCAAACCAAGAATTCCTTCCGGTTCACATGAGAAGTATCATGAGAGCCTCGGCCAGCCTTCGTTCTTTTCTTTCTTCCCTCGGTCCGCCCAAGCCCTACGCAGAGTTTTAGTTTTGGTTTTGGATTTCAGGTAAGGAATGTGTTTGTGGGTCTTACTTAAAAAGGACCAATGACGTCTGAGAGTCCGACCTTTTTTATGCTTTACCGTCAGATACCTGAATTCTTCTCTTGTTCGATCGAGTGCCTCAACTTTTCGGATTGAGCTCAATGGAGTACCCTCATTAAATTCGTATGCAGAAAAATGCTGATGTGGCGCCAACACCGTTATTTAGCCACTTGATGCGCTAATATGGACTCTTACATGAAAATTTTTGTCCACAACCTTCTACTTGGAGATGCCAGCCGCCACCACGGTTGGCGCCGCCTCCTCCACCAAGCTTCGATCGTGGCGCCATCCGAACAATGGCTTACGATCCGCAAGTCAACATAGGAGGTCACCAGGAGCCAACGATCGTTGCTTGCACATCTAGGACCAGAGTAGCTTTCGAGCTGCTTCTTTACCACAGCCGATAATTTCTCCGGTCTCTGGTGATGCCGTTTCCCTCACTACGGTCACGCTTTCAAACTCACCATATCAAATACAAGATTGGGAAACATTCTTCGGAAATGTCGCGGTCAAAGATCTTGTCAAGCAATTGAAATGTTTCTTTTAGTGCGTTAATTTTCCTTTCAATGTGATTCTCTGCTTCTCGTGCATGAGGATCTATTACTACCCAAATTTTATTCAAGGCACAGACCCCAGATCAAAGCACACGACATTAATATGGTGGTGGCCGGTGACCTCCATCGGCGAGAATTAAAGAGAGAGAGGGAGTAACTACGAAGATGGTACCAAGCATAGGGCTGCGGAGGCGCAACAAGCATTGGGGTACTGATGGTGGCACCAGTCATGGCTAGGCAAGGTACAAGCCCAAAGGAAGCAAATGGAAAGAGAAGAAATTATTTAATTCTTTTAATTTGAGTCGGCACTCCTAGTTGATATTTCCACGCAGGTTCATATTAAGTAAACAAGCCATGTCAGCAATGAAAGACATGATATGACACTTCATTTAACAGAATCTCTTATTGAGCTAGATTTAAAACGTTGAGGTGCTTGATTAAACCAAAAGAAAAGTTCAAAGTAGTTCGATGAAAAATAAACGAAAGCTCCGACACTTGTGACATTCCTATTTAAGAGTAGTAGAGTTTGAGACGTGATTGAGTTTTAATTGGCAAGTACTTGAAACCCGACTATTGAGTATATCAAGTATTTTTTATGGGCTTGGACCAACGTTAGGGCATGTAGGCAATATAAATATTGTTTTTTTACAAATGATTAGGTTAAGAATTGAGACAGAAAAAGTCTTAATCTTTCAGAACCACCTTTTGTAATTCTTAAAATTTTATAGTGGATTTTGCTTCTTCTCCCTCTGTGGTTTTTCCACAAGGGTTTCCACGTAAATTAGATTTTTTTTTTTCTTAGTTTCAATTTTGTTATAGTTTTGCATCTACCATAACAAACTAGTATAAAAACCTCAAGGTTTTTCTTGATCTTCTGGTTATGGCTTCAAGTTCAACAACATTTGATATTGAGAAGTCCGATGGGAGTGACAATTTCAACCTATTGCAAGTTCGTATATTGGCTACTCTTATGCAACAAAGTTTGAAGAAAACTCTGTTAGGGAAGAAACTGGACAGCACATCAGATGAAATATGGGAAGAATTGGATAAAAAAAAAAAAAAACCCTGTCTACTATTCAATTGTGTCTCACGAATGAAGTTTTGCACAAGGTACTATATCATAAAACAATTGTAGGTTTATCGGATAAATTGCAGAGTATTTTTTTTTTTTTTGACAAAATCTCTACCAATGACAACTTTTCACCCTTCGTATGGTTGAAGGTGCTTCTCTTAAATCTCACATTTCTGAGTTATGTATCCATGTTAAGATTGAAGATGAGGATTGGGTTCTCTTATTATTAGTTTCACTATTTTCCTCTTATAAGAATTTTAGAGAGACCATGATTGCTAGTAGGAAAACTATTAATATTGAAGATGTCAAGACTAATATCCTAAATAAGCATAAACTAAATACAGAATTGACTTTTGAAGGCAATAATGATCATGGGATTAGTTTAATTGCTAGAGGAAGGTTTGCTAAGAGAAGTAATGATGGCAGGACCAAATCAAAATCAAAGTATAATGATTTGATTTGCAACTATTATAAGTCTAAGAGGCATATCAAGATAAATTGTCTAAAACTGAAGGCAAAACAACAAAGAAAGAATAACATGAATCAGCAAAATCAAAGGAATGCAAATCGTTAGAACAATCAGAACTACTAGATAGGTAAAATCAAGGAAACGAAAATCCCACTCTAGCAAGTGTTGCTGAAGAAGAAAATAAAGATTGGTTATTGGTTGCAGATGATAAAGACAAATTCAATGATAGTTAGTTTCATGATTCAGGATGTTTGTACCACATGTGCCCTAATCGTGATTGGTTCTCCACATACAAAGAATATAATGGTGAAGTTATTTTAATGGGAAATGCACAATGGCATCTTCAAAACTTTGGATAATTTCAGACATGTTCTTAGAGATTGGGACACCTGGAATGTCATAACTTGGCACGGAGGGACACTTAAATGCCGTAACTTTAAAATTGTACACTTAAGTGCCAATATCGGAGTAAAATAGGACACTTAAGTGCCACTCCGGCGAAAATCCGGTCAAATGATTGACGTGGCAATTTTCCTGCGAGTTTGATCCAAAACAGATCATTTTGCATGCTGACGTAGTGGAGAAAATGCAAAAACGACGCCGTTTCGTGTAAATAATAATATAAAAATTAATTAAATTAGATTTAAAATTAATTTTTTTTAAAATATTCAAAAAATTTTAAAAAAATTAAGAAAATTTTAAAATTTTTAAAAATTAAGAAAATTTGAAAAGGGGGAGGGGGAGGGGGGGAGGTCAAACGAGGTGGTTGAGGGCCGAGCCCTCGCCGCCACCACCTTGCCACCGTCGCGGGAAGGGCCGGCGACGGAGGGGGAGGGTCGGCCGAGGTCGCCGACCCCCGGCCGATTGACGGCGAGGGCTATGAGCCCTCACCAAATCGCGAGGGTCGCGCCCTCAAGGGCGAGGGCGTGACCCTCGCCCAAGATCCGGGTGAGGGCTCGTGGCCCTCGCGGCCCCCGGCCGGGCCCGGCGACCCGACCGACCCTCCCCACTCCGTCACCGACCCTTCCCGGCGGCGACGGGGAGGTGGCAAGGGCCGCAACCCTTGCCCCGGATTTGGGCAAGGGCCGCGACCCGATATGAGGGAGGGCTCGCGTGGGGCGAGGGTCACAGCCCTTGCCGCCTCCCCGCCATCACCGGGAAGAGTCGGCGACGGAGTGGGGAGGGTCGGCCGGGGTCGCCAAGCCCTAGCCAAGGGCCGGCGAGGGCCCGCGAGCCCTCGCCCAGCTCTTGGGCGAGGGTCACGGCCCTTGCCGCGATCCGGCAAGGGCTCGCAGCCCTCACCGTCGATCGGCCGAGTCGACCTCCCCCCTCCGTCGCCGGCCCTTCCCGACGACGGCGGGGAGGCGGAGGCGGCGAGGGCTCGGCCCTCGGCCACCCCGTGTTCGACCTCCACCCCTTTTAAAAAAAAAAAAAAATCTTAATTTTTTAAAATTTTTAACATTTTTAAAATTTTTTTTTTTTTAATTTTTTGAATATTTTAAATAAAATTAATTTTAAATCTAATTTAATTAATTTTTATATTTTTATTTACACATCGAGACACGACACGGCGTCGTTGTTTTTGCATTTTTTCCGCCACGTCAGCGTGCAAAACGACGCCGTTTTGGACCAAACTCGCCGGAAAGTCACCACGTAAGCCATTTGGCCGGATTTTCGCCAAAGTGGCACTTAAGTATTCCATTTAACTTCAAAACTGGCACTCAAGTATACCATTTTAAAATTATGGCACTTAAGTGTCCTCCCGTGCTAAATTATGGTACTTGGGCTATTCTTTTGCCCATGTTCTAAATTTAAACAAAAAAACCCCATTTCTTTGGGTACACTTGATGCTAATGATTGTGGGTTTACAATTGAAGGTAAAGTCATGAAGATTATGAGAGATTCCATTCTATTGATGAAAGGGTTGAAAATTGGCGCTTTGTATCAGCTGTAAGGTACTATAGTTACTGGTTTAGTTGTAGTCTCATTTGCTATGATGGAATTAGACAACACTAAATTAAGGCATATTAGATTAGATCATATGAGTACTAGAGGGATGGAAGAGTTAATTAAGACAGGCCTTCTGTGTGGTCAAATAATTGGGAAATCAAATTTCTATTAGCATTGCCTCTTTGAAAAACAGAAAATGATCGATTTTTAGACAGGAATTCACACAATAAAGGCACTTGGGATTATATTCACTCTAATCTTTGGAGGCCTCGAAATTTTTTTTCGAAAGGCCTTAGTTCAAAGTATTTACTCATTCATTGATGATTTTTCTAGAAAGGTTTGAGTTTATTTTCCAAAACAAAAAAGTGATATTTTCGTTACATTTAAACAATGGAAAACATTGATTGAGAAGCAAACCGTTAAGAAGATTAATCGACTCGGAACAGATAATGTGCTTTGATTTTTGTGAATGTGAGTTTAATGAGTTATGCATAATTGAAGGTATTATAAGGCATTATACTACAGTAAATACACGACAGCAAAATGTTATTGCGGAATGCATGAACATAGAAAAGATTGGGTGCCTATTGTCTAACATTGGTTTAGGCAAAGAGTTTTGAGCTGAAGCAATCAATATAATTGTTTGATTGATAAATCACTCCTTACACAATAATTAAGTACAAGATACTTAAGAAGGTATGATCAGGTAAACCTACTAATTATTCTTCTCTTCGAGTATTTAAATGTCCAGCATATGTACATATTAGTGAAGGCAAACTAGAGCCTAGAGCTTAAAAAATGCATTTCTTGGTTATGTTTCCAGTGTAAGGGATTATAGGCTTTGGTATGTTGATTTATTTAAGATTATTATTAGTAGTGATGTTACTTTTTAAGATTCTTCTATGCTTCATCCTATGGAATCATCTGTTCCTTGTGATGAAAATCCGGAAAGTATTGTGAAGAAGATAGATCTTGAAGTAATTTCTTTGCAACTTGTTCAATTGTCTACTGGTAATATTGAGAATGAAGAACTTAAAAAGGGATAGTATTCTATTGTTAGAGATAGACCAAGAAGGACAACACATCCCCCACAGAAATATGGGTCCTCAAAATTTGTTGCTTATGCTCTTTCAGTTGTACAATCAGTAGAGTATAGTGAGCTAAGTAGCACCGACACGCGATACGGACACGCGACACGACACGACACGACACATCGACACTTCATTTATCAAAATAGAAAATTCCAACACATTGGGACACGTTGTATATTCAATAAATATTTTTATTTTTAATTAATTTGATTTTATTAATTAATTAAAAAAAAGAGCCCATAATGAATCTACACTAATAATATTAATAAATTGACAAAAGTTATTGATGAAATTAATGACTAATAATAAATTAGAATCAACTTATTTAAATAAATTCATGATATTCTACAATGACCAAAATTTATTATCATTCAAAATTTGTACTTTTATTTTTTGAAATTACTTTTTAATTTCATTTAATTATTTTTTCGATTAAATAAAAAGTCCCCTCGAGGCTCCACCCCCAACCCCCACTCCCATTTTTCCCTCATCTCTTGGCCCCCACCCCCAAAATTTTTTTACTTTCTTTCCCTCCCCCACCACCTCACAAGCTATCAGCCTATCACTTCCCCCTCCCTTCAACATGTCAAGTCCCTTTTTTATTCTTTTAGTTTCCTTCTCAAAACCCTAGCAGCGCCCTCCTTCTCCTCCTCCTCGTCGCACGACCACCTTCCTCTCCTCTTCCTCTCGATCTCTACTTGCTCTCGGTTCTCATCACAATTGTTCATCACCTCGCCTCCAGCCCTTCCTCCCTCGCAGCTACAGCCTCATTGTCAATCCATTGCAACATCACAGAGTGGCAGCCCTCGCGTCAGTCTCTACTCTTTCTTTGGCTATCTCTCGCCATCGCGGGCTTGCCATCGCTCACGGCCTCGTCTCTACTCCCTCACCCTCGCCTCCACCCTCCACCATCTTTTGGACACGCATGTCAAAAACGTGAAAAGAAAAGTTGACCACGCATCAAAAAATCCGACACACGGTTAACACGTGTCCAAGAGTGTCAACGTGTCCGACACGCTCCAACACAAAAGCACGTGTAACGTGTCTATGCTTCATAATCGACAGTCACATAGGCGAGCAAAATTAATAAAAAAATCACCACTTAGGATTTCCGACGGAATTCACTAGAAGTAGTACTCAAATGTTCCATTTTTTAAAAAAAAAAAAATGACACCTAAGTGTCACTTTCCTAACTTTTGATACTTAAATATCACATACTGCCAAGTTTTAGCATTTGAAATATACTTTTGCCAAGTCAAAATTAAGACAAATAAAAACTCTTAATTTTTTAGAGCTACTCTTTGTTATTCTTGAAATTCTATATTGAATTTTACTTCTCCTCTCGTAGTTTTTTCTGCAAGAGCCACCACATAAATTTAATGTTCTTAGTTTCAATTTCATTATAGTTTCCGCATTTGCCATATCACGAACTCGACAAATTATGTTACTCAAAAATCATTTACTTCCTAAGCATATTGGTTATTCAAGTAGCTATTTCATTAATTCTTCAATTAATATCTTAATATATTCACCCAATAAACAAGAGATGATAATAACCGGCTTTCAAGTTCTCATAAGTGGGATGGATTAGGACTCCATTTAATAACTGCGATCGAGTTTTGGGTTTGGGACGTGGTCAGCCTGCCAATATCCTCCTCACCGTTATGCCGATCCCTAATAACTTGCTACTCATTACATTCCCACAATGCCACGGAGGCAGTTAACATTGAGAGTTATGCAAAGGAACTGCCGGTTGGAGATCTTATGTAGGCCGAAGATTATCTTCAAGGAAGAAAACTATTGATGCTGACCAAACCGTCATTGTCACTCAAAAAAATTGCCATGCAGCTATAAGCATATTCAGCAGTCCATGCATCCCCGATTACCAGAACTACTTCTAACCTCCGTACTCTCTCAGATGGGATCTTGACAGAATTTTACCCAGCATGCGTCTTCCTAAACAGTAAGCAACTCCTGAAAGATGAGATCACAGGTTAGAGGCATGTAAGCATGGACTAAAAACATCTGGTCCAAAAGAGAGTCCAACCGATGTTGGTAAGTACGAATATAAGAAATTTCGAAAAGCAAATTCTAGCACAAGCAGAGGTAAATGAAAGCTGGTGTGCAGGTACACCTCACTGACCTCAGTAATTGGGGGATGGATCCAAGGTTTTCTTTCATTAACACTAGATTCTGGGTCCAAGGTTTACTTTCTTTAACGCTATTAATTCTTGTATGCCTATCAGAGAAGCAACAAACAAGTATCTTCCCTCTGATATATCTTTGCATTTGCTAGGACAAAAACTACCACATTCAGTCTACCTAGAATCTGCACAGGGATCATAAGGATGTGACATTCTTTTCTTTCTAATTGGTTTTTTTGTTACAAAGGAGGAGATATTCAGGGTGTAGGAATGACCGGTATATTTGTTGTAATTCTCAATTTTTGGACCTCAGTTCATGAGGCCAAAGTGTTGCAGCATCAAAAGAGGGTGCCATTGATATAACCCAGCAAAATAAGAATGTTTCAGCACCTTCAAATACCCTCGCCCCCACATAAGGTTCGTCCTTAATGGTGAAAAGGGGGGAAGATCAACTTAACTAGTGATACAATCAAAAAAGGATTTTTCCAATATATCTTCAATTGATCCTAGCAAAATCAAAAGAGAAGTTCATAATTCAAGCATAGCCCTTGAAATTCTAAGTGATTGATTTCAATAATGCATTTCCCAAATTGTAATGCAGACCATATGTGTCTTGAAAGTACATACTGAATGCCAGAGGTATTTCCACATCATATGACACAAAAAACAACACTTTGCATGTGACAAACCACGTGTACAGATATCCATGCCTGATATGTTTCTATGCATTCAACAGCATGAAGCATTAGCCCTCATTGAACTTGATGCTATCACAAGCAATGCCACATTCTCTAACAATGGATGAAACAACCACTGTCAAATAACTTATCATTTACCTTCTCTTTCTGCTTGAAGATGGCGTCAACTTTCTTCATATAGTCATCCGTCAGCTTCTGAACAAAGTATAAAGGTTTTATATAAGAAATAAAGGGACATCTAACGAGTTGTGTGGAATGGGAAAGTATGCATCCACAAAAACTTCATCAGAGTAACAAAACACTACTTAATGGTAGGCATCCGCAAAATGCAAAACAAAGAAATCCAAGTAGACCAAATCATTTGATAGGCATAGTTATTGGGGCAATACGGAATTTGGGTACAGGAGGATTATCATGCAAACCTCTCTTCATACACGACTCTTGTTTTTCACTTTTATCTTAATGATTTATTGTGTAAATTGCATGTACAACAGACTCTGGAGCACCATAAAAAGAAAACAATGAAAATAAATCAAATATTTTACACTGGAATGACATTTGAAAGTCTAGAGTAGAGAGAGCATTTGAAGCACACCAGCTTCAGCATAACTGGACAAAGCATAACCCCACTAAGCAATCAGAAATTTTTTTTTTGTAACTTATTGGTTCCTTATCTCAAAAGGCGCTACAAAGTTTGTTTGTCCATGCCATTCATCAACAAAGTGATATGAGTATCGAAGGTAAAATAAGGGGCAAGAAGATTTCTTATGCCCACAGTAACAAGTCTGGAAGAACGCATCTCAACATTCAATGGCAAAATGCAGGAGATTACCTGCAAATCTTTAGACAAATCTTTCACATTGTCTTCTGAAAGTTTTTTCTCCTGTCAGAAGTGGATGTGATGAGAAAATGAACATGCAAAGGATTAAAAGAGCAGAAACCACGCTTAGAAGATGTAAAGCTCAGAAAACAAGAAATGAGACAGACAAATGGATTAAAAGAGCAGATGATCCAGTAATTAGAACCTTCTCTAGCTTTTCATAGGCTTTCAAGGCATCTCTTCTTATATTCCTCAATGCCACCTGATAAGAAAAAAAAGGAACAGAGTTGAAAACAATGGTGGTAGAGGATAGTGTGAACCACCAATCACACATATTGATCTCCAATGCATCATATGAAATGAACATGCACAATTCCACACGCGTCAGCTAATTATACAATTTGCTGACACACTTGATTATGACAGTCATATTGCAAGCTAAGCAATTAAATCAGTGATGTTAAAGACTAGTAGTCACCAAGATCTGTTCCACTATCAAGACTACCTGCAACATAGCAGAAGCTACAGTCTGCCAGATTTAATCTTTGGACTTCTTGTACAAGGTAAGTGGTTTTTTTGCCTTCTTAACAAAATGATGAAGATCGCAATACCATGGAAACGATTTATTTACTTGAGAAGGTAAATTTCTAGTTGTCATAAGCATCAATACAATATGTACATCTACCTTCCCTTCTTCAGCCTGCTTGGCCACAATTTTTGACAACTCCTGCAACAGTAGTGTGAGAACCAGTAATCATATTAATGTATTAGTGAGCTGTTAGAAGTAACATTGAATGTATAACGTTATAAAGGAGTACCTTCCTTCTTTCAGTTGTGAGTTGTGGGAGAGATAAGCGGATCACTTCTCCATCATTATTAGGCGTCATACCGAGATCGGAGTTGACAATAGCTTTCTCTATGGCCTTTAAGCTGGCATTTTTTATAATTCAAAATGCATGCCATTATTTAACTAGTGGGCGAAAATCAAAGATACATCTCTTAAATCAGAATGCATTCTCTAGCGAGAATGCTTTCCCCACCATTCGACAGTAATGACAACTATAAATTCACCAATCAGTAGAAAATGAAGACCAAAACATCTAAAAATAATCTGTAGAGTTCCTATGATTCCCTGATCTGTATCAAACAGACTACTTCAAGGATATAACATGACACCATCAGTTCCAAGCTTAAAGGAACAGAAATATACAGCATGAGATACCAAAATTCCGCAATGTGTCAAACATACCTGGATTTATCATATGGCTGAATTAAGAGAGAACTCGCTTCAGGTGTACTGATTTGAGCAATGCTCTTTAAGCTGACTGGACTCCCATAGTACTCCACCTAAAATAATGTCATGTTACTGTTACTGGAGATAGCAGTACAGTGCTCCAGAGAACTATGATTGTTAAGCCAACATAAGAACTTCAGAGATGTGCCAATATTGAGCATAGTTTAGGCCTAGGGATAATGACAAACAATTCCTGAAATTTGACCCAATATGTAATTTGGTCCCTGAACTTTTAATTTGTTCAATGTGATCCCGAAACTTTTAATTTGTTCAATGTAGTCTCTGAACCTTTGGTACACGTTTAATACAGTCCCTAAATTGAACATGTACCAAATTCAATGCTAGGGATTGCATTGAACATTCTCATAAAGTACAAGGACTGATTGAACAAGTACCAAAATTTCAAGGACTACATTAAACAAATTAAAAGTTCAAAAACATATTATTCATTGGACAAAAGTTCAGGAACTATATTGTATATATTAAAAGTTTAGGGATCAAATTGCATATTGGGCCAAAGTTCAAGAACTGTTTGTGTCATTTTCCCTTAAGGCTTGTATCTAGGGGCGAACAAGAAATCAGCATTTACTCTATTCATTTTGTCATCTTCCCCCAGAAGTTGTTCTCCACATACAAGGAATATCACAATCACAAGAATATAAAGAAGGAATTGCCACACCAGAGAAAAATCTCATGGAAAAGTCAGTATGTGATGATAACACCCAAAGAAGGAATCAAAGTAACGGCATCAATCTTCTTGAGTTGAGACAATCTAAAGGAAGCAGGAAGGAATGAAAGCAGCAGACCCAATAAGGAAGCTAATCCCAGAAATTCTCGACTATCGGCTATTAAAGTCTATGCCCTGACTTTAAAAACATGCAAAGCGCTATCAAAAGCAGAACTTCTGCAAACTAGTTCTAGTTAGAAACACATGCTCATCAGCTTCTGACTTCAGCCACAAAAGTGGTATGGTTTCAGATGATAGGATATTAGCCTCCTAAGGCGTCTATGATTCTTAAGAGAGAGAGAGAGAGAGAGAAAGAAGGGACATAGGTATAACAGGATTAGAGTTCATATACAAGATGGTTGGAAACAGATCATGCAGCCCCTGTTAGATGGAGCTAGATCATCAGGTATCAACATATATACTCAGCCATAAGGATAAAGAGAGAGCAGGGCCGTCATTATAGGAAAAAATGGAAAATTTTACTGACCAGATGGCTTGTTTTGGGTCAGAAAGAAAATGCTTATTTGGGTACAATAAGCTTTTTCAGAAACATATTTGTACCGAAGGAATAAGCACAGAGATGATACCTCAACTTTGTCCAGCATAGCTGGGTTCGTCCTTCCTGTTCTGATGGAATTAAATTTTGATCGAACTGTTTCAATAGTCTTTTCCATTCTTTGTTTCTGAGGGAAAAACAACATAGTAAACAAACCTCCATGCAGCATCACCAAGCATATGCAGAACAACATGCCCATTCTATCTAATTTTCAGGACACTAAAGTCCAAAACAGTTACGCAAGAGACACTCACAACATCTTTTTCAATCATAGACTTCTCAGCTTCTATTTCTTCAGTAGTAGCACACGTCACAACTCCTGCTCTGAAATGGAACGAAGTAATCTCAAGTTTAACAACGCTCTACAGAATACAAGCAGAAGAACAGTAGCTCACTCAAAGCAACTTCAGAAGATTGTAGACAAAGTGACTTGGGCCTCCAAACAAACCAAGGTAGCTTAATCAAGTAAATCCAGACTCGCTAGCTACATCAACTCAACTCGACTCAAGTACCGAATAAAGAAAAGCTTGGGCTTGCTAATACTTCAATCAAGTATCTCAAGAGCCTAATTTAAGTTGTTGCATTCTTTTATATCTTTGGCGCCCTATATTTGTAATGAAAGCTGCGAAAATTATTTAACTTCTGGTTTTCACTTTACTTTGATAGCTCTAGTTCGAGCTCATGCTGGGAGCTCACATCAAAACCTCTTTGTGGCAACCGAGTTGAGCCAAACTTGAAGTCAAGAAAATTAAAACAGTGATACCGCCTAAAACAGCAACACCGCCTTCAGTCAAGGTTACAATCTCTAGTTGAGTTACTCGACATTGAATTCCATAAGTAAGGCGAGTCTGAACTTCACTAGACTCTCTCACACGCTTCAAGCAGACTTCCAGTACACAATGAAGCAACGCAACAAACACATTGCTCCATACAAACCAACATACCATAACCGCAACCGCAACAACGTAATCCAGAAAAGGAACAGTAAAAAAAAAAAAAAAAGGACTCGCCTCTTTTGCAACAATCCTCTGGGGTTAACGCGCCCGTCGCGACAGAGACTCGCCGCCGCCGCCCCGCCGCCGCCGCGGATGCTCGCGTAGCTCGCGGCCGAGCGCAGCGAGCACGCGGCGGCGCCGCTGCACGAGCGGCATCCGGAGCCGTCCGACCATCCGCGATACGAACCTGCGAACCGAAAACCTCTCGTCACTCCCAAAAAGTCACCTCCAAGCCGCACCAGCGGGAACCGCGGCCACTCATCCTTTCCATCCCACTAAAATTGAACCAAACGAGGCGAGGCGAAGGAGCATAAGCCATCGCCGGAACTTCGCGCGCGCGCGCGCGAACCGACGGGGCATCGGTACCGGTTCCCGGCGATCGAGCAACGAAGCACGGGAAGAGGATGGAGCAGAGCAGGACGGACGTACCTCGGAGAGCGGGGAAGGTCCCCCGGTTCGGGTTCGGGTTCGGGTTGGGCTGGAGGTGGGAGCGAACGGGAGGCGCGGGTGAGAATGGCGACGCCATTGCCTGGTGCGAAGTGAGAGAGAGAGGGAGAGAGGGAGAGAGGGAGTGGTCAATTTGGCGCTGACGTGAGAAGAAAAATGCAGAGGAGGAGGGAGGAGGAGATGGTCCGAAATGGATAAGAGCTCCTCGGCCCGGCGGTTTTTTCGGGTCGGGTATGAGCTTGTCGGATTTTCAGACGAAGGTGGGCCGAATTGGGCCGGGCCGGGTTAATTGTTGTCCAGGCCCGCCACCAATTGAGTGTGTGGCTGCTTGGCTTTTCGAAGGGCCTTGCCGGGCCGGGTTAATTTTTTTATTTCTTTTATTTTTTCTTATTTTTCCCGCCACCAATTGAGTGTGTGGCTGAGGGCCGGCGGCCTCACCCGGCTACCACGGTGAGGCTCGCCGACCCCGGCGAGGCTAAGCCTCGCCGTAGGCGGGCGAGGGTCGACCTCGCCTTGATCCGGCGGGGCCGAGCTCGCCCGGCGGGGCGGGCGCGGCCTCACCGGCCACCGCCCGCCCAAATCCAATGAGGCCGAGGCTCGCCGCCGCCGGGCGAGCTCGGCCTCGCCGGATCTAGGCGAGATTGAGCTCGCCCGTGCCGGTGCGAGGTCGGCCTTGCCTTGGCTTGGCGAGGTCGGCCTCGCCGGATCTCGGCGAGCTCGACCTCGCCTAGCCAAGGTGAGGCCGACCCTCGCCCGGCCTACGGCGAGCCTCGGCCTTTCTCGGGGACGGCGAACCTCGCCGGGGCCGGGCGAGGCCGTCGACCCTCGTCGGCCGGTCCGGCCGCCCGGCCATGGCCAAAGCCGACCCGGCCAAAAGAAAAAGAAGAAGAAAATAAGAGAAAAAAAAAAAGAAAAAAAAAAGTGTTTCTCAAATGTGTTTCGAAATAAAAACACAAATTTTGTGTTTTTTATTTACTTTTTTTTTTTCTTTTAACAAAAGAACAAAAAAAACATAAAAAGTGTTTAAAAACAAAAAAAAGAAACACGGACAAACGCTGCCTTGGCTTTTCGAAGGGCCTTGCCTTTGCCCCTCCTATTTACTTTTTGTGAGCGTGAAAATATCGTCGATTTTCTTTTTCGTTTTTTATGAATTTGTAAATTTTGGAACGAGTTCTACAGAATCTGTAAGACAAGCTGACAAGGAAAAAGCAAATTAATCTTGTCAAAGGCCAAAAAAGAGCTGGGTTTAGAGAAAACGATTCATTAGAAACTTAGCTGTTCCCCTTTGATGGAGTGATTTTCACTTGATTTAATTTATTTAAGACTAACACCATAGAATATTCTGAAATAGTACTACCACGAACATCGACTCCTCAAAATTATATTTTGAACAACAAAAACTTCCATAATAATACCATTATTCTAATTCAATTTTCTGCCAGCATTCTATCTTTTATGATCTCGATTCCCTACATTTTATTTTATATGGTGCAGATGTGCAACATCGACTTGACAGTGATTATTGTTGCACAAAACCTCCCTAAAAGCTCGCCACCCACTCTCGACGAGGGCCTTCTTTTTTTGTTTTATAGCTGAAACGACTCCAATTTTGCTCTTTCCTTTCGACATGGCTAGAATTGGGAGGTGAATCGAAATGGTTCTTCCAGGGATATTTGTCAAGTGATGGTTGGGAACCAAATTGCACTTGAGCAACCAAAATTCATTTCAACTTGGGCCCCTTTTGAAGCGATGTTGTCGGGGTTCCATTCGTAACCTAATTCACAGCAAACACTGAAAATCCTAATTTGGCAAAGTTGGTAATGAACCCTTATCTGTGTGTCCTCATTTTAATTAGCAAAGTCTATTATGAACTCCATACATGCCAAATTCTACGTTTGAAAGTGCCTTGACAGGTAAGTAGTAATCAATTGGGCATCAACTACTTTTGCCTAACATCTAGGACCACTAACAATGAAATTGCTTGGAATGCTAATAGAAAGTTAATTTGGAAAAAATGACTTTGGGATGAAAAATTACCGGACCAATTTTAGGATATTTATGTGGTACCGGCCCATTAATTTATTTGTTTGTCCACTAGGCCATATATTTGTTAGGAGAGAAGAAAAGTAATCAGAAAAACATAATCATGTTGGGATCGAGGAGAACAAATAAAGGGTTTAGGAGAGGTCAATCCAATTAATTTTTATGTAAAATTTTAAATCCCTTCAATTCTTTTCAAGTATAAAGCGAGAGATTTAGTAAAATTCTATTTATACATCTCACATATCTATTTATAAATGCACAAATGAAATTTGCATCGTAATTAAATTTTTTTCCTTTTTTCTCTCCTTATAATTTCTTTATCATTATAAGTTTTATAATCTCCAAATCCTTTTTTCTACTCTTTCTTTCTCGTAATTACTCTTATTTATACATTTATCCTTTCGTCTCTAATCGCACCGTCCGCCGATATAAAAGGAGGTCTAATTCAAAGCACGGATTTCGCTCTCTCGAGGCCACGATCGCCGTCTCTCCACCACCAGTTCCGACAAAGCTTCAGGCGCAAAAAGGAGAAATTCCGTCTCCTCCTTCTTCGATCCGCCGGCCTCCCCAGCAGCATCGCTTTCAATCCAATTTCGTCCAAATCGAGAATGGCCAGCGTGAGGAGGTCCCTCGTGGGCGCGCACAGGATCTTCAGGTGCGCCGCCGCCGCCGCCGCGTCCCGCCGGAGCTCGGTCGCCGCTTGGCCTCCGGGCTGCTCCGAGGCCCCCCTTCTTCTCAGGTTCTTCTTCGCCGCCCCGCTCGCCGACCCTTTTCGTTTCGTTCGGTCGCGCGTCCGAAGGAAGTTGCTTTGATGGGTTGTTTGTTTGTCTTTTCTTTTGGGTAGGCCTCAGAATGGGTGGGTCTCGCGTTTTTCTAGCGGCGGTGACGGCGATCGGTTCCTGGGCGTTGATTTCTCCGATGAAGAGAGCAAGAGGCGATTGTGCAACAGGTTCTTTTCTTTTTGTTGTCGTTGTTGTTGTTTATGTGTATTTACCGTTGCGGTTTATTGATTCTTTTAGATGATTTTGCGAATTGATTTGGACAACATGGTATGATTGGTTGGCTTTGGGTTCGGATGGAGTAGGTTGTTGTACAGGAGCAGGCAGAGAGGTTATCTGGAGCTGGATCTGGTGTTGGGGCAATGGGTGGAGGATAATGTTTATTCCATGGATGTCGATGGGATTAAGGCACTCGTCGATGTTCTTGACTGGGTATTTCTTCCTCAACCCTGCTCTCTCTCTCTCTCTCTCTCTCTCTCTCTCTCTCTCTCTCTCTCTCTCTCTGGCCAATTTTCCATGCCCATGTCACGATCAAGTTATGCAATTTCAACTTTTCATTGTCTTGCTTGTCGTTTTGGATGGCCGGCAAATTCATCTGTCTTTTGCATTTCGTTTGTCCCCGGCAACAATTAATCACTATAAGTGAGATAGAGTCGTTGGTTGAGATCTTTGAGTTATGAAGGAGAATACAGCTATTTTTAATCTTGTGTGCACGGAATAGATTGTTTTTGAAGAATTCTGTGCAATTATGTATTTTGGATTTGTGTTCATGTGTGGATAATGGTAATAGTTTTGTTAGGTTTTAATGGAGTGTAAATTTTATTCAAGGTCTTTGCCAGAAAAATATCAAGTATCGAGGCTTATAATCTTACAATATGATTGGTTTAAAGTGCTTATTGAATCAATGGTTTTGCTCCTATCAGATGTACCTTTTCTTATTCGGGTTATTTTGTTTGAAGAAATTCTTATTTCAGCCCTACAGTTGCAGGGTAAGTGGTGCTATTTAGAGAGAGAGAGAGAGAGAGAGAGAGAGATTTTCCTGTCAGTTGTTGGTGGCATAACCTGCTGCCTTTTGAAGCAGTGTAATCTTGGGTTGCTGTGCCTGTGATGATGCTTACTTTGTTGTCTTCTCTAATGTGACTTTGCCTGAGTTTTTTGGGATGACATAAATTTTTATCATAATGGTGCCTGGGTGTAAAATTATAATTTATGCTCTATATGGCTGGAATATGCTTATTTTTTATGAGAGCTTGTGCCCTGTTTGTGGAATGTTTGTGTTCATGATTTTAAATGGAGGCATGTGAACAATGCTATCATCCGCAGATTGAAGTTGGCTTATGTGAGATGCTTAAGGACATTGTCCCAGTGGTGGAGCTAGGCCATCCCTTCGTAAGGGCGATTAAGAAAATTTATTAAATACTATTTTTATTAAACTTTTATGAGATAGATATCTTAGCTTTCGATCTGATAACCATCTACCCTTCCAATATTATTTTTTTGCAAATAACATAGTATTGGTTGAGCTCATCTCAGTGTTTATAACTATAGAAGAACATGCACTTGCCTCTGATTATCCAAAAGTAATCTTTTGTCTGAGAACAATATGCCAACATGTATGTCAATCAACAATAAACTTTGTTAAATTAAATCAAAACTTCATTTTGCTTATTTTTACTGAGATCTGTCATACAATTTCTCCCTATTTTTGTAGTTTAAAAGCCAATAACTTGAAAGTAGGAAAAGATCAGGCAACACTGACCGTCAAAGAAGAGGAAGGGGGTGCGAATGATGAGAGAGAGGCTTGCTTCGGAGAATGAATGCCATAAGGAATCATCAAACAACATATAGCTTCATATGTCAGAACAAAAGTTAGGGATTGTATGTGATTATGAAAGAGTAATCAACTTTCTTTTTTCTTCCGGGGAAGTGAATGTCTTGGATCCTCAGTCTCTACTCTGCCGAGGGACAGAAGTACAATGGCCTGCAAAGAGTAGAATTCTGTGTGCCTAAAAATAACATGTTGCTGCAAACTCATAAGCTCCCTGTGACACTTGGGGTGGATCATGACCCTCAAGTCTGAGATGATTACTTCTTCATCTTTTCTGTTTGTCCAATCCCCTGATTTGATAAAGGAATGAGTTCCTCGTGAAGCATTCTCCTTGTGGCAGGAGCTAATAGCTTATAGATAGTAACAGTTACAATGCTGCAGAATCAATAATCACCATTGGGACCATATTTTTATTTTGCCAAAGCAAGGAAACTGCTTTTCTCTTTTTACTAATGCTCATTCAATCCTTTATGAAGGAATCATTGTCTGGCCGACATTGGGTGTCCTTCTATCTGGGTGTGGGAATTACTTTATTTGGATTGCTAGCACTTATAAGACCAACTTGTAATGCAGGAAAAGACCAAATAATGATCCTTCAATCCATTAATTTTGCTTGCTCAATGACTTATTGTGCTGAGCAGTAAGCACTGAAATTTCTGTGTTTCACATTTAGAGTTGTCAATTTCTGTCAATAGGTCATGTTTGTGCCTGAGATTGGTGTGTTCAATATACTCAAGTTTTACTACGATTAGTCTAAAAGTCTATGATTTTAAGATGGCATAATAAAGATTACTATCAACAATTACTTATAATATAGCCATAAGTAGTAAATAATAGATAAGTCTAACTTCTTCTAGCAAAATAGGTCAATGTAGGTCAGTCATTAATCAAGTGGACACGATCCATTAATTGAACAGGTTGGACAGGTCAATGTCGGGTCTTATTGGTTGAACCAAAACCTAAACCGATTCTAATCTTGTCAAACAGGTTGATATAATTATGACACGCACAGAATTAGCACAGACTAAACCTGCTGACTTCCTGTCTGGTTTGAATTGTGTAGGTCTATTCTGTTTGACATTGTCACCCCTACTCCTGTATTCTGCATCTATGTCTTCTTTCCTTTCTTTGAGTTGGTAATGTGATGGAAAGTATCTGGCTAGTTAAATGTTGCGGATGGCATCTCTGGGCATCTTCTATACTAGTTCTATAGGTTGCAGTTAGTACTCATGTGACCTTTATGCGTCTTGATCTTTTATTTCCCATCACTAGGAAAACCCTGATCTCTGGAAGTGGCTGACTAACCAGGAGCAACCCCCAGAAGCTGTGAAAATGAATCCGGTGAGTTCAAACGTGCCAAAATGTGTCTGTTGCTTTCAATCTGAAGAGGTGGTCTTGGTATCTCATCTTCTTTAACTATCATGGTTTTGTTCTTCAGGTTTTCTCCGCTGTGCAGAAGAAAGTCATGAACAACCTCAATAGTCACTCTGCTCCTGAGACACGGGCATTACCCGGGCAGCCATGGGTGAGAGGGTGGGATGATATCAAGAAAGGCCGAGATGGCCCCATCACCGGGAATCAGTAACTCTGGCTATATTTGTGACATTAGCGGGTTTGGAGTACATTACAATTGATGGGCAATGATTTAAAGCTGTGTTAAGTTTGTCATTATAACGCGCACGATGTAGTCTATGACATGAATAAGGGCAGTGTTTGTATAAGGACGAAATAATTTTTGCCCCTTATTTCTGATACGGCGTCTCTTTTCATTTGTATAACGGCATGCGAGTAATGCCTGCCTTGAATCTATGCTACCTTACTCAATGTCCCAAATGCGGGCTCTAGAAAATTTGAGTTCCGTAACCTATGTTTGCCTGGGGAAGCGATGAACACGCCTGCAAGAGTGAAAAGGTACCATTTTCTGAGATGAGAAAGTCCCACTAGAGATGGAGAGAATTCATTGACAGAATTTCATCTTTCTGGATGCAAAACCCTCCATGATGATGAGTAAACATGCGAAATCAATCATTAAAGTGTAGAACCAAAAACCGTGGGCACTTTAGTTGTTGAGTACTGTCGGTATAAGCGGAAGGTGTGGGTGATCATGACAATATTGCATTCATTGGACCGCCTTGTACTGACGCTACTGACTGGGTTCATGGCGTGTTGAAACCGCGATCGAAGCCATGCAGTGTAGTCAGTGTTCAGTACATGCAGCGCTAGGCCGAGGCCATTATCACATGAAAAGCCTGCGCAGACCGTGCGATTGTACGTGGTTATATGCATTGAAATCGCGAGAAGCCGGGAGAAAAGAGAGGGGGGACATGAGTCTTGGACAAAAATAGATAAGTGAGATTGGGATTAGCTGGAATTGGTCGTGGTCCTATTTTTGGACCCATGGGTCTTGGAAACGTACTAGAGAGTTTTTCCTCTTGATAAAGTCGAGTGCCTCCTCAAATCTTTTTTCCTTTTGAAGGCGGAAATTCGGGAAATTCAAGGCCGACTGTCCAAAAGGCTGGTTGCATTGGATGCGATCTTGGTATCTTAATACCTTGATTCTTGATTGGCACGACCCATTAAAGACTTTAGTGATATCTGGCAGACATTGTTGGAGCAATTTAGGGGATGGATTGGATTCTCTCTTTCAATGGTGGCGGGGGTTTGGTGGGAGTGGTTCAAGAATCTAATATGCCCTCAGAAATCTTTAAACGCTTTCTCTCACTTTGACAATAAATATGTTTATCATGATATAACAAACATATCCAAGGGCGTGGCAAGTAAATTGAATGTCAGTAAAGTAGTGTTTATTTAAACCCACGTTTTCTTTTCTTGGTGAGGATGACTACGCACCGGCAAGTTTCTTTAATATGGGTATCTTTAGTTGTTTTGGATACAAACACTGGACACTCTTAACCAAAAAAAAAAAACACTGGACACTCAATAAGACTAGAGATCCTGTTATCCAATACGACAGGTGAGTATAAAACTCGTGGAGATTCTTTTCGTTGAATGAGCGAGAGGCATCGGCTTAGAGATCATGCTATCTAAAAGTCCATGAAACACCTCACAAACTCTATGAATCAGTTAAGTTTGGGCCTTTGACCTATGCAATTGGCTCCAACTTAGAGTAGTTTGCATGCAAAATTTATGCTAAATCAGATAAGATTCTTGTTTTTAGTTGATGAAACCTTGATTGCCCTTATATAAATTCCAACTCCAAAATTGTGAAGAAAGTAGGTCTCCTATATATTCTGCCACAAAAATATTGTTCTTTAAACCAGTCCATTTTCAATTGCCATGCCAAAAATCCAATAGAATGATGACAAGCCGATTCTATTTACCACACCGCTGTCGAATACAACTATCCAACCCATTTTTTCCTCACGATTTCGACACAGGTTCGATTTAGGTGTTAGTGTATAAACCCTATTAAAAGTGGTGATTCACAAATTTAAATTCAAGAACACATTTGAATGAGGACCCTAAAAAAGGCGAGAGAGAGAGAGAGAGAGAGAGAGAGAGAGAGAGAGAGAGAGCGCGCGACCACATCAATAAGTTAATGGTAGGTTGGTAGCTCAAACAGGGCCCCTTTTGGCACTTATTCTGCCTTCTTTCCAGAACGTAATTAAATTCTTGATAGGTGAAAGGAATCATTCCTTTTTTAATAAAACAAAGAAACTAGCCACGAAAGAAAAGTGAAAGCAGCCTCTCAATGCTTGGTTTGGTGAAGGAATGAATGAAGAGGATTCTCTGAGAGCATTGCTTAGATCTTTAATCAAATTGGGTTCTCGATTGTCCCACGCGACATAACGTACAAAGACTTGCCTAACATTAGGTAAGCTCTAGAGAAATATTGAGGCGAGCGAAGGTACGTACTTCCCACATTGACATCTGGCTTTTCAGGTTATGGAATGGATTTGCACTGTGATGATGATGAAGGGGATTGTTAATTTGAGTTCTCAAAGTACATGCCGAGCGTCGCTGAATATTAGAAGACGTGGGGGTTTTTTAATTAGTTAGTAGTAAGTTGTAAGTAATGAATACTAAAAAGCAAAAGAATTCATGTGTACTATTTTAAGCACCGGCAAGGGAAAAGATTATTCCCGTTAGCTTCTTCAGTCATCGAATGATTATATATAAGCGGAAGGATGGACAACCACCGAAATGAACAACCAGTACACGAAGATATTAGGGCCAACTTGTGGAGAAGTGGTGTTTATGATACGATAAGCATGCGCAAAACTTTATCTAGTCTCTTGGATTAATTACGCTTAAACCCCTTCATTCGTTAAACATATAATCAACTTTCGAACTTTTTCCCAATCAAGCCACCCGATTTATCTTTGCAATTGAGTTATCCCTTCATTTTTTGGCAACTTCACTTATGTGAAGTGAAATTGTCATTGCGATCTGACGTGAGACACCATATTAGCAAAACAAACAGTCAAATAGAAATGACTTGATGGGGAGGCTTCTCTGTTTTTCCATTCTAGTTGCTTCTTCTTTGTAAATTTGTCAATGTGACGCCCTTGTTGACAAATTCATGCCGCATGAGGTATGCTAGATTAACAAAATCGATGGAACTATCGATAGGGTATATACCACAAAATGTTCCAATTGCACTAATTAATCTTATCGTGCATGGCCAACAACCTACCAGAACCCTATTGGCATGGATCATCATCACCTACACCAACCGATTCATGCCCTATAGTCTTTCAAGGGTTGGGTGCAAACTCTCAAGTCCCCAATCTTATCTTGAAATCAAATCACATAATTGAAGGTTGATAAAGCCCTAGAATCTGCTTTCTCAAAAGACGGACGGCTGCCTCTTAAAGGGAGGAGCGATAAGAAACCACATCAATTAAAAGGGATGGAGAAAGCCTATCAAATAATTAGTGAAGGCTAAAGGGATCGTACCGCTTACCAAGTTGCTTCTCATTAATCTTCTCTTTATTTCACTGTTTACCATGGTTGGGTGTGAAAGGAAGGGAAAGTAAAATGAGTCAAGCGCGTAAAAGAGGGGCCTGGAGCCTTCTCTAGGGGTTAGAATCTTTAGCTTTTCACACTTTTTGTAGCTATCTGATTGATGGCAAAAGATCATGGGCCATGCAGCTTTTTTCACGACAAGGACCGTATGCATTGCTGCCTGGGAAAACTAGAAATTTTGCCTTTTTGTTGCTTCTTTTGGCTGGGAGAAATTTGGCGAGATTGTTTCTCTTTGATAAGCAAGAAAATCAGGAGTTGCATGCAGTTAACTTATGGAAAAGGAAAATTTTGGGGAATAGGCTGTGAACCAAAGGTTCGAATGTAACCGGATTATGAGATTTTGGATATTTTGTGGACCATTCAAATTATCGGGCGTCCATGTGCGAGTTCCTGAATTATTTATTAAAAAAAAAAAAAGAACTTGGGATTAACAATAGTAGTAGTGAAAGAATATGTTGCACAATAATATTATATAGACAATACTCTGAAAAAACACTTACAAATAAGAATATCGTGCACACAATATTAGCATTTAGAAAGGGGATAAAAAGCTAAAGAATTGAACACATCATTTTTGCACCTGGAAAATAGAGCCTATCTTCTAATTCTTTCATTTCCTTTCTTATTTGAGAACTTTAGTCGATTACAATGCGAAACACGTCTATAATGTTAAGGTGACGGTACCTAATATGTATGTAAGACAACAATGGTAAATAATGGAATAAATTTATAAGTGCGTTGAAGAAACTTTGCCATACCTAATTGTGAAATTATGAAGTGCAAAACTTCGTTTGAGATATAATGTGTCGTTAAGAATTATACCAAATATTGAGCACGTCGCCCTCACCTGTCACCTCGTCTGTCTTGTCATTAAACAAAAAGACAAACATTTCATGGATGCCTAGCTTCAAATAAAAACTTCTCTCAAGTACCATACGAGCAAAAACTTGAAATCTTTCCCGGCAAGACTCATAATTGGGTTTATGTATAAAGCATTAAGCAATCTAAGGGCACTTACAGCAAAAAGTGAAAACGATACCTTTCGAGGCAATTTAAAAATGAGAAAAAAATTCACATTTCTAATAAATTACTCACCGCAGATAATAAAACTTTATTTTCCCAAGGCCCATTAGAACTGCCTAGAAGGCACCCTTTAATATTTTTTTCTAGATAAATGTAGGCGTGGCAACTAAATAAAAAAAAGCAAAATTAGGCGTGTAGAGCCACGTATGGAATTTCGTCTTTACTGCATGTATTAGATAGAATAAAATATTGGGAAAAAAAGAATAAAATAAAACCACAAGAAAAAAGAAGCAATTAAATACAAAGGAGGGAGGATTAAATTTAATGCGGTGGGCCAAGGTCCGAAATCGAACTGATATTTTGTCAGGTTCGGTTCGGCTGCACCCCGATTGCGAGCCGTTTTAGCCGACTCTCGAGCGGCCAATTTCGGAGTCTCCACGCCTCCCTCCGTCCTATTAGCCGCCTCCTTTTGACCAGTATTTCATGGACACTTGGTATATATATTTTATAGAAAAATTTCGTTTTTAAGGCATTAATTACATAATTTAGTGAAATAAGTAATGCATCTTATGAGAATAATATTTACTCGTTTAGTTATTTACCAAGTGGCACGAAGAAGCATCTTATCCTATTTTTACTAATAATTGGATATTTAGAATTTTCAAAGTCAATCGATTGCTTTAAGTTAAAAAGTCAAGATGGATGTGAAGCTTTGATCGTCACGCCTTAGGTATTCCCAAAGTTGATCAGCCATCCCACACTTTTCTTATCGAATGAAAGTATGTCAATTCACATACATCATCTCATGTCCCCTTATAGCTTATGTTGGGTCGGATTTGACTACAGGATAGTGAGGTTTTCTTATGTTTCATTTTGGCATGGTATCATTAAGCAAAAATATGGAAATCTCTTGGTGCAACATCTCGACTTTGCTACTCTTGTCTAAATCCCGTATCCTTCTTGTTGATTGAGTACGTGGGTAGATCTTCATTCATGAACGATTTTGATGATTGAGATCTTGCTAGCCCAATGAACCTTTAGTGAGGACCATTGAATTACACTATGACACCAAGCGTCTGGTAACTTGGGAAGGTGGTCCTTCGGTTAAATATTCCAAATACTTTAGAAGTATTTAATTACAAGATACATATATATTAATATTAATATAAAGGTAAATTGCATTGACTCGCTACTATGAACATCACACTCTAGCTTTTAGGCGATACTTGCAATTAGGTCGCTAAACTTTATTAAAGTGATGCCATGTTAGCATTTGACTAGAAAGTCAATTATCTTCTAGTCAAAGTGTATCAATTGAAAAAAAAAAATGTAGAGGTTCAATGCATTGGGTGATTGAAATCGAAGTTCATTTTTCCAGTTGTCAATACCACCTAAGTTACTGATACCGACTGAATCTATTCATATTTTCCTTCTTAAGGTTATGATACTTGAAGACACCATATGAGGGCCTTTTTGTGGTAGGGTTGGCAATCCTGAATATAAATTCGTTTGTATGACAGGAAACTAGACATAAATGCAAGAAGAAAAAAAAAGAACGTAACATGTCATGGTATAATTGATGTTTATATAGACATGCGAGGATATGTGATTGTTAGCCAAATCATTTGACGTGTTTCAGTGTTACCATGAGCCAATACATATTAGAAGTAAGTACGATACGTCGACATGAATGAGTCCCATTGTGCATTGCGAACTTGCGCCTTTCCAACCAGGAAAAAGAAAACTTGCGCCTTCCCTCGGCATCATATCGCATGTAAAAAGCTCAATACATGTGGCCCCGGTGAATATGCTATCTAGGAGACACATTGTCACATTCATCCGGGATCGATTAACTTGAATGCTCAAAAAGAGTCTTGAAAACCCAATTATCCGTGATCACAAGCCTAGCGACTGGGCGGGACAGCACATCATTAGGTGCGAGTCTTGACAACGTTCTTCGACTCATCCGTTCGAGTCGGAGAGGGCACGATCGAATTAATTTCGCTCAAGCTTTCCCAGAATTCTTCTCGCAGGGTATGATTATGCAGTCGTCCAGGAGATTCATGCGCCCCATAAGACGTCCTGTCCTTGCATAATAGGAACAGGTAATGATCTCAATGTCGATCGATGTTCACATCCATTACACATCATCGTTCAATGTGTTCTCCACAAACCCTAGGCATGCTATCTCTTGAATCAATCCTCCACACAAATCTCCAATCTCTACAACATATTCTCAGTTTATGTAACCTAATAAGAGAGTCAATACCAAACTCAAGAGAGCAGAGATCATGATAATTTTGTCTAATAGGCAATAAATTGTTTATCATGCCACTTCTTCTCTTGTAGATATCTTAATATTCCTAATGATGTATAGATCCATGTAAGGACAAAGTGTACACATCCCATCGCATGACTTCTCTCCCTAACATGCAATTTCATCCTGTAAATTTCAATTCATGTAACTGTTACACCTGGGATGTGTTGCCCATGTGCAAAACATCTCGTATCATGTACGATTTCAACCTTTGCTCATATTCTCTAGGGGTTTCGACTAAAAGCTGGCAGATGACCTTATAAAATGAAGTTACTATTATCTTGAGGATATAATCGGTAAAGGTGTTTGTTAACTGTTGGATCTACTTCAAACAAATAAAAAGATCGCTCTCGAGAAGGTACGAGGAACATACCTACCGCACAGCCCAGGAAACCTCCTAACAACTAATTGAAGTGAAGGCCAAGAAGCGTCTGACCGGTGGTTTCCATAAGATCGACGAGCTCTCACTTGACCGATCGATCCGTTCGGGCAAAGGGTTGCACCAAAAAGGGAATTAGTGTATTATTACGCGACGCCGACGGCATAGTACACCATCAGCCGACTGGGCAAAGGTCCTGGTCCCGACCCAACATGGCAAAACGAAAACAACTCTCTTACTTTAAGCCGTAAATCTTGTCCTGCCCCATGTCCTCATCGCCCCAGCTCCGAACTTAAATGTAGGTGGGGGCTGGCCCTTTTGCGTACATCGCTCTCTACCTAACTCAATAAAAAGTTATCCCCATCCCATGCCATCTCATCTTCCCCCCGCCCAACCCCACGAAAAAGGTTAGGACAAAAACCCTAAATTTATAAAGGCGAGAGAACGCATCCCCCACGAAAACTGCACCGATTTCAATACTATACACTCCTCTCCCTTGATCGCTCGCGTCGACACGATCGCATGTAGAGAGGACAAAGTACGGTCTTTCCTTCGGGTACCTACCGGAAGAGGACAAAAGGGCAAATTCAAGAGGGAGCAAATTGGGGAGCGGGGGCCTCTTTCTGCTTCCGTGGCTTTCTATCCTTGTGAAGAGGAGTAATTCTACGGGAGTGGAAGCTGGTTCTGCCTCGCTGTATTCGCGCAAATCGGCTCCCTAATTTTACCCGATGTCCCTCAGGCTTTCATGCACCCTTTTCTGTACTTCTTCCTATTGGGGTTTTCATATGGGGGGGTTCAAGGAGTTTTTAGCTAGGCTCCAAGGTTCTTTCTCGGTTTTCGTATTTCGTGTTGTGTAGTTTGTATAGAAAAAGAGACAGCTGTTGGTGGTCAGATCTCAGGTTGTCCATTCTTGCGGGGAAGGGTAAATTCAGGGCCGATGGAGGTCGGGAATAGTTAATGTGCCACCCCTTTTTTTTAAGTCATTGCTCGGTACCACTTGGGGTACATCGTCAGCCCTGAGATCTCACGGAGAAAACCGTGTGCATTCAATGATGGTCAATGGAGATTCATGCTGGATCTTAATCGGGGGTTTACATTCAATGAATAGAGCCCGGAGCTGTGTCATTCGCCGGACGAACTAATTGAAGATAATGGTGGAGCTCAATGCCGATTCCATGGCAACGTGTCCCATTCATCGATTTAGCTTTTACTTTTACGGGGATCGACCCGATTGAAATCGAGGATTTGGGTCATTCGTGTCGTGTCTAATTATCACTAGTAATGTTGTCGTGCTCAATGGCATCATTTTCTCTGGTGAGTAATGTAATGTACCAACTAAAACTACCAAAAAGCAGCTAAAGAAACTCCATTTTTCTTCTCGCAACATACACATTGAGAGGGACGCATCTCAGGCTAATTGGCTCCCACCTAAATCTAAAAAGCCATTGGAAAAGGCAAAGGCCAAGTTAAGCTGAGGCTCGTTACACAAAGTTACAACAAAGTGGGAAAACTACCCCCCCAAAAAAAAGGAGACTAAAGGCAAGGAAAAAAGGCAAAAAAAAAAATTAAAATTAAAGAGAGAGCAGGTCAACGGCCGTTAACGAGGGGGCTAACGGCGGGATGCGAGTCCTTGCAGGGGCTCGGCGGCAAGCTACTCCTCCCCGAGGCGGCGGCGACGAGCCGTTGCACGAAGCCGTCGAGGCGCTGCCCGTTCGTCTCCGTCAGCAGCCGCTTCCCGCCGAACGGCAGCGACTCCACCCCCTCTCCGCCAGCACCTCCTCCTCCTCCCCTTTCCGGCCTTCTCTTCCCACCCCGCTCGCCTGCGGCAATGTCAATAATGAGATATTGTCAATTTCAATATATTAATTCTTGATAAATTATAAACACTTCTTACCAAGAAAAAAAAAATCGAGACGATTTTTCACAAGGGAAAATGGATTAAGTGAAAAAATGGGTTTTCATTTATTTTATTTAATTTTTAGTACCTGAATCCTGACGTAGTCCACTCGGTTCCAACAGAAGGCGTTCCCCAGCATCTGGTCCACCGCCTCCGACACTCCGTCCAGCGCGATGCCCACCACGTCCGACGTCGAGCACTCGCCGTCGCGCGGCGGGCCCTTCCCGGCGGCCGATCCGTTGCCCAGGGACAGCACCAGCAGGTCCTCCACGCCGTTCACAGACGGGAAGTCCCCCTTGTTGTGGAGCACGTGCGTGACGGCGGCGGCGGTCGGGTTGTTCATCACCAGGCCGCCGTCGACGGCCGCGCAGCAGGTCTTCCCGTCGACGGAGGCCAGCGCGAACGGCTTGAAGTGCCCCGGCGTCGCCAATGTAGCCCGGCAGGCCTTCCAGAGCTCGAAGTCGAAGCTCGGCGAGTCGGTCGCGTCGGCGCGGGAGAACACGAACGGGGCGGAGCTGTTGAGGTCGAAGCAGGGGATCAGCAGGGGCTTGCGCGCGTCCTTCAGGGTCAGGCACCTCCCGTCCTCCCGCGTGAACAGCTCCTTCAGCACCTTCTCCATGCTCCTCCCGGAGAACCTCCGCCGTCGCCGGCGGAGGATCCCCCCGGGCCGGAACATCTCGGGGGCCCGGGCGGCGAGGGCCTCGACGGCCTCGCGGGCGGAGTAGAGCGGTCGTCCGGAGGCATCGCCGGCGGCGAGCATGGCGGCGAGGACGCCCCGAGGCCGGTGCCGGCGAGGAGGTCGAAGGAGTCGGAGAGGGAGGCGGTGGGGTCGCCGGTGCGGAGGCGGATCTGGTCCTCGAGGCGGACGAGGGCGGCGCCGGCGACGGCGCAGGAGGTGCCGCCGCCGTCGATGCAGAGGAGGCGGGTGCGCCGGGGGCTCGCAGCAGTGGGAGAGCCACTTCTGCTCGAGCTTGTTGAAGATCTCCAGGGTGACCTTACTCAACTCCATCCTAAGCTTTCTCTTTGCGCGTGAAGGGAGGTTATTCAAGGAAGAGGGCAGGGACGTCGTTGCGTGAAGAGGGCAGGGTCACGCAGAGGAGGAGGGAGGGCATTAATGGCGCGGGATCTGCTGCTTCTCTGAGAAGTTCTCTCTCTGGCCGGAGCTCAACGGGGGTTTTGGAGGAAGGGGAAGGAGCACTGTAACCGTGCAGAGGAAGATGATGTGGGAGTGAGGGAGTGAGTAGTGGTTGATCTGAGGGTTAAAGAAAAGGAGAAGGGAGGAGAGTGGTGGTGATGGTGGTGGTGGGTGGTTCTGTGTGTATGTATATATATATGACCTACCTCTCTCTCTCCCCCCCTCTCTCTCACCCTCTGTCGTCGGTTTTATTTCTTTGTCTTTTTTTTTTTTTTTTTGAGACGTACTGAGCAAATGGGATCTTTCTTTCTCGTTATTTTTCACTGTTGGTTCAGTTTTCACTTTAACTCCCCCGTACCCCACCACAAAATTAAAAAACAGATTTAACCTACCTCCCCCCCAAAAAAATAGAAATCAGATTTGACTAATTTTTATATATAGTACGTATAAACCCGTCACGGGTGCAGAAATATATCTATGAGGGAAAGGAAATAATTTTTTTTTTTTGGATAAGATCCTAAAGTTCGGGGATTTCCAACTCGGGAGCTGGAGTTATTCGATCTAATCTTGCAAATAGCTCGTAAAAACTGTAGATCGCAGGCTGGATTTGTGAGATTTGCAAGATTTATTGGTTGTTTCACGCACCTTCGAATAATTGGGCTTCTATACCTGTTTTTTCTAGATTAAGAAAAAATAATACTTGAATTTTTTATAATGTTATACTGAGAACTGAAGGATCAGTATGCAACGACTCTACCTTAAATATGCGCATTTAAACGTATCATATAGAATATTTATTGTATTTGGCTAGGTGAGACATTTTTTCGTAATTACACACTTTTTCTTCTTCTTGTTTTCTTTTTAAGATAAACACCAATGCAATGGAAGACTCATTTTTCTTTCTCAAATGATTATATATATTTTCTTCAAACAAAGGAAAAATATAGACAAATATGTAGTTCTGCTCTGATTTCTTTATCTATAGTGTACTTGGTAATGTCTAGCAGTTATGAAATAGAGAACTTAAGACTTCATTTATTTTGGGAAAAATAAATAATTCACAATATTTTTTTTAAAAGAATCACTCCTATGGCTTATAAAAATTAATGAATCAAAAATGTTTTCACTGTTCATAAAAATATCTAGACGTATATCGTTGTCATCATTTTATGAAAAATAAATGGAACCTTATATTATACTAAAACTGACTTAAAATGCATTTAATGTGGATATCCATTAATTAAAGCCTCTTTTCTTCCTAGATAAGTATAATAATAACCCTGTGAAACTTTAATTTAAATATAAATATCTGAATCCGTTACATACCCATTCAAGTTACGTGCATTGGTAGAGAAATTCTTTCCTTAACTTGTGTCCTCTTTATTATTGCTTAAAGATAAATGCCAATCCAACGCATGAGGCTTTTCCTTTTCTAATAAACGCTTAAATTTCCCAACAATTTATATCTCAACCTATAAAATAATATTTATTCGTACTATAATGTTTCATTGGTAGTATAATTGATGATGTCTAATAATTACGAGGCTGGTAAATTTTCTAGAACTTATCGCAATTCGCAACATATACACAGTAAACTTAACTATACTATACACAGTAATAATTCATATATTTTATTCACATCATGTGAATGTATCGTACGGAAAATGATTTTTTCTTCTTTGTAAATTGTTAATGATTAGGGTGAATAGATTTCTTCACGATGGATTAGAGATTTTATATCATTTCTTGTCTCATCGCATCCCATTCTTAGAGCTAATGCAATCTTTCCTGTTCCATGACTCCTGATTCGATCCCTAATTTTGTATTAATGTCACGTTTTGATAGTTTTTAATGCTCATAAAGGATTCCTCGTGCCATGAGATTTTATGGCAGAACTAAGCATCCAGACTTCTTTTTATTGAGGTTTAGTCATAAAGTGACGATAAAATTTGTGTAATAATATATCATGCAATGAAATTAAATTTTGAACATTGCATGCATTCAACTTATTGAAAAGACTCCTTTACCAAAAAAAAGAACTTATTGAAAAGACTCTTCTTTTTTCCATGCAAAATTCAAGATTTTTCCACGAAAATGAAAAATTCAGAGAAAAATCTCTCGATATCTCAATCTAACTACAAATAATCATATTGTCCTGTTTTATATATATAGTAAAATAAATTATGCACAACAATGACGCGATAGAGAGAGAACTCTTTTCTTTTTCTTTTTCTTTTTTATTCGAGAAATTTCAAAGGAAGAAAATTGCTCATCTAAGTGATTATAGTTGCAGATATTCCCTGAGACCGACTAGATACATCTAATTTATATAGCATGTAATTTGGATCATTTCTTGTTCCTTAGTTGGACTTTTTTTTTTTTTTTTTTTTTAGATTCCAAAAAGAATATTTTCAATTGTACTGCTCTAGGTGGGATAGAAGTAGGAAAATAAATAATAACAGGCTCTTTGAATGTATCCAATACATTTAAATCACATATTAAGTGCTATAGTCGATAGTTCTTGATGAATGTTTCCGAGAGCTCTAGTAATATATTGTTGGAAGCACTTCAATAGTAAAAATAGCCGTGGCTTGGGGCTCGGCTTGAATGACAATGTCTCGACTTGAATCTTGGCCTTAACTAAATCCTCTCTTTTTTTCACGCTTTAAATTGACCTCAAATGCGTTAATTGAAGCTCAAGTCAAGTGACTAACAAGACCACTCAAGGATCTCCATCTTTAATGCTTTTTAGCATGCTCTTGAAAACATGTCAAAAGAGAAGAGTACTTTGATGTTTAAACATATGCGTTCGTGCATTTTAAGTAATGTGGAGGCCAATCTCGTAATTCGAGGTACAAAATTTAGTGAGGTGAACAAGGGATGTAAGCAATTATCTTCAAAAAAATATCTTTTATATTATTTATTTTTCGCAAAATAAACAAAGCCATAGATTACATTTAAATTTCTTAAATTCGAGCTATGCTCCATACAATAATTTAAATCTTGCACTTGGCTCTCTCTCTCTCTCTCTCTCTCTCTCTCTATTTACCGGTCAAATGATATAAAGCTCAAGTTCCATTTCCTACGCACAAAAAATGAACTATATTGAGTTCCTGTTTCTTATATTGGAGTTACATTCACCTATCTAAATATAAATGATAAAGTTATTTAATAAGGCTTGCGAGTGATTTAAGAATTAAATCAATTAAGCTCAAGTTTGCTTAAAGTTAACATTTGAACCGCCCAAACTTGAATTGAAAAAGAATAATGAGATGGGTTGAGTACTTGGCAAGCTAAGTTACACGCATTGCAGTGTCAAAGGTTTAATATAGTCCAAACCATTAAAATAAAAAAAGTCAAATTTGTTTAAAGATAAAAAGTTGGGTCAACTGACCTTCGTTCAAGAAGAGGTGCTTCGCCCCTGTTCAAGTCCCTCGTTTTACAGTCTTTATAGTATTTCCTTCATGCGAATGTTTTATTTATGAAATTCCTTGTGATTCTGTAAAAGACGTAAGTTTTTGTATGCAAAGTAAATTTATGCCCTTTTGCACACGCATCACAGGTGCATCATATCGCTATTTTTTTTTTTTTTTGGTAAATTCAACCAAAACAAGTGTCTTGTCAAGTGATGTTATTAGGTAAAGGTGTGGTTGAATACTTAAATATTCTAACACTCCGGCTTACACGCAATAGCACTTATTTTCATACCATGTTAGGAAGTTTAACTCAAAATTTTAAGTTATTAGGTGGAGGGAAACTACATGTATATAAAGAGCATATAAGACTCATTGTCAAGTGATGTAAGATAATATTTCAACTTGTTGAATCAAAAGTTGAAGCCTCACTTTTTTATCTCGATGCTTTTTGGTTAATTAGAATGAGTCATAATAGAAATGGAAATTGAGACTAAGAATAGCTGCATTAGTATAATTTCATTAGAATGGAAGGAGGTGGAATTGAGTGAGAATCAATGCGAATGAGTTAATGAAAAAAAAGGCAAGTAGACAAGAGGATGGTCAATTAACAATGGAATTTGGTAACTTTTGTATGGTAAAAAAAACAAATTGAGAATGAATGGAAGAATTTGAACTTTAACAATGGAATAGCTGCATTATTTTAATTTTGTTTGTTGAGAATCAATTTGGGCAAAGTTATTTTCTTTTATTCACCAACTTCTTTGCCTAAGTAGTAATCCTACAAAATTTGCATAAATTGACTCCGCTTATACTTTTCCCCACATGTTAAATACGACTTCACAAATATTGAAAACAAAAGGCAAAGAAATGGAGAGCTACTTTAATGTACTAAATCAAAATTAAGGAAAACATGTCTGTTTGCACATTCAACGCAATAGCGCTACCTTCTATTATTATAATGCAAAGCATAAGTTCTCTATCTAATCATATATACACACACGAGAGATAATCTAAATTTGAGCTGATTAAGATATATAATTACACTAATTTTCATTGAAGAGTTTAAATTAATGGGTTTTTCTCTTTTGGGAAATCGATGTTCGCGGACATCGGATGCCTCAAAAAAAAAATATGGTAGAAACAAAGAAAAAGAAGGGAAGGCTTCTATAATCAAAAGAAACGTTGTATTTTCTTTTTCATGTGTGTTTTATTGTCAGAGAATCGGGTTCCTCATCGGCCTTTCCCTCTATCTCCCTCGATCCGTGGACTCCAGTCAGCGCCACGTTCCCGACAGGCTTCGTCAAACAGGTGATCATAGCTACCTTAGAAAAGCCTGGTGGAAATCAATAATAATTAAAAAGGAAAAAAAGCCATCTAGATCTTGAGGTGAAATCTAGGTGATTTTGCCTAAAGCAAACATGCGTGGACTCAGGCGCCGAGAGGATTCGATCCGCTGCTAGTGACCTTTCATGTAAGTCTTGTTGAGAGCACTCCGAAAATAAGATCTTGAACGCACTAGACCAACTTGGGCAGTGCCCTTAAGATCGTCCGAGGAAATGGATCGATCAAGGTGCGCAACTGCCGGCTCAAGAACTACTTAATCGTAAAAATTGTAGGACCGACGTTTCTTATAAGCCACTCCAAGACATGGATTGGACTTCATTTACCTTAGTCACAAAAGTAAACTTTTGCAATTGGACAATTACATAAATAGTCCTCGAATTTTCACTAAATGTGCAATGTGACCTCTAAATTTTGATAATGCTCAATCTAATTCATACATTATATGAAAATATTTAATACGATCATTTTATTAATTCAAGTTCAGAGAACGATATTAAATAATTTCATATAGTACTTTGACTAAATAAAATATGTATAAATAGTTTAGAAATTATATTAAATAAATTAAAAATTCATGAATCACATTGCACATTAAATTAAAGTTCATGAATCACATTGCACAAGCTGAAATTCAAGGACTACATTGAAAAAAATTAAAGGTTCGGAAATTAAATTGCACATATCTTTGTCATTTTCCCTCTACATTTTGGGTCACGAGGGCGAGCTTCGCTGCAACGCAGGTAAATCCAACCGACCAAAGATAAAAGCAAAATCGGACATACCTCCATCTACTCACACATCCCTCTCATCGAAAATAATATATATAATAAAAATAAAAATAATCATGAAAAATAAATGGAAAAATCCACGCATTTAAGTTCACTCGCACGGACCACCCATCACTCCGTGTCCCCACGCCATTACTCCCATGCAACGCACACGTGTGGCCTCCTCTCCTGAATATCGAGACATCAATTCTCGCACCAGACGCCTCCACGATCCTACTCAATCTAAGCCGCTCAGCCGCGCGGGGCCCCACGGCGGCGGAGGGCCCGGATCGAGCGAGCGGGACTCACGGATGCTGCCGCGGTCTAGGTCAAGAGCCTTTTTTCGTCCCTGACTGAGCAAATGCGCATTAAGATCGCGATAAGATCCTGTCTCCCGGGGGAAACCCGCGTAAAGCTTTTCCTTCTCCCATCGCATCGCTCCCGTCGGCGTTACTTTCCTTCTGCTCAGGCGGTGAAGACTTAAGACCGGGAGTTGAGATCTGGAGCTGGAGATTTGATACCTACAGATGAATGAATACCGACAGAGAGAGAGAGGGAGAGACGAGATTGATGTGGACGTGTGATCAGAGCCTGGATTTTCCATGTTTTCCCGTCCCAGCCCACCGACATGCAGCTCGACTCCAATCAATGAACCCGGAACTCTCTTCTTTCTTTTTCGTCAGATCTAGTGAGCATCAATCAATCATCTCGTCCACAATCATGATGATTGATTTTACATCACTCGTGCAGCATTGTCCGCGTACTTTGCATGGTGCCCGCCACCGCCAGTGCATGGTGGGGTGATGTTCGGTTGCGGTTCACCTTTCTTTTTCAAAGGAAACTTCGGCATTTAGGTCTTGGTTTTCACTGTGACGTTGGACGTGCTAAATACCCACGTTAAGGATTTGCCTGGGGTGGGTTTCCGTTCTTCTTCGAATCTAATGACATCTGAGCAAACTGATGCGATTCTAGTTTTCGTTTCGCGCTGTTCTAGTTCAAGATATGATGGATGAACTACCATTGCGGGAATTAATTTTTGGTGAAACGAAAGATGGAGCAGGTGATGCCCAAAAGTATCTCGAGGGTCCGTACGATCCGCGTGGACCGAGTCAAGAGCGAGTCGCCCACGTACGTATCGAGGAGAAAGTTCTTCCACGAATCAAAGTCCTTTGTACGGCGGTACAGGTTGTTGCGAGTGTCCTGTCCTTGTTTCCAGTTGGACGATTCAGAGCAGATTTTAAGGTTAAAAAAAAAAAGGTCCAACCACGGAATTGCCGTACTCTTATCGGTCTGCGAATCGTAACTCCATGGAGTAATTGCAAATGCGGTTTCGATGCACTAAATTTCGATGCACTAAACGCTCAACGTCGAAACTTCTCGGTTAAATGCTTACAAGCATCTCGAGGAGACTTGTTAGCAATGACCCTTTTGTGTAACACTATTTTGCCGAAAAGATGCACAAAGGTTGGTTGAGGGTGCATTTGTCTCGGTGGAAACTTCATGACAAAAAAGAAGAAGATATTTTCATAAAAATCATTTTCAAGAAAAATGTTTAGTTTTTATATGTTTGGTAATTTTAGGGAAAGTGATTTCATTTTTACTTGAAAGAGGCCGTCTTCCCTTCAGTTTAAGTTTGTTGTTTTTAGTTCATGAAAAGCGTTTTTTACACATGTTAGCTTTTCATCATCTAAAAACCAAAAAGTCAGAAGACAATTTCCCAGAAAAACACTTTTTTGTTTTTCTTCAAACACACAAACCCTAATTGACGGCCCAAGACTTGTTGATATGTGTATTAGCTTAACTAAATAACTTTAGATGCCTATACCAAAGATTATCAAATTTAAATTTGTTGGGAAAATCCCTCAATGTTTTGAATACGGCAAAATAATGAAAATCTGCTGATGTATTTAATGTTTAAGTAATCAGGTGAAAGATGCACAAGTCATTATGCTTATAATATTCAAATGGGAACGTCTGAAGGTCATGAGTTTTCTAGGCACTAGACATAGAAGTGTCTACAAGCTAGAGTTATGGGAGTAGAAGGTGAAAAGTCTAGAATTGGGAGTTAGGTACAGCCTAGAAATACCTTGGATAGGTGAACCTACCCTAGATAAGTGAACGGCGAGGTAGAACCATGATTGCCAATGCACTTGAATATCACCGGGCAATTAGAGTTGGATATCATCAGATGACTGGAGTTGGATATCATCACATCAACAATATGGATATCAACAAATTTTACACGCCGGTATCATCAATGCATTTGATTACTTCGGATCCTATTGCTAAAGCTAAATCTATTTCTAATTATATGTTCAAACACAAGTCCCACTATTTACATCATTATAGTTAGGGACTTGACTTGGATTTCCAATAGAGAAAACATTGATTGATCTTCAATCTTGAAGATTGTCTTGCAACAAAATCCTTACTCAAGACATCTTTGATTGATTGACAATCATTTCAAAGGTAAGCTACTTTCCTTAATTGAAGAACTCTACTTATGGCAAATGAAGATTGCTTGAATGAGCCACCAAATCAATGGGGATTTCAGTATTATCTCTTAACAGCAACTTAATCTTTCTTTTGCATCTTGTGCAGTGGGTTGATTGGAGAGTATCCTCTGAAGACATCCAAAGGATAGATTAGAAGTGAATGAGTATAGAAGGAGATCAAAATTTTGAAGAGTAAAGAGAGGTCTGGAATAAAAAATTCCAAAGTTTAAGAGAATTTCATCTTACATACTTGCCCTATTGTAATCCTTGAGAGGCATTAAAAAAGTGACTGTGTGATATTGATTGACTAGTGAAATTCAACCAATATGCTATTAACATGAAATAATGGGTGTATAATTACTTAAAGCTGAACCACTATATATTCTATATACAATTTCTTCTATCTCAATCTCTTGTAAATTATTTTTGATAGACTTGCATACCAGCGAATATCATCGTATCATTGTAAATATTCAAACTTTGACCGTTGTGCACTGATGAACATTATCATATCATTGTTATTCAGACTCAGATTCCCACTTGAATAAGATAATATTCAACTTGGTCGTTTTTACTTTCACATTAAATTGTCAATTTTTCTTTTTTTGTTTCAAAACGATACCGCTAGTTCCAACAACATTTAATGGTTAGTAACTAGGTGCTACTACATGTGTTTTGTAGGCACTCCCTATGCTACTGCATGCAACCATCACACCTAACTTATCGTGCAAGCCAATCGAGATCGTGGCTATGCGAACAGTCTTCCTCCACTAACACAAGATCCAGCACCAAAACGAGAGATAACAGCTGCCTCGCTAGGTTCCACGACAGGATATCGGGTTGGTTTCGCATTCTCCTTCCTCTTAGGATATCGAGATCGATGCCGCGGGGGAGGCTGGGCTGCGCGGGTGCGTGTCCGCGCGAGACACGTGGGGAACATGCGGGTGCGTGCGTCGGGCCTCGAATCCGCCGGCCTCGTGCGCGCCATCGGTTTCCGGGGCGGTTCCCCTTCACGGCCCCGACAGCCTCTGACTCCCGTTGCCAGAATTCACCATCTCCATGCAGCATCGTCTTCGAGGCGGGGGCCAGGGACGATCGATGGCTGAGTTGAGCGAGGGAGTGAGTGAACAGCAGAGTCAAAACTCCCAGTTCGACCTGAATGATTTCCGGATCAAAAGCGCGCTCCTTCCCGGAGAGGTTTTCACCAATCAGATTTGTCACGACATCTGGAATTCTGCCCGGACGGTACGGGACAAGAACTGCATGTCACGTTCATGCTGCGTTCTGGCATAAATGGAACTTCAGAAGGCAAATCAATTACGAAGAGATTCGGCAGAGCATTCTGATCATCCGTTTATGCCTAGGTTTTTTGGAATAATAGTGTCTGAAATGCTGAAGGGAATGTAGGTAATGGCATTCGGATCAAGCTTAATAACACTCAGACAAAAAGTCCGGTTCCTAATTAAACCGTACAAGGGGAAAGGATATAGAATTACGGGTTAGTTCGTTTTATGAAAAATGAGTAATTAAAAATGATCAATGAACTTTGATCCAATCTATGATGTGGTCTATAAGTTTTTTATTTGTTTAATGTAATTTTAAACTATAATTTAGCTTATAAATTATGTGAAAATGTTCAATATTGTCCTTGAACTTGAATTAATGGATGGACAACAATAAATATCTTCATATGATTTAGGGCCTAAATTGAACACATATCAAAATTTCAATGATCATTAAATAAATTAAAAATTTATGGATCACATTGCACTTTGGGTTAAAATTTAATAATTATATTGAATAAATTAAAAGTTCATGGTTCAAGGATCATTTGTGACTATCCCTTATACTAATGGTTGGAGATGGTCATGTCACCCTCTCTTGCTGATGTCGTGAAGGAAGAGTTTGAGAGAGGCAGCAATGACGCCCGTGCCATAGCTCCATTAGTTGTGTTGATGAGGCGGCCCCAAGATCTAGGAACTTGATATTTCAACCGAAACAAAAGGTACTTGATTTATTTAGAAGCCCATTTATGATGACAATAACATCGGGAAAATTACCAAAAAAAGTGCTAATCTTACTATAATTATATTAATTTAGTCATAAACATTTTTTTTTAACAAATTCAGTTTTGAACCTTTTGACAATTTGTCAATTCTATTCATCCGATCAATTTTGATTAGAAATCGCGACGTAGATATTGGTTGTTTTACGAGGCACCCGATACTAACGTAAACAACTTTTGATGATATTCTAATATTTTTTTGAATTTTTTTATAATTATATAAATGATCAATGAACTTTGACCCAGTGTGTAATATGATCCATTAAATTTTAATTGATTATACATAGTCCCTAAAATATAATCCAATGTGCAATGTGGCCTTTGCATTTTTGGTTCAAATTTAATATAGTTCTTAAATTATATAAAAATATTAAATATTGTCCATGAACTTGAATTAATATATGGACAACATTGAATATTTTTATATAATTTAAAGACAAAATTGAACGTGCATCAAAAGTTAATGGATTATATTGAATAAATTGAAAGTTGAGGAATCACATTACACATTGAATTAAAGTTTGGAAATCATATTGGACAAAATAAAAGTTCATAGACCTCATTGTTTATCGAGCCAAAGTTCAAGGACCATTTGTATTATTATCCCTTAAACTAATGGTCGGAGATGATCGTGTGACCCTCTCCTGTCGCCATCGTGAAGGAAGGGGTTGATAGAGGTGGTGACGGTGCCCATGTCATAGCTCCATCGACCATGTCGTGGAGGCAGCCCTGAAATCCAAGGACTTAGTATTTCAACCAAAATTAAAAAATGCACACGAATTGTTTTGAAGCCCATTCACAATGACAGCAACATCACATAAGCATCAATGTAAGCATTAGGATGACAATACCAGCAAAATAAAATAGAATAAAAAGGGACTAGATGACAAACAACCCCCAATTTGAAAGTGGAAAAATCCAGGTGATGAATGAGCTGTGAGTGAGCTCACGGGGGGGAGCAAACCTAAATTCATAGCATAGGATGGAAGGCTTTTTAGATAGGAGACACGACCCACGAATGGAACAAAAGATACATTTCCTTGTCATATCTTTCCCGTGAAGAAAGCTCCAATCCAGAAGATGCTCTCAAGGGAGTCACCAGCTGTCTTCTTTTGACCTCTTATGCGTACGTTTTGCATTAATGTATTTTCGACATTCATTTGCATGCGACCATGCAATGGCGATGATTTGCAGCGACTGCATACATTAATTTGAGGATGCTGTCCCTTGGATCCATGCCTGCCCGTCTCTCCATACCATGATTTTTTCTGGCTTTGGGACAGTTCAAATGGGGGCGGGAAATGGGTACCGGCCCCTTGGATATTCTCGTATCCATATCTCAATTTCAATTCAAATGCTGCCCGAATACCATCACATGACTTCTAAAATGGTTCACAACAGAGAGAGAAAATCAAAATATGCTAAAGCCCACATTTATGTTGATAATCATTCTAGCCATTATTAGATCGAACGGATCTCTATGGATTGAGTGTCAAATCAAAACTTGAGTGATTTAAAGCATGCTTAATGATCTCAGATCTAAAGCCAGGTGTTGGGAACACACCAGTACCTGTCGTACTGCTCTTAGGAAGATCAATATTGACCATGACTTGATATATGTCGAATCTTCATCACGAGACCGATTAGATATGGTTGGGCATTAATAATACCATTTGCATAGAGGAATCGTTGGAATCGTTCCCTAGCCTATTACTGGGCTCGTGGAGAGTACCTTATTAGTACATTATCACATGGCTAGCTATAGCTTCTCATGGGGAAAAAGGTGTCAAGGAAAGGACGTATTTGTGTCCAGAGAAAATTTTAGTGCATCCGACACATGTAAACTTTGGCCATATCGATCATCTCATGTAGATCTCATGGAGTTCTTGTCTAATTTAACGATATACATTAGTCACACGAACCGAGAAGAAAGAAATAATATTTTTTGTGTCCGTGTGGGTGGTGTTTTATGGTTTCAAGACAAAGACGTGGAGATGTACAACTTTACATAAGATGCGATTTACTCGTTTGTCATTTATGACTCAGAGAGAGAGAGAGAGAGAGAGAGAGAGAGAGAGAGAGAATCTGCCTGATAGGACTGTACTCCTATACTATTCTGCCCACTCTCAACATAGAAAACAACATAGGTTAGATCATAAACTAAGCCATTTTTCTGATGGAGATCAAGCCAAAATAAGTAATAAATATGAAAACAAAAACAACGCCAAAAACAAATCTAACTCAACACGAAATTTATCCTCTTCAACTCTTCATCGGTAAGGCGCCGGAGGACTTTTAACTCGGAAACGGGAGATCATCTATTCCAATGTTACTAGCTACATACAAACCGTGTCGAATCGCACAAAGGTTAAAGATCAATCTGTCATCAGATTTACCGCGAAATAGCAAGTCAGAGTGTCGTCGGCCGTACTCCCCAACCAACAGTGTTTGCCCCGAAAAGAAAAAGGGAATCGCACGCTGTGCAGATAAAGAAAAGAATAGGATGTTGAACAGGGTTTTGGTGAGAATCTCAGGAGGGGGCATGTGCCTGCAGGAAAGACGACGGGAAGCTTCTCCCGTCGTGGTTTGTTCACTAGCGGCCGTGGCTTTAGCGAGAGAGAAAAGATTCGGTCGCCAGCCCCTCCGCCGACAGTGTCGTCCTTAGTTGGCAAAGTCAAACCTGTGAAAAACCAGGGACTTGTACCGAGGCGTATTTCGTAGTTTTGATGTACATGCATCTGAACAAGCGAAGTCAAAATACTTTCAAAACTCGAACGCCGGGAACTGAGTCGAGTCGTTTGACACTCAGTGCTTGACTTGATCCGAACAGCTGGATTGAATCGAAGCTCGATTCGACTCGAATATTCTTTCTTTTAGTAGATCGATACCTCTAACTTAAATATGCAATGCTCGATACTCGAGTCAAGCTCGAATTGATGAAGTCGAAACCTCCTCGACCATGCTAGCTCGGTGAGGTTTTGTCTGAGACTCGAGTGAAGGTCAAAAGCCCGAATATGGAAGTACAGTGTAGAATGGAAAAATCGATGTGTTTTATCTGTTTATTTATATGTCAAAATGTGTACTGACTAGACTCGGAAGGCATTCAGTCAAATATTATTCAAGCTTGAGTTTAATTATTGATTAAATACTAGAGATACTGAAACTCGAAAGGAGTCGAGCCTTTTTCAAGTAACTTGATAATCGAGCTACTGGATAGTGAAGAAACATGACATAGGGTCTCGGTCATTAATCAATAGAGAGTTTAGGCTACATTTGGTTGTCGGGTACTGAAGTCTGATTGAAAAGCGAGCTTTCCATTTCGTTCGTCCAAGCTGTCCGGTCTAATCTTTGGTCAAATCTTGTTTCCCAATTCTCCACTGTAGTTGTCCAAGGGTCAAGAAGCTACGATGCTTGGGTCAAGCCGTCCGACTCAAGCCCTAAGGAGATGAAGATCCAGCTCTGGATCTCAAGCCCTTAGTCACGGTTGTCTTTTCTACGATGCAGGATTCATGTCAATTGACGTCTTTTTCAAGTTTGTAAATTTGTGGTAATTCAGAGCGCTGCATGAAAAGAGGAAAGGCCGGTATCGAGTGATTTGTAAGTAAGATCCACCCTGAAATGATCGGCATCACATAGGCTCCGCGGTCACCGAATTCGCGTATTCCTCTTAAAAAGCTTGGCCCGCACAGTAGAATGGTAACCGAATAATGATAGTAGGATTTGTGGGTCATGGGCCTATCGTGATTCCGACCCATCGTGCTTCCGACACAATCCGGCCGATGCCATGGGAGCCAAGCTCCGAGACGAAAATAATCGTGACCACACGAAGTGATGATCATTTGAAAATTAATCTTACTTACGAATCACTCGATGGAATGTTAACTACGCCCTTAAAGGTTGTCGTTATCCGCAGCAAAGGTAGGAGTAGACTTGCCAAATTGAGTTAGACATGATACTGAGGTCGGTGGGGGTGAATCTTTTTCTTACGGACAAGTGTATTTTGTTAAGGAATTTTGTCATCTTGCCACTAACGTTCAATGTACACCTATGCCAGATGCAATTTGCCATTTAATAGCAAAAACTAAGTACTTTACGTCTAGATTTTAAAAGTAGGTAAAATACCGTGCATTACTCTCAAGAGGGCTGGAAATAACTCTGCACTCCCAAAAGTTGTTAAGATAAAAATAGTATGATCACCATGTAATTATTCTGATATAATTCACATGACACGATTGAAGTTTCTAGAGGTGTGTCCAAATAAACATTAACTCTATAATGCAAAATTGGCAATGGACACCTTAGATTTTTTTTAATCCAAAACATCAAAAATTTTCACAATACACAAATTTTTGCCGTGAATTTTTTTCATTGTTTTTTTTAAAGGAGGATAATATTTTAAATGTTGGTGAGTATAAAGGAAAGATAGAAGCTATGACAAAGTCCAAAAAGGAGAATGAATCCACAATATACTGCCATAGGGAAAGCAAAGTATGCTTTCACCATAAAAATCATCATCCAATGCAGGTTTCAATTTCAACAAATAATTCAATCAAAAACTATCCCTTCTTTTTACCTTACAATTGACAAATACAATATCTTTCTACCTTCAAGATCATCTACTAGCAACTGTGGGAGTACCAAGTGGAATCTTCCTTGTTAGACCAGCTTTCTGTGATCCTGCAGGACTGAATTGACCGCTCAATTTGCAGTCCTTCCGACGCTTCCTTCTCCAACAGCAGGCAGTATCGCTGGAAAATGTCGATGCTTACGTGTAATCGGAAATCTATGCTGAACAGGAACTTCATCTCCAGCCGGTTCAGCTCCGATGTGCTCACTCCGCCAACCTTGGCGTAGTACGCATTATTAAAGAACCTGCAGAGAACATAAGAAGTAACCACTTCAGAAACCGGCAAGCGTGCAACAAAGGATTCTCTCTGCAAGCTGAGAGGTTGGGACATGAATTCACATTTCAAGACAACTAAAGCTACACCCAACACATTAGGAATTGATTCATGAGGCAAGTACTTACGCATCATCGACGAATTTCGCTGCCATGGTGAGACTTGTTATCAGAAGGCGATGAACGTTTAAAGAATTCAAGCAAACGTCCGTGTTCTGGACGAATCTATCTATGTAAATCTGAGCAATGACGAAACAGGATGGACTGCAATGCGAATACTTGAAGATGCGTTCAATGTATTGGCGAATGGTCAGAGTGGGCGGTCTTACGCCGTGGAAAATGGTGGGTACATCTTTAGATTGCGATGTCTCCAGAAGCCTCTCGTTCTTCTGGACAGATCTATCAAGTGCTGAAGAAAGGAGCATCAAAACCCGAGGATAGCCCAATACTTTTTTGCCCTGTTCTCTGAGACCAAGAGAAAGGTACATGTCTGCAGTATCGGGTGACAAGGTTTCCATGTCAGGGATTCCTGCAAATTACAACTATTATTAATGAATTATTTCCAAGAATTTAGTTGAACACAGTATGGAAAACATTCTACAAAACAACCATCTCAAGGAACTGAAAACCAATACGAAAGGCACTCTTCAGAATCTTAGAATGTCCTTCATTCACTTCTGAGTTTCGATCTCTACCCATGACTGGTAAAGCATCAACGAACATGCTCTCCCCTATTCAACTCAATCTAATTGACTCATTTTATCAATATACGATAAGAGGCACACCCATTATTTACTTCAATCAAATTTAAGTCCCTCGCAGGAATTCCAAACTTCACCTCCTGTGTAGGATTGTTCCTCATGCCAATTCATGTTTGCAGAATGCATATGCATTCTAGTCAGAAAGCAAATAGAAATGAAATGTAGGGGTTGCACCACAACTTCCCCAACACAAATGACCATTAAATTGGAAGCCATCACACAATTAGATGCAATCATTCTAATTGCATTCACAGAACACTCTGATTCAAGAAAGCAACTTGAATTTTGAACAAGCAAACAAAAGAGAGATGATACCAAGTTGCCTCCAGGTGCAACTTCAATTTATGAAACTAGCAAGACTGTGCCACAAAATTACAGTGCACCATCAGTAATGATCATTGTGAAACGGTCAATCAAGACTAGCCTATATTCCAAAAGGATATTCTTCAGAATGTCTATACAGAGATTCACACTTATCTCAATCCTCTCAAACTCTTAAGATCTCAACCACTGATTCAACCATAATTATGCATTAATGCTCCCAATTTGTGTACTGCTGTAGTACAGTCAAAAATGTATGACGAATTCATATTACTATCTTGTTCAATAGACATGCTTGGGATTGTTGCTTAACAACTTTTCAAGGATAAATCTCAGACTCTCAGCTCCGCATAAAGGGCGAGAACGACATCTGTAGAAAGATCCTGACAAGATGTAAATGTAGTTATAAGCATCAACATACACAAACACATACTTATATTAATTAATGTAGTAGGTATTCAAATTCACTGGAGGTACAATGATTTGGAAAAACCAAAGAAAAACTTTCTCAGGTTTGGAGAAATTCCAGAAGGAATGAAGCTACTTGGACTAAGCATACAATCAAAAGCTCAATATTGAACAGACAGATTAAAAGATACTCATGGCCATGCAATTTTTTTTTTTTTTCAAAACAACACTTAAGAAGAGTGTACTTCGCCTTTATGTGACTGGAGAATCCATCTAGCCAGATCTCTAGGAGCAGAGTCTAACCTGCCTTAACAGAACTTTACAAAATCTTAAGCAGAATTTTCCGTCTTCGCTACAGAACTTGACATGGCAAAGATGAAGGTTCTCTCCTCCAGACAAGATGAAGCACACTTGACATTACTTAAGTTTAAATCAAATCGCTATGCTTTTTTTGATAAATGCCCAAGGATCTCCCCACGCAAAAACAAGACTTGCCACGACCCTTTCGAAAATTCAACTTAGCTACCTCGCTATGCAATAGATTTCATGCCCACATCGCTCATCCTCCGGAGTACCTCAAAAGGTACTGAATTGCTCCACTAAGGAAATGGGTTTTTTACCTAACAAGCTTGATTAAGCTGTCCAACTAAGCAGTTGCCGAAAAAACTTAAAAGCTGAAACAAGAAAATTCTCAGGAGACATCGAAGCAGGACATCAAGAAATCGAAAATCCCCAATTAAAGAAAACGAAATCGACCAGATCTGTCAAAGAACGCCCACATCCGAATTGGCACTTGACAATAGGAGCGAAAAACCAAGACATTTCACTACTTCACGCTAGAAACTCAGACAACCAAGATCGATTCTCTCATCGCAAAGATCAAATCCTGAGACCGCAGCCGCGCAAACACCAGGCCCGGCAAGATCATACCTAACCCAGAAGGCTAACATAATCCATCTAAACCGCAGAAAAGAGGGTTGAGAACGAAAAAGAAGAAAAAGAAAGAAACTTGAGGGTCTTACCTGTTCTCGAGAGCTCTGTATCTCGTTGCTTCATCCTACCTGCACGAGCATATATGGAGGCGAACAGCAACGGGATACAGAGCACTTGGATAGATCATTCGTACTTCCTTCAGGCTCTCACATCCTTTCCCCCCCTGTTCTCGGCCATGTCTCCTCTGCACTAGCTTGCCACCGGCCAAGACACAGAGAGAGAGAGAGAGAGAGAGAGAGAGAGAGAGAGAAAGAGAGAGAAATAGCTTTCTTTATTATCTATCCATTCACATGGGTCTCACCCTCTCCCTTCAGATGGAAACCTCCTTTTACTTTCGCACACTTCCCCTGTTCCCCTCTCTCTCTCTCTCTCTCTCTCCTTCCATTTACTTTATGGAGAAGACAGTGTCGGCAGTGGAAGCAACACTCGCTTATAATTCTTGGTGGGGTGGAATTATTTTGGATCCTTGGCTTTCGTGGTGGTTCAACCAAGGGACCCACCAAACACCCCTCACCCATCACTGGTCTTGATCACTGGTTTTCACTTTTTAGTTTCCCCCAGTCTTCACTGGCGAAAAGCCAAAAGCTCCCTGCTTTTCCTTTTTCAAGGTTAGAAAAACAGGGCACCTGCGCAATCAACCCTTTACCTTCTTCTCAAGATTTCGCAGGAATCACGGGCTTGGCATTTGGGGATACTGTGAAGAAAAATATCGTCACAAAGAAAAGACAGCATGACAAGATTTTCCGAACTGCTCCCGATATTTGCTGAGTCTACTAAATTTCACTTGTCAAATAATGGGGACCCAGAAGATTCATTAGTCGAGATCGACCGAACTTGTACCTTTCAGGAGCACCAAGGAATGGCGTGCGGTTTATTTGCAGCACTACAAGTGACCTACTTTGTCGTAACTTATGTCACCGGATAGGGACCGGCAAAAAAAAAAATAAGATCATCCCAAATACGGATTATCAATTTGGAAACGTGACGTCAAATGCCATGTAGAATATCAGGTGACAAGCTTCTGACTTGATGACATTTTTGGTCTCTCACATAAACTGACCGTCAGTGTATAGTTATGGCTAGATGTACACTTTACATGCGATGCAATGGATGGACTATTTAGGAAAATCAGTACAAGTACTAAATCACATATCAAAAGAAACTTTACCAACTTGCAGACTCGTACGCCTCCAAGGATCGCTTGCTCAAATTTCACAACCGCGTATTCTTTTAAGTTTTGGATTGTATGGGTTAGGCTACTCTGTCCTCATAAAAACAACAAGAAAACAACAAGAGTTTGATACCAACATGTTGGACATTAATCTGACTTTGAAAGCCTACAAGGTGCACCTCATCTGAGCTAAGAAGACCTATTTATCCCTTCCGCTCAACCCTAACACATTTTTTTCCTATAAATAATGTATGATTTATTATTTAAATATTTTAACACTTCCTCCTCCTCTCATAATTAGAGTGTTCTTTTTGACTAATCCTAATTTAAGTTATTAGATAAAAGTGTAATTTATGACTCCCATTTCGAGAAGGCAAATAAGTCTAGATAGATTTAGATGTGAAATTTTGTGAAATTACTGTCAACCATTCTAAAATTTCAAATTATTTGATAAAAACGCAATTATTATTTAAATATTTTAACACCATTTTTCTTGTCTCTCACTAGTGCTCTTGACTTGAGGTCATGGGAGATCCAGCTGGGGCAAGCTAAAGATGTGGAAGTCAACTGTGTTTGATTGGTAGACTATGAAGTTGATAGACATGGAGGGTTTTTAAGCTTTTCTGTAAATATTACAGTCAAATGGTATTTTGCGCCAATTCTTAGAAATTAAATTTAGTGACGATAGAAGATTTATAATGTTACTTCCAAGTGATCCTGAAACACCTCCATATGACTTCACTAAGTAACGCTTATCGTTGTGCTATGGTACATTCAAATCTAAATCGTTCCAAAAGTGATATCTCCCAAACTTCACATAATTCCATGAACCTTGAATCGGACAAACATAATCACAGCAACGGAATTATGAATCTAGGAAACTTTCACGGTCCTTCAAGGGAACGATTCCCCGATCTTAAGTTATAATAATAGAGCAGGTTGTCGTAAATCAAAAGTCGTCTGGGATAAGACAATGGTACTTCATGATCTAACCATCATGAGATTATAGAAATCCGCCGTGGCGCTGTCGCTGTCAATGGTCCAATCATTTGCCACCCAAACGAAAGCTTTGTTCCACCAGACATCAGAGGATGGAAGATGCTTGGTATCCATGATGAGGTGGACCGCTTTTCTGTCCCTTCCTCCTGACGGTGGCCTGTCAATGGATTGCATTAATTAGATTTATTAGAAGAAATACATAATATAAACATATGTTTATTGGCGTATAAGATATCTCCCGGACGTACGGTAGGTTAGACGTTGCATCCTTACAATGTCCAATTCAGCCTGCAACGAGAGAACGTGCCACTGAGCATTTATTTCCAAACTAATTTATTTTGGCAGAGCATGGGAAGGCGCAACCCTAGGTGGGCTCATTTATCCATCAACATTCTATGGACTAATCGATAAATAAATATATGATAATGAATGCATATATTTATATGATAAATAATGAGGAGGATAGCATTTTAATGATAACTAAAATGAAGTGTCGTGTAAATTTATTGATATCTTTCGGTCAAAGAAGGGGTGGCCTTCCTCTTTGCTTCCCCTTTCTTTTCTATTGCAGTGGAAATTCATATTAATTTGGATCTCGGAGGATGGTTACACACAAATTATAGTAGCCCCGACCGACCATTACAGCTCGATGCGCGGACTGCCATCTGGCCACCACCTCGTCATTCCACGAGACATCTAGTGAGGTTGCTGTCTTCTGAAGCTATTAAAATTTCTCAACTTAAAAGGTGTATCGGGTAAGCGGAATCCTCGTGCACGTAAAGCTTTTGGATTATGCGGATTCCATCCAAAGACCCGCGTCATCTATGCACTAACAAAAGACAAACTATGCAGTTAGTGCATTCACCACAGGCCATTGAGGACATTTTTTCCTCGTGGACGTTCAAGATGAATTCCGAGTTTAGTTTAATGCAATTGTTTGCGGTCCAATCGTGGAGACCTTAAAGGGCAATTTCGACATCCACTGGAAGAAATAAAGGACAAATGCACAGGATTATCGAGCGTGACTTTGCAACAAGAATGTTTAAGGTTTACTAAATTGTTACATACTACTAAAATTTCATGAACGTGCATATAAAATAACTAAAAATGCATTTCATTTGAAAGCTTGAGGGACCCAACTACTCACTTCTTTGTCCTAAGCTGAAAATGGGGACAATTAACAAAATAAATAAAAAAAATCTCAAATCTATTATACTTATAATAATTCGGTTTTAAATCTTTCGATTGTGATAATTAAGTTCATTCGGCCAATTTTGACTGGAAATCTCTGATATGAACATTCACTGTTGTCTAAAGTGACATGGTTAGGTTTGATATTGATATTTTGTAAATAATATTTTGAATTTTTGTTATATCTTTTGATTTTTTTTTTTTTACTCTACTTTGTTTAAGACTAAGGGCCATTACGTCCTCGCCCTTGCCAACCATAGTAAGAGTGTTGCGACCATTGTCCAGATTTGAAAAGGGCTGCAATGCCATTGCTATAGCCAGTGAGGCCATGGGGAAGTGCTGTGATGCTCTAACCAGCCAAAGCGAGGGCATGCGACCCGTCGCCTAAATCTGATGATGGCAAGGGCTGCAATGCCCTTGCTTGATCTGGCCGCAACACCCAGGTTCGGTGACCTTGCTTGCTCTTAGTAATTTTTCCACAGAAAATGGACATTAAGATCCATTGTTGTATACAGAAGAAATGAGCAAAATTTCAAATTTCCTCATCTGCTCGAATTTTGAAATTCGCAGTGATACGTCTTCAGAATAGAACCCAAAGAAATAAAAAAACCAAACTACTCTCAACCACTTCCAAATTCCAAACCTCTCTCTCTCCCTCTCCAACCACTACTAGCGTAGCCTCCAACTAACGCCGCCATCTCCAACGGCAACACGACAGCCAAATGCCGCAATGGGGGTGAGCCACCCCTCCCTCCCTCAGATCGACACCGCTGTCGAGCTGCTTGGTAGGGAAGACGAAGAGAGAGAGGGACTCATGACATAGACAAACCAAGGAAAGGCGGAGAGATACGAACATCATGGATGGCAAGGCAGTGACTCAGCCTAGGGCGGCGACGGCGGCAAGGCAGGTGTGCACGGCGTGAACGGCCGGGCCGGCATTGGCACGGGCCAAGACAGGGAGGAGAGTGGAGCGAGTTGTGGGTTGGAATAAGGGAACGGAAAATTTGGAATAAAAAATGGCTGTTTAGTAAGTAGGACTATCATGATAACTTTAGTTAGCTGCAACTTGTCATAGAATCACGAAAGTGAGAATGAATACTGTAGAACTAGATTCAAGGGAATGGTAATTGATATAGCTACAAAACGTGAGATAAAACTTGTTTTCACAAACAAATTTGACATTTTGGTTTTCCTTGGTTCAACTTCCTCCTCATAATCGTCAATTTCATTCCTCTTTCCATCATGTTTACTCCTTTTAGAATCGCAGTGCATGACCGTGTTTTCGTCGCAGGGATAACGACCTACAATAAGATTTAATTCATCCTATCCTTTGAACGGTAATCGGCATAAGAGTAAGGATTGCTGATGATTTACTTACCTTGTCTTTGCTATCTCACCTTGAATCGAATATACCCGAATTAGGCGCAACGAGGGCTCGGATATCTCATCCTAGGTCTAAGGGGTGGATAAATTTCAACACATCGAAATCGGTCCAGCACATTAACAAAGAAAAGCACAGGGAGTAGCGCTTCATTCTTCTTTATTAGACCACAAACAACAGGCACCAACATTGAGGGCCGTCAGCCCGACGACACTGTACGGTGAATGTTGAATTGCCTCTAAAAAGTTAATCTCGTATTTCTTGTTTCATCATATTCTAAGTTGTCCTAATTTAGAGATAATAACTTAAATGGTCCCTAAACTTTAACCTAATGCACAACATAATCCTCGAATTTTTAATTTATCTAATATGGCCTTTAAATTTTAGCAAAACGTGCAATGTGGCTTTTGAATTTTTTTTTTTCAATATAATCTCCAAAATTTTGATATATACTCAATTTAGGCCTTGAATTATGTGAACATATTCAATATTGTCTATCCATGATTCAATTTTAGGCGCCTTATCTTCACATATTTCATAGACTAAGTTGAACATGTACAAAAACCTTTAGGGACCATAATGAATAAATTAAAAGCTCAAGGATCACATTATATATAAGGCCAAAGATAAGGAATTACTTATGTCTTTTTTTCCTCTGATTTATGTCCGGACAATGAAATGCAACCTGCGAGAGCTAGAGAGGTGAAGGCAAAGTAGAAGAAGGGCCGGGCTCGAGCCCAGAGAGAGAGAGAGAGGAGAGGGCCCACGGAGACGATCCCGCGCGAGGAGGGCTTTCTGTCGCGCTGCTGGAGGAAACGGACAGCGAGCGCTGCTTCGCTCCCAATCTTTCAATTTTCTTGAACTTTTGAGTGGAAAGGGCCAAAAGGCGAATCTCAATGGCTCGACTTCCACCTCTTCCCTGACTTCTTCCCTCCATTTCCCCCCCGCTCTCCCTCCACCCACCATTCCGAGCGCACCAGCCGCGTCCGACCAACCTCGGGTTGCTCTCGTTTCAACCCAACAAGGTAACCATCTGTGTGTATGTGTGTGTGTGTGTGTGTGTGTGTGTGTGTGTCTTAGGGTTCATTTCTTCGATGGTCGGCTCTTCTGGTCGGATCTGTCGGTTGTTTGCAATCGGGTTGCTTTCGGGACTGGTTGTTAGTGGAACGAGCGGATAAAGCTTGGTTTTTTCTTCTTGCGAGTAGAGCTTTTCGCTGTGGGGTGATTGTTTATGTGGTGCTGTTGCGGTTGTCGTTGATGGGTTTCTGGTGCCGGTGCGGAGTTCTCGTAGCATTTTAATAAAAAGGGTTTTTGTGGGTTCTGGAGGTTTTACTCGGTCTGTGTCCCCCCAGTCGTCCGTGCCGGCCAATTGGGTGACTTCTCCTCCTTCTAGTTGGTTTCTGTACGAGTGTTGGGTCCTTCGTATTTCGGAACTGCCCATTGCATTTGTACAGTCTAATCTAGTGAAGAAATCGGAGCATACAGTTATTTGAGATTATGAACATTTCCACGTGAATGAATGGCAGGGGTTTGTTTAGTATTGGATTTTATTTGGCTCGGGGTAGAGTAGTTTTTTGCTTTCCAAATATTCTGAGTTTATGTCTTTATTTTTGGTAAAAGATGTCTCTTGCCCACCTGAGTTATCGGGATTGGTTCGCCTTGGGCGAGTAGAGGAAATCATTTTTTGACTGAATGGGCCTTTAGGAATCCGTGAGACCTGTTAAGGATATCTCATGTCATAAACTACTTGGTCCTATTCTTGGCCAACATTGGTTTTTGGAGAAGAGTCCATCCATGTAAATAGAGGGATTGTATTGGAAATAATTTGATATGTTGCTCTTGATATATGGTCATATGTGTTTGCTTTTTGGCTAATTAATGGTTGGATTATGATCTTTAGCATCTTAGAGAGCCAGGATATGCTATTCTCTTTTGGTTAGGTGGCTGTAGGCCTAGTCAACAAGACATTGTAGGTTAGTTTGAGAATTTCTAAAGAGAAGTGCACATGGGCATCTGAGAAGATTACATTTACGTACAGTGTGGAAGTCAACTATTCCTTAGTGATATGCACGTTTTGCTGAATGATATTAGAAATTGTCAATTGAGTTGAAGCCTGTATTTGATTTTGTAAGAATAATAGAATCATGACATCTATAGTCATTTTGATCTTTGATCCATGTAAATCCAGTAAAACAGATTAGATTCAGCTTCCATGGCATCTGACTTGAAAAGCATAGATTTGCGTGATTGTAGTATTGTTGTGACTCAATGTGCAGGTTTCCTTGGGATGGATTCGACCACACACAGTTTCCAGCGTCGGCCAATCTCGATAAAACTCTGGCCGCCTAGCCAAAGTACTAGGATTATGCTCGTGGAGCGTATGACAAAAAATCTAATAGCTCCATCTGTATTGTCTAGAAAGTATGGCCTTCTGAGTAAGGAAGAGGCCGAGGAGGATGCCAAGCGCATTGAAGAGAGCGCATTTGCTATTGCCAATCAACACATGGAGAAGGAGCCAGATGGTGATGGGAGTTCTGCAGTACAAGTTTATGCTACACAGTCAAGTAAACTTATGCTGGAAGTCATCAAAAGAGGCCCAAGGACGAAGGTGGATGGCGAGGCCATTTTACCTGCAAAAGCTATTGCTGCAAGTGAAACTGTCTTTGACATCTCCGGAGGTCGACGGGCCTTTATTGATGCGGAAGAAGCTGAGGAGCTTCTTAAACCATTGAAGGCACCAGGGAACTCCTACAAGAAAATATGTTTCAGCAACAGAAGCTTTGGCTTAGATGCTGCCCGAGTTGCTGAACCTTTTCTAGTATCTGTCAAGGATAAATTGACAGATGTTGATCTGTCAGATTTTGTTGCAGGAAGACCGGAAGTCGAAGCTCTTGAAGTGATGAATATTTTTTCTTCAGCCCTTGAAGGTTGCAAATTGAGGAGTCTGGACCTATCCAACAATGCATTGGGAGAAAAGGGTGTCAGGGCATTTGGAGCACTTCTAAAGTCTCAAAATAATCTCGAGGAACTTTATTTGATGAATGATGGTATCTCTGAGGAAGCTGCTCTGGCAGTTTGTGAGTTTCTTCCTTCTACTGAGAAGCTTAGGATCCTTCACTTCCATAATAACATGACTGGAGATGAGGGAGCGCTTGCCATTTCTGAGATTGTGAAGCATTCTCCGGTGTTGGAGGACTTTCGATGTTCTTCTACGAGGGTAGGCTCAGATGGTGGAGTTTCTCTGTGTGATGCACTTAGCGCATGTTCCCGCATCAAGAAGCTTGATCTGCGGGATAACATGTTTGGTGTTGAATCTGGAGTTGCTTTGAGCAAGGCTATCCCTTCATTTGCTGACCTAACAGAGGTGTATTTTAGTTATCTAAACTTGGAGGATGAGGGCACAGAAGCTCTTGCCATTGCTCTCAAGGAATCTGCACCTTCCCTTGAAGTTTTGGAAATGGCAGGGAATGACATTACTGCAAAAGCTGGTGCTGTTTTAGCAGCCTGTATTGCAGCAAAGCAGTTTTTGACCAAGTTAAATCTGTCCGAGAATGAATTGAAGGATGAAGGTGCAATATTGATCGGTAAGGCTTTGGAAGAGGGCCATGGACAGTTGGTTGAAGTTGATTTGAGCACAAACTCGATTAGAAGGGTTGGAGCAAGAGTCCTAGCCCAGGCTGTTGTGCAGAAACCTGGATTTAAAATGCTGAATATAAATGCTAATTTCATTTCGGAGGAAGGGCTTGATGAGGTAAAGGATATATTCAAAACTTCTCCTAATATGCTTGGTCCACTTGATGAGAATGACCCTGAGGGCGAAGATTTTGATGAGGCTGATGAGGAAGGCGCTGGTCATGAGGATGAATTGGAAGCCAAGCTCAAGGATCTGGAAATAAAGCATGAGGAGTAGTTTGGTTGATTCTCTGATTGTTCGATCGAGAGAGTTTTTAATATTTTTAAAACTGGTTCAGCTCTAATTGCAATGTCTAGTTGCTTAATTTTAGGTTAGTTAGGCGATGTTCTTGTCAAATCTGTCATTGCATGTGAAGTTCAGAAACATGTAAGATGATTTTTCTTGCTGGCAAGTTTAGCAGATCATCATAACAAAGCTCCATCTGAAGGGTATTTGATAAGGTTAATTGGGAAAATTTTCAAGCATGTTTTGAAGTCTTGTATATCCTCGTGAACTTCTCTATGGTGCAAATGCTCGACTGTTAGAAAAGATAGCGGTACTGGCACTGCTGCAGCCTAAATTGACTGGATATCCTCGTGCATTTCTGTATGTACAGATTCCTCATATGTGCAAATCTAATGGACCGTAGTTTCATGTTAAAATTTTAGGAAGTTGATTTGGATGGGATAATGTTTCGATAATTACCAGTGTCTTATAGCCTTTTGAGAGTGTACATGCAGGAACCTTAGGCTAGAAATAAGTGGGAACCATCAAGAGTCTCTGATCTTTTAGTTCTCACTTGGTGTCTTGAGCTATTTAAGAAGTCGGAGAACGACCATAACAAGTGATGTGCGTCTTCAATAAGCCAATACGAGAATTACAAGGAGGGGTCGAAGCTGAGAAGGGGTCCTTTGCGCAAGTCAATATGACATCTAGGGGGAAAATTTCGTGAGACGCATCCTTTTTACACAGCTACTGGGACTTTAAGAGACTCTAGTATCTTATCATCTATCGGAAATTCCATTGGCTTCTTGTCTCTCCCGATCTTCACATACTCCTCAAACCTTTCCTTCAAATCCTCAGGAAGGTTCGTGGTACCTTTCCACCCCAAAATCTCTTTCGCTGCTCTTGGTTCTGCATAGAAGTGCTGCACAAGCAGAGAGACAATATCAGATAATTCCAGATTCAAGGACACAAACAGGTTGCAATTCGGAACTAATGACATTGTCAGGCTGTAAATTATTTCCTGTGAAGTATATCTGTCGCCGGACAAGGTTTCTCTCGCTAAATGCTAATTAATTCATATCATTGCACGCATTCCTATCACTGTATAAAAGGGAGCTACTCTGAGAATTATTGTGACATACATAGGTACGGAAGGGGAAGGCTTTCTTGGCATCTACTCCAACTGTCTTGGGATCGTAGTGCACAATATTGACTTCTCGGCCAGCAGCCTTAGCACATAGCCTTGCCATCCCATCCAATGTCACGGCTCGGTCACTGACACAGTTGAAGATGTTTCCAGATGCTGCAGCTGGGTTCTCAACGGCAACAGTGAGCATAGATGACAGGTCCCTAACATGGGAAATGTTGGTCAGCTGCATCCCTGGACCGGGGATCGGTATGGGCCTGCCTCGGACGATGCCTGTTTTACCACCATGAAAGTTAGATTCTTGTGATAGAATTTCACTTGCTGCAATGCAGAATGGCCATTCACTAAATAAAAGTCGACAAGAACAACAAAAAAGGTGGTTAATTTTGTCAGCATTATCTCTGATTTGATCTGCACATGTTTAAAACCTGAGTACAGCTTGCAATTGGAACAGGATTGGTCTTAACAAAATTTAGCCAGTCTCAATGACGTTCGGACGTGAAAACAGTCTAATCAAAATGAGCGCTGGACAAAACGAGAGAATAGATGCTAGGATGAACTGTAAAGTGATAGGACTCTACCCTTTTGCTGTCAAAATCTACATTTCCATCCCCTAAAAGAGCTGACTGGTGAGTCTAGGCGTGGTGTTTTTGAAGAGCCGACAGGTTCATGTTTGTCAAACATCAGAGATAATTGTTTTAGCTTCATCTAGGTTATAGATATTTCACAAAGGTATCTTTATGAGGTATACGACAGTAACCACGGCCGGGGTGGTTAGGAAAAGTGTCACTGAATAATTCCGCTGGATGCTTTATACATGGATACAAGTCCTTTTTAGGTCAAATATGACAGAAAAGTAGTCATTAATAAATTTCTGAGCAAAGACTTGAGATCAATACTTACGGTCAAAGAACCACTCCTCGCAATCTTTGTTGTTGCCCGATCCAATCATGTACTGTGGACGGAATGATGCCCAGTTGTCGAAAATCTCTGAAATGTACTTCTCTACTCCAACATGACCCGCATCAGCTTTCACGGCATCCTGTAATAGGTTCAATTTGAACCAGTTCAGTGTGATATCCCATGTCTCATTTGTGAATCTATGTCCTCATCCCCAGTTTAATCATACCCCTTCAACATGAGGTGGTTCATCGGTTGGCTTATAGATTCCGGCGCTGCTGATAAAGAGGAATTGCTTCACTCCGGTGCTCTTTGCCCAATCTGCTACCGGCCTGTTCATGCATGCGAGAAGAGATGTTTAGAAGATACCGCTTTGGGTCCCATAGAGCATGCAAGAGCGTCTGCCTATATTGATATCCTATCTATCTTCGACTTCTTTTCCAAATGCTTGCAGAGCAATGCAGTACACCAAAATACCAGCAATCAAAGCATCGAACTTCATCTTAGATATCGTGAAAGTAAAAGGGGAAATGAAGCATGACAAGCATGCACGGGCAATTTCCAACGTACCAGTCAGTCTCGACTCTCGATCATCCAATTTCACTTATTTGATCATTGTTCAAGATAAAGGAGAAAGTGATGATGGGTGATGATTAGTTAGCAGTCAGACATCGAGCCAGTCGATGGCGCGGTGTCTTCAATGTCTAAGAAAGCTATGAACTGTCACAGATATGAAAAGAAGAAAGATCAAAGAGTAATGACAGTAACGAGAACAGAACCTGACAGCATCCAAGTCCTTGCCATTGTTGTCAAGAACTGCATCGAATGCTTCTCCTCCCACCACTTTCCCCACATCCGCAGGGTCTCCCCACACCGTTTTCCCCCCTCCACTCACGATTTCCTGCAATACAACATACAAATAAATAACTCCAAACAGAGAAATTTGAAAGTTCATAATTCACTACATAGTCCCGAAAGCAGAGACACTGCAGCACAAACACACATCCGACACAAAACTACGCAAGAGCAATGCAATGCTGTTGCTAAAACTAAGTGCCGGCTATTGCCAATATCAGACGTTCAATAGAACTTCATGGATTGTGGAAAGCGCTGAAATTTGCGAAAATAAGGCCGGACCGAGAATCGGTTGAAAGGGGGCTTCTTCATCTTGTCGGAGCCCTCCTCGCCGACGGTGAGGATGGTGACGGAGTGGCCAGAGGCCAGGAGCTCCTTGGCGAAGTAGAAGCCGATGATGGCGTGGCCGCCACTGTTGGTGTTGACGATGAGCACCTTCTTCTTCTCGGCGGCATTGACATAGAAGGAGGAGGAGGAGGCAGAGTGGGGAGTGGAGTGAGGCTTCGCCAGGAAAGGAGAGGAGGGGGAGATGGAGAGGGAGAAGGAGAGAGGAGGAGATGAGCGAGGGAGAGAGGGGAGGGAGAGGCGGGGGGTATGAGGAGAGGAGGAGGAGAGGGAAGGTGGAGAGAAGAGGAGAGAGGAGGACGAGGAAGCGAGAGCAGCCATTGATACTTTGGATGATCCCCTTCTGCTTCTGCGTCTCCGCTCAGGAGAAATGGGAGCCAGCAGTTTTTGTTTGCTCTGGATAGGAAGGAGGGATTCGGTTGGCGAACCGGACCGGAGCCTAACTGCTTGTCCGGTTCAGTTAATACAGTTTGTCTCCCTCTCTTTTTCCTCTTTTGCTTTCGTTTTTTTTTTTCAGGAGTTGGAAGATTTCAGAGAAATGTGCAATTTGGCTTAGCTCCATCGGGCTTTTACCATTAAAGAAACTTATACACACACATATATATACATATTTGAGGTGTTTGATGTTGGCTATTAATAAATTAATCCTACCTTGAATGTGAGGATCCCTCATTGGATTGGGCAGCTATAGCCCTTGCTTGGGTAGGCGAGGGTAGCCCTTCGCCAATCCAGGCCTATGCATCCCTTGATCGAGGGCATTGACCTCCATCGATGAGGGACGAGGTTCAATAATGGCTAATAGAGGAGAAAAGGTAAAAAGGAAGAAAAGGGTAGTAAAGAAGGAAAAGAGAAGAAAAGAAAAAAGGGAACATAAAAAAATTAATTAAAAATTTGAAAAATCATTAAAAGGATGTTCTTTTTAGCGTCGGTCGTGCCATGAAAGACGATGAGCGTCCACATGAACAATTTTAAGCTAAAATTGCTCATATTGAATTAATTAATAAAAATCTAAAAATTTAAGACTCAATTGATAAAATTAAAAGTTTAAAATTGAATTAAAAAAAGTGTAATGGATTTAAGACTTTGATAATTTTCCCTAGCAAAAGAATGTCAAACTCTTCTTCTTTTTTTCATTTTGTAAAATAATATTGAAAATTGAGGTTTTCCATTTTAAATCGGTCTAAATCAGGTCCTCTATTTTCTTGCATTTGAGTAATTTTAATTCCTTGACTTTGTTCTAGCAATCAATAGTTCTAATTGATTCAATTTGCACAATCAAGCTTTTTGATCACCTGATTACCTATGCAGGAAAAATTGTCGAGTCACATATTTAACATCGTGCTTTAGAAAACACATCAAAATGATAAGAAGAGAAGGAAAAATGAGAAAAAGAAAATGAAATCACGAAAGAAAGAGAGGCTCCCAAGACTCAATTCAAAATTCTTTCGTTGACAACTTTGACTAGTTGGTGAAGCTACTTTGAAGATTGGGAGGTCCTCTCGAACAATTTCAGAAAAGCACAAGGACAAAATGGGGCCTTGTAAATTGCAGAGACAACATTAAACATTCGACTAAAGAAAGTTCTGAAAACTTTAGTGTCATCAATGGTTAGACTTATAGTTTTTATCTTCTGAACATAACGTTCACATGTTATTCGAGTGGCATTGAAACCTTTGAAAACGATGAACTTGGGTTCTACCAACCAATTTAAACTAGACCTGCTCAAACGTACAGATTAAAGTCAAGCTTGTAGATGGCCTCAACTTGATCTCACCATAGCTCACAAAGTTGGGGCAAACCTAGCCCAAGGCAATGCTAGTCTCGTTCTCATTTTGTCTTTCTTAAACTAGGTTGCTCGCCTTGTCCAAAAAGCATCAAAATTTTCGAAAACAGTAATTCCATATCTTACAAAGGAATTCAAAGTAGAGTCGTGTCAAGTCGGGCTTGTCATTGGCCTTAATTTTATTACTCAAGCCTATTAATCGTAACAAAATAGTTAAACTTTAATTACATCATCAAGTCTAGATCGAGTTAAATTTGAGTCAAACTAAGCTTTATATATAAGGACATTTCTTAAAAAAAAAAAAAAAGACTACATATATCAAAACTTGTTTACAAAATTGATTTGTCAAGAATGCATTATGTTATTCTTGGTTTTTGAATGAGTCGTGCTAATTTGAAGGATCATTCATAATTTGACACATCATTTCAATAAATTGATTATATCAACAGTTTTACGAAAAATCTGAAACCCATACAACTTGGCACGGGTGTACCAATTTAAAAATTTTCACAACAAAAATATTAATTTGGAAAAACTAAGACACTCGTGTGCCAATTTGAAAATTTTGATGGTATCATCCCAAAGAAATCCCATCAACAAGGCTCCCTCAGAAGGCGCGCTCACGAGTAAATCCATCTTTATTCTTTACTTCATTTATCTTTTTGACTTTTTGGATGCGGACCGGATTTTCTTATAACCAAGATTCACGGGGCTTTCTAGTTAGACGAATTTAATTTAAATAATAAACATATACAATTTTTTTTTTTTTTTTTTAAAGATTTCGGATATCAGAACGTTACCCCAAATCGGCGCCCTCCATTTAAAAGCCACTTTACCTTCTTCTCCATCGATCTCTCTTTCTCCCAAGTCAAGGCACGCTGAAACTAGCCGTTGCTCTCTCTCTCTCTCTCTCTCTCTCTTTTTCTCTCTAAAGCTCCCATGGCTGCTTCCGTGGACTCCCCTCCACCTCCCCACTTCAAGGTATCTCCATCTCATCTTTTTCCGACGTGGGTTTTGTCAAGCGAGATCTTCTTACCGAAACTGGGTGTGTTTGATCGATTGCAGGACAGCGCGGGCGGCGGCGGCGGCGGCTTCGCCATGGGCTCTTCTCCTACCCTCTCCGCTTCCCCCCTGTTCAGCCCCTCCTCCGACAAGCGCTTCTGGAGCAGCCTGCGGTGCCGCGTCGACGCTCTCCTCGAGAATCGAGACCGCCGCGGGGCCGCCGGTGGTGGCAGAGCAGATGGATGCAATGGGATGAAGGAGGACTCGATGCTCTTGCTCAGAGGGTTCGACTCTGTCGCCCACAGTCTGTCTCAGCTCTCCGACAACATCGACAATGCCCTTCAGGTGAAATTGAATTTTCTTCCGGCGTTTTCCCATTTGGATCCGTCTTCGTTCTTGATCCGTGAAAAATGTTGATCTGAAGAGTTTTAGAGCGTTCGACGATGGCGGTCGTGTAAATTTTGAGGCTTTCGAGGCTGATTCCTCCCTCTGTTTTTCATCAGGGAGCTAGAGATCTGGCAAAGCCGCCTACTCTGACGGCCATCTTCCACAGCAATCTGAAGAAGAGTTCAGATGAAAGCAGGGAAACAAAACAACATTCTGGAGAAGAAGAAGAAGAAGAGGAGGAGGAAAAAAAGAAAGCGTTGAAAAGGAAGTTCGATTCGAGCAATTGCTTCGAAGAAGGCGATTCGCAGGACGAAAATGCTCCAAGCCCGAAACTCGCAAAGCTGAACAAAGCCAAAAATGTCGGTAAATGTCGATTTTTTTTGCTCTCTTTTGTTGTCTTAAATTGACCATCTGATTTGTCGGTACCGTTTTGAGCTGACTTAAGCTGTTCGTGATTTGGGATTCTTCTTCAGCTTGCAGTGTCTATGGCAACAAAAGCGGCCTCGTTCGCGAGGGAGCTGAAGTCGATCAAGTCGGATCTGTGCTTCGTGCAGGAGCGATGTGCTCTGCTTGAGGAGGAGAACAGAAGGCTTAGAGACGGGTTTTCTAAGGGGATTAGGCCTGAGGAAGACGATTTGGTACTTGGTTTCATTACAATATCTTAATTTGAATTATTCGAGGGTCTCAGTGTTTGATCATCTTGTCTACTGATCCTGAACACAACCTGTCTCATGAACACAACTAGAGTCTCTATCTTAGGACCAAAAATAAAAAAAAAGTACGTCTGTTTATGGAAGTGGGAATTACAGAGATGTACAAACTTGCCTGCCCATGATGCGTTCAATTTGGTTGGTCTTGTTTCTGATTCTTTCCCTCATAAGAAGAGGAGATCTACTCGAAGTTTAGGACTATAAACTGAGTTACTGCTTACCAGTTTAAGCACTTGTTGCTGCAATTGACATTGAGTGGTGACCAAGAGCAGAATTGGCAAGTGGTAGATATTGCTGATAGACTAAACATGGTGGATCGCGCTTTTTTGCAGGTGAGGCTTCAGCTGGAAACCCTACTGGCTGAGAAATCCAGGTTGGCAAACGAGAACGCGAACCTGATTCGAGAAAACCAGTGCCTCAACCAGTTGGTCGCGTATCACCAGCTCACCTCACAAGACCTCTCGGACTCGTATGAGCAAGTCATGCAGGGCATCTGTTTAGACTTCTCGTCTCCGCCGCCTCCCATAGCTGAAGATGAGGCAGAAGATGGTGATGACGATGGAGCTTCTGTGACTCCTGGGGACGACATTTTCAGTTTTTCCACTTCTCTCGACGGGAGTTTTCAACAGGAACTGTTGTAGGAAGTGGAAGTGGAAGTGTTCATTGTATCAGAAGTCCCAGAAGTGCAGCAACAATGGCTTTGTTGCCTAATTTTGGTTTTGAATTGGGAATTTGGTGGATCAGCCCTTTCCACAAGTGATAATGTTAGAATTTTGTACTAGCCAATATCAATAAAATTCTTCATGAATTTGAATGAGAAGTATATGCACTATCCTTCATGTTTTGAATTGATCAACATCTGCGGCTGCATTCCGGACTCTAGTTTTGCCAGCTAAACCAGATGCTGGAAACGTGCATATATCTACACCACAGGAGGTAGCAAATCAAGCAGATTAAAGGCGAAATGTTTCCCCATTCGTGTGTCATATATATCCTGCAGAGCTTGATGCAGAGATGGATCGAGAATTTCCGGGATATCAAACTGTTAGTGAGTCGGATAATCGTTAGATCAGGAGAGCGAAGCTGACTTACCTCCATTTAAGCTTTTGGACTGACTGTTGCCGCGTCGGTTAACTGATATAGCACGTGACTTTCTTAGTAGATGCTAACTCTAAGAGAGGACACTTAGTTTCTAGTTGACTGTCGAGAAAGTATCGATTGGGAGGAAGAAGAATAAAGTTGGACTTTGAGGTATGCATACACTGTCTTTAAGGAATTATTGTCTTACAATGTTGCTAATAGTTAACATGCAAAAATCCTTCAGGATACAACATTGCAAAATAGGCTGAAGGTGGCGGCCTTCTCACATTTGTTTCTGTGTTGCTTCAAGGTTTCTTTTGTTCATCCCTCATCAAGGCTTGATAGAACCGCCTCTTTATGCTAAGGTCAAGGTGCCTAGAAAGTTTAGAATACCTATATGAGAAATATGATGACACCTCTTGCTCAAATATCCCTCTACAAACTTATCTAGTTCGAATGACTTACTATGTCAACAACGTACTCTTGATGATTCAGTCACTTCAAGGGAGCCTGACAAGCCTTATCCTGCATTGGTACATCACGAAAAACATCAACCTTCTTGAAAGTTGGGAGGATGTAATTGACGCCTTTCTTCAGCAGTTCAAATTCAATATGGAGATCACTCCATCATGTCAGAATCTAGTCCACACAAAGAAGAAGAAAAGCGAGTTTTTTAAGGATTACGCCACAAGGTGGAGAGTCATGGCTGCCCAGATAAGCTCGGAACAAACGGATAATGAGTTGATGGACCTTTCATGACGACACTCCCGCCTGATTATCGAAACCAAATGCTGGGCTCGATCTGTCGTGTTGTTCAATCAGCTTATCCCTATTGATGGGCGAATTGAGGTGGCGTTGCGAGATGGATGGGCCACTGAGCAGGCCTCGAGTACTAGCAGGTTCACTGCTAAGAAAGAGAAGGAGCCCATAACTGAAGTCAATGTGGCTTACACCCAACCGAACCATGACAATTATAATCACACTCCAACGATTCAAGTTGCTGGAGGCCAACGAGATGGAAGAAGCCACTTCTCCGATCAACAAAAAGGCTCTAGGAGACGTCAATTCACACCTCTACCGGATCTCTGTCCAAAGTCTTGCTAGTCGTCCGAATGAAGGGACTACTCTCTAATGAGCCGAGGCGAGGAAATGGTAAGCTCTATTCTAGATATAATGCCTCTAAGAAGTATGATTGCTAGTTGTATCTTGGCTGGACGTGATGCCATCTCCGAAGAGCGAAACGTGTTCAACACTTCTCACCAACAAGAAAGTGGGGGGTCAAGTGAAAAAAGATGACCACAATGTGAAAGGATAAGGTACATTTTGTTTCTTAACAATAATTCTGGAAATGACACTCTTTTCCATCTCTCTTGCAGATGGCAAACTGAGGGGTATATCAGAAGACTTTGACGGTGATAGCGAACCAGCTAATCCGATCAAAATAGTACTCGATGGATGACCGAATTTCTCCAGTCCCAGCTTGCATTTTATTTGTATTACGTAGTGTCTTATTTATACACATTCTATTTTGCAGGGGTAAGAGCAAAAGCAGAGCGCCTATCAAACCAAATATTAGATTTCCAATCCCAATTGATCATTCATGGGTCATTTTCACTTCAAATGGTGCCTCTGGGTTTGGTCTTCTAGATATCTTCGAGTATGGTAGGTTATTTGTTTTGAAATTACAGACTTTTTCGTGCTTAGAGTGAATAAGCTCACGACCAAAAAAAAAGTCAATGAGCTCATAAATTGCTCGTACATTTTGAAAAGAGATTTTTGCTTGTTTATTTCACTAATTCCACTAAAGATTGTCAAAATTGACCAATTTAATGAATGATGTGGAACTAGATGTGTTTGGCAACTTGCCAAATAGTAATAATTTCTGTTCTTTTGTTTCTGAGAGTAGATTTGGAACATAAATTCGTTTGGTAAAATTTTTATTTTCGAGAACAAATCTTTATTTTTTTGTTCTTGAAAGTAGATTTGAAACAGAATCTAGAAGTAAAAAAAAAAATGATTTTTTGTTTTCAAGAACAATTTCAAAATCAAACCAACCCATTTTTTTCTCTTTTCTCTTCTTTCTTCTTCTTCCCTCTATTCTCTTCTTCAACTGTTGTCGTTGTTGCTGCTGCTGGTTGTGGCAATCGGTTTGGCAATCTCGCCGGAGGCTCAACAGGCCAGGGTGAGGTTCGGCAAGCTCACCCTACCACTAGCAAGGTGGGCCTCACTTAGGCCTTCCCCAACCACCGGCGAGGCTTGACCTTGCCCATATTTGGCGAGGCCGAGCTCGCCTAGCCACCGGTGAAGCTCGACCTCATCGGGCTACCAAGAGGTTGGTGTCTCTCGGCCAAGGTGAGGCCGATCTCATGATGGCCCGGCGAGGTTAAGCCCCACCGGCGGCTGGGTGAGCTCAGCCTCGCCAAATTTGGGCGAGGCGGCTCGCCCAACCAAGGCTCAGTTGATGAGGCGTGGCCTTGGTGAGGGCTGGTGACACTTTGGCGAGGTTGCCAACCCTCGTTTGGCCAGTCACCGGTCAATCCAAGGCCGACGACCAACAACCCTTGAAGAAGAAGAGGAGAGAGGAAAGAAAAGAAGAAAAGAAGAAAAGAAGAAGAAAGAAGAAAGTAATAAAATTATTGAAAAATTAAAAAAAATGATTTGAAATAGAAATTTTGAAGACGGTGTCAATGTCAAATGTAATTCTATTTTGGGAATTGAAATTTTGGACAATTACCAAACGGTTTAAAATGCTTAGAAATTGTTCTCGGGAACTGAATAAAAAAGAATAATTTATTATTAGAAATTATTCCTAGGAATAAAAGCGTTACCAAACATGCCCTAAATGAGACGTCTCAAGATGATGAAAGGTAAGCCCTATATTATGCACAACACAATTTCCTATTTATATACTGTGAAATAAGTGAAAAAATTCCATAACTTTAGTATAAATGGTTTTCTAGTAAAAGGTACACAATTTGCAATGATGAGAGACATTTCACTCCTTTATCCTAAACATTAGGATTTGTTTGATAACTGTTCTATTCTTGAGAATAATTTCTATTTAGAAATGATTTTTTTTTTTATTATGTTCTTTGAATAAATTTTTTAGCATTTAAAGGTATTTGGTTATTGCTCAAAATTTCTATTTCTAGAATAGAAATGTGTTTGGTACAACTCTTAAATTTTTATGTGAATTAGAATTTTTTTAATTTTTTAATGCTTTTATTATATTTTATCTTTTAATCATTTAATAAATTTATTATATATTTTTTAATTTATCATATAATTTTATCATATTTTTAATATAATTTTATTATGTAATTTTATTATTATTTTAAATATAATTTTATATTATAATTATACTATATTTTTCAAATTTTCTTTTGATTTTTTAAAATAATTTTACTATATTTTTAAAACCTACTATAGGAAAAAGAAGAGAAAAGAAAACAAAAAGAAAAAAAGAACATGATTTGGCCCAATTTTGAAGTTATTCTCGAGAATAAAGAAGTAATTTTTTCTATTTTTTTATTATGCTCCAAATCTATTCCCACAAATTTGTCTTTGGAAATAAAAAAGTTACCAAATAGCTTTTTGTTCTTTTTTTTTTGTTCCGAAAAACAAAAAAAAAAATTAAGCATTATTTGACACGTTACTAATAGGCTATAAAGATAACTCATTACTTAACCCATTGACTTACAAGTATTTAGAGAATTCTTTTAGATTACTTATATCAAGGACCATCCACGTAGGGGCAGAATGAAGGTAAAGTTGACATGACAAGGTAAGAAAAATGGATAAAATTTTCTTACCCTCACTTATATCAACGTTCGAGTGTTTTTATTGCAAATGAACTCAAACGGGAATCCAAGTACTTTAAGATGATGGTGAATATTTTTTTCTATCATAGACACTTTTATTTATTGCAGAGACTAATTGAGCTTGCAAATATATTTATGAAAACCCGTGCGCGATCATTTCCTACATTGGGGCAAGCAAATGAGTTACATTGAGCCGGAGTGCCAATTGAAGAAGAAGACCTCAAGAGCTCAACAATACTGAATTGATCAAGAGCTGATGATACTATAAAAGCCAGAGTTTGACTGATCCACGAGTGCACCGCAAGAAATGTGTCCAAAAAAAATAAAAAACAGAGAGAAGAAAAAAAGCGGCCAGATGCCCAATTGTCGGAAAGAATGAAAGATATGGTCAAAGGCCAAGTTTGCAAAAATCATTCCCAACGGAGAAGCATCGATTGTCGAAGTTGCAAAAACAAGTTTTGGACTCTCGCATTTAATGAAATATCTACACAATAAGACAAATCCCCAACGAAGGACCATATTGTTAATGATGTCGAGATGGTCACCAACTACAATACCTCTTCAGTGAATTTTTTTTGAGTAAAATAAATCATTTCATTTCTCAACTCATTAACTGAGCCTACATATGCCTCTCATAAAGACTTTTCAAATTATGGCACTTGAATTAATGTAGTGGATTTAAATATTAATAAGCATTGCTCGAAAATGTGTCATGATAGTTTCCATCTCATTTATAGGGTTCATGACTTGCGGCAGAGATAATGAATAATAATTTTTATTCAAATCTGTGAAGGGAATTATCTTTTTGCTAAACTGTTGACCAAACCTACATTATGATCTTTATAAAAGCCCTCTCAAATTACTAAAACCATATTGCTTGCAAGAAAACTCAAACCCTTGTCGACATGATGATAATAATAAAATTGAATGATTCTCACATTAATGGACATAACGATATAGCTTTCCTAGATGAAATTGAGTGAAAAGTACTTGTAGACTGAAATTTCTCATTTAACATTTTTAAAAAAGTCCACATTATGGGTGAATTTTCTCAATAATGATTTTCTTGGTGGAAATTTGATGATGCATATATAAGGAAACCATTATGCATAAATCTCATTAGAGTTGATAAAAACCTCAAGGAATTTTAGAATGTGTCTAAAATAGCTTTAATTGTCTATCTCTTTAATGAATGCATAAAACTATTGACCCTATAATCCCCGACAGGTAAAATTTCCTCAAAGACTTAGGATGCCTGGCGTTCAGGCTGCTATCCGAAGTCTTGGGTTTGTCTATGTACTTTGAATCTCCGGGACACCTAAAGCAAAATCCAAGTATCTCACAGAAGCTCTTTTTGAATATTCGAAATGGAATCCGTACATTTCATACAAATACTTTTACAAATGTTCAAAGTAAAATCCAAATATTTTGTAAAAAGAATATCCGAAGTGAAATCCGGATATTTCAGGAACTCTTTCTCAAATATCTGAACTAAAATCCAAATATTTCTTTAAAAAAAAAAAAAAACATTTTTCCAATGCCTTAAGTGAAATCCATGCATTTTGTAAACCCGTTTCGAATGTCTCAAGTGAAATCCAAATATCTCATAAAACCCCATTTCGAGCATCTGAGAAGAAATCGAGGTATTTTGTAAAAGCACCTTAGGAATAATCCGTAAAGACGCTTCTCGAATGCTTGAGTAGAAATCTAAATATTTTCTGAAAGCCCCCTTCGAATAGCTGAGGAGAAATCCAGATCTCAAGTCAAGACACCTTTTCGAATACCTTGACATGTTGAAACGTCAATAAGGGCTATTTCCTAATTTGAGAAACAAGTTGCCACTGAATTTCAACGATTGCATTACTTCTGAAAGAGTCTTGAAACGCCAATCCACTCAAGTTGCTTTTTAGACAAAACCAACTAGAAAGCTAAAAAGAGACTTCAACTAGAAACTGAGCGAAGGGCGGATGCACAAGATGTCTCAACAATGCACGTACCATGATCAAAACCAGCTAAAAAGCTAAAAGAGATCTCAACTAGAAACTGAGTGGCGCTCTGATAGAGTCAGGATCTAACGTGAGGTACTATAGTCAGTTAACCGACATGCCAACGGAGGAAAAACCTAATGCCATTGAGGAACTCTTTTCTTCTTTTATTTTGGCTTGGCATGCCTTTGAGAAACTCAGCTCTTCTTGGTTTCATCTATCGATCTCTTCCTCTTCCCCTCTTGGGAGAAGCAGTATTTCCAACTGCATCCGGAGAGAAAGAACCATCACGCATGTTTGGAGAAGTAGCATTCCCCACTGCACCTGGAGAAAAAGAACCATCCCGCGTGGTTTGCTTTCCATGAGCAACTGTTTCAGCGGGTTTAGTCAGATCGAATAGCACGACCATTTGTTTCAGTTTGTCCAATACTTCACTGAATATGCGGTTCCCTTGCTCATACTGCAGGTGGAAGAACAAAAGTTAAAGTACCGAGAAAGAAGAAGCGCAATCAGTAAAGGCTAGATATAACTGTGTTTTCGGGTGATTCCAAAATTTGAATTAAATGAACAGAAAGATCAATTACTGGACAAGTTTCCAGCATAATGCTCAATTACTCCAATTTATCGGAGCACAAGTCATGCAGCATATAAAGGATACAGGAGACATGTTAATAACAGTGCACTACAAAAGAGAGAGAAAAGAGCAACTCCACAAGTGAGATCGAGTAGATCAATGCCATATGCAGATCTCACATGCATATTAATTAAAGTAGTTAGCTGAAACAGGAAAAAGCTCTCAAATATAAACAGATCAGAAGTACAAGGTCATAAAGTTCTTACTGAAGCATACTGACTTATCAACAAATGCTCCTAGACTTTATAAAAGCATGTATAATCAAGATTGCAAGGAAAAGCCAGAAGCCCAATTCAAGATTCTACGCTATTCAAACTATGGAAAAGCAAACAAACACTGAGTGATGGTAAGCATGCTAATTCAATATTCTAGTAGATAAAATTTAAGTTAAGTTCACCTTGAAATGGTCAGAAAGGGAATGATGTAATGCAAATTCACGTTTTTCAGTGAAATGCAAACAAAAACAAACCTGACTCTTTCAGTGAAACAGGCTAGTGTCTTGGTAAGGCTCATTGGTCAATAATAGCAGCAATTCAAAAGCTATTAATTGAAACGGCAATTTTATCATATGCAGCAAAGTTTTGGAAGTTCAAACAAGCCACAAGACAAGATCCATGCGTATTGCACACTCCCAAAACATACCATTTCAAGTTTGCTGACAGCATTTTCTAGCTTCACAGTAAGGAGATGATTCTCATGTAGCAGGGCTTCAATCTGCATTTATAGTCAAAGAAATAGATAAGCAGAAAGCAAAAGTGTAGTCGAACTACTTTCTTGCTAGAAACAGGAGAATTGGCAAGGCGGCCATAACAACAACCTTCTTATCACAATCCATATGCAAAATTTTGTATTTAGGATCTGCATTGGAAGCACTTCCACTTGGGAAAAAATCCCCAGCCACCTGTACCATTATTATAAACATGATGTTCACAAATATCATCAAAATCATTCCACAAGACAGCATAAAAAGTATAAAGAGTTTTCTGCTAGACCATGTAAATGAAGGTATATTGGACCTTAGAATTGGAAGGTTCCATGAAACTTGCTAGCAGTTCCACTTGTTTGAGCAGGTAATTGACTTTTGCCTCCAAGCTCATTTCACTCAAGCTTTGCTTTTGCAATGGATCTTCTTCAGGTAAAGGTGACCCATCTTCGTTCTCACTGTCAATGGCAGTTATATCTTCAAAAACAGGTCCTATGTCCTTACACCTAGCAGGAACCACAGCATTTTGAAGACGTCCAGATCGGCGGATCAAACCATACGCCTCTCTCGACTTCTTATAGGTCGACAAGCTGGCAGGTGCTTTTCTTTTAGGCTTTGATGTTTTTTCCACAGAAGGGTCTGCACTCTGTGGCATTGGTTCTACTTTTTCAAGCAAAGGATTTGGATTTGTAGACTGCGTTTGCAGTCCATTTGGTGGCGATTTTGTATCTTCAGGCGGCAATTCTTCATTCCTCTCAGGGACAATTCCGCTTCCAACCTTTTGACAAAGCCACAAAAAAACAAGCCGCTTAAAATATGATTTGTGCTGCAATTTATTTAAAGCACGCGGAAAAAACAAAAAAAGAGTTGACAAGTCATGATAAACGGCTCGGAAGTCAAGTTGGCATAAATTAATAACATTTACTTGACCAGGCACCAGATTTCCATGACTGGATAATATCTGATACTATAGCAAATCAACAACTGCTAAACTTCACAAGTTGGCTACTCTTGAAATTCATTACTTCAGGGCACTTGTCGAGCATATTAGATAAAGAAGAACTCAACTTTTCAAAGCACTACTAATTGCACATATCACAAGAAAACCCATAAGCTCAGAAATTCAATTACCAGAGGGCACTCGTTACCAAAATGCCCGAAGATTCGCGTTTCCCCATGGGACAAAAGAATTCCCTAGAGACCTCTTTAAATGCCTACACTTTCCTCATCATATTATAAATACAAGCTCTAACATGTCTTGAAATATGGGCATTCCTTCAAGCAGCCTCTAACACCATTCCATATCCTAACTATAACATACTTAGCACAGTAATGGTGAGAACAGAAAAGAACGAGAACAGGTCTTTGAAGAGGCGTAAGCCATCCGAGCCATCACGCGACTACACTTTCGACTACAAGCAAACAAAACAAGCCACTCTACAGAACCGCCTTTCACAAAACCTACATTTGCCACCCTCGCTAGCGCCAGAGCGATCGAAACAGACCCAATGGGCGTCGACGGAGGGGACGCAGCCCTCGTCCCACATAACACGAACCGGAAAGGAAGATCGACGAACGGCCCACGTGAGTCGGAACCCTACTCAGGAAGACGCGCATTCGACCCGATTCGACGGCGAAAACAGAAAACCCAGATGAGAAAAAAAACCGAGAAAAGCCAGCGCCGGTCGACGACGGACAGCGACAGGGCATCAAAGAGCAACGACGCGGGAAGACCCAGAAGCAGAGCATGAAAAAGGAGCGGCCTTTACCGGCTGAGCCTTCTCTCCAGCCTTCGCGACCTTCGGTTTCCTCTTCATGGCGCTCCACTCTCTCTCTCTCTCTCTCTCTCTCGCTCGCTCGTTGTGCGAGAACCGGAAGGTCTCCTTTTATGGCGTCCGTTCAGGGGGCGCTTCGGAGACCGCGCCGGCGACGGCGACGACAGCGGCGGCGACGGCGATCGCGGTCCCTCCACGTATCGGGACGCTACTCGAACTCGAACCCCGACGGAAATGACGCGTCGCGTTGATGCGGCTCCTTTATTGTTTCCATCCCGTACGTGATGTCTCGATCGGACGGCGCGGTCGCGGCTCTCTGGTTCCGAGGGACGATCGCGGCCGTCGGTTCGTTCGAGTGCTGGGGAATGCTGGGGATCGGCTCGGCTGTTTCCCGCCCTCTCTCCCCGTCGGGCTTCGAGCGTCCGCCAGGCTAGTCGACGCTCTGTCCCGATAAAATCGAACGGGGTATTTTTGGAAATAAAAAATATTATTCTAAAAATATATTTTTTTGAAAAATCGATTGAAACGATAAGCTAATGAAAAATATTTTTGTCCTTGATAATAATGAAAATGAAAATATTTTTTATTTATTCAATTTTGTGGAGGGTGAAGGTTATTGTTTTTAAGAGAATACTTTCAAAATCATTTGTTTTTCACAAGGTAAACGCGCCCTTAGAAAAATATTTTATTAACAACTGTTTCAGTAAGAGCCATCATCTCCAATGCAATCTTTCTTGCGATATTAGTGACAAGAATATAAAAAAATATAAGTATTTTGTTATTTTAAACATGGTTAACTAGTATTTTGAATGCACTTATTGGTAGAGCCCTTTGAAAAAATAAAAATCCTCAATATCCTATTATCCTAATTTTACAAGTGAAATGAAAAGGCTCACCGTGGGCTTAGAAAATGTTAGGCATACATCTATGCTATTAGTCTATGCTATTAATTAAATGAACAGAATGATGACTTTAGCTTTACACTTTCACTAACACGATCCATGAAAAGCCCTTTCATATATTAGTAAAAGTGTGTGAAATAGATATTGTTTTAAATAATGATTTGAAGTGACCGGATTTATCTTAATTAAAGGCTTGAGTAGCAGGCCACCCAAATCTTTCCTTGCTAGCATGTTCCAAGTAGTGGAGTAGGGGCACTTTTGTCCAAATTAATTATGGGAAGAATCTTTTGTTTTCCTTCCTTTTTTTCCCCTTTATTATTTGAGAACTAGCATGATCGATTTGCTTCTCCCTTCCATCAATCAAGTCTAGTTCAATCATCACCTCATTCTCAAGGTACAAGTTCTATATTGGTATGCTCTTTTGGTTTACTAATTTGTGGTTCTATAGCTCTTTTTCCCACTTTGATCCGGTGAACTTGGTTGTAATTGCATTTCTCTAGAACATGATGTTGTTTCGTGAAGAATTGAGCAATTGTTCTCATTTGGAGGGAAATTTTAGCTAACCTTAGTTACTTGATAGTCACAATCCCTCATTTTTGCAATCGATACAAATTAATTCATAATTTGGATTTAGCAGTTCGCAACGAGGGTTGCATTTTAAGGTTCCAAGATCAGAATTTGGTTTTAGCTAACTTTTGTGAATGACAACAAAGTCAGGGTAGGTTTCTTCTATACACAGTGTGTATAATTTGTGCTTTATTTGCAAGGAATCTGCATCGCTAGACGCGAGAACACCATGGGGCCAACATTGATCTTAGACATGCCTCAATTGTGGCCTGGTACTTGCATTGATGGCTGAGTATAGGTTGTGCGCTCCAGGGCATTCCATTTTTAGGACTATTTGATTTAGTAGATGAGTTGTTATACACTTCTTAGTGAATTTTGACTTTCATAATCATCGTATAGTGAATTTCAACTTTCATGATTATTGCCTTGCTGTCTTAATCGACCAACATGGTTGTAATTATTAGCTAGCAAGTTCTACTTCGGTTGATTCTATTGCCACGGTGATTTTTGACAAGTTCTATTTAGTTGATTGCAAATTACTTTGCTCAATTTATGTTGTGAATTCAATGAGTGGTACTTTTTAGTTTCATGAAGATCAGATCATTCTTCCCTTTTTGGATGGGTAATATGTGCTTTGGAGGTTTCTAAAAACCTCATAAACCCTTTGGCTGCATTTGGTTGTCCGAATTTCTAAACAGGATAGGACTGGATAGTATAGGATAAGAAATCCATGGATTTCTTCATATCTCATCAATTGTTTGGTGAACTACGGATTTAAAGTCGGATATCCTCATATCCTATCCAATCTATTGTTTGGTAAACTACAGATTTAAAGTCGGATATGTCTAGATAAGTAATCAATTTCTTCTCCCACTAAAGCAAATATCATTGATACTCAACACAAACACTGATGACAGAACAACAAATGCGCTATAGATTGACCTCAAAATAGCAGATGCAAAGCACAAGACCATTCGCCCACTCACGCAACAATCCAATCCATACTTAGAAACTACGAGGCTCACCATATTGATAGTAGCTCGCGTAGACTGCATTGTTCACCACGCCATACTGATCCAATTCATAGTCATAGACCTTGAGCTCCACATCAATGAACCCATTCATCAATGAACCCACTCATTCTGCAAAGAACGACAAAAGATTGTGAACATCATCAGTCATCATCACAAACCCAATTGATGCAAGTAATAGACTCATCATAGCAATGCCCAAACGGATGCATTTGACAATAGCAGCGAACCTCATCAGTCATCATCACCAAAAAAAAAAAAAACCGAAAAGCTTCAATTTTTCCAAGCAATTAGCCACATTCGCCTCAATCAATCCCACCCCCATTAATTGCAAGCAGACAAAAAAAAAAAAAAGAACAAAAAAAAAGGACACCATACTACTAATCCATGAGAAAAGAGAGTCAAAAACACAATAACAGAAGAATTCACATACTTCTCCCGCATCCCCGCCGCATCCCCGCCACGCCAAAACGGGTCGCGACCACCTAGACTCGACGGCGCGACAGGGATGATTGGGACGCCAGCGGCCAGGGCGCAATCGAAGCGGGGAAAACATCGTGGTGGGGGGAATTGATTGGGGAATTGATGGGGAGGGCGATCGATGGGCGATCGCCGGCAGATGGGGTCTTACCTTAGCGGAGGAAGAAGGCTTTCGTAAAATTTCGATAAGAATCGGAGAGCTATTGAGGAGAAGGCTTCAATGTCGATACTTTGGAAACAGAGAGTTGTGGGTGAACGACAGAGAAAGAAAAAAGGCGTAGGGTTTTATGTTTCGGATAAAAGAAATCCTATTCGACCTTATCCCACCCCTCCTCGGATTTTTTTATCCGGTCTATATCCGGTCTATATCCGATCTTATCCCATCCTAGACAACTACCAAACACGGGATAGGATAAAACATATCATATCCTGGTTTTTATCCGGTCGACCAAACGCAGCCTTTTGCGTTTAGCAATTGGGACAAAATTTATAGGGGGATATAAATCAGATAAAATTTATCATATCTTGCATTAGATATGTGTTTAAAATATGATAAAGTTAGATATAGGGGGATATAAATCAGATAAAATTATCTCATGAAAAAGGTAGGATAAAGGTAGAAAGATTTCTAACATTCATATTAGAAAAGTTATTTTTCTTGAATAATAAATTTCTTCAATTAACGAAATTAACTAAATTAAAATTATTTGACCAAAAAATTTAAAAAATTAAAATTTTATTTCAATATATAAATAATATTTGAATTCTAATATAATAAATTCAAAATAAAAAAATAAAAATGTAGTTATTTTAATTTAATATTATGTTTACTTATATATTCCAATTTAATTCTATTATATAATATAAATTCAATATATAAATATAAACATATATTTATATTTATTACATATTTTAGGCGTTTTAATTATATTAGTATAGTTTACTATTTGATAAAATTTTATTAGAGAATGGTAGAATGGGAAGAAAGAAATAACAAAGAAATTAATGAAAAAGAAGAGAGAGAGGAAAATAAAATAAAAAAGAAAATAAAAATAAAGTATGCAAAAGTGTCGCGAGAATTTTTTACTATTTCCATTGGTAAAATTTTTGGTTCATTTATACTAATATACCGTTTATACAAAACAATGTACATGATATGATAGGAATATATTTGTAGGGGTGAATGGGTCTAGGGTTGATATTCTACTAATGAATTTCACTTGCACTTTGCTTTTTAATTTGTGTCAACTTGTAGAAGTTTTTGAAGAATAGATTAGTACTTTGCGTTGCTACGGTGATTTGCTAGTCAAGTGGTGTGAAGCTCATTTTTTAGTTGAGTGGATTCTACATGATCAAATGCTAGTCAAGTGGTGTGAAATTCATTTTTTGGTTGAGTGGACTCTACATGATCAAATGTAGGAAAACGCGTTTGCATATGGTATTATGAATATTAAAGATAGATGATTACAAGAACTTTCCATCTTGTCCCATATCTCAATGAGCGATTAGCGGGTATGAAATTTCTATTATTGTTTCAACTTAAATTTGCTAAATATATATTGGTATTTATAGTTTAGTTCCATAATGCCGCATTGTCGATGGATGTGTAATTTGAATTTGTGGGTTTGCTTTTTTAGGGAGTATAAAAATTAAGACGAAAAAAATTATCGATCGGTCCTGGGTTGACCTTGGAACCGGACCGAACCCATTGGGTCGGTCCGGTCCTTGGTCCCAAGCTCAATAGGGTCGGTCCTCGGTCCTAAAAATTGAGGACCGACACTGTACGGGTTGGTCCTAGGGTTAAGGGGTGGCCCGGACCAACCCGGACCATGCTCACCCCTATATATTTGACTGCAATCACCAAACGGTGAATAGAATAGTGGATGAGATATAGTAAAATTTGCATATTTCATATCATATCCTATTTAGTCCAATTCTGATTAGAAATTTGGATGATCAAATGTAGCTTTTTAGTTTTCATGTATTAAGCATTTTGCAAAAGGGGTCATGGAACCATGTGAAGAGTTAAGAGTAAGTCTCAATCAAGTGAATCTGTCCACCAGGGACGATAGAAGGTGCCGTGTGCTCTTTTTGAGAGAATTAAGAGATTTAGTATATTTCGATATACATATAAGAGCCTATTTACAGGCTTGACAGAAGAAAATAAGGGAAATCAAATCAGATGTGCATAATCAAAATAGATATAGAAAATTATAGAAAATATCCTAAATATCTCTAAAATATATTTTAATATCACTAACATACCTAATATCGCTATCATCTCCCCTCAAACTCAAAGTGACATTGTCAATTAGAGTTTGAAATAATGTCAAATAGCGCCACAAAAAACTTATTCCTTTAACAACATTGCGGTAGAGGCTTGTTGATCTATGGTGGGGCGGTGTGTGAGGCGGCATCTTCCAATCTAGATCATTTAAGGGTGGTGAGTCATTTGGTGGTGGCGTTGGCCTCTTGAAACAACACATGAAATGTTGAGGATTGGAATGGACATAGCAAGTGGCCAATGCAGCTGGCTTACAAAACAGTAATTGAGCGACACAGCCTATACGACTGGTGTCGTAGCCATAGCATCAAGTGGCCTATGCAGCCGGCTCGAGAAGATAGTTACTAAGCAATGCAGCTTGTGTGATTGGCATTGAAAGAAAGCCTCTTCCATAAAAAAGGCTTGACTATGCGACATAATCAGTGCAAATAGCATCAAAATGCCAACTATTGTGGAATCGACTCAATTAAGTGCTTCTTCAAATGAGACTCCATTGGTTTCATGAAAAATAACTTTTAAGAAATTGTTTTTTGGATTTTTCAATGTTCGTTTTACAAAAAATAAATTAGTTGGGGAAAACATTTTCCATGAAAGGAAAAAAAGTCCTCTAAAATTGAAGAAAATGTTTCCCACATTTGAGAAAGAGGAAATTTTTTTCCATATCTTCTTTCACCTCACTTTCCATCATCAAATGCCTTTTCCTTTTATTATTTATTATTTTTAAAAATCTATTTTTTATTATTTTCTTTTTTTCCTTTTCTTTTTCATTGTTTGTTCGCTAGCCATAGCAGTGACTGGCAATTGTCCATAGGTGAGCTAGAGCCTTGCCACAGGCTGGGGAGGCTTCGGCTGACCTGTGAATGGTTGCCGGTTGTCAGCGGTGGTGACTGGCCAATTAAGGAGAAAAGGAAAAGGAAAAAAAAGAAAAGAAATTAAAAAATCAATTTTTTAAAAATATAGTAAAAAAAATTATTGAAAGGGGTGCATGGAGGAAAAATTTTTCCTTACCGAACAACAAAATATATTTTCTAGTACATTTTCAGGTTTCGACAGGGGTGCATGGAGGAAAAAATTTTCCTTACCAAACAACAAAATATATTTTCTAGTACATTTCAGGTTTCGACTGAACATTGGAAAATATGGTTATTTTCCTGAAAAAAATGGTTTCTTGGAAAACATTTTTTAAAAATGTCATATTTTCCACGAAACAAACGGAGCCAAAGACTTATGTGATAAAGTCATCACTATTGAGATATGGGGATGACTTTATTTGAATGTGTAGCAGGACACTCGGTTTGCACTTATGTGCATTCGGTGCATGCACTTAAGTTTCTCCAAAAGCTCTAATACCAAGTTGGAAATAAGAATACAAAAGAGAGAATTAAGAGATTTTAGTATATTTCAAGATATATAAGGACAACCTATTTATAGGCTTAGACAGAAGAAAACGTGAAAAATCAAAACAGATGTGCATAATCAAAATAGATATAGAACATTAAAGAAATTATTCTAAGTTATTTTTAAAAGATATTTTAATATTGCTAACATCTCTAATATCACTAACGCGAGGAAATGTTGATGCAAGACGAGTCGACACATTCCATATGCTCTTCATCGTTGAAAAGAAGCCTTGCTTTGATGTTGCCTATTCAAGTGTAAGGCTCCTGGTCTGCCTTAGGAATTGTTAGAATTCCTGCAATTGATTATCAACGCATATGCATTTCGTATCCATGCTGGTTATGCCGTCTCCTTCGATGTGCGCCTCTTGTTCTCTTGTGTTGGCATATTTTCTAGAAGATATTTGCCGATGCACAGCACGAAAATACAGACTTTAAGGGTACTTTCTAATTTAGCATCACGTTATAATTATCTTATTCCAATATGGTATTTTGATGTTCCAGATTATACCTAAGGTTCCTTAGTAGGAAAGGACATAGTTACATGAATTCCTTCCTTACCTCCCCTTGGACTAGGAGGGAGTGTGGCTGCCCTTGCTAGGTCTACTAGCGCCTGACTGTTTGATATATAATGATGGCGGGCTGCCTAGATTCTCTCGATATAATTACCTTGGGGACTTGGCTCCTGATACCCCCAGTTCCCTATCAAGTTTTTCTTCTTGGTAGGAGAGGGGAATATGGAGTCCAAACAATGTGGAGTCTCTCATCCCTGAACGGATTTCTCGCCCGTTTTTTCTCTGGTCTTTTATGTACTTGCTCAAGTCCAATCTTTCTATAAATGGTGTAGAGAAAATGAGAAGCAACTAACCTATTGAATAGCTAAAGCCAGCATCAATGTCCTTCTAGCAAAAACTCAGTACTCTTCTCCCAATAGATACTAGAGACACAAGATCAAATGTGTTTGAACGATACACAAACTAAGCACGAGTATATTGGCAAGTGAAGTAAATCAATTATACAAAGAAGGAATCAAGAATTTGCTCGATCAATTTTATACTGGTTTGGCCCAAATTCGGTGCCTACGTCCACTCCAGCCTCACCGGGAGTTTAAAAAATCCACCATCTCAACATTTTTTTACAGTGTGGTTAATGAGGAGCGCTAAATACCTCGGCACAACTCGGATTCATAACTAGTACAAATGACCGTCTCTCTATATAGACAATGCCAAGTCATTCGCACTACTGCTTCAGTAATCTCCAACAAAATACAAGTGTTTTGCCCAGGTAAAAAACTCGAGAGACCTCACTATTTCTGGGAATATAATCTAAAGAAAAGCTAGCCATTGCAGCTTCAAAATCAAATTACTTGAACATAGGGCTATTTTGACTGGCATGAAGGACATGGTGACCAGGTAAGTTCTTTCCACAATCTGTCTGGTCCAGATGATCACTCCAATGTTGCAAGGCAATCCGCTCATGACTTGATCTGATCTCCTTCATGAACATAGGGCTATTTTGACTTCGGCTCGAGTTGTTCCGGTTCTTCTTCGCCAGTTCTTCACAACAGCATTACTCTTGGAACCACCTCTTTATGGCCTATGCAGCAGCCACATAAGTCGATTGAGTTGGGTACCGGGCACCTCACTAGCGGTCTGTCTGGTTCAGTGGCTCACCGTGGCTATGGAATGAAACACTTTGGAAACCAACATATGTAAAAATAGTTCAAGCCACCTTGACTCCTGGCAGAACTTTCAGAATAACTTGGAGTAGCGCTTATACGATCCTAATCAACAGTCTAAAACAGCAGTATGATGTGCCTGTCCCGCATGATTTGGTAACGACTATTCGGGAATCACCACACTAGCAATTGTTCCAAACATTCATCTGCAGATGTGGGCAAACTCGTGACAAATCAATTCATTTTTAAGAGCAGCCCTGAAGAATCAACAAGCTGGGTTGCTATACATGCAAGACACTATAACAGTCAACAATAAAGAATAAGACGTAAAAGAAGATCCTACCTGTAGAGCGTCGTGCATGATTTCGCGATACTTCACCAAGCGAGATTTGTGGGACTCAAAAGGCATGAGGAGCTGAAATATTTCTTCATGATGTATAACTGGCGGATCTGGAGAAACCGATCCCTGTGACAAATGAGCAAAAGAATTGCAGTAGTTGAAGCAAGTTCTCCCAGTGAATACGAGAATCACCAAGAACAAGGCATATCATTCGCCTGCAACATTAATGTCACCAGACACGGTTTTAACAGCATCTTTGGTGCATGCCCAACAGCAAGAACCTACAAGGCCCTCTTGATACAGTCGTCGACCAATAGATGTTAGACCCTCTTGACAAACTCTTCAATTCTACCTATAAGAATTAGATCAAGATAGGACAACCTTACTTGAGGCGAAAAGAGACGAAAATTTTAAGCAGATGAAGGAAAAGAAAGGCGACACGATGTTTCCTCACCCAGCATCAAGAAAGTGGCATTGCCAAGATTCTCTCGTAAAAGACTTTGGACCAAAGAGCATATTCAGTGAAGATTACCATGTTTCACACAATATTTCAGAGTTCCACGAACGAGTCTGAAAATACGATACAAAAGGAAGCAGATGATTACACAAAGCATGGCCCCATCACGATCTTGTACTCATTGTCAAGCGATGACGATAGACACGAACCGGGATTTGATTCTTTCCGACCCAACTACCGACACCCATCGAATGGACGATGAATACCTGGAAAAAGAAAGAAATTATCAAGCAACCAGTAGGGATTCGAACTTTGCCGGATTGGCAGAGAATGTAGAAGGATAAGGTTAAAGAGCCTTAGGAAGTCCAGCTACAATGTTGAACACGAGAGAGTCGAGACTTCCAGGGGTCTTGCTTTGCGGCGACCGCGAGAGATGGCTGAGGGGAGCGAGACGAGAGGCACGAGAGAGCCCTGGGGAAGGAGCGAGCGATTGAAATGGAGGGACGGAGGGGATGCGAAGGTCGTTTAAATGGTGAGGAAATGGCGGTGAAATTCGAAAGACGGCCTTGCGTCGTTCCTTGAAGACCGTTAAACGGCGGGCGGTTTGACAGTTGGTACTCCAAATTTATGATTCTCATTTTAATCAAAAAGGAATTAAGCGCATTATCGATTTTCAGAATAGTGTTACTGGGTGAATTTTGATCATTTACATTATGTTATCTGCTCTATCGGTAATAAATATTTCGTCGATATCATTGTTACTAAGACAGTGGCACCGTAATATAACACTTTTTTTTTTGTTAGAAACTAATAAATAGATAATATTAGATACGGATTAAGTCTTTTTTTTATCTAAAAAGGAAATAGGAAATTGAAAAGATAGAAAAGAAGGCTCAGGAGGGATAGTATGACTGCTTTATTTAAAGAATTGTAAATGGGAACTTCTTAACGAGTTATACGTACATTATAAAGAAGAGTTTTATCGAAATGCGTTCGTTTTTTCGTTTGACAAAATTGATCATTCGACGATGTGTAAAGGTTTTTTTAAGCGTTGCTTCCCAAGTTTACAGAAGTAGTGGACACATTATAAATTATAATATTTTCTTAATTGATTATTCTATAAATATCAATAAATCATGAGGACAGAAACAAAATTTTAAGGTCGCGGCAACGTCGAAATTACTAACAAGGCATGGAAGCAATCTGGTGATTTACCAACAGATCCAAAAATCTTCTAAGAATAACTTTCATCAATACATTTTGCTCTAATAAATTTCTTGTTTTTCTTTATAAATTTTATTTTTTTATGCTCAATCACTTATTTTTTAAACTGTCTTTGAATTGCATATTACTATCAAATGTCACATCCATAATAAACATAGGCACAATACAATTGGGATTATATCATGGAAACCTATTGCTCCTTGTAGTGAAATCGTCACCTTCTTCCTTTATATCCTTAAACTATCATATGTATAGTTCATAATACTCTGTCTCATAACCAGTTTTAACATTAACTACACTATTTACATCAAATTTTTGGGATAATACCAATGCTATGGACAATTCCCCTATAATTAAATCCCTTGGGGCCTTCCTGCAAAATTTGATCACATTTTTCCTTATTTCTAAAAGCTCTTTGTTATCAAGATCATCATCATTAATCTAGAATCTTACATTGTTGAGAAATTTTTTCTCGTCATCATCATCATGATCCACAATATCATCCTCTATACCAATATAATCACCTTTATCAACTAAGTCATTAAGATGTAAACCACCCTCATGCTCAACAACCATTTCATTAACTAAAATCAATATCATCATGAGCACCCTCACCAATTAGGGGTATGCAATGGGAACCACTTGCACCGGACCTGTCTGACCGGTTCCATGTGATAGTCTGGTTCCTAGTTCTTGTTCTTGGAAGTGGTGGCCGGTCGGTCTGGTTCCCAATTCCAAGTTTGGGGACTAGACTGACCGTGTTTTATATATTTTAATTACTTGAAAAAAACCCTAACTTTCATTTTCTCAATCGTTCAACTTCAATCCCTCACTCTCACTCACGTCTCTCTTGCCCTTGACGACGAGCCTAGCAGCTACTTTCGACCAATCCAGATGCTATTTTGTTCTTGTTTCTCTCTTCCAATTTTGCAAGTTTTTTTCCTTTGGGTGGTGGGTCTTGTGAGTGTTTCATTGAGAACTCAAGTTCCTTGTTGAAGAGGGCTAAGGAGGAGGAGGAGGAGGAGGAGCAGGAGGAGGAGGAGGAGTGCTTCCAAGTTCATCAAGTGCATCACCATTAGAGATGGGGCTGTGGGCAAGACTTGCATGCTCATCTGCTATACCAGCAACAAGTTCATACGATTTGTTCATCTTATGTGGAATGATATGCCCGAACTCGTGGTCTTAGGATGAGCCAGAGGAGGAGGAGGAGGAGGAGGAGGAGGAGGGGTGCTTCCAAGTTCATCAAGTGCATCACCATTAGAGATGGGGCATCACCATTGGAGATGGGGTTGCCCAAACTGTGGCAAGACTTGAGGAGGAGGAGGAGGAGGAGGAGGAGGGGTGCTTCCAAGTTGCTCATCTGCTATCTGCCAGTAACAAGTTCATACGATTTGTTCATCTCATGTGGAATGATATGCCCGAACTCGTAGTCTTAGGATGAGCCATTAGCAGTAGTTCTATTTTTTTGAGTTCTTGCTACTGCATGGGTTTCTCTTATGGTTGTGACAATCTTGATAGCTGGTTTTGTATTTATTTTGGTCAGCTAGGTCCTTTGATAATAGAGTCTGCAGGACTACTTTTTTTTTTTTTTCTTAATGCGTCAACTCATCGCCAAAATGGCAGCCAACACAGCAAATTGACTGATTTCACCAAACCGGTTGGTTGGTTTGGTTCCCAGTTTTAAGATCGGTCGATCCGATCCACGGTTCTAGAAATTGAAAACCAGTCCTCTTGGATTGGTTCTCAATTCCACCTTAGAAATGGACCAAATTGAGAATTGATTATCCCTATCACCAATCCCTAGATCAACATCCCCACTCAGATCAACACCCTCACCTTCACCACCCCCTAACAATGCCTTCTCAAAATAGCACCCTCATTTACACCCAAACTGACACCTTAACCATCACCCCCATCTATTTTATCAAGTGCAAAATTTTCTTCATATATCTCAATTAATCTACGATGCAAATAATTGAAGTAAATCAGCAACATTACTTTCATTCCATATATATATCTCAACTCATCTTCTATAGACTTTCCAAAAAACTTAAAATAAAGCTTTTCGAATTTACAATTTACTCCATTTTCAATGTCTCTAATGAAGCTTTTAGTTTCTTGAATTGATATCAATTTTTACTAAATCAATCTTTCCCCAACATATTCAAAATATTGGGCAACAGTAAAAATTTTATCATGAAAAAGGCAAACTCATGCTCACTTGTTGCTCATCTTGATCATACACAAAAAAAACACAATGTATATTGTAAGTAGCCTTATAATTGATATTTTAACTTTAGCAGCCTAAAGTGCTATCAATATGTGAAGATTTTGATTTGAGCATAAGAGCTTGCACTGGCTAATTCTTGGTTATTGCTATTTTTTGGTTCCTTGGAACAAAAAAAAAAAATTGATAACGTTAATTAATTTTTCTACTCCCAGGAACAAATTTATTTCGTGGAATATATTTGGAATAGAATTAAGAAATAGAAAAATGTTACTTCTTTGTTCTCCAGAGCAATTTTAGAATCAAACCATTTTTTTTCTCCTTTTTTTCTTCTTTTTCCTCCTCGTCTTGGATGGGCAAGGCTTCAGCTAAGTAACACCTATATCGACACGCGACACATGACACAATTCCACACAACATGTTGACACGATTTTTCTAAAAAGATAAAGAATTCTAACATGTTATGACATATTATATATTAAATTCATATTTTTATATATACATCATTTTTATGAATATTTTAATCAAATTAATTTGATTCAAGTTCATAAATAAATAAATAATAAAAAGGAGCCTAAAATAAATTATCATTAAAAACTTTAATCGATTATTTTAATTTATTAATTAATTTTTGATTCAAGTTCATAAATAAATAAATAATAAAAAGGAGCCTAAAATAAATTTACATTAAAAACATTAATCCAAGATTTTTTAATAATATATTTATTATATTAATTTGACAAATTCAACTCCACTTCAACAATCTATAAAACTTGGAGAAAAAATAAGCAATTCACATCTTGGATTCGTGTGTTAGAGTGTATCGGAAGAGAAAAGGAAAAAATAAACTTGAAGAGTGAATTGTGTGTCATGAGAAGTGAGAGTTAGAAGAGAAGGCTATGTTTTTCTTAGTTCCCCATTTATTATTTATTATTTTCTTATATATTTACATTTTGACCATTCGTTTATTGAATATTTTAAAATTATGTCAAAATTTCGAACTTGCATGTTGGAATTCCCAACCTGTGTGTAGGAGATTGTTGGGAGTTAGGTGTTGGATTTTCCGATACATATTAGAGAGTATCGGAGAGTGTCGAACATGTGTCGGAGTATCCGACACGATGCGAAAGCGCTTCTCGGAGATTGTCGATACTTCCTAGGACTTTGGCAAGGTTGCCGATCTCAAGGTTGGTGACCGGTTAGAGGAAAAAGAAGAAGAGAAGGAAAAAATAATGGTATGAAAAGAAAGAAAAGGAAAAAGAGAAAAATCTCATAAAATTATTAACAAATTAAAAGAAATTCTATGGTACAAAAAAAATTCTAGGGTTATATCAAATGCATTTATATTCTTTTTTTTTTTCCAAATAGAAATTTTTTATAGTTATTAAATGCATTTAAATACTCAAAAACTTATCAAGAGAAAATTTTTTTCTAAGAGCATAATGATTATCAAAAAGGCATAAGTATTAAATCCTCTTGGTCTCATAAATACAAAATGAATTTCTCTCTTATTTACGAGATTTAACTACATCAGTCTTCTAACTAATCTTTGAGCAATGATTTCCTCTCTAATTTATGAAAATTTAATTAGGTCAATTTACTAACTAAAATCTGGTACTTATGACAGAAGAGTTCAAGGTAATTAGTTAGTTTCTCTTAGGAATCAGTTTACTTTCGAGATTGCCAATCACGGGGGCAATAATAAAAAAATTATCTCACTCATCTATTTTCAAGTTCAAAACTAAACAGTCAGTTTAGTCAACAAATGCGTAGAAATGAGGCAAATGGATTATATAAAATAAGACAAAGACAACACTCTGTTTGCGACTATGACAATGTACCTTTAGACCATTTTATCGCTAACTTCGTGACCACTATGGCCTTGTTTGTTAACGTTTTTTTTTTTTTTTTTTTTCTTTTAATGAATAAAATTTCTTTTTTTTTCCAAGGAACAAAAAAGAATAGAAATACGTTTGTTTGCGTTTTTGTTTTAAATCTATTTTTTTGTTAAGAATACATTTGGAAAGAAATGAAAAATAAGAATATGTTTCTTGTTTAACAACAATTTTTAAGAACAAATTTTCTCTCTCCTCTCTTTTTTTTTTTTTTTTTTTTTTTGTTTGGCCTGGTCGTCGGCCTTGGCCATGGCCGACGACCGGCCATCGAGGGCGACTTTGCTAGAGCGTCACCGGCCCCCGGTGAGGCCGAGCGTCGCCGGCCTAGCGGTGGCTCCGCGAGGCTCCCCCAACCACGGCAAGCTATGGCCGAGACAAAGCGATCGGCCAAAAGAAGAAAAAAAGAAAAAAGAAAAAAAGAAAAAAAGAAAAAATATTTAAAAATTAAAAGAAACAAAAAAAGAACACAAATTTACAAAATGTGTTTTTATTCATTTTTTTATTCCCCAAAACAAGTTTACTAAACGCATTTTTCCGTTAAAAAATTGTTCTTGTTAGAAATAATTTTTTTTTATTTCTCGCTTCTAAAATAATTTTTGAGCAGAAACATTACTAAATGGGTACCATATGTAGCTCAACACATGCTCACAACACAACCAGACCAAAACCACATCACTTGCTTTTGGGCAAGTACTCCAACCGAGCCTAACACCTTTTGTCGAAGACTTTTTTTTTTAAAGTAAAATGACATCATTTTGCTTTTTGGTACCATTTAGTGCCAGCGCCAGCAACACCGACTGATGTTGACTAAGATGCCATATCAAACTTTTTGGATTATGCAATCGGATGGATTAAACTAGCATAAATACAAAATATCTAGAATTAGATGGGTCAAAAAGAAAGTTTCGATTAAATTATGAAAATTATAAAGAATTTAATTTAATTTAATTTTTTTTTTGTAATTTTCCCAATTCTAACGGTCGCAAGCGAGTCGGCGACTGATTTTGACATCAAGCATATTCAAATTACTTTCATGCTTATTTGTCAAGTAATTAACTAATTACCTCATGTTTACTTCATGCAATGCTGTGCATGAAAAAGAAATCACCGCCTCGTGTTCTCATTTTCTACTGGCGGCGGGAAACGAAGCATCGGCGACGGCGGCCGGTCCCGCCGGCCGGGTCCGATTCCGGCTACGCAGCGACGGTTGTCGTCGTCCGCATCTCCTTCCTCCTCCACTGGATAAGAAGATAAAACAAGCAAAAACCACACACGCTCGAAGCAGAAAAGCACCACTCTCTCTCTTCTCTCTCTCTCTCTCTGCAACTTCTCCTCCTCACTTCCCATGGTGCTTCTCCTCTCTTCCCACGCCGCCGCCTCCGCCGCCGCCGCCGCTGCCGCCGCCACCGCCGCGCCTCTCTTCTTCGCCAGATCCCCTCCTCTCTCCGCGGCTCCCCTGTCTCGCTACCTCTCCGCGCGCCGCAGGGCTCGCCGCCTCCTCCTCCTGACCGGCTCGCTCTCGAGCGACCGGTTCCGGTCGATCGAGGCTCGGTCCGGGCTCCCCCAGCCCCGGACGCTCTTCCCTGGCGGCTACAAGCGCCCGGAGATCAAGGTCCCCACCCTCGTCCTCCAGCTCGACCCCGACGACGTCCTCGATGGCTCCTCGGCGGCGGCGGCGGCGCTCGACTCGATCGACGAGGCGGTGTCGGGCAGGGTCGGCATCGTCGTCCTCGGCGGCGGGGAGGGCACCGGGAAGAGGCTCTACGAGGCGGCTTGCCTGCTGAAGTCGGTCGTGAGGGACCGGGCTTACTTGCTGATTGCCGAGCGGGTCGACATCGTCTCTGCGATCAATGCCGGCGGCGTTCTGCTGTCTGATCAAGGTTAGTGATGACTGATGAGGCCATTTTGTGAATTCGGGGAGAAAAAGAGTTGTGCATTGGAATTTGATTTTCGGCCTAGCAATCGGGTCTTGGTAGAAGTGGTCAACATCGCTCCGGTGTTTGAAACTTTTATAGTCCTAAAGTGTAGTTTAGGGCTTGGACAATGAATTTTGTGTAACAACTCTGTAGAAGTACTGCCATTTGGAGATCCTCACGAAGTTGATTTTTAGTAAGTGGAAATGCTGTGAGAAATGCTTAATCTGTGAGTTAGGGCACTTAGCTAGTTGCAATGGTCTGTCCTGCTTTGTGGTCGGTTATGAAGGTGTCCTTATGCTTTCTTCCTGTGTGCTTTTTCAAGAGAAGATAATTCAAGGCCGGAAAACTTGAAGTTGTACTTCGCTAGGCTATATGAAGGGTGATTGGGCTACCTGTTTCTTCTGCAATTGAACCTGGATAATTTGATTTTTGTATCTCTAGTGCCTTGGTGTTAGTGTCTGTGATGTGCAGATGCATTTGGCCAAGGTGGGTCTATCGATTGTCCTCTTTGGCAACTGGAAAAGCAAGGTTATTAAGCATGCTTGTATGCGCATATGCACAACGATATGTGCTGCTGTGATCATTAACTTCTCTTTTAAAGATATGTATCAAGGACAAAAATATTCAGCCTTCTATGATTCTAATCCTTTCAAAAGCTGTACAACAGTTAGTGTTTGACATGTGGATTCTAATGGAAATCGTCATAGAACAAGGTCCATTATGTTTCTATCGTTATTTACAGGACTTCCTGCTATTGTGGCCAGAAGCATGATGGCAGATTCTAGGTCTGAATCAGTGGTTCTCCCATTGGTGGCAAGGAATGTGCAGACTGCAAGTGCTGCATCAAGCGCATCTACTTCCGATGGTGCTGATTTTCTTATATGCGACATTGGTGAAGAGAACCATGAGGATAACCTTGTGTCATCCATGTTTGAAGATGTGAAGATACCAATATTTGTTAAGCTTCATTTAAGTGGTAATGGAATAGCATTGGATGAGGCATCGAGGTGGATCAAATATGGTGCTAGTGGTTTGGTGATTGGATTGAAAGATTTGGGCTTGTTTACTGATGGTTTGCTGCACCAATTATTCAGCACTATAAGTACATTGACGGAGGACACAAAGTTTGAACGAGGCATCCCCAATAAGGTCATATTGGAGGAGATGGGGAATGATTTTTTAAGAAATGAGAGAGTTGCTGGCTTCTTGAAGTTGGAGGACAAAGAAAAGCAGCTAATAGAAACCGAGAAGGTAGTGTTGCTGGAAGCAGTAAATGTCATCCAGAAAGCTGCTCCGCAGGTGAGGTTCTTCATAAGTAGAGGGAAGCTTATGGCGAAAAAAATGAACAAAGTTGTTGAGATCACTCTTTAAATAATCAGCCATAATCAGTTCTTACAGTTTTCCAGTATCTGCCTAAAACAAATACTGCTGGTTGTCAATGACAGATGGAGGAGGTTTCGCTACTTGTTGATGCAACTTCTCATATTGATGAGCCATTTTTGCTGGTTATAGTGGTAATTGTGTGCTGAACTTCGACAAATTCTGGTTCCACGGTATACATTGGTATTAGCCCTTAATTTCAAACAAGTTCTTTTATTATTTGAAAGAGTTTTTGATTAATATTGTTTTTTTTTTTGTTTTTCCCGCATTTAGCTCTAGAAGTTTTCAAATTTAAAAAAAAAGTATGTAAATGCAATAGGGCGTAAAGGCTTCCTGGATTGTCCTGTAGGTTTATGTTTTAGTTTGCATGACAAAGCTGCTTGATGAATAAAATGCAAGCAAACCAAGTCAACTGAAGTTGTCCTGATTAGCAGGGTTGGTTGAGGAATTTCATTGGCCTTTTCTTTGTGGAGAGATAAATGATATTATATAACAGATGTGGATACATCTGCTATCTATGAATCCTTTGTGACACTACTTTTGGCCTTAATTTTGCATTGAGCTAGTGATTAGATGTGTTGAAGTTGAACTTGAAGTAGATTTATATGGTGCCAATGGGGACACTGTTTTTCAGTTGCAGTTTGGGGGGCCTGAGCATTTTTTTAGCTAAAAAAGTTGCAGTTTGGAAGAGAATAAAAGCGATATAAGTACAGATGTTTGCTTATGAACAAAGATAACAACACCTTAAAGGAATTCCTGATTTTAAATCAGTGCATACTAAACTCCAAGTTAAGTTACTGTTATTTGTTGGAATTTGGTAATTACCTGTCACTGTATCCAAATGTATTCATTGTTGTCTTAGCAAATAGTAGTGCGAATTGCAAAATAAAGGGAATGGTAAGATATGATGTCGGTGTAATCAATAATAATTTGATCATGTAGCTCGTATCGTAATTTTCTTTATGTAGAACCACTATGGTATTTTTCTCCAAGAATCTTGCACATGTTCCAGTACATGTTTTGGTCCGAATCACATGATCTTGAGAATAATTTTACTCGGAGCAGACAATGTACTACCATTATTAAGTAGAAAAACTTCAATACCAGGGGTTGTGTTGCGCCCTTATCTCCCATGGTTAAGTCTTTCCCAAGTGTCATTTGCTTTTTGGTGGCAAACGTGCCAACCAGAAGCACTCACATTTAATATGTTTTAATGCTGTTCAAATTTGTATTTTTTTTCCTTGGCAAAATAGATTTTCTGTAACCATCGCAATAAGGTTGGATGTAAGCAGACTGGTGGCATGCGATGGAGGCTCCAAAAAATAAGATGAAAAAATTTACAACTATTTGAAAAGAAAACCGGCTGAGGAAGGTGATTGTAAAACTTGATCTTTTGGCAGTATGAACACTTACAAAAACTAATAATGTTATATTCCAAATCAGAAGCTTTGTAGTATATGTTGGCTTGGCCATTGTGCTGTAGACCGTATGAGTCTTTATTGAGGTTTTGGTTCTGAGTTCTTTATTCTGTGTTTTATCACCAGGGTGAATTTAACTCTGGTAAATCAACTTTTATCAATGCACTTCTTGGGGAGAGATATTTGAAAGAGGGAGTTGTTCCCACAACAAATGAGATCACCTTTTTACGGTATTCCGAATCTGATTCTGATGAGAAACAGCGCTGTGAGAGGCATCCAGATGGTCAGTACATATGTTATATTCCTGCTCCTATCCTTAAAGAAGTAAGCAAATCTAATCTGTCTTCAGCAAATGCTTAATGCTGTGCATTATGTGAGCATTCCATCTTCTTTAATAATACCTTTATATATAAAAGTGTGGATGTCTTATTCATTAAAAGAATTCCTGTGCTTGGTGGCTCGGAATGGTGAGAAATGATTTCTGCAGTTTTTCTACCACTCAAATTTTAAGTGCTTACGCTGGTCATTACTAATCTTTTGCTGTAAGACTTTAGACCTGAATGCCAAAGTCAAAAGTCAATTTCTTGCCCAATGACACTCCATAAAGTCATCAATTAGTGACATTTATAAACATTAATGTCTATTAAATTAATTCGGTGCTGAACTTTGTGAACATATGGTAGCTGGGTCAATGTCCAGATGCTAGCACCATGGCTGGCAAATGAATAAAGTAATAAGTTTATTTTGTAAATAAAGTTTCATTTTCAAAAGACTAGTTATACACTTTACAAGAAAAGTTAAGGTATCAAAAACTGTAATATTTCCTCATTCGGATACTCATCAAGTGCCCTGGACCATCGTTTCAAAATCCAACTATATAAAATAAATATTCTTTTCCAAGAAATCAGAGAGAAATCAAGATCTATTTTTTGATATCAGATGTCAAAGATCCAGAAATAGAGTGCAGTTAATTAAAAGGAAAAACTGCTAGTTTGATTGTCTGAGAAAGAAATGCTTAATGTTTCAGCTATCTCAGATCCTGTGGAGTGGGGGACCCAGAATTTAGCTTTTGGGTGCAATGAAATATCTCACATAAAATTTCAAGTATACAGTTTGAAATTTTTTCTTGGTGGCAGGGGGCAACAGTGCAACCCTAACTCCCCACCACAAGTCCACATTTTTGTGGTGTATTTTTTTCTCATTACCACTCCAGAGATGTGATTTCGTTAGAAGTTCACAATTGTAATTTATTTACCTCAATAAAATATTGTTACAATTTACCTCATTCAACTAATTTATTCATGTAATTTGGGTGCAGATGATTATTGTTGATACTCCTGGAACAAATGTGATTCTCCAAAGACAGCAACGCCTAACTGAGGAATTTATACCTCGTGCAGATTTGCTAATTTTTGTAATCTCTGCTGATCGTCCATTGACTGAAAGTGAGGTAAGTTCAAGATAAAGTAATTTATCTTTATATAGGTTTTCATTGCATTGAAAAGAGATGCCATGATTGTCTATGATGAGTTTGCATGTTACTTTAGTTTTAGAATTATTTTTCTAATATGTCTGCGGGTCATGTAGGAGTAATTCTTATCATGGTATTATAGCATCTTATGAAAGCAACAAACTCTCTGAAGGGTCAAGTAAACCTCCTTCTCCTTGCACTGTGGTAAATACCATGTGGGATTTGGATCTTTTAGCTTTTCAGGGATGGAGCCAATGGATATATCCTTATAAGAAAATTAGTTTTCTGTACTGTGTGTACTGTTCTCGGCATCCTTAGCTTACTACTTGATCATTTATAGTTTACATAACAACGAAACAACTACAAACCAAGCTTTTCGCACTAAGGTGCCCTTTTATTTTATATAGATCTAATTTTCTGGTCGGTTGATAGATTCTGATGTTGGCCATTTCAACTTTTGATAATCATCTCTCTATTCAATGTCATTCTTTGTGTTATGCACATCCATTTTCCATAAGTCTTTTGTAATGGCTTTCTTAGCAACTTTTACAGCTAGATACTAATTTATGACATTAATCTGCAACAATTACTGACTTGAGCTTTTGTTCATGTTTTTTTAGGTAGCTTTCCTCCGGTACACTCAGCAATGGAGGAAGAAAGTTGTCTTTGTTCTGAATAAATCTGACATTTATCAGAATGATCTTGAGGTATAAATATTCATTCAATGCCTTGACTTTTAGTTATGCATTTATTTGTTTTAATTTCAGTGACGCTTTAGTGGAATTTGTGCTTCTCTAATTGAGGACTATCTTATTCTATGCTACTGGCACAGCTTCAGGAAGCTACGTCTTTCATCAGTGAAAATGTGCAGAATTTACTTAATGCAGAGAATGTGGCATTATATCCCATATCTGCACGATCTGCTCTTGAATCAAAGCTTTCGGCTTCCTATGAGAGTGCAAAAGAGTATACAAATTTGTTGGTCTCTGATTCTCGATGGAGAGTTGGTAGCTTTTACAAACTCGAGAAGTTCTTGTACAGTTTCTTAGATGGGTCAACAAGCATGGGAATGGAAAGAATAAAGCTTAAACTAGAAACGCCGATTGGAATTGCTGAGCGGTTAGTTTCTTCATGTGAAACTGTTCTGAGACAAGACTATGAAGATGCCAGCCAGGATTTGAACACCGTATTTGGCATAGTTAGTAGTGTTAAAGAGTATGTGATGAAAATGGAAAGGGATAGCATCTCTTGGAGAAGAAAAATCTTATCACTGGTACCCCCACAGAAATCTCTCTCTCTCTTATTACCCTATCATGTTATCCCTTCTGTTATAAGTACCATCTGTCACACTGCAGGTTGACACAACAAAATCACGTGTTGTGGAGCTGACTGAATCTAGCCTACAGTTATCAAATTTAGATCTTGTTGCGACATACGTTTTTAAGGGTGAAAAATCAGCTACAATGCCAGCAACTGCTAAGGTGCAAAATGACATACTCGGCCCTGCTCTTCTTGATGCAAATGTAAGTAGAATCTCCTCTGCTGAGGATCCCTTTAGAACACAGAATACACTACAGCCCTTTGTGAGGATCATCTATCTTGTAGTTTTTAAATTGTTCTAGAAGATTCTTTAGTCTGAGAAGATCTATGTGCTGGCTTTTCAGCCTGATCTCCTGGATTTTAACTAATGTACTATTTTAATGATGAAGTAAAGCATAGATATATCCTGCCGTTGTTTCTGCTTATTTATGTAGGAGTAGCTGGCTCAAATTAGCATTTATTGGTGCTCTTTGGATTTTTACTGTGTAGAAACTTCTGATGGACTATGTGAGTTGGTTACACTCGAGCAATGACGGTCAAGGCAGGCTTTACAGGGAATCTTTTGAAAAAAGATGGCCATCGTTAGTACATTCAAACACTCAGATGACATTGGAGAGGTTTGACTTGCTGAGGAAGTTAGATGAACAGTGTCTGAAAGTCTTAGAAAATTTCAGTGCCAGTTCTGCTTCTAAGACATTCGACCAAGAAATTAGAGAAGTGGTGAGTTGTGTTTTCCCACTATTCTTGAGCTCAACACCTGCACGAGTGGGTTGTTGTGACTACTTATATTACATTCTCTTGCCAAGCATTTGGAAATTTAGCTTGGATCACGTCAATAGTTGTACGTGTTGTGCTATTCATCTATGCATGCCTTATTCAAGGATCTCTTTTCTTCTGGACTGCTAGATTTGGTGAGCAATTCCTTTTGTTCAAGTGCTGTTGCAGTGTGATTGGTACTCAATTCAATCATATCTAATCATCTGACTGTCCAGAATCCATGTAATTAGTATTTATGCATAAGTATGTACTATTCTTGGATATTCAGAGTCAGGAAAACATATCTCAGAGTTTCCCCAGTAATCAGTTCGTTTTAGCAGTTAAGCCATAATCAGTTTGCTGAGCCTTTCTTTCTCCTATTGTGGAACCTCCCTGATTCAGATGCGAATACCCTCTAATTGAAATGGGATCCCTTTCCTATCATAATAACATTTTGACATTGAATACTTCGTTTAACATGTCACAAAATTAGTGATTTAAACATTCACTTCGTTTAATTTGACATTGATGTGGGATATGTCTTTGATTCAGTTTCTGGGGACTTTTGGTGGGCTTGGAGCAGCAGGGTTGTCTGCTTCCCTGTTGACATCTGTGTTAGATACAACTCTGGAAGATCTTCTGGCACTTGGCCTTTGCTCAGCTGGCGGGTAATGGGTCTCCTTCCAATTTGAACCCCTTGATTTGTAGATGGTTTTCATAATTTTAGTCTCTCTCTTTGAAAGTTCTGTTTGACTCTCTTCTCAATGCGGGCAGCACCTTGTCCCAATGATACTTCGGGTGTGTTTGGTTCAGCTTTGCAAATGAGCTTTGGGTGTAATGCAAATACTGAAAGTCAAAGCTATTTGGGGAAATGCAAATTGTGTTTAGTTAAAACCTCTTTACAAATAGACTTTGAATTGAATGTGTGTTTAGCCAACTAACTTTTGCAGTGGGCTTTGGGTATATTATATATTATTATTTTTCATTTTGAAAAATGAACCAAACCCTTTGCCAGTCCGGCTAAGGGTTGTCTCCTTTTATTAATAAAGAAAAAATAAAATTAACCAGGGACAAAATTGGAAATTTGAAAAATTGGTAAGGATAGTTTTGGATGGAAAAAATTAATTTCTGCATTTGGTCAATGCTGAAACCCCTATTAGTATTGGGCTTTCAGCTTTCCCAAGCTTAGCATTTGGCCGAAAGCTCATTTAAAATGGTTGCTAAATGGTTCAGCATTTCCACAAGGGATTTTGGGGGCCAAAAGCCCCTTGGGAATGCTGAACCAAATGCACCCTTCTTGTTCCACTCTCGTCCCTCTTAAATACTCGGCCATGAAACTTAAAATATCACTTGGACCTCATATTTTGTCTGTCATGTGGCTTTGGAAGTTCCCCCACCTATTTCAGAAAGGCATATGTAGGCTAAATTCCTTGCCACTCCCTCATTTGGAAATTTCTTGTGGTCTATTAGGACTTTCCATTGCGGATACATGTTAGATATATTTTACTTTTATATTTTCTTTCGCATTTGGGATTAAGTAACCTTTACTCAATGCGAGGTATTCCTAATGACTCATGCACAGCTCATAAAGCTCTTGAATACGAAGTATGGATGATTGCGACATTACTTGAAAAATCAATGCCTTTTTTCAGAAAAGTGGTAATGCGGGACTTTTTGCTATTTAAGTATCTGGACTGATAAAAAGAAGAGGAGATGTTGAATTGGATAGCGTGAAAATGATGGCCCTGCCTTTGAATTCTGTATCATCTGGGTTTCGTGGATCTGCAACTCATCTTTTCTTTGATGAAACAGAAGTTCTGAAATTATTGCAGCCCTCTATTCTTTAATTTTATCTTCCATCTAATCTTACTTTTTCAATTACAGGCTATTAGCAATTTCAAATTTCCCGACCCGTAGGCAGGTGGTGGTGAATAAGGTGAACAAGACTGTCGATGCTTTGGCACGTGATCTTGAAGAGGCCATGCAGAAGGATCTCCTTGATACCATCATAAATATGGAAAACTTCATAAATATTATCAGCAAGCCTTATCAAGAGGCAGCACAAAGGAGACTGGATAAGATACTAAAATTGCAGGATGAACTGTCGGCTGTTCAGGATAGACTTCGCATGCTGCAAATAGAAATTCAAAATCTTCACACGTCATGAGATTTTTCTGGGTTTTGTTTGCCACATTTTGAGACACGAGAGGGGCACGATTTGCAACGGAGATGTAGATTTTCTATATACTGGGTGAAGTGAAGTTCGGCCAGTGTATTTGAGCCTTGCTTGCAGGAACTACTCTGCTGTGTATTTTATTTTTTTTGGTAAGTCTGCTGTGTATTTTTTTCTCCCTCCTGAATGTATAAATATCAGCATCTTCATATAATATATTGAAATGTCCAAGGAAATTGGTTTTGGACATTGTAATTCTGAAAATTTGCATAAAAAGAGCAAGACAGTTGTTTTTATTACGTCATCAGTGTTAGTGAGAGGGAGTCGTCAACCAGCACGGGAAGTTTGAATCATCAGGGTACAAATTCACCGTTGGTCTTCCTTTCTACATTGGCCTTTTCTTGATGCATCAAGCCTGAAGCTGAATCAGGCTTTTCGTGCTAGCTGAGTAAATCCTGCATAGGGTCGAAACTCCACTTGCTAGTAGCTCAAGTTCAGATTTGACGATGCATTGACTTCGACTTCCCTAAATTTAAGTGAAGCTTGAGCTCGAGCTACTTCAGTATCTTGTCCGATCGAGCTTGGAGCTTGCCACTTCATCGGCTCTCTGTGTGGACTAATGGCCCAGGCTTGACTCGAATGATTTCATCCCATTCTTGCTTGCTAAAGGTCCACGTCCCTCTTGGGTTATAAAACCAAAACAATTACGTGAAAATGTGATCATCAGCATGCAAAATAACAGAGGACATGGAGGCCCTCCTTCCGAAATTTGTAGTCACGGAGAGAGACATTCTCTCCCCCACGTCCAGATACCGATAGTAGTTTATCACATCATTTAACGTATTGATATTGTTAACAAACAGGGACAATGATGGGGAGATTCTCTTCTGCACGTCCGGACACCGTTCGAAAAGCAGAGATTTGCAAAAAAAAAATTATGTACCGTCCATAAAGGTCACTTTGTACCAACAAGAATCTCTTCACCTTTTGCAATTAACATGGGAGCGACCATTGATGTCATGACGTGTCTGCATAACGTAGAGCTCTCAATTAATTCCTCATACAAAATCAGCAGAAAAACGAAGAAAAAGGTTGAGCTAAGCTATGGCGGTCAAAAGTTGAACAGAAAATTTCTGCGGTCGCGACATGTCCTGTAGGCTGTAGGCCATGAATTTGATGCCACCACCTTTCTTCCCGAAGATTGCAACTCGTGAACACACGATATAAAATATGGAAAAAAAAAAAAGAAGAAAAAGAAGAAGAAGAAGAGAGAGAGAGAACTCCAAGCAACTTTGACGACTGCACAAAGGCAATAATAAAAGCAATAATAAATATTATCAATAATTGTTGTCGCCTGAGTTACCAAAAAAAAAAAATTGTTGTCGCCTGTTGGTGCTGTTATCATTAGTATTATTGTAATCTTTAATACGGTTATTATTATTTTTTATTGTTATTATTGTTAGATGATGCTTTGCCCTTCCGGGTGAGAGGTGCTCCAGTCAATCCGTTTTTCGTGGGGAAAATTACACTAGAAATGTCTTAACGTGTGTACAATATTCACTTTAGTACCATAACTTTTCATCGACTTATTTAAGTGCCAAATCGAATAAAAACGATTGAATGCTTTCGGCGAGCGAGATAAATTACGTAGTTTTTATAATTAAAAATTTTATTTGATGTAGCGGCATTGAAGTGATTACTTTTTCATTAAAATTAGCATTTAAGTGATCACTTTTAACAACAATTGACATTGAGGTGATCAATTTTTAACTTACTACACAACGTTATTTAGAGATTATATGCTAAGTAAACACTCTGGCAAGTCATGCAAGATTGAGAAATTAATAAAATATTGCCACATTAAATTTTTGGCGACTCAGATTGGAGTTGATACTTAAGTGATTGTTTTTTTTTTTTTTTAAGTGACACTTAAGTGAATTGTTTTTTTCTTTTAAGTGACACTTAAGTGAGTTGACAAAAAGTTGTAGCACTAAAGTGAGTGCCATATACAAGTTAAGGTACTTTTGGTGTATTTCTCCCATTTCTTTTGTTAAATGAATTGTCTTAAACAAGAAGATTGGGATTAACAGTGTATTGATTTGAGGTTCTTTGAACGTAATCCAAATGGGTTTTGTCTACAATTCGGCATAGATGTAGACCCTCATAAATATTTTTCTTTATTGATAAGTGAACTATAAGGTGAAAGAAAAGAAGAAGAAAAAGAAAAGGAGAAGATGGAATGAGCAATCAGATCCAACTTTAGTCAGATTATCTTGGACCGAAGAGAGGGAGACGGTGGTAAGAGAAGAAAAAGGTCCCTTTTCCTTAGTCTATAAGGGTCACCCTTTTCCTATGGTTGGCTAAATTTCATGACAAAAGCAAAGAAGCAAAAGGTGGATTGTGAAAGCACAATTGGTGGTCAGGGCTGCGCACAGAGAGAGAGAGAGAGAGAGAGAGAGAGAGAGAGAGAGAGAGAGGCACATATTCCTGTCTGCACTGTTTTCACACCCTATCTCCTTTCACTTTCTTCAACACTACATGCATGCCCTTTAGTCCCACCAATAGGCGTAATCGAGCGGTGACGCGATGTGCTTCGGTGCTTGCTCTTGATTCAACTCAAATGTTCAAAGCTGAATACCCTATGCAAGTTCGAAAAGTCGAGCTCAATTAAACTATATATGATCTCTAAAGCTTGACTCGACTCAATTTGATTATCAAAATGCAAATTCCGCTCTAAGTTTGCGTGGAACTCAAGCTCTAATTTGTGCTTGTGCTTAGCCAATCTCAAACTCAAACTTGAGTTTCGAGAGTACAATACATATATTTGAAGAACCATTTTGTTCAAACGGGTATAATGTCTTATTCTTCTATTAACAAAACCAATTATGTTAAATAAAAAAAAAAGGGACCTACTTTGGAATTTGTAAAATCAAATTCCAATATATTTCCTTAAAAGTGGTTAGTTTTTTATTCACTATATCATCCATAGAAGTTATGTTTTCTCCTGTATAATGATACTTCCCTTGACAGGTCCCTACAGTGGTTTTGGTGCAACTGTCTATCAGCTGGTGCTGCCTAACTTCATAATAATTTTTCTAAATCAAACAAAAAAGAGTAAACACCTGTGTTTTATTTCCTGCACTGCACACTGGGGCAGCATAGGAAACATAAACAAATGAAGCACCATCTGTGTCTAACATAATCAAGACAAGAACAAAAAAAAAAAAAAATGGAGAGCAAAACAAAATGCACTAGGAAGTGTATAATTGGACTTGCAACTTCCACCTGCTTTCATTTTCGTTAAGTTTTGTACTCTTGGCTTTTGGTGTCCAAATGTGATATTTACAGTGTTAGAGAAATTCGATGCTGACTGCATTCTGTAAGCTAGGAACACCAGGGGAGAGATCCAGTTACTTGTAAGCTCATGAAATACCCTGTAAATCTTAGGTACTCGTGAAATTCAGGTTTTTGACCTATGTAGTTTAGCCTGATTCAAAATAATCTGCAAGCAATTAGGCAATTGGACTTAGAACAAATTACCTCAAATTCTCGAGCTAGTTAGAATCCACAAACAGTTCAATGAACTACACAACCTTGGGATAAATTTTGTGTAATCACTGTTAATTATTTTAAAAGCAAAATAAACTAAATTTTTTGTTCACAAATACCACATTAAGCACAAGCAGTTACAGCTTCACCATTGTAGACGAAAATCTTTTATTTCTAGTCACAATAGTGGAAAAATACGGGTCGACTACCTGTATCGCAATAAAAATGTAAGGAGTACTGGCTGCATTGCATTGCCGATATTAGAAAATCAAGTGCCTCAGAGATTTGTGCTAATTGTCACTTCAGATGGCCTAATTTAGGTCAATCCATAGGTGTTCATAAGCACATTGTGGGCTGCTTCAGAGGACTTGGCATTAGAGGGTCAAGCCCTTGCATCCCCCTGCTTGGCTCCATTATTCATGGATTGAGATTTATTATTACTTTTGATTTTGTACCAACTCTCGTTGCACAGCTAAAAAAGCGTTTGGAAATGATTTTCAAAGTAGCTTTGAGCACTAAAAAGTGTCTTGAACAATAGTTTGGGTGTTTGATAATTGTTTTCTAAAGAAAATTTTGGTGTGAAAACTGCCTTGAAAATGTTCAAAACCCAAAGCCTCCCCTCTGCATTGGCTTCTTAGCAATTTCAGTAAGCACTTTGCCGTTTAATGAGTATTTTCAATTTTAGCCCGATCAACTAAAAATGTTTCCTCTTCTAACCTTCTATTTGCATTTTAAAGAGAGTGAAAAATAGAGCGATGATATTGATCGTGATTAGTTGTTAAAGATGGGGTCATGTGACGCTAGCATCTCAGGCTAAATAGTCCCTAGGTCACATGACTTTAATGCCGCCTTACATGGGGCTGTGCAGCCTCTGACAAACACTTGTTAGGATCACATGGCCTCAATGACGCCTTGCCAAGATTGTGCGACCCTGACAACACCTTACCTCGGATCCAATAGCGGTCTCTGTGGTGATGCCTTTGCTTCCCCTTCTATAGCATTTTTTTTTTCTTTTTAAATGTTCCAAATACCAATTATTAAATGCTATTTGCTTGAGTTGCGAACATCTTTAGTCAAAGGAAGATGTAAAGTCTTATGGCCAAAGATATGGCAGATACTCTTATACGATAGTTGGTCAACGATAGCAAGTGTGAGATCAGAGCAGAAATCGGTCGACCTATCAGCATAGCCCTACTTTAATTTGAGTTCGCAATCGAGTAATCATCGATTCCTCAGTCAAAAGTATAAGAATACTTTTATCAAGGGGCAATCCCAATGTAGATTACATATATCTCGATGGTTTAGACCGCAAAACAGCGTCAGGTGTACTGCCATGGCCAAATCATGTTCACGGCCAAAATCAATTGAGACTATTTTATGACGCTGACTCAGGTGTAGTCCAAGCATTTCTTGAACTTTTTGGGTTTTGAAGATTGGGAATATCAAACTAGCTGCATGGCCGCCTGGAAGTGGGAACAAATAACACTTTCCATGTGCCCAACACTGGGAAAAAGTTGCCCTTGTCGGCGGGAAATTTATGTTCTTTAATAACTATTGACATCCATAAATTAGATAAACAAAGCTTTTGAATATCTTCAACCAATGAGCGGTTCCGTACACATTTGGCATTTAGTTAGCCATTCCGCATCAGCCAACAAATTTCCTTTTCAAAAAAGGGATTAATAAAGCTAAAGAACAAGGGCTGCTAGCTTTTACTCTTAATAGAATGGTGCGCAATTCTTGTAAAACTAAGTTATAACGCTCTCATGAGAGCCACTATCATTTAAAGAATATAACAAAGTTCGTGCATTGGCTCATCCGCAAAGCTAAGAGATATTCTTAGATATTGCAGCGCACCAATAGGTCGCTTTACATATGGTCGGTGGTTTTAAAGGTTTTATTGTGGGTGTATTCAAATTGGCAATCTATCATGCCTTGATGATATTATGTCATTATAATTTAACACCATTGGATCATGGTTTTTAAACTTGACATCTCAATGATCAATGGACAGGATTCGATTCGATTCGATATGGGTAATCAAGCGGTCGTAGTAACCTGACCCATTTTTAGTTCCGTTTGAAATGGGGGTGCAGTCACTTTCCTATACTTAGAAATCTGTCGGGGAGCTTTTGCTACTTCCACGTGGCAGTGTTGTTGGGCTAAAGAGCTAAGCCATGCACCGACGGTATATATGGTACGTAGATTTTGATTTGACGTTGTTGTTTCATGCAAGGAATTGAGAGGGTTTAGAGGGTGAACGGACAAGTCGTTTGGGTTCAACGGAGAGAGAAAGAGAGTTAGACCTTCATGGGCACTAGTTGGTAAATCAGTGAAAGACTGGGGGAAGAGTTTCTGCCTTTGGGTCAGCGAAAATGCATAGTTTTTTGATTTCATCATGCAGTGACGGAGGAGCAAATATGCAACATGGCCAGATCTCAATAGATCTTTGAGAGATTGTGTAAGAATTGGCATCTAATTCAGGAACAGTGACCTTTCGTTTTGTCTCTTTTTTTACAACGTAGGACTCGTGGGCCAAAACTGTTTTTTTCACTGTCATTTGGGTTGCTTAATTGGCTTGCTTGCTGACTCCAAGTTGGTTTTTCGCGCCCTAGGATTTGGTCAAACCTAAGATCAGATGTGTGAGATCAAGAAGTGACTGTCCTTGTCCCTACATTAATGTTTTGTCTTTGACTAAATTGGAAGGCTAATTAAATCTGATGTTCGATTCGTAGGACCATGAGATAGCGACCCGACTTCAGTTGACAGAAAAAAGAGAGTATTTTTAGATGAGTGGTCAGTGATGCGTATTGTGGTTAGGGTTTGGAAGTTTTTCCTCATAATGTATGCTTCACGACTGCATGTGGCCCTCGTTAACATGAAAAGAAGGTAAAATCAAAGTAGGGATGGCAAAGTAAAAATTAGAATGAGAGCCTTCTGGTTCATTTGATCTTCTTCAAAGTAATCTGAATAAAACATTTAAAGTCAGTCTCAAGGCATTATGAAATACATGATTGAGCTGTGGATGTTCAAGAATCCTCCAAAACGAATTCTCAGCGACATAATAATATTGGGAAAAGTATAAAAAAAGTCATAAATCTATTACATTGATACCGATTTAATTCTAAATCTTTCAATTTAACTAATTTAGTTCTAAATTTCTTTAGCATTGGTACAAATTCAATTTATCTAGCCAATTTAAGCTAGAAATTGCAGACGTGGACGTTGTCGGTCTTATGTGGCACACTGGCTATGACATGAACAAATTTTATAATTTTTAAATATTTTTCAGAATTTTTTAATTATTTTTTGTCTTTTCTTTGATTTTTTTTTTTTTTGCTCTTTTTCCTCACCCTTTGGCCGATGAGGTCGTCAGCTCACCATCGTTGGTCACAAGTTGGTTTGGGCAAGGGCCTTGTGCTCTTGCCGGCCACAGGCGTGGGCGTCGAGCCCCTGCCTAAATCCAAGAATAATTTATATTCAAAAATAGTTTTTTCTATTTCTATTTTTGTAAACATTGAAGTAGAATTTTTTTATTTTATTTTTTGTTTCTGTTTTAAATATATTCTCTAGCTACTTTTCTATTTTGGGGAATAAAATTAGCTAATATTATCAAACGAATTTTGTTCTTTTTTTTTTAATTCTAGAGAATAAAAGAATAGAAAAATAGAAAAATTAAATGGTTACCAAATAGGCTCTTAATATAATAAGCTATGCATTAATTAATCAAATGAATGGTTTAATGAAGATATAGTAGATATTGATGAACCTAAGGGTTTCTTCGCTTATAGCTAAAAATAACCAAAATTTTTTTTTTTCTTTCCCATGAAAATTTAAAGTATTTAGAGTGAGAAAATTATGAATAATTTATATGTGAACCACGCGAGTCAATATTTACGTGTTGTGAAAGTTGTAAGGATTCTGCATTTAAAAAGTCGAAGTGCATGGATTACAAATTTTAGAGTAAGTGTGAAATATAAAAGGTAAAGCTCAATCCATTATTTTGGATATGCAGTGTTGGAATTCATTTATTAAACTTTAGATGCATTAAATTGGTTGGTTGGTGTCCATGGAAGCCAAGCCCTAGAACATGGTGAAATGCATGACTGACAAGTGTGTCGTTAAGAGTTCTTCAAATGTACCTAGAATGCATATACATGCATAAAATAATTAGGCTAATAAATCATTTATTATTCTATCAACTTACAAAATTTATCGCCTAAGAAAAAATTTTGTTTTGCTAAAATTGTTATCATCAGTACATTACTCTAATTGCCGGTTTAGTTGAACATACAATCTTTCCTAATCATAAAACACTAGAATTCCAAGATAGGCATCTTACCAAGATTTTATGTAGAAAATGATAAGCCTTATTCAAAGTTTCCAATTCTCTATCTTTAAAATACATATAACATGGATCAATAGGTGAGCAACATCTACCTTTTTCAAGTCTAAGATTTTGAGAAAAAATACAAATCAAAGCATGACCCTGAACAAAGCATAGAATGAACAACTTAAATACAAGTAAGTTTGCCGACAAGAGGTGGTCGATGAGCGGACGGCCCTCCAAGCAACAATCTTACATGAGAAAGCCCCGGCTGCCCAATTTTGGCCAAGGCCTAGCCCAACCTAGCCTGCAAACTTCTATATAAATTTATGAATAAATGTATAAGAAGTTCTAAAACTTATCAGGACAATGCAATTGAGCTCTAAAACTTAAAACGTGTCATAAAAGTGCAGTTGAGCCTAAAAATTTCAAAAAGTATAATCAATGAAAGGACTTGATTAGACTAATTTTACAAGTTTTAGAATACAATTGCACTTTTTGAAAGATTTAGGACTCAATTGTACTTTCTTGATAAGTTTTAGGATTTTATGATATTTTTTTGAAAGTTTTATAATTAAATTGCATTTTGTAACAAGTTCTAGGACTTCTATTGCACTTATTCCTAAATTTTATGTCATGGGTAAGACTTGGGCTACACATTAGGCACAACCTTTAGACCTCGTTTGAGCCTATCTAGTGATCATTTCTATGGATTGCCATCTAAGGGTGCATTTGGTAACAATTTTATTCTTGGGAACAAATTTTGATCATATATGGTTTTTTTTTTTTTAATTCTATTCCCAGAAACAATTTTTGAACAAAAAATACACTTTGTAACTGTCCTTAATTTCTACTCTCGGGATATATTCTTAAATTCTTTTTTTCTTTTAATTTTTTAATACTTTGATTATATTTTTCTTATATTTTTCTTTTTCTTTCTTCCTCTTTTATAGCCGGTCGCCGGCCATCACTGTGGCCGGCGAGTGGCTAGGCGAGGTCCGACAAGCTTGCCAAATCTAGGTGAGGCCGAGCCTCGCTGAGGCTATGTGAGGCTCGGCCTCGCCTTGGTTGGGCAAACTTGGCCTCGCCAAATTTGGGCGAGGTCATCATGGCTTAGTGTCACCGGGGTTGGCGATGCTTCGGCAAGGTCACTGGCCCTCGCTTGGCCAATCGCTAGCCATAGCCAATGTCGGCAACTGGCCAAAAGGAAGAAGAAGAAAGGGGAAGAGAAGAAGAGAAAAGAAAAGGAAAGAGGAGAAAAGAAAAAAAAAAAAAAAAAATAGATTATAGGAATTGTTCTAGGGAACAAGAAACTATTTTTTTCTACTTATTGATTCCATTCCAAATTAATTCTCCGGAACAAAAAAAATAGATTTTTGTTCTTAGTAATAAAAATTTACCAAATGATTCCTGTTTTTTTTTCGTTCTAAAAAACAAAATAATAGATATAGTTGTTCCCTGGAATGTTACCAAATAAGGCCTAAGAGAGCAGCAACCAGGGACAGCAACGAGGGACGTGGTTTATTCTACTTGGTCAAAATTGGTGGGTCAATTCATTTTCTTAGAACCGCACCCAAAAGTTTCCTTCCTCACCGTTCATTCTCTTAATTTCTTTTCATTTCTTAGGTTAACCGAAAAGCAAAAGAGGTTAACTTTATGAAGTTTCAATCTTGAAGTTTGATCAATAGCAATAAATAACCCTGCGTCTTTAGTTTTAACTTTTCTGCTACCTTCACAAGAATAAAACATCGACATTTTTACCGCAGCTAGAATTTTTCTCATAGGTAACTGTTTGGGTTTGATAGATAAATTGATATAGAATCCTTGAAGTTGTTTTCATGAGAGGCAATTCCGTCGAAAACTGGTTTGTTTTGCTTCGATTTTCTTTCCCTCACATTTTCTAAGAAAACGAAAGAAGTGATCCACCAACTGATCCACCTTCTTATGTTCCCGCTCACCCATGCGCAAACCCAATTATCAATATGATCGAGCAATTGTAGCAATACTTCCGGATCTACGGTGGTAGATCAAAACCTATAAACATTTAGAACTACCTTTTTAACTTTACGATAAATTCATATCGCGCTAATTTTCAAATTCACTTAAAGATATTTTATTGATTCCCACAAATAATTATATTTGCAAATATTGTGATTCTTGATGCTCATTTTGAATGGATTGATAAAGAAGCATCAGTTAGAGTCACGACAATTTTAGTGGAGAAATATTCGCTTTCTGAGCCATGTTTGGTCGTCGTGATTACTTGACCACATAGGCTAGAACACACAAACTCATTACAGTGGCCTGACCTACTAAAAAGCATATAAACTCATGAAATGTTCTACCTTTCTTCTCCGCCAATTCACCATGGCAAGGTAGCTAGAAAGGCTACGGGCCAAAAAGGACCACATTACAACCCCCTTCTTTATCCCTGCCTTCACCTATAAATTCAGCTTCAACTCCTTTCACTCCTCTCTCATGTTCACTCCTTCCTCTCTTTCCCCAACCCACCTCTCTCTCTCTCTCTCTCTCAAGAATGCCCTCCTATCTTACTTCAATTTCCATCACACAAGTCCAAACAACCCCTTTTTTTTACAACCCAATTCAAACCACAAGGCCTGCCCTGCATCTAGCCTGTTTCTCTCACGTTCTAATTTTCCATCAGTTAAACAAACTACGCAATTTTGTGGATAAGGAGAAAACGAAGGAAAGAAAAGAAATGTCCTCAAGCGTGTGCCAGGGGCTGCAATCATGCCTCGAGCCCAGACGCGTCGAGCCACGCGCTCTCAAGCTCAAGCTTGCCCCGTGCAGACTCTCCGCCGGCTCCGACGCTGCAGCCAAGATGAAGACAGCGATGGCCCAGCCGGGCACTGAAGCCACGGACTGGAGCTTCCTTCAAGCTTTCGCCCCTGCGGAAGAGGAGAGCAAGGGTGAGCAAGCCGCTGTCTACGTCCACCCGCTCCTGAAATGCTCCTCCTCCTTCCTCAGCGACCAGAGCCTTGAGATGTGCACTGAGTCACTCGGAAGCGAGACCGGCAGTGATGTTGGCGATGGTGAGGCCCCGCTCCTCTCTCCTAGAGGAGGCAGAGACTACTGCCCTGCGATTCGGCCGGCGAGGAAGAAGCTGAGCCAGAGCGGCTCGTTCCCGCCTCCACTAACGTCAGTCGGCAGCTCCAAGGGGCTCCAGGTGCGGTCCTGCCGGGAGGAGGGGAGGCTGGTGGTGGAGGCGGTGGCAGTGTCATCCCGCCACAGCTTCTTCCATGTGGAGCGGAGCCATGGCCGTCTCAGGGTTCGCTTCTTGGAGGAAGGCGATGGCCCTGAAACCGAAGCTGAGGAAGAAGAGGAAGAGGAGGAAGTGGAAGCAGAGAGGGAGGAGGTAGAAGAAGAGGAGGAGGAGGAGAATTTGAGGGTGGAAGGAGAAGACTTTGATGATGAAGAGTTTGAGGAGGAGGAAGAAGAGGGCATGGAGGGAAATAGGGGGTTCGTCGGGGGCGAACTTGGAAACGGAAAGTGCTTGAGGACGAGCATGAGGGGGTGCAAAGAAGGTGCAGCCTTGAATTGGAAGCCCGAGCCATGTTGGGTGACTACTTGAGACCTCTCTATCAAACACCAATCACTATCATAACTAAGCTCATATACTCTCCCTCTCTTCTATGGACTGATTATTGATGTAGGGTGAGGAATTATGGTAGTTAGACATACTTGATTTTGTTACTGCAATCCCATGTCTCGACCTTCTTATGTGTAATGTGAATTCAGAGGGGTTGTTTGCGACTACAACAATTTGCTAAGGATTAGGGATGTACTTGTTAACCTGCTGGATGAGGTGATGTGACGTGTCTTTAATAATAGCATTAGTTATGTCACCTGGAGGTTTTTTGCTATCTATTTGCTTTATGAGTTTCCTCCGGGCCATCTCCCCCACAAGACAGTTGGCATGGATATGTGATTCGAATGTTTTTGCGGTTCGCATGGGCCGTGCATAATTTCCCTCCATCCTTAATGACTCAACAATGAAACGGGTCACGCTGATTAGCAAACATCGATCTCGACTAATATTCCGGTGGCGACTTTGGATTTTGCAATTCATGACTCTATTCGGCATGTTGAATTCCTTTGAATCACGTCCTTATGAACTCAACTATTTTCTTGGACGACAAGGGTATTTAAAAGTGCATGAGGCGTGAAGACCGCATTTGCTTTGAGGACCTAGCTACTTTACTGTCATGATGCATAACCACATGCATCCCACCTCAGCATAGTGGTCCTCACTCTATCCGCCTAAACGAGAAGGAAAACCAAAACTTCAAAAATTGTTGACAATTTCCAAACATAGTTTTCATAAAAAATGAGCATTAAAATATTGAAATATTGTTGAACATCATTTGATGATGTGTCTCAAATACTTTTTACATTCATGTGGTTTCTCTTAATATGATAGTTTAAGCTTGTGATTTAGATTTTTTATACAGAATTCATGGCGAATTCGCAAACATACGTACAAACTACACCAAGATGGGGGCCATCTTATGAACAGTGGACGTGAAGGAAAAGCTGAGCGTTGTCCTAAGTACGAAACAGGACGCCTCACGTGTAGAAAAACGTGGGTAAGGAAGAATTCCCATTGGGCGTCCGAGCAGGAGGGATGGTACGAACGTCTGGTAACGATCAGGTCGGAGGCCCATGACAAGGCATCGACGGGGACTGAGCTCATGGACGATTTCATCGGCCATGTGGCTGCCTTTTCTTTTACCCAAATCCTCCCCAGATTTTTAAAGCACCCGAGGACGACGTGATATTTTCTTACCGGTTCTTGAAGATCTGATCCCTCTACTTCTTGGAAATTGCAAAACCTCCCCCCCTTCATCAATCTTTTCTCTCAATCTCCTTTCCCTAGAGCTCTTCCATTTCTTTGTAAATCGGCTCTTGGTAATCACTTGTTAATGTATCATGTTCTCCTCCTCCGAATAAGCCTTTACTATGTGAGTAACAAGAGTGTACATTATCCGCATGCAAACTTAGCTTAAGCACGATCAAATTTATCCTCTCCCTATTTCCTACGCCTCTCTCTCTCTCAGCACTGCCTATACTGTGGCTGTCGTATCCCGCACTGTCGCCCGTCGATTGCTTTCTTTGATGCTTGTCCTCTTCGTCCGTTCATGCAACGCCATTCATCATCCACAGCTATCTTCAGTGCTCATTCACCAATCACTACCTTCCCTAGTGGTTAATCTCTCTCTCTCTCTCTCTCTCTCTCTCTCTCTCTGTGTTTGAGCATTGTTGCAACCGTACCTCCAATCCACTAGGTCCAATGTAGTGGTCCTTGAGCGACCTTAGCGAGTCCTGACAACAAAGATGGAGCAACAAAGATGACAAAGCATCGGCGGGACAATGAAGATGGCGGCGGCAGCGGCGGGATGAGTGCTGCAGCATATATTTATCATCAAAGTAATGACATTGGAGCTTGTGCATATTCAGTCTGTAATTATGTTGTTAATTCTCGGCTGAATTTCGTCCGGTCGATCCCTACTCTTGGAATAGGGATTTCTTTTATGGACTATATAGGGATGTTCAATCTCAGGACATGACAGAAAGATAAATATTGGGATTTGCGGGGGTGAAAAGTGGGTATTAAGAGAAGGGAGGCCCTAGAGAACTTGGAAAAAGGACATTTTTGGAAAAAAAAAACACTGCACTGTGGTTGGTTACATGTTACATGGGCCATCACGTGATGGTGGGTAACATTCCTTGAAAAGAGGAGGACAGTGTCCGATCGTGGAGTTTGGCAATCCATTCGTTGATGTTTTCAGCATTAACTGATGGGGATGTTGTCGTCGACATGCACATGCACTACCCTGTTTTCCTTCTGATCTTCTCCAAAGAGAAAAAATAGTTTCGATGAGAAACTTGTTTATACAAAATATCTTTTCTTGAACTTTTGTTATATACACGATCCGTGTAGAATTTCTTTTGTTCCTTATGCTGCGGAGATAAAATAAACAAAATGAAGAAATAAATCAGACACCGAATATATGTGGTTTAGTTGGTGTGACTTACATTAACAGGTTAAGTAGTAAAGAATTCTAATATAGATTAAGAATGAATGTAGATTATAATCACACTTGAATTGCTCAAAGACTCTTGGTGTTTCCCAATTCCAATTATGCTCAATAACTCACACAATAATTAGCACCACAATTTATCACAAAATAATCTTTCAATCTTATAAAAGAATCACACAAATTTTATCACAAGATATATTAGCTTCGACACTCTTGGTTTAAGCCAAGTTGTAATCGCTTAACTAGAATCTGAACTTCGTTGTTAGTCTCCCACAACCCATCATGGACTTAACTGCCATGGAGATTTTCTAGGTTCAAGTTGCACTTGAACTTTGCCATGATTGTGGATTTAATCATAATACTAACTCCACTTCTACCTTTCGCTACTCCATAAGGATTTTCTGACATAATAATCTCAATCATAGATAAGGCAACACCATTGTTGTATTCATATTTGTTGAGAGATCGAACACACATGTTGTTAAACTCAACAGCTACAATAACTTTTGGTTCCATAGGCTTCACCTCGCTATATGTGCCATCCTTAGATTACCTTGCTAATACCCGCTACTTCAATAGTTTTTAGGGAAAATTTCAAATAAGGACCTAGAGTGCCATTCTTTTCTCAAAAGAGGACATGAAGTGAAGTTTGTCTCAAATAAGGATCCAAAGTGCCTTCATTTTCTCAAAAAAGGACTTGAAATAGAGTTTATTGTAAATAAGGACTCAAAGTGATTATTTAGTCTCAAAGAAAAACCTCATTTGCTGGTTGGTGAATAAATGCATCTCCGATGCATATTCCTATAGCCTGATCAGGGATATTTTTGTCTTTTTTTTTTTAAAAATTAGTTGTCTTGTTCTTTATTATTATTATTATTATTATTATTATTATTATTATTATTATTATTATTATTATTATTATTATTATGGGTCAATGGTGGCATTGTTCATCATCTTCCTCATCCCTTGTTTGTCTTCTTCTCAAGAACATTGGACTTGGGAAGGGCCAGTGAGCGTTGGCTATTCGTGAGGGTCAGCGAGGGTTGGACGCTCATCGTCAGCAGTAGGTGAGGGCCACCAAGTCCTCGCCAGCCGTGGGCGAGGGTTGGTAAGTCGACCCTCGCCGGATTTGGCGCGGTTGTGGGCCGGCGAGGGCCGTCGAGCCCTCGTTGGCTACGGTGAGGGCTTGCAAGCCCTTGTTGGCCCTTATTAGTGACCGATGAGGTGGGCAAGCCCTCGCCCAAGGCCGGGGAGGGGTGACCTCGCTGATGGCTGTGAGGGGCGACCTCCCCCACCTCCGTCCGCTGCTCCATCAACAACCTCATCTTCTACTAGGACTACGATTGGGATGCCTGCGTCGCTTTCTTTATCCCTTCCTCCCACCATCGCTCCTAAATCGACGACTTCTTTAGCTACCCCTTTTGCCCTTGAGGACCTTTTTATAGGGCCTCGATTTGGATGGCCCCCCCTCCCCCATGGCCAGCAAGGGCTTGATGGCCCTTGCCCACTATCAGCGATGGGCGTGGAGCCCTCGCTCGCTGTCAACAATGGGCGTCAAACCCTCGCCGGCCCTTACTAGCGGCCGATGCTCGCTGGCCTTTCCCCAAGTCCGGTGTTCTTGATCTAGGTAAGAAGAAGTGAACAGGAGACGAAGAAGACGATGAACAAGGCAACCAAAAATGAAAGAAAAAAATGGACGAAAATATTGTAATTAGGCCATCGGAATATACATTGAAGATGCATCTATTCACCGGCCAGCGAGTGAGGTCCTTCTTTGAGATTAAATGACTATTTTGGGTCTTTCTTTGAGACAAACTTCACTTCAGGTCATCTTTTGAGAAAATGATGGTACTTTGGGTTATTATTTGAGACAAACTTCACCTCAGGTCCTTTTTTGAGAAAATGATGGCACTTTGAGTCCTTATTTGAAATTTTCCCTAGTTTTTATTTTATCTCCATTTTGAGCTAAACACTATCTAAATCAATATAAACATTGTTGCAATCACTCCTATCCACCAAGAAGTGTTGGAGACTCATCAAATATAGATAAAAGGCAATCCAATTTTGGGTCACATAATTGATAGCACCGCTTATCTTGTGCATAATCTAAAAACATGTACTTTTTTTACCCTGGCATTGAGTTTATTATCGCTCACTCGAATATAACATGAGCACACAAATATTCTAAGAATAAAACAATTAGTGGCGTTACTTGACCACACTTTTTCGGGAGTCCGATATTTAATCATAGTTAATTGGGATCTATTTACCAGGTTGCTCATAAGACCAACTACCAAGTGCATTCATTAGGAATCTCCTAACCATACTTATAGTAGAACATTTCTAGTAATGTTTTGCTCATCAATTTTGCAACCTATTGTGGTACACTATGATAATTATGGTGTCTCATTGTGCCTTCCTTTATATAAAATTCGTTTAATAGCTTCAAATAAAACTCTATGCTATTGTTAGTTTGCACATGCTCGATCACATTATTAGTCCCCTTTTCGATCAAAAGTCTTGACTATATGATTCAAAAAATGCATCAAACTTGTGTCCATAAACACGTGGGTCTTCTTTGAGTAGTCATACACAACTATATTAGCATAAATCTTGCACTCTTTCTCAAAGGAAACCGCTACAACTTGCAAATATCCAAGTGAATCAATTTTGCAATCTTTGTGGTTGCTCCAACGATCATACCGAATTGCACTTTTCACCATCTGCTTGAGTCATGGCATGTGCATACATTTATTTTACCAATCATATAACCACACATCAGATTCTTTTCACTCAAAGCATGTAGACTTCTCTCGTCAATCTACACAATTCAAACTCTCAAATAGATGTATTCAATGTCTTCGTGGCAGAATTTGTTACTGTCTCTCCTTGAAGCTTATCCAAGCCACCATGCTTGATTACTCTCATTATCACTTGGTTACCTCAAACAACTTATAGATACTATCTTTTGAAGTATACAGAGACCAAGCTAAATCTAAGGTTCTCAAGAATATTAAGTTCTTCTTTAATTTTGAAACATAGTTCACTCCAGTAAATATTCCCACAATAGCATCATACATTTTGATTCAAACATTAGTAACACTTACAATATCACACTTAGTATTGTTTCCTAATTGCACTTTACTACCATCCATGCATTGATAGTAATAAACCAGTTCTTGTTTAATATAGCGTGAATAAACAACTAAAATCCATAATTCATATATTAAATGCCGAATTCTTAATGATAGGCAAGACTTGATTATCACAATTCAAATTACAATCATTTACAATTGCAACATTATTAGTAGATTCAACTCTAATTCCTTTACCTTTCTTGTTTTTAGCTAAAGACAATCCCTTCTAAAATGCCCCATTTTGCCATAACTCCAATACATAACACCACTACTTTCAAATTGACTATTTCAGTTGAGATTTGTACTATTGCTAACACAAGAGCTAGTTCTTTCCCTATTAAAGCAGTAGGTACAGGGTCACCCTATTCTCTTCTACTAAAACCTTCACTCAAAATAAATTGAGAACTTTATCAAACTTTAAACTTATTGACCTAGAAGAATTACTAACAACAATAATGATATTATTCCAACTATTATTAAGCAATGAGGGTTATAGAATCAAGTGTGTACTTTATTATTGTAGTCAATCTCAAATGAACTCATTTGACTAACACCATGTTAAATTCATTGATATGCTTAACAATTGATGCACTCTCACCCATCTTTAAATGAAATAGATTTTACATCAAGTAGACATTGTGGATTGCAAAAGGATTCTCATACATGTTGCATAGGGTCTTCATCAAACTTGCAATAGTCTTCTCTTTCATGATATTAAATGTGATATTATGAGCCAATGTTAATTGAATAACATCCAACCATTGTCTATTTAGTAATTCTCTATCAGCTTACTTCTTCGACTCTAATTTCTTCCAAAGTTGGGGTAGTGTAGATTCTTTGGGTAAAGATAATCTTCTATCTGCATCTTCCAGCAACCAAAATCCTTCATATCAAATTTGTCAATTTTCACCTTTCCTTTTTCTATCAACATCGATTCACTTTAACTTAACAAGCCTAGCTCTAATACAAATTGTTGCAAAAAAAAAAAAAAAAAAATAAGCGATTGCACAATAAAATAGATAGAATAAAAAATAAAGAGGATACCCAATGTGCATGGTTTAGCTAGTGTGGTCTACGTTCACAAAGAGAGTAATAATAAAATTCAACAACAAATCAAGCAATACAAATGGAGATTATCATCATATTGAGTTACTCAAACACTTTCAATATTTGTCAACCCCAATTACACTCAATAACTCCCATGGTATTTAGCTTCAAAATTTCTTACAAAATAATATCTCAATCTTGCAAAAGAATTATACAAATCTTACCACAAGATTTATTGACTTTGACACCTTCGGATTACTTCAAGGTGTAATTCATGAAAAAGTTGCCTCTTTATTCTCTTCTCGAAGAAAATACCCTTCTTTTATAGAAAAAAATTGGATTCAAAATAGGGAACATACTCAAACTAGGTAATCAGTCAATTACAAAACCTACTTGAATTAGAAATGTCTTCTCGTCAATCTCAAACTTGAGACATATCTTCAACACCTTGAATGATTGCCAAGCAAGTATTTGAATCTCGAAAACACGATTAACCTCTGTAAACTGGACTTTCCTTTTTTATTTTTTTGATCGAAAGAGTCGATTGCTTATTCGGGAGTTGATTGCCTACAAAATTTCTTTATGACGTCAACAAAATCCTCCCATGCAGACCGGAAATCATGAAGGTATCAAACCCTTGTGTGGTATCCAACCCTCAATTTTTTTTTTTTTTTTTTATAACATCAACAAATGCTCCCATGAAGGCCGTAAATCATGAAAGTATCAGGTATCTCAAAGAAATCAATGCCTGAGTTGAAATTTGCTCAGGAGTAAGTCCTAGCCAATCAAATCAAACTCCCCAATTTCTCTCATGCACATGTGACATCTTGTCTTCAACATCATAAGATATGAGCAACCAAATCTGATCAGTGAGGATTTTTCGTAGCGGACTTATTAGGCAGATGTTGCCTGGGACAATTGTATTAGCTATACCTAATTCAAAAACGTTTTGAAAAGTTGAAATCGATCCTGACTAGAACCAGCATAAAAGATTGTAAGTAACCCCACATATGTATTTCCCAACGCTTGATTGTTTTAAATTCATTCGTCGGCAATTGAAATAAGTCTCTATACTAAATGTTTCTTTGTATTCTTTATGTCGCCACTCTTTTGCTCCACAATGATGGGAAAATCCCTTGTGGGGGCACATGCCTACCTAGGTGAAGCAAAATGTGCCATCCGAGATATTTCTTATATTTTCTTTGCTGTCAATCGTCATGCTCGTTAGAGTCATGAGGACCCTTTGGTGAGTATTCTCTACTAATTGATTTAGAGAATGAGATAGCTAGTATAAGCACCTAAGGGGGGGTGAATAAGTGTAAAAAATTTCTCGTGATAAGTGAGCAATACGAAATAGACAATAGAAAGGAAGTTCGCCTTTTGTTAACAAAACGAATTATGATCAAAGTAAAAGAGAGTAAGGAAGAGAAAATGAACACAGAGATTATAGTGGTTCGGCTCATTCCAAGCCTACGTCCACTCTTCCGCACTGACAGCCCACCGGGTGGATTTCACTATAAACAAAAGAGTTGTTACAGCAAAGCTCTCCATTGATTCCACAGTGTAGATACTCTACCACACTTCCTCAAGGTTTCTCAAAGATATAAACTCTCTTTTGCGTACAAGATTTCGCTCAACAAATGAATTGACTAAGAACAAAGAGCTTCAGACTTTGGAATTCTTCTATCGCGCACACACTTAAAACAACTAGAACGTCTTCCTTATATACTCTTTTATGCTATCATACCTGTTGGCACTTACCAAAGGAATTCCTCCAATCTGGTCGTTGGACAGAATCAATTAGGAAGATCTTCGAGCTGTTTAAAGAACATGACGATAGCTCATCAATCCTGCTCGCCCATACAATCAAGATCTTGGTTTCCATAAGTAGAATCTTCCAAGTATACTTCGCCAATCAATGGATCCACAATCGCTAAATCAATCTTGATTTGAATAATGGATTCCGACATGCTATATCTAGCCAAGAGATATTCTCAAGTCGATAAAGTCAAATCCTTAATGAAACATCCAGTTCTGGATAAGTCTTCTTCAACGGACTAAAGACTGTCATTGAGGATAGACTTTGAATCTTGAGTCTGGCAGTCCGGAGGTCTTCAAACTTTGATGAAAGAGTCTACAAGTCTGCAGACTAGACTGATGGAAAAGTTTTGTCAGCTTCAAAACATCCAAGGAAGATTTCTCCAACAATCTCCCCCTTTTTTATGGTGACAAAACTTTCCTGCAGATTTGGATATCTTTGTCCTGCAAAACATTACTCAAGCAAATATGGATATCTCACATAGATAAATGGCTTAATAACACTAGAATATGCATTCACAGAAGGTAGATTAGTTCTTTAAATAAGCAAAACCTAAGCAAAACCGTGAGATATCAACAATGCTTAAACAAACATTCAAACAGTCAAACACAAATCCAGTCCAAATCCAAACAGCCAAACACAAAAGTCAATTCAAAACATCATAAAAGTCAAGAGAGTTAAAAAATTCTAATCAAATCTGCACCACATCTCCCCCTTTTTGTCATTATTAAAAAGGTAGAGATGAAAAGAAAATAGAATTTAAGATTACTTGGGAACACGAACGAGCTGGAAATCTCCCATTGACTGGACAATGTCTTCCAGCTTTTTCAAGTCCTCATTTAGTTGTGTCACATCTTCACCCTTAGCATTTGCTTGAACTTGAAGAGTAAGGGCTTGAATTTGATCATTCAAAGAAACTGAAGAAGCTTGACTTGCATTCTGCAAGTTCTGTACTTCGCATCCCAGAGCATATATTTGACCCCACATCTCTAAGAGAACATCAAGAATTCTGCGAAAATCTGCTGAATTATCGAGTCGAAATCTTGGTTTTACGCACGATCAGAAGGTTTAAAAGCAGATGATGGTAAATCAGCACAGTCACGCAGATTAGGTGATGAAACATCATGTCATTCCTCAGAAAATTGAGATGCATAGATGTCCTCTGGATCTGCTGGAGAACGGCTTACTCCTTCACTGGTAGCGGGGTATGAGGACATTCCTCTTTTCTCAGGATCTCCCCCTATTTCCATGCCTTCAAGTGGAGAAGAGTGTTCCTCATGCGCTGCTTCCACTTGATCTCCTCTCTCCTCTTCTTCTTCTTTAAATCTTTCCTCCTCTGCATCTCTTTCTTCTCCTTCTCCCTCCTCTGTTTCTTTCTCTTCTACTTCTAAATCTTTTCTTTCTTCGGTCCTCTGTTCTGTGTCTTTCTCTTGTCGTTCCGTTGATTCTGGAACAGAACGACTCAGGTTCTTGAATGCCATTGCAAAAATGGTGATGTCTTCCTCATCTTCTTCATCTTCAACGATAAGAGCTCTTCTTTTCTTGGATGAAACAACCATGGGCTCCTTCCCTTTTCTCTTTGCAACTGAAGAGATTGGATGAGTCTTGACATGGGTTTTCTCATTGAATTTCTCTAAAGCCTTGTTGAGTTCCTTCAGACGCATTTTGGAGACCATTTTTAGTCCCACCACCATTTGATCGCACGTTCGAACACAGAGAATTCGGGGAGGCTAAACATTCAAATATCTGAATAACTTTGTCACAAGAGATGGATAAGGAAGTTGACCTTTGTCCTTCACCACTGCCCTATACATGTGGAACATAATAGTGTGTGGAAGAGATAACTTTTTCCCAGCATTGATGGCATATATTAGCTTTGCCTCCAAGATTGAGACGTCGGTCTTTGAAGTAGATTTTGGTCTAAGGCAATTAATTACAATCTTGTGAAGCAAAACGTTTGTCGTATTCATTCTCATATAGGAAATCTTTCCCTTTGTCTTTCTATCCTGAACAAGTTCCAACGTTGCACAAGCAATAGACACACTAATAGGTTGATATCTCTCTCTTTCAACTCCAATCACATCAGCCAATGTATTCATGTTAACCATATAATCCTGATCTCGAACACTAAAAGAAAATCTATTCGCATCCAAGAAATTGAGATTCGAATAAAATAAGTAGTAAGTTCAGCATGCGCTTCGGTAGATTCAGAACAAAACTGTTCAAGTTGAAGAAGGCTGAATTTCTCTCGCAGATTGACATTCATAGAGTTAAGAAAATCAAAATCCACACTTCTAGGGTTTATTACCCCACGCTTCAGCAACTTGGAGTACAGTTGCTTGTGTTCCTCTGATCGAAACAAGTCTGTCCTTTTATTCCGAATTTTTGCCGCAACACTCATTCTTGGTTTAAACTGATTGTACATTCTATCATCATCGTTCCCATCTGGTTGATTAAATTCTCAACCCCGTGGATCACTTGGGATATTAGCAAAGGCTTCTTTCGCCGACCCCGCATGGGCTATTCCCAAACGTTCCATTGTGCGTAAAAAGAAAGTTTCATTTCTATATCCTTTGTCTTTTAAAAATTCATCGATGTGGTTCAAAGGAGTACCACCCTTCTTCAAAGCACAATAAAGCTTCTAGGTAAAAGAGGGCTTATGAATTCTTACAGGTTCTGCGTCTTCGATTATCTCTTCCTCTTCTCGATGTACAACATCCTGAGGTCTAGAGGGAGGAGATGGATGCTGCTGAGAATGTTGAGGGCTCTGTTGCTGATTAGGAGATTCTTCTTCGGTTAGTCGAAGTGCGTAGGCCCCCACGCATTTGCTTTGTGGTCCCCTGTTTGCGATCCTTGAAGACTTTCTTTGGAAAGACATTTTTTACAGTCTCGAGAGATTCTAAACTTGTTTTCTCAAGAAAGATGACAACTTTTCAAGGATTAAAAAAGAGAAGAAGACAGAAATGGAAGATCGGTACTCTCTTAGGGTTTTTGAGAGTAAAGTGAAGAGGAACCGATAGTATATAAGACAGTCGAAGAGAGGCATACGGAACGTCATAAAAGAAAGTATAAAGATGCATTTTTTTAAAAATAACTGCCTTTTTCAAAAAAATTAGATAACTGTCATTTAAAAAATAACCTCTTTTTCGAAAAGGAAATATTGCAATAATCACGTAAATTAAATATAGCAATAATCAATCACGGGTTGATGATCGTATCTTTTCGAGATGAGATTTGAGAGATAATAAAGTAAAATAACTTACGAAAGAAAATCTTGATCGTCTGAGTCTGGGTATCTTTAGACTTTCATTCATCAGTCTGTATTTCCTCAGACTTTAAGATTTTGAGTTTGGAATGAATAGCTTCAAATTGATTTTTCTCCAAAGGTTTTGTAAAAATATCCGCCAGTTGATTCTTTGAGTCAACAAACTGAATCGATACTTCTCCATTTTGAACATGATCTCTAATGAAGTGATGTCGAATCTCTATATGTTTTGCTCTTGAGTGAAGAATTGGATTTTTAGTGAGATTTATTGCGCTGGTGTTGTCACACTTAATCTCCGTGCATGAATCTTCAATTCCAAAGTCTCTTAGCTATTGTTTTATTCACAAAATTTGTGAACAGCAACTCCCAAGAGCTACATATTCTGCTTCTGTTGTAGAAAGAGCTACTGTACTTTGCTTTCTTGCAAACCAAGATATTATGTTGCTTCCAAGTAGTTGACAGGTACCCGAGGTGCTCTTTCTATCAACTCTGCATTCGGCTAGGTCTGCGTCTAAGTATCCAAGAAGAGTAAAGTCTCCATTTTTAGAATACCAAAGACCAAAGTCTGAAGTTGATGCAATGTATTTGATAATACGTTTTGCAGCACTTAGATGAGATTCTTTAGGTCTGCTTGAAATCGGCACAAATGCAAACACAGAACAAAATGTCAAGTCTAGAAGCAGTAAGATAAAAAAGTGAACCAATGATACTCTTGTATAACTTCTGATCAACTTTCTTTCCTCCTTCATCTTTGTCTATCTTCAAAAAACTTGACATTGGTATATCAGCCTTTTTGCAATTTTCCAGTCCAAATTTTTTTGACAAGATCATTAGCATTTTTCTTGATGAATAAAAGTTCATTCCTTCAGTTGTTTCACTTGAAGCCCGAGAAAGAATGTTAGTTCACCCATCATGCTCGTTTTAAATTCATCTTGCATAGACTTAGAGAATCTCTTGCATAGACTTTCATTAAGGGATCTAAAAATAATATCATCAACATATATTTGAATAAGCAGAAAACTTTTGCTTTCTCTTTTGATAAATAGTGTAGTATCTACTTTACCTTTGACAAAGCTGTTTTGAATTAAAAACTTAGCCTATCGTACCAAGCTCGAGGTGCTTGCTTTAAACCGATAAAGCCTTTTTGAGTCTAAATACAGAGTCTAGTTTCCTTGGGTCTTCAAAACCGGGTGGTTGTTCCACATAGACTTCCTCTTGGATAAATCCATTTAGGAAAGTGTTTTTGACAAGCAAAAGCAAGTAATAATCTAATTGCTTCTAACCTCGCTACTGGTGCGTAAGTCTCATCATAGTCTATCCCTTTTTCTTGTGTATATCCCTTGGCCACGGGTCTTGCTTTGTTTCTTACGACCTTTCCTTTCTCGTTCATCTTGTTCCTAAAAACCCATTTAGTTCCAGTAATAGATTTACCTTTTGGTTTAGGAGTTAATTCTCAGACATCATTAATACTGAATTGCCTGAGTTCTTCTTGCATAGCTTTAATCCAGCTTTCATAAGATAAAGCTTCTTATATGCTTTTGGGTTCTATTTCAGAAATAAGAGCCACAGCACTAGACTCTTCGCGCCTTTTGGATCTTGTGTGAATTCCTTCATTAATGTCGCCAATAATGAGATCTTTGGGATGATTTGGACTTATGCTTTCAGTTGCTGGTTGATTTGTCAGATTGTTGATCTTTTTTCTTCATTTGAATCTTTGACAATCATTTGTTGCTGGACTTTTGAAGTCTGAGTTGCTTCTGAAGAATTAGACTTTGTAAAGTCTGGAGCAGGTTCAGATTCTTCAAGATGAGTCTGAATAGATTCATTTTGTATAGAATCTTGGAATTTGACATTCATTGATTCCTCCACAGATTGAGTCTTCTTGTTGTAGACTCTACACGCTTTGCTTGTGGTTGAATATCCAAAGAAGATGCCTTCGTCTGATTTTTCTTCAACCTTGCCAACTCGATCATGATAACTCTATAAAAATAGAGTTATTTTACCTATTTTAGGCAATAATTAATGCATTATCTATGAGAAAATATTTGGATTTCCTTCTGATTATTTGAATTTTTCTTGTTTATGCAGAATAATGAGATATGGAGAAGATAAGGAAAAGAATGGCAATTATCAGGAATTCAAATAAAAGCAGCAGTGGAAGATGGATATCAAATAAGGAAATTCTTGATTTTGTTCCCTAATGTTATCTGCAAGTGTTTGGAGATAGATATCATGGATATATCCTATAAAGAGAGAGAGAGAGAGAGAGAGAGAGAGAGAGAGGGGTTAGATCGTTTTCCATTGTTACGAGAGTTTTTCAAGTATTTTGAAGATAAGACAAAAGTGGCGACGAATTCTTGTTCTTTGATTCAAGATGCTTTGGGTTTGATCTATATTTTTATTTTTATTTTTTTCTTCTACTATGTTCTAATTTTCTTTTGTTAGGGCTACGATGTAGCCTAACCATGATGATGTGAATTTCATGATTTTTATGTTCTACAATTGATTTCATTCATGTGAGTTATATATTATTGCGTTTCTTGCTTTTGAGTGATTTGGCCACCACTTGAATGATCTGATGTGCATGTTTGAGGCGAGAGGTGATAATATGCAATTGTTCATTATAATATATAACCATGAATTAAACGTGGATAGAAATATACAGCGTTATTTGTGTAGCTTTCGGTGATAAGGTGATCCAAAAGACTCATTGTAAATCGGGAATATTCATAGTTTTTAATGCACTCATGTTTATTTTAATTCACATAGAGATATAGTGGATTAATAAGCTGAGTAGGTTTGCTATACCTAGAGATAGGATAGTAAATAGATTAGGAAATTCCGCTATCACATGTTTGATATCGCTCTTGTATTCATAACAATCTGAAATTCATATATAGTGGTTATGATGAAATCGGATGCTCTAACATATTTATCTGATTGATTTTACTGCATTTAGTCTACAAGTTTCGTTTTCAATTCATTCATAATTATATTTTGATTTGTTAGATAAATTTTAGAATTAGTCTATTTTAGTATTTAATTAGTTTATTAATCATCGATCTCCGTGGGGCGATACTTTATCTCATCATTATATTACTTGTTCGATACGTGCACTTGCGTTTAGAATTTTACGAACAAGTTTTTGGCGCCGTTGCCGGGGATCGTTTGTTTAATACTAATTAATATTGATACCAGATAATTCTAAATTTAATCTAGCTTTCGTTTTGTTTTTATTTTTCAGGGTGTACATCGGTTTATGACACGTAGCCAACAAGAGGAACTTGTTGAGCTTGATCCAAAATCGAGCGTATATTCAAAAGCGGCGAGAGAACAGAGAAATCATGCTAAGATGGCAGACGGTGAGAATGAAAATCTACGTAGACTTTTAAGAGATTATGCTGCGCCAACAGTTCAAGGCACCACATCAAGTATCGGAAGACCTGCAATTCAAGCAAACAACTTTGAGATCAAGCCGTCACTCATTCGGATGCTTCAACAATCGGTGCAATTCGGTGGGCTACCAAGCGATGATCCAAATGCTCACATCGATGCTTTTCTTGAAATCTGTGACACCATTAAATATAATGGAGTTACAGATGATGCTATTAGATTGAGATTATTTCCATTCTCTCTTAGAGATAAAGCTAAGAGTTGGCTTTCTTCTCTTCTGCGGGATCAATTACTACATGGAATGATATGGCTCAGAAATTTCTTGGTAAGTTCTTTCCATCTGCAAAGTCTGCGAAGATGCGTAACGATATTACTAATTTTATGCAGACAGATAATGAATCATTATATGAAGCATGGGAAAGATTCAAAGAATTTCTTAGGAGATGCCCACATCATGGACTACCTGTATGGATGCAGGTACAAACTTTTTATAATGGCTCTAGTGCAAATCTTCGTTCTATGATTGATGCAGCTGCAGGAGGAACTCTAAATAATAAAACACCAGAAGAAGCCTACACTCTATTAGAAGAGATGGCGTCCAATAGTTATCAGTGGCCTCTTTGAGAGATTACCAATGCGAAAAGTTAGCGGAGTTCATGAAGTGGATGCTTTTGCTGCAATTGCTGCACAATTTGAAACAATCAACAAAAAGCTTGATAATATGAGTGTTTTAGCTATGAAAATTCACACTTTGACATGTGATTTTTGTGGTGGGGGACATGTTAGCACAGAGTGTCAGGTAGGTAATACTTTCAAACAATCTCATGAAAATTCTAACTTTGTTGGGAATTTTAACAGGTCGCAGAATAATCCCTACTCCAACACATACAATCCGGGATGGCGCAATCATCCAAATTTTTCATGGAACAATCAGAATGTGACGAGACCACAAGGATTCAAACAATCAGAAGAAACAAAGTCAAATTTGGAAGACATAGTCACCAAACTTGCTAACACAACTCATGACTTCATCAAAAGCACGGATGTGAGATTTCAAAACCAAGAGGCTTCAATCAGAAATCTGGAGATGCAAGTGGGTCAGTTAGCAAGCATGATGTCAGGAAGACAATAGGGTTCTTTGCCGAGCAACACAGAGAAAAATCCAATTGAAAACATAAAGGCTATTACCCTGAGAAGTGGTAAACAAGTAGGAGAAGAAGAGATTGTCAGAGACAAAGAAGAGATGATCAATAAACAATCGAAGGAGACAAGTAAGAGTAAACTTTTTCCAGATAATCCCAAGCCATATGTGCCGCCAATTCCATTCCCTTAGCGACTCCAACAGCACAAAATGGATAAGCAATTTTCTAAATTTCTTGATATATTTTAAAAAATTGCACATTAACATTCCTTTTGCAGATACTTTAGCAAAAATGCCTAGTTATGCAAAAAAATTTAAGGAGATTTTGGCAAACAAAAGGAAATTGGAAGATTATGAAACTGTGAAGTTAAATGAGGAGTGTTCAGCCATCCTACAAAACAAATTACCTCCGAAATTAAAAGACCCAGGAACTTTTACTATTCCTTGTACTATTTGGCATTCTTACTTTGAAAAAGCATTATGTGATTTAGGTACAAGTATTAATCAGATGCCTTATTCAGTTTTCAAGAAATTAGGATTGGGCGAGGTAAAAGCAACCACAGTGTCACTTCAACTGGCTAATTGATCAATTAAATATCTGAGAGGTATTATGGAAGATATTTTGGTAAAAGTTGACAAATTTATCTTTTCTGCAGATTTCATAGTTCTTGACATGGAGGAAGATTTTGAGGTACCACTTATCTTAGGTCGACCTTTACTAGCAACAGGAAGAGCTCTTATTAATGTACAACGGGGGAAGTTGATCCTTAGAGTTCAAGATGATCTTGTTTCATTTAATGTTCTTAAAGCAATGAAATATCCATCTGATAATAATTCTTGTTTTAGAGTTGAGACAGTTGACAAGTTGGTGAATAAGGTTTTCCAGGAAAATATTTTTGAAGATCCACTTGAAGCATGTCGATTCAACCAAGGGACAAAGATATTCATAATGAGGAGATAAAGGAGTACGCAAATTTCATGGAGGCAATTCCACCATATTCAAGGCAAAAGGCAATTAAATTTGAGGAGTTGGGACAACACATTACAAAGCCTAAACCATCAATTGAAGAGCCTCCAACTCTTGAACTCAAACCCTTACCTTCTCATTTGAAATATGCTTATTTAGATGGAGTTTCTTCTTTACCGGTAATTATATCTTTTTCTTTGACAGATTTGATGGAGGAGAAATTGCTCAGAGTATTAAGAGAGCATAAAGGTGCAATTGGATGGAAAATAGCTGATATCAAGGGAATTAGTCCTTCAATTTGCATGCACAAGATTTTGATGGAGGAGCAATATAAACCCACTATCCAACCTCAGAGGCGTTTGAACCTGAAGATGCAAGAAGTAGTGAAAGCTGAGGAAGGAATAGTGCTCGGGTATAAAATTTCTCAAAACGGAATAGAAGTCGATCGAGCCAAAGTGGAAGTCATTGCAAAATTACCTTCGCCAACATCTGTGAAACTTGTTAGAGGATTTTTGGGGCATGTAGGATTTTACAGGGGATTTATAAAAGATTTTTCAAAAATTGCTAAACCTCTTTCTAATCTTTTGGAAAAAGATGCTCCTTTTAATTTTTCTATTGAATGCATACAGGCTTTTAACACTTTAAAGGAGAAGTTAATATCAGCACCAATTATGACAGCACCAAATTGGGATTTACCTTTTGAGCTGATGTGTGATGCTAGCGATTACGCGGTAGGAGCTGTTTTGGGACAAAGGAAGAATAAAATTTTTCGAACCATATACTATGCCAGTCGAACCTTGTCAGGTGCACAATTGAATTATTCAACAACAGAAAAGGAACTTTTGGCGGTAGTATTTGCTTTTGATAAATTCCGTTCTTATTTAATTGGCTCAAAAGTTATAGTTTATTCTGACCACTCTGCTCTTAAGTATCGCTTGAAAAGAAAGAATCAAAACCCAGGTTGATCGGTGGATTCTATTGTTGCAAGAATTTGATTTGGAAATCAAAGATAAGAAGGGGACTGAAAATCTAATTGCAGATCACTTATCAAAATTTCAAATTCAAAGGAAGAGGTAAGACCAATTTTGGAAGAGTTCCACGATGAGAAAATTTTTTCCATCAAGTCAATTCCTTGGTATGCTGACTTTGTAAATTATTTGGTAAGTAATGTTCTTCCTCTTGAATTATCATATCAACAGAAGAAAAAATTCTTTTATGATGTTAAAAATTATTTTTGGGAAGAACCTTTCTTGTTTAAAGTATGTGCAGATCAAGTCATAAGGAGATGTGTTCCAGATGAAGAGAAGGCAAACATTTTACATCATTGTCATGATGGAGAGGCAATGGCCATTTTGGTGCCACAAAAACTGCAGCTAAGATTTTACAATCTGGATTTTATTGGCCTACACTTTTTAAAGATGCATACTCATATGTAGCTTCATGTGATAGGTGTCGAGAGAACTGGAAATATTTCAAGAAAAAATGAAATGCCTTTAAATAACATTATTGTGTGTGAATTATTTGATGTTTGGGGTATTGATTTCATGGGACCCTTTACACCTTATTATGGAAATTTATACATTTTAGTTGCTGTGGAGTATGTGTCTAAGTGGGTAGAAGCTGTAGCATTACCAACAAATAATGCTAAAGTTGTGGTGAAATTTTTGAAGAAAAATATTTTTACCCGATTCGGCACTCTTAAGGCAATCATAAGTGATAGGGGGACACATTTTTACAACAAGCAATTTGAAGCACTTTTGAGTAAGTATGGAGTCACACATAAGGTTGCAACCCCTTATCATCCTCAGACTAGTGGTCAAGTAGAGATTTCAAATAGGGAAATCAAGAAAATTTTAGAAAAAAACAGTGAATGCCTCTAGGAAAGATTGGTCAATAAAACTTGATGATGCACTTTGGGCTTATAGGACAGCGTTCAAAACTCCAATTGGGATGTCTCCTTTTAGGCTAGTGTTTGGAAAGGCTTGTCACTTACCGGTGGAATTAAAGCATAAAGCATATTGGGCATTGAAATTTCTGAATTTTGATATGCGATGCTGCGAGTGAAGAAGAAAGATTATTGCAACTGAATGAATTGGAGGAATTTTGCAATGAGGCTTATGAAAATTCTAAGTTGTACAAGGAGCGTACAAAAAGATGGCATGACAAGCACATATTCAGAAGAGAGTTTAAAATTGGTCAAAAAGTCTTACTTTATAACTCTCGTCTTAAACTTTTCCCGGGAAAGTTGCGGTCTCGATGGTCTGTCCTTTTACGATTACACAAGTATTCCCATATGGAACAGTTGAAGTTGCGCATGACACTGAGGGTACATTCAAAGTGAACGGTCAACGTTTGAAGCCCTACTTCGAAGGTGGTTACAACAAGCAGAAGCCCACCATTGAACTTCATCCTTCAGAATAGCGACATCTGAGATAGTTTGGCTGAAAACTATAAAGCAAGCGCTTCTTGGGAGGCAACCCAAGCATTTTAATTATGTTTTTATTTATTCTTAAGTTTATGTTTTACAAAAAAAAACAAAAAAACAAGATTTTTTTTCTCTGTTTTACCCAGGTTAATTTTTAGGGAGCACCTTTCAAGAGTTTAATCATCAAGATCATCTATGGACTTATCCTACAACCAGGGAAGTTTTCTTCTTCCTATTCTATTTTTCGCATTGAGGACATTGCTTTATTCAAGTTTGGGGGGGCGACAAATTTTTGGATAATTTTTTTTATCATTATTGCTTTCCTGGTTGTGAATTTTTGCGATTCTTAGGAAAATTTAAATTTTATTTAAACTTGCAATTGAGGTGTGAGTTAATCTTAATTCGATTATGTTGATCCACTTCTTGAGCACTAAAAGTCCTTACTTTTTGAATTATGTGTAAATCTAGAGAACATTCATGTGAAATATGTGATTTTCTTAAATTTCACCCAAATCTTAGAATTTGTTTGAATTTCTCTTGAGGCGAAATCCTAAGCTAAATCTAATTGAGAAAATGATATAGGCAGTTTTTGGATCGATTGAGCCTTTCAAGCCAACCCTATTTATTTATCCCTAGTCACCCCGTTGAGCCTTAATTATTACCCAATTTTTTTATTGGCACCCATATATTTTTAGCCTAGCCATGATCAAATTATATCCTTATCCCATGTCCTATGAACACGTTGATTTTCTTTTAGGATAAAAAAAAATTATTTGAGCTTGATAGAAATTTGGGAGGAATGATGGAGTAAAAAGAAGAAAAAAAAGTGATTGCAGTGGTTGTTTGGGGTGTATTGTCAAAAAAAAAAATTGCTTCTATGGTTCCTTATCCAACTTTCAATTAAGTGAGCCTTTTGGATACTCAAATTTCTATGTTATATTAGGGGGGACTTTGGGAGAAACTCCACCATAAAGCAATTCAAAAAAAAAAAAAAAAAGAGAAAAGAGAGAGAGAGAGAGAAAAGGAAAGAAAAAAAAAAGAATGATGATATATGGCGGCACAAAAATTATCTTGAATGAGTGAAATTGGACAGTGATATTGGCTCTAATTAGATCCTCGAAATCAACGTGTTGATGGGTGATTTGAGCTTAAAATTCCCGTTATCTCACCTTTAGCCCAGCCTTGCATTACAACCCGAGAAAAGTCCTATTGATTTTTGATTGGATAATTAGCTTACATTAGTGGAGAGAGGAATGAAAAGCAAACCTATGAGATTTGGTCATAACTATTGAGAATTTTTAAGAGATTGCATGTTAATGTGAATTTATTTGGATTGCATATAATTCGAAAAAGATGAGGACTCTCACACACACACTTGGATCATATAGTTAGAATTGGTCTTAACTTATAAATTGATTTCAATGTTTGGATGAAATTTATGTTTTTCTTTGAATTGTGAATTTTAGCAATTATGGAAAGATGTCATAGAGAAGGTTGTTAGGTTAAGTATGTGTTTTGTCTTGATTTTGCTCAAGGACTAGCAAAATGTTAAGTTTGGGGGTTTGATAACTCTATAGAAATAGAGTTATTTTACCTATTTTAGGCAACAATTAATGCATTATCTATGAGAAAATATTTGGATTTCCTTCTGATTATTTGAATTTTCCTTGTTTATACAGAATAATGAGATATGGAGAAGATAAGGAAAAGAATGGCAATTATTAGGAATTCAAATAAAAGCAGCAGTGGAAGATGGATATCAAATCAGGAAATTCTTGATTTTGTTTCCTAATGTTATCTGCAAGTGTTTGGAGATAGATATCTTGGATATATCCTATAAAGAGAGAGAGAGAGAGAGAGAGAGAGAGAGAGAGGAGGGGTTAGATCGTTTTCCATTGTTCTGAGAGTTTTTCAAGTATTTTGAAGAGAAGATAAAAGTGGCGACAGAATTCTTGTTCTTTGATTCAAGATGCTGGGTTTGATCTATATTTCTATTTTTATTTTTTTCTTCTACTATGTTCTAATTTTCTTTTGTTAGGGCTACGATGTAGCCTAACCATGATGATGTGAATTTCATGATTTTTATGTTCTACAATTGATTTCATTCATGTGAGTTATATATTATTGCGTTTACTGCTTTTGAGTGACTGGCCACCACTTGAATGATCTGATGTGCATGTTTGAGAATGAGAGGTGATAATATGCAATTGTTCATTATAATATATAACCATGAATTAAACGTGGATAGAAATATACAGCGTTATTTGTGTAGCTTTCGGTGATAAGGTGATCCAAAAGACTCATTGTAAATCGAGAATATTCATAGTTTTTAATGCACTCATGTTTATTTTAATTCACATAGAGATATAGTGGATTAATAAGCTGAGTAGGTTTGCTATACCTAGAGATAGGATAGTAAATAGATTAGGAAATTCCGCTATCACATGTTTGATATCGCTCTTGTATTCATAACAATCTGAAATTCATATATAGTGGTTATGGTAAAATCGGATGCTCTAACATATTTATCTGATTGATTTTACTGCATTTAGTCTACAAGTTTCGTTTTTAATTCATTCATAATTATATTTTGATTTGTTAGATAAATTTTAGAATTAGTCTATTTTAGTATTTAATTAGTTTATTAATCATCGATCTCCGTGGGACGATACTTTATCTCATCATTATATTACTTGTTCGATGCACTTGCGTTTAGAATTTTACGAACAGATCATTTTGCATTTTTCAATATAAAACATTTACATCCAAATACATGAAAATATGAAACAATAGGCTTCTTTTATTTGAATAACTCATAGATGGTTTTTTCCAGAATAGGCCTTAGAAAAATTCTATTAATAATATAACATGCTGTAGAAAACTACTTCAGCCCAAAAACGTGAAGAGATGTTACTTTCAATTAAAGGAGTTCTAGCCATTTCTTGAAGCGACCTATTCTTTCTTTCCACAACTCCGTTTTGCTCTAGAATATATGGAGAGGAGAACACATACTGAAAACCAGATTCATCACAGAATTTTGTAAAATCTTGATTTTCAAATTCACCTCAATGGTATGGTCTTATACTTGAAATAATATACCCTTTTTCATTTTGGACCTTTTTAGCAAACTTTTCAAAGTAATAAAATGTTTCAGACTTGCTAGGAAATATACCCAAGTAAATCGTGAGTAGTCATCCGCAATTACTAGGCAATATTTATTATGTCAAATGCTCTGAGTTCTGGTTGATCCAAAGAGATCCATATGCAGAAGCTGCAGTACACAATTAGTGGAAAGTTGATTTATTGGTTTAAAGGAATTTCTTACCTGCTTTCTCAGTGTGCACGGTGTACATAGATCAGAATTTTGGTACGACAGATTAGGTAGACCACGAACAAGCTTCTTTGTTGAAATTTTGGCTATTTGCTTCATATTGATGTGCCCAAGTTTTTTGTGCCATAAGTTCGCTTCGTTTTGAATTGAGATTAGACATTGCGATTCATCTGGTTTCACATCCAAGAGGTAGATATTTCCATGTCTTCGACCCATAAATGACTGAGTAGAGTTTTTACTGGTTCTTGAACATATTCCATCTTGAAAGTTGATTTTGAAACCTGTATCGCACAGCTGATTGATACTAAGCAAATTATAGTTGAGTCCTTCCACTAAGGAAACATTGCTGATTGTGAGGTTTTCAATCTTTATAGTTTCGAATCCCACAATTCTTCCTTTACTGTTTCCTCCAAATGAGACTTTTCCACCATTTACATGTATGAGTTTTATGAAGCAATTTGAATCTCTTGTCATATGTCTTGAGCATCTACTATCCAAATACCATTTAACATTTTTCTTGATAGTGACCTGCATTTAGAAAAGAGACTCAAGCTTTTTTTGGTATCCATATTTTCTTGGGTCCATTAGTGTTAGCATAATATACGATCTTTGCCCATACTTTCTTAACAGGTTTCCAAATCATAGGACATTCTTTTTCAAAATGGTCTGGGCTATTGCATTTAGAACATTTAAGAGCATTGCGACCTACTGGTTTTGCAAAAACTCTTTGGAAATGATTTTTGTAAGCATTTCTTGTAGGTCTTTACTTAATTGTTTCCTTTACTTTAGGAAAATCAATTAGAAGAATGGTTTCCACAGTCATTCCCAAACCAGATTTATTGAAATAAGGTCTTTGAGCAAAAAGAATTTTTTTTCAGTTTCTCAGATCCTATAGAAAATCTTTTAGAAATATTTAAGATATCATTTTTCAAGAATGCATTTTCTTTTGAAAGATTGCTTTCATTTTCTTTCAAGGTAAAAACATTTTTGTCTAAAATTTTGACCTTTTCTTTCAAAACATTTTTTTGTTGTTTTAGTGCAGAATTTTCTCTGTTAAGTTCGGAAATCATTTTAAGAGAAGTTTTGAGATTAAGACACAATTCATTAATGTATCTAGAGACTTTAGTAGGGATTTTCAAATTACTTACCTCGATTTCATTGTCGAATCGAGTCTTTCTCGGAGTCGAATGCATCATCGATTGTGCCATGAGACAAATGTTGGCATAGTTATCATCACTTTCTTCACATGCTGTATCACTCCAAGTTTATGCTTTGAGTGTCTTTCGATATTTCTCAACTTATCCTTTATTTTTTCTTAGAAGGGGACAGTTGGATCTAATGTGTCCTTTTTTTTTTACATTCAAAGCAGACTACATCTTTATTGGATTCATCATCCTCAACAGATCTACTTTGTTGTTTTTGAAAACTCTATTTCTTTGGATTGAATCTTCTTCCTTTTCTGTTCAGCTTTCTGAATCTTCTTATCATGAGAGCAAGCTCTTCGTCATCCATATCGTTTTCAGAATCTGTGACATCAAAATCATCATTAGATTTTAATGCAATGGATTTTTTACCTTTAGGATCTTCGTCTTTGTTGATTCGCTCCACTTTATAAGACTGAAGAGTCCCAACCAATTTATTAACTGAAAGTGGCATAATTCTTTGTGTCTCCCTTATTAAGGTCTTTATGTGATTCAAATCCTTGGAGAGTCCACACAGTAGCTTGTTTACTTTCATGGGATCAGAAATTGGTTGACCTTGATTTTCAAGACCATTCACGATTTCTGTAAAATGACTAAACATGTCAGTAATAGATTATCCTAATTTCATTTTGAAGGCTTCGTATTGACCGAGGAGAATGTTGATTCTGGTTTCTTTCACTCGATCAGTTTCTTCATAGGTGATGTGTAATCTATCCCTAACTTCTTTGGCTGTAACACAAGAAGATATTCTGTTATATTCAGTAGGTGACAAAGCGTAATATAAATAATAAATTGCTTTTGCATCAAGAGCTTGTCTTTTAGTTATCTCTTCCTGAGTCATTTCACTAGACTCAACAACTTCTTTTCCTCTTTCTGAGACAGGTGCAGCTTTAGGAATGATTCCTTTGTCTACGACGTCCCATTCCAGAGGATCCTTTGATCTTAGGAACGCCTTCATCTTGTTTTTCCATATGTTGTATTCCTTTCCATCAAAGTAAGGCGGTGCAGTATTGCTTTGCTCTTCTACCAGCCACTGGAGCCAACATACTAGCCATGGATCTTTAACTCGAAGTAAAACACTTCAAAATAAGTGAGTACGGGGGCTCGATACCAATTAAGATAGCTAGTATAAGCACCTACAGAGGGTGAATAGGTGTAAAAAATTTCTCGTGGTAAGTGAGCAATACGAAATAAACAATAGAAAGGAAGTTCTTCTTTTGTTAACAAAACGAATTATGATCAATGTAAAAGAGAGTAAGGAAGAGAAAATGAACACACAGATTATAGTGGTTCGGCTTATTCCAAGTCTACGTCCACTCTTCCGCACTGACAACCTACCGGCTGGATTTCACTATGAACAAAAGAGTTATTACAGCAAAGCTCTCCATTGATTCCACAGTGTAGATACTCTACCACACTTCCTCAAGGTTTCTCAAAGATATAGACTCTCTTTTGCGTACAAGATTTCGCTCAACAAATGAATTGACTAAGAACAAAAAGCTTCAGACCTTGGAATTTTTTTTATTGGGCACACACTTAAAACAACTAGAATGTCTTCTTTATATACTCCTTTATGCCATCATACCCGTTGGCACTTACCGAAGGTATTCCTCCAAACCCGTTGGACAGAATCAATTAGGAAGATCTTCGAGCTGTTTAAGGAACATGACGATAGCCCATCAATCCTACTCGTCCACACAATCAGGATCTTGGTTTCCATAAGTAGAATCTTCCAAGTATACTTTGCCAATCAACGGATCCACAATCGCTAAATCAATCTTGATTTGAATAATGGATTCCGACATGCTATATCCAGCCAAGAGATCTTCTCAAGTCGATAAAGTCAAATCCTTAACGAAACATCCAATTCTAGATAAGTCTTCTTCGACGGACTAAAGACTGTCAATGAGGATAGACTTTGAATCTTGAGTCTTGCAGTCCCGAGGTCTTCAGACTTTGATGAAAGAGTCTACAAGTCTTCAGACTAGATTGATGGAAAAGTTTTGTCAGCTTCAAAACATCCAAGGAAGATTTCTCCAACAGAGAAGAGAGCCTAGCTTGATTTTTTTTTTCTTTTTGTTATATTTCCATGGTACGTCTATGATGGGGTCGATTAAGATGCACCGATTCGTCTTGATGGGATATAATGGAGAGACACCTTTTTGAAAGGATGTGTGGGGAATTAAATAAATAATTTCTGAAGATAACCGTTGAGATGGTTGGCAAAAAGAATGTTCTAAAATAAACTGTTCTCTATTCTTCTCCTCTCTCTATTAAAGAACAAAAGGTATTGCATTACTACTTTGAGAAGACAATCGGTATTAACACTGTGGAAATTGAATGCTTTCCTTGTGATTCCATTTGAACCATCGTGAAGTCGTATTGTCCATCGTTCGCTCATGATTCAACGTTCCTTCCTAGGTAATTTGTTCAATGTGCATAAGAAAGGTTAGTCGTTTTCTTCCGTCGACTTTCTTCCTACGTTGGTATTAGAGCATGTGTTATGAACTTTGCCTTGTTCTTTAGTCAAATTTTTTGGCTTGTTGTTGGATACGAGGATCAAGAGGATAAACTTCATATTGTCTGGATGTTCATTGCTTGGAAATTGCAATGTGAATCATCAAAAATGAATTGAAGTGAAAAATAGATTTGGAGGTTGCGGACTATTTTTTAGAATATTTTTTTGGCCAAAATCAACTTTTGAATATATGGGATGAAAGTACTTGTTGATATGAGTAGAATGGCGGGTCGAACGCTGCCAGATGATGCTGGACGTGCCCATACACGTGGCGAAGTTGCAGCACGTGGGTGCCACGTACGTGTCGACAAATCGACGCTTGTTGACATCATTGATGATGTCAGCAAATGATTAGTAACTAACATGCTTATGTCATTAATGATGTCACCACCGATCATTTGCTTGTTGGCAACTGACCAACAACCCGACCAGACCACTAACTTGACTTGATGACCTAGCCGATTGACTAGTCAACTGGTCTTATGGGTTGGACTGATTAGATCGGTTGTTAGTTGGACTAGTCAACCGGTCAGACTGACCAAGGCCTTTTTGGCTCATTGGCCCATGTGCAACATGTGTTGCGCATTTAGGCTGTATGTGTGGGCGCGTGCGCTCGATGGGTGCATGGTTAGTGGTGTTTGATTTGTATGGATATGCTCTACGTTATGATATAGTTATTTTACATGTTTGAGACTTTTAAAGATATAAAAATGTGTACAGAACACTAAGTACATGTATTTTTGGGGGTATTAGTGCATTGTTTATTTATTTTAACTTGTATTTTCCTATGGTTTTCGAAATATAATAGCTAGCCTAGTTGTAAATGAATGCACATATGTTGTATAGAGCTTGGTTCGATGACAACATGTATATAGTTTAATGCGCTTGCAATTTTTTGGTTCCGAGTAGACTCGAACAATGGCTGAAGATTCTTGATTTTTTCGTTATGTCATGAATTCCGCTTTCAATTATAGTTATTGCATGAACGTTTTGTACGTTGATTCATGTCATGCTATGTCTTTTGATATTAATAAAAAAGTGTGGAAATTATACGATGTCATGTAATTATTTTTCAAATAGAAGTTCATAGGTTAGTAGAATTCGAAGGAGTCACTTAGAACTTAAAATTTGCACAAATTAAACTAGTTAATGATAGTTGAACAATAATACACAGAAACTGATTGGAAACATAGTGAACTTCTGTTTCTGTGTCTTTTGTTGAATTATCATTAATTTAGTTTGTTTTTGCTGTAAATTAAATATGCATATTAATGTGGAAAATGTGCTAATATTGATTTTGCATTTATTATGTGAATGTGGCTATAGCAATTGATTATGATTTCAGCAACCAAGATCATTGTGACTGACCTCAATAAGAGTGAGAAGTTGAATGGTGACTATTATGATATTTGGCATCAAAAGGTTTAGTATAGCCTTAAGGAGTAAGAGGTTTTGAAAACCCTCCAACACATCATAGATAAACCTAAGCATAGAACCTTAACTCAGTATATAAGAGATCTAGAAGCTTATTAAGCTTGAAAAAAGAAAAATAGCATTGCTTACATCACGTTGCTGAATTTTATGCAAGATGATGTCATGTGTGAGTTTAAAACTTTATGATAAAAGTCAAGTTACGTGAGTTACCTTGAAAGATGAGTTTAGGGGTATGTCTGCTACTAAGTTGATGAGATTGACCATTAAGTTTGACATATATCGAAAGTGCCCAAATCTAACGATGACATAATGTCTTCGGGAGATGTCAAACATGATTCTCTAGGTCATTCCCTTAATGATGAACAACAAGTTCATGCTATTATAAGATTTCTTTCTAACAGTTGGAGTATATGAAAATCAACATGACACACAAGGAAAATATTGTCACTTTTGATGATATAGCGTGTCATTTGGAATTAGAGGATGAGCACCTAGAAGCTACGAGATCCTCTACCCATGGTTATATTGCTGAATCGAGTTCACGCAAAGTTTTGAGCTTTAAGCATAGGGGGAACCATAAATTCAACAATAAAGGGACGGAGATTGATTAGGTAGCTAAGAGAGTTAAGACCTTCCGACGCAAGAAGCATGGTGGAAAGAAGAACAAGACCAAGATAAAGTGTTACAATTGTGGCAAGCTGGGTTACTTTGATTATGAATGCGCCGCGCCAAAAGAAACACCCGATTACTCTAGTACTTTAAATAATGTTTTTGTTTCTAGTATTGTAATGCTTGTTGAATCTTATTTAATGTGGACTGTAGACTCGTGAGTAATAGAACACGTAGTTAAAGACCGAGAAGCACTTGTGGAGTATCGTTAGATACAGCATGAAAAAGGATGGATATATGTTTGGAATAAATCAAGAGTTAAAGTGAAATGTATCGGTACATGCAAATTAATTTTACGCGGTGATTGAAACCTATCCCTATATGATATTTTCTATGCTCAAGATATTTGACAGAACTTGATCTCTGTAGTTATTCTTCTAAGCTTAAGTTATATATTGAATTTCCATGATGATTGTATTAACATTTTGTTTGGAAGAGTTTATTATGGTTCTGGTTATGTATTGAATGGTTTTAAGATGTTAGATATTGACTATGCTGTTTACAATGTTGATGGTTGTTTTTCTTTGATTGTATCTTCTAGTAATGTTGATATTGATGTAAATACTTGACATGCTAGACTAAGTTATATTGGGTTATAAAGAATGTAAAAATTAGTTGGAGAAGGTCTTTTAGGGTCAATCGCTAATGTTGATTTACCCATCTATGAACATTGTCTAGCGGAAAAACAACTAAAAAACCATTTGGTAAAGGAACCAAATTGAACTTTCATTATAATTTATACATTCTGACATTCTTGACCCATTAAATGTGATAATGAGATATGAAACCTCATATTTATCACTTTTATAGATGACTTCACACTTTTCGATTATATCTTTCTGATCTCCCATAAGTTAGTTGTACAAAATAATAAATGTATTGAGAATCGATCGTGGATGTGAGTATCTATCTAAACAATTCAAGACTCTTTGTGATGAGAAGGAAATTGTAAGATAATTGACTATTCTTGGTATTTCAAAACAAAATAAAGTTATCAAGAGAAGGAATAGAACCTTTTGGAAATTGTTAGATCTATGATGGCGTAATAAAATATACCTATCTCATATTAGGGAGATGCGTTATTTATTGCTACCTATATGCTTAACCATGTGTCTTCTAAGTCAATCACTTCCACCCCTTATGAGATGTGGACTGGTACGAAACCAAACTTAAGTAATTTACGAGTTGGGGCTGTGCGGTTTATGTTCATGATTATTCTTATAAATATGGCAAATTAGGCCATAGAGGGAAAAATGTTTCTTTATAAGATATTTTGACCATTCCAAAGAGCATGTTCTTAGATGAACAAGTTGATAGAAGTGTGACTGAAATGGAGTTATGAGATATCATGTTCTTATAGAACGATTTTCCTAATAGAAATGTGATTAACAAGGATTTCCAATTATATGAGATATAAGATCTTGATAATATATTCACTAATGTTGTCAAGGGAAATAAAGATTTTCTCAGTATATTAGACCAAGTAGGAGCGTCACATCACTTGGTGAACTGAATTTAGAAGATGTTTTGTTACGTAAAAATAATAGTAAAAGCATTTCTCATCGTTGTTTTAAGATTGAAGGGAAAGCATTATAATTGCTCTACAAGACGATGTCGAACCTAAGATTGTTTAAGAGGCTCTCATCTTTTGACATGAAAAAATTAAGAAAAGTTTTGGAAGATGAAAGGGAGTCAATGAGGGCAAACCACATATAGGACTTGATCAATCTCTTGCCCAATCGCAAGGTTAACAAATGGATTTTCAAGATTAAATGAAGGTGGATGCATCAATTAAAAAGTAAATGGCTCGTATTGTGGCAAAAATGCATCAATTTAATAAGAAGGCATAGATTATGAGAAAACCTTTTCACCAATTGTAAGGTTTGCCTTTATACATTTTATCTTAGTCATCGTTGTATAATTAGACCTAGAATTATATTAAATAGATGTAAAGATGGTATTTTTTAATGGAGAACTAGATGAGGAAATATATATGAATCAACCAATAGATCTCATAGCTCAAGATGAGGAGTGTAAAGTTTGCAAACTTCATCACTCAATATATGGCTTCAAGCAATCATCTAAATAGTGATATTTTTGTTTTCGTCGAGTCATAACGTCTTTTGGGTTTATGATGATTAAAGAGGATCATTGTGTAGATGTCAAATGGTCCGAAGATAAATTTGTGATTTTATCACTTTATGTGGACAATATACTGTTGGTTGAAAATGATAAGGGTTTTGTTATTATCATAAAAGAAAAGTTGTCATCTAATTTTGAAATGAAGAACATGAGAGAAGCTACTTATATAATTAGAGTTAAGATTGAAAGAGATTGATTAAGGAAATTCCTTACTCTATTACAAGAGTCTTATATAATGAAAATTCTTGATCATTTCAATATATAGTATTGTAATCCCATTGATACCCTTGTCATGCAAGGCGAAGGCTTGAGAACTAAGATGTATCCTAAGACTCTAGAATAAAAGAAAGAAATGAAAATTGTTCTTTACGTTAGTACGATCGGAAGTTTGATGTATATTATTATGTGTATTTGACCTAACATATGTTATGTTGTGGATTGGTGAGCCGACATTAATCAAATCTTGGTTAAGCACACTAGAAAGTAGTGAAGATCCTTGAATACTTGAAAGATACCATGGATTATCAATTTTGTTATTCAAAGAATGATTTATGCTTATTAGGCTACTTAGATGCTGATTGAGGAGGGGACCTAGATGAGCATAAATCGATTTCTAGATATGCTGTGGGTTGGTGTGCCGACATAAATCAAAATCCTAGTTAAGCATACTAGAAAGCGATGAAAAGGATCCTTGGATAATTGAAAGATACCATGGATTATTGATTTTGTTATTAAAAGAATGATTTATGCTTATTAGGCTATTTAGATGCTGATTAAGGAGGGGACCTAAATGAGCGTAAATTGACTTATGGATATGTACTACATATGCATTGGACGACCGATAATTGAAGGAGAGTGAAACTATCCCTATTTATTCATCGTGTGAGCCATTTAGGTAATTTATAATTTACCTCATTTTGTGTCATATGTTACTTCTAACTATGTTTTTGAAGTGAAAGATCAACGTTTCTACTTTAGCTTGTTATCGGCGATCGTGAATATGTATGACTTTATAGGACATGTCTAGAAAAGCAATTATTCTGAAATGAAGAGAAAATGAGTGCGAAGGAAGATTATTGTTGTTTTATATCTATTGCACATATGTACTATGGACCAAATATATCGCCTTCGATAGTTTTGGATATAATTGTAAATATATGGTATTATGAGAAAAGTTAAGTATGGCCTTTAAGGAATATGTATACTTGAACTGATTTAGCAAAATATGGTTGGGGCACTATGATACATCAATTGTTTATTTCTTTTTGGGGTTGTAGTTATTATATCATCTCTAACAGGTGCATAATTTGAATTCTCAAGTGTAGGTGTACTCATGAGTCGCAGGGCTTTTTTGTTTTTGTTTTTTGTTTTGGTAACCCAGGGAACCTCCGTGCGCCACTTCACGGTTGGAGTAAATCCTGGAGAGAGTAGAGTTACCATTACCCTTGCTCCCCGGGGAGGGAGTAGAGTTACCATTACCCTTGCTCCCCGGGTAAGTCGTGAGTTTCTTTCCAACAAGGCAGACATCGCAGGGCTTTTTTGTTAGTATGAATTATTTCTAAAGTAAATGAATGTTGAAGGCTTTATATTCTTGATAAAGTATTATCAAGTTCATCATGTTCAAGTGGGAGATGTTATATTTTTATGGTACGTCTATGATGGGGTGCGATTAAGATGCACCGGTTCATCTTGATGGGACATAATGGAGAGACATATTTTTGAAGGGTGTAAGGGGAGTTATATAAGTAACTTCTCAAGATAATCATTGAGATGGTTAGTGAAAAGAATGTCTTGAAAAAAACTGTTGTCTTTTCTTCTCCTCTCTCAATCAAAGAACAAAAGGTATTCCAATACTATTTTCAAAAGACAATCGACATTAACGCTATGGAAATTGAATGTTTTTCTTGTGATTCCATTCGGACCATCGTGAAGTCGTATTATCCGTTGTTCACTCATGATTCAACTTTTGTTCTTGGATAATTTGTTTATTGTGCATTAAAGAGGTTAGTCGTTTTCTTACTACACTTTTTATTGGTTAGATGATTGATAAACATACATGGAAATAGATGGTAAATGCGTGGGAGGGCTTCTTTCATAAGGACGTTTTTCCATGATGGGTTAACCTATCGGTAAGATGCGTCCAATAAAATTAGGTACAATTATGCAAGGAGTGTTAAAACCAGTCGTGATTGTGCATTAAAACTTTCACTTTGTTTGTTCAATCTTAAAACTTGTGCTGAAATGCTCGTGATGGGGGATTCCATTAGTTGTACATGGACGAAAATTTTACTTGACATTCTCTAATTTATTTATTTTTGGTTGGTCCCACTTTATTCTTATTCTAATTCTCATTCTCAAACTTTTGCTCTGCCTCCTTACTGGTGTGAGAGTCGAAATCCACAACCTTATGCTAAATCGACCTTGCCCTAATCCTCCCAGAAGGTGGGTATTCGAAACACTTACATTCCCTTTCTCAAGTGGGAAGGGTGGCCACTAGGGCAGTGGTGGATATTCTCTTCTTGATTTTCCTTTTTTTTTTTTTGTGTGGACATCATGTGATAGTGGCAACAAGCGGTCATCGCATTAGAATAGGAGACCAAAGAGAGAGGAAAGGGGGAACGAGGGCCTGCTTGCCACTTACAAAAGGGTGAGGGCTACTTGATCGAACATTTCACGTGGGAGTCACTTGAACTTCCGACACTTGAACTTCACCACAGGGGAGCTCGAGCCCTGATTAGGGCCTTTAATTCTTAAATCCTCAATTGATGACAAAAATAAAACCAGCAACCAAAACCGTAAATCTTTTTTATGCATGTGGATGGTACAAGGCTACACAATCAAAAGTTGGAGCAGGATAAAATTTCCTCTAATTATTCATATTTAGAGAAAAAGATAACCCTAATTTGGCATTCTTTAATAACATGAAGACCAATTTTCAAAGAGATTCAAGACACAGGCAAATCAGTGGAGATATTCAGATTTGCCAGGCTGAGGGCAAGATCATTAAGACTAAATTCTCCACAAGGATGGTCTGATAGCACATAGCTATTTCTTTCTATATAGGAAGCTGAAATGCACCGATAATCTATATAGCTGTCTAGCTGTTTGAATTGCTCAAAACGACATGAATTCGCTGAGAAATGGTGGGTGTACTGTCAACAGTTCATGTTCTAAACTTAACATTACCAAACAACGTGGACGAAGAAAAATGTCATCCCGCATGAGGAAGACGAAATGAAAAAGGTCAAATGGCAGTACCATTTTCAAGTGATCTGGCACGTGAGAGAGAGAGAGAGAGAGAGAGAGAGAGAGAGAGAGAGAGAGTAAATCCCAAAAGTTGCGGAAGCCGAAATGAGGTTCAATTGGTCGGGGAAGGAAGGCGGCTACATGATAATGCTATGAACGAAGGAAACGAAATCAAACAAGGACAAAAAATAAAAGAAGAAAGAAACTAGCAAAACAAGAACCTAAAATGACGCGAAAAAGCTTCGTCTTTGTTGGGTCTACCAATTTCAATTGCCAGCAATCGCAGGAATTAGTCGTCGAGGCCCCTACCTCTCCTGTCTGCCCAACCATGGACACCACAAACCCCAAAAAGAAAAGCATTCTATGGAGAATTGACCTTTTCTCTTATACCATTTAATAATAAATTGGCCTTTTAACAGACTACACAAAATGTCATTTTCTCCTTGTGGATAACAAAGGCATACCTGAGAGACGAGCCACATATTCATGCGACATACACAGTCACATGTATGTAGACGCTGGAGTGTTGATCCCGGGAGACATGGTCCAAGCTCATCGTGCCAACGCAAATCAAGATTTCTTGTCCCTACCCCTTTGTGCTTTTGTGGTTATCCACTTACTTTTGTCAACTACATGTATTCTTTTTTCCTACGTGTCCTAGTTCGCTTTTCGCCACACGCACACCCCTTCAAAAATGCTCGACTAATCATCCTTGTTGGGCATCCATGTCACCATCCTAATCCACTCTCTCTCTCTCTGGGGTACGCAACTAACTTGACATATAAACAAGAAATGCTTGCACCAATCACTCCATTTTCCAAGAATTTAGGGTTTAATCCTCTCTTTTGTTAAAGAGGGGCAAATTATTTCGGAGAGTTATTCAAAATTCACAAGCTACGGACAATGGTTCAGATGAGCTTTCACGGGCGATCTTGGTCCAAGAAGTCCTACATCTATGGTGACCACTACTTGGGAATGAGCTATCATTTTCTAAAAGAATTAGACGTCATGTGCATGTTATATGGTCGACACCAACTCAAAGTGAAAAAAACTAGAGGTGCATGCTTATTGTGAAACCATGAAAATGAAAAGAATGGATAGGAAAAGGAGCATTTTGGAAAGCATGTTTCATGGAATTGAAACAGCCCGTGAAAATGTTGTCTTTGAATGAAGGCCAGAAGTTTGGTACTTATCTTACCACAGAGATGTCCCTCTTAGTTGTGCTAAGCCTTTGAATATGTTCAACTCTTGTTTCCTAATGATTTTCCAGTACATTATTGTTCGCGCGTGAGAGAGAGAGATGTTCACACCTAAATTTGGCTAATCATTAAAAAATTTATTGTATAAAAATTAAGAATTGACCCCAATTCCAAAAAAAATTAAATTTTATTAAATTGCATATTATTTTTATGACTATGTTTCATTAATAAATAAGTTCATAAAAAGTATTACAATTGAATCGGTGGTGGATGGACTGATTAAAGGTTCTGAACTTAAGAAAATAATTGAAATTGAGCTCATAAGCGAGTGAAATTTGGCCAAACCCATGCACACTAGGACTGGCAAAAATTCACTAGAGAGCGAGGAGGGGCCTTATTGAGCTTTAATTGATTGAAATTTAGCTCATAGAATTTAATTAGTAAAAGTCCTTAGGTTATGCAAGTCCATTATATTAATAAGGTCGAAATTAAACCCGTAAGATAGAATTACAGCTAGGTTTTCCACTATATAAGCACATTAGGTCTTCAAAATTCGTGGTCGACACATATTTATTAGAGAGCATACAAGAGCATGGAGACAAAAGGAGAGCGAGAGCCCCCACGGCCGAGCCTTCCCAGTCGTGTCTGGCTTGTGCACCGCCATGATGAGCCGAGCTCCCGAAATCAAACTGACACGGCTGCAACAAAGCAGCCCTCGTGATCCCACACTGATGATCTATCGTTGCCGTAGCTCTTCCAGCCATGTAGATTTATTTTCTAGATAAAATGGCATTTTAGGATAATATTTATCTAGTTATGGTAGGTTTCCAAATTAGAATAAGATAGATTATTTCCTAATTCAAGTTGGATAATCTTTTACTTCAGGTCGTTTATTTTCATTTTTTATTAATATAAAATAACATGTGCATGTCATATTGATTTAGCTACATCATGCTTGCATCACTATTTGTTGTGTCTTTATATTAGGTTGTTTACACATAACTTTTGATGACCTCGATTAGTTATTCATTGCATAGAAAAATCAGCACTCGATTCTTGACTCCTAGAAAAAAAAAAAATAGTAGTGCACATTGTGTCCGAGTTGGTCCAATATGACCTTGCTCAACTATTTCCATAATTGCACACGAACCACCCATTCATGCATACATATTTGGCCGTTGAGAGATTCAGTTCCTACTGAAGGGATAAGTTAAGAACAAGAAAAGAAAGAGCTGGAGAGAAAAGATTTCCGTAAAATATTCTCCTCAACTTTGGCAAAGAATTCCCCCGCATGGGAAAGCTCATCCCCATCATATCCCTCGGGTTGTCTTTAGCATAAAGAGGGGAGTTTGTTTTGGCAATCACCAAAATAAAAACATGCGTTTTCAGCTGCTAAGATGGGAATTAGACGGCTCCGTCATGGGAAGATTGGGAGCTTGAAGCGAAGAGGACGAACCGAATCCCCATCCTTTCGTGGGCACCTCCAGATTTCATTGAATTCTTTTTGGCAACATTAAAGAGACATTCTGTAGAATTAGAATCGGGAGATGAATCAATGGAATTGGTCCAGCAATATGGAAAGAATTGACACCCCCTTGGCCGAATATTTTGCGTTCATGAGCAAGGCAACACAACCCAGAAAAGCCGAATGGAAAGATTGAGCAGAGAGGAAATGAAGAGAAAGAATTAAAGAGATAATACTAGTCATGAAATCGTAAATAATGGCGAGTGAATCTGGACATATCTGCAGCAATATGTGTAGAAACGCAGAATGGGAACCAAGTGCTAATTCGCGGTGATAAATCGGGGCCAATCCGGCTATCCCCACGATTGAGGGAGGAGGGGTTTAGACTTTCCAATGATAAGTGGGAATTTTTTGCTATAAGAGGACTTTTCTTCAATGAAAGGGGAGGTCAATAGACTGATTATGACATATTCTCTGAGCATTTCTGAGCAACAACATGATGATCACTCCCTTCCATCTTCATCACCACCTTCATCACGTGACATACTCCACCCATCATCAACTCCCATCATCATCATCATCATCTCTTTTTTCGCAATATATCACGTCCATCTCTAAATCTTCACTGGGAGTACGCACAAGCAGCTAGTGAGATAGAGGATCGTGAGAAAATATAGAGGCTCAAAGCACAGAGAGGATCTTCATCTCATCACCCTTGCTGATTTATCGAAAGAATAATTACGTTCGAAGAGATCCAAAGGTATCAGAAGCTTGGCCCTTCCCGGTGTCCATTTAGCCACTCAAGCTCGCCCGCTCGTGATCTTTCTGACGAGTGCCAGCTACTCAAGCAGAGCCTCCACAACGGCCACAAGTGCACCAGCAAGTTCCTACGTCTGTCATTGGCCAGTCTCGACGCGCGATCAGCCCCATCACTCGCTCAACAGAAAAAAGAGCTCTCAGTTTCGCGCCAGTGATGCTTCAGTCCAGCGGGCAAGTTTCTGGCAATTTCTCTGGCCTCCATCCCCGTTCCAGCGACTACCATTCCCATTGCTGCACCCAGCTTCCTGGAGGCTCTTTCCTGACGCGTCCAACGAGCTTTGACAGCGTGGCCTTGAACTCTCGTCCTTCGCTGCAGTCCAGACATCTTGGTCCCATTGTAGTCCATGCAGCGTCCAGAATCATTCCGGGTGAACCAGCAATCTTAAGCAAGCTTCCAGTCGTGCCAATGTAGCCTCGCCAATTTCCTTGTGATCTCAATGACCAGTTTGATCTCGCTCACATCAATACCCTACACCAAAGTAGCATTGTTTTCTGTCTACCTCCTTGCAAGTCTTCCCTGTGTCGTTTTAGCCCTCATTGCCCTAAGTTATCTCTAATTCAGGTGAGGACAAGGTTGATTTTGTTGAGAAAACATTCCCTAAGTTATTTTGATATTGACAAAACTTAGAGATTTTGATTATATTATAATTTTTTTTTTCTGGTGGAAAGTTTGATGGGATATGATCGGACGATTTCAATTAGAATCAGAATCATAATTGTAATTTATTTTCCTTCCTTGCATATTCTATCAAATGGCTAGGAAGGAGTCAAAATACTCGCGTAACGACTAGTGGCGATTGGTTGGATTCCCTGTCATTTTTACAAAAACTTTTAAAATGAAAGTTTTTCCAATATCCATCGAAAAGTTCAACTTTCCAAGAACAATGTATTGGGGGTGAAACATTCTTTTCAATCCTAAATGCCCAACTTTTGGAAACTCGATTTGCTACATGGGTGGCAAAACATATGGGAAGCTTCACTGTTGGCATTCCTAAAGCAATTAGATCTTTTAATTTCAAAGTCCGAAGAGTGTTTTGTGATCTTATATGTTCGTCTCTGTGAGCGAAATTGTATAACCTTTTAGAGGCTAATAGTGTAAGGAGTGGGTCACACAAGCCTTAAAATTCTTAGTTCAGTTCTTGTAACCTCTTAATGGTTTTTATCAGTGGATATTAGTGGATTCCAGCTAACAAGCTATAGCATGGGAGAATAGGGGAGAATAGACGTAAGCTTACAAAAGCCGAACCACTATAAACTTTTGTGTATAATTCTCCATCCATTACTCATTTTAGAATTACACACTAGTAACCACTTTATCAGAAATTGTCTTGCTACAATATTTCTTTAAATTCTTTCATTTTTGCACAATCACATATTCATACCCTCTATGTGATAGTTTTTGCCATAACGTTTTTAATTAGTTTAGTAAATAGTTTCACTTATATTATATTAGTTGATAAAACCTTGGGTTATCATGACTCGATTATTTTCTCGCATTAAATAAGACGTATTGAGCCTCTAAACCTTTAGACACTAATGTCAAATCCTAATATCTTTTCGCATGACTTGTGATGATTGATTTGATTAATTAGATATTCAATTGCTTTGAAATAACACATTATCAATGAAATGATGGATTTTAAATATAATTTGTGTTTCAATACATTGCAATTTCAGTCGTCCTTACATATGACTTGCACTTTAGGGATTTTTTAATTAGGACCATGCATGATTAGTCTCATAATTATATAGATTTAGAGTGTTAAATTTAGAAAACATAAAGATTCTAGGGTAATTCATATCTTTCATAAACAAGAAAAGAAAATAATAAACATTATTTAGTTTTCATTTATATTGCATCTAGATCTAAGATTTATTGAACTCGAGTCATACAATGCATGTCATTTGAAACTAAGTTTTAATAATCGTATTGTGTAGATAGTATTAGTTATTACATTGCATGCAAGATTCGCGTCTAAATAGTTTACTAGGCCACTTATAGAGTGTCAGGCTTTAAACTTGCTATTTTTATAAAATAAAAAACAAAAATGATATAGTTTGCATTATAGAATAAATTCATAGTTTCTCTTAGGTCATTCATACATTTTAATAAACTTAGAATTACTTGCATGCATTATCTTAGAAATAAAACTAGGTCATTTAGTATGCATTTTCACTAATAAAATAGATATAGGATTAGGAATCATATAATTTGTACTTATAGGGTAATTTCTCTTTTTTTTTTTTTTTGGTAAAGGTGTCTTTTGTTAATTGCTAAAGAAGAATATAAAAAATTAGAATTAGAGAGTCTCATATAGATTTGCATAGTAGTTAGTCATTATTTCATGCACAATCATGCATAACATTTGTGCATTATGCATATTTTTCTATCTAAATAGTTTTGCAGAAATTTCATGCCAATAGATAGTCATATGCTTTGCTTGCTTAGCACATCTAGATTCTTTAAATCTTTTGCAACCTATTTATGGTTTTGATTATTGGGTGTTACTTTCTTGATTGCACATCCACAAGATCATCATTCACATGTTGGTGGCATAGGATAAAAAATTAATAAAAATTGTAAGTAAAAGCATTTTCAAAATTAAGAGAAAATTTACTAAAAGGGTGTTAGATAAATCTAGCGTAACCAAATTCCCGAATCTATTGAATTTATAGTTTACAAAAGTAAATTGCACTCCCACATTTTACTTGGGTGTCTAATCTATCCGTAACTAATTAGTGGCCACTCCAAAAGGTAAGATTAATAACACGTCGGATTGAGCACCAAGTTGTGATTGGTAGGGCTTGGGAGAGTCCATATTAAGCATCATGCTCAGTAATCTATTAGCTTTTTGTGACATCCACTATCTAGCCCCCAATCGGCCAAGGAAAATGGCCACTGAACCCATTATGAGCCCGGCCATGAATTAGCCACAAACGTCGGCCCGAATAGGGTAATTGGTCATCGATAGACACAAAAAAACTCTCACCCATTAGAAAGAACATATGTTTTAGATAAATTAAACCCAAGTCAATCAAGTCAATTTTGGAAGCTAGTAATTAAATGCAAGAGGGTGACTTGTATGCTTATGTGTCCTAAGCAATTACTAATACTCTTAAAAGATAGAAACTTCAAGGAATATACATGTGTTTCGTATGTAGTTTCGGAAGCTAGTCCATAAATGCAAATTGATGATTCATATGCTTAGTTTTCTAGGCTATTAATGCAAGAAGACAACTCTTAAGTTTGTTTGTCTCTTAGCCATTACCGAATGGCTTAGTTGTCCCTACAAAATCTAAGGCATCATGACCTAAGAAATAGCCTTAGAGGACAAGTAATTAGGCCAATTAATGACTAAATGATCTTGCCAGATTCACCTAGGTGCCACATCTCCTCAATTAGACTTGCCACCTTTGGTTTCTTAAGTTATGACTTATTCTAGTTTTTGAAACTATTGGAACTTCACTATTTTCTGATTTTATAGAGCTTTTCGTGTTACGGATTTGGTAAAACTTCCATGAAAGTTGTTCAAAACGTCTTGACTTACAACATACTTTAATTTCAGATTTTTTTTTAGGTGAAATGATTGGCAGGGAAGCCTAATCATTTACCATGTTAAAACTATCTAGTTCGGTAAAAACGATGACCTATTTGTTCTCTCGATTTTTTTATAAAATATTTCCTTTCGAATTTATACACGCTTCCTCCACAATAGTTGTAGAGGACATCCATGTCTACAACATATTAAAATTTCAAAGTGTTTTATGAAGATTTGGATTTCAAAATAGGTTTTCCTCTATGGTTGAATTTGTTCAATGGACAAACTTTTGGGTTGATTTCTATGATTTGCTGCTCTTTCCACAAATTGAATTAGACTTGGCTTCCTTCATAAAAAAATATTGTTTAAGGTCTTCTTTATAGGGAGAAGTACACTAATGGTGCCATAAGTTGTATACGGTGCTCACTTTAGTGCCAAAAATTTTGAAAAACGATCACTTTGGTGCCATCGCCGATTTGGTTGGCCGGAAATCCGACGTGGCAGTTTTTTATTAATTTTTGACACTGACATGGATCGCCGGAGAATACAATCAGCATACAAAGAACAAAACGATGCCGTTTACCGTTTTTCCCCAAATAAGAAACCCTAAATCCCCAATTTCGATTAGAACCGAAAGTTGAAAACCTTAAATCCCCAATTCGATCATTTCGAGTACATACTTTGATTTTCTCCAAAAGTTATCAGCTTGCTCTTACAAATGGAGGACAAAAGCTTCAGCAGCGGCTCACATTCCTATAAGAAAAGCGAATTAGATGGTGAGTATTAATGTTATTGTGGGTTACCGAGTTCGAGAAGAACATCTTGAACTCGGTCAAATCCCGGGAGAAGATTCCATGGGTGCGGCAGATATAGAGAAGGCTTGAAGTGCCAATATTTCAAATGGATTGATAGAAAATTTTTTGATCGAGCGACAGAGGTGATATTGGAGTTACTTGAAGGCCAAAATCAACCTCCACCTATGTTAATGGACGAGTTGGAGGATGTCGACTCAATGCAAGCTCAAATGAAGGGTTTAACATCTTTGGTGGACCATTTGAAGAGGGAGGTTTCAAGACTGAAAATCGAAATAAACTTTTATCGAGTGTTGATTGTGTTCTTATTCTCTTGGGTAGTTTATTCAAATGTAAAGTGAGTAATGAGAAGAAGTTTGTATGTCTACCATAGTCGAAGACGTGGAGTATGCACTTGTATTGGATTATTTATAAGTAAAATGTGTTTTTTGGTTTGCTGCAATTTTTGTATGGAGCATAATGTTTTTTTGTTGTAATCTATGGGTAAAAATGCAAGATTGAACTTGGAATATATTAATTGTAAGCACTTAAAAGTTTTGTTGTTTAGTTGTGTATTATCAATATTTGTTTTGGTTAGTTTTTGCTTCAAATATAATGGTTTGCTGCATTTTTTATTTGATAATAATTTGCTGCATTGAAAGCTTTTAGTAATGGTTTGCTGCATTTTTTTGTTTGGTAATGGTTTGCTGTATTTTTTATTTGGTAATGCTTTGCTGCATTGAAAGCTTTTAGTAATGGTTTGCTGCATTTTTCTGTTTGGTAATGGTTTGCTGCATTTTTTATTTGATGATGGTTTGCCGCATTTTTTATTTGGTAATAGTTTGCTGGTTTGCTGGTTTGCTAGTTTGCTGATTTGTTGGTTTGCTAGTTTGCTGCAACTGCAAACCATGGCCGAAATTAAAGGATGGTGGCAAATTCACGATTAACCATTTCAGCGCCATAAGTTGTAAATAGTGATCACTTGAGTGCCAAGTTTTTATAAAAGAGATCATTTAAGTGCCAGTCGCGATTACAAAGTGATCACTTATGTTGCACAAGTTTTTTAAAAAAGAACATGTTAGTGCCAAACGTCACATTCCAAATGCACCTTGTTCTTGCACCTTGTTCTTGCACCAGTTGAGTTGCTGGTACATCTTCTTACATCAGCCCAGGTGCAACAAGATGTACCAGCACCCAAAGTGTTCTTGTAGCAACACATATAATCAGAACCCCACAAATTCGTTATAATCCACAACTTTAACCAACAATGTTGACAGTAACAGTGCAGCAACAGCAACATTGCAGTAACATTAAAAATAAAATATACATCAGCATAACTGATTTGCTAGCATTCTAGCCGAAACCAACACAAGGGAAAATGAATAGTCATTCTAGTACTTGCCATTAACATTGATTGATTGTTTACAAAAGAAAAAAAAAAAGCATGTCTAACTTCACTCCTCAATCATCAAAAGTTCAACACTCTCTTAAAAAAAAAAACAATGGCATTGCAGGCAACAACTACCATCAATCCATCACACTCTTAAAAAAAGAAAACATGAAAAAGACCATGTCTAGCATCGCATGAAAAAAAAATCATGTCCAACATCATTTAAAAAGAAACCATATCTAGCACCCTCCCATCAGTCAATATTGACAACACCTTGATCTCCTTTTACTCTTGGAGCTTTGAATTGATTCATAATCCGAGCACTCTTTCGAACTGGATGTGCAGGTTCTTTAGCTCGGCTTTCTGTCACCTCATTTTCCTTTTCCTTGTTTTTTACGGCGGCTATTTTTGTTTTACCACGTGTCATGTGTTGGTTCATATCATTACTACTGCTCCCAATTGTTGGTTGAGATGGAACTGGTGCTGGGTTCTTTTTGGATGGTTGTTTCGCAGCTGTACCCGATGTCTTCTTCTTATTTGGAGCACTCTTCTTTGATTACGTCCTTGATTCTTGAGTTGGCCCACCATGAGAGAGAAGTACCTTCGAAGTTCTCTCAGGCTACAAGAACATAGTGATATTATCAATCAAATGAATTGAAATACAACAAATTAAATGCATGAGGCCTATAAATCTTACATTCAAAATAGTCATTCTAGTACGTTCATCTGTGTAAATCCCATAACCATATTGCCTTAATCCTTTTCCAAGAGCCCTTCTTGTTCGCTGTAGTGCATCATTTTTAGCAGCAATAATCCTTGTAGTAACCTCTGCAACTTGTGCAGTTGCTCATCTTCTCACCTAAGAAACACATAACAGATGTAAATTTTAGCCCATAAAAGATCAAACACAGCGATGTACAACTTATAGGATATTTTTTTCTTGTTTACTCAACAGTGGACTCAGTTATTGTTGTTGCTGTCTTGCCCATTCCAGTCCTTATCCTTGCACTTGAGCCTACAACATGACCTTTTTCTGGCCCTTTAGTAGGCCTTACAATAATGTACTATATTAGGATTATGACTAACAGCACTATCAAATAAGAACTGTAAAGTTACTAAGATAAAGAGGGTACTTACCTTACAACATGGCTTTCTATTTGCCCTTCAGTAGGCATTACAGCAGGGCCTTCTGTCCTCCCTTCAATAGGCCCAACAAAAAACTCTTAAGTAGGTCCTGTTCCTAGCACTGAATCAGCCATTACTTCTTGCTGTTGATGCTGCTTTTTCAACTCACAACATTTCTTATTGTGCCCTTCCTTGCGGCAAGAGGAGCATTTCATCTTTGATCCAGTCCTACTCATCCTTTGGCTTGATGCCTTTTCCTGCTGCATTCTTTGTCTCTTTTTGGCCTTCCCATTTGCTTTTTCAGCGGTAGAGGTAGAGGGCTTTCATGATTTGTTGACTCCCAAAATTTGCTACTTCTAATAGGCTGCATCATGAATTGGTATGAAGCAACGTATGAGCTTTTTTTTGTACCAATCATGTAGGTAATCATCTGGGTTTTCTTGCTTCATCTGAATAGCACAAATAACATGGGCATAGGGAATTCCATTCAGTTGCCAGGCTCGGCATGAACACTTTCTTCTATCCAGGTTGACAACATACTTATCCTGATTTTGAATAATCTCATATCCATTATCTCCATTCCAAACTGGATGACAGAACCTACTAGCAGCAATATTTGCACCCAATCTCTTCACAATCCTAGGGCCATAGTCTCTACTCTATTTTGTAGCTCATCTCTTTGCCTATGCAGTCCAGTCATAACCATAACTCGAATATCATCAAGCATGCTGATGATTGGTTTGCACCCGGCCTCTAAAATTCTATCATTGAAAACTTCACTGAGGTTGTTATCAATGATATCACATTTGAACTCTTCGCTGAAGAAGCTTAGCTTCTGTCTGGAAGAGTGCATCAAAACCTTCCTTTATCAACTACAACAATCCTTATTTGGCTAATCTGAAATCAGCCATATTTGTACTCTTTGCTATCTGCTAGAACTGCTTTTGCAGCCTATCTCTTTTGAAGTTCCTTGACCAGTTTGCATATATGTGCCTCGCGCACATTCTATGCTTAGCATGTGGCATCAATTCAGCCAATGCAGGAATAAGTCCCTACAAAAATTCAAACCAATAAATACAAGTAAAGAAAAATATGCAAGTGACTAATATTAAAAGAGAGTGAATTAATTGACAATGAAATTACCTTATGTTGGTCGCTCATGAATGCCCATCCTCCTCCATCGGTTATCTTAAGGTCAGCCATTAAATTTTTAGGAACCAAGACCAAATATCCTTGTTCTCTATCTTTACCACCGCCCAAGCTATCGGGAACATTTGATTATTGGCATCTCTCCCCACAGTAGCCAACAACTCCCACTTGCATAAACCCTTTAGAAAATATCTATCCAATCCTATAACTCTTCTACAACCAGCCAAGAAACCTCGTTTGCATGCATCAAAACAGACATAAAATCTATCAAATCTAGGCCCAAGATCAAGGAGTGTCTCTCCACAACCTCTACATATACCCTACTAGATGGGTTCTGAAACATACATTCATCAACATAATCCCATACCTGCACATATTCTTTCTTATATCCACCCATCAATATCTTCATCACCCTCACCTTCGCTCTCTTACATTGATTCCTTGACACATTAACCCCCACTTACTCCTTCACTAACTGTTGAAATTGAAGACTCTTGATCTCGGGCATTGCTTTGATAGTATTGAAAAAATGCTTTGATAACCACACACTTGTTACCCTTTTATTATTAAAGATAATTGGACAAGTATGCTCCTCCTGAAAAAACCTAATCTAGAATGACCCATTCTTACTAAGAGCAGCATAGAGTTTCCACGAACAATTAGGTTGTGAGCACTTAGCTCTCACAAACTCCTTCGTGTTTCTAATGAATTTAACGCTCCTCTATTCACCAATTGAGTTCTTCATAACAGCTTCCTTGAATTGTTTGGCATCATCAAATCTCATGCCCACCAACAAAACATGTTTATCAACAATCGGATCATAGCAAGGGTATTTACTTTTTCTTTGAGGAGCAGGTTCTTCATCATCATTGTCAATCTCATTTTTGAACCATCAACTTCATCGCCACAGCTTTCTTCATCTTCACTTTTATTACTCTTAGCTGGATCTCCATCCCTATTTACTGGCTCGGGCCTTTTTGCTGAAGCTGTAAGTTTTTTTCTCAGAAATTCCCTTTGCTTTTGTCTTGACTGTGTGAGTTCATCATCATCTTCGTCACTTGGGAAATTTACTAAAGCCAAACATTCATCTTCCGATTCATTAGATAAAACAATTTCCCATTCTAATCCAATGAAGTCTTTATCGCCCACATCTTCACCCAAATCTTCATCTAAGATTTCAGGAGATCTTCCTCTTTGTCCATATCTATCAATATGACTTATCCCCTATCATTTTGCCCTCCATCTAACCTAAACTCATCCCCAACCTGATTACTCGCTTGAACAGGATCCCTCACTTTTCCTCCTTCAGTGGTGGTCTGCTCATCCCCATCCTCATCCTCATCCATATCATCACTATAATACTCAACATATACCTTAGCTTCTTCACCGTGAAGATAATGGTAAATGATATCCTTAATACCATTATCGTCATTAAAAAATCTCAACTCATCCTTCAATTATTTCCCAGGAACACAGTAATGTAGTTTTTGCACTTTGCATCATAAAAAATATACCAAATCACTCATAAAATCAATATATGATGGCTTCCAAACATTGACATAAATAGTACCTTCATTCCACCACTATATTCCCAATCTTCAGTGCTAATAACAAACTCTCCACCATAGCAAACAATGACGCCTACTTGATTTGCGTCCATATCGATGCTACACCCAATGAAAAATAAGAAAAAGAGTCATTGTCGTTTTGTTGGAAACACATAACAGAATCGACAACTTCACATGCAAGTTCTTGTCGTTTTGTTGTCAAGGAACAAATGCGACTAAAATCTCCCTAATTCGGTGCATTTACAGAAACAAAGTGAGGTCCCCACCACCCATTTTTCAATTTAATCACATTCACATTCGATCCCCCACAAAAGCAGTCCAATTAATTAAACAAACAAATTCGGTCTCACCACTGTTTCCATCCGAGTCAAGCCCCTCCGCACCCTGTTTTTCTATTCGGTCCCCACAATAGAAAGCGAACGAACGATGGAAGAATCAATTTTTCTATTCCGTCCTCATAAAAGTGACATCCCCACCACTTTTCCAACTACTTTCGCCCTGAGTCGAGCCCTCAATTTGCCCTTCGTGCCTTAACTTGCTCGTCGGAACCCTAAATTTTTCGCAAAATTGATCCACGTAGAGAACATGACAAACCTAAACGATCGTGAATGACAGCGCAACTACAGCGATGGCCAAGCAACGGCGGGCGAGCATCGGCGGTCGAGCAACGGCGGGCGAGCGAACGGCGGTGGGTGAACAATGGTGGGTGAGCAAGCTACGGCCAGCGTCGAGGAGAACCGTATACGAACCCTATTTTACTCCCTCTACAACGACATCGTTTTTTGCTATGGAGCAAGGCGGCGTCGTTTCTTATGTGAATCCACGATGGATGGCAAGAGACGACGTCGTTTCTTACGAAGAAAGGAAAACAGCGTCATTTTATGCTATCCACCGTGGACAATCTTAAGCCACATCGATTTTTTTTTTTTAAAATATAAAGGCCACATAATTATTTTGGTCGGAATTTCTCGCCGGTGGCACCAAAGTGATCGTTTTTCCTCCAATTTGACACTAAAGTGATCTGACGGAAACTTTTGGCATCAAAGTGAGGGCCGTACATAACTTATGGCACCATTAGTGTACTTCTCCCATTCTTTATAACATATTATATTTATATAATTTTTCGAGCTTGTTTAATAAGGTAATGAAACTGATTTCCAAAGTTGCTCGAAACTGTTCTTCATCTTAGAATGAGAGAGCCACATGCCCAAACTTGGAGGGTAATGGGCTGGACACTCATCTTAAGAAGCAAACCAATTTAGAATCTTCTTGGCTTGAAGATAAACATGTATTAAATACTTTTGGACCTTAGTGCATTGATGCTAAGTTGAGTTATAAGGCTTATGTGTCCTCTAATTAACATAGTCATCATTATTATTCATCATTACAAAAATGACTCAACCCCAAGTAGCTCAATAAGAGAAGTAGCAGGTGTCCTCCTTTAGGAATTAAACTTGCCACTCATCTTTTTAGCTTGCCACCTCTTCATCCTAGGTTGTCATCTAAATAAATGTGATTGGTCCACTTGGAAGGGAAATGATGAGGGGTTTGCCTATTAATAGAGGCATCCTCCCTTCATTTCCTCACCCCCCATCTTTTCTCTCTCACTTATTCTCTCTCTCATGGCGTCCCACGTCGCCCCCTCTCCCTCTCTTGGCTTTGCTCACCTACCGCCTCACCGAGTGGCCAACTCTTAGCAAAACTAGTTCATCGAAGGTAAGTGGAATTCCTAATCCTTAGCTAAGGCAATGTGCTATGTCATTGAATTTAGTTATGTACTTACATGTGAGTAGTCATTTACATGTCGCAGGTCCATTTGTATGATTTGCTCATGTGTTGGTTGATTCATGCCTGGGACACAAATGGGTCTCACTTGGTCTCGGATCAGTGTTAAGATGTGATAGACTGAACCTCGCTTGGCCATGGATCAAGATTGAGGCGTATCGATTCGAGCCTTGCTTGGTGGAAGATCGGCATCTAGACGAGGTGGTTCAGGCCATGTGTCTTGAGTCATGCCCGACTTATTATGTAATTACGGTATCATAATACATGACACACACTTGTTTGAGCTGGACCTAGGGCCTTGTATGTATGGGTTAAGATGGAAGAAAATAAATCGGCTTGTGTAACACATGATATGCAATCATTAAATCAAAGAAGAAGACCATCGTCACGTAGCGTTGGCAGCAATGTCTTGTTCGTGAGAACTGGATGCCCTAGTTTAGCCCAAATGCTTGGGTTGAGCTCGAATGCCTCAGGTGAGCTAGCCTCCTGGGATGCCTTGGTTGAGCCAGGATATCCTGATTGAGCCAGCATGCCTAGCTTGAAAAATGATTCCTTGGTTGAGTTAGGATGTCCTAATTGAGCCGGAATGTATGTTAATGAACATTTTATGCATGCTGGTATGTTTACAACTATGTGACATGTTGTGTTCATGGATAAACTGAAGGTAAGTATGCATAGTACGCCGAAGGGACACATATATGTAGTTGAGATGAATTAGTAATATTTATATCAATCTGCTATCAATATTGCGATACAAGTACTATCAATGCTAGATTTGATGATGAGATATCATCCTAGTAGAGCATTAGGGGTTTTGACTTATTGAGTCTTAGACTCACTTCTTGTTCTTCAGACCTATAGGTGTGGAAGCCTTACACTAGTTTTGGGTAGCTATAGTCACGCTAGAGATAGGAATTCCCTTGGCCTACACGAATATATAATGATGATGTGAAAAAGAGAGGCCTATAGAAAGGGCATGTACATATATTGGTATAATATAGTAGTGCTATGCCTTATGTAATGCTTTATTGATTGCTTGTTTGTTGTGTTGTAGTTAGGTGTCGATATTGTAACGCTTCCACATGTGCTTAAATTGAAAATTAAAAAGCAATGAGTCAGCGATGTGCCTGGGATGTCGCAATGATAACCCCGCGACCTGGAGTTGGGGTCGTTATACTTTCTCTTAGTGGTTTACCTCCAGGAAGGTCACAACACATGTCATGAATCGCCACGTCATTCATATATGCCATGTCTTCTTATCATGTTGTTTGCCACGTCTTTCATAATTGCCATGTCATCACCACTTCATATGACATGTCATCAATGCCATGTGATTTAGTGATTGCATACTTAGGGTAATTTAATTTAGAATGCATGTTGTATTAGAATAATTAGATTTACATAGTTATTTAGAAAATAATGGTTAGGCTAAGTTTAGTATAATTAGTGGTTTAAATTAATTCATAGTGTTTAAGTTCTTAATCTCTTACAATTTATTTATGGGATATGTTCAACGGAAGTCCTAAAACTTGTTAAGAAAGTGCAATTGAGTCCTAAAATTGGCAAAAAATGCAATCAAGTCCCAAAACTTATCAAGTTGGTTCAATTGAGTCCTAAAATTAATACCGTCAAGAAAGTTAACGGAAATTGCTGACATGGCGCGACGTCATATTTTAAATGATTTATTTATTTATTTTTAAAATGGTTTTTTAAAATTATTTTTTATTCAAAATCTTTAAAAATTAGATTAAAAACTAAAAAGGAAAATCTAAATTTATTTAAAAAACAAAAATTTCAAAAAAAAAAAAAAAAAGGCACCAATGGACTTCCATCGCCGCCCATCGCCGGAGGGGCTAGCGATAGTCGTCGGCCATGGGCGAGGTGGCCGGCCCTTGCCGGCCCCAAGTGAGGGCTGGCTAGCCTCGCCGGGTCAAGCGAGGACGCTCGGATCTGGGCACGCCAGCCCTCGCGGGGGGATGGCAAGGGCCGGCCACCCCAGCCCAGGGTTGACGAATGTCGCTCAGCCCCTCCAACAATGGGCGGCGGCGGTGGCGGCAGCGGGGGAGAAGAGGGCTATTTTTTTTAAAATAATTTTTAAAAATAATTTTTTAACTTTTCTTTTTAGTTTTTGGGAAAATAAGATAAAATGAATAAATCTAATTTTTTAGTTTTTAAATCTAATTTAAAAAAAATGAATAAAAAATCATTAAAAAATCCACGTGGAAATAAAAAATTATTTAAAATGCCACGTCAGCATTTTTAACGGAAAAAAGGCTAACGGTGTTAACTTTAGGACTCAATTGAACCAACTTGACAAGTTTTAAGACTTGATTGAACTTTTTGTAAGTTTTAGGACTCAATTGCACTTTTTTGACAAGTTTTAGGACTTCTGCTGAACATATCCCTTTTATTTATATTGCTTTGGACTATTGAGTGTTATTTTAATGGTTGCACACCCTTATGATCACTTCACACATGTTAGTGTTTAGGTTTAAAATCAATCCAAGTTACTTGCATATGTTATTTTTTTAAAATTAAAAAAAAAGGAAGGTATCAAAAGGGCGTTAAAGTAAATCTAGCATAAAATAACACTCTACATGGGTTTTTAATTGACCCACCAATAACTTATTAGTGGTGATTCTTGGATAGTTTGATTTTGCATGTTAATTTGAACATAAGTTGCGAATTAGAATGGGCTTGGAAAAACCCAAGTTAAGTGTGAGCTTAGTAATTCATTTGCCAACTCTAAATAGTTCACACCTAGGAAGGTTGCGATACTTTGATGACTTTACTAGGGATTTGAGTTAAAACTTATAGCAAATTTAGGCCAGAATTTTCTCTTGATTACAAAATATTTTTGTTTGGCAATGTGGAACAAGGTACATCCCTTACTTGGTTTAAATGTTTTTGTAGAGTGGGAGTTATAAGGGTCAAAATGTTTATTAAGCTTTGTCTTGAAAATTGGTGTTGAGAATGAATGGTTTTTACTTTGATCTTGAAGTGATGTTTGAGATAAATTATTGAGCATGCTTTCATTGTTTTATCACCGTGCTAATGCCCACACAATCTACTGCCAAACCTAGGCCGCATAAGTTACTTAGGATGGTATTGAATTTGATACGATTTTGAACATGAGTTCTCTGAGTAAGGGTCACCCAAGGGCCGAGCGCAAGTTGTGGTGTGACCGATAAGACCGTGATGGCCAAGCATACAGGGAGACCAAACTCGATTGGCTCCTCCCTCTCCTTGATATTAACATCCAAAATGGCATCATGTAAGCACCATCACATTTCTAGTGTCCTTTATATTTGGTAAGCATGAAATGACCCTGACTTTGGAAGAATATAACAATGTCATCAGAAAATTTTTAAAGTCTAAATTGATTAGTCCGCCTATCGAAATATAGCCTATATTGGTCCCGTCTAATTTCCTAAGGGTAAGAGAAGATGAAATAAGAAAGGCTTTTGAAAGATTACTCCAATGCATGTCCACTTCCTTTCCTAACTCGATATTTCTCAAATTACTTGACATTTCAAATGAGTAGGATTTCCTCTTAGCTTTGTTAGGATTCATAGTTTTCCTTCACCATAAAAATTCTATTAATCCTTCTATTGCATGTGTAGTTAGTTAGACAAGTATGTGTTGGAATGAATTTTCTCAACACTATTTTAGTCGAGACTTTCTTGTCTCTTAGGCTGCGTTTGGTCGACTGGATAAAATTGGGATAGGATATGTTTTATCCTATCCTGTGTTTGGTACCTATCTAGGATAGGATAAGGTCGGATATAGAAGAGATATAAACCAGATAAAAAAAATCCGAGAGAGGGGTGGGATAAGGTCGGATAGGATTTCTTTTATTCAAAATATAAAACCCTACGATTTTTTTTTTTTGCTTTCTCCATTGTTCACCCACAGAGGACTCTCTATTTCCAAAGTATCGACGTTGAAGCCTTCTCCTCAATAGCTCTTCGATTCTCACCGAAATTTTACGAAAGCGACGGATTTTCAAAGGTAAATAATCATTCTCTCTCCCTTTCCTCGCCCAACCAGCGACACACGCTTCTTTGAGGGCTAGTTTTTCCGTGTGCAGAGCAGAGGAGGCCACGACCTTCTTTGCAAACCCAAGGATCAACGTCCCCTGGTGGTACTAAGCGACTTCGGCAATCGACCCCTCTGACGAATCGGCTAGCCAAGATCGGGAGCCATCGATTTTCATCTTCATGAAGCCCTTTCCGGTAGCAATGACCACAAACACGGTACGATTCTCTTCTGACTTATTCTGGATTTTCCCTGAAGTGTTTAGTTTGATGAAATCCTTGCTCGGAATGACTGAAATACCCATTTGTATTTTGTGGCATTCCTTCCCGTGTAATTGGACCGAAGTCTCCCTAGTAAGCTTCTTAACAAGAATAGACAAGTGGATTTACGAGCTTCCCATATTAGCTTTCGAAAACCGAATAAGTTAGATAAGAGGCTTGCCAAATGTTGATTTGTCGTTGATGATGATGAAAATGTCGTGTGTTGTAGAAGAAAGGTGATACATCAAAGTAGCTTTTAATCTTCTAATTGGGCATACTCCTTTTGTTTCTTCTTTCTTGGTGAACATCAAATTGGATGGATGGGTGTTGTGGGCTAGAGGGGAAGAGTGTACAAGATATGGGTAGTTTTTTTTTTTTTTTTTTTTTTTTTTTTTTTTATGGATCTGGATTTGATAGTTTGAATGTGCATGTAATGCAAATTATTCTAAAAGTATGTACAATTTATGGGTGGTTTTTTTTTTTTTTATGAATCTGGATTGGAATTTTGAATGGGCATGTGTTGCAAATTATTCTAAAAGTTGACTTCTTTTTCCTCATTCTAGCATTGATTGAAAAGTTTGCTCCTTACTCTTAGCTTGTGATAGATTCGATGTTTATCCAGCCTTTGGTGTGAAAGAAAGAAACCTTGTTTTTTTTTTTTTTTTTTAATGGTGGGAATGGGAAGAGGGGGAGCTAGAGATTTGAGATAAGGAAAATGGAAAAGCTAAACATAACTCCTTTTCTAATAAAAGTTGGTGTGATTATCATAACTTGAATTCCAATTTTCTTTTTTAAGAGCTTGAGATTCATGCTTGATTGCTTGAGTTTAAAAGGAAAATGATTAACAAAGAGAAGCACGCCATGGATGTGGGAAAAGCCCTGATTATTAATCCCTTTCTATTCCCCTGCACTTGGAGAATTTATTGCCATCTTGAAGGTTTACTGTTCACAGTTAGTTCAATACATTGTTTCTGTAGCCCTCCACTAAAAGATTGATTCTCAATGAGATTGATCTCTAATGCACTAGGGTCTTTTTATTACACTAGGAATCAATTTGGCATATATCTGAAAGTTTCTTTGGTTATAATTTTTGCACACTCCTTTTGTTTGGGACCTTTTCATGTAGCATGTGCTGGAGTTCCATTGTAAATTTATTTAGGAATAGATATCTAATTGTATATGTATATAACCTGGCATTGATATTGAAAATATGACATTCAATGCTACATTGTTCTACTCTTTGGAGAATTAATCAAGATCATTGATAGATTATGGTGAGTTAGGTTGTTAAAATGGCCCGATTAGCAAAAAGTAAAAGTATAACTCAAATGTAAAACCCTATTGATTATGCCTTTATAGGTCATACATTATGTATTGATCTTCTCACTCCAGGTAAATATCAAGTAAATTTCTTTCTAGTAAGAACAATCCAAGCAATGAAGGAGATCCCTGTATTTAGTAGAAATTGCAAGATATTATCGTATGATATTTGCATATGCTGTTTTAAGGTCAATTTGTAGCGCATTTGCTGTTCTGTCAGTGTTTGTGTTGAGTGTCGATGATATTTGCTTTAGTGGGAGAAGGAATTGATTACTTACCTAGACAAATCATTTCTACCATTTCCATTTTGCTTATGTGAGGCAAAGTCACTATTGATATCGCATCGCCTGTGAGGGAAGGATATATCTTGTTGTGTGGATTGAATATTGTGGCTAATTGAATGTTGAGTTAGTTTTCTGTTTCTCTGTCTCTATCATTAAATTTTCTTTACCATGTAACCTTCCATCATTAAATTTTCTGAAATTGCAATGAGATGTTTAGGGATGGAAGGTAGCAATTTCAGTCAAACTCAAGGAAGGGGAACAAAGAGAGACCAATGTATATGGACAATATATTAAGAAAATGCACTTCTAGATGGTATTGAAGAATTAGTTACGCAAGGAATGAAAGCCGATAACAGCTTCAAGAGTGGTTACATGGTTATGTTAGAGAGGTGGTTTGAAGAAAAGTTCCCTTGTTCTGGCATCAAGGGTAATCCTCACATAGAGTCAAAAATGAAAAACTAGAAAAAGTTGAATAATTAGATATATGACTTGAGGAATCAAAGTGTCTTTGGGTGGGACCATGAAAAGCATTGTGTTGATACTCATTCTGAGGATAGTTGGCAAAAATATTGCAAGGTTTGTGTCACTTCTTCTCATTTTTCTTCTTTATTAATTGTTTCATTTTTGACAAAATAATATAATTTTCTTTGTAGACCTATCCAAGAGCTGCTTCTTTGAGAGGGAAGTCCTTCCCTCAATATGATCGACTAGCAGCTGTATTTGGAAAAGACCGTGCCAAGGGAAATCTCAGTGAAGACCCTTCAGAAGCTCATGTAGTTGTAGATCACGAGGAAGGTGAAAATCATGATAATATGGCAACCAACGGTGTAAGTCAAAACTCACCACCGCTATCATCTTCTTAGGCACAAAATGTTTCTGATTCTTCAAGAAGAAAAAGGGCTAAAGCAAGTGACAAATGGGCTGCTAGCTTAGTTGAGATAGTGAGAACTTTTGGCTCATTCTTGGAAAAAGCTAATGAGAGAATGGAGATGATCGCTAGCCGCATTGGACATGCCAAGGATTTGGATAATGACGAATGAAAAATCAATGATGAGCTTCTTCAAATGTCTTTAGGTACTATGGATAGAATAAAATTATATACAAAAATTGTGAAGGATCCTGAGAATATTCATCTATTTTGGGATTTCAAGGAGATGACAGGAAAGCATTTGTGGAATTACTTCTCCAAGTAATGAAAGAAGAGAATGAGTGATGATTGAGTTGTTTTTGAGTTTGTAGGATATATGTTTTTTCTCCATACTTTTTCTTTTTTTCTTCTTTATTTTTTAAAAAGGGTTTTTGGGGCTAGCTATAAGCTATAATGTTATCTTTTTGGACCTTTCGGTTGTAGCCATGACTTGAAAAGAGGTGGATATGGCTTGGAACTTTATCTCTATATTCATTGCCAAGAAAACCATTATCTATAATATTCTTTGCCTTTGTCTTTTATTTTCATAAATAGTTTCTCCATCTCTTTGGCAAAAAACCTAGCCATGAATTTAAAAGAAGCCTTAAGTCAAGATATGGCCTACAAATTTCACCAATTCCAACTTCAATTTCACACCAATCAACCTCCAATTGATGGCCAAAATGCTGAGGAGGAAGCTTACACCAAATTCCACAATTTTCCTTCCCATTTGATCCATCTGGAATGCCAAAAATACACTCAATTTAGCCCATCCGAATTCTTGAGCCAATTTCGTCAAATTTTGATTTTTTGCCAAAAATCCCAAGCTTGCCAAAACTTCTTCGAAGGATGAGTTGACGTTCCTAAAATAAATCGTGACATGCTAGAACCGAATCCTAATACCAGGTTCAATTTCGTGGTTAATTTTAACTAGACGCGATTTTAGTGTGACCTAACTTATCGGTAGCTTTTAGGAATTTTTAGCGCATTTGACTAATGGTCGATTAGTTTCGATCCACATTGTGCATCTTCAACTCATAGGCAACTCTCAGTTATCGTAAAAATCTCAAGGTTTCAATTATGGGCATAGGGTACAAAATCGACAAGAAAATCGGTTTAGTGCCATTTGACAAGAATTTTGTAATCATGTGTAATCACCCACAATTTAATTACATGCCTCTATCAAATCGACATATCTTCAGTCTCTAATTGATTTTAATAATGCCGTATTGACCATTGCAGATTAGAATGGTCAAGCAATCGATTTCTAATCAAATTCTTAAGTTAGTCGAATTTATATTCCTTAACAACTCACCTGATAGATTAGCTATCTCGTAGTGATTACTTCAGAGAAAAAAACTATAGACGCATCAATGAAAAGACCAATTCATATTATCGGGACAAGGTTGAAAATCAGGATGTCACAACTGCGGTCCATTCAGAGGACATGTGGACCCCAAAATGAATAGGGTGTATATCCATAACTATGGGCTTGAAAACATTTAAATGACGACAGTGGGATAAACTCAATCAGTGAACTCTCTAGACCTCGCACGAGGAGGTTATTCACCTCGGAATGGCCTAAACGTGCAAGTGATTTATCGATGGTAGATCAATAACAAAGCCCTTGCTTTGCCCTAACTACTCACATGAACGAGTTAACTTCACTTTTTCAAGACCATCAAATCGAGCACATAAGCAAGTCTTAAAACACTTCCTATCCTCAGGAGCCAAACATAAAAACATGCAATATACCATAATCATGCGCCCATGCCATGCAATAATCCAGTCCTACTCATATATCAATCTCATGTCACACATGTGCATACTATAACATCACTTCTCAAAATATGCATTCATACACTCATGCCCTTTACACATATGGTGTCTTGAGAATTGCATGGTATCCCATACTACCATGCAACCCTCGAGACCATGTTTTTAGATTATAATGGTTGCTCAAGGCCCAAGGCCAACTCGAAGGTTCGCAATCATTCGGCGTAACCAGGCATCGTCCTGTTCCATTGGGCATGGCATCAACCTGCATATTCATACACCTCAAGATGACATTCCACTAAGGAGTTTCGTTCCGAAATCTATTTGCGAATGGATTCCGTTGACTAGAGGGCATATGAACTGAATCTAGTATTGTCCTACCTAAAACGCATAAGGATGGGTTCATTATCCTGCGTAAAACGCATCAAGGTCTTTAGGTGAATACACGGACATACCATTACACAGTTCATTTCATGTCTTTTTAAATGTGTGATGCTCATACAATATGCAACAACCTTTGCCACATACCGTCATGCCATACTCATATCCCATGTCACATCATACAAATGCACCACTGACACACTCAAACTTGTTATCCTTCCCACATATCATTACATGCATGATGATTGGCTAAAATCTTGGGATGCCATGAACATGCATCATAATTAAAATTAGCAATTAGTAATGCATCAAAAATGGAACTCAAGCATATAGGACGCTTCTTTAAGATAAGTCATTTTATAAGGGTCTAATTTATTACGATAAACCAAACGATAACTTATTTTAATAACATAACTTATCACAACATTATCTCACATACCACATATCATCATGTAATAGTTTATCACTCTAATAAGGCACATCCTATCAATATATCATGTTTCACTTATCACATTCTATAACTTATGGCATAATTACTTATCACATAACGATAACTTATCGGGTAAAACTTAAAAACTTATTGCGATAACCTATCGATCAAAAATGATAACTTATCAGTAAAACTTGATAACCTATCGCAATAACATATCGATAAAACATGATAAGTTATCAGTAAAACTTGATAATCTATCGCTCAAACATGATAACTTATTAGTAAAACTTAATAACCTATCAAGATAATTTATTGGAACCCTATGATAACCCATCACACAAAACTCGCTTATCACATTAACAAAATACCATTTAACCTTAATCTAGTCCTAAACTAACTCCAATATGTAACGACAATCCTATTCAAGGCCTACCACTCACACCTCAATCCAAGCTTTGAAAAGTGTTGAGGGAGGTGTGGCGGGGCTGGACAGTGGCTGTGGAGGCTAGGCTAGCACTGATTAGCCCCTGGTGAGGGCTGTGGGGCATCTCGGCGGTGGTGTGAAGGTGGCATGGTGGTCGGGCTCGATAGTAGACAATCTCTCCTAGGCCGACGGTGCCCAAAGCACTAACACGGAGAGAGAGAGAGAGAGAGAGAGAGAGAGAGAGAGAGAGAGAGAGAGAGAGAGAGAGAGAGAGAGAGAGGTTGGGCTAGCACTAATTAGCCCCCTGGTGAGGGCTGTAGGGCATCTCGGCGGTGGTGCGGAGGTGGCATGGTGGTCGAGCTCGGCAGTAGGCAATCTCTCCTAGGCCGGTGGTGCCCAAACCACCACCAACAACAGAGAGAGAGAGAGAGAGAGAGAGAGAGAGAGAGAGAGAGAGAGAGAGAGAGAGAGGTTGGGCTAGCACTAATTAGCCCCCCGGTGAGGGCTGTAGGGCATCCCGGCGGTGGTGCGGAGGTTGCATGGTGGTCGGGCTCGGTAGTAGGCAATCTCTCCTAGGCCGGCGGTGCCCAAACCACCACCAACAACGGGGAGAGAGAGAGAGAGAGAGAGAGAGAGAGAGAGAGAGAGAGCTACTGTGAGGGGCTGGATAGCTCTCTAATTAGCTCCAAAACCCGGCTTGATGACAAGAATGGTGATGTGAACTGGTGGTTTAACGGTGGGATAGCGGTGAACGGCGATCAATGAGACACATATGAAAAAAAAAATGGTGAGAATGACTTGCCAAGAAGATGGAGATGGAGCGGGAGGCATTCAATGGTGGTAAGGGGAGAGAGAAGTGAGATTGAAAGCCAAAAAAGTGAGAAAATGAGAATGAGGGAGAGAGAGCAAGGGATGGCCGATGGTTTGGAGGGGAAAGAGAGAAGAGAGAGCTACTCAATCCTAAGTCACTTGAATAGCCAAGATTGCATCTTGCCATGTCCCATCCAAGATTGAGGGTTTGGATCTTTTCTCACTTTACTTCTTGCCCAAGTCCCATTAATGCCATTCAATGCACATTAAATGAACTCATCATGGCTAGGCTAGAAGATAGAATAGGTAGGTTTAGCTAGGCTTTAGGAAATGACATCACTCACTTCATCTTCAACACATATGTGCCCTTTCCTTGCTCCTTTTCCATCTTGCCTTTTTATCCTTAATTGAATGAAATGGCAATTTAGTCATTTCACCAAGATTGCGCACTATTCATGCACATGGGTTGCATTAAATGCCGAGATCTTGAAATGATGGCTTGATGGATTTAGAGGACTCTTGGCCCCTCTTGGCCGCCCACCCCTTGGGCGTGTGGGCCTTGGGCTGCCCTTATGGGCTTAGGCCCAAATGAGTTGTCCATGATCGGCTTGGGCCCATTGAGTTACTCAACGTGGGCTTGGGCCCACTTAGGTTCTCACCCATGGCCCATTTACACTTTTTTGAACTTTTGTGTCTCGCCGATGAAAACCCAAGTTTTCACCCCAAAGTGATATTCTTGGTGTTTTTGGGACCTACCGATCCTCATTGAATCCCGTCTGAAGATTGATCATCAATATGATTCCGTTCTGAAAATCGGGGTCAAATTGAGGATGTCACATTTTGTTGGCTGCATTTTGAGACATGAGAGGGGCGCAATTTGCAACAAAGATGTAGATTTTCTTTTTACAGGGTGAAGTGAAGTTAGGCCAGTGTATTTGAGCACTGAGTTCAAGAACTACTCCGCTGTATATTTTCTTCTTCCCTTCTGAATGGATGAATATCAGCATCTTCATGTAATATAATGAAATGTCCAAGGAAATTGGTCTTTGACAGTGTGGTTTCCAAATATTTGCATAAAAACAGCAAAACAGGTGTTTTTATGAAGTCATCGGTGCTAGTGAGAGGGAGTTATCAACCAGAATGAGAAGTTTGAATTATTGTAGTGATTGGCAGGATAAAATTCACTGTTGGTCTTCCTTTCTACGCGAGCCTTTCCCTGATGCATCCACCCTGAAGCTGCATCATGTTTTTTGTGCTTGTCACAGTAAACCTGCGAGGGGTCGAAACCACTCACTAATAGCTCGGTTTCGACTTGATGATTACTTTGAGTTCGACTCTTCCCTAATTTTAAGTGAAGCCTGAGCTCAAGCTACTTCAGTATCTTGTTCAATCGATGGGCCCATCATCTGCTTTTTTTTTTTTTTTTTTTTTTTTTTTTTTTTTTTTGGGGCGCACTAGCTGCGCAGGCTTGACTTGAATTGTTGACACCCTATTCTTGCTTCCTAAAGATCCATGTCCCACTTGTGTCATAAACCAAAACGACTATGTGAACATGGAATCGTCAGGGTGCAAAAGAGGAGTGAACATGTAGGTCCTACTCTCTAAATTTGTAGTCACAAAGAGACATTCTCTCACTCATGTCTAGATACTTATAGTAGTTAATCACTTCATTTAGTGTATCGATATCGTAAACAAACAGATAAATTATGGGGAGATTCTCTTCTCCACGTCCGGACCATTTAAAAAGCGGAGGTTGCGAAAAATTTATAGTACCGTCCATATAAGGTTTCTTTCTCCTCGGGTCGGTCTCTTTTTGTCCTCCTTCACCTTTTGCAATTAACGATGGACCTACCATTGATGCCATGACATGTTCGCATAGTAACCTAGAGCTCTCAATGAATCCCTCGTACTGTATCGGCAGAAAAACGAAAAAAGAGGCTTAGCTAAGCTATGGTGGTCAAAACTTAGAAAAATGTTGCATTCTGGACTTGTCCTGTAGGCTGTAGGCCATGAATTAGATGCCACCACCTTTCTGCCCGAACATTGCCACTCGTGAGCAAAATAAAAAAAAAAAAAATGGAAAATGAAGATAGAGAACTTCAAGCAAGCACTTTGACCACTTCACGCAGGTAATAATAACAGCAATGATAAAAATTGTTAATAATTATTGTTGGTGTTGTTATCATCAGTATTTAGTATTATTATATTTGTTAGTACTGTTATTATTTTTTCATATTATTAGATGATGCTTTGCCCTTTGGTGAGACGTGCTCTTGTCAATCCGTTACTCTTGTTAATTGGACTCTCTCAAACAAGAAAATTGGGATCAACAGTGTACTAACTCGTGCAATTCTGGATGTTCTTTGAACATAATCCAAATGGGGTTTGTCTGCAATTAGGCATGGATGCAGGTCTTTGTAAATATTTTTCTTTCATTCATAAATGGACTATAAGGTAAAAAAGAAAAAGCAAAAAAGCAAAAAAGAAAAAAAGAAAAAAGAAGGAGAGGATGGAATGAGTTATCGGAACTAACCTTAGTCACATTATTTTCGACCAGAGAGAGGGAGGAGGTGGTAAGAGAAGGAAACCTCTTCCTTAGCCTCTAAGGTCAACCTTTTCCCATGGTTGGCTAATTTAATGACAAAAGCAAAGAAACAAAAGGTGGTTTGTGAAAGCACCATTGATGGTGAGGGCTGGGCCGAGAGAGACAGACACATATTCCTGTCTGCATAGTTTTAACCCTCCAAAGCACCCAATCTCCTTTCACTTTCTTCAATACTACATGCGTGCTCTTTATTCCCACCAGTGGGCGTAATCGAGTCGGGTCGCGTTGACGCAATATAGTTCACTGCTTTCTCTTGATTCAACTCGAATGTTCAAAGCTAGATGCCCTATGTAAGCTCGAAAAGTCAAGCTTGACTAAACTATACAAAATTTGCAATCTGACTCTACTAAATTTGATAATCAAAATGCAAATTCCGCTCTAAGTTTGCATGGAACTCAAGTTCTAATTTGAGCTCATGCGTAGCCGTAGTGGTGAGCATGATATCAGGGTAGAACTGAGAACTTGAGAACCTAACTGGTGGGAATTGGTCCGGTTCCAAGTTTTAGGATATATAGGGTAGATTTCAAATTTCAAAAATTGAGGAATCTATTTCAATAAGTGGGTTGCAAACTCCAAATGGAACAAGTCTTTGTGTTTTTTTTGTTCAATGTCTTAGCGTGATCCTGTGACATTCCATAATGTTCAATGATTAGTGATTAATCTAAAAACAAGAGGCTGAACTTCTATTTTTGGGAATATCCATATCCGAGACTCTTATTTTATTAGTTTATCATAATCTTTGTGTGTATACATATGAGTTATGATTGATAGATTATGGCAAATTGTGATCATTAGAAGTAATGATTCATTGCAATCGTTCAATTAATAGTACATGTGAACCTAGGTAAACTTTGGAATCGACCCTAGAACCTAAAACATGATATGATTCGGATTTCTGGGTATATAAGGTAGTTTCTGGGCTCCAAAAATTAGAGAACTTGTTCTGACAGATAGGTTTTGGATTTTAGATATAACCTAGATGAAACCTAGTATTGCTCACCCCTACTTAGCCGACCTCGACCTCAAACTTGTGTTCCAAGATTACAATACATAAACTTGAAGAATCATTTTGCTCGAACATTTATATCATCAATCATATATATCTAAAACTCTTTCTTCTTCTATTAAACAAAACCAATTATGTTAAGACAAAAGGAGACTTACATTGGCATTCATATAAACAAATTCCAATATATATCCTACAAAATGGTTAATTTTTATCCGCTTTATCACCTACAGAAATTGTGTTTTCTCCTTTGTAATGATACTTCCTTTTAGAGGTCCCGAAGCTGCATATTCTCTTTATATCTCGTTTAAAATCAGACAAAAGAGATTAAAAACCTGTGTTTTGTTTCTTGCACTATACACAATGGGCAGCATAGGAAACATAAACAAATGAAGCACCATCTATTTTTGGTAGAGTCAAGACAAGAACCATAATGGGAGAGCAAAACTAAATGCTTTACTCTGCGTTCACTCGGAAGCGTTAATTGAACCTGCAACTTCCACTTGTTTTCATGTACATTCAGTTCTTTCCTCTTGGATTTGGAATTCAAACGTGATATTATATGGTTTCAGAAATTGAATTCTGATTGCTTTTGGGCTGCTTGCAAGGAATACATCCTTTTGATGTCGACACATTAGAGACTCTTGAAACACCATATAAGTCATAGGTACTAGTTAAGTTCATGTCTTTAACCTATGCAGTCTGCTTTGATTCAAAATAATTTGCACATAATCAATTGGATTTAAACATATATCTCGATGATTTGGCCCACGAAATGGCGTCAGGTGTACCACCATGGGCAAATCATGTTCACGACCAAACTCGATTGAGACTATTTTTATGACGCTGGCGGGTGTGTAGTCCAAGCATTTCTTGATCCTTTTTATTTTATTTTAAATTTGGGCGCATCAAACAAGCTGCATAGCTGCTTGGAAGTGGCAACAGATAGCACTTTCCAGGTGCTCAACGCTGGGAAAACGCTGCCCTTTTTAGTGGGAAATTTATGTTCTTTTAATAACTATTGGCATTTTCCAAAATATTAGATAAACAAAGCTTTGAATATCTTTTCAACCAATGAGCTGTTCCGTGCACATTTCGCGTTTAGTTAGCGATTCTGCATCAGCCAACAGAATTCTCTTTTCAAGAAAGAGATTGATAAAGCTGAAGAACAAAGGGCATGCCGCCAACTTTTGCTCTTAATAGAATGCTGTGCAACTTTTGGGTTGTGGTTTGCCAGGGGAATATAATGATAAGATGCTCTGGTTAACAGCATGCCCTAATTACTATACGCATCACTGAACACTCATGTTCTAAAATTATTCTCTCTTGTTGTCATCTGATGTTTGGTCGCTGTCTCATGGTCTCGTGGATTGAACATCAGATTAAATTAGCCTTCCTATTTAGGCAAGACAAAACATTAATGTACGGACCAGAAGAGTCAGTCTTTGATGCCACACACCTGATGTTCATTCTGATAATAAATGATTTATTAGCCTAATTATTTTATGCATGTAAGTATAAAATATAAAAGGTAAAAACTCAATCCACTATTTTGGATATGTAGTGTCGGAATTCATTTACTCAAATTTAGGTGCATAAAATCGGCTGGTTGGCGTCAAAGGAAGGCGAGCCCTAGAACATTGTGAAATGCATGAATTTCAAGTGTGTCGTTAAGAATTCCTCAAATGTCCCTAGAATGCACGTACATAAATAAAATAATTAGGCTAATAAATCATTTATTATTTTATCAACTTACAAATTTTATAGCCTAAGGTTAAATTTTGTTTTGCTAAAATCGTTATCAATCTATTACTCTAGTCAACCGGCTCAGTTGCACGGATTTTTCATAATCATAAAACATGTATTACGAAATGGGCATTCTTACCAAGATTGTGCGTGGAAAATGATAAGCCTTACTCAAAGTTTTCAATTCTTTATCCTTAATATACGCATAACATGGATCAATGGATGAATAAGAGCTACCTTTTTCTAGTCTAAGAAGAAATGCAAATGAGAGCACGAACCCAAGCAAAGCACGGTACAAACAACTAGTATACGAGTAAGTTTACCTACAAGAGAGGGTCGACGAACGGTCAGCCCTGCCAGGCTCGAGAGTTAAATGGACAGGCTCAAGCAATGTTCTTACATGAAAAAGCGTCGGCTGCCAACTTTGGCGAAGGCCTAGCCTACAAACTTCTAATATATGTTGTGGGCAGGCTTGGGCAACATATTACGCACAACGTTCAGGCCTCGTTCAAGCTTGTCCAGTTATCATTTCTATAGATTGCCATCTAAGAGAGCGGCTATGAGAAAGGTGGTTTATTCTACCAGTCAAAGTAGGCTGGTCAATTCATTCTCTTAGAACCGATATGCTTTGGCACTTTTGGTCAGGTCTGCAGTACAGCACTGTCGCTAAGATATGTAATTTGCTCAGTTAAGAAATTCATTAGACGTCTTTTTTAGACTTGATTAATATTTTTGTCATTCTTTTTTCAAAGACGCAATGCCGAAGTGGTTGTACTTGAAGGTCAATGTCATGACCCAAACTTAGAACAGTACAGAGGGATGGACTAAGATCGTCTTGACAGTACGCGGGCGAGGCTAAGCGCATATCTCCTGTCCCACATTGCTTAGGGGGGAGTCCTTGGCTGATTTATATGGTTTGGATTCTCTACTCTATGTAATGCATTTTAAATATTTGGTGGTATCAAAGTTGACTCCCGTAGCATGTGAGATCACAACAAGGGCACTATACCGTAAGGGATGGAGAATGTGACGACCCACAACCCAAACTCGAAGCAGTATGGAGAGACAGACTACGATCGCCTCGGTAGTACACGGGAGATATTAAAGCACATGTCTTTTGTCCCACATCGTGTAATGCATTTTAAAGCCGTGAAAACTAAAGGCCTAAAGCAAATAGTATTACACAATGATAGTCCCCGAATCCTTAGTAAATGTCGCCAAGCGGTGGGACATTGCCTGGTCAGATTCTTGCCTAGATTTGCACCTGATGTCTTCGGGTGCTGCTCGGGCAACCATTTGTTGTTTGATAGATTGATAACTTGATGTAGAACCCTCGAAGTTGTTTTCATAAGAGGTTTGATTTGCTCTGATTTTCTTTCCCTGATCCCCCCTTCCCAAAAAAAAAAAAAAAAAAAAAACAAAAAGCCAGACCTAATCCGCCATCTAATCCTCCTTCATTATGTTCGTAGTTACCATTGCACAAACCCAACTTCCGCATATGGTTTGAGCAATTCTAGCCGTACTCACCGTCCAAAACCTATTAAATGCTACAGTTACCATTTTACCTTTATAATAATTTTATATCATGCAAACTCTTAAATTCACTAGAGCTATCTACCGATTCCCACAATGGATCATACATACAAATGTCTCAATTCTCGATACTCATTTCGAGTGCATTACCGAACAAGAATCGATTAGTGTCTCGACAAATCTAATGGAGAAATACTTGCTTCATGCTGTGTTTGGCTGTCTTTATTGCTCGACCACATAGGATGGCATAACTCATTAGGGTGGACTAACCTACTAAAGCATATAGTAGGACAAAAAATAATGACCGGCGTGTGGACTATACTTGCCATCACAATGCCCCCATTTTCCCTCTCCTTAACGGTCACACGGCAGAACCTTTTGTACCAATGAAAATTGTTCAATTTCGACACGTTGAGCAGCACTACCTCTGTACCGGCAAACGCTGCACGAATTTCGACAGGTTGCTCAGTAGATATTATAGTCGATGAATGCTTCCGTGAAATGTTCTGCATCTCTCCTCCTCCATTCACCATGGCTAAAAGGGAGCGCATTCAAAACCCTTCTCTCCCTCCCTGTCTTCTCCTATAAATTCAGCCTCGACCTCCTTTCACTCCTCTCTCACGTTCACTCCTTCCTCTCTTTCCCCAACCCACCTCTTTTCTCTCTCTCTCTCCATCTACCTCTCTAAAGAATGCCTTCCAGTCTTATTTCAATTCCCGCCGACTCCGACGCTGCGGCCAAGATGAAAACTGCGGCGTCCCAGCCAGGCACTTGCGCTGTGGACTCGAGCTTCGTGCATGCTTTCACCCATGCAGAAGAGAAGAACGAGGGCGAGCAAGGCGCCGTCTACGTCAACCCTATCCTGAAATGCTCCTCCTCGTGCCTTAGCAACCGGAGCCTCAAGATGTGCATCGAGTCACTTGGAAATGAGACTGGCAGCGATGTTGGTGACAGCAAAGCCCTGCTCCCCTCGCCTGGAGGAGTTAGCGGCAACCATCACACGGCAATTCGGATGGCAAGGAAGAGGCTGAGCAGGAGCAGCTCATTCCCGCCGCCACTGACGTCGGCTGGCAGCTCCATGGGTGTCCAGATGAGGTCCCGCCGGGAGGGGGGAAGGCTAGTGGTGGAGGCAGTGGCAGTGTCGTCCCACCGCAGCTTCTTCCACGTGGACCGGACCCACGGCCACGTCCGGCTTCGCTTCATGGAGGAGAGCGATGCCCCCAAAACCATCTTGTGATAGAATGGGGGAAGAGTCTCTGCTTTTGGGTCACTGGAAATGCATGGTTTTTATTATTTCATCATGCAGGGACGGTAGGAGCAGATATGTAACATGGCCAGATCTCAGTAGATCTTTGAGAGATCGTGTAAGGATCGGCATTTAATTTAGGAAGTCACCTTTCATTTTGTCCTTTTGCCAACAAAAGATCGTGGCTCAAATCTAGTTTAATCCACTGTTATTCGCATTGCTAGTTGGCTTGCTTGCTCCCTCTTAAGTAGGTTGTCAACCCCATGGATTTGGCCAAATCTAAGATCAGGTGTGTGGGATCAAGAAGAGCTTCTCCTAGTCCCTACATTAATGTTTTGTCTTAACTATATTGGAAGGCTAATTTGATCTAATGTTCGACCCATAGGACCATGAGATAGCGACCCAGCATGAGTTGACAAAAAAAAAAAAAGAAAAAAGAAAAGAAAAGAACGATGTTACAAGATAAGTGTACAGTGGTGCATATAGTAATTAGGGTTTGGAAGTTTTTCTTTATAAAATATGCTTCACAATTGCATTTGACCCTCGTTAACATGACAAAAAGGTCAAATCAAACCAGACCTCGCAAAGTAAAATTGCTCTCCTTCAGGTTCATTTGATCTTCTTCAAAGTAATTTGTTGCCTATAAAATTTAAAGTTAGTCTCAAGGCATTATGAAATATATGAACAAGCCGTGGATGTCCAAGAGTCCTCTGGAATGAATTCTCAGCAACATGATAATCTCTATGGTTTTAACTGATTATCTTCTATTCATCTTTGTGAAAAATGCTAGACATAGCTCCAAGGCGATAGGGACTGATGGTTTTATTAGTGATGGACTTAAGGCCCGTCTGCCCATGTTGAGCCTAAAAGCCCGGCCCACAAGAGTAGGGCCCATGGATGAAGGGGCACGATTAATTGTTTTTTGGAGGGACATATATAAGGGAGGAGAGAGAGGGAGAATGTACGTCTTGGCATTAACGTACGTACATCTCCCTCTCTTTCAAAACGCTCACTCTCTCTTAAATAGAAGAAACAGTAAGCACAAGGCAACTTTCTTCTCCCCTTCCAAGCGAATTGTCGTCATCGGATCGAACAGAGCCAAATTCTCTTTCTCTTATCGGCGTTGGTATCTAATCTGTGGCTAACAAGGTACACTCAAATCTGTGGTGTGCTTTAGGATTGGTGATACGTGTTTTTCCCAAGCTTGTCTTCCGCATTCGATTTAGGGATTCGATTTAGTGTCAAATCTGGTTTTTGGGAACCCGATAAACCCAACATTGGTATCAGAGCCCAAGTTCACGTTTTCCTGACCCTTTTCATGTTTTTTGATTGATTTTCGCGAAAGTAATCGGCTGGTACGGATTGGGGCAAGAAATTCCAACACCCGAGCGCTGTTCGTCCATTTTTTCGAGTTTCTGTAAGTTGAAATCAATTTCTGAAGGCATAGGGTGAAAGGGCTCGTCGAAACGAGTCCATCAACGGGTCATGCACCGCCGGGCGACGCCGGACGCGCCCACACGCGTGGCCAGAAGCCGCTGTGCGTGGGCGCAACGCGCCTGAAGCGCTGGCTCAGCCAGCGCATGAGGCACACGTGCCGGTTGGCGAATCGGCACGTGCACGCTGCCGGCCGGCGAACCGGCACGCGCCGGTCGGTGAACCGACGCGTGTCGACGACACCGTGACGTCACGGTAACGCCGGGATGACGTCATCGATGACGTCATCGCCAACGACCGTTGGCCGGCCGGTCACCGGCCGGCAAACCGACCCGACGGCGACCCGACCCAAGCCGACCTGACCCAACCCGACCAGCATTGAAGCTGGCGCATGCCGCGCACGTGCCGGCTGACGTCTGCGTGACGTCAGCCCGCACACGCACGCGGCACGTGCCGGTCGGTTCGTCCGACCCGGTCCGACTAGTCCGACCAGCCCGTCCGGTCCAACCGGTCCGACCGGTCCGATGACCTAGCGACCTGACCGTTAACCGTTGATCGACGACCGTTGACTATTGACCGTTGACCGACGACCGTTGACTATTGACCGTTGACCGACGACCGTTGACCGTTGACAAAAAAAAAAGGAAAAGAATGTGTTTCTTTTTCAATTAAGTCTATGTGGATTATATGTAATCCCTTATTTGTTTTGCATGTGTTGCAGGAACAATGCCTCCCCTGAGGTTGCGCACACCTATTCGCGTAATTACCGATGAACAAAAGGAAAGGCTGTCTAAGTTGATAGATGAGCTGACTGATCATCGATGGGAGAGTGGTGACTTAATTGGTCACGTCCTTGAAGTCAACGGGAAAATTCAAAAGGTCATATGGAATGGTTGTCCTATGCCACAGTCAGAGATGGTGCGATTTTTCATGAACACTCTTCCACCTGAATGGCAAGATGTGTTGAATCGCATATGGGATGTCAACGGAGCTGCTTCATATAAGAAAATTGTGATGGATTTTGTAAATGAATATTACTGGATTGTTACAAGGGAAAAGATCAAGAAATTGAACAAAAGAGGATATTTTCCAGTTCGTGTGCTGACTTGGTGTTAGATGTATTGGCTGATCTTTGTTAAGTGTGCTATGTGGACATCTTATGTAATGTTTACTACCTAATTGTTGTTGATGTAGCAACTGATATGTTATTTGTATTATGTGAGAGCATTATTATTGTATGTCAAATATTATTTGCTTTTTGTTATTGCTGGTTGCTGTGGGTAGTTTAGAAGTTTTTGTAGCTTCATAGAATTGATTTTGCATATGACAATCATATTAATGATAGTTTTAAGTTAGGATTTTTGGAGGATGATTGGAAACATAGTGACCTTTTGATTCCAAAACCTTACTTGAAATTGTTCATTAATATGATGGGTCTGTGCAAAAGGGATGCATAAATAATAGGCATTAATAATTCGTGCATATATGTCTGATGTGTTCATATCAATGGCTTTAGCCACAAAGAGCATATTTGCCGAGCTGAACAAAGGTGAAAAGCTCAATGGTGACAACTATGAAATTTGGCAAATGAAAATCCAGTATGTGCTGAAAGAGCAAGAAGCACTTGAGGCTCTTAACCTAATCATGGTAGAACCTGAAGAAGGAAACACTGCGCAGCACAAAAGAGATAAGGAAGAATTTGCTGCATGGAAAAGAAAGAACTCTCTTGCTCACATTACGTTGTTGAGCAGCATGGACAATGACGTCATGCGAGAGTTTAGGCGTTTTGACAATGCCAAGGAAATGTGGGAAGCATTGGCAGCAAGATTTGGTCATACTTCGGTGACTAGATTAAGGCTCACTACTAGGTTTGACTCTTATAAGAAGCCTCATGGTCAGACCATGAAGCAACATCTTAGAAAGATGTCAAACATGATAAATGAGCTGAAAGATGTTGGCCATGTCCTGACAGATGAGCAGCAAGTGCAAGCAGTGATTCGTTCCTTGCCTTAGAGTTGGGAGCATATGAAGGTGCACCTGACCCATAATGATAATATCAAAACCTTTGAGGATGCTATGCGCCATCTTGGGCTGGAAGAGGACCGCCTCTTGGCGGCTAAGCCTGATCCTGAACTCTATCATGCTAGTTCTAGCTCACATGGAGCTTCGAGCTCCAAGCGCAAACGCCCTAACTAGTTTGATAAAGGGAATGGCAAGGAAGCAGGTCCTTCAGGGAAGAAACCCAAGTTTAACCAACATGAAAGAGGAAAGCGTCCTCGCATGAAAAAGCTTACAAGGGCGAAATGCTACAACTGTGACAAGAAAGGTCACTATGCTCGCGACTGTCATGAGCCAAAGAAGGTATGCACCCCTTGTACTTTTCAGAATTTTGCTTTTGTGTCGAGTTCTGTGTTCTTAACTGAGTCTAATCTTTTGTGGACTGTGGATTCAGGAGCGACAGACCATGTAGCGAAGGATAGAGGGTCCTTCGTGGAATTTCGACAAGTACCAACTGGAACTAAGTGGATCTATGTGGGAAACAACTTCAGAGCTGAAGTGAAAGGAATTGGCACATGCCAACTGAATATGCGTGGTGGACACACTTTGTTCCTACATGATGTATTGTATGCTCCGGAGTTTCGTCGGAATTTAGTGTCTGTTTTAGTGTTGGTTAAACTAGGTTTTAATATGAACTTCAATAATAGAGGTGTGGATTTGTATTTAGATATAAACTACTATGGTTGTGGTTATTTTTTGGATGGTTTCATTGTATTAGATGTTGACTATGTTAATGCAAATGTGTGTTATTCCCTTATCACGTCTCCTAATTCGTATGATAATGATGTGAATGTGTGGCATGCTAAACTTGGTCATATTGGCCAACAACGTATGAATAGACTAGCCAAAGAGGGCTTGTTGGGCAACATTGAAAAAGTCGATTTGCCCATATGTAAGCATTGCCTAGAAGGGAAAACGACAAGGAAACCATTTGGAAAAGGTAAAAGAGCTGAATTTCCTCTGCATTTAATCCATTCTGATGTCTATGGTCCAATAAATGTGAGAGGAAGGCATGGAGCTGTTTATTGCATCACTTTTATAAATGATTATACTCGATTCGGATATGTCTATTTAATTTCTCATAAATCTGAAGCAATAAGTTGTTTCAAAAGGTTTATGAACCTGGTAGAAAATCAATTAGACAAGAAAATAAAAACATTGAGATCCGATCGAGGTCGAGAATATTTATCAGATGAGTTCAGAAAATTATGTGATGAAAAAGGAATAGAAAGACAGTTGTCTATTCCGTATACTTCTCAATAAAATGGTGTTGCGGAGAGAAGAAACAAAACCTACTAGAAATGATTAGGTCCATGATGACGCATGCTAACTTACCTATTACTTTTTGGAGTGATGCGTTGTTAACTGCTACTTATATACTTAACCGGGTGCCTTCTAAATCACTTACTTCCACTCCATATGAGTTATGGATAGGTAGAAAACCGGACTTAAGTTTTCTTAAGCCATAGGGTTGTGCTGCCTATACACATAAGTCCTCTCACAAGTTTGGAAAATTGGGTCCCAGAGGAAAGAAGAGTATTTTCATAAGATACTCCGAACACTCGAAAGGGTATGTGTTCATAGGTGAGTAGGAAAGTGGGAGTATAACTGAATTTGAATTACGGGATGTCACATTCTTAGAGGATGAATTTCCTAATAAGGGCGAAATAGGTGAAGATTCCTCCCTATTTGAGACCTTGAATCAAGATAATGATATTAGTGGAGTTCGTCCAAGTGGGAGTAATATGAGAAGTGATGAATTGAATTCAACTCATTCTCAATTACACCCATATGATGAGACGACATCATCATTATTTAATCCAAGTGGGAGCATAATGGGGAATGATGTGCAAAGTGTACAATCTCCCATACGGCGAACAAGTCGCCAAAGTATTCCCCATCGGCGTTTTGACATTGAAGGGGAAACTTTTATGGTTGCTCCACAAGATGAGGATGAGCCAAGAAATATTAATGAGGCTCTGAATTGCCCTAGTAAGGAAAAATGGATTCATGCAATGGAAGAGGAAATGGAGTCAATGAAATCAAACCAAGTCTGGGAACTGGTTGATCTTCCAAAAGGACGCAGAGCTATTGGGAACAAGTGGATTCTCAAAATAAAGCGAAAGGCTGATGGCTCGATAGAAAGGCATAAGGCCTGCCTTGTGGCGAAGGGGTATAATCAACAGGAATGAATTGATTATGAAGATACATTTTCTCCCGTAGTGAGATTTACTTCGATTCGCATTATTCTGGCAATAGTGGCTAGTATGGATTTTGAGTTACATCAAATAGATATAAAGACTGCTTTCCTCAATAGAGAATTAGAGGAAGAAATATATATGGAACAACCTGCTGGTTTCATAGTGAAAGGCTAAGAAGAAAAGGTATGTCGACTTTTGAGGTCGATATATGGCCTTAAGTAGTCATCGAGACAATGGTATATACGTTTTCATAATGCCATAATGGCATATGACTTTATAATGATAGATGAGGATCATTGTGTATATATCAAAAGATCCAAGGATCAATTTGTGATCATATCAATATATGTTGATGATATACTAATTGCCGGAAGCAATAGAGAGTTTATTAATACTGTCAAGAGTTGGTTGTCTTCCAACTTTGAGATGAAGGATATGGGTGAAGCTGCATACATTCTTGGAGTTAAGATTTCAAGAGATCGTTCGAAGAGATCGTTGTCTCTTTCGCAAGAAATATATATAAATAAGGTTCTTGAACGATTTCGTATGCAAGACTATAAACCCATAGACATTCTTATTGCAAAAGGTGAAGGATTGAGCCATAAACTGTGTCCAGGGACTCCACAAGAGAAGGAACAAATGAAACATGTTTCTTATGCTAGTGCTGTTGGGAACTTGATGTACGCTATGATGTGTATAAGACCTGACATATGTTTTGCAGTTGGAATGGTGAGTAGATACCAATCAAATCCAGGTCCAGCACATTGGAAGGCCGTTAAGAGAATACTGAGGTATCTGAAGGGAACTGCTGATTACAAGTTGAATTACCAAGGAAAGGATCTGCGACTTGAAGGCTGTTCAGATGCTGATTAGGGAGGAGATTTAGATGAAAGAAAATCTACCTCTGGATTTACTTTCTTACTGAACAATGGCACCATATCATGGAATAGTAAGAAGCAAACGTGTATAGCCTTATCCACGATGGAAGCTGAGTTCGTGGCATTATTAGCAGCAGTACAAGAAGGAGTTTGGCTTAGAGATTTTTGGATCATTTAGGTGTTATTGAGAAAGCTACAAATCAATTATTGGTTAACTGTGATGGCCAAGCAGTTATAGCATACACCAAAGATTCAAAGTATCATGGCAAGACCAAACATATAGATACCAAGTATAACTTTGCAAAAGATATGGTTGCACGAAAGGATGTGAACTTATAGTATATATCTACGCATAGAATGGTAGCAGATCATATGACAAAGCCAATACATAGATATGTGTTTTGTGGTCATGTAAAATCTCTAGGATTGCATAGAGTCTGATGTACTGAATTGTAATTTCCCTGAGTTGTTCACATTTATGAAATTTTGTTTTTCATTGATTAATGCCTATGAATCTATGTATGATCTTTATGCATCTTAATGCTCAGTGCATTATTTTAAGTTGATAAAGTATGTCGGACAGATAAAAGATTAGCCCACTTACATGGGTAATCGCCTCTATTTATCGTATGATAAATAGAGATGAGACTATTTTTAAGCTTATTATCTAGATGATAATCGAGAGCTCAAGCTTAAAATACGTATGTCACCTTAACTGAGTGTTAAGATGATGACATGATACTTACTATGTTCGAAAGTAAAATAACCCACATATTTTACTTTATGTGTCTATGATGCCAGATGTGAGTTCTGATGAATTTTGTGAATGAGTAGATACGTGAACTCAAGTTAGACATTTAGTATGTCTGAACTATCATCTGTACGGTATTGAAAGGTGTAGACATACGCTCCATGGGAAAGGAGTTAATACCCTAATACGTATTTCATACTACGTATGCATGAGCCGACCAATAAGAGTAGCAAAAGTTTAATCTCGACTTTTATGCCGTGTGAGACTTTTGAGGAAAAGAGTTCCTCAATTTTAATGCCCTCAAGACTCTTACTTATTCTCAAAATTTCTATTTAGTGTTTGCTATCGTATGATGTTGCCAATGGTCATGAGTTGATTCGATCTAATGGGGCATTTCTAGAAAAGCAAGCTGAACTGAAATTGAGAGTTTGAAGGAAAGAGGAAGATCGATTTTGGAAAATCACATTGTACTTTTGTATTCACTGGTCGACTAATTATGACTGTCTTTGTGATAACTATAATTGTGAATACATTATATATATCATTGTTTAAAAGAGATCAAGAGAGATATAAATGTGATTGATCGATCTAGGGTACTACATACTAAATCTACTCAGAGTGTGACGCCCAATATGAGCTGTTATATATTCCTAACAGATGTATAACAACGAGCTCTCAAAGTATATTGGTCGCACGGATTATTCACCGGTATGAATGTTAAAGAGAGGTAAAGAGAATTCTGTTCGGCCCATCATGTGCGAGTGGGAGATGATGGTTTTATTAGTGATGGGCTTAAGGCCCGTCCGCCCATATTGGGCCTAAAAGCCCGGCCCACAAGAGTAGGGCCCATGGATGAAGGGGCACAATTAATTGTTTTTTTGGAGGGACATATATAAGGGAGGAGAGAGAGGGAGAATGTACCTCTTGGCATTAACGTACGTACGTCTCCCTCTCTTTCAAACGCTCACTCTCTCTCAAATAGAAGAAACAGTAAGCACAAGGCAACTTTCTTCTCCCCTTCCAAGCGAATTGTCGTCATCGGATCGAACAGAGCCAAATTCTCTTCCTCTTATCGGCGTCGGTGTCTAATCTGTGGCTAACAAGGTACGCTCAAATCCGTGGTGTGCTTTAGGATCGGTGATACGTGTTTTTCCCGGGCTTGTCTTCCGCATTCGATTTAGGGGTTCGATTTAGTGTCGAATCTGGTTTTTGAGAACCCAATAAACCCAACAGGGACAAATGTATATCGGTCACCCTTCACCCTGTTCAATTTATTTCTCTCAATTTGGATGCCATAAAGCGGATGAGATGCTGCTTTGCACATTGGGTAAAAATGCAAATCTATAGTTGCAAAAGGGATAATAAGCCCTCTATTGTATAATGCATAATTTTTAGGCTAATAAAGGGATGCAATGGTTAATTTTCTAAAAGAATGATATTGATGGTACTGGCCATGAAGTTCTGTTGTTTAATATAATAAACAATCCATTAATTAATCAAATGAATGATTTAATGAAGATATAGTAGATGTTAATCAACTTAAGGGCTTCTTTGTTAATAGTTAAAAATAAGCAAAAAAAAAATACTTTTTTCTGAAAAATTTAAAGTATTAAAGTTCCAGAAATGTGATAAATTTATATGTAGATTAGGGAGTCAATTATTAAGTATTTTGAAAGTTGCTAGAGTTCTGCATTTAAAAAAATCAAAGTGCGTGAATCTGCTTTTTTGGAAATGTAGTGTTGGAATTCATTTATTAAACTTTAGATGCATAAATTGGTTGGTTGGCGTCTAAGGAAGCCAAGCCCAAGAACATTGTGAAATGCATAACTGATAGGTGTATCGTTAAGAGTTCCTCAAATGTACCTAAATGCACGGACACGCATAAAATTATTAGGCTAATAAAAAAAATTGTTATTTTATCGACTTACAAACTTTATAGGCTAAGATTAAAGTTTGTTTTGCTAAAACTGTTATCAGTCTATTACTCTAATTGCCGGTTCAGTTGCTCATACAATTGTATGCAATAAAACACATGTATTCCGCAACAGGCATTCTTACAAAGATTGTATGTGAAAAACGCCTTGTTCAAAGTTTTGAATTCTCTATCCTTAATATTCGCATAACATGGATCAATATATGAATAACAGCTACCTTTTTCTGCACTAAGATTTTGAGAAAAAACACAAGAGAGAATGAGCAAAGCACGGTATAAACAACTAGCATATGAGTAAGTTTGCCTATAGGAGTGTTGTGACTTTCTTAGAGGTGAGCTACCAATGAGAAAGCTAATGGATTACCAAGCTATAGACTTAGCACGGACTCTTCCAAGCCCTACCAATCGCAATTTGGTAGTCAATTAAACTTAAAACTTTTTTACCATTTGAAATCATCACCAATCAATTAGGGTCGATTAGAAACCCATTAGGGTCGATTAGAAACCCATATAAAGTATGGGATAATACTTTATTTATGTGAACCAGCGATTCAATAGAATAAAAGACTTGATTAAGTTTGATTAATCTAACACCCTTTCAGTACCTTGTCTATTAATTTTCAAAAAACATTTTGCAAGCAATCTTAGAGATTTTAAATTTAAGCCACCAACATGCACTGGGTGATCAAGCGGGTCTGCAATCAAGAATTTAACACTCAATAACCAAAGCAAGAAATAAATTGCTAGATATAGGGCAAAGACATAAATACCTTAAGCAAGCAAAAGCCCATTAATTGCAATGCATCAAATATTCTACAAGATTTTACTAGAAAATGTATGCATGTCCTAAGTATGACCTGTAAATGATTATGCAAATGTAAGGGAAAAGTACCGAAAAAGTCTTAAAACTATGGTATTAGCACCAATTGAGTCCTAAACATTTCAATTTGATCAATTCAATCATAAACATTTTCACATTTGTACCAATTTAGTCCATTCAGCCAATTTTGGCCAGCTGATGCTAACATGGCAATTTTTAATAACATTTTTTTTCCTCTTCTTTTTTTCTCTTCTTCCTCCCTAGATTCCTTGCAGTGGTTGGCAAGCCCTCAACAAGGCTTATTGGCCACTGGGCGAAGGCCACCAAGCCCTTGCCAACTATTGGTGAAGGTCACAGCCCTCTGGTGGCCGACGAGGGCTTTGAGACTCTCACCTAGTGGCCAACGAGCAGTCGGAGGTTAGCCGGCCACCGCCACAAAAGAAGGCCAAGAGGAAGAAGAGGAAAAAGAAAAAATTAATTCAAAAAAATAAAAAAAAAAATATTTAAAAATTGCCACGTTGGCATTTGTTGATGACGGCGTCCATGTTAGCATCGGCTGGCCAAATTTGACCAAATGGATTGAATTTGTATTAATGTGAAAATACTTATAACTAAATTGGTCAAATTGAAGTATTTAGAACTGAATTGGTATAAATGGCATAAGTTTAGGACTTTTTGAGTACTTTTTCCTAAATCTAACTATTTCTTTTTTAATTTTTTTAATGAAAACTAAATTATATGCAATTTTGATTTAAGTTTAATATGCATGAATTATTAAACTAATGGCATGTGACATAACCTAAATTTATTAAACTAATCATCATGACATGCAATCTAATTATATGACCCTAAACATATAATCACCAAATGACATGGAAATTATGATATGGAAATATGATATTGTAGCAATGACATGGCAGCGATGCAACTAATTCTATATGATATGTAATCCTATGGCTAGTATGCAAGAACATTAATTTATTTTATCTTTCTGTTAATAATATCATCCTAAAAAAAATTATGAATAAGAGGAAATTAAATTATACTAAGGATGATGCCAATTAGTATGAACGCGACTGAATGACAAATTTGAGCCTAAAGAAACTTAAGAATAACTTGGAATTAAACCCAATATCATCAAGCCAGCATGCTGAGGACAAGATTGCACATCTGGAAGTTGGCAAGATACTCTCAATGTACACTACTTTCCACTGAATTGCACCCAATGTGATTCACCTTCTGGTAAAGGAAAGAAATTGGTTCTCTCTTAGAGCAGAGTGGCAAATCCGATGTCGAATATGAGAAGCATTCCTGAATTCTCAGAAATATTCATGTGCATTAGCTTTAGAATCCCATTAACAAATACGAACACTCAATACGCAAATCAAGGAAAGCAATCCAATGTAATAATTGTTAGGGAAATCTCTTATGATGTTTTGAAGATGACAAAATAAATCAAAGGCTACTAACATATTTATGGGTTAAGTAATAGATCATGCAGATGATAAAACATTTAAAGGATATTGTCAAAGTCTGAAGGCGGCCAGAAGACTGAACGTAACATATGTCTAAAGTATATTCTGAAGATTTCCAGACTTTTGTGTCAAAGTATGAAGATTGCAAGACTTTAGTGTCAAAGTATATTCTACATCAGAAGTCTATCAACTCTGACAAATTCCAGACTAAACGTGAATGAAGAACTAGAAGACAGACTCTATGCTGAAGCTAAACCAGAAGATAGACTTTATGCTAAAGCTAAACTTATTCAAATGGTGTTTAGACCTTAAAGCTAAATATGTTCAAAAGTAAAATATGTTCAGACTTAGATTGTAAAGTCCATTGCACTCAGACTTTACATCCAGATTCGACAGAGCATAATACAAGCCCAATCATACAACGGCTAGTGATCTGGTTTGGATTTCACATCAAGATTGATTTGATTGACTTAATCTAATTGATTGACAATTGGATCTTGAAGACAAGATCTTTTTTTAAGAAGAAGTTCTACTTATGGAAACTAAGATCTGTTTGTATGGGCAATCGGAATCAATTTGGGATTCTACTTTTGTCACTCAACGGCTACCAAATCTTCTAAATACAGATCTATCCAATGGGTATATTGGAAAACGGTCCTCAAGATACTGTCCAACGGCTAGTTTGGAAGTGGAGGAGTATTTAAGGAGATGAAGGACCGATGAGCAAGTAAGAGACGGAGCGTATAATTTATAATTCCAAAGTCTGAGCGATCTTCGATTATACACTTGTCTCTTGTGAACTCAAACGTCTGTAATCGTGAGAGAAATACCAAAAGAGTGACTTAGTGAGATAGTGTGATTTACTACTAAGTGTTTACACTCAAAGTTGTAATCTCTTGTTTGATTGCATAGTGGAATCCAGCCAAGAAGGCTGTTAACGTGAGAGAGTGGACGTAGGCTTGGATTAAGCCGAACCACTATAAACCTTGTGTTTTTATTCTCTTCCTTGAATCTCTTTATTTTGTTCATAATTTTATTTAATTGCTAAAGTCTACTGCTCTTTAGATTCAGTTTCAAAAGTCTATTGTTATTCAAACTCAGGTTAAAAGTAAAGGTTTTCACTGCATTTTGCAAATCTGTTTTTACACCTATTCACCCTCTCTAGATGTTCATACTAGCACTTTCAATAATACGTGCGTTTAACACGTGACTCCACATTTGATTTTCTTCTTTCTCTCCTAGGAGACCGCAATTGTCTCGTGATCACATATCAAAAGTCCACATCATCGTCTCCGTGTCTCAAGGACCTGCAAAACAATCTCGGAGGGCAAAGGGAAAAGGATGTTCCACAGAGCGAGAGGGGGACTGGGCGTAATCATGGTTAATGACGGGAGATCAACAGCGAGCTATCACATATGAGTTTTAGACGTGTGCTTGCGCGTTGATGATGGACGCTCAGATATTTCTCTTCTTGCCTAACATCGTAAGTCCGGGTGATGGTGCTTTGAGAGATCCGAGAGTTCTTCGTCGGAGTCTCAATATATTCTCCTTTCCTTTTTCCCTGTGAGCGTTGGTGATGATGGCCTGATGTCAGGAACACAGGAACACCAGGAAGGCAAGGACTTCGATTGAGGCTTCATAGCGCTGCTGGGACTAATTGAAACCACCACTGGTCAGCTCCAGGAACTTTGCTAAGCTGACGCGCTAGCGAGACTGGTCTGGGCGTGCTGTAGGCGGAGGCGCTGCTGAGAGCTTGCAGGTGTCGCTGAGTGAGTTGTACCCTTGCTGCTAGACTTGACGGGAAAACCTGCAAAGATTAACGAAGCTGCTGAGATTCCTCCGGGGCTGCTGGGTATCCTCCTGGAGGTTTTGTCAGCGTAAGCTGCAGCAAGGAGTCTGCACCGGGGTCTCGCCACGCGGTGGGGGACCTGCTCACGGCTAGAGATGGCACGAGGAGCGGCGAAGGCAAGTACGATGGGGAGACAGGTCGTGGCTGCATGCAAAAGGAAGAACTTCGTTTCCTTTTCTTTATGAAAATATATCCCTTGCACGATTTTGTGCTCTGTTCCTGTTTGTGAACCGACCTCTCGTCTTTTCCTCTCTCACCTTTTCTCCCTCTTTGAAGTCTTCTGCAGCTCCTTTAATTACCTCCCAAAGCGAAGACCCCTTTTCTCTCTCATTTTCGTGATTTTTTCCTCTCAATGTGCCGTGTACTTTTGCCTCATTCGGTTCAATATTCCCAAGGGGCTTTTAGCCCCAAAAGTCCTTTGGAAAAAAAATTTAGGCGTTTAATTCAGCATTTGAAGGTGTCCTTGGCCAAATGCTAGCCTTTGAAATACTGAAAGCCCAAAGCAAGTAGCCCAAAGCAGGTGGAGACCTGCTTTGGGTTTTCAGTATTTTGGAAATGCAAGTCCACATCTACTATTCATCCATTGACTTCCTTTTTTTTTCTTTTTTAAATCAATCATCTTCCTCACACCCCAACCGCCATTGATCGGCGACGGAATTTCATTGGATTTTATTTTTATTTTTAAAAAAATAATAAAAACCCTTTGCAAATGTTGGGTTCACTTTCTTTTTTTTTTTTTGTCATTTTTATCTTTTGACAATCAATAACCCAACTTTTTATCAATACACTAGAATGATCATTAATTAACGAAGATGATTAATACTACAATAATTAAAATAAATTATTCAAAGTTGAAAACAAACCTAAAAGAACCCTAGGCCAAAAGTTGAGCTTTGCATCTAATCTATAATCAAATTCTTTTAATATAATTTTAAAATAAATTTACTAATATATATATATATTTTATATATATTTTACATTACTCTTAACATGAAAATATAAAAGGTTATATAGTCATTGTTTATTTTTTACAATTTTAAAAATACTAAAACTAAAAAACTTAATTTGGTCACACTAAAGGGCTTTTCAAATATATGTTTACCAAACAGTCTTGCATTTCTTTAAAGCACTTTTCAGTTATAGTTTACCAAATAGTCTAACATTTTAGAAAACTCTTTTACCTCAAAGGTATTTTCATTCTTCCAAGGGTATTTCCCCAAAATCGAACCAAACGGGCCCTTGTCAAGCCCCACTCTAATTGGTAACCTATGAGCCTTTGTATGGAGTGCAATTGGGGTTTGTTTCAAGAGCACCAAAGAAAATTGTATTCCCTATATTGACACAAGAAGAAATGCATTATCTTTAACAGAAATATTTTTAATACCTCTTCAAATTGCAATAATGTCAACTAAAATTGTTCTTCAAGTTTGCTCCTAAATAAATCAATTTTCGAACGTGGCATCATATACGAATTTTGGTTTATTAAAAGAAATAATGGGCTTGGCCAAAATTTAATACTCTTTTGGGCTTAGTCCAATTTGTTTAGAGCCATCCATTTAAGCCTGTCCACCACTGGTACAATTAATATGAAAATTTTATGGCCTTAGTTAACTACTAATGTAAATGCTCCTAATATCTATATGCAGTTTAGCTCAATGTCTTTGTTCAAAGGCCAAAGTTATTCCCTAATTTTCTATGCATAAAAGACTAGTGGGGTCATCAAAATTTAAGTGTCAACAAAGAGGTGGTCGATGAGCAATTGGCCCTCCCAACCCTAAGAGTTAAATAAACCCAAGCTACCCAACTTTGTCCAAGGCCTAGCCCAACCTAGCCTCTAAACTTCTATGTAAATTTTAGGGATAAGTGCATTAAAAGTCCAAAAACTTGTCACAAAAGTGTAATTGAATCATGAAATTTATAAAAAGTGCAATCAAGTCCTAAGATTTATCAAATTTGTGCAATTAAATCCTTCTATTAATTTCATTCAACTTGGTTAGCAAAAAATGCCGACATGACATCTTTGATATTTTCTCTTCTATGTGGCGATGACGTGATTAAAACATGAAAAATAAGCTAAAACGATGTCGTTTGGTCCAAATTTAGTTTTACACGCAAATTTATTTAAATTAAGTTAAAAAGCAAGTTAAATAAAAAATTGTGGTGGGAAACCAACATCAAGGGTAGGTTGCCAACACCCCACCATTGCTAGGAAGGGCTAGTGAGGGTTTTTGAGCCCCAGCTAGTGGCTAATGATCCTCGCCGACCATAGGTGACGGTGTGTAAACCCTCTTGCAAATTGAGTGAGGATCGTAGCCCTTCCTAAATCACACCAAGGCTGGATGCCACTAGTGAGGGTTGGCCTCCACTAGAGGCCCTCAACTAGGTCTAAGCCACTGGCCTTGTCCTAGCAACTCTCACCAACCACTGGCTAGCCTTTCCCCGACGATGGTGGGATAGTAGTAGTAAGGGCCTCACAAGCCCTCACCGGTTGGCCTTCAACCTTATTTTGTGTGTTTTTTTCAAATAAATTTAGTTTAATTTAAATATTATTTAAATTAAAAATATCATATTTGGACTAAAATGATGTCGTTTTAGCCCTATCCTTCATGTTTTAACCGCTAATAAAAAGGCACGTTAGCATTTTTTTTATTAGCCAAATTGGATGAAATTACGAAAAATTTGATTGCACAAATTTAACAAATTTTATAAATTTTAATGCACTAATCCTAAATTTTATGTCGTGGGCAGACCTGAGTAACACGTTAGCACAACCTTCCGGGCTCGTTCGAGCCTGTCGAGTAATCAATTCTATGGATTGCCATCTAAGGCGGTGCATGATAAAAATAATTTCTGTTCCAGAAATTATTTTTCTGTTCAGACCAATTTCTCGGAACAGAAACTTGTTTGATAACGCTTATCAAATTTTTTATTTCTGGAATAGATTTCTATTCCAGAAATAGAAATGGAGGAGAAATCAGAAATAGAAATTTTCTATTTCTGATTTCTGGAAGAAATCAATTTCTGATTTCTCCCAACCCTAATTTCACTCCACTCCCTCGTACGCGTCTTCTTTGCCTCCTCCTCCACCTCTTCTCTCGCCTCCTCCTCCTCCTCCTCCTCCGCCTCTACCTCTCCTCCGCTTCGCTCCGCCCCGCCTCCGCCTCCGCCCTCCGCCTTCGCTCCGCCTCTCCTCCGCGTCTCCTCCGCCTCCGCCTCCGCCTCTGCTCCGCGTCTCCTCCGCGTCTCTGCTCCACCTCCGCCTCCGCCTCTACCTCCGCTCCGCCTCCTCCTCCGCCTCCGCCTCTCCTCAGCGTCTCCTCCGCCTCTCGCTCCGCCTCCGCCTCCGCCTCCGCGCTCCGCGTCTCCTTCGCGTCTCGCTCCGCCTCCGCCTCCGCCTCCTCCTCCGCCTCCGCCTCCACCTCCGCCTCTCCTCTGCCTCTGCTCCGCGTCTCCTCCGCCTCTCTGCTCCGCCTCTGCCTTCGCCTCCGCCTCCGCCTCTGCTCCGCGTCTCCTCCGCGTCTCTGCTCCGCCTCCGCCTCCGCCTCCGCCTCCGCCTCTCCTCCGCCTCTTCTCCGCCTCTGTTCTACCTCTCCTCCGCCTCTTCTCTTGCTCATCCACATTTGCTCGCGAATCCACCCCCTCGCCGCGACCCACTGTCCCCGCTTGTCCCCGCTTGTTGTCTGAGCATCCCTCGGCAACAGATCTCCTCCGCCTTTGCTCCGCCTCCGCCTCGCTCCGCCTCCGCCTCCGCCTCGCTCCCGACTCTTCTCTCGCCTCTCCTCTTGCTCATCAAACGAATTTCTATTTTTGAAATAGAAATTTTATTAAGTTATCAAACATGTTTTTTTCCTCAGAAACTCATTCAGAAATAGAAGTGGAAAAATTCATTTCTGTTCCAGAAACTATTTCTGGAACAGAAATGTTCTCATGCACCCCCTAAGAGATCAGCTATGAAGGAGGTGGTTTATTTGACCTGGTCAAAATAGGTCGGTCAATTCACTTTCTTAGAACCAGACGTGAGAGTTTTCTACCCCGCCGATCACCAATCATTCTCGTGATGTCTTGTTTTTTTTCTTAGGTTAACCAAAAAGCAAAAGAGGTTAACTTTATAAATTTTCAATCTTGACTTTTGGTCGATAACAATAAATATTAATTGTGTTTAGTTTTGACTTTTCAGAAGAATAAAACATAAACATTTTCACCACTGCCAGAATTTTTCTCACAGTAACTATTTGGGTTTGATAGATAAATTGATGTAGAATCCTCGAAGTTGTTTTCATAAGAGGCAGTTCTGTGGAAGACCGGTTTGCTTGGCTTTGATTTTCTTTTCCCCACTTTTGCTAAGAAAGAAAAAAAACAGGATCCACCTTCATTATGGTCCCACTTGCCACTGTACAAACCCGATTACCAAACATGATTTAAGCAATTGTAACAATAATTCCAGTCTATAATGGTAGATTAGAACCTATAAACTGTTGAGCTGCCTTTTTAACTTTAAGATAATTTCATGTTGCGTGAACTTTTAAATTCACTCGAGGTATCTATGACGCTCATAATGAATCATACTCACGAAGGTTGCAATTCTCGATGCTCACATTGTGTGGATGAACAAACAAGGATTGGTTCGGGCTACTATAAATTTAGTGTAGAAATACTTTCCGAGCTGTCTTTGATCATGGTGATTACTTGACCACGTAAGCTAGAAATAACTCATTACAGTGGCCTAACCTACTAAAGCACATAGTAGGGTAAAAGCAATTACCGGCCTGTGAACTCTACTTAGCATCACAATGCGCCAGTCCCCCTCTCCATAGACGTCACATGGCAAAACCTTTTGTACCAATTAGGACTGTTCGATTTCCAACACAGTCGATGAATGGCATCATAAAATGTTTTGCCTCTCTCCTCCACCAATTCACCATGGTAAGAAAGCTAGAGAGGCTACAGGCCAAAAAGGAGGGCATCACAACCCCCCCACTCCCTCCCTGCCTTCACCTATAAATTCAGCCTCGAACCCCTTTCACTCCTCTCTCACGTTCACTCCTTCCTCTCCTTCCCCAACCCACCTCCTCTCTCTCTCTCTCTCTCTCTCTCTCTCTCTCTCTCTCTCTCTCTCTCTCTCTCTCTCTCTCTGCCTAAAGAGTGCCCTCCTATCTTACTTCAATTGCCATCACATAAGTCCAAACAATCCCTTTTCATTTTTCAACCCGATTCAAACCGCCGGACCTGCTCTGCATCTCCCCCGTTTCTCTCGCGCTCTAATTTTCCATCAACGAACCAAACTACGTAATTTTGTGGATAAGGAGAAAACGAAGGAAACAAAAAAGAAATGTCCTCGAGCGTGTGCCAGGGGCTGCAAACATGCCTCGAGCCGAGGCAGATCGAGCCACGCGTTCTCAGGCTCAAGCTCACCCCGCATGGACCCACCGCCGACTCTGATGCCGCAGGCAAGATGAAGATGGGGACCGCCCAGCCGGGCACCGATGCTGCGGACTGGAGCTTCCTGCACGCTTTTGCCTACGCGGAAGAGAAGTGCGAGGGTGGGCAAGGTGCTGTCTACGTCCACCCGCTCCTGAAATGCTCCGCCTCGTTCCTTAATGACCGGAGCCTCGAGATGTGCACCGAGTCACTAGGAAGTGAGACTGGAAGTGATGTCAGCGACGGCGAGGCCCCCCTCCTCTCCCCTGGAGGAGGCGCAGACCGCCGCCTGGCGGTTCGGCCAGCAAGGAAGAAGCTGAGCCGGAGCAGCTCGTTCCCGCCGCCACTGACGTCAGTGGGCGGCTCCACCGGGGTCCAGGTGCGGTCCCGCCGGGAGGGGGGGAGGCTGGTGGTGGAGGCGGTGGGGGTGTCGTCCCCCCACCACTTCTTCCAAGTGGAGCGGAGCCACGGCCATCTCAGGGTTCGCTTCTTGGAGGAGAGCGATGCCCCTGAAACTGAAGCTGAAGAAGAGGAGGAAGAGGAGGAAGTGGAGTCAGAGAGCGAGGAGCAAGAAGAAGAAGAAGAAGAAGAAGAAGAGGAGGAGGAGGAGGAGGAGGAGGAGGAGGAGGAGGAGGAGGAGGAGGAGGAGACTATGAGGGTGGAAGGAGAAGACTTTGATTATGAAGAGTGCGAGGAAGAGGAAGGAGAGAGCATGGAGGGAAATAGCGGGTTTGTCAGGGGCGAAATTGGAAAAGGAAAGTGCTTGAAGCCAAGCATGAGGTGTTGTAAGGAAGGTGCAGCCACGAATTGGAATCCCAAGCCACGTTGGGTGGTTACTTAAGATCTCTCTATCAGACACCATTCACTCTCATAACTAAGCTCATATGTTCTCTCTCTCTCTCCCTCTCTCTCTCTCTCTCTCTCTCTCTCTCTCTCATGTGTAATGTGAGGTCCGGCCGGGTTGTTGTCGACTATGACGATTTGCTAAGGATTAGGGATGTACTTGTTAGCTGGACGAGGCGATGTGCCTTGTCTCAATAATCGCATTAGTTATGTCCCATAAAGATTTTTGCTATCTAGTTGCTTTCATGAGTTGCCTTCGGGCCGCCTCTCTTGCCCGATGGTTGTTATGGATATATAATTTGAATGTCTTTGATCGCAACTTTATATTTCACGATCCACGATTTTATTCAACATGTTGAATTCCTTTGAACTGCATTCTTATGAACTCGACTATTTTCCTGGATGACAAGGTGTGCTTAAATGTGCATGAGACATAGTCGGCCTTCATAAAAGTGAGCTTCAAAACTCCTGAGGCCCACCCGACCAATCAGAAAGCGACACATGCGTTCAAGAACTTGGCTGTATCAGAATAAGACTAACCTAATCATGTCGAAACAAAGCTCGACATAGCCGGTTTGCGAGTAGAAAAGATTCCGACTCAGGAGCCAGAGATCGATCAGGTTGAATTCACAAAACATACATGCAAATTGCACTGAAAGAGAGTCATCATGTAACATTGGACCTAAAAGCTGGGGTTGCAACCCTATCTCCAATTGAGGAGGTCCGATGTCGTTGCCCTCGAGTGACCTTAGCGAGTCCTGTCAACAAAGATGGAGGAGCAACAAAGACAGTAGAGCAACGACGACAACAAGGCATCGACGGAGCGATCAAGATGGCGGCGGCAGTCGGACGAGTGCTGGCCCATATATTGATCATCAAATTAATCACATCGGAGCTAGTGTATATTCAATCCGTAATTATGTTGTTAATTCTCATCTGACTTTCGTCTGGTTGATCCCAACTTTCGGAATAGGCGATTTCTTTCATGGACTATATATGGATGTTCAATCTCAGGACACGACAGAGGGATAAATATAGGGATTTGCAGAGGTGGAAAGTGGGATTTGAAGAGAAGGGAGGGCCCTTGGAGAACTTGGAAAAAGGACATTTAAAAATAAAATAAAATGCACTCTGGTTGGTTACATGGGCCATCGCATTATAGTGGGCGACATTTCTTGAAAAGAGGAGGACAGTGTCCGACCGTGGAGTTTGGCCATCCATTCGTTTGATGTTTTTAGAGTTTAACTGATGGGGATGGTGTTGTCGACATGCACATGCAACAAACTATTCTCTTTTTAATTTTCCCAGAAAAAAAAAAATTGTCCATAAACAATCTTATATAAGAAAATTACCCAATTAGTTATCAACATATTGTAAAAATGCCAATTCAATTATAAATTTTTCAATTTTAACAATTTAATCATCAATATTTGTTGAAAATTTCAATACAACCCTTTAGATTAATTCATCGGAAATCTTTGGTATGGCAAACCAATCATTGTCGTTTATCCTATATGACACATTGTCACGTTATCAGTTTTGGTGAAAATTGGTTAAAATGTCTATGTTAAAATTTGCAACATAAATTCAGGACAAAATTTAAAAAAAAATTAGAATTAATTGGACAATTTCTCCGATCTTCTCTTCAGGGCTTGTGATGTACACAATCTCCGTAAAATCTTTTGTTAAAGGTTCGTTGTCTCGGTAATTGATTGCCTAGTGAAGCTTTTTATGACGGCGAAATGCTCCCACGTACACTGGCGGAAATCACGAAGGTGACAAACCCTAGCGTAGTATCTCAAAGAAATCAATGCCCAAGTAGAAATTTGCTCAAGTGTAAGTCCTAGTCAATCCAATCAAACTCGCGAATGCCACCTACGCGCATGTAACATCTTGTCTTAAACATCATAAGATACGAGCAACCAAATCCGGTTAGTGCGGATTTCATACCGGACTTATCAGGCAGATGTTGCCTAGGGCAAGTGGAGTAGCTAAATACCAAATTCAATAACGTTCTGAGAAATGGAAATCGATCCCAACTAGAACCAACATAAAAGATTGTAAGTAAACCAGCATATGTATTTCTCAACACTTGACTATTGCAAATTCATGTGTTGGCAATTGAAATGAGTTCCCATACAAAGGCTCGATTTGTTCAGCAAAAAATAAATGATCTTGATGATATTGTTTCTAAAAACGATCATTTTTGTGATTTGACATAATTAATTAATAAAACATATTTTCATTATCTACAACAATTTATGTATATATAATTTCATGGCCAATGAAAATATTTTCGTCCATACATTTCAAAACAAACAATCATTTTAAAAAAATATATATATTTTTCATGAAACAAATGAAACCGAAATGTGTCTTTGTTTATTTTCTCTAGTCACTCTTTATTGCTCCACAGTGATGCGATAAGCCCTTGTGGGGACACATGCCTACCTAGGCGGAGCAAGATGTGCCGTGCGAGATAATTGGTATATTTTCTTTGCCGTCAATCATCATGCTCATTTAAGTCATGAAGATCTCTTGGTGAATATTCTCTTGGATTGATCTAGAGAAGAGATCCTAGCTTTGATTTTTTTTTTCTCTTTTTTGCTTTTTTATGGTTAGATGATTGTTTAACATACATGGAAATGGACGGTCAATGTGCATGAGGGCTTTTTTCATAAGGACTTTTTCCATCACCAGTTCACCTAATGGCAAGGTGCGCCCCATTAAATTAGGTACAATTATGCTAGGATTAAACTTGTCATGACCATGTATTAAGGTTTTGTTTGGTAACATTTCTCTTATTTTCTGTTATTTTATTCCTTGCAATAGGAAAAAAGATTCATTTGGTGATATCATCTAATTTTTCTATTCCTCATAACAAATCAATGGTTAGGGAATAGATTTGAAACAAAAATCTATTTGGTTTCCTATTCGAATCTGAGTCCCCTTTTTAAGAATAATAATTAAAAAAATTAAAAAATATAGAAATTAGATTTTGAGCAGTTTTACTAGATTTTGATGTTAATTCTTGTTTAGTTTAACATAAAAAAAATGTGAAGATATTTTAAAGAAAATTGGATTCAAAATCAAATAAGCTTTTAGGGCTAGACTATATGGATTTTTGAATGTTGCTTTTTTTTTTTTTTTTAGAAATAATGCTAGGTCGTGAAAGCTTGGTAACTCCAAGCAACATTTGCTCTTCTTCTCAAAAGATTTATACACCTATTTATTGTAATGCCTAAAGATTTACTATCAACATATTCATACTGTGAGTTATAAAACAATAGGATTTTCTATTGCCATTTCCAATCATCCATTTTTGACTAACTATTATGTTAAATTTTCTTAGGTCATTTTAGAATATCTTGATCAATTAAATTATTACAAAAGTCTAGGTTTATCCAAACATGAAATGTTAAGTCTCTTTATAATTAAATAAAAAACTAGAAATAGAAATTTTAGGGTTATACCAAATGCATTTTTGTTCTTTTTATATTTCAAATAGAAATTTTGTACAGTTAGGGTGCATTTGGTAACGATTATATTATCGGGAACAATTTTTTATCATAAATATTTTATTTTATTTTATTTTATTTTATTTTCGAAAACAATTTCTAAGCAAAATAACGTGCTTAGTAACTGTCCGAAATTTCTATTCTCGGGATAGAAATGCATTTAGCATGATTCTTAAATTCTTTTGTTTCTTTTAATTTTGTAATACTTTTATTATATTCTTCTTTTTCTTTTTTCTGTTTCTTTTTCTCTTCTTCTTCTTCCTTCTTTATAGCTAGTTGTCGGCCACCACCTTGGCCGACAACCGGTTGGGCGAGGTCCGACAAGCTTGCTCAAGCCTCACCTAGCCCAAGCGAGCCTCGGCCTCGCCCAGGCAACGCGAGGTCGGCCTCACCCTAGCCTGGGGAGGCCGAGCTCGCCTAGCTAAGGTGAGGCCAAGCCTCACCTAGCCATGGCGAGGCTAGGGCCGACAAGCCTCACCATGGCTTAGTGATGCTCTGGCGAGGTCGTCAACCCTCATCTAGGCTAGTCGCCAACCATAGTTAAGGTTGGCGATTGGCCAAAAGGAAGAAGAAGAAAGGGGAAGAGAAGAGAAAAGAGAAGAAAAGAAAAAAAAAATAGGAATTGTTCTTGGGAATAAGAGGTAACTTTTTTTCTACTTCTTGATTATGTTCTAAATCTATTCTCAAGGGAAACAAAAATTTTATCTAATAGATTTTTGTTCTTTTTTCGTTTTGAGGAACAATAACTGTTCCCGGGATGGTTATCAAATAAGGCATTACTAAATGTATCCTTATGCTCAAAAATTTGTTTATGGAATAGCAATAGAATAAACTATTGTTGAATAAAAATCATTTCCGAGAATAGAAATATTACCAAATGTACTCTAAAACTTTCATTTCGTTCATGCCAATCCTAAAACTTGCGCTGAAATGTACTTGACAGGAGATTCCGTTAGCTGTTCCTAGATGGGAAATTTTACTTGGTGTCCACTAATCGATTTTCCCTTTCTTTTGTGGACATCATGCGATTGTGATGCGATGGCAAGCGGTCATCACATTAGGATAGGAGACCAAAGAGAGAGACGAAAGGGGAAACGAGGGCCTGCTTGCCACTTACCGAAGCTTAGGGGCCTGCTTGGTGCCAATCGGTCGTGCCACCACCAGGTGAGGGTCTTACCCTTGCCTGCTGGTGGTTGCCTTTGCTATGACCTAGGACCCTGACAAGGGTCGTCAGCCCTCCCCCTTCAAAGGGCAACACTACCGGTCCTTATTATGCGCTGCGTTCTCACTCTGTCTTTGTTTTAATTTTTAGTCTCTCTCTCTCTCTCTCTCTCTCTCTCTCTCTCTCTCTCTCTCTGTGTTAACGTTCAATTGTGTTAGTTGTAATTCTAAGTCTGACATGGCACCACGTTGGATGGAAAAAAGCAAACAAAATCTTACGCAGATTTTTAGCCCAAAGAAAATCGACGAAGTCAACAGAATTATTCCATCACATTTTCTTATGAAAAGTTTACTTGGATAACCAAAAATGTGTAACATGTTTATGATTCAATTCTACTATCGTAACGTGTTTTAAAACTCCGAGCGAACTTGTCCCAAAAAAATTACATTAAAATGTGTATCTTACGTATTGACTAAATTATATTGTTGGTCCATCGATCTCCTTGTAAGCTTAAGAAAGCAAGAAGTGCTGGGGCCGTGCCCCTTCAACTCTTAGGCAATTTTTTGATTGTTCTGTTTTACTACATGTTACTTTCAAGAGTGCTTATAGCGTCTCTTTATGAGTAATGGAGTGTTCTTTATAAGAAATTGTGAGAGTAAATGATTTTTGTTGTAACTGGTCGTGAAGAATACTCGACAAGACATTGAGGTGTATAATTCTCCATCAGATATAGTGGAACTTTGTTACTGCTTTTCCTGTGGAAGTAGGTTATGTTGACCGAGCCGATTAAATCCTAGTAGGTTCTATTTTACCGTTTCTCGTGTAAAATGCTTTTGTTTATCGTTGTATTGCTGTGTTTGTCTGCAACGGAATTAAAGAGCGAGCCCATGTTTGATCAAACATTCTGTGTGGGGGTCACGTTGAATGTCCGACACCTGAATTTCACAATGGGCGAGCTCGAACCCTGATTAGGGCCTTTAAATCTAAATCCTCAATTGATGACAAAAATGAAACCTCGAATCTTCATTTGACTGCAACCACAACCCTAAGTCTTATTTATGCACTTAACCCCTTTTTTTCTAAAAAAAAAAAAAATAGTTACATGGGGATGGGACAAGGCTACAGAATCAAAAGTTGAGCTGGATAAAATTTCCTCTAGTTAACCAGATTTGGAGAAAAAGATAACCTTAATTTGGCATTCTCTAATAACACGAAGAATAATTTTTAAAGAGATTCAAGACATTGGCACATTTCTGAGTGATTACATATCATTTTAAGCAATGTAAACAGCTAGATAGGTATATAGATTATTGGTGCATTTCACCTTCCGGAGTAAAGGCTACTCACTGATCAATAGTTCATATTGTAATCTTAACATTAGTAAAGAATATAGATGAATGAAATGCCATCCTGCATGAGAAAGACGATGTAAGATTTTATGAGATCACTGTCAACTATCATAAAAATTTAAGCTATTAGATGAATGTGAGATTTAATATATAAATGTTCTCACACTCCTCACGTGTAAGCTGATCTTTAGCCTAAGCCTAAAGCCTTGGAATATGTAATTGCAGAAGTAAATAAAGGTCTGGAAGATTTGAATTTAGAGCCTTCTGCTCTAATACCATGTGCGAATTTGGAGAACTACTGTCAATTATTTTAAAAGTTTAAGTTATTAGATGAAAGTGTGGTTTAATTTATAAATTTTCTAATAGAAAAAATGAAAAAGGTCAATTGGCCGGTATTAGTAAATCCCAAAAGTTGCGGAAGCCGACATGAAGCTCGATTGGTTGGGGAAGAAGGTGGCTACGTGATAATGCAATGCACGTAGGAAACGAATCTAAACAAGAAAGAAAGAAACTAGCAGAACAAGAACACAAGATGACGCGAAAAAGCATTGTCTTTGATGGGTCTGCCAATTTTAATTGGCAGCAATCGCAAGAATTAGTCGTCGTGGCCCTACCGCTCCTGTCTACCCAACGATAGACACCACAAGCCCCAAAAGGAAGAGCATTCTTTCGAGAATTGACCTTTTCTCTTGTACCATTCACTATCAAATTGGCCTTTTAACATGCTACATAAAGTGTCATTTTCTGCTTGTGGATGACAAAGGTATATCTGAGAGATGAGCCACATAAAAACGCTAGACACACAGTCACATGTGTAGACGCTCGAGTGTTGATCCCGAGAGACATGGTCCTTGGTCGAGCTCATCGTGCCAACGTAAATTAAGATTTCTTGTCCCCACCCATTTTTGTTTTTGTGGTTATCCACTTACTTCTGTCAACTATATGTATGCCTTTTTCCTACGTGTCCTGGTTCGCTTTTCGCCACACACGCACCCGTTCAAATTGCCCGACTAATCATCGTTGTTGGACATCCATGTCACCATCCTAATCCTCTCTCTCTCTCTCTCTCTCTCTCTCTCTCTCTCTCTCTCTCTCTCTCTGTGGGATGCATGACTAACTTGACATATGAAAGAAATGTTTGCAATAATCACTCCATTTGGCAAAAATTTAGGGTCGCTATGAACTATGGTTCAGATTAGCTTTCACGAGCAATCTTGGTCCAAGAAGTCCTACATCCATAGTGACCACTACTTGGGAATGAGCTATTATTTTCTAAAATTGAAACGTCAAGTACGTGTCATATGGTCGATACCAACTCAAAGCGAAAAAACTAGAGGTGCATGCTTAATACGAAACCGTGAAAAGGAAAGTAGTGGATAGGAAAAGGAGCATTTTGGAGACCGTGTTACATGGAATTGAAAGGGCCCCAGGAAAATGTTGTCTTTGAATGGAGGCCAGAAGTTTGGTACTTATCTAGCCACAGAGATGTCCCTCTTAGTTGTGCGAAGCCTTGGAATATGTTCACCTCGTGTTTCATAAGAATTTTCTGGTACACAATCTGCCGGGAGAGAGAGGGAGAGAGAGAGCCTTGAACATAACAGAAACTTAGCATAAAACCTTAGTTTGCTGGTCAAAAAATTCATCAAAATGAAACATATGGAGATGTAATTTGTCGAGGAAAAAAATTCGAAGCACGGTAAAGCTGTGTTTAGTCGTCTAAGCATTTTTACTGGATATGATAATGCCGAATAGAATAAGAATAGAATAGGATTTTACATATCCCATATGATATTTGTTGATATCTGGACATAGCATGGATTCATGTAAATATTATCCAAATGAATATTTGATTTGAAGGAATAAAATTAAAAATAAATCATGAAATTGTAAAATCTATTCATCCTTCTACAATCCGCCATCCATGTCGGACACCCCTCTTGCTCGTAACTTTGGGGACGCCTTCTCCTTTTGCGACATCCCTTTCGTCACCCTCGACCGACCTAGTGGATTTTGCGCTGCTCAACCTTCGATTCACTGTTCTGGAATGCCTCCAAGTTTGAGTTCTCTGCTAGTCCCACCATTTCCGCCACTGTCGACGCCTTCCTCTTCTGCGGCAAATCCATCCTCTCCTTCAACCAAACATAATCTCTCCCTCTCCTACGCCCGATGATTACCTTCGATACAACTCTCTCATCAAATCCAAAAGAATTGATACAATGATCACGCCGAATCTCAATTGCAGCATCCGACCAGCGGGCAAAGTTCCTCAAGGTTTCACGGAGCTTGCCGAGACGACGCGCAAATACGGCTCTGGTCCAACTCGCTTCAAGTGATGCGGTTGAGGAGCATTTTGCCATGGTTATTGCCTCCATCGGATCATCTTCTTCGCGAAGGAGGCACTAGGCTCTAATTGAGATCATGAAGTTCCTCGCCAGGATAGAGTTGAGCAACATAAATTTTCCTAGTCGCTGAAGGTGGGAAGCGGGTCATCATCGATGGAAGGAGGCTTGGCCATTGTAGTCTAATGATGGTGGTGGTGGGCAAAAGAGAGAAAGAGTGATCAGTGAGCGAAATGGGGGAAAAAACACGTAATTTCTTTTTTTTATCAATTTTCCAAATTTCACATATCCTATCAAGGTCTATCCCACTCACTAAGAGTAATTTTTTTATTCGGACTACATCCGGATTTTGTATCACTCCAAACACCAAATAAGATAAAAGTTATCTTATTCAATATTTTACCTGGCCCACCAAACGCAGCATAAGAGGTTTTGAGCTGCCAGTTTCTCTTAATTTGGTACACTGCATGTTAATCATTTGTAGGCATTGATGCTAAATTGGCAAGATAGAAAGTTTCTCCATTGACTAGGTAAATTGACATCCTCAATTAATCTCTCAACTTAAAAGGAAAAATAATGAGCGAAGGATAATTCAATTAGAGCTATATTAAAAGCTTCAATCGAATTAATTTCGCTCATAAAAATCTACTAATCTCTCTCTCTCTCTCTCTCTCTCTCTCTCCCCCTTCCCCCCCCCCCCCGGGGGTAAATAAAATAATCAAGTTAGGTTTGATCAATTAACACATCTATTCTCTTAGAGCCAAACCGAGATGTGCAAAACATGTGCGTTCAACAATCATTCCGCAATGCGTCAGCAGGGAAGACCATAATGTTAGTGAGGAATAGTCAGAGATGCTCCAAAGAGTCTCCGATGCCTCCTCGTTAGCCCGTAGGAAAAATGAAGCAAAAGTGACCTAACGGCAAAATAGCCTCAAACCTAGCTGAGCCGTAGTGCTGGTGCATGGGCCTTTTCTTTCGCATGCAGGTCATGCACCGATGTATCTGCTTTGGATCGTAGTGCAGTGTTGGAGCTACAGCGCAAGCAAGTTGAGAGCAACCGATACTCGTAGGGCGGAATAATTTCAGTTAAGAAGACTGGCCAAGTTGGTCCTCTCTCATTATGATCGGCAGGTGAAAGTGGAAGCAAATAACTGCATGCATCGATTCAGAGAATCCAGCATGGTGTTTGATTCGGAGGACCCACGAATCCTATAGCCCTTCGGAATCCTGAGATACATATTCTGCGATCTATTCTCTTTCAAGTCACGAGACATTCCCTTGTCTTCTTGTAATAAGCATAGCTTTGAACCGTTTGTGTATTCATGAGCTATGCCGCGTTTAGATTCACGTCATTCTTAATGCAGGTATACATGGAGTGAGGATCTGAGTAAATTGCATGTTTTGACAAACTGCGAGACTTAAACTTCGTTTCAAAGAAAAGTTAAACGAATTCCCGCTACTGTAGTTAGTTTCATTTATCTCGTCGGCATTTCATGCGCTTAGTAGACAATACAATTTGAATATCGGCAAGGAATGATTCAAAGGGCACTCGTCAAGCAATCAAAAACCACTAGTTCATCAATGTAGTATGAATCTTATTAGAGAATTCTCTGAGGGGCACTTGTTAAGCAATTATATAAAGAAATATTGTGGTTTTAATGTATTAATTTTTCTCGTAATATATGTAATTAATATTTAAAAACTCAATATTTTCTCCTTAAATATATTTGATTTTTGTTTGGAAAGTAGCCGTTGACATGACATGTAAAATTTATCCAATATAGTATCCGAATATTCTTTATCATCCAATCGAGACGAGTCACGTTTTGGAAGTCATGATTTATCTCTCATGCCTGGCTATGCACGAGGCAGAGATCTGCTCCATGACTAAGATCACAGCGCAGGAGCATTCAGACAGGAGAAAATACTTTAAAGCAGGAATCCAGGAACATATTCTGATCATATGTAGCTTGCCAGGGGTAGGGAGAGAGAGATGGTACTTGCATGCATGGAATGAACGGCACGATGAATTACTCGCCTCGATATTAGCTGCGTTGCTAGCGTTTTAGGCAAAAATATCAAACAAATTATAAACTTATTATATTCTTATCAATTCAATCATAAATATTTATATTATAACAATTGAGTCCTAAATAATTTGACTATATAATCTCTCTTGACAATATTGGCCATAAATTGCTAACATGAATGCCAACCATTCAATATAACATGATTAACACTGAAGTGGACAATTTTTACAATTTTCTTAATTTTTCTGAATTTTTTTATTTTTTTCATTTTTCTTTTCTTCTCTTGTTCCAACTTTGGACCAGTGACCTCATCAACCATAAGTGATGTTTGGGCGAGGGCCTCCAGCCCTCATCAGACACGGGCAACAGCCTCCACCTCCTCGTTGGCCACAGGCAAGGACATTTGGCCCTCATCCAAATCAAGAAAGGGGGTCACAACCCTCATCTGTTGCAACACCCTTGATTGGTCTAGATGAGAGCACGGAGGCCCTTGCCCGTGATTTGCGATTGCATCGACCCTCACTTGGATCTTGGCGAGGACATGATGCCCTTGCCTATGCCAATGACAGTCACGATGCCTTGCCTAGACTAGGCGAAGGTTGGCCATTAACCTTGCAGGCGTAGAATTGTTTAAAAAAAAGAAAAAGAAAAAGAAAAGAAAAGGGAAAAGAAAAATCATAAAAAATTGAGAAAAAATATTTAAAATTTTTAAAATTTATTCACATCGACACTAGGCGTGCCATATAGGATGGCCACCATTTATGTTAGCAATTGTCAAAAAATTGATATAAGTATAGTATATTTAGAACTTTGTCAATACCCCCAAGTTTTGTTCCTGATTTGTCTTAGAATAACATTTAGAGTTTGTTTGTTTTAGAAAAAAAACCGTTAAGGGAAATTGTTTTCTAACTTTCCGATATATGGATGACAGAAAACTAATTGATCTACATAATGTTTCCTTTGATTACAAACAATAACTAGATTAAGGGCAAATGAGTTCCCTTCCTGACAATAAGAAAACCACTTTTCCTTGATGTGTTTTTTTTCATTGGAGAACTACATGAAAATGAAAAATATTTTCAATAGACATTAATTATTTTTTATTTTTTATTTTTTTATCTTTTTTGGTGACCCAGGATCCGTCGGGCCCGACTTTTGCTTATGCTAATCGCTAGCCCACAGCTCGTATAGTGCGCGGCACACCTCGGATCAAGCGTCAATATCTGGAGGGAAGCTAACACATGACCCCACCATCATGACCCCCCACTTAACACGTGTTAGTAGCTGCAGAATTTCGACCTTAGGACCTCTATGATGAAGTGCCCAAAGCTAAACCTACTCAGCTACCTACCGGTGGGTTAATTAGTTTTTATTTGTTTAGTGATTTAGGGGAAAAACTTTCTTCTCACCAAAAGGAGAAGTTGTTTTCCTCAATCTAAACTTATTGTTATTAGCCAATACATTTTGCATAGATTAATTAGTTTGTATCATTCAAATATTGGAAAGTTGAAAAACAATTTTCCGAAAATGGTTTTTCTTCAAATAATCGAGCCTTATTTGTAGTTCATTTTGGGCAAGAAGATTACTATGATTTTTTTTAATAAAAGAAATATGCAAATAACATTTTGTAATGAGTTAAAATAGGAGAATTGTCTAAAAAATTCTAATCCTATTACATTTTTGCTAATTTAATTATAAACCTTTTAATATTGTTAACTGAGTCATAAACATTTTTATATTTTACCAATTAAGTCTATCTGCCCAATTTTGATTATAAATCACTGGCATGAATGCTAGTCATCCTATTTGGTACGATCGGCATTGATATTGACAAATTTTAATAATATTTTAATATTTTTTGAATTTTAAAATTTTCTTTTTTCTTTTCCTTTTCTTTTCCTTCTTCACTACTTTCTTACTATGGCTGAAGCAAAGAGTGCCATTGAGGCGAAGCAAGCATGCATGGCTGCTTGGGCGTGACCTCTTGTTAATGGTGATTAAGTCAGATAACTGGCAAGGAGCGCCATTTCCCTCTTATTATTTCTTTGTTTTGGCTAACTTAATTAAATTTTACAAAGTGGTGTCGCCATATGACCGAAGCTCGAGCACGTTTTGCAGTTTTCAGGCCATTCGCACTCACTCCCCGAAGCCACAGCTACTGGATGGAGTGTATTTCGCGCATCAGTAGTGCCATGAGTCGTGTACCTCTCAATTTTCAAAGGGCAAAGGCATATCATATCACCCTCACCAAAAAAGAAAAAAGGCATATCATATCACGATGAATGTACTGAAAAAAGGCCACAGGTCATAACGCACTCTTCGTACCACAAATCCACTTTAAAGTTGACTTATTCGCCCGGCCAATCCGCGTAATGTGGGCGAAATAATTGGATCCAAATCACCGGGGGATAGCCCGGTACAGGAGTCAATGATTGGAGGGCATGGTGACGATCATGCTGATCTTCTCTATGTACTAGAAATTTACGTTAGAGATTTTTTTCTATGAAAAATGCTTGCTAACCAGATCGTTACTCTTGGCAGAGTAAAGGTGTATAAAATACAATATTTTGCCAAAAGTAAGCTTAAGGGGAAAAAAAACGAAGAATTATTGATGACCAAAATTCAGAAAATTACAAATATGAAATGATATTTAGTTGATTTAATTCTTCTATTACATTTTAAAGTAATTTATCTTCTTTTTTTTTTTTTTTGTTTACGTCAATCTTCAATCACATTTTAAAGAATTATACTTTCATTACTATTTTCCCTTTTATACGATTTTAAAAATCTAAGTTAGTAATCCATTGTTTCAACTACAATGAACCAATTGAACAGTAATTATGATTTTAATAGAACTAATTAAGCGTAAGTTACTGAAAAACGTTCATAGAACCAAGTTCCAAATATGATTGTTTGTGTTATACAAACATGTTGTGGTGTATCAAGTCACGCGCAAGAACTACAATCATTCTTTCTATTGCAGGTATTGAAGGCTATTTTCTTTTATTAAGTTTTTTTTATTGTCTATGTCAATTAAATCGCAAGAACACGGTGGTGAATTAGTTTTAGACATGTGACAAGAGTATGATTTACTTTTTACTTTTAAGGCTATTAAATGAATTTTAGATTATATGACAAGAGTTACTTAGTTCGATCATGTGCAAGATAGAGTTCCTTGTTTGTTGCAAACAAGTGTCGTACAAAAAAAAAAAAAAAAATCATATAAATGCAAAAAAAAAATTAGAGACTAAAATATCAATTTTCAAATTTCACAAAATTTTTACAAAATTAACCAAAATTTAATATGATGTAACTGCGGATGTAATATTCTTCATATTGAATTAACTGCATATATTTCTTTTGATTTAATAGTAAAAAGCCTTAAGTCCAGGTAGTGATCAAACTTTGTCATTTGTAGTTTATACGAAACTAGTGAAAGATGTTTGCAAATGAAAATCAGTATTCGATAGAAAGCTAATTACATTATTTAAATGTTGCCGGTTCCCCATCATTTGGAAAGGAGTGTTGGTGGCCCCAAACGCACCGTGGTTCTCCTGGAGTAACGGTGCCGTTATCTTAACATGACCAATTTCTTATTAATTAAATTGAACTCTATTTCATCCCTCCCTCCCTCAATCATGCCTCCAATTCCAAAGTTTTAGCTTTCAACTTTCCTCTTTCCTTTTTCTTTTTCTTTTCATTTTCATTAATCAAGGGGAACATGTACCAAGATCAGACAACCCAGAGGCTCATGAAACACCTGGCAAGCTTAATAACGTCGTTGCCTTGTTTTACCTCAACCAAAGATCACTAGCGACGTCATTCCCTTCTCAGTTCGTGGCCTTGAATAGCATCGCATCCTAAGAGCTCAGGTCTTCCATAGCGTATCAACCTCAACTCCAAGTCAGAATACTAGGGCTTCTTTATCAAGGGAATGGCAATTTGATCATTTCAGTTTTGTTAGGGTAGGACTGAAGTTTCAAGCCTGGTTAGGGGATGCAAAAATGGCGAAGCCGGGAAAAGAGTGGTGTCTTGACATTTAAATCGTATGGGAACCTGGCCAGATTCGGCCTTGTTAACATGTCCTCTGCTCGAGATTAATTAGACTGGGGCTAATGCTAGAGAGATGAGCCCATGGACTAAGCCCAACTAAGAGCACTACAGGGCGCAGCAGATAAGTGATGAAAGCCCAAAATCTTGAAAAAAAATAAAATAATGCAATAAAATACTATTTAAGTTTATTTACTCCGCGTTATTTTCCCTTAATGATCTGGGATGCTTTTACCATATTTGAGGTTTGAGTGAAAGTTGAGATTTTTTTTTAGACATAAAAAAGCCTATGATAGAATTGAAATTGTACTTAGGTTGAGTGTTTAAAAAGAATCAAGTCACATGAAAATTGAAGTTCGGACTAAGTAGCTCCTTTGTTTCAAGGTCTACTCCAAAATCCTCAGGTCGAAAATTGGTTTATCACAAGAACCAACAAATTTGATCCGCTCGTGCTATGAAAAAAGAGAGAAACAAGTCAATTTTACAGACAGAAAGCTTTTGAAGTCTCAAAGTCAAAGGTAAAGTCGACACGCCAGCCAATCACTCAACCGCGGCTTAGTCAAAAGTCCCGTGGAGGTCCGAAAGCAAGCCGCGACCCGACTCCGGTTCGGGCCCAAGCTCCGTGAGGAGAGGCCCACATTCCATTCGGGTCGAATCCGGACGATCCTTCGGGCCGGGTCGTCGGGGTGGGAGAGCGCAATCCCCAACCCACCCGGAATTTCAAAAAACGGAGCGGCCTTCATCTCCCTCCCTCCCTCCCTCTGCATCATACGAGGCTGCAGAGATGGAAGAGGCTACGGAGATCGAGACGACCGCGGACTCCATCGACGGCCCCCTCATCTTCCACCTCGTCGCCGACCTCCTCGGCTTCGTCCTCTACATGCACCAGCAGATCCCCTCGTGAGTAGCCCTCTCTCCGATAATCGTTTTCATTCTTTTACATTTTCCTTCGAGATTTGAGCTTGATTTGCGGACCGTATTATGACGACATTCGAGTTGCACTGTCCGTTTCGCGTCGGGCTTCTAATCCCTCGTCGAAATTGCTGCCGAGTCGATGCTTGATGTTGGATGCTGCACTAGTTCAGCTTCGTTCCTGGATTGATTGAGTTCCGCCGCGAAGAATTCGTGCAAAATTAGTTTTATTATGCTGATAACTCATGCTGGGTCTCTGTAAATGACAGAATTTTGCAGGACATGAGCCTCGAATGCGATTCGATGCGCAGCGAATACGCGGAGATGGTACGTGAGGATGAACACCGACTCTTTGCCCTTCGACCCTTTTCGGTGTTGATTAGTGATTTCCCTAAGCAAGTTCGATTTGTAGGAGGCCGAGCTAGCGCGGAGCGGAATGAGAGCGTCGTTTAGGAGGAAACATAGTGGAAGGATGAGGGAACTCAAGCGGGGATTTAGGAGCTCGGAGAAGCTGATGAGCGCCATCTCGAGTCTCCAGGATGCCTTGCGGCTCGTAATTAGCGAAAACCCCCATGTCCGGGAAATTCTTCTGATTCTCGGAGGTAGTCCATTGAGGCCTCGGTATGTCTACCGATTGTGCTTTTCACATGGGAAGATGGTTTTGAGAGACGCAAGTGATTTCACCAAGAACAGGGCGGCGGAAGTGCTTTCGAGAAAGGTTGAGCTTTAGCTTCTTCTTAAGTTCATCTTGTACTTGGACAGGACTTAACGTTGCATACTTAATTGAACAGGCTATTCGGGCATTGGTCTCTGGAGGTGCAGGGTCTGGTGGCTATCCAGGTAGATAGGTGACCGTGATCAGTCCACCAAAGTCTGGTTGAGGTGATTATGCTGCATCTGAAGAATCTTTTCTTTTCCTCAATTTGAATAGGTCCAACGAAGTTGTTCCTCTTGGTCAAAGCTCCGACTTCTTTTAATCAACCTTCGTATTTTCTTCCAAAACGTGACTTCAGATACAACAAGAAGGTTAGTGTAATGGGCACTAATTTGCTTTCTCCTTTTATGCTGTGGCATTTGAGGTCGGGTTTTGAGCTCTGATGAGTTTTCTTCTTCTCTGCTCCTTACCCTGTTTTGGCCTTTCCAGAAATTGGCAATGCCTAGAATGCCGAATTGAATATTGCATCATAGATGGGTCCTGCTATGGTTGTATTGCAACCAAATAACCTCTTTCTTTATCTGATATATAGCATCCTTATTGATTTTATCTTTCCATCTGATAAATTAATAGTGTCTCATGCCTATATGCCATCGGAGACAAACATAGTCAAACAATGTTTGTATTAGCTTTAAAGTGGTTTTCTCCGCTCATAATTTTGCTGCTCAAAGCATTGGTGTTGTCATTGCCATGCAGTGTTCCGTGGCCTTTGCAGCTTCTATCATGTCTTCATTCTTTCTTTAGGTTTCTTTTTATTGACACAATTTTTTGGGTGATCCATCTACAAATACCGATTGGTTTTGGCAGATTGTACCATTTTGCCTACGAATTAAGTGCAAAAGCCAACAGCAGGAGAGAACTGAGATTAATGAAGATCCTCAGACAGGCATGAGTGTTAGCTTGAAGGATTGCAGGTCCGACGATTTGATTTGGTACGTGATAGTTAAGTATGTTAGAAGTGACACAAGTTTTTTTAATTAATAAAATATTTGACTATTTTTATCAAAAGTTATGGTGATCCAATGTGCTTCAAAGTTTGAAAAGTGGTGATGGAATAAGATGGGGAAGAAAAGGCTGACGCAATGATCTCATCAATGAGTATCTAGAACTTGGCTTGAAAAATGTCTCTGTGTCTGGCTTTTTATCAAGCCCAATAATGGACTTTAGTCGTCAAATAACTCAGGCCCTATTTTTTAAGTCCTAGAGCTTTGGTGCTTGTGAATAAAATATGTAGCTGTTTAGCTAAGTCAGCCCAAGTTAATGGTTCTCACTGCTTCAATTTCTTCAGGGGGCATGAGCGCCCAACATGACCTAATACATTATTATTTGGCTTAACATGGTAGTTGCTCCTAGTTTAGTCTAGCAAATTTGCAATGGGAATAAAAATGAAGTAGCAGAAATGGGAAGACGAGATACTTTAGTTTGGATTTTTAGGTGAAGTGTGCTGTTCTATGAACAAGAGTGTCCACATTCTTGTATTCGAAGGAGCACCTTACCTTGTGATTCTTTTATGTGTGCATTGCAGGTTCCAATGCCGGCATGTTATAAAGGGTCTCGCGTCCACGGTACCATCAGCAGAAGAATGATACAACTTATATTGAGAAATGTTGTCCATACATGTCAGTCCTTCTTCAGGGCCTCTTTAGTATAGGCCTATTTTACCTTGATGATTGTCATGACCCGTATCTGGTATTAATTACTTCTACACCCATTTTTGGTGTCTGTGGTAATCTGGCTTGGCATGATATTGAGTTTCTTCCTCTTTTTTTGATTTATTGCCTAGTAGATAGCTTTGTACAAATCCTCATCTTCGGTGTTAAGTTTCGCCCTGAATTCCATTTCTTAGCTATGCAAGTTTGTTCGATTCTTGATTTCTGCAGTAGACTGCCTCTTCTTCTTTTCCTTTCTATCGTGTTTAAGAATCGAGAGTGCAACCAACCAATCATCAAATGTGCAAATCCTCAGGCAAGCAAATCATCACTTAGAGCCCGTACTTGTATCTCATGTTGAGACGTAAGTGACTTGGACTGGAATGAGGCCGCTCCAATTCATTTAAGGTGTTCAAGCAGCAGCGTGGCCAAACAGGATAAAGTTCCTGTCTTGCTTGCTAGACGCTCAACTTGGTTAGAGTTACCTGAACTAATCAGTTCTCCACTTGACAATGGCTCATGAGTTTTAAGGAAACCTTACCAAGATCCTGATTTAATACTGTTGAGGTACTGTATGAACAGTTTTCTTTTTCTGGTTTTTTTAGCTTCGAAATTTTCACGCTGATATGATAAAAGCTTGCCCGGCTTCTTCACCATTTTCTTTGGGCATGCATCTTTCTTTTATTTCCCTCTTCTTTGTAGTTGAAGATTCAGTTAATTATGGCAGAGCATAGTGGTGGTTGCATTTCGTAGCTGGTATGTTACCATTAGCTTCTTCATGGTTTTGCTGTTACAAACAAACACTGGCGCATACCGTGGAATCAGATGGGGTCACGAGTAGGAACCGTTGAAGCCAAAAGAAGAAAAGCTATTGTTATTTTATCCCGCATGTTTTGGTGAAAATTTTATGCGTGCTGCGTCATTACTATGTTAGATTACATGTCGCGAATACTACTTGATCTGTCAGAAGGTACTTATGTTGTACATGCCTACACAGAATCGTCCGAAATGGTCAGTTCTTGGTGCATTTTTGCCTGATACATGACACCTGATGTAATTAGGAGTCTGTGTGGGGAATGAGCTGTTGAATTGCTCTCTTTACCTCAACAATACTCGCCTTCTTCCCATTGACATTTTCCTTCACCTGGAGTAATGGACAGAATGATCAGGAGCCATTCAAGACCGAAAGAGCCAATCAAAACCTAGAACTCCGAAAATGTAAGAGGGCATTACCTTGGCTCTCAATTCGGCCACGAAGAACCCGTTTGTCAACGAGGATTGGACCGCCGTCGTCTCGATCCTCAAATCCCGGAGCATTTGCATTAGGTCGAGCAACAACCCTTCTCTATGCGGGCATTGGAGCTCCAACAGTGCATCGCTCTCGATGATCGACACTTGCACGCTAGTCTCGGATGGCGGGGGCGGGAGAGGAGGTGGCGGCGACTCCACGGCCTTGGGCTTGGCCCCGCTGCCGCCCTCGACGATCCTCATTTTCCTCTTGTCTGACCCAGACCCGGGCAAGCTTGCTCGGGAGGACCGTTCTACTGACGAGGCCGCGCTTCGTAGATCCTTCAAACTAGTTGTCCTCTGCAACTCTCCTTGTTTTGTCCTATGGTCGGCCTCCATTTGTCGATTCCTCGCCTCGAGATCTTGGATCTTCTTCCTAAGTTGCTTCACGTATTCTATGGTATCCCCCAATATGGAGGCCTTATCCATTTTGGTCACGAACGGCACCAGTGACCTCAGTATAATAAACCTCTCGTTGAGCTTCTCGCGGCGGCGGCGCTCCGCCAGGACATGGTTGGCGCTGAGCTCGTCCTGCGGGTTCCCTTTGCGGAACCGCGAGCTGGAGTCGCCGTCCCGGGACTTGGGCGAGTTCTCGTCGCGGTACTTGGTGTGCAGGAACGGTATGGTGAACAGTATGTACTTCAGGAGCCACTGGGAGGTACCCTCGGCCGGGACGTGGAGGAGGTGGTCGGAGCGGCTTGTCCACTTGGAGAACGCCGATTGGGTGGAGTAGGAGACGTAGCTGGTGGAGTCGGCCCACCGCGGCTGGTTCTGGAGGATGGTCGAGACGGTCTGGGAGTAGTGGGTGTCCTCCTGCGACAGCTCGTCTAGCGCCGGAGGAACTGCGCATCCATAAAACAAAAAAAAGCATGAGAAACGACACTCGATCTAAAAGAAATGCTAACGGCGGGTAGATTTCAGAGCAATTTTCGCAGGCATTACGAACAAATCGTGATTAATTTTTTTTCATGATTAGCGCTGTCGGTACCCAAACTCGTTTCCCACCGACCGATGGGAAGTTATTATATTAATGATCAGCTTGACAATCCAATGCGAAAAGTGAGATCCTCTTGAGGTCAGTGGGCCACTCGAAAGTGACCCGCGATCTCTCCACCTTCTCTTCCGGTGGGATTAGGTGGAGTTTCGCTGGTAATAATTAAAGCAGAGAAACTTAGGTAAACCGTGCACGTTTCACGAGGATCGATTCGTCCTTGTACGAAAACGATTTGATTTTTTCCCCTTCGTCCCAGAAATTAGATTTAACAATGTTGGATTGGCGCATGAATCAGTACTTGCGCATTGAGCGTAGGGATATTGGCGTAGGACGCGGAAGTACATGGGACGAGGCCATTTAATATAGGATGATGAACCATGTGGACTTGCCATATCTAGGTTTTTTAAAAATTATAAATGTTGAAAATGCATAAACCATAATAAATGCAGCATTTGGGTCTACTTAAGTTTTGAAAATTAGATTGGTGCAATGTTCCATACTCCACATGGGAACTTGGACTTCATTAAAAAATTTTATCTTGTTTTACCTAAAATTATACGGGGTTGCAAAAAAAAAATGAAAAGAGCAAAAATATTTCGAAATTCGAGTTAAATTTGAATTGTAAGGTGAGTATTGGACTTCCATGCTAGATGCAAAACACTTTATGTACTTACAAAAGGATCTTGCTAATGAGTGCCCAAGATACTTGCTATAACATACTTACCATGTAATTCAAAAGGTTAGTGAGGAAAAATTTGGATCACTATAAGGAAAAGTTTTTACTGCTAATGTTTGATCATCCATAACACAAGAAAAACAGCGCATTGAAAATGTTGACCTTTCTAAGTAAGGCTTAACTAAAATATCCTATGAAATATAAGATTTCTCGTTAGTGTCTAGTTGTGTGCATGACTAAGGTAAGAAATGCATTTGAGAATCCCATGGAGAACCTTCACCAAAAGAATTTATCATGCCCAAATTTTACTTGTATGTGTCAGAAATTGGGAGGACTAAGAACATAATTTACAAATTTTTACTTTGCAAATGTCCTATGCACATCAAACTCCGAGCGCGTGCGGTAATTTTTGTCTTTTCAAAAGATCAGTTTCACAGATAAAGAAGTTGGAGGTCGACTATAGCATGCCTCAGGTCCCAGGACATTGACCTATTTCTGTGTAAAGTTTCGGTGCATTAGACAGACAATCATTCTATCACCAGTGGCCCCGCTGGCCAGGGAGATTGGGTACTTTGTCATTCCATGCACGGCAAGTGCAAAAGCAATGTGATGATTGAACCATGCAAAGAATGAAGAATTCAACTTCCAACTGCACAAGTTAGATGATTTACCTGACGGCGGGGTTTGAAGGCCACTCCTCGCTGGATCCTGCATCATCTGCCACCTCCGGGTCGTCTCGGCCCGGAACGACTCAACCTGGCGCTGGTGGTCCGCGGCCGTCGAGTTTATGGTCAGCATGGGGAAGTCCGAGTCCAGGTTGTTTGACCCGTCGTCTGGCGAGCCGAGCCGGATGTCCTCAGACATCTCGAACTCACTGGGCTCGGCGTTGTTTGCGGGCCCTGCGCCGTGAGGGTTCTGCGCTGCAGCCGCCGCCCCCTGCCGGCCGGTCTCGGCCTCGGAGTCGGACTCTCCCTCGTCGTCGTCGTCGTCGTCCTCTTCCTCCTCATCCCCTTGGTTGGCTGCAGCGGGTGGATCGGCCGGGGCGTAGGAGGGGACGGGCGGGGAGTGGAAGCGGTGGTGGCCGGACGAGGTGGCGGCGGGGTTGGAGGTCGAGTGTTCGGAAAGGGCCGGTTTCGGTGGGTGAGGGGGGTGGTGGTCAACGAAGAAGGTTTTGACATGATTGACGAGTGAAATGTCCTCTTGAACCTGAAATTTCACGAAAATCGAAGCATTTTTCAAGGCCGAACTACAAATATTCAACTATAAAATAAAGATCAATTGCTTGTGACGAGGGTCGGGATAGGATTCATTGACGTTTTGTTAATGGAAATAATTTGCGATTACCCTTTCCGTGGTGCCAAATTCCACTACGCCGTCTAGAAGAGGGATGCAAACCACGGTCTGCAAAATTCGTCAAACGGAGAAAGTCAAGGTAAACTCTCATGAAATTTGCATCCGAAAAACGGAAAAGTAAGGGAAAAATAAGTAAAAAAAATTAACACTCGAGATCTTACCTGAATACGAGCACTCTGGTGCAATTGCAATAGAGACCGAAGCGGCAGAACGACAAAGGCCAAAGAACACAGTTAAAATAATGCAAAACGCACAAACTATATGCATAAATGGATATTATTTTCTTCAGAACCATATATAATCGTACATTATTATCTCACAAATACACATGCACAACTTCAATCCGTACCTTTGCAAGAATAGCTCTCGAAAAAGTCTTGCTATCAACCTCATTAGCTCCGGTGAGCCACGCGTGCTGCCTCCTCGCGTACGCTTTTCCAGGCAAGCTGCATGGTAATAATTATTTTTCACTTGTCAAGTAGTTCGAACATCATCAAGATTGCCTCTTTTTCGACAATTAGATACATGAAGCAGATGAATTTCATTAAAAAAATCAAGATTCCTACATGGGTTTTCTCGAGGATTTGCAAAATTGATTTTTGCATCCTATTCTTAGCGTCTACACTCATCGGCTGTGATTTCTAGGGGAGTCAGTGTCGAGACACCAATCAATGCTTCCCAACGGTTTAAGTCTCAAGACTTATGCAGACTTCGATAATGAGGAATTTAGGAACCCACACACTAATCGAAGCTTCATTTTAGTGACTCGACAGCAAATTGCATAAACACCATGCCCTATGTTGTGGAGTGTCCAATCAGTTGACCTCACTGAAAAACGACGAGAACTATATATGTAGTTTTATACAGATCTTGGTCTCGGGTACTTAATCAGCCCTAGTAAACTCATGGTCTCCGGTACATGGAAATTGGAAACATGTATAAAAAATATTTGTTCAAACACATCACAAGAAAAATATTAGTATTAAAAGACCGGGTCTGTCATTTCCATTAGAAAATACATGAGTATTGGGATGATCACTGAGGAAATGATCAAAATAACCTATGCTAGATAGACGAACATTCTAAATAAAGAATCATTAGACACTTAGAGTCCTTTTAGTAAAAAGAAGATTATTTGACAACTGGCTATCAAAAAACTCAAATATAGATCTATTTGAGTATCATGTAATATATTTCACATCTTTGAAGCTTGTATATCTATGAATCTCCAGGAAAAAATATATCTGTGCATGTTTTTACTACTTATTTCTTGCTATGTACTCTACCAGCTTGAGAAATTTGATTTTCGTTGAGCTGGTAAAGAAATTAATCTCTTTTATTGAAACTCGATTACAGCTTGAGTTACCTTCTTCAATCAAGGTAATGGAATGACTCGTTCTTACATGGATTATATATACCTGTGAACAAGCTAGAAACATAAACTCCATCAAGTATATGCAAAAATGACCCATATGGTTCCCCATATACCTAACCATATCTACACTTTTTTTGTTTTGGATTGTTTCTTTTATAACAGGGAGCTCACCATACGCGGATGATTTCAAGACCCCTATGATACTGCACCGATCTCGTGGACAAAGTGAAACGTGAGCCAAAACCGGTGACTGTCCAAGCTCTTTCATTTTAAATCTTATAATAGAAAGCACTCTAAAACCTGAAGTTCTGAGGAGATTCTAGCTGCACGTGAAAAATGGTGGATACCCTATTGTCGCTTGACGTTTTCCGAAGGAGTAGAAAGAGCTTCCCTCAGCAGACAAATCTAGAAGGAAGGCCCAACTAACTCTCTCTCTCTCTCTCTCTCTCTCTCTCTCACCCCTGCTAATAATCTAGATCAGCTGCTAGTGTAACACTTTTTTGGTTCCAAAACGACAATAATGTCACTCATTCACTCGCTCAGCTCGAAGGAGGCTTAGGTTTGGTTTCCGAGAGCCTTGGAGTGGTCACAACATCAACTGTACAGACATGGAAACGACCGGTCTGCTATTTGATAGGAAAGTGTTGTCCATCGCATTACTTCAATCCACTTTTTTTAGGTCCCGACTTCCGAGTACGGTCGGTGTGCTCATTTAATTCCAACTATTTTGTTTTTGTTGCGTGTGTGTGTGTGTGAGCCTCTCGTTTTTATTTTTGTCTGTCAATGAACAAGGGCGGAGTTGGGCGGTTAGGCCATTATTTGTCTTCGCAGTCCTTTTATAGCATGGAATTGAATTCTGCGCCTCTCCCTACCATAAATAGCCCCCCTATAACTTAACAGAAATAATCGAGTTTTCAAGGCAATGAAGGCGGGAATATTAGTTCTTATACTGTCTTCTTAAACATATGTTTCGAGAGATGTTTTAAATTTTAGAATACTGACCACGCTCTTCACAAGAACAGTCAATGCGTAGAATCTACGAAGATATGGGGTGATGTAACGAGCAATCTTACTGGAGGCCTAGCAACTTTTACATTTGAATTTTGAAGAACCCATCTTCTGTTTCTTCGTTTGCGATCTCAACGCATGGTATATACACAAAATACGTTCTTGACGTGGAGGGTTCTTCTTTTTCTTTTTTTCTGTTTTTGGTTTTGGTCACAGAAGAGGGGCTTAATGTTGGAAACCACCGTATCTATCTAAACAATGTGACAAGGAGTGTAAAAACAAAGGAGAGAATCTCGCATTCTGTCAGCAACTTCTATTTTATCTACTTTTCGCTTGCAGTGTTCCCTCGCTACACAAGGTATTTCTAACGTTCTAAAGCAGATTGCAAAAGATGGAAAAAGAAGAAGAGCTAAAGGAAACAAACACACACACACACACACACACACATTTCAACTTTGGTGGCAAAAGAAAACGGTAATTAATGAAAAGCATTAATAATGGGTAACATAATTAGCTAGACTGTGCAAAAAGAGTAGAGAGAGAGAGAGAGAGAACTTACCCAGCCCCAGGAGGAAATGAGAAGGAGACGCACATCAAGTAGAACCACTCGGTCTCGGTCAAGTCCTCCGGCGAGAGGGCCGCACATGGGCGGCGTGCCGGCTGGTTCGTCTCGCCGGCGGAGAGCGACTCATAGAGCTCCCGGAGCTGCTGGCTCCGCTGGAGGGAGGCCTCCTCCGCGCTGACTTCCATCGGCTGGACGGTTTTTCGGGTCTTGATCGGCCCATTATAGTACCCATCTCCCCATACCAATATCCTATTTAATTAAACCCAATTACCATTAGAAACACATATTGCGAAGATGATTTTTCAAGAAAACCCGCTGCTGAAGCTAATGAGAATCGGTTATGTCATCCGTCAAATCAGTAGCGAGGAAAGATGAGATCGGGACGGGTTAATAACTCAGTCTTGATGAAAGAAGTTAATGAAGGAGACGGTAAAAGAAAGTGGTTTACCCTTGTTGGGGGCAGATTTGCCAGAAGAGACTGTAACTCCATTTTATGGATTGCACTGCGGACTGCAACATGGACTGAAGCCGGCTGCTCGGCGGCGTTGCCATGTCGTACCGCCGACCAACACTCTTACTGGCTGGCTTGGTCTCTCTCTCTCTCTCTCTCTCTCTCTCTCTCTCTCTCACACACACACAATCACTCAGCTTAGATGTGAAGGAAGTAATAAAGGAGGGCAAGAAAAAGGCAAAAAATCAGAGAGAGAAGAGAGAAGGAAAAAAAAAATCTAGTATTGGATTACAAAGACATGTAAATAGAGAAGGGAGGGAGGGAGGAGGGAGAGAGAGAGAGAGGGGAGAGGCAAACGTGTGAGATTGGATTCCAAGTAATCTGATGCTTTATCTAACTGACAAAAAGGAAGAAGAGAAGGTAGATAGATAGCTCCAGAAAGAGAAACAGAGGACAGATTTTAAGAGGTTGAAGAGGAGGTAAACATGGCACCCGCAGAGAGAGGGAGGAAGAGAGAGAGAGAGAGAGACCCGCAGGTGACGAAAGAGAGGAAAAGGTAGATGATGACTTTGAGGAGAGGACAGAGAGTAGCCCAAGAATCGCCAACTCCACAACTTATTATCACCTTATGATGACGACGCCGATCAAAGGATTGAAGGGTCGTTAGCTCCGAAAGTCGACCGGTAAAAAATAAAAGGAGAAACCCAGAAAACCAAGAATTGGAGAGACAAGAGAGACAGAGAGAAAGTAGTTGGTCGTCGTGGGTTTCACTTCGCTAGGGTTTTTATCATTTGACCGGATTCGAGCGTCGTGCGTGCGGGGAGGGGCATTGGAGGTTTTGACTGGTTGGTTCACCGGACAGCTCCCACAGCTGTCACGCCGCGGTCGCGCGTGGGCGACCCGTCAGTTGGGCCACGCGCCCGCGCGTGCGGTGCCTTGTCCTTGAGGGAGATTAGGTGGCGAAGACTGGGCGTTGGAGAAGGAGGAGGAGCAGACGCACTCTCTCTCTCCTCTCTTTCTTTCTTCTATTCTATGCCCTCTTTTACCTATATTTCCTCAACGGCTGATCAAAGGCCAAGACAATATTCCGCACGTGACTCGTAAATAGTGTCTGACCAAAGGGTGGCAAGGCAGACCTTGTTCGAGATGCGGAGATGATTGCTCCCTCCCTGTTTGATAACTATCTTCAACTAATCAATGGATTTCGTGATGTAAAGTGGAACTCGTTTATTATGTGATTTCAATTGGATCTTTTGGAGAGGGGGAGGTTGGGCGGCTACAGCCCACGAGGGTTCGTTAAAAGTACAGCGACTCTTCTTAACTCCTCCCCATTTGTAGTCATGGGACTCTCGCAAGCCTTGATGTGCATGCGTGCGCGGCCTATTGCCATCAAGGTACGGCCCGTTATTGAAGGCATTCCTATACTAAAATCACGCCTCCTTTGTCCAACGGTTTGAACTTTGTGATATAACCAGCGGTGGTTCCATGTGACTTTTTGGCCCTCTGAAATTTGAGAGGGTAGTTACCCAAAAAGTCGTAGATCTAATGTATGAATGTCAATTGTACCCTAGACTCTCTGATCTAAAAAAAGTCAGCTTCTAGAACATGCAAAATATATTTCAAATTTAAAAAATTGAAAAAAACGTGTTCTATCGGAACCCAAAATCTATAATCTAAAACCTGAAACAAGTTTTTGTGTTCTTCTTGTTTTATGTTTTTGCACGATTCTATGGTACTCCATAACGCCCAATAAAGAGTAAGTAACTTGAAATTACTAGTTTGAATTTTCATTTCTAATGGTATTCATGATTGAGACTTTTACTTTTTTAATATTTTTCATAATTTTTGTGTATCTAAATATGAGTTGTGATAAGTGGATAGCAGCCAATAGTGATTATTAGATGTGATGATTCATTGTAATCATTTAATTAAGAATACAAGTGGAATCTAGATAGATTTTGGAACCTATGACAGAGTAGATTCCAAGTTCCTAGATATATAAGGTAAGTTTCAGGTTCAAAAAATTAGGAAACTTGTTTTGACGAATAGGTTTTAAGTTTCATATGGAACTTAAACAGAACTTAGAACTGCTCGCCACTATAGTCGAGTCCTAAAACTTTTGAAGATTTGATAACGTAGTCCTTCTTGCCATAATTAGCTAGAAATCACTGACGCGGTAGTTTGCTCAATGTTGGCTACCTTATGTGGCACAACTAGTACTAATGTTAATGATTATTGCCATTTTTCAATATTTTCAATTTTTTTCTCATGTTCCTTCTTCTTCTTCTTCTTCTTTTCCATTGATAGCAACGCCCTTATTGGATATGGAGAGGGTCTCCCTTATTGCATCTAGTAGTGGAACCTCGCTATTCTCTAGCTCTACTAAGGGCGACCTTCGCCTATGGCCAGTGTGATGACCAACAAAGGAAGAAGGAAGTCTAATAAAAGAGAAAGACCACCGCATTGGTGGCCACGATGGTTTGGGCTCTCTCCCCCTCACGAAGGGGAAGAGTTTGAATCTCATCATGATTGGTTGGGGTCTTAAGTGTGATGTTGGGGGTGGTGGATTCTCCTCTAACGTCACTCCAGGGTTTACCCACCGGCTACCAGCTATATGGGGTTCCCGTCACTCCAGGGTTTACCTGCCGGCTGCTAGCTGTACGGGGTTCTCTGGGTATCAAAAAAAAAAACAATAAAAGAGAAAGTAACAAAGAATAAAAATTCAAAAAGCAACAAAAATTGCCAACATCAACATTTTCTAACAAAAATTAAATGGAATAGCTACTTTGACAAATCATCAAAAGGTATATGACTCATTGGCCAAATTAAAAAAAAAAAATGATTGAATATAACATCTATATAATAGGTTAAAAGATTTTTTTGGGTAATTATCCCAAAATGTTATCCATTTAATAATTACTACCTGTGTGTCCTACCATACCTAATATTTAGGTGGATTTTTAATTGGCCAACATGTGTGCACAGTGCACTCGTTCTTCCTTTCTTGCCGGAATATGTATGTACTTGTTGGCTCCTCTAAAATTTAGAGAAAAAAAAATTCGATTTTCACTATATCCTGGTAATTGACATAATTTGCCATTTATTAAAGGCTCGGATACGGCTACATTACCTCACCTCGTAACTTGACTTTGACAAAAGCGCCGCCCCACATGTTGGAAAAGAATCGCACACACGCACACCCCATCAAAATCCTAATCCCCAACCCTTCTCTCTGGCGGTAACAGCGACTTGGTCAGGACATGAAGACGGCTAGCATGTAGTAGTGACAACAGCCGCATGAAGCCGGAGGAGCCGCTCGGGGATGGGGGTAGAGGAAGAAAAGAGGAGGGAAGAAAGGTTGTTGTAAAAAACAATAATGAAAACATGAATCAGAAAATGAGGAGGTCATGTCAGTCGTTTGAATCCAATAGGCTGATATGTCCACATACGAGTGAGCAACCGGATGAATTCAACTCGAGAGTTGGACATAAACGGCCTCGCCCGATCGGTTCAAATTCAAACCATGTTAGCCTTCTTATATGTCAGAAATTAGTTAAATTATGGTCAAAGAATCAAATTGATAGAAAAACTAGGGTATTTTAATTGATGTATTACTAGTAAACCTTATGTTTGTGATAGATTTTTAGGAAAAATGATACTAAAAGTGCCAAAACTTTTCAACATTGCTCACTTTAATGTCAAAAGTTTTCGCTAATTCTTTTACTACCAAATTACATAAAAAAAATAATTATTTAAGTGCTTCTTGCGACAAATTCTTGCCAAAAGTCTTACATGGCTTTCATAATAAAATGTTTAATATGACATGGCTTTTATATATGAAAAAAGGAGTGCAACATGGACTTCTGAGGTGACCAGCTTGGCTAAATGATGCCGAATGGATCTTCTCTCAAAATAGACAGATTTCTCTTTTGTTCGTGCTACGTTTGCTTGCTAGTCTCTCTCCCTCTCACTGTCATTGACGGTTCGAAGTCATCGGTTGTCGTCGCTCACTCCCTTGTGTGCCATCTCTCTCGCTCTCGCTCAGTCACTCACTCGACCAATATCATCCTCTCTCTCACTTGCTCAATTGGCATGGGAAAAAGCTTGGGTTTAGCAGTCTAAGGAAAAATTGACGCTCGAATCTAAGAGAAAATTTGGGGCTTGGTACTAGAGGAGGAATCTCATAACAGATAAAAGATGAATGGTTTAATGTGTTTGGTCCATGAAATCTTATCCTAAGATTCAACCGAGTTCAAGATGTTCTTCTTTAGCTTTTGAGTCCACAGTAACAATAATACTCACCTTTTTCCTTGCTTCATTGAAATGAAGCCGCTTGTGCTCTTCTTTCTCTCAATTGCAAGATTTAGCTGTTAATTTTGGGGGAAAACCGAATTGGGGTTTCAAATTTAGGAAAAGGCTTCATTGTTCAATTTAGGGTTTATATTTGGGGCGTAACATGTGGATGACATTATATCGAGATATATATGTTGACTAGGCATGTTGATGAGCCACATTGATTGGAATGATTAAGTGACTATCCATAATCTATTATGAGATTAACAGTCTATAATAAACCACCCAAAAAAAAAATCAATAATATGTGGCTCACGATATATTATTACTTTCACAGTGACAAAAAAAAAATTATTATGTTAGGAAAACTCTTAATAAAATATTAATGTGTTAAATTTCTGGCAACTAAAATTGGAGTTGACACTTAAGTGACGTTTTTTTTTTTTTTTTAAATTTATAAAAGTGGTACTAAAATAATTCAACGAAAATTCTCAGCATCAAAATAAGCAAAACTTATCGACGCTTTCGGTGCCATTTTTTTTATACATTTCTCCACTCGATTGACTTTTGCCTCTAAACTATTGAGCTTTGGCAGCAACCACAGCTGGAGAAAGTCGAAAGATCTCAGAGTAATCTCTTGGGATTTGATGACCGTATTCTCTTGGGAAATGAAGAGGCTTGCTTAGCTCAAGGTTTTCATAAGTGTCTTCTGGTTTTGTGTGAACTCCTAGTGGAGGCCAGACCAGAGTGTCTTCTCCAAGAATGGAGGCAAGTTGCTGCCCGTACGTGGATCTTAATGTGCTTCTTGGTGTTTGGTGTTCTTGTATAAATTTCCTATAGATTCGGTTTATCTTTCGGCAGAGCATAGCATAGCTTAAAAAAGTTCGTTGAAATTTTACTCTTCCGTTGACCTAGCAAATTGGTATAGAGTCGATCGTTTTAATGTAGCAATACTTATAGCCCGTTTGAGTTGGTTATGGAAATGGAGTTAGGCTCCAGTGTAATAATAAGCGCGATATAATATGATTGAATTTATATTAGCTGTTGTGATGACTGATTTAAGTAATGTAATAACTCTTCAACTATATGATCTAGCGAGTAGCATATGCTTTAAGGAGGATATAAAATCACAATTTCGAGGTACCACTAAAATCAGAATTACGGAGAATACAATATTTATCACTTTAATAGCCAATCGTGAGTTAAATTCCTTATACACACACACACATTATAAAATATTACACTTCGTCACATCAAATGTTTCTTTAATTTTTAGATCATCATCACACACACATATAATTAATAATTGAGATCATCATCTTATTATGTAATATTAATTGAAAGTTTAGATAACCATACTTATGAATGAGCAACTCAAGTTAATTATTGTACTTCAAATATATTTCTGAGAATACATAACTAGGTTTTTTTTTTTTTTTTAAGATAACAAAATTTATTAAATTAATTATTACTACTATTATATATACTCATGATTCGTGATTAGCTATTGTATTGATTTCATAATATATGTTTATGTCGAAATAATTGCTGTGATTATCATTATCATTATACAAATAATATAAATGAATGAACTATAATTAATATATATATACACACACACACACACACACACACACACACACACACACACACACACACACATATATATATATATATATATATATATATCTTTATAATTAGTATAATCCAACATCTGTCGGGTGCGCAAAAGGAAAGGGCCGGGTATTTTCGGGATTAAATGTTAGAGCCAAATTATAGTAGCTATTGCAGGTTTTGCAGTAACATGGATTACATAGAAGCAACGATTACTGCTAGCAAGCATTGTAAATCAGTCAGTTTATAATAAACATGTAATGTAATATTCATTATCGTAGTCAAGGGTTCGATCTGGTCGGGCTACCAAGCCTGTTATCTCTTCAGACATTTAATAAATCGATAATGGTCCCTCTCTTCGACTTTCCTCATTTTCTCAAATCCCTCCTCCATCCTCTTAGACTTGATTGAATTTCGGGCTCGCCCGAAACCCGGCCCAGAATTGGTCCGGTCCAATTCAATTCGGGCCGACATATCTTGCTTTTTGTTCGGGCTAGCCATTCGTGCAGAGAGACACGAGTCCGATATGGTCAAAGCCAGGCTTGAATTTTACTGGGAGCCCAGTTTTTCTTTAACAAAATAACTTTGCTAACAGGGGCTGAGGACGGAAACGCCTAAAGGATGTGTTGACTAAGGGCGCATTTGTTTAAATTTGTTTCTATTCCGCGGAACACAAATTTTTGTTCTTTTGTTCCGAGGAATAAAAAAAGAACAGAAATGCGTTTATTTATACTTTTATTCCTGAGAACAAAAACTATATTTTTTTGTTCCTAACAATTTTGAAAAACACTTCTTATTCTTTTTTTTTCTCCTTTTTCTTCTTCTTTTTTCTTTGGGCAACAACCTCGCAGGAGCGTCGCTGTCCCCCGATGAGGCCGAGCTAGCCCAGCCACTGGCGAGCCTCGCTATGGCTAGGTGAGGCCGCCAGCCATGGCCGAGGCCGGCGACCAGCCAAAAGGAAGAAAAAAATAAAATAAATAAAAATAAAAGAAAATATTTAAAAATATTTAAAAATTAAAAGAAACAAAAAAATTATACAAGTTTACCAAATGTGTTTCTATTCTTTTTTTATTTCAGGAACATAAATTTTGTGCAGTTATCAAACGTGTTCTTCTGTTCAAAAATTGTTCCCCGGAATAGAAATAGTTTTTTCTAATTCTGTTCTCAGAAACAATTTTTGAACAAAAACGTTACCAAACGTGTCTCAATCCTAAGACAACATTGAGTTATAAGCTACACTAACGAAAGGAGGAGCCCCCATTGGAAGCCCAACTTGATTGGCGCGATGTCAACCCTAACGGAGTAGAGAGAACTTCGGGGTTTAAATGCAATCAGGTGAGTAGATTCGGTTAGACATGTTGGTGCGGATGAAAATCTGAATTGAAGGGGAGTAGGGCTAGTAGATCAGGTCCACAAAGTGAGAGGGGACTTGTTGTCATGTGTTCGCGAGTGTGTTGGTGGCACAAGAAATCTCTTATCACATTGAGGGGAAATGGATCGCTTAATATATCTACTTGTCTAAGGACTTATTGATATAATAGTTTCAATAAACATAAGTATGATCGGATGCGTGGACAAGCTCGGATTCAATCTCACTCTTCAACTTCTCTTGGAATAAGGGTGGCTCCTTTATGGCTAGTCCCATCACATTTCCTGGACGAGTTGTGGAGCTTGCAGAGGTTTTCATTTGGGTCTGATTTAATCTGGTATTTTATGTTAGATGATACTTTTTTTGAGCGCTTCTTTGAAAGGATGCTTGTCATGAGTTGTCCTCCAACCAATTTTGCAAAAGGAACCAATGTGGAAGCGAACTGTGCTACATGGTATGGCCAGCGGAAGTCACCAACCTCAAACTAGGTTAGTGAGGGTCGCATTTGCTTAGGCGAGCGTGGGCCACCCTTGCCAAAGCAAGTGAGGGCAACCCTCAACAACTCGCCCAATCGAGCGTGGCGGCCCTCGCTTGAGGCTGGCAACCTCCACTAGCCATCAATGAGGCATTGTAGTAGCTGGTGAAGGGAAAAAGGGAACAAGAGAGAAAAGAAAAGGGAAAAGCGAAAAAAAGAAAGGAAGGAAAAAAGAAAAGAAAAGAAAAAAATAAAAAAATAAAAACTAATTCATAAATATTATAAATATTATAAAAAAAATTTATGTCGATATTGGCATGTCACCATGTAGAATGGCTTGCGTCTATATTAGCGATTTCTAGTTAAAATTGGCCGAATGAACTTAATTGAAAAAATATGAAAAAATTTAAAACTTAATTGGCAAATTCAAAACAATTAAGACTGAATTAGCACAAATATAATAAATTTTTAACTTTTTTGATGATTTTCTTATTTGACCATATGACTCGAATGATGGTGAAAGATATCCATAAGATTCACAAATTGATGGTCTTCTTAGTTCGATTAAATTTCCAGATATAATGTCACCTCTAAAATATATTGAGGCTGGTTTTATTAGACAAACCCATAAGTCGACTTATGCTGTTACATAAATTTTTTATTTTATTATGTTTCGATGCTAGTAGAAAAACAGATGAATGGATATATCTCAAATATAAGGGGTGTTAAAGTTTTCGGAGCGGCAGGTGGTAGATACAAGCACAAATAAATTTTGGCGAGGTCCCGTCGATGGGCACTATGCAAAAGCCAAGGTTAATTAAAGTCAAGAATGAAACTATATGACGGCCAGAATTATTTTCTAAGTGAGTGGATACCAATTCGCTATTTATTTAATGGCAAAAAAAGAAAAAAAGAAAAACTACGTATTAGGCTAGCTACTCGTCTGAAAGAAAAAAAAATGCTAACTTTGCACGTGAACGTAATTGGGCCTTTTAGAGTGTTCACGATGACCATTACTTGCTACTCGCTCTCAAAGCCCGACTATAAGCCCATGAAACCAGGCCTGGTCTGGAGGTGTAGCTAGCGTGGCCGGCCAAACTTGCAGCGGCTCAAGATGGTTGAGGACAACGGCAACTTTGCGGCCATGGCGAGGCGGCGACGGTGGACAATGGCGGCTCCCGGTTGGTGCTCGGCCTGCAACACCGGTCGTGCTCATGAGAAATAGAAGAGGGCAGTCCGGGATGAATAGAGAAAGGAAAAAAAAAGAAAAAGAAAAGAAAAGAAGAGGACAAGAAAGATCAAATTTAGGGAGAATTGATGTGGCCATGCAAATGTGGTTGTGCTGTTATGTCGATCTCTTAGGAGGTGATTTCAACACGAAAAATTTCGCCATAAATTTTTAGAGGATCCCCGCGTGCTCGAGCATAGTTTTTCGTAATTTGTGAAAAAAATTGAGTAATATAAAATTTTTCCAGGAATGTATGTTTTGACCATTTCTTTTTTTCCAAAAAAAGTTTGCAACAAACAAACCATTCATAATTCAAGTTCAAACATTCAATCATAACATGATCAATAGTGCATTAATTTAAAAATCTCACTCCCCTCAACTTTAGCGAGGATCAATTTTTTAATCCGACAAGAATCGTGAGGCCATAATTACCACCACATGGAAAGCTTGTCGAAAGCAATGAGATTGGACTTTTCCAACGCGTTTTCCATCCCTACCACTCCCGTTAATTTTCACTTAATTAGTGTTTAAATTTGTCATTGAACTTATCTTTTACCCCTATCCTCACATCGTTTTTATATATGTGTGTGTGTGTGTGTGTGTGTGTGTGTTTGTGTGTGTTATTTTTAATGAATAATTTTGCTCACTTTTCCAAGGCTGAATTTCTCAAGCCCGAAGACTTGGATCGTTCCCAAAGAAAAAATAAATAAATAAATAATAGGCGGGCTCAAGCCTATCGAGGCTCAAAAACTGTCTATTCGGATTGAGCAGCCCGGACTGGGATTTTGGGTTCTCAACCTTTTTGCATAAGTCACGCGAATAGTTGCTGAACTTTCGTTTAATATATGATTTAGCTTCTGAACTCCAAATTTATTCAATATGGTCAATGAATTTTAGCTCAATGTACATTATCGTCCTTGAATTTTTAATTTGCTAATTGTCATCATTGGACTTTTGGTATAAGTTCAATTTAGTCCATGAACTATATGAAAATGTTCAATATTGTCCCTTAATTTGAATTTATAAATGATGGTATCGAACATTGACTAAATTGAATATATACGACAATTTCAAAGACCACATTAAACAAATTAAAAAGTTCGGGAACGATATTATACATTGAGTTAAAGTTCATGAGTCACATTGAACAAATTTGGAGTTCAAATACCATATTACATATCATATCAAAATTCACGGATCGTTTGCATCAAAATCCCTTTGTCTTTTTTAGCACACCCTCAGCAGGGAAAGGTCTCTATGAACTAGTTTTCTTAAATATCTGGTCTTCTCATATTTTCCTCCATAAGTCCTGTGCATCCGAGGGATCCCACGTGCAAAAAAATAAAAATAAAAATGGGAGGCTTCCTCGCACGTCCAGGGAAGGAACTTGCGTCCAGGGAACGATCATCGATGGAGAGCCACCAGTGCTTGCACGGATCAATGTAGCAAAATGCACGCTTTCCATCCTTTTCACATTTGGCAAGATACTATGTAACCTCAGTGGATCACGACGGTGAGGTGAGACTTGAATATACGGGCGATTTTCTTTTTCGCTATCATAAGACGTCGGAAGCTTTGAGTTTCCAAGCGGCAACTACCCAAGTTGTCGTGTGCAAATAAGGGAAAGTGGTTAGGGCAACTTATCTGAGCAACTCCCCCGCAGATAAAGGTGCACGAACACATGGTGGTGTCGCCACTTATTACTTGTCCTCACTCCTCACCTATTTTCATGGCTTGCCACAAGAAAGAAGAACAGAAGAAGAAGCAGAGTGGCTGCGCTTGTTCAAACCCTAATTGAGTGCATCATCTGGTGACGTGAAGGGGATCGAGCTAACGATGGGAGTTACATGTGTTTGGATGTATGAAATTTGTTAGAAAGGAAGCAGATTCCCCTAGGCCCATATCATTTCGTTGTCTGTTGAGGAAAAAAGTTATACGAGAAAGATGAAATTAGTTGATATCGATACATACGAGGAGGATGACAATCTGATATATACACAAGTATTGTGTTTCTCGAGGACAGTTGTCGAAAAAATTCTCAACTTATTATATGATAGTAAATTCAATCTTAAACTTTTCAATTTGACTAATATAATGCTAAATCTTTTTGACGATTTTTCGATATAATTATTCTAATCAATTTTAGTAAAAAATTGTTGATATGGACATTAACCATTCTATGTGGTATAGATGGTGTCAATATAAATTTGCAATTCTTGTATATTTTTAGAGTTTTTTTCTTTTTTATTTCCTTTTTCTTTTTTTTTTTTCTTTTTCTTTTCTTCATTTTTCCCTTTGCAGGTTGCCAAGCCCTCAATAATGGCCAGTAGGTTGTCACCCATAATTGAAGGTTTGGATGTCTTGTCGGATCTAGGTGAGGGCTGTAACGTCCTATTGCCCATAGTGAGGACCTCTAGGATAATGCACGATTCCAAAATTATCAAAGAATACTCTAGAATACAAGTATGAATGGTTCCAAAATTATCTTCAAGAACGTTCGAGAGTTTGTTAATTAACCCTAGATATAAGGAGGATCCTAGACACTCGTGGGTTATCCTGTAGCCACTCCGGTCAGTTGCGCTCCATCGTCACGAACCTCCCCTCCATGGCAAATGCACCTTCTGATCAGTCTTTTTCTAGGTATGTTTCCTCAACGTCTTGTGGTTCATCTAGAAGCATTGCCGGCTAGCCATCCCCTCCCTTTGCCAGGGGAGAACCTCTTTCATTGTCTTGTACCCAACCTAGTCTATTAAGATAAGGGTGTCGCAGGACTCTAGAGTGGGTTCCCATTCTTCGTAAAGGAGTTCGGCCGGGAGAGTTCAATGGAAATTTTATCCTGTGTTTCTACCTTTTACTTGCCTTTAAATGGCTTGCAGGGGAGAAACACCCAGAAATATTCAATTTAAGATGGAGCAGTTTAAGGACCTGCTCAAGTCCACTCCGTGTACTATCCGTGTAAGAGACTTGTCGATCATCCCATCGCATTCTCTCCAATCTTCTTCCGGTCCCCTATTTCATACTTTAATGAGAAAATCCAGAGAGAGAGAGAGAGAGAGAGTACAGTTCCTCTACTGTTGGAATCTGGCTGATGACTGTGAATCAACTAGATTTGGACACGACATGAATGGGGCCAGGAGAAAAGCTGCTTTACCCAGACAGAATCAAGAGCTCCTACATTTACAATAAAAATGCGTACGGACGTTGAAATTTCCGTGCCACGGACTAGTCTAAAACTGGTCAGGTCTCGTGATGGTTCGTACGCGGAATCATCCGAGTGCGCCTTCACGCCGGCGTGACGTCGCCAGTAAAAGCAAGGGAGGGGCAAAATGAATTTTTCTTTGTATTTTATAGGACTTTTAAAAAGGAAGGGTATTTATTTTTCTTTTCTTTTTTATGCGGCAACCATTATTATCTTATTGGCTTTTTTGGTTATTAGTTGGATTCTAAAAAGTGGTATCACCCATGGGTACGTAAAAATAGGATGCCCAATCAGTGCACCTGAAAATTATTTTACAAGACAAAATGAATTCGCATAATTAAACTTCATGATTGTGATAAATGTAGGATGAAATGCAATTTTGATCTCGTTCTAAACATGAGAAAGCTCTGGTTTTTTGTAGTAAATAATCGGTGCATACTAGGGGTAAATATGGTTACAGGATTGGATTTAGAACTCGAAAATCGATCTGATGAAAACTTATAAGTTTTAGGTTCCAAAAAATAAAGAATCTATTTTGATGGGTAGAATCTAGGTTTTTAATTGAAGGAATCTGAAATCTTGAATTTGTAACTTATAACTTAGAACTCGGAACAATTTTTGATGTTTTTCTTGATTTATATCTTTACACAAGTTTGCAATATTTTATGCCGTTCGATGATGAATATACAATTTGAAAGCATTGGTCTTAACTTTCATTTTATGATAAAACTATCACTTTATAAATGGTAATGTTTTTCACATGTCTTTATGATGAGCGAATTGTAACAACAAATAGTGATCATTAAATGTTTTAATTCACTGTAATCGTTTAATTAGTAATATATATAGAACTTGGATAGACCCTAAAATCAATTCTAGAACTTGTGACAATGTATATTCTAAGTTTTAGAATATGAAGGGTAGATTTTAGATTCAAAAAAATGAGGAACCTGTTCCTACGAGTAAATTCTAGATTCTAGATAGAACTTATATAGAATCTGGAATCACTTACCCTTGGTATATACATTACTCCATGGACCTTATAAACTAAGCAAGACGTGTTTAGAAGCTTAAGTAGAGATGATCCCATCATGTGAATGTTTACACTTGGTAGTGTGAGAACACTAACTTGTATCGTCGACGGATTGACACACATATCGATCTCACGACATGTGATGAAATGAAATTTTAGAACTATTGCAAGACTGAAATAAACAACAATGCAATGCATTAGCATTATATAGCATCAACTATGCTATTTTAGAGATATCAATGCTATTGTAAGCCAATTTGCAATATATGATCAGTCAAGATATAAGAAATATTGAATTGAGTAGATCACGAGTTAGAAAAGTTTCCAACGCTAGATTAAGAGTCTTGTAATTCGAATCTGAATTGAAAAGTTCTCCGTTGCCGAATCTTCTTTTCCACTTAGAAATTCAATGGAGTGAAAACATTCCATAAAGAGCTTGCTTGAAATTAAATTCAAGTGCATATGATGGTGTGAATTAAAATGAAGATGATGCTATAACCTGCTTTTGAAACACTTAGATTGCATCTAAAAGTTAGGACAAAATTTAAGATGGGATAAAAATTTTCATATCCTACATGTAGAAATTGTCTAAAAAGTCTTAAATTTATTATACTTTTACCGATTTAGTTACAAAGTTTTCAATTTTATCAATCGAGTGTCAAATCTTTTCAATTCTTGCTAATTGAGTCCATCTAGTCAATTTTGGTCAGAATTTGCTAATGTAGATAGCAGTTACACCACATGGCATGACTAGTGCTGACATAAACATTTTAAAATAATTTTTAATATATATATTTTTAAAATTCTATTTTTCATTTTTTTCCTTTTATTTATTTATTTATTTATTTTGGGTTTTGGAGGGTTGGCAAGGTGGCCTAGCCACGCTTGCTAGCTCTAGGTGAGGGTGTTGTGGCCCTCACCGATTTTGGGTGAGGGCTCGCGTTCCCTTGCCTTGGCTTGGTGAGGGCTTGGCAGCACTCGCTCGCCCTAAGCCATGGTCGCAACCTCGCTTAGGATCGGTAAGGGTCACCAAGCCCTCACTGGATTAAATTTGGCAAGGGTGTCATGCGAAGGCTCATGTGCCCTCGCTTTAGCAAGCGACGGCGTCGCGACCCTCATCCATAACAAGCAAGTGGCTCAATGTCCTCGCTTAAAGTTGTCGAGGATACCGGCCCTCTCCTATGGCTAGTGAGGGTTTGTTAGCCACCCTTCTCAACCTTCTCCAACCCCCTCCCCGCAACAAAAAATGCAAAGAAAAGGAAAAAAAGAAAAAAAATCATAAAAAATTTAAAAGTTATTTTAAAAAATCCACATAAAAATTGACCATGCCACGTGGGGTAGTTCCACATCAGTGAATTCTGATTAAAATTGGTTGGATTGACTCAATTAGTAAGAAGTGAAAATGTTTATAACTCAATTGATAAAATTGAAAATTTTATAACTGAATTGACAAAAGTACAATAAGTTTAAGATTTTTTTGGCAATTTTCCCTATCCAATATTTAGGTCTTACTTAAGTTAGGATAAAGTCGGATACAAGAAGGATATAACCCTGGAAAAAATTATCCTATGAGAAACGTAGGATAAAAATAGATAGGACTTCTAATACCCATAATGAAAAAGTTATTTTTCTCGAATAACAAACTCCATAGATTAATAAAATTAAAAAGATATTTCAATATAAATAATATTTGAATTCTAATAAAAATTCAAATAACAAAAAAAATATTTTTAAAATTTAATATTATTTTTTATTTATATATTCGAATTTAATTTTATATTATAATATAAACTAATATATAAATATAGATTTATCTTATGTCTATTGCATATTTGAGGTATTTTAGTATTTTAGGTATACTATTACGGGTTATTATTTGATATAATTTTATTAGAAAATGATTGAAGGGGAAAAAGAAATTAAAAAATAGTTAGAAAAAGAAAGGAAAAATAAAAAAAATAAAATAAAAATGAAGTAGGCAAGAGTGTCATGAAAGATTTTTGCCATCTCTATTTGCACAAATTTTAGGTTCATTTCAGGGATATGCCGTTTATACCAAATTCTATACATAATATAACGTAAATATATTCAAATTTATTATTACAATTCACCAAACAATAGATAACATAAAGAAAAATTCATGGATTTCCATTATATCATATCTAATTCCAATCGGATTAGAATTCTAGATGACCAAACTTAGCCTAAAATAATAACATCAAACACCACGAACTATTTTCTTATATTAAGTCTCTATTTGTTTCATGAAAAATAAATGAGTTGAAAAATATTTTTCTAACAATTATTACTAATAAAAATGAGTGAACGAATAATACTTTTATCATCTAAGGAAAAGTTTAAAAATAAAAATGTTGTTGATAGTGAAAATATTTTCTATTGACTAGGATTTAGAAGGAAAAATTCTCAACTTAGAGAGGAGATTTGTCAACACTATGGATGAATGAAACCTCTAGACACCCGAGACATGGTTGATGAGGGCATTTTTTTCTTTGGGCCCTCTAAAAAGAAAACAATCTAGTACATTTTAGCTACATAGAGAATCAATGGGAAGCATGCATGGTTGAAAAAAGAAGAAGAAAACCATTAAAGTTTTAAACTTACTGTAATTTTGTCAATTCGATCCCCAATTTTTGTTCCTTTTTATCGATTGAGTGTTAAAACTGTTACATTTATGCCTATTCAGTACATTCGATCAATTTTAGTTGAAAATCACCAACATGTATGCCAACCATTTTATGTAATGTAGTAGGCACTGATGTTGATAGTTTTTAATAATATTTCAATATTTTTTCAATTTTTATATTTTTATATTTTTTTTCTCTTTTTGTTATCTTTCCTTCTTTCTTTAGTTGGTCACAAGACTTTGGTGACCAGCTGAGGCGAGGGTCAGCTAGGTCGACCTCGCTAGCCTTCAACAATGCTCGCTTGCCCTTGGCGAGATCGGCCTCGCCATGGCTAGGAAAGGCTTGACTCATTAGCCATTAGTGAGCTTCACCATCGCTGGCCCTTTCCTCTGGTTGGTCGTCGAGCTCTAACAACCAACTAAAGGAAGAAGGGGAAAAAAGAAATAGAAAGAAAAGAAACAATAAAATAAATAAATACATTCAAAAAAATTATTAAAAATTATCTACGTTAGTGTCAGCTGTGTCATATAGGATGACTAACATCTATATTAGCAATTTTTGGACAAAGTTGATTGAATTAACTAAATTGAATACTTATGTGATTAATGATCCCATGAATGAGTTTTGTATGGTAATAACAAATCACTTGTTGATTTAATGATGCACTATTAAAAAATATTATCTCTCTTAAGGTATGATAGTGCAAAATTGCAATGAAAGAGATGTTGACTTAATATCTTAATGAATTTCATATCCATTATAGGTAGTGTATTAAATTGCAATATATGTTGACACCCGCATGATCACTCTTTATATATTAGTGGTAGAAGACAAAACCAACAAGGATTGCATAGAAAAACATTCTCAAAATACAAAGAGAGGTATTGAAGCGTCATATTAATCCAACATAACCAATTTATGTATTTAGTATCCCTGATTCATAGAAGATAGAATTTGGTGCTTTATTTGGGTGTCTAATCGACCCATAATTGATTAGTGGTTACTTTAAAATGTAAGTTTAATTATGAGATCGAATAGAGATCCCAAGTTACGATTGCTATGGATTTGAGATTGCCCATTCTAGGTGACAACACCATCTCTTTAGTGAACAGCCATTGTGTTCGTCTACTAATTCATTAGCTTTCCCTTGGTAGTTTACCTCAAGGAAGGTCATGCCAATATGCACTTGATGGAATCACCATATAAGTGTGGAGTAATACCACTCCCATGATAATTTTGGCAAAATCCCTAAAGCACATATGATTAAACTAGGCACATGCATGGCTTATTAGTGCCAAATTGCATTGAACGACAAAAGATTGTGGGGGGTGTAATGAGATTGGTGAAAATTATAATTCACTAAAAAATTCTTAATTCATAAAGGTGTCAAACTTCACCAATAATTCTGTGAATTATATTTCATTCTTTCTAGATCCGGTTCATGGAAAGACATTAGTTTTGATGCATTACATTCAATTGAGTTTAATCCAACAGAATTATTTTCTTTTTCAAAACCTTATGAAATATGTGGGGGATTATTAAATATTTCAACAATCACGAGAATTATTGGGAAAATTCCAAATAATGGCTTGAAGTACTCTCATTTTCTCAAATGAGGGCTCGAAATGGATTTTATTTCAAATAAGGACTTGAAGTGGTCAAATCATCTCAAATAAGAGCATGGAGTGGAACTTATTTCAATTGAAGGCTTGAAGTGGCTATATCAATTTCAAAAAAAGACCTAACCTCTCTCGGACCAAGAAGTACTCTCATTTTCTCAAATGAGGGCTTGAAATGGATTTTATTTCAAATAAGGACTTAAAGTGGTCAAATCATCTCAAATAAGAGCATGGAGTGGAACTTATTTCAATTGAAGGCTTGAAGTGGCTATATCAATTTCAAAAAAAGACCTAGCCTCTCTCGGACCAAAGGGCATTTTCGTCTCTTAATTTATTTTTCTTTCCTTTTTCTTTTTTCTTTCATTCTTCTTTTTCCCTCTTCCCTTCGCTGGCCATGACAGAGGTTGTTGGACTCAGGTGAGGGCCACCCTCATTGGCATCGGGAAGGCTTGCCCTCATCGGTGTCGTGCGAGGGCCGTAGGCGAGGTCGACCTCACTCGACATCGGAGAGGGCAAGGGTTGCCCTCACCAAATCTGGCTTGGGCGACCCTCGCCCCACCCATAACAGTTGAGGCGACCCTCGCCAGATGTTGGCTAAGGCGGCCCTTGCTAGATTTGGTGACCCTTGCCTAAGGCGAGCGACCTTCGTTGGCCATTAATGGTGATGGCTAGGGGAGGGAAGATGAAAAAAGTAAAAAATAAAAGGAAAATTTTTTATATAAAAAAATATGATTACAATTATTTTTACCAAAATACCTTTTCTTCGATAACTAGAATGGTCACCGGCCAACCAAAGGTTTTTATTTGAGACGATTTGGCTACTTCAGGCTTTTATTTAAAATAAAATGCACTTTGGGCTTTTATTTGAGAAAATGAGGGTATTTTAGGTTATTATTTGGAATTTTCTCCCCTTTAGTTTGATGACTATAATTTTTTTTTGTAACAATTTGACAGCCATCAATTTGATGAAAAATGGCTTGATTTTTGAACTTAGTGAATAATGGATGATGCAAGAATTGGTCAAGGATAAATGGCTTGATTTTTAAATATTACATCTGGTAGGATTTAATTTGTTTCTTAACAACCCTCTCTTCTTTGCCTATAAGTAAAATCTACAAACCACAATCCAAATAAAACACACGTAAAAAAGAAAATTCTCTCTTATCGTTTCTTTTCCTTCTTTCTTTGCTGGGTTTACATATAATTTTATTTTATTTATTATTCTGTATTTAATAGTGTGGAAGGTCTATTATATCTGAAGAGATAGTTGATAGAGCCTACTGCATCGAATTTCATATTTTAAGGGGTGAATTGCACGCTTTAAGAGAGTTGATCTTATTTTCATTTTCTCCAAAATTTGCCAAAAAAGTTTGGGAGAGAGAGAGAGAGAGAGAGAGAGAGAGAGAGAGAGAGAGAGAATTTAAAGTTTGGATGTATTTGAGGGGTAGTTTGGTCTTTTTAGGTTGTGGATTTTGTCTTCACATGCAAATTGAAGAGTTTTAAAATTGAGAATGTAAATAGATGTGGAAGATGTATTTGAGGGGCAGTTTGGTCTTAAAATTGAGAATGTAAATAGATGTGGAAGATGTATTTGAGGGGCAGTTTGGTCTTTTTTGGTTGTGGATTTTGTCTTCACATGCAAATCGAAGAGTTTTAAAATTATAACGTAAATAGATGGGGAAAGTAAAATCAACGATGGTTCTTGAAAAAAATTTTCTATAAAAAAAAGTGCCTGATCTTTTGTCTAATTCCCAAAAAAAATATCATTATACTTTTCAAAAAACCGGTTTCTGTCAATATCAAACCGATAAGCTCTCCCAGAGTCTCACGTTCGAATACGCCAAGCACTTTAGAGCCATTCACACATGGTCACTTGCCAGATTAGGACGTATTGACTGGCTGATTTGATCGTGAAATAAAGATTTGAATGCTTTACCTAATTAATTTGACTATTCTCCAATCTCCTCTGTCGAAGTGGGTGGTTTGAGCACCCCATCAGTTCGTACCTTTTTCGTACACAACAAAATTAATCATGATGAATAATGTTTGAATAAAATATGGAACAATGTGGAGAATTTGCATTCCACTTGCCCCGTTTACACTTGTGGCTGGAATAAACCTCAAATTTTCAATGAGATGATGTTTCGAAGATGGTGCGAAGTGGAGAGTACACTTCGATGAAAAAGGGGGTTTTCTCTTCTTTTATGATTATATCAGATTCACTGCAAGAAGCTTTTGCAATAATCTAGGAGGAACTCCCGTGGGTTGCGTATCATTTTCATAGATTAACAGTGCTTAGATGGAAGCCGGTAAGGAACTTGCAAAACTACTAATCTTCGTGGACCAACATGACTAGATAAGTTCAAAATGAGCGTTAAAAGTGCATTTAAATCTTAATTTGAGTAAGAAGGAAATCAATGTCTAGATCGAGCTTAATTGACTCACATTTTGAGATTGCTTCAAACTGAATTAATTGAATCGACCCAATCTACTGTCCATCAAGGGCACATAGTTATGGGAGAAAAAGAAGGTCACTTGAGGATCGTATATGTGCACAGGGGCGCGTAGTAAGTCAGAGAGAGAGAGAGAGAGAGAGAGATCATGTGGTGATGATCTTGGTTGTGGCGGAGGTTGGTGACGGAGAAGTATGGAAGTGGTAATAGGCTAACGGAAGTGGCGATAGCATGGTGGTCTAGAGGAAGAAAAAGGAGAGGAAAAAAAGAAAATATAATAATAAAAATATTTATCTCCCTTTTGAAATTCGATTTGCCTAGAAAATGTCGCTTAATACTTGTCCTATTGCAAGAAGTTTAAGAGAGAAACATTTTCGGGAGAGAATATCTCATTGCTTAGGCATCTTTTTCGGATGGTCTTATGTAGGACTTTCTTTTTTACACAATTCACACATGCATCTCAGCATCACTCTATTAACAGAAGCAATCAGATTTCTCTAGAAATGAAATGATATTTTAGCGGGCAATTTGTCTGCCAATAATAATTGGATAGATGATATTTACCATTGTGTTTATGCAAAGAGAGCACACCACTAAAGACGTTCCATGCGCAACAAAGGAGCAGCAGACATGATCACGTAAGAACAATAGCGAGTGGCCCATCTGGAGATAGCGTTAGCCCACTAAAGATTTGCAAGTGCTGTCTCTGAGTCGTTATCGGCCTCATATTTTAACTTCACTAATTAATGATTATAATTCGTCAGTATTCTTCATCTTAAAGATGACGGTTCAGCAAATTGGTGACTTCTGTCCCTTCACTTGCTTCCAGGCACTTTCCAGGTTAAATATCATAAATGATTAAAGCATAAGGAACATAATCTTTACCTTTTGACTCATGAAATTTCTTTTTTGATATAGCATGATTGTAATGAGATAAATTAAGGTGTAATCTTTCTTTCCTATGTGGATCGACAGAGGTCGATAGTCAACTCACTTTCGCCAGAAGATGAATTAATTTAGATCTGCCAGAAGAGTTAGAAAACCTAGATTGATAAGGGATGCTCGTGATATTTGAGATAATTCGTCGCAATTGGTTCACTAAGATGCAGCTACTCATTAAAATTTAAAAACAAAGATTCATTGCACGAGTTCGCTGTTTAACCTACTAACGAGATGATGCCTCATCACTTAGATAATTTAAACACTATTAAAAGTTTTTGATATTTAGATAAATAGTGTAATTACGTCTGCTTCACAAGGTGCATTTCCTTTTCTTATAATTAACTATTAATTTTTTATTACTGGGGAAAAATTCTAGACCGATCCAATTTCTTCATATTAGAACGACTCAATTTTCCGAATTGTTCGTGGCAAGGGAGCATCACCCGAGAAGCATTCTGGGCATATTTTTGTAATTACAAAAGTATGATGGGCATGGGTGAACTTGGTAAGCTCGGCGCCACATTGGACACTTGATCATATAGGTTTCTAGTCCAGTCAAATCGGCAACTCCAATGCCTATCTACTTTTATCTTTTGTGAAATGGATAACATCAAGTTTTGCATTTTCTTGTGGTCATCATGACAATAGAAGGGCAAGATCAGAGCCTTTAGTGGTCAAGACAAGTGGAAGAATACAAAAGTTAAAGGTATAGTATATCGCAGCCCAAAGAAAGCACAAAGAGAAGAAACTAAAAAGAATAAACCTTCAACTAATATGCATAGCAAGTAATAAGTTACCGGGCAATCGGTTATAGGATTGATAGATTCCAATCTATCAAGGTCGGCCCTTTCGAACCCAACTTGCCAGTTCCAAGATTGACCTTTTGAACTAGACCTACATTTTCGGAGGACCACTCTAAATAATATAACTATTGGTTTAGGAATATAGACTAAGTGAACAAGGCATAATGGTTAAGGCATTGATGAAGTTTAGGCTTCCCGCGTACGAAAGCCACTCCATCATATTTATACTTTTCTTAAAAAGTAATAAAAAAATGGCTGCTAAAAACTGGTTCAACGCTAGTTCCCCAAATTTAAGCTAGTTTTGTTATTAACAGTATCTGATGATTTACATTACAATGGACTAGGTTGGAAAGTGTCTAATGAGATTGTTGAGGCATATTCACATTGTCGATAACAAAACCACAAGTGTAAAATTCGTTTAATTTGGTAGATTCTTACAAGAAGGAGGTATAATTTGGTAAGGGTGCAATTCATATTGCTATACCTTTCGCTATATAACCTCAAGGATTTATGCAATGAAGATGGTACAAGAACCTCAAAGAAAAAGAAGCGATGGACAAATCTAGTGGACTCATGATTCCACATTTCGATATCGAATACCAGAAAATATCGGTGCACAGAACGTACTCTCCGATGTGGCTCTCTCTCCTCCTCAATCCTCTATACTAGCGCCAAGCCACATAATCACGCGCATACTGAGACGTCCCACATGATGGGATATCGTGTACCACTCATGCAACCCTTAGCACACACAAGTCAATTACAACTTAGACTTGGCTCATTTTGTAGAACACCTTAGTGTGGTTGCGTCAGTCGGGTAATGGTCCCTTCTTGTGAGACCAAAATCATAGCTCAATGGACCGAAATGCATGCGGGGTCTATCTTGAAAACCCTACTTGCAGAAGTTCGGCAAATGTGAAATCCAACTCTCGAACCAAAAGCTCGATAGTGATTCGATGCCATTCAAGCAAATAAAACATTTCGTGCGCGGGCGAGCGCTAGATGCGAGTGCTGTGACAAGACCATCGTCCACATAACTATACCGAGGAAGGTACAACTCGTGTCACGCAATCGTGTTCCACTACGTTTCTGTCACTAAAAGCTTTCGCGAATAATCAGATGAATATATGGGGCACGGAAATTTTCTCCCATGTTTCACGTTATTGGGCTATTTTCATTGTGGAGAGAAGTGCAATATAGGGCTGCGTCCACTACGGAGTTTCGAGATATAAAGTTATATTTTTATATGTCTTGATTTTTTCCTTTTAATTTATCCGTGGGAGCTTTGTGCTTATATAAATGGACGATCACCAACTCAGATTCTCATCACCATCAACCAAGTGAGCATCAGAGGACAAGAGTAAAGAAAGTTAGGAGAGGATTGTGCTGCACGATGAGCTCTTCCGTGGTGATCCCGATTCAAGATGGAGGAGAAGGGGCTGCTCCGAAGACGGTGGAAAAGGAGAGCCTTGGGAAAAATCTCTCGCCCGTCGCGTGTTTACTAAGAGGAATGAAGGGCGAGCATGACGTGAGAAGAGTGGTACATAGTATCAAGGTCGGGGTCGCGCTTGTTTTGGTCTCACTTCTCTACCTCCTCGATCCGCTCTACAATCAAGTCGGGGAAAATGCCATGTGGGCTATCATGACCGTCGTCGTCATCTTCGAGTTCTATGCAGGTTCGGTACCAATTAGTTTGCAATGAACTCCTGTGCTCATGATGTTGTTTGATGCAAGTTCTAATGAGATTGATTGTACAATATATCAGGGGCGACATTGAGCAAAGGATTGAATCGCGGGATGGGGACTATAATGGGTGGCGGGTTGGGGTGCATAGCGGCGGTGTTGGCTCAAGAGATTGGCGGGGTCGGGAATCCCATTATCATTGGCACGGCGGTATTCATCTTTGGTAAGTCATCTTTGGTAGGACATTTAGAATACTGAAATAAACGCGACTATGCATTTTGATCATGGTTCAATAAAATGCTAATCTCAGGTTCTGCGGCTACATATGCTCGGTCGGTTCCTAGAATAAAGAAGAAGTACGACTACGGTGCCATGATCTTCATCCTCACCTTCAATCTGGTGGTTGTGTCCGGCTTACGAGCTGGAGAGGTCGTGGGAATCGCCCGCCAACGCCTCTCAACGATCGTGATGGGGTTCTCGATCTGCATTTTCACGAGCTTGCTCGTCCTCCCTAATTGGGCTAGCGACGAACTTCACATATCTATTGCCTCCAAATTCGAGCACCTTGCTTTTTCGATTGAAGGTAATCAAATCGTGACTCCATTAGCAATACGAGTTCAAAATATCTCATGACATGAGGCTTGTAATGTCACATATAATTGACTTTTATCTGTCGACTTTAATGGCAGGACTACTGGATAAGTACTTTGGGGTGGTGGCCGATAAGGAAAGCAAGGCCGACGGAAGCTTCAAAGTCTGCAAATCGGTTCTGCATTCGAAAGCAAAGGATGAGTCCCTGGTAAGTATTCTTTCCCCTCTTTAATTTCCAAATCTGCTGTGGCGGGGTCGATTCATCTCAAGCTTACTCTAGCATGCTCTTTCGAACTCGAGGATTTACCGAATTGGTGATGCTATTGCAGGCGAATTTTGCGAAATGGGAACCGTGGCATGGGAAGTTTGGGCTATCTTATCCATGGGACAAGTATCTAAAGATTGGAGAGCTTCTTAGGGAATTAGCAGCCACCATTGTTTCACTTGAAGTTTGTATTCAGTCTTCTAGACAGGTACTTCACCTGACCCTCAACTATCTTCTTCTTCTTCTTCTTCTTCCTACAACTGTTTTTCTCCCCCTGATTTCAACTGGAAAAAAGGAAGAGAAAGATGAGGAGCGTCAAGATTTGAATTCATCACGTGGCTCTAATACCATTTTAGTCGACTAGCAGTTTTTTCAAAAAGTTTAAACTGTCAGAATATATATATATATATGAATGAGAGGATACTAAGATTTTTCCATTAGAAAGCAATTTAAAACATGGTATATAAATTTGCAGTAATTTAACTGAAAAATGTAGTGATCCATATTTCTCAATGCTATAAATATGGCGTGGAGTCAATTTCATCATCTGCTGGCTGACATTGAGACGCGCAAAGTGGACTCATTGTTTCGACCAAAAAAAAAAAAAAGTGGACTCATTGTCATTCGGTTTCAAATTCCAATACACAGAAGTCCTTCCTTCGATTTCGAAAGTTTCTTGTCTTACCGAACCAATTATTCATGTTATCAGCCGACCGCCGATCTAAGACAGTCAATCAAGGAACCCTGTGAATCAGTCGCGTCATCCATAACGTGGACTCTCCGGGAGCTTGGAGAGAGCGTCATGAAGATGAGAAGATGCCAATCACAAGCACTGCTCTTGCCAAAGCTCAAGTCAACAAGGCTTGAACTGAGGCACTTCATGTCTCCCTCCAAGCTCGAGCATGCGTGCGACTCAGGCGAGGATCTCGCCGTCTCGACCTTCGTGTTTTTACTCACAGAGATGGTGGAGAAGCTGGAGGGGCTGGCGAAGGAGGTGGAAGAGCTCGGCAAGCTCGCTGAATTCAAGACTAATGATCTGTAGTCGGAAATATTTTATGAGGATCGACTACCCAATTAATTATATCAACTCAAATGACCATTTTGCCGATTGTTCGCGCCGTGTTTCTCTATGTGTACGCATACATACAAGGGAGATGATTAGAAAAAGAAAAAAACTGGTGTATGGTGCTACGATATGAACGTGAAAATGGTCGCGATCGTGGAACCTCTTGTAGTTTTTGTGAGTGCGCGAAGACGTCTGATTAGAAATTCTAACCTTGTAATTTCACCAATGAGGAAGTGATACTATTTGTTAATATATATACTCTTGGACTGCAGTCAAACAATTTATAGTTTTCGCTACGAACTTGAGCCTATTCGAAAATCATTTCTAGTGCTGAAAATGAAAAATTTAGCAATAACCTCACCTACCCTCGAGTTAGTAAAATTAGTTGGAGTGTCGGTAAAAAAAAAAAAAAAAAATCAGGTGAAGAGTTGGAGGTCATCCATTTAAATCCCCATTAACTACGTGAAAACTCCTTAAAGTTATGGTTACTTGCATATGTAAAATGTCTAAACTTAATTAGTTCATGTGACCTTGAGGGTTTTCATAAGCCTTTGGATAAATGGGTTTCTAAGCTTGTATCTCTAGATTTACAAAGAGAAGTTCCGTGGTTAATGAATTTAAATTTCGTTGACAACCTATTTATCATATTCGCTTAAAAGATTAAATTAAGAGAGAATTGCATTTAATGTGTTAAGTAAGTAAGAAAATGGTCACTTAATTTGTTCACTTAAAAGAACTAGTTGATGATAATTAGAATCTTCCCGATTATATTGCCAAAACCTATCAAAAGGTGTCATAGTTCCATGTTCGGTAGTAAATGAATAACATTCAATGATAAATTTCCAATTAAAAAAAAGAAATTATTTTTATTCACGCACTTCAGATTGTCAATATCTAAAATTCAATACGTAATTTTTTAGCTTTTATGTTTCAATGAAACTAATTAAGGAAATTTTGACAGTTGTCAATGTACTAATCACTATTATGTGATATGAAATCAATGCTTTTAGAAGTGAATTATTCCAAATCGAATATGCTTAGCAAGTTCCTTGAGAGCACTCCATAATCCTTTTTAAAATTTATTAAAGAAGTTGTTAGTTTGGCTTATTATAAAGTTTCCTTAGTATTAGTTATTGACATCCAAATGCTACTAGTTCAAACTTCATTGCCATTTACAAAAAATAAGAAAATGCCAAAATTTTGGGATGCTTGCCAATTCATTTGCCTAGCTCATTTTTGCAAGTTTTTAGGTCGTTGCACTTAGGTGGTCTAAGGCGACAAAACGTTAATCTTGTAGCCTTTCGAAGGATTTACCAAAGTGGATGACAAATATTGGATTTTATTCGACCTTTGAATGTGCTCTATGATAAGGAGAAAGATATGGATTACTATACATGAATATATGGCGCACTTGTATGGTGATTGGCACTATTTACCAATCTTATAGTCAAAAGGAGAAAACAACAGCAAAGTAGGTATCTCCGATAATTCAGCTTAGAAAAGGAACACGTTAAGCAAATCAAACTGTAACTTTCGAACCGTCACTTTCGAGCCTCGAGAGTTCTGGACTGAACATGATCGAACCATCTCAAAACCCATCATGATGTCCATTTAGAAGCAGGAAATAATTCTACCACGTATGGCCATTCGAAGCACGTCGCGGCAGCCGACTAGTCCTCTTGAATCATCAGTTCTAGAGAAAACAGCACGAACTGAACTGCCCATTGGACTTACGTGATCTCTTATATTCACTGCTCTGAGGAAAATCAAATAAAGAAATAAATAAATGATTGAGTGATTCACTTGGTATTTTAGGGAGATGTGTGTAAGCCTTTGTCTTTCATTCAAGGTTGATTAACTGCTATTTTAACAGCAACCTTAGGATAAAGTAATTTCTCAATAATTCACCGTCGGCGTAAACGTTTATATTTTCACATATTGGCTATTGATGGGGATGTCAAAATTATCTGGCCCACCTGGCCTGAACTAGGACCCAAAAATTTCAGGTATTTTCGATTCGGGTGATAAGCAAAGAATTTTGCCCTGGCACAGCCCTCTCCTTCCATCCACTTTGCCCTCGACAGCCCGACTTCACCGAGTTGGTCGATCTTCATCTCGCAGCGCAGCAGCAGCCAGTTCGTCAGGTCGATCGGACAAAAGCCGGTGCCGCAGAGGACCTGGATGTGACACATCCCGGCTCGTTGTGGTGCTGCTTGCATTAATGTCGTGGATCCTCGAGCGTGGCCTTCGGTGCCCTTGAGCAATGTTTTATTCAGCGAGTCAAGACCGAGTAAAATGAAGATAGAAAATGAATTGTTTATATGGGTTGGAGCTAGTAAACTAGACGGGTTAAATATGGGTCTTACGTAAACCCACATAGAGCCATATAAAGTTAGGCTCAAATGTCAAAACCCATTTTCACCCGTTCCCAAAATGTTGAGTCACCCACTAGCAACTTGGCCCACTGAAAGTGAGTTGAAATATGGGTTTCCATCTCATATTGACACCACTAAATGGATGGAGGCATGGGATGCTGCCCTCGAGTGCCCTCCATTTTAATGGCATTATCAAAATAGATTAGAAAATAATTCAAAGATTATCAAGTTGCGAGGGTCCCACCATTGGCTTTTCATTCTCTTCAGAAATGAGACCTGTCGCTCTAAGACCCTTCCATCAGAATTTTCAATGTCACAAATACTTAACAAATAGCAATAAATAAATGCAATGAGTATCTTATAATTTAAATTAACATTCAATTTTTCCTTTGCCCGCTTCCTCAATACAGCGTGTCAAAAAAGACAGAGGCTCATAAATACAAAGTGAAAATTTCCCAAACTTTTCGTCTGTTTTCATGTAGCCTTGATAATTACTTTCCTACACTTTTTCATCCATCTCTCTCTCTCTCTCTCTCTCTCTCTCTCTCTCTCTCGCCGTTTCGAGAAAACATGAGGGGCTATGGCTGCGGCTGCGGCTGCTGTAGAGTTTCTCGATCCTGGATGTCATGAGGAAGATGATCCAGAAATCTTGCCTAGTCCGATGGAGTTAAATATGTAGTCGGATTAAACATGAAACTTAAAAACTGTTCTTTTATTTTGTTTACCTTTCTTAGATAGTTGTTTCCAAGTAAACACTAAATCGATTACAACAGAAAATATAAACAAACTACAGTACACGTTACATTACGCATTAAAGTAATCAAGAGGTTAGAAAGTCCGATATGTCAAGTTTAATGATAAGGAGATCACTTTGTGAAGTTTTTTTTTTTTTGTCGAAAAGGCAGTGCTTGATATTAACGATCATATAGAGTATTTACAAGAAAAGCTGTCAAGAAGGTCGGAACATAAAATATGCCATAAAGGGGGCCGGGGGTAAATCCTCCAGTTAAGAGGGAGCTTGTGTTGTTGATGGTGCCTCGCGATCCAGTCTGCAGCAGCGTTAGTCTCCCGTGGACAATGTTGGATCAATATGTCAGTATGTTGGGCCAATAGCTCTTTACATTTTTGCACAGGGATTGTTAGATTCCATGAAGCTTCGGCCCAGCCCAGAACCATATCAACAACCGGTGAACAGTCGCTGTTAATAAGCCAATGAAGTCCACGGCTTCGGAAGTCACTTACGTGGGAGAGTTCGAGTTCTTGAACGTACAGAATACCGTGAAGAATCGCCGCCGCTTCTGCTTCTTGTGGGGAGGAAACCCTAGCCGTGGAAGTAAACCCTTCAAGCACACGGCCGGATGAATCTCGTGCAATCCCTGCCACCGAGCCTAGAAATTCACCAGAGTTCCAAGCCGCATCAACATTTAGTTTCAAGTACGGCTTTGTCGGGGGAACCCATCGAGCAGTGAGTCCCGATGATATTGCTCTGAAATTTTTTCCCTTGCTGCAACTAACCGAATCAAGTTGTTTCGTGCCATGGTGCTCGAACTACCGGGGAATCCATTGAGCAGGTGAATCCCGTGATGTGGCTTTGAAATTGTTTTCCCTTTGCTGCAACTAACCGGAGCGAGTTGTTCCTGTGCCTTGGTGTTCAGATCTACTGGTTTCGTCGGGGAAATCCCTCAAATAGATGAGTCTCGGTGATGTTGCTCTGAAATTTTTTTCCCCTTGCTGCGACTAACCGAAACGAATTGTTCCTCTGCCGTGGTGATTAGATCTGCTAGTTGTGGGTTTATTCCGCGGAAGATCCAGTGGTTTTTTGCCATCCAAATGTTCCAAAGAAGCAGGGCCGTCATTTCTCGAGTAGGTAAAGAGGTTTTACCTCGAAACGCTTCCGTGAGCCACAGATCTGAGCGTTGAATGTGTTTAGTTGGCCGGATCTTTGCATATCTCGAATCTTGCCATATTTTCCTTGTCCATTGACACAAGAAGAACAAATGCTCTGTTGTTTCGATGTTGTTGTGACAAAATGGACAAAATGGGTCTTGAACGATCTTTCTTTGGTGCACATTTTCTCTGGTTGGGAGAGCATTTTGACACAAGCTTCAGAGGAATGTTCGGATTTTAGGAAAGACATCAAGGCTCCAGATTTTATTCCACAAGGTGTGTGACTGTTGGTAGGAACTAGAGGGTTTCTGGAGCTCTGTTTTAGTAGCTTGTTGAGTTGCAATATTGTAGCCACTTTTAACAGAGTATTGTCCTGTTTTGGAGCCTGTCTAGAGTAACGTATCAGGCTGGGGTTGTTGACTTAGAGGAATTGCTAAGATTTCATTTGCTATGCTTGGTTCATAAAGCTGTTGAATTACCTGCTGCTTCCATTCACGTGTTTCTGTGTTAATTAGTTATGATAGGGTTCTGTTTAGGATGCTTGTCCACCAATAAATCCTTGTATTAACCATCTGTCTTCTCTAATGCGTATGGACTCTCCATTCCCCATTGACCATTTTATGTTGTTTGCTATGGTTTCTCTGCCAATCATGAGTCCCTGCCATCCCCAAGATGATTTGCGGCCCTTAGCTGCTGTCCATACATCGCCATGAGGAAAATAAATTACTTTAAGGAGGCGACTCCAGAGTGCTGTTGGGGAAGTGGCCAATCTCCAGAGTTGCTTTCCAAGCATAGCCCTGTTGAAGGTAAGCAAATCCTTAAATCCCAGCCCACCATTATCTTTTCTAGTTTTTAATATTTCCCATCATTTCTAATGCAATCCCCTTTTGGCATCTCCTTTTCGCCACCAAAATGACATTGTTCGTTTCTCTATGGCTTTGCAGATAGAAATAGGGATCCTGAATATAGACATCGCATAGGTAGGAATGGACTGCACTACGCTTTTTTATCAAGACCTCCTTTCCTACCTTGGTAAACAATTTCTCTTTCCAGACTTCTAATTTAGAGTTCACTCTGGCTAAAATCCAGCTAAACAATTCTTGCTTAGAGTTGCCCCACTCTGTAGGAATACCCAAATATCTGCCTGTTTTCTCCAATACATTTACTCTCATCTCTGTGGCCATATTTATTTTTAAATGATCTGGACATTGTGCATTGAAGTAGATCCCTGATTTATTTAAATTAATGGCTTGCCTCGTAGCATAGCAGTATTGGTTGAGTATAAGTGATAAATTCTGACATTCCACAAGAGTGCCATCCATAAAAAAGATTGCATCATCAGCAAAAAGAATGTGTGACAGCTAGGGACATTGCTGATTGAGCTGAATGCCTTTTATACTGCCTTCTACTTTGTCATTAACCAGGTCAAAACATTGGATGTCAGAATAAAGAGATAGGGCGAGAGGGGATCACCTTGTCTTAGGCCTCGTGAAGGATTGAAGAAAGAGGTAGGTTCATCGTTGAATTTCGCACTAAAGGAGACTGTAGAAATGCATTTCATAATCATTGAGACCCATTTAGGATAAAAGCCCATGTGTAACATGCTGTCCATTGTATTTGGCAACTTTTTTTTAATTTTTTTTTTTAATTTGATATAAATTCTTATTGTTCTCGCCGGATGGCCACTTGTTTCGGGTGGAGTACGCCGTCGAACCACGGTTCCAACATCTCCGTTGTCTTTGGCTCAAGAAGAAATCCAGGACTCCGATTTTGTATAATTTGAGTAATATTCACCTTCACCTTGGCTTTGATAACACGAATTTGTGCCGCTTCTGCTTATTCTCCTCTCCATTACAAGATTCAGCCCTTAATTTTGCCCCGAAATAGTAGGTTTGAATTGGGGTTTTAAGGAGAAGTGAATTTTGGGACAAATCGGCAATTAGGGCTTGAAGAAGAGGGGAAATTTGGGGCTTTTCCGTACATAGCAACGTCATTTCAGGGCTTTTTCTTTGAATTTTGCCATGTTGGATACGTAACAAGCCATGTCAATTAGAAGAAATGTTAAAATATTATTATGCTGAATTTTTTGCATTTCAAATTGAAATTAACACTCAAGTAGTCTTTTTTAAAAGTGAAATCTAGGTGATTCAATAAAAAATTTTGGTGCTAAAATGAGCACCGTATCAAAATTATGACACTTCTACTATTCTTTCTTTCCTTTTCCATCAACTCTCTCCGCACTTCAGAAGAACTTGAGCGGCAACGGCTCTAGAGTTTCAATGGAGTTGACCTGAGGAAAACGTCCAGAAATCTCGCGTAGTCCAACCGGATTAAATATGTTGTTGGATTAAACATGAAACGAAGAACCAATTCTTTTATTAGGTCTACATTTTTTAGATAAATGTTTAAAGGTAAACAACACTAAATCGATTACAAAAAATGAAATAATAAACAACACTACATCACATGTTACACTACACATTAATGTAATTGAGGAGGTCCCAAAGTCCGACTCATCTAATTTGATGAAAAGAAGATTATCTTGTGAAGTTGGAATTATATTTGACAACTTTTTGTTTTTTTAATGTGATATAAAGTTTTGTCAAAATAACATGTTTAAATGAAAAGCTCAAAATAGGTTAATTCGATGGGTTAGAGGTCTTTAAGATGAGTTAGATATGGATGTATTTTAGTAATGTGGGCCCAAATTGGTATACTTGGGTTAAGATTGAGTTAGGCATGAATCACTAGATATATATATATATATATATAAGTACATGTGATTCCTAAATTTTTCGAATGCATGAATGATCTTTTAGTTGAAAATTTAGAAGTCAATGGCAACCATTTGAAGATGGTTCTTATTTGTAAATTACTTCCCAAGACCTTCAATCTGTCTGAATGTTATACACTTCATTTATAATAGTCTTTAGGGAATCCAAATTACATTATGTGGAGCAAAGAAATGATGATGATGGTAGCTTGGAACTACAAGAACAACAAGCACAATTGATCAATTTGTTACATCTGATTTAAGTTGCACAATTACCACGTCCAGCTTTCATTACGAAAAAGCACTCATTTATTTAAAAGGGGAGACGCGGTCATTTACACATGTGAAGGGTGAAGATTGGTGGAAGAGGAGCGCCAAGCCTTTTACAAGGGATTAAACGTATCTACTCACTAAATGGATAATTTTCGGATTCTGCAGTCTTCAAATTGAAACTGAAGCCTGATGCTGTAATGACAATCTTATATATCCTTTTTAAATTGTATCCAAACATGAGGTGCAACCTGCATGAGAAAGCGTCCCGTTACACGCCACAAGGCCCGTAACATCCTTTCTGACCTTATGTAAACCGGCGATGACATCGGTAACTTGTATCCGCCACAAAATCATGCAAACACTGGAGAACACTCTCTACAAATAGCTGCTGAATGGGGAATATGTTCCTCCATTGTCGTGTCAGGATTGCTCCTAGCAACACTGCAAATAAAAAGAAAACCGCTTATTGTTGAATCAATCCTTCGAATAGAGGCCATTTGTTGCCTTTTGATTTTGTATCTATAGCTAATTAGCTTGGCTATAAAGACGGTTTGTTCTTAAATTCAACTCCTGAAATTTTGGTCTTGCCAATCACTAGCTTTTACCGGTTGTGAAGTGCTTCCTTAAACTTCATCGAAGTTCATCTTCTTGTGCAGGACTCATTGTTGATCATTTGGCTGGGAATTTTTAGTTGACTGTGAAACTTAGATACGCCATCCGACACGAGCACATATGCGAGAGTACCTCGTTGATGTCGCTTGACTTCATCGAATCGGAAACTTCAGCGCCATCTGTTCTTCTTTGTTAAACAGACCATGACGATCGAGAGAGGAACATCGACTCGAGACCCCAAAATCGATAGGATATGAATAGAGAATTTACTTTCAGACACCGAAATTGATAGCGCCTCTCACTTTGAACACAATGCACTTTCTTGCCCTCTTAACTTGCTTATCACCACGCATTCAATTATAACACAAGCAACCAAATATTCCAAAAAATAGAATAATTAACAACTAGATAGCTCATTATACTAAGCGCATATGTTAGGACCCTTGGCCATTCTAGCACTAGTGCATTTAATGGGCTATCTCTAGTGCTCATCAACTTTGCGGCTTGTGGTGGTTCACTGGCTCTAATGCAATGTTTCACTATGCCTTCTTCCTTGCAAGATTCATTGAATAGCTTTGAGCAAATCTTACGCTATTGCCAATGGCACATGCTTAATCATCTTGTCGGGGCTCACACCCATCAATGTCTTTATGATACTACCAAGCATTTTGAATTTTGTGATTGCCAACACCCACAACATCACACTCAATGTTACTCCCCAAGTGTACAGATGAGTGTTAAACCAATTTCTATTCGGTGGAATGTGAAATGACAGCTACAATCCAAGAACCATACATTAGATAATAAATCCTTGATGACAAACAAGACATAAATAGCACCACCTAAGTTAATATATACTACAACCGCATCATCACCTATCGACTTAGCTCTAATTCCCTTACCCTTCCTATTTCTAAACTTTGGGTGATCAATTCTAAGATGCTCCATTTTGCCACAGTTCCAACAGAAAACACCATCGGTCTTAGACTAATTACATGTGTTTATATTTTACAACTCTTGCTAACACAAGTACTAACTCCTACTTTACCTTCACCTGATAAACTAGTCGGCATGGTTTCATCTAAATCTATCATAAGGATTTCCTCACTCATTATCAAATTGTAAACCCCATCAAACATCAGTTTCCTAGACCTCAAAAAACTACTGATAGAAGTAATAGTAGCACTCTAACTTTCATGCAATGAAAATATTAAAATGAAAGCATGTACCTTATTATCAAAATTAATTTCAACTAAAATCAATTAGCTTATGACCGCATTGAATTCGTTGATATGACTTACAACCATGCATCTTTTCCCATCTTTAAGTAGGTGGACATCGTATTGAATAGACCATAATAAAAAGCATTTTCCTGTACATGTTTGATAGCATAAAGATGTTATCGGACAATATTAGTAAAATAATACCCAATGCTCATTTATTTACTAAATCTCAATAAACTTGCTTCATCGACTCTTGCTTCTCTTAGACATGGTAAATGCAAGTTCCTATAATATATATAATCTTAGTTTACATATCAAAAACCGAAATCTTTCTCATCATTGGTCAAATTCAACTTTTTGTCTTCTATCACCATTGATTCGCTTCAAGTCAACCAACTATGGCTTTGATATTAATTGTTATGCAAGCAACCAACGGAACATAATGATAAACAAGAAAATAATTGAATTCTAAATTTGTGTGCTACAGTGTTTCCCAACCTCAGTTACATCTATAGAGTCCCTTAGTGTTTCAGTCACGGTCTCTCCTTAAAGAACACAAGTGGAGATGCGCTAAATACTAGCTTTGACGATCTTAGATTGTAACTTCAGTTGTCGTGCCGACAACATCTGCCTGCGAGACCTCGAGGTTGAACCGTTTCAAGCGACAAAACCAGGTTTGGCTTCTTCTCGATGCAAGGCCCCAAAACCAATGAAAAGTATCTTCTGCCCCCCAGTAATTGATTGAAGACAAAACACCCATGAATATACTAATAAATTTGAAGCCGTGCAGCCGAATCCAACAAGGAAATAGATTCCTCATTTTGCCTATTTTGCATCAAATCACCGACTTGTACATGGTTGAATACAATGATATCATGATAATGAACACAATAATGTCGAATCAGAACTTTCTGTTTATAAAGTAAAAATACATTTTTCTTGTTCCAAACGATGAAAAAAGATTTTTTTTTCCTCATTTCTATGAGTTCGGCCAAAACGCTGAAAAATGCAATCATTTTCCTCAAAAATGACCTCTTGAAGACCAACTTTCAAACACAACAAGTTTTTCCCAAATAAACGAAAACGTTTGTTTTGTGAAAAAAAAAAAAATTATTCTGTTGTTTAGTAATGTACCTCAAAAGAAGAAGTAAGCAATTTCTGGATATCAGGTTTCAATTTTGAAAAAGTCATCTGTTGCGTTGTAAGATTTATAAATGTTTTAGGCGAAATTATTCAAAAGATCTTTAAAACATGTGGCTGAGATGGAGGGAGAGAGAGATCGGTCAGTCAGATTAGTTTAGGATAGTCGCTCTTCAATTGCAAAACGCTTTCCTCTTACATGATTGTCGAGTCACTTTCCACTTTTGTGCTGTGGTGATTTCCTTAGATCGAAAATGGTCTCCAGTTGGCCATTTATTTTCTATATACCAAACACTTGAAATCAATGAAGACATTTTCCAAGAAAATACTTTTGGCAAAACAAACCTATCCTAATTGTAACGCTCGATTCTTCTTGAAAAAGTTTCGTGATCTGTTACTATAACAACTAGGCTCAATTCAGGTGGCCCAATCAATCAAAAGGAGTATTCTGAGTGTCATCAATTAATATGAAGACCATTTGAGTCGAGTAGTTATAAATCATTTTCCCAGGCCATTTTCTAATTATAATGTGATTTGGAGCTATAAAATTTTATCGATAATATTCTTCACCACAGGGAATTTCAAATTTCATCATATTCAGCGCAAAAATAATAATGCTTTGCTTGGAACTCCAAGAGTAAGAGTAAGAACCACAAGGACCGTTTGTCTTATATCTTTATTGAAATCATAACATTTTCCAAGCCCTACCTTCACTATAAAATTACAGTAAGTGTTTATCACTCATTTCAAAGGGAAAACACAGCCGTTCACACACACACATGAGAATGAAAACTTGGTAAAAGGAGCTCCAAGCTCCTTATGAAGAAGTAAATACGGCTACTCGGTAAATGGATAATGTTCATATCGGAATCTGCAATCTTTTAATTGAACTTGAGCCCCGATACTGTACGTACAGTCATCAAATATGTATTTCCAAGCTTCACTCAGGCAAGTGGTGCAATCCGGATGAGAAATCGCTCCATTGCATACCGCATGGCCGTAACATTTGTTGTCATCCCCTGTGGACTGGCAGTACTTGTTATAACCCGAATCTGCCGTAGAATCCATTAAACAGTGGAGAACTTCATTGGCGTTATAATCGTAGGTATTCCATGGCGAATATGTTGCTCCGTTACATATTTTGGTCACAAGAGTGGTGTCGGGATTACCCCTGGCAACATGATAAGTGAAGAAAATCGCACTAGCGATTGCTGCAATACTTCGAAAAGTGGCCATTTTGCTGAATCTTAGTTTTGCATCTATGGCTAATCAGTTTCGCTATATATAAAGGGGTTGTTCTTGAATTTATCTCCACAGGATTCCAGATGAGGTGCGTCAGAAGAATCCTGGCAGCCATTGTTCTACCTTTTTCTGTTGTTTTGTGCGATTGATTCTAAGCATTGGCGCTTCCAACTGCGATGACGTCAGAAATGCTGCCTCAGATTTTATCGAGGTTCGCCTTCTTATGCTGAACTTATCGTCAACCATTCGGCTGGGAAATTTAATGGATTAACCAGCGTTCATCGCATGCCTTTGTCACAACGACAACCACAGTAGTGATCCATAAAATTGTTTCTACAAAACGTTTCTCAAGACAAGTAAAGTTCTATCATTTTTGTCCGAAAATACTTCGTATTTTGCAGCAATTAACATTGAAAGCGTACTACTTGTCAGCAGAGGACGAGACAGTTGGAGTTAGGAGGGACGAACGTAAATGGTCCTATATTTTACCATTTTTTTTTTACCAAAAAAAAAAGTAAATGATCCTATCAATGTATTGTTTGTGCATTGGTCGGACAATCTATAGTGGGCTATTAAATTTCTCTCGGGCAAAGATTTCTATCAATGATTTCTATCAATGCATTGCTCGGTTCTCTTTTGGAGCCCTGTGCCATTTGATTTGAAAGACGAGGAACAATATTCTATTTCAGAACCCAGCCTTGTTTGTGCCGGCTTTGAAGAAACCATCTCATTAAAGTTGTTAAGGACAAGGCCATGACATTCAACAATGTTGCCGACACATCAAGAAATAGGAGGATTCATAGAAGTTGAGGTCTTGATCCCTCTATTTTATCCTTTGAGGTGTCAGTTTCTTCCTTATAATTTGTTTTGAAGGTCGCCGTTGTTTGGCTTCCCCTCTCTTTTCTTTTCTTTTTTCTCGGCATCCTTCCAATCGTTATGTCATGTTTGTCATCATGAGTGCAAGTTTTGTTGGTGCCGAGTCTTCTGTTGTAAAGCTTTCTTGGTTAAAAGTCAATATGTGTTTTACCTTACCCAAAAAAAAAAAAAAAAACGTAAATGGTCCTAAAATCATAACATATCAAATATCATTATGACACGATACATGCAAATCGCCATATCCATATACGCCGGTAAAGGTCCACCCACACTGTTGCAGATTGCCCCTCTCAAGTTACTATGATTGTGTTTGCTCAAAAAAAAAAAAAAAAAAAGTTACTATGATTGTGTTTTCCCTAAATTCGCACGACAAAGACCTGGCAAATGTGAAACACACGGAGTCTTGGTATTATTGATGAGATGATTACAGTCTAAAAAGGAACATGAGCTAGACTCGAGGATGAATCGGAACTGAACCCAATAACACAAACCAAAATCAAACTCATGAGAACGAGAGATTGGCATAATGAAAGCAATGAAACAAGAGCGTGAACTAAAAATAACTAAATCTTGCAGTTTTATCAAGTAAACGTGCCTTCTTCTCTTCTATGACACCCTTCTTATAGTCATGAATTTTTAGGATCTCACTTCCATTTTCTAAGACTCTTTCCAATGTTCTGGATGCGTTTCCATGGTTTTAGATGTGTCCCCTACATTGAGATGTGGACCTCATTTACTGGTATCAATTTCGGGTCACAGGTCTGGTACCCATACCACCACTTCTCCACGCATGCTAATTTGCATGTGCCATGTGTCTGGTCACATTCTCCACCGCTCCTATATTTTAGAGATAACATTTAACTAGAAAATAACTGTTCTCGCAGTCTTCTCAAACTTTAATAGGTTTGGCATCATGCCGTCCATTTCTTCATAGATACCAATTCGCTTCGCCCCTTGCCCGTCCACAATCTGCATCGCTATTGTATTTTAAGGATCCACGATCCATGATCTGCACATCCCAAGATTCCAGAGTTGAAACCGAATTGCCTCGTATTTCTCTTTTTCCATCTTCATTGTCGCAGTTGGTTAATGTCGATCTCGCACATGTCGTCAAATCTCCTGTTAGTCGAATCGATGCAAGTCACAAACTATTTGGCATAATTATATGCCAAGGCGACAATTACCTCTTGTCTTATACCTTTATTGAAATAATACATTTACCAAGTCCTACTTTCTCGGGAGAATTATCAAAACATTCCTAAACTTATCACAATTTTCCAAATTTAGTCCCATACCTTTTTTTGGGGCCAATTTTATCATAAATTTTTTGCATTTATGCCAATCTGTTCCATCCCGCCAATTTTGGCCAGCTAGCACTGACGTGTCAATTTTTAATAGTTTTTATTTTTTTTCCATTTCTTTTTGTTTTCCCTTTTCTTCTTCCTTTGGCCAGTGAGGTTGGGTTGCCTAGCAAGGTGAGGGCTAGCCTTGTTGTTGGGCAACGGCGAGCCTCCCCAATGGTCGACAAGGTTGACTTCACTAGCCTTAGCCTCTGGCTGGTCTAGTGACCAACTAGAGGAAGAAGAAAAGAGAAAACAAAAAAAGAGAGAAAGAAAAAATTATTTAAAAATATTTTAAAAAATGGCACGTTAGCGTTAGCCAGCCAAAATTATCCAGATGGACTGCATTGACACAAATACAAAAATGTTTATGACTAAATTAGAAAAATTATAATAGCACCATGACTGGTTTGATCATTTTCTCCGACTTTCACTATAAAACTATAGTAAAGTGCTTATTACTTATTTCAAAGGGACAGCACAGTCTCCCACACACACGTGAGAATAAAAACTTGTAAGAGGAGCTCCAAGCTCTTTACAAAGAAATTAATGTGGTACTTGGTAAATGGATAATGTTCGTATCAAATTCTGCAATCTTTTAACTAAACTTGATCCTCGATATTGTGCCTATAATCATCAAATATGTTTTTCCAAGCTTCACGCAGACATGTGGTGCAATCTAGATGAGAAATCGTTCGATTGCATGCCGCATGGCCATAAAAATTTTCGCTATCCCCTATGGACCGGTAGTACTTATTAAACCTGAATCTGTCGTAGAATTAAATGAACACTAGAAATAATAAATTCGATCTGTTTTGAGTATGAGATTAAGATAAAAATGCGGCTAAGTTGTGTGCATGCTCTAAACATATATGGGGAAAGACTACAGCTATGGGAGAAACTGAGATAGATTGCTTCTTCTAATACACTCCCATGGGTGTGCATGGGGGATTTCAATGAAATACTTTATTATTGGGAGAAAGTGGCAAGAAGGATGGTAGAGAGTTCTAGAATGCAGTCGTTTCAAAATTGTATCCATGACTGTTCGTTAATGGAAATTGACTGTAAAGGGTATGTGTTTACCTGGTCTAATAATAGAGAATGGGCTGATCTGGTTCAGGAGAAACTGGATAGAGTTTTCTGCTTGATGGATTGGCGGGTTATGTTCCTGGAGGTTGAAGCTTTTGCCCTACTAGCTGTGAGGTCCGATCATAGTCCACTCCTCGTGGTAAGCAGTGCTGAATCTATCAAGAAACAAAAAGATTCTAACTTCGAAGCCTTTTGGGTTGAAGATGGTGAATGTAGGGAGATAGTTAAACATGCACGGTAATCTCAACCTCGCATCCAAGGAGGCTTGAGAGATAAATTACTTTCTACCAGCCAAGCATTAAAAACATGGAGCAAAAATAAATTCCCCAATAATAATAATACCTGCATTACAGCCTTAAAGAAGGAGCTTCAATCCATCACAAACGGCCACCGGAGTTATCAAGACACAAGCAAGATTAAGAGAATAAAAGAAGAGCTAGAAACCTTATGGCACAAAGAGGAAATGTTTTGGGGTTTGAAATCACGGATCAATTGGCTTCATTGGGGAGACAAAAATACAAAGTATTTCCATGCAGCAACGATCCAATGGAGACAAAAAAATAGAATTAATATGCTGGAAAATGCAAAAGATCAGTGGATCAGAGGAAAATAGCAACTTTAGCACCTCACCATGTCTTTTTTCAAGGAGCTATATACCTCGGTAGGACCTCGCAACTACAACCCAGTACTAGATCAATGTCCTACGCTAATCGGAAATGATATAAATGACCGTTTAGTGACAGAAGCAACTATGGAAGAAATTCGTGCTGCTGTTTTCCAACTAGGAGCTCATAAAGCCCCTGGTCCAAATGGTTTAAACGGACTTCTTTATTAGCACCACTGGGATATAATCAGTCCCGATGTCTTAAAGGAAGTTTGAGGTTTTTTTCTCTCGGGGGTTTTGGATCCAGCCCTTAACAAAACGCATATTACTTTAATCTCAAAGGTTCCCCACCCGAAGAAACTTGATCAATATCGCCCTATCAGCTTATGCAATTTTGCCTATAAGATTATTGCAAAAATCTTGGCAAACAGACTGAAAAGATGGCTGCCTATGTTGATTTCAGGAGAGCAAAGTGCTTTTGTTAGTTGAAGATAGATTTAAGACAATATTTATATTGTACAAGAGGTGTTGCATTAATTGAGAAAGAGGAAAAGGAAAAAAACACTTCCAAGCGGTGCTAAAACTTGACATGAAGAAAGCTTATGACAGGATTGAATGGGATTATCTAGAAGGTTGCTTGCTGAAAATGGGGTTTTGTGCTCAATGGGTTCATTGGATAATACAGTGTGTCACCACAGTCACATTTAATATTAAGCTTAACGGGGAACCTCTTCCTGCTTTCGCTCCCACCAGAGACATTCGACAAAAAGATCCTCTCTCACACTATCTATTTATTTTGGTAGCAAATAGCTTATCAACTTTTATGAGAAAGGCACTACAAGAAGGAAACATCAAGGGAATCAAGTTGAACAGATTCTGCCCTACTTTAACTCATTTGTTATTTGCAGATGATTCAGTTTTTTTCTTAGACGATTCTCTCCAGGAATGCCAAAACGTTGTAGTTGTTATTAATCAATATTGTTATGCTTCAGAAGAAGCTGTTAACTTAAATAAATCGAGGATTTTCTTTAGTAAAGACTGTCCACCTTTATTAAAGGACAATATGAAGAGAGAACTAAGGGTACCAGAGCTAGAACGAACAGGAAAGTATTTGGGAATTCCATCTGATTGGGGAGCATCAAAGAGGCAAGTGTTTGGATGGATTCTGAATCGGATCAACATGAAATTGGAGGGCTGGAAGGAGCAACTCATATCAAAAGTTAGTAAAGAAATTCTCCTGAAATTAGTGGTGCGGGTGGTACCACAATATGCCATGTCAGTTTTTAAAATTCCAGTGTCAATTTGTAAGGCTATAGAGAAAAAATAGCTAATTTCTGGTGAAAAAACAGTGATTCGAAGGCTGGTTTGCATTGGAAATGATGAGAAATCATGAAGATGAGGAAAGATAGAGGAGGAATGGGTTTAAGAGATTTGATCACTGTTAATAAAGCCTTATTAAAGAAGCAAGCTTGGATGATGGTTAAAAATCCGAATACATTATGGAGTAAATTACTAAAAGGGCTGTGTTTTAGTCATTCAGATCTCTGGCATGCTGATACTGGTTGTAATCCTTCATGGGGATGGAAAAGTTTGCTTATTGGAAGAGAGGCTATGGCGGATTCAGTCAGATGGTCGATAGGAAGTGGAGAAACTATTAACATCAAAACAGACAAATGGCTGAAAAGAGGCTTAATAGGAGGGCCAGCAAATAGAAATGATCCCTAAAAAGTTTCGGAGCTAATACTATCGGGGACACAAAAGTGGAATGAACCACCGCTAAGAAATTTTTTTGATGATCATATTACTTAGGAAATCCTTGCAATACCAATAAATGGCCCTTTCTTCAGTGATGAATTATTATGGACGGGTACAAAACATGGGTCTTTTGCAGTCAAGAACGGTTATAACTTGCTAAGAGACACCACCACAGAAAACAAAGCAAATGAGCACCCTTCCTCTTCATATCAAACTCCAACAGCATTATGGAATGCAATTTGGCATATGAAAACCAGCCCAAAAGTGAAGTTATTTGTATGACATGCTTGTCAAAACGCTATACCAACCAAGGAGAATCTATGGAAAAGAAAGATCTCACCTGACCCGCTGTGTGATCTCTGTAAAGCCAAGGTGGAAATGGCCGAACACACCCTTCTCCTTTGTCCATGGGTTGCTGGGGTATGGAATCGCTAGGAAATTAACCTGCAAATAGATGCACATGAAGTTAAACAAATAGATGAATGGTTGGTCAAATATACAAGCAAAAAGTTGCACCTCCCCTCTCTGGAAACAATCGGCAATCTCCTGTGGCAGGTATGGAGGGAGCGCAACAATTTTATCTTTTGAGGAACAAAACCAGAGGTCTGCAAAGTAATAGATCTAGCAAGATCTCAGCAAAATAGCTACCAAAAATGGGGATGTGGAGATAAACCGGCCAAAAAAATGAAGAATTGAAGAACCCACCTAATTGGCGAGCTCCGAAGACCGGCTGCCTCAAGCTAAACGTCGACAGGTCGTTGGGGGAAGGGTCGACAGAGGGAGCAGTGGCCTGCGTCGTCCGGGACTCCTCCGACACCCTCTTAGATGAATTTACGAAGACAGTATGGGTGGAATCAGTTTTACAGGTTGAAACCCTAGGGGTTCTTGAAGCCCTAAAATTTCTGAAGGAGAAAGAACTCAGGGAAGCTGTTGTGGAGATTGATAGCAAACTCTTGGTCGCCAGCTTGAAGCACGAACAACAAACAGAGTCAAACACACGTGGGGCGTTGATGGAGTGTCGTTTACTTCTATAGCAGCTGCCACGAGTAGGCCTGGCTCACTGTCCATGTTCAGCCAACTCAGTGGCGGACTGGGCCGCATGCCACCAGCTTAGGAAGACAATTCCTCCGAATTGGCGGGCCTCCCCTCCCTCAGGCCTTTGGGGCTCTCTTATGTGTTGATGCCCTGGTAGTGGGCTTTCGCGGTTTTCCGCTTATGCAATAAATAAAATCTACCTCTTGACAAAAAAAAAAAAAAAAAAAATGAACACTAGAGACCTTGATTGACGTTATACTCGTAGGTACTCCATGGCGAATATGTTGCTCGATTACATACTTTGGTCACAAGAGCTGTGCTGGGTTTACCCCTCGCAACATGAAAAGTAAAAAAAAAAAAAATCGCAGTGAGGATTGCTGCAACCCTTTTTTTTTTGGTCGAAACTGCAACCCTTTGAAAAGTAGCCATTTTGCTGAAGCTTAATTTTGCATCTATAGCTAACCAGTTTCGCTATATAAAGGGGCTGTCCTTGAAATTATCTCACAAAATTCCAGATGAGGTTAGTCAGCAGAATCGTAACACCCATTGTTCTACCTTTTTCTGTTGTTCTATGCTATGGATCCTAAGCGCTGGCACTTCCAACTTCGATAACGTGAGAAACGCTGCCTTAAACTTCATCGAGGTTCACCTTCTTATGCTGAACTTATTGTCGGACATTCGGCTGGGAAATTTAATGTATTAACTGGCAGTCTAAGCATGCCTTTGTCACACCAACAACCAAAATACTAATACATACAATTATTTCAACAAAAATTTTCTTAGGACAAGTAAAGTTCTATCATTTTTGTCCGAAGATATCTGGTAATTTGCAACAACCACCATTAGAATTGTACTTCCTGGCAGCAGCGGACGTAGAAGTTCGAGTTAGGGGGACGAACATAAATGTTCCTAAGATCACGAAATATCAAATGTCGCTTTGACAACATGGCATATGGACAAATTCTTATGATGAATGCAAATTGCCATGTCCATGTACTTTGGATAAAGGTCCATCCGCAAGATTGCACATTGCACCTCTAAGTTACTATGATTGCGTTTTCCCTAAATTTGCCAAATGAATCTTAGCTGCCTCGATAAAGACTTTTCAATGAAGACCAAACTCAGAATTGGCAAATGTGAAAACACATGGAGTTCTTGTATCATTGATGAGACTATAAGGGTCTAGAAAGGAACATGAACTAAACTTAAGTATAAATCGGAGCTAAAATGACAACATGATCAAACTCACAAAAGCAAGAGCTTGGTAAAATAGAATAAAAGAAACAAGAAGTCAAATTACAATAACTAAATTTTGTGATTTGATTGAGTGTGTGTCATTCTTCTCCAAACACTTCCTTTCTAAAGTTATGAATTTTTAGGATTTCATTCCACTTTCTAAGAGTTTTTCCAAAGTTCTAGATGTGTCTTCCATATTTGGGACATTGGGCCCAATGGACCAGTATCAATTACGAGTAGTTATCTATGTTATCGTTTCTTCATGCATGCTCATTTCTATCTATCAGGTATCTGGTCACACTCTCCATCACTCCTACATTTTAGGGATAACTTCAACCAAAAAATAATCGTTCTCACCATTTTCTTGGACTTTAATCAGTTTGGCATCATTCCAACCATCTATCCATATATAATAATACGCTTTGCCACTCGCCCGACCGTGATCTCTGTCGCTCTTTTATTTGAGGGATGTTATTGACTAGAAAACGTATATCCTCGCATTTTTCTTTTTTTTTTTTTTCCTACTTCTAATCGGCTTGACATCATGTTCACCACTTTAACCACATGTATGCCAGTCACCGATGGCATGTGTCTGGCTACGATCCGCGCATCGAGAGATTTCAGAGTTGCAGCCCAATTGTCTCTCCTTCTCTTTTCCCATTTTGGCATCGTCGTAACTGGTCAATGTCGATCTCGCGCACATCAAACCTCATGCTGATCAAACCTATTGCAAATCACAACCTAGTTGCCATAATTATTTGTCTAATAATATATATGTGGCATTAAATTCATAAATTATGATTGACTATTAAAGTGTGATTATTATGTTCAATCTTGTTCTTATTTTAAGGGTTACTTTGAATATTCTGATGCCATTTCCTCGTTCCTACACATGTCATTCATGAAACAAAACAGCCTAGCAAGTATCATATTACTTAAAACAAAACATGATAATAGTTATAACAGCTCTACTACATTACAATGTTGCATTATTTTACATCACGACTTTATTCCAATCTTGTAACCAAACAATTTGCCAAGTGCATTTCCTATCGCTCATCATTTTTCCGTTTTGTTTTCAAATATCCTATAGCTAATCAAATAACCAACCGACCAAGATCGGTGGATCGGTCCCTAACTCGATACACAAGTCAAAGTTACAAGTTTGGTTCCCTAATCTATCATCGATCTCGAAAAAACCCTGGTTAGTCCGAGAAGGACGGGTCTGGATTTATATACATCGTTGGTCTTGGGCTTCCCGACTTGCGCTCGGTGAAGCCCTATATCGAGCATTCCAGTAGCGGGTGAGGTAGGCTTTGATCCTTTTTACTCTAATTTTGTTGTTTCGGGTCAACGTGCGGGTGGCGACTAGTTCTAAATCTTGAAGAAAAACCCTAGCGGCCCAGGCCCAAGCCCATTTAAATTCTCTTTGCTTCTTCTCCTTCTTCTCTTCCACCTCAGAGACCCGCTCGGCTAAGCTCGCAGCTCACCGCCGCACCGCCGCGGCCCCGCAGCCCTTATCGCCGTCGCCGTCGCCGTCGCCGTCGTCGCCGGAACTCTTTCTCCAGCAGTGCCCCATCTCGTCCTCCTCTCTCTCTTGATGTCTAGCGTGGGTGAAGGGGCGGGTTCTCTCTGTTTTCGTAGTGTGTGTGGGGGGGGGGGGGGGGGGTGTTGAACTTTGGGAATTCGAATTTGCGGCAAAGTTCGAATCTTGGCATGCGGGTATGTGATTTGTCTTTCTAAAGTTCGAGAGAGATTGTGAATGTGGAACCATGCTTCTTCGGGTGGGTCGGTTGTATATTTTGGTTTCGGAGTCTCTGTGATTGAGTGACAGTAAAGGTGAGAAATGATGTGAGAGGCGTCAATGAAGCGAAGGAGCTTCCATGGCCGAATGGAAACTTACGGCTGGAATTTCCCATCCCTTGGTAGGGAGGTGATTTTCTAGAACAATTCGTTATCCGTCCTTCGCGGAGATTGGATGTTACTAATGTCCATCTATTTCAGTTTGTGCATAAGTGGTCATCAGGTAGATGACTAACCCAGAAACTTAGATCTAAATAGTTATATCCTCGCTTTATAATTTGTAGTTTGACCCCATTTTTTCTGCGAAGACAATTCAATGTTACACTGCGAGCTAAATTATTATGTGTACGTTCTAGCGTTTTGAGCTACTTATGAGTTCCTTAACGTGATACGTGTTAATCTGACAGACTGTAAGTTTGTTTCCAGCAGGAAAAAGGTGGTTTTGGAGAGACACCATAAAATGTCTTCTATACGATGTGGAAGAAATGCCATTTGGCAGATTGTCCGAGGCGCTTCCGTCCGGAGTTCTGATGGTGGAGTGCATCCACTCTTCCATGCCTGTCAAGGAGTCAGATACAGGAAGTTGGAAGTTATACTCACCACGGTGAGAGGATTGAAAAACTGAGTTATTGCCTTTTCTGTTGAATTCTTGGCATCTATATAGGAACTCCTTTTGTATTTTTTCAGAGCATAGAAAAGCTTGGAAAAGCAGGTGAAACTGTGAAGGTTGCTCCAGGATATTTCCGAAACCATCTCATGCCCAAGTTGTTGGCTGTCCCGAACATTGATAAGTTTGCTTATCTCATTAGGGAGCAGCGCAAGGTTCGTTCCAGTCTACACTAGTGAAATTGATAATTTAGCTAGTTGCAAATGTGTACCCCCATTATCTGCATTAAAAAAAAAAAAAAAAAAAAGAGACTTTGTTGAGAATATATCATGGTTCTGTCATTGTTCCTTCGTATCTGAATAATTAGCAGATCACTGATAATTTCTTTAAATGAAACTTATCTAAATCTGAATGGTTAGTAGAATATACCTTTTCGTATATTTGACAATGAGCTAATCATGTTTCTCTTTTAATAATTGGCAGATTTACCAGCCTCAGGAAGTAGAGGAGGTCAAAGTAGTCACTGAGACTGCGGAAGATAAGATGAAAGAATATGAGGCAGCTGCAAAACGTCTAGACAATGCACGGCTGGTTTGTAACCGATCTTTGATGTTCTTCATTGTGGTGATAAACGACACTCATTATAAATCAGAATTTCAGATTCTCCATTTACGCAAATAACTTTTATCCAAATGCTCAGATTACATTTTTTAGATAAATCAAGTATGAAGAAGCCTTGAGAATCTTGAGGGAGCGTTTTTTAATGTGTAGGTCTAAGCTCTTACAAATCTTGGATGATGGTCTAACATAGATCAGATTCAACAGAAATTTCAGTATAGATTGTGTTTGGTTGACTTTCTGTTATGTAAGGAAGACACATGATCATTACCTGTGAATAAGTTTCGGATCTCTTTCGAAATTACATTAGGATTATTTGCTTTTGACTTTCATTTCCCAGATGGCTTATTTATATGGCTTTGTGTAGGTACTGAGGAGGTTCATTAATGTTGAGAAATTACGTGCGCGTGCTACAAAAGATGAGCCAATAGAATTGAGGTCACCTGTAATGAAAGAAGAGATTGTCTCTGAGGTATGTCACAGGCTCCTTTGTCCTGTTTACAAAAGTTTCTTTGTCATATGAAAAGTAGTTTGCATCTTGTTGTTCACTTGGCATAAACATGAGCTAAAATTATGTGTATTGAAGGGATGTTTGGAGCAATTTATAGTATTCTATCAAAGAATAGTTGATTTGGAAATGCAGCTTTCAGTGTTCTTAGCTTGTTTGTATCATGTGAGAAAGCCTGTTGAGTTATGAGCCCCTTGTGCCATTAGATTAATTGTTTCAAACCAATGCTAGGCATTCCGATACTGGTATTCAAAATTGGTCTACTAAGTAATGTACTAGATTTGCAAGTTTTCATTGAACTAAGTCAGCCATACTCAAGACTCAATAGAGTCTGTCACCTGCATCACTTAATATTCTGGTTTTGCAAATCAGTCTTGGTGTACCTAGTATTTTTCAAATGTTTCAAGGTGTACACTGGTTTATAAAGCAAAATGGGGGAAAAAAAGGAGGACGCAATGGAAGAGGTTTTCGGTTTTCATTCACTATGCATACTGATGATTATGTCTGGAACGGAGATTATATTGCAACTTTAATTTTAGGAATCCATTATACATGATCGATCATAAAGACACGAGCTGTTTCTCTCAAATCTATTGGTATGATGAAGAGTTGGGAGAACTATTGCTAATTACTCTGGCCAGGATAGTGAACATTGCAGTAATGTTTATTAGTCGAGTAAGCAGGGAAATGCTGAGATGACCTTGGAGACCATTCTTTTTATTCTCTTTGATCATATACTTCGCTGCCGAGTCCAATGAATTTCATTTGCCATTATCTACCTACCCATTTGTATGTGATTGGAATATCACCATGAATGAGAGGCTTGAAAAGTAAATTATATTTTTATGGTTAGCCTCTGTCCTCTCACTCGATGCAACCATCTGTACTCTCAGGTGGCAAGGCAACTTTGCGTGCAAATTGACCCTGAACACCTTCATTTGCCGAATCCACTAACAAATGTGGGAGAATATGAGGTGCCCCTACGTCTGCCAAAATCCATCCCTCTCCCAGAGGGTAAGATCCAGTGGACCCTTAATGTCAAAGTACGGTGCAAATGAAGCCGACACTTTCAATTTGATGACATTCTCAGGCATTTTCTTTGGTGCCCCAAAATTTGTATTATGAACGAGCACTCTGAGGAAACAGGTTACTCTGTATCATTTGTCTATTTGCTGCTGGCTGCACATGGAATTTCTCTGCGATTATCAATGGATTATTGCTCCCTCAGTATTCTGGTTCCCTTCTGAGAGCCCATTTCTTTACATTTCGAGGAAGAATTTAGATATTCTTGTAATTTCAGGAGATTATGAAGAAATCATATATGAACAGAGTATCAACATTTGAGAATTCTTAAAGTTTCGAGAGTTACAGATTTAGAAAAGGACAGTATGATTTGCAAAGTTTAGATTAAGTTGAAAGTAAAAGTTATGTGAGTTTAGTTTTCTATTTCATCTCCTCTTCAATCATGTTAGGGCAGGTTTTTCTCATTAAACTTTACTGAACTATGTGAGAAAAGTTAACGTAATTTAAGAATATGGAAATTTCAATTCTACTATCTAAATTGTAGCTTGAAATAATCATTCGTATAGAGTTTCTATAGATTAATTCAGTCAATAATTTACTTTTATGTTCCACCATTCTATATTCTTCTTATATGGTCGTAACAATTACTTTTCATGAGAACAATTCATTTTATGTCCTGGAAAGGAGAACTCAAAATTCTCTCGGATAGGTTTCACCGGTCAACAGTACTTACCACAAAATTCTTGAAGACTAAATCGCATAGCACTTGAAGCTTCACAAATTAGACCAAGGCATGCTAAGTTGCCAAGATGAAATACAGGGCCGTCGAAACATTTGAAGAAAGTCTCCATGAAATCACTTGGACTTTTAGATAATGTATTTTCCATCAGGGCATCGACTAATTGAACCTAAGGAACCCTTCCTTCTTCACGGGAAAAGTTTCATTATTTGGTGTTATAACGATTGGCCCAAATGGCCCAATCTCACAAAAGCTACACATAAGTACTTCTCACTTATTTCAAAGAAGAGATATAGCAGTCTCCATGTGAGTATACATTTATGGAAAGGAGGAGAGCTTGGAGCTCTTTACAAAGAAGTAAATATGGCTATTCAGTAAATGGATAATGTTCGTATCGGACTCTGCAGTCTATAAGCTGAAGTTGAGCCCCAATGCTCCAGTGACCCATCCTCTATCCTATCCAACGCCGCATACAGGCATGCACTGCAATCTAAAGGAGAAAGCGCCCCATTGCATGCCGCATGGCCATAAGCATCGTCGTCATAGTCCATGCATTGGCAATACTTATTGAAACCTGAATCTGCCGTATTCTGATATAAGCACCGGAAAACATTCGCGACGTTGAATTTCTATTGACTGAATTGTGAATATGTTTGTCCGTTGTATATTTTGTCCACCAGAGTTATGTCTGGTTCACGCCTTGCAACACTAAGAATGAAGAAAATCGTACTTCTGACTGCAGCAGTCCTACGAAAGGTGGCCATTTGGCTGAGTTTTTGATTTCGTGTCTATGGGTAATCAGCTTGGCTATATAAAGGTGCTGTTCTTGAAATTATCTCCACGAATTTCCAAATTACTTTAATCAGTAGATACGATGGACGCTTTCTCGACTTCTATGGAAGTTTGACTTCTCATGCTGAACTTATTGCCAATCATTCGGCTGTGGAATTTAGTTGATAAACTAGCGGTGCACGTGGGTCGTCCACCTAATGAGAATGATAGTAATATATACTACAATTTCAGCCAAATATTTTTCTCAGTACTGAAATTTTATCATGAATAAAGTTTTGATTATTGATACCTAAATTTTAGTTAAAATTAGGGGTTAGTCCGACTCCTAAACAAAAAATATTGTTTACATAGTTTGCATTCGCGTTTTATCTAGGTCATGCATCGCACATGCTTCTCATATGGCCATCCCGTCACATCTGTGTGCACAAGCACACACGGAATTACCTCCAATGGATAACTCGCAATTACATCCTCTCAATCTCTATCTTAAATTTCAAAGGAAGAAAAAGAGATAACCTCACGGCTGAACGTTGGTGGGATAAAATCAAATCTTGAAAGGGAAAAGTCTTGATGGTGAATCTTTCTTCGATTCAAATTTTTCACGAGAATCGCCATCGCACTCTTAGCTTATTTTATTGTTAGTTAATTGAAGATTACGGCCCTATTTAATTGAAGAAGAGCTTGTTCTGAGGTACGTCACAGGCTTCAGATTCCTGTCTACAATACTTTCTTTGTCATATGAAAAGTTGTTTGCATCTTCTTGTTCACTTGGCATAACCGTTAGCTAAAATTATGTGGATTGAAGTGATGTGTATTCTATCAAAGAATATTGGATTTGGAAATGCAGCTTTTAGTGCTCTTCGCTTGTCTGTATCATGCGAGAAAGCCTGTTGAATTTGGAGCCTCTTTTGCCATTAGATTAATTGTGTCAAACCAATGCTAGGCTTACTAACACTGGTATGGACAAGGTTGTCTGTTTTCATTCACTATGCGTACTGATGATTACATGAGCAGGAGCGATCTTTGCGCAACTTTCATTCTAGAAATCCATTATACATGATCGGACATAAAGACACGAGCTATTTCATCTCATTTCTGTTAGCACGATGAAGAGTTGGGAGAACCATTGCTCTGTTACTCCAGCTAGGATAGAAAAATTGCAGCTAATGTTACCACTTAGTTCACTGTGCAGATAAATTTTCTTGCCAGAGAAGTGGAAACCATTTGCTGCGCTAATCACCCCGGCCCCACTTATTAGGGATGGGCACAGGTCGTAGGGAATCTGTATCCTCCTGTGAATCAACCATCTACACATTCAGAAAAAAAAAAATTATTTCTTTTATTCCATTTCATGTATAAATATGAAATAGTAGTAATAATAATAACAACAGTAACAACATAACTTAAGAACAATTTTTTCTCCTTATAAGCTTTGCTTTTTATTGAAGACGCAAGCTTGGAAAGACCAGCATTTCTTTTTCATATTATCACTCCACTAATTTGTGGACGTTGGAGCTTGTTTGGCTTTAACCAATAAGGCTAATCTTTTTGACCAGATCCACTCAATAGGTCCTTCTTCCTCTTCATTAAAAAAATAATAATAATGAAAATGTCAAAGAACCATCGTGGTATTAGTGGTTTTTTTTTAGAGAAACAATTAATTTATCGACCGTGCCCTTCCAGGCCCCGTCGCCCTATGAAGGCAAAACCATCCCGACGTGGCTACCCCTAAATTTAAGTAAGAAACTTTCCTACCCTTGTCCTTTAATGAATCCTAAACGAAAATGTGCATTCATCTTCTAATTCTTAGTATTTTATATTGGGGATAATAATACAAATAGTCCATAATTTCTCAGTCTATGACTAACGCTGCAATCCTTTGAAAAGTGGCCATTTTGCTGAGTTTTGATTTCATGTCTATAGGTAAATCAGCTAGGCTTTTTCAAGGGGTTGTTCTGGAAATTATCTCCACAAATTTCCAAATTACTTTAACCAGCAAATACGAGGAATGATTCCTTGACTTTATCGAAGTATTACTTCTTATGCTGAACTTATTGCCAATCATTCGATTTCGGAATTTAGTTGATAAACTAGCAGCGCACGTGTGTCGTCGACCCAATGAGAATAATAGTAATATATACTACCATTTCAGCCAAATATATGTCTCAGATTACTAAAGTTCCATCATGAATATAGTTTTCATGAATAATATATATTCTATTATATTATATTGAGGGGCTACAACTGAAAGGATAATAGTTAAGTAGGACAAGATTGAAGGCGGAACTTTTTTTTTTTTTGTTTGTTTGTTAATCACCTCTATTTGCCTTTTGGCTTTGTCGAAAGTCTAAGACAAATGGGCACTTGCCATGAGCTTTGGGCTCTATGAATGCAGCGTTCCATCTGAATTATTTTTTATTAATTTTTTTTTACCAAACATAATATTTGACTCCAGAAATACGTTGGTGTTGGGAAGAACTCAAGAACAACAATTCACCACAAACTAAACCAAATTGAGGATCAATTTTTCCCCCAAAACTAAACCGGCCAAATTCAACTTAGCCCCATCAATAATCAATCATATGTATATCCTCACAATATGCAAATATAATGTCGAAATGAAAAGTCAACAAAGCGAACAACAACATCAAGGTTTAATGTGGAAACTCAATGCGGGAAAAAAAACTATGAATCACCCAAAAAAACAATACACTAAAGGCTTGACATAGGCACCGCAAGCTCATTTCCCCACTTAAAGGTGAATAAATATAAATGGGATTAGAAAACTCTAACCACGGTTAGAGAATTTGGAGACTGAGAATGAAAATAATTAACTCACAACCTCGATCTCACAAATAACAAATTCAAATTTGACCCAATTTCATCAATGTTTGGCCTTCGAATGGGGACTACAAAATTGTAGCTCTCTTCTTGGTTTTCTCCTCCCCTGTTCTTCAATTTTCTCAGGTGAGGGGCTCACTTTTTCTTTCTCTCTCCTCACTTGCTTGGGCATGCACAAAGTAGCTCCTTCTTTTTGTTCTTTTTACTGTTGGACTTTTCTCGTTTTTCTTTTCTTTTGTTCAATGTGTTAACTGGGCTCCACATGAAGGTGGACCTAACCAACATATCTCTCCTTCCACCTCATGTGGGAAGTCCCATCATGCTTGCTTTCCTTCTACAAGAATCAAGTTTCATAATAGGCAATGCCTTAGTCATCATATCATATCCATTATCATCAGTGTGGACTTTCTCAAGTAGAAAGAGTTGCTCTTCTAACTTCCATGCTTTCCTTCTACAAGAATCGAGTTTCACAATAGGCAATGCCTTAGTCATCATATCGGATCCATTATCATTAATGTGGACTTTTAGATCCAATGATACTTGACATTAACATGCTTCAATCTTGAATGCAATGCTAGATTTTTACTAAGATAGATGGCACTTATGTTATCACAATATAAAATAAATTTCTCTTACTTCAAACCCAACTCTTGTAGGAATTTTTGCATTCATAAGAGTTCCTTATGTCCTTCAATAATAGCGACATACTTTGCTTTAGTTGTAGATGAGGTAATATATTTTTGCAATCTTAATTGTCACAAAATAGCTCCCCTTGCAAAGGTCATCATATGATCCGATGTAGATTTTCGAGAATTAACATCACTAGTTATAGTTTGCATTTGAGTAACCACTCAACGCAAGCTTCATATTCCCATAACACAAGCAAAGTGTAAAAGTGTCTCTAAGATATCTTAAAATCCATTTAACAGTAGCCCTATGGTCCTTATCCTGGATTTGAAAGAAACTTTCTCACAACACCAATTGCATGAGTTATATTGGGTCTTGTACAAATCATAGCATACATTAAACTACTTATGGCCAATGCATAAGGAATTTTCTTCATGTCTTCCTTCTCTTTCTCACTTGAAATGATTTGCAAATGGAGTACTTACCAATTTTTGTGCTTATGTTGAATCTTTCAAGCACTTTTTCAAAACATCTCTCTTAAGATAGCCAAAATTTCTTCTTCTTTCTATCACGAGTAATTCTCATTCCTAAGATTTGTTTAGCTAGGCCTAGGTCCTTCATTGCAAAAACTTTACTCAACTGATTTTTCAAGCTCTTGATTTTCTTAGTATCATACCCAACAATCAACATATCATCCACATAGAGTAAGAGAATGAGAAAATCATTATCAAATAATCTTTTCATAAAGACACAAAAATCGGAGATGGTAATCTTGTTTCCATTAAGTACCTGTTCTTTAAAACCAAAAAAAAAAAAAAAAAAAAAAAAAAAAATACCTATTCTATTGCTCATTGGCAGGTGGGGTGGCTAGTGTGGGCCAGGGGGGACCTTTTGTTTGTTCTTAGATAAATAATATTCTTTTCAAAATTTTAACAACAATATTAACTTCTTCTTAACTCAATTATATTTTGAGTTGTTGAAAAATCTTTAGGCCCATTTGTTTACATTTCTAGGAAAAAGTTCTTTTTTTCCTTTCCTTGTCAAATTAGGAAATTATGAACAAATCATATATGAACAAGGTATCAACATTTGGGAATTCTAAAAGCTTCAAAAGCTATAGTCTATAAAAGGACAGTGTATGATTTGCAAAATTTAGATTAAGTAAAATGTAAAAAGTAAAAGTCATGTGAGTTTAGTTTTCTATTGGATTAATACCATTTTTTTTATTTAAAAAAACCTCAAATCAATACATTGATGACAAATTTACTCTAAATTAAAGACAAATTTATCTTCGGTTAGTTTTCATTAATTTTTATAGTCAAATTATTGAGTTGGATGATTTCCAATTTGGGGTTTACTTTTCATTTGTCACAGCTATACTAGTTTTAATCCAATTTAATGAAAACTAATAGACGATATATTTATCATAAATATATAGTTTGGGGTTTGTGGTAGTAAAAAAATTAGTTTTGGATAAATTTGTCAAAGAATTATTTCTGATTGGGTTAAATGGAGGTCTTTGATGGAGATTAAAGAAGATAGGGAAGAAATTTAAAGAACAAGAAACGCTTTTTTCTCTAGTTTATATAGAAAAAGAAAAAATCAATATCTAATTCGAATAAATGCAGGATTTCAGCATAAAAAAAAGGGGGATATGGCGAAATTGGTAGATGCTACGGACTTAATTGGATTGAGCCTTGGTATGGAAACCTACTAAGTGACAACTTTCAAATTTAGAAAAACCTAAAATTAAAGATGGGCAATCCTAAGCCAAATCCTGTTTTACAAAAACCAACAAAACAATATAACATGTTGGGGTTTTTGGTGGTCAAAAAATTAATATAGAGAAAAATTGTCATAAGAGTAGTACTAGTTTGGGGTTTTTTCGTGGTATTAATCCTTTCTATTTTGTCTCCTCATCCATCAAGATAGGGCATTCTCTATTTTCTCGTTAAATTGTTAGAGGTCATTGAACTATGTGAATAAAGTTAACGTAATTAATTAATGTGGAAATTTCAATTCTAACATCTAAATTGTAGCTTAAAATAATCATCCGCATAGAGTTCCCATAAATTAATTCCCTCAAGAAATTAATTAGATGTTCCACCATTCTATATTGTTTTATATGGTCATTACATTTACTTTCCAAGAGAGCAATTCATTATATGTTCTCAAAATATAGAAGAGATTTATATCAATTTAATGATGTGGCAAATTGCTCTAAGATATTGAATATGATACTCTTGTTCAAAATGGCTACTAACAATGTAGTCTCGATACATATCTACTAGTGCTTGAATACTAATGTCTAAAACAAGCTTCATTTACAGTTTTACCACAATTTTCTTGAGGACTAAAAATCGTATAGCACTTGAAGCTTAAGAAATTAGACCAAGACATGCTAAGTTGCTGAAACAAAATACAAGGCCCGTCGAAACATTTGAAGAAGGTCTCCATGAAATCACTTGGACCTTTAGATAATATATCATTTTTCAAAAGGGAGATATAGCATTATTATAGTGAATGGATAATGTTTCAGTGAATGGATAATGTTTGTACGGGACTCTGCAGTCCATAAGCTCAAGTCGAGCCCCGATGCTCCAGTGACACTCATCCTCTACCCTTTCCAACGCTACTTGCAGGCATAAGGAGCAATCTGAAGGAGAAAGTGCCCCGTTGCATACCGCATGGCCATAACAATCGTCGTCATAGTCCGTGCATTGGCAGTACTTATTAAAACCTAAATCCGCCGTAGTCTGATATAAACACCGGAAAACATTGTTGACATTGAAACTGTATTGACTGAATGGCGAGAATGTTTGTCCGTTGCATGTCTTGCTTACCGGAGTTACGTCTGGATCACCCCTTGCTACATCGAGAATGAAGAAAAACGCAGCTATGGCGCCTGCTGCAACCCTTTGGAAAGTGGCCATTTTGCTGAATTTTGATCTCTTGTCTATAGGTAAATTAGCTTGGCTTTATCAAGGGGATGTTCTTGAATTTATCTCCACAAATTTCCAAATTATTTTAACCAGCACATACGAGGAATGCTTCCTTGACTTTATCGAAGTATTACTTTTTATGCTGTAACTTATTGCTGATCATTCGGCTGCGGAATTTAGTTGATAAACTAGTGGTGCATGTGTGTCATTGACCCAATGAGAATAATAGTAATATTTACTACCATTTCAGCCAAACATATTTCTAAGATTACTGAAGTTCTATCATGAATAAGGTTTTCATGAATAATATATATTATGTTATGTTATGTTATGTTATGTTATGTTATGTTATGTTATATTGAGGGGTACAACTAGAAGCATAATAATCTAGTGCCGACAAGATTGAAGATGGAAATTTTTTTGTTAATCCCCTATATTTGCCTTTTGGAATTGTTGAAAGTCTAAGAAAAATAGGCACTTGCCGGGGCTTTTCTATCCAGGCAGCATGTAGTCCAAATTGTTTGAAAAAAAAAAAAAAAACGTTACCAAACAAAATATTCAACTCCAAAAGTATAGTGGAGACCTGAAGTTCCTTTAAAGACTCCCAAATGCATTATAAAAGTCGAATTATCTCCATGTAGTCCACCCATAAAGATAACATCTATAATGGGACTCCCTAAGGGATATGGAAAATGCAATGGCATGATTTTGATAACTAGAATTGAAGTCGTCTATCAATTTACCTTTTCTATGCACCAATTAGTTTTCCATGCAGATAAATTCTCTTGCTAGAGAAGTTGAAACCATTCACCGCATTACTCACCATGGCCACTCATTAAGGATGGGCACAAGTCGTAGGGAATCTGTCACCCCCATCTACACCTTAAAAAAAATAGAAAATTATTTCTTTTATTCTATTTCATTTATAAATATGAAATAGTAGTAGTGGTAATAATAGTAGCAGTAATAATAATAATAACATAACTTAAGAACATTTCTTCTCCTCATAGGCTTTGCTTTTTATTGAAGATGCAAGGTTGAAAAGATAGGTACTTCTTTTTCATGTTATCACCCGTTGACTAATTTTTGGAGGTTGGAGCTTGTTTGGATTTGTACATTCAACCTATAAGGCTAATCTTCTTGACCAGATCCACCCATTTGGTCCTTCTTCTTCTTCAAAAAAATAAAAAATAAAGAAAAATATCAAAGAGCCATTGCGGTATTATTGGTTTTTGAGAGACATTGATTCTACGTTAGTGCCCCACCGGGGCCGTGCATGTGAAGGCAAAACCATCCCTTTCCTTCCCTTGTCCTTTAATGAACCCTAAATGAAAATGTGCATTCATCCTCTAATTCTTACTATTTTATATTGGGGATAATGATACAAATAGTCCATAAATTTTGACCTGATCTATAACATTTTAGTTCTCTAAACTTTTCACACAAGTTAAATATAGTTCTTGAACTATATGAAAATATTCAATGTAGTCCTTTCATTAATTCAAGATTAGGAGCAACATTGAATATTTTTATATAATTTAAAGACTAAAATGAATATGTATCAAAAGTTTGATGACTACATTGCTTATTTAGCTAAAGTTCATGGACCATGTTAAACAAATTAAAAGTTCAAAGATCACATTACAAATTGAGTTAAAATTTATGATGATATTATATCATTTTCTCATTTGCCATCTTTGACTGAGGCCGTGTTAATCTATCTATTCAGCTTTCAGGAGCAGGAAGGGGGTCATGAGCATAATATGCCATGAGAAAATTTACTGTTCAAAGACAATATGTAAAAACATCATAAATCAGGCGACCACTGAGCTGATTAGGGCACATGCACCTATACTGCACCTTGCTTATAACCCACCTGCACCTAGAAAATTCTATCCCTTGTCACACGTCTCTCTCTTTTCTTCTTCTCTCCATACGGTTGTTTCCTTCCGCCAGCTCTTCGCCCCCATTCTTGATCTGCAACTTGAGACCATGGCCATCATTCCACACACAATCTCTCTCTCCCCACCAAAAGAACGAAGAAACTGAGACGGAGTAAAGAAAAAACAGGTTTCGAAAAAAAAAAAAAAAAAAAACCGGGGGGGGGGGGGGGGGAAGAAAAAATTATCTTTTTCCATGTGTGATCAGGTCTATAGAGGAATAATAAGGAACACCGCTCAGCAGCAGAATGAGGCTGCCGCACCAGCAGCTAATCTGAGCCATACTAAAATTAAGAGCATGCGGCAGGTGATACTTACAATGACTAGGACCAGAATGACCCTCGGAACCTGCAAATTTTAGATCTGCACATTGTCTCGGTTTACCGGGAGGGAAGGAAGAAAATCAGAAACTACACCAGGAGGCTCATCGCCCACCTGAGAGAAGCGATTCTATGACAGAAGATGATTGCGCCAAATTGTCGAAAGCTTGGCGATGAGCAAATGTTAACCTGGCAGACGAGATTCCGATGGACGACAATTCAGGCATCGGAAGATCACCCTTCAAGTACTGCAATACTTGACGCATGCTTGGCCTCATCAACGGATCGGAGTGGGAACACATCAACCCGAGTTCCAGCACCAATTCCATTTCTTCTCCCACAAACTCCAACCCCAATTTCGGATCTCTTGCCTCGAGAATTGCACCTCTGTCCCAGCAAGAAAATACCCAGTCCACTAAGATCACGTCCTCCGTGTCCCCATGCTCTATCGGCCTTCTCCCGCACGCGACCTCGAGTAAAAACACTCCGAACGCAAACACGTCGGTGCTCGTAGTGGTCTTACCGGTTCGCATATGCTCAGGGGCGAGATAACCAACCGTTCCTGCGACTTGAGTCGTTTGAGGGTCGGTTCCATGATGGCGTAGTCTTGCGAGCCCAAAATCTCCGAGTCTTCCATTAAATTCAGTGTCTAGCAAGATGTTGCTTGCCTTTATATCCCTGTGGATCACCACTTGCTCCCACCCTTCATGCAGATAAAGCAGCCCAGATGCCACTCCTTTGATCACCCTTAATCTTTGCATCCAATTCAGGGTGACCTTCGGTTGGTTATAGAGGTACTTGTCGAGGCTCCCGTTGGACATGTAGTCATAAACCAGGAGCAACTCCTTTTTCCAGCGGCAGTAACCATGGAGCGTCACTAAGTTGCGGTGACGGAGCCGACCCATGCTGACAATCTCCGCCACAAATTCTCTCATGCCTTGTCTTGATTCATGGGAGACCCTTTTCACTGCAATCTCTGTTTTCGATGTGGGTAAGATTCCTCTATATACCTGGCCGAACCCACCAGCCCCTAATAACTGTTGGTCCCGGAATCCTTTTGTCGCAGTGTAAAGATCTTTGTACTTGAACCGATGCGGGCCGTAGTCCCTCTCCCAATCTTCAAGGACCTCCGCCAATTTCCTTTTCCTTCTTATCACGTAAACTACGCCCAAGATCAGCACCGATACAACGAAAGGAACCATCAGCGGTAACCCGATAGTCATTACTTTTGATGTCTCCTTCTTACTGGCCTGAGAAAGCTTAGGAAGTTGGGACAGGGCAAGTGCCTGAGCCTCTCCATTCACACTGAAGCTCCAACCCATAACATATTGAGAAGTTAGGAGCGAATCAATTGATGATGAGAAGCCCACATACATGTTCTCGTTGATGATTGGTGAGAGATCCCGTGGAAGAGACAGAAGGGGAGTCTTCGGTTTTTGCCCATCGATCGGAGCCAATGTGACGTGGATCAGTTTGTCCGTGCCATCATAGTCCACCCAAACTTGCATTGCTTGACCGCTGATTAGAGACAAGTTGTTGAACTCCCCATTATCTTCATAATACCCCGCCGTAGCTGCCATTACTGACGTCAGCCCGTTCAAGTCGATGCCGATGTGATTATCGTTGATGTCCTGAAACTCGCTGCTCTGCATTGTGCCGAGTTCTACACTGAACACATGATTGGCAGAGCTGCTGTTGTTGGTGTAGTTGAACATGCCAAGATTTTTGCCTGGCCTGGACGTGGGGAGGCCTCTCTGTGGCGTGACCACAAAGGCAAAGCCGTTGCCTCTCACACTTGCATACAGAGGTCGAATCGCGAAGACGAACGTGGTGGAGAAGGAAAAGACAGAGCCGTTCGGCGAGTTCTTGAACTGGACTGGGTCGGGATGGAAGGCGTGGCCCTCCTGCTGTCTGGCGTTGTTGTTCAGCTTCAGGAGGCCACTGGAGGTGATCTCAGCGATCCCGTTGAGGCTCAGATTGGCTGATCTGAAACCGTTGTACACGAAACCGGTCACTTGAGCGTAAGTCAAAACTGCTAGCAGAGAGACCAGAAAAAGAATCTCGACGGACATGGCTCAAACTCAAAGTCCGCTTCGCAATTAGCTGAAGAACGATGCGGTTTACCAAGGCTATAAAGAATCCAAAAGAATCTTCATCTCACGGCATCAAACGAATGTCGCAAATCTTCATCCTACGTGAGACGAATTGTTCAATGTGTTGGACGTTTTCAATGGGCGTATGCAACAGTCTCAGTCGGAGAGTGACTTTTTTTTGTCGAAACTAAGTCTGGGGAGAGAGATTGAAGGAAGGTGGGTGGGCTAAAATCAAAAGAACGTCGATTTTCTTCCGATGAGAAAAACGAATGGTAATCGTGCCACTCGGAACACGAAGTGTCCACGAAATTATTGGAGGAAAGACTAAAGTCCACGAGTCTACGACAAAACGGGAGAAAAAGAGAGAGAGAGAGAGAGAAGAAAATAAGGGCTGTGACTGCCTAACATATTTTATAATAAAAGAACTTTCATAAAAGAACCGGTCATACTATTTAAATGAGGGAAAATAACACAAATGATCTCTAAATAATAACTCGATGTGCAATATGATTCTTGAACTTTTAATTTATTCAATGTAATGCATGAATTTTAGCCTAATAATCAATATGGTCCTTGAATTTTTAATTAATTTAATTTGATCCATAAACTTTTGGTACGTGCCCAATATATTCTCCTAAACTCTATGAAGATGTTCACTTATAAACATATTTATATAGTTTAGGGAACTAAATTGAGCATGTACTAAACGCTCAAGGATTACATTGAACAAATTAAAAGTTCATGTATCACATTACATATTGAACTAAAGTTCACGGACCATTTGTGTCATTTTCTCAATAAATAACCTTTAAAAATAGATTCCGAAAAATTATAGAAAAAAACTAATATGGTCTTAAATGACTTTACGTAAATTATTAGAGATATCAGATATTTAGTAGTAAATAAAACCTAAAAGTGAAAGTAAAGGCCAAAAACGTCTCAAAAAAAGAAAGAAAGTAAAGGCCAAAATGTTAAGACCAGCTGAGGACTCGGCATTCAGGTTTATAGATTATCATGGAGCAATGAGCTACCGGAGTACCATCTCATTCTTGATGAAGTACTGAAGTTAAGATAAAAGGCACAACTTGAATTGGATGGACTCAACAAGAAGAAAACTCATACCTCTTTCAGATAAGTTTGACCTGTCAATGATACTTTTCACCACAAATTTATTGGAGCTTAAATTGTGGAGCACTTGGAGTTTAAGAAATTAGACTTAAGACATACTAAGTCGATAAATTGAAAAACAAAGCCCGTCCAAACATTTGGAGGAAGTCTCCCTGAAATTACTTGGACATTAAGATAGTGGATTTTCCATTCAAGGCGTCGACTAACTGAGCCTAAGCAACTCTTGATTCCTCTAAGAAAGTTCCACTGCTTGGCATTGTAATGGCTTGGCCCGATTCAATCGATCCAGTCCTCTAAATGGAGTATTTGAGTGTGATCATTCAATAAGATGACCATTTAGAGTAGGATCTCACCCCATGAATCTCTTCATGGCACATTTCTTAATCAAAGTAGGATTTGGAGCTATACAAATATAATTTCATCGCGACAGGGATTTGATATTCCGTTATGTTGGAGTGAAGAATCTATAAAGATTTGAAACTCCAAGCGAGAAAAAAAAATCCAAATTTGCAATGACCACTTTCCGAGGATAAATACTTATTACTTATTTCAAAGAGTAGACACAGCAATTCACATGCGAGGCTGAATAATTTGGTAGGAGGAGAGTCCGTTTTCACTTATTTTAAAGGAGAAGACAGCTCTTTACAAAGAAGCAAATATAGCTATCCAGTAAATGGATAATGTTTGTTTAGATTTTGCAATTCTCTAATTGAACTTGAGCCTCAATGCTGTATGGACAGCCCGTAATTAACCTTCTATAGAATTCTTCGAAGCATGTGGAGCAGTCTGAATAAGAAAGCAACCCATTACATGCTGCATGACTGTGACAATTGTTGTCATTCTTCGTGGACTGGCAGTGCCTATTGAAATTGGAATCTATCGTATAATCATATAAACACTTGAGAATATGGTTGACGTTGTAATTGGATGAACTGGATGGTGAATATGTTGCTCTGCTGCATATTTCGCTCATGAGAGTGGTGTCTTGATTCCTTCTTGCAACACTGAAAATAGAAAAAATCTTGCTGCGATCCTTTGAAAAGTGGCCATTTTAATGACTTTTAATTGTGTATCTATGGCTAATCAGCTTGGCTATGTAATGGGGTTATTCTTGAAATTATCTCCACAAATTTCCAAATTATTTAGTCAGCAGATCTGAGGAGCGCTTCCTCGAAATTGATCGAAGTTCAACTGCTTATGCTGATCTTATTGGCAATCATTGGGCTGGGCAATGAGAATGATAATAATATGTACTATTATTGCAGCAGAACCTTTTCTAAGATTAGTAAAGTTCTATCATATATAATTTTTCTTGTATAGGTAAAAAATTCATATTATTATCATTTTTGTGTACTTCAAGATTTAATTAGCGAGATGAGTGGGCATGCATTGAGCATATTATTCTTTAATCTTTTGAACAATTTTTATTTTTATTTTTATACGTAATACATCTTTAAAAATGTTCAATGAACAACCATATAAGTTGACAAGTTACATGTCAAACGTAGATAGTGTCCCCAACTCTCTCACATGAGAAGAGATTATCTCCACGCTCTCTAAAATGTGGTCAATGAAAGGTTAATGTGACCATCATTTTCTTACACTAGGTAATCTTAGACGCACTACGGATGACAAGTAATTATCCCCTCTTTAATTATCCATTTCTCATTATACGTCATTTCATTACCTTTGTTGCTGTATGAATAAAAAGACTGATCACAAACCACACTTTATACATATACCAAGTTAACCTAGGAGTTATATACAAAAGTCTGTTTCAAAAAGAACTACCGGGCCACCTACACCTCAAACCCTTATGACTCGAGCTCCGGGTTCTCCACAACACCATTCGGTATATTAATGTCCATGGGGTGAACTACCTCCCCATCCTCTGTCTCGATGGGGGGTCCATCAAAACCCTATAGGGGACTCTTCCGAGCCCTGTTGCAATAGTTAATGAACCACACTTTGAAGTGATGAGGGACCAAATGAAGGAGATTCTCATCAACCCAAATTGTGGTCGCCACTAGGTCGAGGGTTTGGGTGGTCCCAAGAATGGGGAAAAAGGTAGACTTGGACTCCATCTCCCATGGGCACCCAAAACAGATGGGACGACTCTCCATATAAAGGACTTGAAAACATTTAACCACGACGAGGTGAAATAAATCTCAATGAGTCAAAACCCTAAACTCCAATTAGGATGCAAATTTGCCTCGACGGCGGTCCTAAACACACACCATACAAAACTCACTTCATCTCGATGTGTCCCTACATATTAGTTCATAACATATGCATTTATAAATATCACAAGCATACTTAATGACAAGAACACTTCATTTTCATCCATCAAACATCACATGGGTCTCGATTATAAGGTGAAACTATTATGACACGTCCCATACCGTGCCACACAATCTGGCCCCATAATTAGGCGTAGCTATCACAACCATTTAGGTGTGTTCCAATTATTATGACCCAACGTCCACGGCCAACTCAACAGTAGGCGGTCATCCCGCGTAATCGGGCATCGTCCCACTCCGTTGGGCACGGCAACGTCTAGCATCCTCCGCCTAGACGGCATTCCACAAAGGAGCTTCATTCCGAAATCCATCCGCAAATGGCAATATCTAGCATCCTCCGTCTAAACGGCATTCCTCAAAGGAGCATCGTCCCACATAGTCATACGCATTAGGATGAGTTCCACTTAGTGACCACACGAGCACATACTTGGGCCAAGAACACTTTGCTTTGTGTCAAAATACCTCATTTTCAAATAATGAACTTGTCCACTTTTTCTTCATATTAAAAATTCTTGGTGAAATAATTGTGCATGGTCACGTATTTAAATCGAACTATTAAAGATGGTACACTCCCATTTCAAAATTCCATGATTTTATATAATTACATAAAAATTGGCATCAAAAACCGACATTTGGTATTTTTCTAATTAAATACCCATAAAATCGAGTTTTACAATAATAATCAGTAACTATCATCAAGCACTCAAATGCACATCATAGCATATATAAGTCATCAAAGTCAAATATCAATTCATCCACGAGAACAAGCGTAAAATTTCACTAAATGGCTAATCTATCACAATTTACACTCGTTACGATTAATTAAATAAACTAAGATTAATTAAATAAATCAAACTTAATTAACCTACCCATGATTAATTAATCTAACCATGGTTAACTAATCTAACCTAAGTTAACTAATCTAACTAGGGTAGGCTAACCTAACTAAACTAACCACCTAAACAAACTAACCTAACTAAACTAACCGACCTAACTAGGCTAGTTACACTAACTAGGATTAACCACTAATCCTAATTAACACTAATCTACCCCCTAAGCGCAATTAACAACCTAATCAATGATTAAGGAGTTAACTCACTAGATTAGGATGGCGGCGGGTTCACGGCGACGGCGGTGAAAACCCGAGACAACCGTGTCTCCAATGAGGCCTAACAGTGATGGAAAATAGCCCTACGAGGGCTTGGCCAAGGGTTTTGTTTGGTGTGATATCCTAATTTTCAGACTCTGATTTTGATTGGTTAAATTGGGTATTTCATCGACGCGACTACAGTGTTTTTTTTTTTTGAGTTGGCCACTCACAAGATAATTAGACTAACTAGGTATGCTATTAAGGACTTTAAGATAAATAGACTGAGAATTCGACTATGAATCGACTTCTCGATCGTGCTCATCTTTAGATATCATTACAGCACAATTAAAAATTGAATTAAAATCAGAGATAGATCGGTTCGACTGAGATGAATGACCGATCGTGAGTGACTCCACTAAATTGGAAAATTCTCATTGACCAGCACTAACTTAATCTTATTATCGTTTTGGTATTATGTGTCCGCGGTTGAATTATAGAGATTTTCACAAAAATCGAGGATCGCCAATGTGTCGAGTGGGTTCATCGTGGCTCGAAAAAAATCGACCACGGGTCATTTGTTCTAAAAAGTTCAGAGAACTATCCAATAGTTTAGGTCACACTAAAAATACGTCGAGTGAAATTAACCGCTAGTCTAAGTCTGATTTCAGAAATTGGAAATTCTATCATGTAATAGGTCATTTTAGGAACATCGAATTAGTCTCAGAATATTTTTTAGAGATTTTGAGATTTTTACAGAAAACCGTGTCGACGTTGTGGAAAATAAATGGAAATTTAGATCGGCCAATTGAGGAGATTTTCGACCTGCAAGCTGAGCTATAGGGTGAAGGGGACCTATAGAATTTATATGGACTTTTTCTACATCAAATTTGGACGTCGAACGTGGGAATTCATTGAAGAAATTGGAAGTTTAAAATGGGAATTTCGGAACTAAGGGTGGGCACCATTATTTTGGACTTTAAATTGATTTATTTGTGGAAATTATGCTTGAAAATGATGGGGAGACATAGAGGGTGAGATTGAGGCTTGTGGGACCAAAGCAATTAATGAATTGGCTAAGATTGTCGAGTTTTTGTTCCCCCCTTAGCTGGCTTCTCCATCCTCGTACGCCACCCCCTCCTTCGGACGCTCACGGCCGCACAAACACCACAGCTGAAGAAGACAAGAAACCCACGCCATCTGTTCTCTCTCTTTCGTGCACAAACCCCCACCGAACGAAGACAGAACACTCAGCCAGTATTTGTTTTTCATTTTTCCTTGAAGTCCATGGACGCCCACAGCTTCTCTCGCTCCTGCTGCCCTCCATCTTCAACCGAATCTCTCCACCAGCTCGCCAGCAAGCTGCCACACGTCCCTCAGCCTTGCGTCTTCAACCCCACCTTCTTGCAGCATCATCCACCGAAATCCCCAAGTAAACAGTCGAAGCCTTGCTGATTTTGTTGACCGAGCAGCACGCCATTCAACTCCAGCGCCGTCCAAGTCTCCACGCGTCCACTAGCCCGTCTCCTTCGGTCAACCACAGCAAACAAGCCGAGATTCACTGGTTGACCGAGCACCCTTACCTTGCTGCCATTTGGCCGTGAGTCTTCAATCGGTGCCCTCTCCACGCGGCCAAGGACGACGCTACGTTGTGTCTTCGACCCAGTGAAGCTGCTGCCGCTAGACCAAGACCAGCGACGTCTCTTGAAGAAGCCACATCTTCACCGAGTTCTGTCGTCCACCAAAGACTCCACCTGCTGCTTCCTTCGTCCGCGAGCTGCCTCCGAATTCTGCTTCTCTTGCTCGTGGATAGGCCCAGCTCCATCCATCGTGCATCTTCGGCCCAACATAAAGGCCAGTTCATTTGAAGCCCTTGACCCGGCTCGCAGCCCATCTTCGATTGAATTGAAGCCCGCAAGAAGCAGCCCAGCAATTAATTTAATTGAAGCCCATCTCCAGCCCACACGATTTCAGCCCAATTTCAACTCAATCCAGCCCTTGTGGATCAGCCGATCAGCCCGTGAAAATTTCAGAAGCCCAGATCAAGCTCAGCCCAAGAATTTCAGTAGGCTCAAGCCCAGAATTTCTGCGGGCTTGCAAAGTTTTTAGGCCCGGCCCGAAGGTGCATCAACATTGAAATTTTGGAATTTGGCCACCGTCGTGTTGTCGTCGCGGCGTTCCGGTCTTTGCTTTGCTCAAATGATTTTTGCTTACTAATGCCTTCTTAGTTTGCTATTTATACTTAAAGGTTGATTAGATTTAATTAAGTGCAATTAGGTGGTTAGATTAGAATGGTTTAACGATTATTAGTTAATTGCATTGCATATTAGTTATTTGGTTAGTATACTTAGATAGAGAATTGCCTATAGTATTTATTGGATGCTTCTTGAGATTTTCCCAACCCTTATCGGGTGTTAATTAGGTAATTCGGGCATAATTGGAATTTTTAGGAATTAAATATTAATTTTCTAAATTAATTATTTAATTATTTATATTTCGGAAATTCAACTAGGATGGTCAGTGACCGGGATTTTATGTTGATGATTGTGGCATGAAGTCCATTTATTTAATTGAGCTTTACGTTGTGCCAAATTGGAATTATTGTGTTTATTTATTTAATTTTTCGAAATTAATTATTTAATTATTTATTTTCTAGAAATTCAATTAGGATGGCCGGTGACCGAAATTTTGTGCTGATTGGCGTGGTGTAGTTCGTTTATTTATTCAAGCCTTAATTTGTGAGAAATTGATTTATTAGTGATTTTAGGATTTATTCCTAAATTGAATAATCTTTGGTTATTAATTAAAGAATAACTAAGCATTAGTCGATGATGCCACTATATATTGAAAGTTGCCGAGTGGGGCCGTGATGCCACTAAATCTAAGAAAATTGCTCGGTAGGGCCATGATTACCACCTATAATTAAATTGTGTCATAAGGACCATGATTCATAATTGAGAATTGAATTGGAAGGAAGTGGTCTTGTTAGCGTGTAATCGACTCGATCAATTTGATCGATGTTTCGATTAGTGATGTGATTGCTTAGATGCCTATTTGATCTGTGCTAATATGTAGGTGGGATTTGAGGCCGAGTAAGTCCTCTGACTCATGTTTTGCATAGACAGCCTTAAGGTGTATTAGTTTACTAATCGGGTTTTAGGGGGTAGAACTTGCTGAGACGTGGTATCAATGATTATTAAATAACCATTTTAGGACCCTGATGGTGAGCTTGAGAAAGAGGAATCTGAAGAGGAGAACCCTAATGTGGAATCGGATGAGAAGGAAGATTTTGGAGAAGAAGATGACCATGAGGAGGATCCTGAGTATGACCCAAATGAGAACTGAGATTCTATCTTGTTTTGTCAGACCTTGTTTATATATGGATAAGGGTTAGATCAGACTCCTAAGAATAGTATTGCATTATATACTATGAGATGCTTGTATAAAAGAGTAGTTGTAAATTTCAGTATGAAAAATATGGCCCTACTTTTTTATTCCATTACTTTATTGTCTAGGGATTTATAACTTTTTCTGCATGTACATATAAAAATGAAAAGGGTTGGTGATACATTTTGGGATATCGCTTTTAAAATCGACCAAAGGTAAGGGATGTGCACATGCTTGAGGATCGGGGCTTGACACTTGGTGGGCTAGTCGAACGATGGCAGCTTAGTGAGATAGCGCGACTAGATGAGTAGGGGTGGGTAGTTGGTGGCAGCGACGGGTTGAGCGGATAGGTTGGGGCTTCGGACGGTTCGGCGGGGCTAGTAGCTAGGCGGATGGACGGGCTAGGCTAAGGTGATTGGCGGGCTGAGTTGGTGGTGCTGGATTGAAGACGGTGGGCTTGGCTAGTCGCGTGGAGATGGGTGTGTGGGTGTGTCTGTGGTGTAGTGGTGTGTGGTAACAACCAAATGAGGAGAAGCAGAACTAGGGGGAGGGAAATAGAAATGAAGAAGAAGAAGAAGAAGAAGAAGAAGTAGCAAGGAGGATTGGTTGAGGAAGGGGTGCATGCATGGAGGAAATTGGGGGGAAAAAGAGGGAGAGAAAGGAAGTCAAAGCAAGGGCCAATGGGGAGCCTTGGCAAAATATCAAGCTACTCATAAAAAAAAAAAAAAAAAAAAAAACTCAAAATTCTTTAGCCCTAGAAGTCAAGAGGGCACCCAATGGGAAGATTGCTCTCATTTCACCCAATTAAGCCATTTTGGTGTAGAAAAATATGCCCTTCTTCAGCCATCCGAATTTCCATTTCTTTTCTGATTTGTCGGAAATTGATTTTTCCGCAAAATTCCAGACTTGGCGAAATTTCTTTGAAAGATGAGATGACGTCCTATAAATGAATCATGACACACTTGAACGTTTAATTAGCGAAACCGAATTCAATTTCATGGTTAAAATCGACTGAATGCGATTTTAGTACAACCTAACCTATCGAGTAGCTTTTAGGGATTTTAGTGTGTTTGACCCGTGATCGATAATTTTTTATCCACGTTTATGTATTTCCAACTCGTAGACAACTCTCGGTTGTCGTAAAAATCATAAGGTTTCAATTACGTGTGCCGAGTACAATATCGATAGAAAATCGGGTTGTTGCCGTTCAATGCGAATATTGCAATCATGCGAAATCATCCACAATTCAATTACATGTTTCCGTCAAATCGACTTATATCCGATCGCAATTCAATTATAACAATGTCATGTTGACCATTGCCGATTATTATGGTCGAATAGTCAATTTCCAATCGAATTCTCTAGTTTGTCGCGTTTAAATCTCTTAACAGCCTTACATAATATGTTAGTTAACTTGTGAGTGGCCATCTCATAGTAAAATGACCATCGGCACATCGACAAAACAACCATTTCATATAATCGAGATGATGTCAAATTTCAGGATGTCACATCTTTTATAAATATATTGATGGAATCAATCATGAATTAATAAAATCAATCTTGAAGACAAGTTCATTTTTGTGAAGTATCTACTTATGGAAATTTAGATTTCGATTATATGGACGACTAGAATCATCATATTTTCATCTCAATCTTCAAACAACTATAAGATTTCCTTAATCGATTTTGTCCAATGGATTGATTGGAAGAAATTCTTTAGGAGAATGCCAACATTTTGAAAGGCGTAGAGAATTATTTAAAGAGATCATTCAGTCCATTCGAGAGAGTGCGTGAAAATTGAAATCCAAAGTTTGAGGCATTTCCAATCACTTGTTCTTCGTTAATAGTGCTTGCAAATTGTATTCAAGAGAGAAAAACACAAGAAGAGTGACTTAGTGAGAGAAAAAGAAATCCTCCACTAAGTGTTCGTACTCAAACCATTGTATTTCTCTGTTGATATCTTAGTGAATTTTAGCCATAAGATTGTTAGTGTGGGAAAGTGGATATATGCTTGATCTAAACCAAATTACTATAAATCTCGTATTCAATTTTCTTTTCCCTTTTAACTCTTTTGATTTGTTCATCGTTATCTTTTTCTGAACACCTCGAATTTCTAAACCATCTTTAATTGAGTTTGAACTTACTTCAAAAGTCTGGTGTCACTTTTAGTCCAACTTTGCATACGAAATAACTTATTCGGCATTTATTTGCTTAATTTTTTTTTATATCAGCAAAAGATCGCTTCAAGTGCCATAACTTAACACAAAAGAATACTTAAGTGCTATAATTTACGAAAGTAACACTTAAGTGCCACATTTTAAGAAAAGTGGGACACCTAAGTGCAACCTTTAGCGAAGTCGGCCGGAAATCATATGTGGCAATTAAATATTAATATTTTTCACCAAGGTGGCTTGCCGGAGAGTTGACTTAGCTCTAATTCACCAAAAACGACATTGTTTCTATAGTTGGCCAAAATAGTGTCATTAAATTGGCCAAAATGACATCATTTTGGCATAATTCGAATTTTAATATAATATAAAAATTAATTAACTTAAAATTTAAAAAAATAATAATTAAAAAAAATGGAAGAGGAGGAGGAGGAAGGTAGCTAGCGAATATGGGGTGAGCACTTGCTGGCCACCTCCTCGCCATCGCCATAAGGTGGGGGAGGGTCGGCCACCGGCCCATTAGCCGAAGGGCTTGACGGCCCCGGCCGACCCTCCCCACCTCCTCGGTGATAGAGGGGAGATGGCAACGGTGATGGCAAGGGCTAAGCCCTTAGCCACCAGCTGCCTCCCCTCCTCCTCCTTCCCTTCTTGCCAGATCTGGGCAAGGGCCACGACCCTCGCAAAGTGTTGCCTTAGCGGTGGCGGCCCTTGGCCCAGTCGGGTGAGGGCTCCCTTGCCGCTAGTCGGCCGACCCTCCCCCCTCCGCCGCCGGCTCTTATTGGCGGTGGCGAGGAGGCTGCGGGGGCTAAGGGCCGAACCCTTAGCCGACCCCCTTTTTTAAAAATTTTAAAAATTTTAATTTTTTTAAATTAATTTTTTTTCAATTTTAATTTTTAAAATTTTTTAAATATATTTATTATTTGTATTTTTTTTTGCAAATTTTTAAATAAATTTAATGTTAAATTTAATTTATTGAATTTTTATATTAAAATTTTGCCACATCAGCACCAAAATGATGTCGTTTTGCACTTGCTTTTTCGTAAAATTGACACATAAGCGTTTTAGTCGGATTTTGGCCGGATTGACATTTAATTAATTTATTTTACTTCGATTTTTGTATTTAAGTGTCACTTTTGTAAGTTATGGTACTATCTATTTGTACCAAGTTATGGTACTTTAGGGGTTTGCGTGATCCACCATTCACCTCCTTTAGGTGGTAAAACTAGCATTTTCATAGCTAAGATCTCATCATATGCATAATGTGCCACGAGAAGTTTATTGTTCAATTTGCTTCAAGTCAGTCAAATTTGAAAGGCCACGAAGTACATTGCGTCCATGACTTGCGAAGAGAATATGTACATTGCGTCCATGACTCAAGCCATCACTGAACTAATAAGGAAACATGCACCTACACTAGGCTTTGATTATAACCCAAAATATGGTTCCCCCATGCACCAAGAAAATTCTATCCTCCATCACGTGTCTAACCTTTTCTTCTTATCTCTATATGGTCATTTATCCCCTCTCATTGATGTTCCCCACATACGGAGGATGGAATAAAATCAGAAATTAAACCGGAGGCTATCGACCACCTGAGAGGAGCGATTCAGCAGCAGAATACAAGTGCGTAAATGCCTGGCCCGTGGAGGACGGACAAGACATGGCCAAAGCATCGAAACCTTCGGGATGAGCAAATGTTAAAGCGCTGGAAGAAATGCCGGCGGATGACAATTCTGGCATCGGAAGATCGCCTTCCAAGTACTGCAATACTTGACGCATGCTTGGCCTCATCGACGGACTGGGGTGGGAACACATCAACCCAAGTTTCAGCACGAACTCCATTTCTTCTTCCACAAACTCCGCCCTCAATTTCGGATCACTTGCCTCAAGAATGTCGCCTCTGTCCCAGCAAGAAAATACCCAGTCCACTAAGATCACATCCTCCGTGTCCCCTTGCTTTATTGGCCTTCTCCCGCAGGCGACCTCGAGCAAAAACACTCCGAACGCAAACACGTCGGTGCTCGTAGTGGCCTTGCCAGTTCGCATGTGCTCAGGGGCCAGATAACCGAACGTTCCCACGACATGAGTCGTTTGAGGGTCGGTTCCATGATCGTGTAGTCTCGCAAGCCCAAAGTCTCCAAGTCTTCCATTAAATTCAGCGTCTAGCAAGATGTTACTCGCCTTTATATCCCTGTGGATCACCACTTGCTCCCACCCTTCATGCAAATAAAGCAGCCCAGACGCCACTCCTTTGATCACCCGTAATCTTTGCATCCAATTGAGGGTGACTTTTGGTTGGTTATAGAGGTACCGGTCGAGGCTCCCATTGGGCATGTAGTCGTAAACCAAGAGCAACTCCCTTTTCCTACGGCAGTAACCGAGGAGCGCCACTAAGTTGCGGTGACGGAGCCGACCGATGCTGATGATCTCCGCTACAAATTCTCTCATGCCTTGTCCCGACGCATGGGAGACCCTCTTCACCGCAATCTCTATATTCGATGTGGGTAAGATTCCTCTATAGACTTGGCCGAACCCACCAGTCCCTAATAACTCTTGGTCCCGGAATCCTTTTGTCGCAATGTAAAGATCTTTGTACCTGAATCGGTGCGGGCCGTATTCCCTCTCCCAATCTTCGAGGACCTCGGCCAATTTCCTTTTCCTTCTTATCACGTAAACTACACTCAAGATCAGCATCAATACGATGAAAGGAACCATCAGTGGTAATCCGATAGTCAGTACCTTCGACGTTTCTTTCTTACGGATCTGAGAAAGCTTAGGAAGTCGGGACAGGGCAAGTGCCTGAGCCTCTCCATTCACACTGAAGCTCCAACCCAGAACATAGTGAGAAGTTAGGAGCCAATTAGTCGATGATGAGAAGCCCACATACATGTTCTCGTTGATGATTGGTGAGAGATCTTGTATAAGAGACAGAAGGGGAGTTTTCGGTTTTTTCACATTGATCGGAGCCAACGTGATTTTGATCAGTTTGTCTGTGCCATCATAGTCCACCCAAACTTGCATTGCTTGACCGCTGATTAGAGACAAGTTGTTGAACTCCCCATCATCTTGATAATAGCCCGCCGGAGCTGACATTACTGACGTCAGCCCGTTCAAGTCGATCCCGATGTGATTATCGTTAATGTCCTGAAACTCGAAGCTGAGGAATGTGTCGAGTTCTACCCCAAACAAATGATTGCTGAAGTTGCCATTGTTGGTTTCATTGAACATGCCGAGATATCGGCCCGGCAGGGACCCATGGAGGCCACTCTGGGGTGCGACGACAAAGGCAAAGCCACTGCCTCTCATACTCGCATACGGAGGTTGAATCGCGAAGACGAATGTGGTGGAGAAGGATTTGATGGAGCCATTCGGCAGGTTCTTGAACTGGACCGGGTAGGGATGAAAAGCGTGGCCCTTCTGCTGATTGGTGTCGTTGTTCAGCTTCAGGAGGCCATTGGAGGTGATCTCGGCGGTCCCGTCGAGGCTCAGATTGGCCGATCTGAAACCGTTGTACACGAAACCGGTCTCTTGAGCGTAAGTCAAAACTGCTAGCAGAGAGACCAGAAAAATAATCTCGACGGACATGGCTCAAACTTACAGTCCGTTTGGCAATTGGCTGAAGAATGATGCGGTTTACCAAGGCTATAAAGAATTCCATAGTCAAGTCCCCCGCTCATACGGCAATTGGGAATTTGCGTTAACGATGACTGAAAAAATCACGGTCACTGTCATTAGGAGGCATGACGGTGGCCTCTCGACCGCAATTCTCACGCCAAGATAAGGCCACAAGCTTAGTAAGTTAAGGTCACCGTTGACTAAGAAAGGAAAAAAAGAAGAAGCCAAATAAAGAAATAAATGATCCGTCCATTACTAAACAAGAGGAGGTGGAAAGATACTACATAGCGAGATATTTAATTTGTCTATTTGTAAATGACTTATTTAGAGTTATTTAGAATTAGACCACATCGCAAATAAACCAATCCCAGTCGGAGAATGACTTTTTTGTGGAAATTAAGTCCGGTTAGAGAGATTGAAGGAAGGTGGGTGGACTAAAGTCAAAAGCCCGTCAATTTTCTTCCGATGAGAAAATTGTAACACGAAGTGTCCACGAAATTGTTTGAGGAATGCTAGCATAACGGTCACTGTTTCTAATGAACTTATATCTGTGCTGTAATAACCTTTAAAGATGAGCATGGTCGAGCAGCCGATTCCTGGTCGAATTCTTAAGTCTATTACATTAAAATTCTTTAATGGCTTCCCCGGATAGTTTAGTTATCTCGAGAGTGATTAGCTCTAAGAGTAGCCTTATAGGTGCGTCGATGAAAGGCCCGATTAATTTAATTGAAAATAAAAGTGAAAAATCCAAGATGTCACAACTCGAGTGTGATCATTCAATAAGATGACCATTTTGGAGGTGGATCTCACCTCATGAATCTCTTCATGGCACATTCCCTAATCGTAGTAGGATTTGGAGCTATACAAATATAATTTCATTCGCGACAGGGGATTTGAAATTCCCCTAAGTTGGAGTGAAGATATCCAAATTTGCAATAACCACATTGCGTGGATAAATACTTATCACTTATTTTAAAAGGGAGACACATCAATCCACATGTGAGGACGAATAATTTGGTAGGAGAGTAGTCTGTTTTCACTTATTTCAAAGGAGAAGATATAGCTCTTGACAGAGACATAAACATAGCTATTCAGTAAATGGATAATGTTTTTATTAGATTTTGCAATTCTTCAATTGAACTTGAGGGTCGATGCTGTATGGATAGTCTGTAATTATCCTTCTCCAAAATGCTTCCAAGCATGCGGAACAATCTGAATAAGAAAGCACCCCATTACATGCTACATGACGGTGACAATTGTTGTCATTTGTCGTGGACTAGCAGTACCTATCGAAATCCGAATCTATCGTATAATCATATAAACACCTGAGAACATGGTCGACATTGTAATTGTATGAACTGGATGCCGAATATGTTGCTCTGTTGCATATTTCCCTTACGAGAGTGGTGTCTTGATTCCTTCTCGCAACACCGAGAATGGAAAAAATCTCGCTGCAATCCTTTTAAAAGTGGTCATTTTGCTGACTTTTAATTGTGTATCTATAGCTAATCAGCTTAGCTATGTAATGGGGTTATTCTTGAAATTGTCTCCACGAAGTTCCAAATTACTTTAGTCAGCAGATCCGAGGAGTGCTTCCTCGAAATTTATCGAAGTTCAACTTCTTATGCTCATCTTATTGTCTATCATTGGGTTGGGCAATCAGAATGATAATAACATATACTACAATTGCAGCCGAACCTTTTCTAAGATTAGTAAAGTTCTATGATATATAATTTTTCCAGCATAGGTAAAAAATTCATATTATTATCATTTTTGTGTACTTCAAGATTTTATTAGTAAGATGAGTGGACATGCATTGAGCATATTATTCTTTAATCTTTTGAACAATTTATTTTATACGTAATACATCTTTAAAAAAGTTTGAGGAACAACCATATAAGTTGATAAGTTACATATCAAACGTATATAGTGTCCCCAACTCTCTCGCATGAGTAGAGATTATCGCCGCGCTCTCTAAAATGTTTTTAGTGAAAGATTAATGTTACCATCATTTTCTTGCACTAGGGAATCTTAGATGCACTACGAACGACAAGTAATTATCCCCTCTTTAATTATCCATTTCTAAATGTACATCATTTCATTACCTTTCTTGTTGTATAGATAAAAAGATTGAGAGAAGTGACTAGAGCTAGCCATCCTTTCTAGGCGCTACACACCCATTATGAAATGCTCATTTCGAGATGTAATTACTCCGCATCACTCGTGACCTAAATGTCTTAGATTGGGGAGCCAGTTGCCATAGTCACACCAAGATACTAGCGGTCAATAAGTCTTTCCACACGAGATATGCCGCACTTAGGCAATGTAGTAGGAGTTGTTAAGAGGTTGCCTTGTAACGTGCATCGAACTTGTGACCTTGTGAAAAATAGCTAATCCTTTTACTATTAAACTAATGAGGACAAATCCATATGCTCAATATTTAATGAAGAGAATAAGTTCTTGGAAAAATTCCAAATAAGGATTTGAAGTATTCTCATTTTCTCAAATAAAGACTCAAATTTATTATGTATCAAATAAGGGCTTGAAGTAACTATGGTTGTTTGGAATAAGAACCTAAAATGGCCATGATTATTTCAATAAGGGTTTAACATCGCCGGTTGCCGGCTAGCTAAATATTTCAACTGGTCAAGGACGTTTTCTCCACTTACAATTTTAATTTTAAATTATTTTTATTCTTTTCTTTTTCTTTATCACTTTTTTTTTCTAGCAAGGGGGGCTCGAGCCACTCTCGTTGGCCACAAGAGAGGCTACGCTAACTAGATCTAGCGAGGATCGGCCTTGCTTGGGGTTAATGAGGGCTTAACAACCCCCACCAGTGTGACATCTTGATTTTTTGATTTTGTTTTTGATTGAAAAAGTTGGGCTTTTCATTAATGTGCTTATAGTCTATTTCTTTGAGATGATCACTCATGAGATAACTAATATATCTGGTAAAGCCGTTAAGAATTTTAACGCAATAGGTTTGAGAATTTGACCAGAAATCGACTGCTCGATCATGCTGATCTGCAAGGGTCAATACGACACTATCAAAATCGATCAGAGATCGAAGATTGGTTGGTTTGGCAGAGGTATGCAATTAAAGTGTGTGTGACAAATGGCGCTAAACAGATTTTTCTGTCATTTCTATACTCTATGCCCATATTTGAAATTTCGAGATTTTTACAACAATCGAGAGTTGCCAATGAGTCAAAGATGTATAATGTGGCTTGAAAATAATCCACCATAGGTCAATTGTACTAAAAATTCCTAAAAGCTACATGGTAGGTTAAGTCACGCTAAAATCGCACTCGGTTGAAATTAACCACGAATTTGAATCCGATTTCAAAAATTAAAAGTTCTGTTATGTCACGATTTATTTTAAAAACATCGACTCATCCTTTGAAGATTTTTTTGCAAACCTGAGTTTTCGACAAAATTCAAAAGTTGGGCGTTTTTGGACCGAGAAGTTAAGTTGGCCATTTTTGGGTGAATGTTTGGCATCTAAGTTGGATCCTTTGGCAAGGAAAAATGCGAAATTAAGTGTGGACACCTTGGCTAAATTTATGGGCATCAATTTGGGTTAATTTTAGTTGGGATTGAATGAAATTGGAGGGGAAATGTTGCAAAATTCGTAGGACCAGAGGCTGCAACATTTTGGACTGTTTAGGAAGCTTGTTTGGGAAGCGTTAGAGGGGAAAGTGGCTGAGGATGATGGCTGAGGATGGTGGGGGCAAGTGATGAGTGTTGAGATATTATTTGTGTATTTTGGAGGCCAATTGGGTCCCCCCTTCAGTTGCTATCTTCTTCTTCTTCTTCCTTGGCTTCACTTTATCCATTGTTGGAGTGCTTGAGAGCTCAAGAAAACCAAAGGAAGCCAGCCAAGAGCCAATAGCCACCATCGACCGCCCTAGCCGCCCATGCATGCACGCAAGCCCGAGTCGCGCATCCCCGCCGTTCGGCATTTGCTCGTTGGCCCTCCATCTGCCCAGGCCACCGTTGTAGGTCCCCGAGCTCGCCTAGCCGCCTGTCCAAGCCATCGTCGCCACCGCCTGGTTTGCCTCTGCCACTTGCCGCTCGCTTGGTTCTTTTCCACACCTAGCCACCGCTCGACCAGCCTTCTCGACCCACAATTTGAAGCCAAAACCTTAGCCCACAATTGGGGCTTTGTGGGCCTTTTACGGGCCTGTCCAAACATCCATTGGTGTCACTTTAGGCTTGGTTCTCGCCTGCCTTGGCATTGCTATCGCTGTGGACTCATTGGCCTGCTAAACCAATGAGTTTAGTCACTAAACCTTGCTTTGGAGGTTAATAATGCTTAAGGGGCATTGAGATTAAATTAAGATTAGATTAGTGTAGTTATTAGCTTGTTTAGTTAATTTAGTTTAGTTAAATTAGTGAATTAGGTGGTTAGAAATTTTAATTAGTTTATTATGTGGCCTTGTAGTTAGAATGGTAAGGATAATTTAATTAGTCCAATAGGTGGTTAAATTAGCATTATTAGGCCTAAGTATGTATTTATTGATTTAATTTGTATTGATTTAATTAATTTTGTAATTTATTAAATTATTTATTATTTATTATTTTCCGAAAATTATACTAGGATAGCTAGTGAATAAATTTTTGTGTTGATTGTAGTGGTGTGCTTAGTTTATGCAATTGAGTGTTAATTTGTGCAAATTGAATAGTGATTGTGATTTTGAGTATTTATTTAAAAATTATAAAATTTTGGTATTTAATTAGAAAATATTGGGTGTCGGGTTTTGATACTGAAAAGATTTTTAAGTACTATATTAAATAGTGTGATTTTAAAATGAAAGATATCGATTTTTAAAGTACATTATTTTAATTGAGACATTTGATTGTTATGCCAAATGACCGATGTGCGTCGAGTAAAACTGCCTGTGCGGTAGTAATCAATTGAAACATGTGATTAATTGAAATAGACACGTTGCATTATGAGATAAAATCGTGTGGTATGAAATAGGACGTGTCATAATGATTTGACCCTATAATTAGGACCCCTGTGATTGATTAAGGTTGAGTGAGACGTTTCAATTGATGTGTGTATTAATTATATGCATTTGTGATATGAATTGTACTGACGTGCGAGAAGGAATTGAGGCGGGATAAGTCTTTTGTGATGTGTGGTTAGATTACCTCTAGGTATATTTTCTTCCTAAGTCGGGGTTTAGGGAGTGAACTTGCTGAGACATTGTCTCACTCTGTTGTGGACTCATTCTTTTCAGGTCCTTAGATGGCGGTCCCTACGGAATGTTTTGGTCAGCCTCAAAGGGTTGCTGAGTGGAGCATAGACATCCTTGTCCCCAGGAGTCATTGGGTCTGTGAGCTTATTGTGACCACTGTCTAGGTCGATGAGAGCCTACCTTGGAGGGTACTTCATTGATTCAAGGCATGATTTCGTTGTGGACTCAATGGGTATAAGGTAGGTCCCCTTCAAGGTTTTAATATCCCTACCGTTGTAGTTAACGCCACTCTAGGCGAGGGTGCAGCTGACCCTCTTGATGAGGTTGTGGAGGACCCGAAGCCCCCGAAGTCTATGGAGGTGGAGTCCGAAGGATCGGTAAATGTGTCCGACTAGTAGATCCTAGAACAGCTTCTTTTTTAGAGACGATCTTTTTGTAGACACACAATTTGTTTATAAAAACATTTTTTGTTTATGAATTTGTTATCTTGCTTTTTTATCCCATATTTGTGTTATCCAAGGATTTGTTTATACGCTTTCGCATGTGCATAATCGATTGGGTCGGCGATGTATCCTAAGATGTCGCAAGTTTTATCGACCACCGAGAGATGTGCGTGCGCTAGAGGTTCGAGACGTGACATCCCTACCTAAAGGGGTATCAGAGTCAGGTTCGTGGTTGGAGTGATAATGTGCGATGGATTATGGGATAGTTAGTAGGAATGATCTTTATTTTGTGCCGATGCATGTGATTGATAATTGTTTGGTAGTTTGGTTGTGTGGTCGCTTAATTTCTAATTCTGTGTAGAATTGGAAAGCAGGTTCTATAAGAATCCTGCAAGATGACCGATCAGGAGCAGAGAACTCCTAGGAAGAGGACCATTGGACTAGTGACTCGGGGTAGGATGCTAACAAAGGTTGGTACTTGAGATGGTCGTGGTAGAGTAGGTTCAGGCAAACGTAAGTGGAGTAGCACTTTCTCCAATCAATGCTGGGGTAGTAGCCCTTGGCGATCCTAGAATTGATAGGATCATTCAAGCGCTTGAGACGCTTGGAGCTTTGATGGGGGCAGCAAGCCTAGAATTAAGCTGCCGCCACTACCGCCACCGCTACAGATGTTGCTACCGTTGCCATTGCTACCGCTATCGCACTTGCCGAAGTTCCACCTAGGAACGTGGTTGTTAAGAGGGAGAGGCAAATGTACAAGTTTGTGGAGTAGTTCTTGAAGCTGAACCCACCGAGGTTCACCGGTGCAAGAGATCCCAAGGCTACAACCGTCTGGATACAAGACTTAGAGAAGGTCTTTGCATTGCTGATGTGGACTAAGGAAGAGAAGGTTGTCCTTGCAGTATATCACTTGCAGGGTAACGCAAGTACATGGTGGAGAGCCACCATCGGGAGAGTGACCCTAGAAGGTGAGGTTCCGATGTGGAACGCCTTCCTTGGAACCGTTAACGGCAAATACTTTTCTGACAGCATAAGGGAGTAGGAGATGGAGGAATTCCAACGCCTCCGTCAAGAGATATTGACTGTGGATTAGTATAAGGCTAAATTTGTGGAGCTGTCGCAGTACATTCCCAGACTAGTGGAAGATCTTGCAGATAGAGCTAGGAGGTTTTGAAACGGCCTCGGACCAAAGTTGAAGAATCCCTTAGTACCGTTCAACCTGAAGGACTACAACGATTTATATGAATGGGCGCAACTAATAAAAAGGAACCTGAGTGAGCAAGCTACTACATCTGGATCAAGGTTCAACTTGAATAGAGATGGGAATCGGTTTGGGAAGAAGCCCATGATTGGAGGAATGTATCTTGTCCCACCTAACAGGAAAGGTGGGGTAGGTAAGTCAATACCGAGCTTCAATGGATTATGTTGCTTTTGTGGAAGGCAACATAGATCAGCCTCGTGCCATTTTAGGATGAACATGAGACAATGTCGTTGGAGACATTACTTGTATGGAGAAAGGTTCCAAATCTTTACAAACCATCAGAGCTTGAAATATTTATTCTCTCAGAACAAGTTGAACATGAAATAACGTCGTTGGATGGAACTTCTCAAGAACTATGACTGCGACATCCTGTATCATCCAGGAAAAGCTAACAAGGCTGCAGATGCATTGAGTTGAAAGTCTTTGATAGCATAGATGGTGATTCAAGAGTGGATCTTACTCGAAGGAGCTCGATATTCAGTTTTCATATTTGAGATAGACCACCTTTCAAGTCTTATGGCCACCCCCAAAATTGAACTTGAAGTGCAGATAAGGATTAAGATGCTTGCAGTTGATAGACCCAAGAGATCTAGAAAATTATATAGGAAGATGCGAAAAAAGAAAAACTTGACTTTCAGATTTTTGAAGACGGAACATTAAAGTTTCATGGACGATTGTGTGTATCTGACAATGCAGAACTTAAGGAAGAGATTTTGTCAGAAGCCCATTGTAGCAGTTACAACATTCATCTAGACAGTACGCATATATATCAGAATCTGCGTCAACACTATTGGTAGACCGGTATGAAGACAGATATTGCCAAGCATGTTGCCAAGTGTCTAACATGTTAGCAAGTGAAAGCATAGCATTGTAAGCCGAGAGGACTTCTACAACCTCTTGAGATTCCCAAGTAAAAGTGGAAACATATCACAATGGATTTTGTGATGGGCTTATCAAGGAGTTAGCGAGGTAATAATTCTATATGGGCTGTAGTTGACAGATTGACGAAGTCTACTCACTTAATCATCGTGCGATAGGACTTTGCCTTGGACAGATATGCAGAATTGTACATGCGATAGATAGTTCATATGCATGGAGTGCCAGTGACGATTACATCTAATCGGGACCCGAAGTTTACAGATTGCCTTGGGAACGAAGCTACAGTACAGTACAGCCTATCATCCGCAGACTGATTGCTAGTCTGAGAGGATGATTCAAACTCTTAAGGACATGCTACGAGTTTGTGTACTAGACTTCAAAGGAAGTTGGGAGGAACAGCTTCATTTAGTTGAGTTCGTTTACAATAACAGTTATCAGCAGAACATTCAGATGGCACCGTTTGAAGCATTGTATGGCAGAGTGTGCAGAACTCCAGTTTGTTGGGATGAAGTTGGAGAACAAAAGATTACCAGCCTAGAGTTAGTTCAACAGTTAGTTAATTCGAGAAAAACTAAAGATTGCTCAAAGTCGCTAGAAAAGTTATGTAGATAAGCGTTGAAGATTATTGGAATTCCAAGTTGGTGAACACATCTTTCTGAAAGTGTCACCAATGAGGGGTACTTTGCGCTTTGGCAATAAAGGAAAGTTGAGTCTAAGGTATGTTGGTCCCTTTGAGATTCTAGAAAGATTATGGACTTTGGCGTATCATCTTGCATTGCCGTCAAGACTAGCCCAAGTGCATGATGTCTTTCACGTATCGATATTGAGAAAGTATGAGCTTGACCCAACCCATGTGCTAAATTTTGAAGAATTAGATGTGGACGACAGAGTGTCGTACGTGAAGAGACTAGTTCAGATTGTGGATCACAAAGAGCAAGTGTTGCGTATCAAGACGATTCCCTTGGTCAAAGTCATCTAGCAACACCACGGAACAGAAGGAGTAACGTGGGAAAGTGAAGAATTGATGAGACAACAATACCCTCACCTTTTTGAAGAAGAATTGTAATGGTTTAAATTTTAAAGATAAAATTTTTATAAGAAGGGAAGAGTTGTGACATCCCGATTTTCTATCATGTTTCGATTAAATGAAATGGGCTTTTCATCGACACGCCTATAGTCTTTCTCTTTGAACTAATCACTCACGAAATAACTAATCTATCAGGTGAAGTCGTTAAGAGATATAAACGCAACAGACTTGAGAATTTAATCAAAAATCAACTGCTTGACCATGTTAATTGGCAAGGGTCAATACGGCATCGTTAAGATCGATTAGAGATCGAAAATAGGTCGATTCGATAGATGCATATCATTAAATTGTGGGTGATTCTACTTAATTGCAAAATTCACATCAAACGGCACTAAATCGATTTTTTTTTTTTATCGATTCTATACCCGATACCCGTAAGTGAAACCTTGAGATTTTTATGACATCCAAGAGTCACCTATGAGTCGGAGATGCACAACATGGATCGAAAATTATCGACCACGAGTCAAATGCGCTAAAATCCTTAAAAGCTACCTAGTAAGTTAAGTCATGCTAAAATCGCGTACGGTTGATTTTAACCACGAAATTGAACTCGGTTTCAGGAATTGAAAGTTCGAATTTGTCATGATTTATTTTTAAGATATCGTCTCATCCTTTGAAGAATTTTTAGCGAGCCCAGAATTTTTGGCGAAAAAATCAAATTTGGCGAATTAAATTCAAGGAAATTTGGATGGGCACTTTGGTGTGGATTTTTGTCCTTCAAAATGGATTAAATGGTGAAAGGAATGCAAGAAATTCGTTTAGGCTATCCCCTTGGCATTTTTGGACACCAAAATGAATTGATTTGGTGAGGAATTGAGGTGAATGGGTGCAAATTCGTAGGGCTGCTACCAAAGGCTATTTTGGCCTTCAATTTGGGTTGCTTTGTGAAGTTTTGAAGTAATTTGGCTTATGGCTGAAGCTTGGACAGCAAGGGTAGCAGACTTTGATGGTTAGACCACTTGAGTGCCTAGATATTTTTCTTGCAAGCCCATTGGCTCAAGCCAAGACTTTCAAGGCTCTTTGTCCCCCCTCTCTCTTCCCTCTTGTCCCATTCTCTTCTCCTTGGTTGACCACCCTTAATAGAAACCCCTCGTAGCTGCCTTCTTCTTCTTCATCAAAGCTTTTCTTTTCCTCCATTGTTGAAGCTGCAAACACCTAGGGCCAAGCCAGCACAGCTAGCTACATCGCCGGCCTGCCTACTCACATCAAAGCCAATTGCCCGCAAGCCCATCCCCAAGCCAGCGCCAGCCCACGTCTGCTGTGTCCAACTCCAACCCCATGCCTGGCCACCCTAGCCAAACGTCAACCAGCCTTGCTTGCTTGTCCATTGCTATTGCCCACCACTCACCGTCCCTGTATGCCAACCACTGTCCACCTCAGCCCGTTTCGGCCCCTACAACCCTCGAACCATTCAGCTAAGGACCGAGCCTAGCAGCTCAAGCAGTGAGCTGCAAGGCTATTTTCAGCCATTTCTTAGCCTCCTTTGGTGTCGTCGTAAGCCCGAGTTTTGGTCTTCGTCGCGCCGCCACCGCCATGGACCCATTAGCTCACTGAACTAGTGAATTAACGCCCTAAACTCTAATTAGGGGGTTAATTGCATTTAGAGGAGATTAGTTTAGGCTAGTAGAAGATTAGGGGGATTAGTTAGCTTTAATTAAGATTAGAGTAATTTAGTTAGGCCAACTATTTCGTTAGTTTAGTTTAGTTAGGCCAATTGGTTAGTTAGGTGGATTAGTTAGGGTATTTAGTTAGCCTATTAGATTAAATTAGTTAGGTTAGTTACATTAATTAGTTAGTTCAATTAAATTAGCCCAATTAGCTTATGTTAATTTAAATTTAGTGTTTTAATTTAAATATTTTGTAATTTATTTAATTAATTATTAATTAGCGTAAATTATACCAGGATAGCCGGTTGTCAGAATTTTACGTTGATCGTCGTGGTATAGTTGATTTGTGAAATTGAATGCTATGTTGTGCAATTGGATGCTTTGTGATGATTTTGAATTATTATTTCAAAAATATGAATTTTTGGTATTTAATTAGAAAAATATTGGGTTTTAGGTTTTGACGCCAAAAAGATTTTATATACTATGTAAAATCGTGAAATTTTTAAAGGAGAGTATATCACGTTTTGTGGTTCAATTTGACTATGTGTTTACGCACAATTATTTTACCAGGTGTTTTTAATATGAAGAAAATTGGCCAAGTCCATTATTTGAAATTGAAGTATTTGAGTGCAAAGCACGATATTCTTGGTCGGACATGGATGTGCTTGTGATCACTATGAGAACCCATCATCGATGAAAATCGGGGGTGATGCTCCTATATAGAATGCCCCCACATCAACGGATGCCGGTTGCAGTGGAGGCTGAGCCAATGCTCCTTTGGGAATGCCGTCTAGATATAGACGTTGACGTGCTCGACGAAGCGGGACGATGCCCGGTTATGCCGGATAACCGCCGATTGTTGAGTTGGCCATGGCTGTTGGGTCGTAACTAATTAGATCGCGCTTGAGTGATTGATATAGCCACACCTAATTATGGAATGAAATTGTGTGGCACTGAATGTGATGTATTATAATGATTTGACCTTATAATCGGAATCCCTGTGATTAATTGATATACGAAATTAAAGAGTTCCAATTATCGTTTACACTTGTTGTGTTTATATATGATATATGAGCTGTACTAATGTGCAGGGATGTGCTGAGACGAGGTAAGTCCTACATGGTGTACGTTTAGGTTGTCTCTAGGTGAATTATCATCCTAATCAGGGTTCAAGGTGTATACTTGCTGAGACTTTGTCTCACCCCATCATGGTTTAAAATTTTTCAAGTCCTTAGATGGAGGTACGTCGTGTACATTATGGGGTCCCGCAAGAGATGGACTTTCAACACTCCTATTTCCCTATTCCCGGGACTAACCTGACCCATGAGCTAGTTGAGGCCATGGTCTAGGTCGAAAAGGGTCTACCTGTGACATCCCGATTTTCCAATTCTATTTTTAATAAATTGAGACGGGCATTTCGTTGGCACGCATATAATTCATTTTCTTGAGTCGGCCACTTATGTGAAAACTAGTCTATTAGGTGAAGCCGCTAAGAAATTCTAATGCATCGGACTCGAGAATTTGACCAGGAAACGACCTTTCGACCGAGTTAATCTACAAGGGTCATTACGGCACAATTAAAAATCGATTAGAGATCGGAGATAGGTCGACTCAACAGAGGCATGTGATCAGGTGTGGGTGATTCCACCAGATTGCACAATTCTTATCGATTGGCATTGAACCGGCTTTTCTATCGATTGGGTACCCTGTGTCCGTATTTGAAACATTGAGATTACCTCGACAACTAAAAGTCGCTAATGTTTTAAAGATGTACATTGTGGCTTGAGATGATCAACCACAGGCCAAATGCATGAAAATTTCTAAAGGTTACCCGGTAGGTTAGGCCGCGCTAGTATCGTGCCAAAGTGAAATTAACCGTGGAATTGAGATCGAATACAGAAATTGGAAGTCTGGGTGTATCACAAATCATTTTAGAAATATTGACTCATATTTGGAAGATTTTTCATGCAACCAGAGTCTTTCAGCAATTAAATCAGGGAATGGCTAAATTGGCTCGAGAAATTAGTAGGCCCACCTTTGGTCTCATCTTTAGGACCTAAGTTGGTTCCATGGTCAAGTGAAGATGTGAATTGAAGTGTGGTGATATTGGATTAATTTTATGAATTTCAATTTGATTTAATTGGAAAAGAATTAAGTGGAATTGAAGAATTTGATGTACAAGAATTGGACCCCGGTGGAAAATGAAAGTGCAACCATTGAAGAAGTTGTGGAGGATTTGAGTGAGTGAAAGATGACATGGGATGATGTCATGGTGGTTGAGGCCAAGGGTTGAGATCTTGATAAGTGAACAGTGGGGATCGGCTATTAGAAAGACGACCCATCAACATCATTTTATTCCTTGGGACTTTGGAGGAGAGAGAAGGGGGAGCTTCGACCGGAAGCCAGTCGAGCCCAACGTCGCCCTCTTCGCCCAATCGCTCGCTCGACCGCCGGCTCGCTCGTCGCCAGAGCTGCTCGTCGCCATCGCCGCCACTTGCCTTCCGTCTCCCTCTCTTCCCTTGCTGTTCCACCGTTTATCCTGCTTCTTTGGTGTGCCTTGAAGGCTTCGAAACCCAGCAGCAAACCCGAGCAGCCATGGCCGTTGCACGTCGCTAGCCGGAGCTCCTCGCCATCACGGTCGCCGCTCGTTAGTGCGCGCCCCACGCAGGCCAGCTCGCCGTTCCACCTCCGCCCGAGTCTCTAGCACCATCACCTGCGTCGTCCAGCTGCAACTTGCCGTTGCCAAGGTCACCGGAGGTCTTCCCTTGCCGCCGTGAGTCACCGCCGGTCACCGCTTGAGCTACCGCCACCTCTCTCCGCCATTCCCGCCCGAACCGCCGCCAAACCACCTTCGTCTGACCCCAACTAGTAGCTGTAGAAAATGGGTATGGCAGCCTGTGTTTGACCCATTTTGGCCGCCTTCCCGAGCCCGAATGCTCGGCCCGCCTTGAGGAAAGTCAATCCTTGCGTCGTCCTTGTCGTTTTAGTTCGCTCGGTTTGCTAATCTGGTGAGTTTAGCTCACTAAACCTCGCTTAGAGGGTTAATTATGTTTCGAGTGTTCTTAGTTTAAGCTAAGTAAGCTTAGGTGGTTAGTTTAATTTATTTAATTACGAATTAGATTAAGATGTTGGTTTAACTTAAAATATGTTTATTTAAGATTAAATTGATGTTTATATTAGTATAATGGTAATTTGACATAAATGAATTACTTTTGGGATTAAATAAATATTTCGAAATTGTTTAATAATTTAATAATATTTTCCGAATAAATTTAATTATTTATTAATTCCGAAAATTTTGTCGGGACCCTAAATTCTCGAATTTCGTGCCAGGTTCTTTCTTTGTGTAGTCAAATTTTGAAATTGATGATTGGATAATATAAATTGAGTGTGGATTATGAAAAATATGGATATTATTATTTAATTAATTTTCGGAATAAATTTAATTATTTAATAAATTCCGAAAATTATTTTGGGATCCTAAATTCTCAGAATTTTGTGCTAATCACTGCTGTGCATTTAGAATTTGAATTTGATGAATGGATGTGGCAAATTGAGTGTTAATTGTGATAAATAGGGATTTTATTCACAAAAACCCAAGTGTCGGATTTTAATGCAAAAATTGGATTTTCAATAGTATATTAAATAGTGGGGTTTGAAAAAGTGAGATATTGGTTTTCTGGATCGAAATTAACGTGCCCCCACACACGTGAGTAATTTCTGGAATATTTCTAATATGAAGAAAAATGGCTGGGATCACTATCTTAAGTAGAAGCGTTGAGTGAAATGCAAAGTGTCCTTGGGCCGAGTATGATTTGGCTGTGTGATAATTAAGAGGAATCATCCTAGGCTGTTAAGTCGGACTTGCCCCTATATAGGATGCCCACGCGGTGGTTGTGGGTCGCAGTAGATTCTGGGCCCATGCTCCTTCGGAAACGCCATCGATGTACTGACAAAGCCGAGTTCCAAGGTGGGGAGGCGATGCCTGGCTATATGCTAGTAGATAGCCGAATTGCGAGTAGGCTATGCCCTTGTGTGGTAGTGAATAACAATTGGAATGCATGTTGAGTGTTGTTGATGTGTCGAATTATGGAACGGAATTGTGTGATATGAAATGAGACGTGTCATACGATTTAGTCTTATAATCAGGATCCCCGCGGTTGTTGGTTATATGAAAGTGAATGCGTTTCGGTTGTTTAAGTTCCTATTACTATATATGATTGAGTGATTTGAATTGTGCTAACCTGCAGGAAGGAATTGAGGCAAGGTAAGTTCTCTGTGTGATGTGGCTAGGCCACCCGGGGCGTATTTTCTTTCTAATAGGAGTTTAGGGGGTTGAACTTGCTGAGATATTGTCTCATCCCAGTTTGGGGATTACAATTTTAGGTCCTTGGTGGACGAAGTGGCTAGATAGCTTTGGTTGACCTTGAGGAGTTGCAGAGGTGAAGTCATAAGGATTGGAAAACGTGTTCGACTTGTAGGTCATAGGATAGTTCCTTTTTAAGAGCCGGTCTTTTGTAGACTTTTGGTTGTGGGCTTCTCTTTGTAATTCTATTGAATTATGAAAGTGTTATATTGTGGTTTTGTTTCCTGCTTTTCTATCTCGTATTTCATTGTCAGGGGTTTTATAATACGTTTCGCTTGTGCAATAATAAATTAATGGGGTCAGCGACACTATCTGGGAATGTCACATTTGCATGACCATAGTGGGATGTTGGCGCGCTTGCGGTTTAGGGCGTGACACTACCTCACTGGGTACCTCATGCTTCAGAGCATGATTCATTAACTTTCCTAACGAGGGTCGGGAGGGTCTCATACAGGGTTTTGACAGGGCCCCCTTCGGAATCGGGGAGTGAGAAATAAGGCATCCTATGGATATTGACACCCCCGATAGTGTCATGGGGAACCCGGAACCCATGACTAAAAAGCCTAGAGTTTAGGTGGCTCAGTAGCTCTTTTTGATCTAGACTCTTGTACATAAACTTAGGTTTGGCTTGACTGTATGTAAACCTGGGTTGTTTGTAAAGTATGTGTTGTGTTAATTGGTTGTCCTGCTTTTCTATCTTATGTTTGTTGTCTGGAGTTTATTAGTTCGCTTCCGCATGTGCATAAATCAATTGGGTCAGCGACGCGTCCTAAGAATGTCGCAATTCTATTGACCATTGAGGAATGTTTGCATGCTTGAGGTTTGGGGCGTGACAAACATAACTTAAGAACATTTCTTCTCCTTACAGGCTTTGCTTTTTATTGAAGATGCAAGCTTGAAAAGATAGGTACTTCTTTTTCATGTTATCACTCGTTGACTAATTTATGGAGGTTGGAGCTTGTTTGGATTTGTACAATCAACCAATAAGGCTAATCTTCTTGACCAGATCCACCCATTTGGTCCTTCTTCTTCACCAAAATAAAAAAATAAAAAAAAAATGTCAAAGAGCCATCTTGGTATTATTGATTTTTGAGAGACGTTGATTCTACATTAGTGCCCCACCGGGCTCGTGCAAGTGAAGGCAAAACCATCCCTTTCCTTCCCTTGTCCTTTAATGAACCCTAAATGAAAATGTGCATTCATCCTCTAATTCTTAGTATTTTATATTGGGGATAATGATACAAATAGTCCATAAATTTTGACCTGATCTGTAACATTTTAGTCCTCTAAACTTTTCACACTAGTTAAATATAGCCCTTGAACCATATGAAAATGTTTAATGTAGTCATTTCATTAATTTAAGATCAGGGGCAATATTGAATAGTTTTATATAGTCTAAAGACTAAAGTGAATATGTATCAACAGTTTGAGGACTACATTGCGTATTTGGCTAAAGTTCATGGATCATGTTAAACAAATTAAAAGTTCAAATACCACATTACATATTTAGCTAAAATTCATTATCATTTTATATCATTTTCTCATTTGCTATCCTTGGCTCTGAGGCCGTGTTAATCTATCTATTCAGCTTTTAGGAGGAGGAAGGGAGTCATGAGCATAATGTGCCATGAGAAAGTTTACTGTTCAAAGAGAATATGTAAAAACATCATAAATCAGGCGACCACTGAGCTGATTAGGGTACATGCACCTATACTGCACCTTGCTTATAACCCACATGCACCTAGAAAATTCTACCCTTTGTCACACGTCTCTCTTTTCTTCTTCTCTCCATACGGTTGTTTCCTTCCGCCAGCTCTTCGCCCCCATTCTTGATCTGCAACTTGAGACCATGGCCATCACCCCACACACAATCTCTCTCTCCCCACCAAAGGAACGAGGAAACTGAGACGGAGTAAAGGAAAAACAGGGGGGAAAGAAAAAATGTTCTTTTTCCATGTGTGATCAGGTCTATAGAGGAATAATAAGGAACACCGCTCGGTGAGCTAAGTCTTGGGAGCAGCAGCCGAATGAGGCTGCCGCACCAGCAGCTAATCTGAGCCACACTAAAATTAAGAGCGTGCGGTAGGTGATACTTACAATGACTAGGACCGGAATGACTCTCGGAACCTGCAAATTTTAGATCTGCACATTGTCTCGGTTTACAGGGAGGGAAGGAAGAAAATCAGAAACTACACCTGGAGGCTCATCGCCCACCTGAGAGAAGCGATTCTGTGACAGAAGGTGAGTGCGCCAAATAGTGGAAAGCTTGGCGATGAGCAAATGTTAACCCGGCAGAAGAGATTCCGGTGGACGACAATTCAGGCATCGGAAGATCGCCCTCCAAGTACTGCAATACTTGACGCATGCTTGGCCTCATCAACGGATCGGAGTGAGAACACATCAACCCGAGTTTCAGCACCAATTCCATTTCTTCTCCCACAAACTCCAACCCCAGTTTCGGATCTCTTGCCTCGAGAATTGCACCTCTGTCCCAGCAAGAAAATACCCAGTCCACTAAGATCACGTCCTCCGTGTCCCCATGCTCTATCGGCCTTCTCCCGCACGCGACCTCGAGCAAAAACACTCCGAACGCAAACACGTCGGTGCTCGTAGTGACCTTGCCGGTTCGTATGTGCTCGGGGGCCAGATAACGGAACGTTCCCGCAACGTGAGTTGTTTGAGGGTCGGTTCCACGATCGTGTAGTCTTGCAAGCCCAAAATCTCCGAGTCTTCCATTAAATTCAGCATCTAGCAAGATGTTACTAGCCTTTATATCCCTGTGGATCACCACTTGCTCCCACCCTTCATGCAGATAAAGCAGCCCGGACGCCACTCCTTTGATCACCCGTAATCTCTGCATCCAATTGAGTGTGACCTTTGGTTGGTTATAGAGGTACTTGTCGAGGCCCCCATTGGGCATGTAGTCGTAAACCAAGAGCAACTCCCTTTTCCTGCGGCAGTAACCAAGGAGCGCCACTAAGTTGCGGTGACGGAGCCGACTAATGCTAATTATCTCCGCTACAAATTCTCTCATGCCTTCTCTTGATTCATGAGAGACCCTCTTCACCGCAATCTCTATATTCAATGTGGATAAGATTCCTCTATAGACCTGGCTGAACCCACCAGTCCCTAATAACTGTTGGTCCCCGAATCCTTTTGTCGCAATGTAGAGATCTCTGTACTTGAACCGGTGCAGGCCGTAGTCCCTCTCCCAATCTTCAAGGACCTCGGCCAATTCCCTTTTCCTTCTTATCACGTAAACTGCGCCCGAGATCAGCATTGATACGACGAAAAGAACCGTCAGTGGTAATCCGATGGTCAGTACTTTTGATGTTTCCTTCTTACGGATCTGAGAAAGCTTGGGAAGTAGGGAAAGGTCAAGTGCCTGAGCCTCTCCATTCACACTGAAGCTCCAACCCAGAACATAGTGAGAAGTTAGGAGATTTACAGTCGATGCTGAGAAGCCCACATACACGTTATCGTTGATGATTGGTGAGAGATCCCGTCGAAGAGACAGAAGGGGAGTCTTCGGTTTTTGCACATGGATCGGAGCCAATGTGACATTGGTCAGTTTGTCCGCACCATCATAGTCCACCCAAACTTGCATTTCTTGACCGCTGATTAGGGACAAGATGTTGAACTCCCCATTATCTTGATAATACCCCGCCGGAGCTGACTTTACTGACGTCAGCCCGTTCAAGTCGATCCCGATGTGATTATCGTTAATGTCCTGAGACTGGACGCTGAGGAATGTGTCGAGTTCTACCCCAAACACATGATTGCTGAAGTTGCCATTGTTGGTTTCATTGAACATGCCGAGATATCGGCCCGGCAGGGACCCAGGGAAGCCACTCTGGGGCGCGACAACAAAGGCAAAGCCGCTGCCTCTCGTACTCTCATAAAGAGGTCGAACCGCGAAGACAAATGTGGTGGAGAAGGATTTGACGGAGCCGTTCGGCAAGTTCTTGAATTGGACCGGGTAGGGATGGAAGGCGTGGCCTTGCTGATTGGTGTCGTTGTTCAGCTTCAGGAGACCATTGGAGGTGATCTCGGCGATCCCGTCGAGGCTCAGATTGGCCGATCTGAAACCGTTGTACACGAAACCCGTCCCTCGAGCGTAAGTCAAAATTGCTAGCAGAGAGACCAGAAAAAGAATCTCGACGGACATGGCTCAAACTCACAGTCCGCTTCGCAATTGGCTGAAGAATGATGCGGTTTACCCAGGCTATAAAGAATTCAATAGTCAAGTCCCCTGTTCATACGGCAATTGGGAATTTGCGGTCACGATGACTCAGAATAAGCCAATCCGAGTTTTTTTGTCAGTAACCAATCCGAGTTGGAGAATGACTTTTTTGTGGAAATTAAGTCTGGTGAGAGATTGAAGGAAGGTGGGTGGGCTAAAATCAAAAGCCTGTCAATTTCTTCCGATGAGAAAATTGTAACCCGTAGTGTCCACGACATTGTTTGAGGAAGGACAAAAGGCCCCGAGTCTACGACAAAAGGAAAAAAAGAAAAAGAAAAAAGAAAGAGATTTGGATAATCACGATGAGCAATGCTAGCATCAGGGCCGCTCTCATCGGTAGGAATGACGGCGGCCTCTCGACCACAATTATCTCATGTCAAGATAGGGCCACAAGCTTAGTAAGTTAAGGTCACCGTTGTCTAAGAAAGGGGAAAAAAAAAAAAAAGCCAAATAAAGAAATAAATGATCCGTCCATTACTAAACAAGAGAAGGAGGAAAGATACAAAGTAGCGAGTTATTTAATTTGTCTATTTGTAGATGACTTATTTAGACATTTAGAGTTATTTAGAATTAGACCACATTGCAAATTCTCTAGTTAATTGTCCATTTGCATATGACTTATTTCTTACTGAATTGAGATTGCAAATTTGTATTCCACTTCATTAAAATCATGTTAGATATCATTTTTGTTGTAACAACAGGAAAAAAATTAAAGTGTGACATGAAATTGGTAAAGGAAAGAGAGAATGATAAGGACAATGCTAGCCTAATGGTGCCATAAATACTTCAGAATAATAAAGCATTTTTAGCCTTTAGTATCACTTCAAAAGCAACGTGCTATCAAAGATTTGATTAATTAATAATTCGGCTTCACTAGTAGAAGATTGCAGGCATTTTATGGAAGAGAGAAATGAACAATTTCATTTAATTTAATAACTTAACATTGATATAAAATCTATTTTATATAAGACAATTCCACCTAGCAAATTTGAAAACAGATTTTAATTCTCATACGAAAAAACAAATAAAATCCAAGGCAATAAGATCTGAAAAATTCCACTCAAAATCCTAGATTTCCCAAGGAAACCGGACAAACAAGTCTTCCGGTTTCCTTAAGAAAATATGGGGTCAAAGACTGCACCATTACTCTTTGCAGAGTAATGGTGCAGTCATCTAAGCTTTTTCCAATCACATTGATAGAAAAGAAAAAGAGAGAAGAAAAGAAGGGCCGTGATTATCTAACACTATTTTTGAAAAGGTATAATGGAAGAACTGTCGTAAAGGAACCTAGTCCTACCATTTAAATAAGGAAAAATAGCATAAATGGTCCCTAAATTTTAGTCTAATGTGTAATATGATTCATGAACTTTTAATTTATTTAATATGATCCTTAGACTTTAGTACATATTCAATTTAGTCCATTAAACTCTATGAATTTATCAACAATCGGGGACTATTAAATAAATTAAAAGTCTATGGACCATATTATATATTATGTCAACATTCATGAACTATTTCTATCAATTTTTCAATAAATAACCTTTGACCTTGCGCAAATTTTTAGATATTTAAGATATTTAGTAGTAAATAAAAGCTAAAAGTAAAATAAAGGCAAATGTTAAAGACCAGTTGAAGGACTCAGCATTCAGATTCGTAGATTGCCATGCAGCAATGAGCCACCGGAATACCAACTTTTTCTTGATGAAGTACTGAAGTTAAGATAAAAGTCACAACTTAAATTGTATGGACTCAACAAGAAGAAAACTTGCACTTCTTTAGGATAAATTTGACCTGTCAATGGTACTTTTCACCACAAATTTCATGGAAAGCACTCGAAGTTTCAAAAATTAGACTAAGACATACTAAGTCGTCGAATTTAAAAACAAGGCCCATCCAAACATGTGGATGAAGTCTCCATGAAATCACTTGGGCTTTAGGATAGTAAATTTTCCATTCAAGGCATAGACCAACTGAGCCTAAGCAACACTTGATTCCTCATAAGAAAGTTCCATTGGTTGGCATAGTAATGGTTTGGCCCGATTCAATCGATCCAGTCCTCTAAATGGACTACTCGAGTGTGATCATTCAATAAGATGACCATTTAGAGGTGGATCTCACCCTGTGAATCTCTTCATGGCACATTCCCTAATCGAAGTAGGATTTGGAGCTATATTGTTGGGAATAACGGATTCCTAAAAACCCAAATTTGACACTAAATCGAACCCCTAAAACGAATGCAGAAGACGAGCCCAAGAATAACATGTATCACCGATCGAAAGTTACACTACAAAATCGAGCGTACCTTATAGTCCACAGATTAAACACCAATGCTGAAGATCGAGGAAGAAATTCTGATCCTGTTCGATCAAGGAGCGTGCCGTTGCTATTAGGGGGAGAAAATAGCATATTCTTCTTTTTTTGTTTTTGAGGGAGAGAGAGAAACTGACTTACGTTGCCTGAAGGGGAGAGAGTGTCTTCACATACCTTCATCCAAAAGATACGTGCCTTTTATTCCTTTCCCTCAAAACGTCTCCTCCAATAGACGCAACCCCTTAACGCACTCTTTCATCCATGGGCCTTAATATTGCGAGCCAGGCTTTTAGGCCCGACATGGGCGAATGGGCCAACTTAGGCCCATCACATTAATAATTAAAACTATCATCTCTCACTTGCACATGGTGGATCAAATAGGATCCTCTTTACATCTCTTCAACATTCATACCGGTGAATAATCAGTGCGTCCAGCATACTTTGAGAGCTTGTTGCCATACATCTGTTAGGAATATATAGCAGCTCATAATGGGCATCACACTCTGAGTAGATTTAGTATGCAGTACCCTAAATTGATCGATCACATTTATATCTCTCTTAATCTCTTTTAAACAATGATATATATATATATATATATATATATATATATATATATTGTATTCACAATTATGATTATCCCAAAGACAGTCATAATTGGTTAACCAATGAATACAAAACTACAATGTAATTCTCCAAATTCGATCTTCCTCTTTCCTTCAAACTCTCAATTTCAGTTCAGCTTACTTTTCTAGAAATGTCCCATTAGATCGAATCAACTCATGACCATTAGTAACATCCTAAGATAGCAAACACTAAATAGAAATCTTGAGAATAAGTAAAAATCATGAGGGCACTAAAATTGAGGAACTATTTTCCTCAAGAGTCTCACACGACATAAAAGTTTAGATCAAACTGTTGCCACTCTTATTGGTCGTTTCATGCATACGTAGTATGAAATATGTATTACGATATTAACTCCTTTCCCATTGAGCATATGTCTACACCTTCAATACTGTACAGATGATAGTTCAGACATACCCAATATCTAATTTGAGTTCACGTATCTACTCATTCACAAAATTCATCAGAACTCACATCTGGCATCATAGACAGATAAAGTAAAATATGTGGATTATTTTACTTTCGGACATAGTAAATATTATGTCCTCATCTTAACACCCAGTTAAGGCAACAAATATATTTTTAAGCTTGAGCTCTCGATTATCACCTAGATAATAAGCTTAAAAAACTATATCATCTCTATTTATCACATAGTAAATAAAGGCGATTACCCGTATGAGTGGGTCAATCTTATATATGTCCGATATACTTTCTCAATTTAAAGTAATGCACTGAGCATTAAGATGCATAAATATCAAACAAAGATTCATATGCATTAATGATTAAAACACAAATTCATCAAATGTGAACACTTAGGGAAATTACAATATTTAGTACATCAGCCACTACTCAATCCTAGAGATTTCATATGGCCACAAAATACATCTCTAGGTATTGACTTTGTCAAAAGATTTGCTACCATTCTATGCGTACATGTAAGTTCACATCCTTTCGTGCAACCATATCTTTGACAAAGTTATACTTGGTATCTATATGTTTGGTCTTGCCATGATATTTTGGATCTTTGGTGTACGCTATAGTTGCTTGGCTATCACAGTTAACCAATAATGGATTTGCAGTTTTCTCAATAATACCTAAATGATCTAAAAAATCTCTTAAGCCAAACTCATTCTTGTATTGCTGCAGATAATGCCACGAACTCAGCTTCTATCGTGGACAAGGCTATACACGTTTGTTTCTTATTACTCCAACATATGACGCCATTATTTAGTAAGAAAACAAGTCTAGATATAGATTTCATTTTATCTAAATCTCCTCCCCAATTAACATCTGAATAGCCTTCGAGTTGCAGATCATTTCCTTGATAATTTAGCGTATAATCAGTAGTTCCCTTTAGATGCCTCAGTATTCTCTTAACGGCTTTTCAATATGCTTGATTTGGATTGAATTGATATCTACTCACCATTCAAACTGCAAAACATATGTCATGTCTTGTACACATCATAGCGTACATCAAACTCCCAACAGCACTAGCATAAAGAATATGTTTCATTTGTTCCTTCTCTTGTGGAGTCCTTGGACACAATCTATGGCTCAATCCTTCACCTTTTGCAATAGGAGTATCTATGGGTTTACAATCTTGCATACGAAATCGTTCAAGAATCTTATTTATATATGTTTCTTACGAAAGAGATAATGACCTCTTCGAACGATCTTTTGAAATTTTAACTCCAAGAATGTATGCAGCCTCACCCATATCTTTTATCTCAAAGTTAGAAGATAACCAACTCTTTACAATATTTACAAACTTCTTATTGCTTCCGGCTATTAGTATATCATCAACTTATAATGATATGATCACAAATTGATATTTGGATCTTTTGATACATACACAATGATCCTCATCTATCATTGTAAAATTATATGCCATTATGGTATTATGAAAACGTATATACCATTATCTCGATGACTACTTAAGGCCGTATATTGATCTCAAAAGTCAACATACCTTTCCTTCTTGGCCTTCTTTTATGAAAACAATAGGTTGTTTCATATATATTTCTTCCTCTAATTCTCCATTAAGGAAAACAGTTTTTACACCAATTTGATGTAACTCAAGATCCATAATAGCCACTATTGTCAGAATAATATGGATCGAGGTAAATCTCACTATAGAAGAAAATGTTTATTCACAATCAATTCTTTGCTATTGATTATACCCCTTCGCCACAAGGCGAGCTTTATGCCTTTCTATCAAGCCATCAGCTTTTCACTTTATTTTGAGAACTCACTTGTTCTCAATAGCTTTGCATCCTTTTGGAAGATCAACCAGTTCCCAAATATGGTTTGACTTCATTGACTCTATTTCCTCTTCCGTTGCATGAATCTATTTTTTTTTTACTAGAGCAATTCAGAGCCTCATTAATATTTTTTGGCTCATTCTCATCTTGCGGAGCAATCATAAAAGTTTCCTTTTCAATGTCAAAACATCGACGAGGAATACTTTGGCGACTTGTTCGCCATATGGGAGATTGTACATTTTGCACATCATTCCCATTATGCTCCAACTATGATTAAATAATGGTGACGTCATCTCATCATGTGGTTGCAATTGAGAATGAGTTGAATTCAATTCATCACTTCTCATATTACTCCCACTTGGACGAACTCCACTAATATCATTATTTTGATCCAAGGTTTCAAATAGGGAGAAATTTTCCCCTATTTCGCCATTCTTAGGAAATTCATCCTTTAAGAATGTGACATCTCGTGATTCAAATTCAGTTATACTCCCAGTTTCCTGCTCACCTATGAACACATACTCTTTCGAGTGTTCGGAGTATCTTATGAAAATACTCTTCTTTCCTCTAGGACCCAATTTTTCAAACTTGTGAGAGGACTCATGAGTATAGGCAGCACAACCCCATGACTTAAGAAAACTTAAGTCCAGTTTTCTACGTGTCCATAACTCATATGGAGTGGAAGTAACTAATTTGGAAGGTACTCGGTTAAGTATATAGGCAGCAGTTAACAACACATCACTCCAAAAAGTGATAGGTAAGTTAGCATGTGACATCATAGACCTAACCATTTCTAGTAGGGTTCTGTTTCTTCTTTCCGCAACACCATTTTGTTGAGGAGTATATGGAATAGATAACTGTCTTTCTATTCCTTTTTCATCACATAATTTTCTGAACTCATCAGATAAATATTCTCGACCTCGATCAGATCTTAATACTTTTATTTTCTTGTCTAATTGATTTTCTACCAAGTTCATAAACCTTTTGAAACAACTTAATGCTTCAGATTTATGAGAAATCAAATAGACATGTCCGAATTAAGTATAATCATCTATAAAAGTGATGAAATAAATAGCCACATGCCTTCTTCTCACATTCATTGGACCACAGACGTCAGAATAAATTAAATGTAGAGGAAATTCAGCTCTTTTACCTTTTCCAAATGGTTTCCTTGTCGTTTTCCCTACTAGGCAATGCTCACACATGGGAAAATCGACTTTTTCAATGTTGCCCAACAAGCCCTCTTTGGCTAGTCTATTTATATGTTGTTGGCCAATATGACCAAGTCTAACATACCACACATTCACATCATTATCATATGAATTAGGAGACGTGAGAAGGGAATAACAAATATTTGCATTAACATAGTCAATATCTAATATAATGAAACCATCAAGAAAATAACCACAATCATAATAGTTTGTATAAAAATACAAATCTACACCTCTATTATGGAAGTTCATATTAAAACCAAGTTTGACTAACACTAAAATAGACATTAAATTTCGATGAATCCCCGGAGCATATAAAACATCATGTAGGAACAAGGTGCGTCCACCACGCATGTTCAATTGGCAGGTGTCAATCTCTTTAACTTCAGCTCTGGAGTTATTTCCCACATAGATCGACTTAGTTCCAGTTGGTACTCATCGGAATTCCACGAAGGATTCTCTATCATTCGTTACATGGTCTGTCGCTTCTAAATCTATAGTCCACAAAGGATTGGATTCAGCCAATAATACAGAACTTGACACATAAGCAAAGTTCTCAAATGTACAAAATGTGTTTACCTTTTTCGGCTCACAACAATTGCGAGCATAGTGACCTTTATTGTCACAATTGTAAAACCTCACCCTTGACATTTTCTTCACTTGAGGATGTTTTCCTCTCTTGTGTTGGTTAACTCTTGATTTCTCGCAATAAGGACTTGATCCTTTGCATTCCAACATATTGAACGAATCAATACACTTGCGCTTAGAGCTCAAAACCCTTTCTGAGCTAGAACCAGCATTGCAAATATCTATTTTCGGCTCAAATGCCATTAGGCAATCCTCTACTAGCTCATGGTGGCGCACAACATCCTCAAGATCTTCCATAACATGGTTAAGAGCTTCTAATGCTTCTTGTTTTTCCAGCACATATTCAATCTTTATATTCAACATTTCACAATTGTTGCCGTTCATATCAGCAATTACGTTCTTTGTTGCTGAAAACATCGATCTGAACACATCAGACATATACACATGAATAATTAATGCGTATCATTTATGCATCCACTTTGCATAGACCCATCATATCAATGAACAATTTCAAGTAAGGTTTCAAAATCAAAAGGTCACTATGTTTCCAATCATCTTCCAAAAATCCTAACTTAAAACTATTATTAATATAATTTTTTTATGCAAAATAAATTCTATGAAGTTACAAAAACTTCTATGAATTACCCACAACAGTCAACAATAACATAAAGCAAATAATATTTGACATCTAATAGAATAATAATGCTTTCACATAATACAACTATCCACTACACTAAGTGATATATACAGAGGAAAATATCAACATAGAAAGAGATATTTATATAAAAAAATCTCAAACTAATCTAGAAAATAAATAGGAAAAGTCTTAGCTAATCTATTAGTCAAAATATCTAAGAAATCTGAAGGCACATTTGCCAACAATGGAAAAAAATTTGGAGAGCTTTCATGTCGCCTCCAAGGTGCATTTACTCTGCGTCATGTGGCGCTCAATCTAAGGGTTGAAGTTTTAGTTAACTCAATCATATAGTACTCTCTTACAAAAGCTACTACTAGCCTCTTATAACTCGGGACCACGTTGACTTCCCATAGGCGATTTAACACTGCTTGCCATTCGGGTGGAAGAGTGTTCATCAAGGCCAGCACATTCTCAAAATCCAACATAAGATAATCATTCCAGATGATTTCCTGTATCATCTGATTAACCCTGACCACATGTGATACTAAATCACCGTCATGTCACCGATAATTAGCTAACTTTGTTATTAGCCTTTTAAGTCTTGCACTTCATTTGTCTGTTCTTGGGAATGCAGGTATCCGTGCATAACGCGTCATAGTTCCTGCAACAAATGCAGAACTAAAACTGGATCACTTATAATCCATAATGAACATAAGGGAAAATACATAATTTTCCATTATTCATGCAACAAATGCAGAATAAAAAATAGATTACTTATAACCCACACAGACATAATTGAAAAAGAAACAGATTCTTTTTCTCTTTTTTTTTTTTGGGTCAACGATCAAAGTTAACGGTCAACGGTCACGGTCAAAGTCAACGGTCAACAGTCAACGTCGGAGTCAACGGGCAGCGGGTCGGACTTGACAGCCCGGTCAGACCGATCGGACAAACTGACCGGCACGTGTTGCGCACGTGCGCGGGCTGATGTCACGTAGACATGAGCCAGCACGTGCGCGGCACGTGCGCGGGCTGACGTCACGCAGACATCAGCCGACGCGTGCGCGGCACGTGCCAGGCTTCCACGCGTGCGTCGCACGCGCCTTCGGTCGAAACGGCTCGTGCGTCGCACGCGCCCGCGGGGGATCGAATCGGCGCGTGCAATGCACACGCCGATGACCCCCGTTTGTTCCAGCCGCGCAGAGCAGCGCGTCCAGCAGCCTCCAGTGGCGATCTGCCACTCGTTTTTCTCGTTTCAACGAGGGCTTCGATCCTACGCTTTTAGAAGAAAAAAATTCAACTTACAAAAAATCAAAAAAGGGGCGAACAGAATCGAGTGTCGGGATTTTTCCGCCCCTTATCAGTGTCGGCCTATTTTTCACGAAAATTCAATAAATAAAAAAAGCATTCATAAACATGAAAGGGGTCGGGAAAACATGAACTATGGCTCTAATACCAATGTTGGGAATATCGGATTCCCAAAAATCCGGATTTGACACTAAATCAAACCCCTAAAACGAATGCAGAAGACGAGCCCAAGAATAACATGTATCACCGATCGAAAGTTACACTATAGAATCGAGCGTACCTTATTGTCCACAGATTAAACACCAATGTTGAAGATCGAGGGAGAAATTCTGATCCCGTTCGATCAAGGAGCGTGCCGTTGCTATTAGGGGGAGAAAAGAGCGTATTCTTCTTTTTTTTCTTTTTGAGGGAGAGAGAGAAACTGATTTATGTTGCCTGAAAGGGAGAGAGTGTCTTCACATACCTTCATCCAAAAGGTATGTGCCTTTTATTCCTTTCCCTCAAAATGTCTCCTCCAATAGACGCAACCCCTTAACACACTCTTTCATCCATGGGCCTTAATATTGCGAGCCAGGCTTTTAGGCCCAACATAGGCGGAAGGTCCAATTTAGGCCCATCACATTAATAATTAAAACCATCATATACAAATATTATTTCATTCATGACAGGGGAATTGAAATTCCCTAATTTCAAGAGAGAAAAAAAAGTCCAAATTTGCAATGACCACATTGCGTGGATAAATACTTATCACTAATTTCAAAGGGGAGATACATCCATCCACATGTGAGGACGAAAAATTTGGTAGGAGAGTTGTCCGTTTTCACTTATTTCAAAGGAGAAGATATAGCTCTTGACAAGGAAGTAAATATAGCTATTCAGCATATGGATAATGTCTTTATCAGAATTTGCAATTCTTTAATTGAACTTGAGGCTCGATGCTGTATGGAGTCCGTAATTATCCTTCTCCAAAATGCTTCCAAGCATGCGGAGCAGTCTGAATAAGAAAGCACCCCATTCCATGCTGCATGACCGTGACAATTGTCCTCATTCGCCATGGACTAGCAGGACCTATCGAAATCCGAATTTATCGTATAATCATATAAACACTTGAGAACATGGTCGACGTTGTAATTGTATGAACTGGATGCTGAATAGGTTGCTCTGTTGCATATTTCCCTCGTGAGAGTGGTGTCTCGATTTCTTCTCACGACACCGAGAATGGAAAAAATCTTGCTGCGGTCCTTTGAAAAATGGCCATTTTGCTGACCTTTAATTGTGTATATATAGCTAATTAGCTTGGCTATATAATGGGGTTATTCTTGAAATTGTCTCCACGAATTTCCAAATTTCTTTAGTCAGCAGATCCGAGGAGTGCTTCCTTGGAATTTATCGAAGTTCAACTTCTTATGCTCACCTTATTGTCGATCATTGGGCTGGGCAATCAGAATGATAATAATATATACTACTATTGCAGCCGAACCTTTTCTAAGATTAGTAAAGTTCTATCGTATATAATTTTTCTAGCATAAGTAAAAAATTCATATTATTATCAATTTTGTGTACTTCAAGATTTTATTAGTGAGATGAGTGGACATGCATTGAGCATATTATTCTTTAATCTTTTGAACAATTTTTTTTCATACGTAATACATCTTTAGAAAAGTTCGAGGAACAACCATATAAGTTGATAAGTTACATATCAAACATGGATAGTGTCCCCAACTCTCGCATGAGTAGCGATTATCTCCGCGCTCTCTAAAATGTGGTCAGTGAAAGATTAATGTTACCATCATTTTCTTGCACTAGGGAATCTTAGATGCACTACCGACTACGAGTAATTATCCCCTCCTTAATTATCCATTTCTAATTGTACATCATTTCATTACCTTTGTTGCTGTATAAACAAAAAGACTGAGGGGAGTGACAAGAGCTAGCCATCCTTTCTAGGCGTTACACACCCATTATGAAATGTCCGTCTCAAGATGTAGTTAGTCCGCATCCCTTGTGGCCTAAATGTCTCGGATTAGGGAGCCCGTTGCCACGGCCACACCAAGATACTAGCGATGAATAAGTCTTTCCACACAAGCATGCCGCACTTAGGCAATGTAGTAGGAGCTGTTAAAAGGTTGCCTTGTAATGTGCATCGAACTTGTGACCTTGTGAAAAATAGCTAATCCTTTTACCATTGAACCAATGAGGACAAATCCATATGCTCAATATTTAATAAAGAGAATAAGTAATAAAGAGAATAAGTTCTTGGAAAAGTTCCAAATAGGAATTTGAAGTATTCCCATTTTCTCAAATAAAGGCTCAAAATTAACGGTGTATCAAATAAAGGCCTAAAGTAACTATGGTCGTTTCAAATGAGAACCTAAAATGGCCATGGTTATTTCAAATAAGGGCTAACATCGCTAGTTGCCAACTAAGTAAATATTTCAATTGGTCAAAGACTTTTACTCCAATTACAATTTTAATTTTAAATTATTTTTTATTCAAAAATCATGTCTTGTCTAATGCTGAGATAGGGACACACCTGCGAATACTATTTAATATGAAGTATGATGGTTCTAATGGAGTTAGAGATTATGTTGTAAGGATGATAGATTTGCAGATAAAGTTTCAGGCTCTTAATATTGTTATTTCCACTGTTTACATTGTGCATTAAACTCTAAATACTCTTCATCCTGATTTTGGGATTATCAAGACCAATTATAGTTCCCAAGACAAAACCTGGTCAATTAATGACCTGAATGCAAGGGTGGTGGCAGGGGAAGAAAAATTGAAAAAAGATAAAGGGCACATTGCCTTTTATGCTTCTAATTCTGGCAGTGACAAGAGTAAGAAGTTGAAAAATTATACTCATAAGGGCAATTCTAAAGCTATTGGTCCTTCTAACAATAAAAGAAATTATAAAGCTGTTGGTCTTTTTAATAGTTTGGGTCCTAAAAAAGCATTCTTCAAGAAAGATTGAGTTATTTGTTACTTTTGTAGGGAGAGAGGACTTGTAAAGAAATGTTGCAATAAGTATAAAGTTTGGTTGTCCAAGAGAACTAAGAGTAAGCTTAAAGGTAATGATTTTTGGGCATTTGTTTGTGAATGCAATCTATCTAAAACCCCAATCAATTCTTGATGGCTAGATAGTGATGCAACTAATCATGTTGCGTTTACCATATAGAGGTTTATAAACCGAAAGACGCCAAATTAGAATGAATCAAAGCTCATTGTGAGAAACAACATTGAAGTTGACATCAAGTTCGTGAGAGATGTTATTTTAATTTTAGATTCTGGTTTTAGGATGATGTTGAGAAACACTTTTTACGTACCTTCTTTTAGGTGGAATTTAGTTTGTATGTCTTGTTTGGACATGTATGGATACTCTTTTGAAATAAAAAGCAATAGTATTTCTATGTTTTATAATTCAAATAAGATTGGATGTTACAATTTATCCAATGGATTGTATCAATTGAGTTTATCTCTCAATGACATGTACGTTGTTTATTTAGCTGAAAAAGTTGTTTGCAAAAGGCCTCTACCTAGGAACAGTCTTATGCATTGTGGCATAAACGTCTTGGTTACATCTCTAAAGAAAGAGTAGAAAGGCTTATAAAGGTTGACGTTTTGCCTACTCTTAAAAGTGATATAGAGACTTGCGCAGACTATTGTAAAGGTAATATGACTAAAATAAAAAAGAAATCCGCCGTACGAAGTTCTAACTTATTGGAAATTATTCACATTGATATTAGTGGATCATACACGGCTACTTTATGCAGAAATTTTTATTTCATCACATTTATTGACGACTATTCCCAATATGGATACTTATACTTGATATAGAAAAGTCCAAGTCTCTTGACAAATTCAAGATTTTTTGAATCGAAGTAGAGAAATAGTTGAGAAAAGTTATAAAGATCGTCAGATTTGATTGTGGTGGTGAGTTTTTCAGTAGGTATGGTGATGCTGAACAACTTAAAAGACCGTTTGCTAAATATATAGAGGATTCTAGGATAATAGGTCAATTTACTATGCCAAGAAGTCCTGAACAAAATGGTGTGGCTGAAAAGCACAGTCGCACTCTTATAGACATAATGAGAAGTATGATTAATATGATCAATTTACTTGATATTCTGTGGGATGAGCTTTGAAAACAACGCTTTATATTCTAAATTGTGTTCCTACTAAAGCGATTATATTGACTCATTGTGAGTTATGGACTGGATGTAAACCTAACTTGAAGAATCTTAAAATTTGGGGATGTCCTATAGAGGTGAAGTTATATAATCCGACATTAAGTAAGTCGATTCTAAGACTACTCGGTGTTACTTCGTATCTTACCCAGATCATTCAAAGGGATATCGGTTTTATAACCTTAATGGAGGTACAAGAATTGTGGAATCTCAAATGGCAAATTTTTTGGAATTTGATGTAGCTGAGAATGGTAGTTACTCACAAACTATTGAAGATGATAGTATGGTTAGGATTGCTGGATCCTTATCTCATTTGTGCAAACAATTATGGAGTCTCCTAAGCCTCAAACTGAGCTTGTTGCAGCTCAGGATCCTATTGTTGAGGTAGTTCATGATGAAATTTCTCAAGCCCCTCAGATTCAGAATAAGGTGGTAGTGGCTTCACTTAGAAGATCGATTAGGGAAAAGAGTTCAGCTATACCACAAAACTATGTAGTTTACCTAGGAGAGCATGATTATGATATTGGTTGTATTGTTGATCCTGTGACTTAAACGGATGCCATTCCATGTTCTCAATCAGATTAATAGTTAGATGCAATGAAAGATGAGATGTAATCTATGAAACACAATGGAGCTTGGGAGCTTGTCGAATTGCCTGAAGGATGTAAACCTATTGGGTGCAAATAGGTATTTAAGACTAAAAGAAATTCCAAAGGAAATATTGAAAAGTTTAAAGTTAGACTGGTAGTTAAGGGTTTCACTTAAAAAGAATGAATAGATTATGAATGAATATTTTCTCCAGTTTCTTCTAAAGATTCTTTTAGAATGATTTTGACATTGGTAGCTCATTTTGATATGGAGCTATATCAGATAGATGTTAAAACTGCTTTTCTAAATTGAGACCTTAATGAAGAGATTTATCTGGTGCATCCTGAAGGTTTTGTGGCAGATGACTCAGGTAAGCTTGTTTGTAGATTGAAAAAGTCTATTTATGGTCTAAGCAAGCTTCTAGATAGTGGTCTTTAAATTTTTATAGTGTCGTTACTTCATTTGGATTTATTGAGGACAAAATAGATCAATGTATAAACTACAAGGTCAGGGGAAGAGATATATTTTTCTCATACTTTATGTGGATAATATCTTGCTTGCAAGTAGTGATATTGGATGTTATCAAAAAATTTTGACATGAAAAACCTTGGTAAGGCGTCTTTTGTTCTTGGCATTGAGGTCTATAAGAATCGTTTTCGTCGTTCATTGGGTTTGTCTTAAAGGGCATATTGATTGCATTTGAGAAAGATTAAATATGCAACGTTGCAAACCAGAAAATGCTCCTATTATTAAGGGTGATAAATTGAGTCTTTCACAATACCCTAATTCAAATTTTGAGAAATCTCAAATGAAAAATGTACCTTATGCTAGTGTGCCTAGAAGTATCATGTATGCTCAAGTTTGCACTAGATAAGATATTGCATTTGCGACAAGACTTCTAGACAGATATCGGTCAAATCCAAAACACGATCACTAGGTTGCTGCCAAGAAGGTTTTAAGGTACTTAAAAAGGACAAGAAATTATATGCTGATTTATAGACATGTTCTGAACTTGCAACTAGTAGGATATTCAGATGCATATTTTGTCGACTATCAAGATGATAAGAAATCAACGACAGGATACATATTTATGTTGGCATGAGGTGCAATATCATGGAAGAGCAAGAAATAGAAATCTATATTTTCTTCTACCAATCAAGTTGAGTTTATAGTATGTTTTCCAATTACTACTCAGGCTATTTGGTTTCAGAACCTCATTAAGGAGTTAACAATTTTTTTTTTTTTTTTTTTTTTGTGGATAGGCCCATACAACTATATTATGACAATAACTCTACATTGTTGTTTATTAATAACAACAGAAGTCTCAAATGGTCTAAATACATGGAGGTCAAGTTTTTGACCATAAATGAATCAATACAAAATGGTGACATTTCAATAAATCGTGTTCTTATGGATGATATGGTTGCCGATTCACTAACTAAAGGCCTATGCCCTTGTGTGTTTGAGCAACTTGTCATTAGCATGGGTTTAGGAGCATCTTGGGATACTGTTATTGAGTGGAAGATGTGTTTTATTTTTCTCTAATAAAGTTTACATTTGCACTTGTTACAATTTAGTAACACTTTGATATACATATTTATATACATATGTATGTATATACATACATATGTATCAAAGTTTATACAACACATTGAGACTTTTTTCAATATATATATACATATATATATATGTATATTTATATTGAAAAAAGTCTCAAGGTGTTGTATAAACTTTGAGTGAATGCTAGGAGCATCCGGTTATAAGCCTTATGCATATGTCTTGTTATACATAAAGAAAAGTTAATCGTACAGACAATACATATGTTGGTTTATTAGAACCATAAAGACATTCTTTAGTGGTACAAGTTTTGTGACACTTAAGGTAAGAGAATGGTAACTGATAAATGGGACATCTTTTTATGAGAAATGTTATCCATTTGCCACATTACCATATTAAATCAATATCAATAAAGTTGAAAACACTCTTGACCATAGAAGGCTCTGTGTGTATACATATAGTTGCCTCCATGATTCGGTATTTGAGATTTTATGGGATGTGATTGACTATTAAGAATTATTTCTAGATCAATATGTGCACATACAGTATAATTTCAATTAATATAATCCAAGTGGGGGAATATAAAAGTTTTTATAATGTGGACTATATTAATTGATATTGTAATTTACCGTTTTATGGAGTTAGTCTAAGGTGAGATAGAAGGTTTCTTAATGAGTCTAATATGGGGCTGGCTAGTATGAACCGAGTTGAGCTTAGCACGTAATGAGAGGGCGTGGTTAGAAACTCTATAAATAAAGCTCAAGTCTTTCATCTAACCCTAATTCTCACAAGTATCCTCACAAAAGGAGCGTTTACCTAGTGCAAAAGGGTGAAAGGGTCGTCTTATTGAGCTAGTGATACAGAGGGCAATAGAGGAGAAAGACTTGTGCGTGGATCATTGCTTTTTGCTTCCGCTTCAAGAATGATGGATTCCAAAACAAGTGCATTAATCTTTTGACTCAATTGTCTATGTTCTTGTTCTAGTTATGGAGATTATGAGATTGCACATTTTGCCTCTTACACATGTATGTAGCAATGGCAACATGTTCTTCTTTTGTGAGAATCGCACACAAAAGTTATCGCTCATTCAAGATGTTCGCTATGAACACCATGCACTTTGTTATTGGTCTCCAGCGATGGAGATTCAAGGGCATCATCATTGTACATCTGAGCAGAGTCACCGCTCATTCTAGTGTGACTGAGTAAAGAACAAGGCAATGGAGCAATCATCGACTTAAGAAGGTAGGCCTATCTCCTTCTCCTAGGCTATGATGTTATGTTGATGCCTCAAGATATTATGAATAGAAACTGTTTTGAGAATGTATAAATTGTGATCGCTTGAGGCATGATGAACGCAGTCATTGATGTCTGAAAAATTTGCAAGAGTTCTTTGGGGATTTCTTGAGAGGCATGCATATGTCAAAATATGTGATTCTCTCGTACTCATAAGACTTGTGAATGGAGCTTGGGCTTATCGAGCGAAAAGCAAATGATGCAAAGGGGATGAATACAACTGATCTGTGAGAGCATCGTTAGAATAGTTGATGCTAAGAGTTCTATGATGAAAAGATTATGTTACTTAAAAGCTCCGAAGATAGAATTGGCCTCCCTTACACAAACTGATCATGAGCTAATGTTGCTATCCTGATGAGACCACGGTAGGCCAAAACCAATTGTCTAGAGCCTAGAAGAATCTACTATCTCACTCGATGGATTAGATACTCGAGCTAAGATGGACGTAATACAATCTCATATAAAGAAGCTATTTGCCATATAATTCGCCTGAACAACCAAAGAACTGAGGTTGTCGTGGTGAATTTTGCTCACCAAGCACCACATCGGTTATTTCGTGGCCAATAAACTACTGACTCATGAAAGATGATATTACTCCCTCTAGTGAGGGGGTTGAGTTGGAGAAAACCTATGGTCTACCCGATCCTACGAGGATGGAAAGTAAATCACCAGGGCAAAAGATGCTCGGAGAAAGCGCAACTCTCAACTAGCTTCTAGAATGCAATGGGGGCATTGGAAAGATCCAATTCCTCACTAATTAGGGAAAATGCTCCTAGATCAATTGATGAATCTCAATAAGAGGTCTACTACCACATTTTCAACAAGGGAAGACACCTTCATTGGTATGCTAGGATGAAGAAGCTTAGTAGGCAAGATATAGTGCTGTCAAAAGGTGTAGTTGGCGAAAAATGCCGCATTTGACATAAAAGCATAGGTGATTAAAGGGGCTAAATAGCTGCAATCAGAAGAAGCTACTAATGGAGCAACTTGTTTTGTTGAACATTGCCATTTGATGTATAGGCTAAAGTGGGCATCAATGGTTAAGGAAATACAGAAAAGCAGCAAAATAGCTCGCAACAAAGGCATTGAGTAGGGGAGAATGTCACAGTCCGTGATTCTCCTGTACTTGTGACACTTGTGAGTGGAGCTTGACCTTATCAAGTGAAAAATGAAAGATGTAAAGGGAATGAATACAACTCATCTGTGGGAGTGGCATTAAAACAATTGGTTCTATGAGTTCTAGAATAGAAAGATTATGGCAAAAGTACAATGCAAGTGCCAAAACTTGTGTTAGGGGATACTTAAGTGCCAAAAATTTCGAAAGATACACTTAAGTGGTATTTTTTTCTAAATGAGATATTTAAGTGCCAATTCCAACGAAGGGTGCAAGAAATTCAATGTGGCTTATTTTTTAATAATATAAGTTACTACGTGGCTCGCCAAAAAGGTAATTTAGTAAAGAAGAGACAAAACAACATCATTTTGCTCGCCAAACAAGTGCTACAATCCTATACAAATCCTATATATATAGGATTGCAGCACTTGTTTGGCGAGGGCTGTGCAAGCCCTCGCTGCCGCCTCCCCATTGTCGCAAGGAAAGGTGGGGGGCGGTGGGGGGAGGTCAGCCAAGGTTGTTGGGCCTAACCAGGAGCTGATAACCTTGGCCAATTGACAACAAGGGCTTGCAAGCCCTTGTCTAGATTTGGGGCCAAGGTCTCGACAACCCCGGCGGCGGTGGCCCTTAGCCCGATTGGTTGCTAGCTGGATCTGGAGGAGAGCCGACAACGGTGGAGAGGCGGCAACGAAGGCTTGCACAACCCTCACTGAACAAATGTTGCAATCCTTTAAAAAAATAGTTTTAAATTAAATTTAATTAATATTTATATTAAAATCCAAATTCGAGACAAACGATGTTGTCTTTGACTTATCTAGTCATGTTAGCATACAAAATAACGTCATTTTACACTTGTCTCACCAGAAAAATGTCATGTCAGCATTTTGATTGAAATTTCTTGCTGTTGACACTTAAGTAATAAATTTTTCTCAGATTTTGACATTTAAGTGTCCTCCATGCTAAGTTTTCATACTTAAAGTATTTGGCACTCAAAATATTATATTACTTAGGATTTATGAAGGCGGAGTTGACCTCTCATGCACAAACCGATCGGGAGCTAATACTGCTCTCTTGATAAGATCATGGTAGACCAAAATCAATTGTCAAGCCTAGAAGGATCTGTTGTCTCGCTTAATAAACTAGTGCCCAACCTCAACTAGGTGTGATACGATCACGTATAAGGAAGCTATTTGCCATAGGATTCTTTAACACAACTAAATAACAAAGCCTGATCTGGTGAATTTCCATTGTCAGGCACCGCATGAGTTATTATGTGGTCAAGTAACCGCCGACCTACAATAGATGACTTTGGGAGGGGGTTGCAGTAGTTGTTCGAAGAAGTAAAGAATAAGATCGTCATGGGGAGATGTGATGCTGTAAGCCTTCAAGCAAACTTTGATGCTGTAAAGGGATAAATCTAGAGGAATAGAAGAAGCAGCTGCCCTTGAAGTCATAGCCTTGGGGTACATGCACATTCAACATTTGAAATTGATCAAAAACTCTACTAGAGATGGTAATCTTGTTTCCATTGAGTACCTTTTCCATCACTTGTTCTAGTGGGGGCGGGGGGGGGGGGGGAAGGATCTTTTGTTTGTTCTTAAATAAATAATATCATTTTCAAAAATTTTAAAAACAATATTAACTTCTTCTTAACTCAAGCATATTTTAACTTATTGAAAAATCTTTAGGCCTGATTGTTTACATATTGAGGAAAGAAAATTTTTTCCTTTCCTTGTCAAATTTAGATGTTATTGTAATTTTAGGAAATTATGGAGAAATCATTGATGAACAAGGTAACAACATTTGAGAATTCTGAAAGTCTCGAAGCTATAGCCTAGAAAAGGACAATGAATGATTTGCATGATATAGATTAAATAAAGGGTTAATACCCTAAAAAACCCCAAACTAGTACACGTATTACAAGTTTACCTTGAACTAATTTTTTGATTATGAAAAATTGTAAATTGGTACACCCGTGATAAATTTACCCTATCTGACCATAAAAAATCTCAAACTTGTATAATTGTAATAAATTTACCTAAACTAATTTATTTGACCGCTAAAAATCTTAAACTGGTAGATAAATATACCACAAAAAATCACAAAAATTGTATAACTGTGATCAATAGAAAGTAAAATCTCAAATTTGGTATAATAGCCAACCGTCACGTGTCATTCAACTTAGTAATTTGACAATAAAATTTAATAGAAACTAACATAGGGAAAATCTATCATAAGTGTACCAGTTTGGGGTTAATTTATTAAAAATGTACCAGTTTGGGATTTTTTGTGGTCAAAGAATTAGTTTTAGTTAAATTTGTCACAGGTATACCGGTTTAGGATTTTTCAAGGTATTAATCCTTAAATAAAAAATAGAAAGTAAAATCATGTGAGTTTAGTTTTCTATTGAAATAATACAAAAAAAAAAACCAAAATCAGTATATCGGTGACAAATTTACATCAAATTAAAGACAAATTTACCCTCCATTAATTTCCATTAATTTTTATAGTCAAATCACTCAATTGGATTACTTCATGTTTGGGGTCTTACTCTTTGTTTGCCATAGGTATACTACTTATAATCTAATTTAATGAAAGCTAACGAAAGATGTATTTGTCACAAATATATCAGTTTGAAGTTTTTGGTAGTTAAAAAATTACCTTAGGGTAAATTTGTTATAGGTATATTAGGTTGGGAATTTTAGTAGTCAAAAAATTAGTCTAGAATAAATTTGTCAAAAACATACTAGTTTTGGGTTTTTCACGATATTAATCATTTTTTATTTTGTCTCCTCATCTATCATGAGGAAGCATTCTCTTTTTGCTCCTTAAATTGTATCTTAAAATAATCATCCGTATAGAGTCTCTATAAATTAATTCAGTCAAGAAATTACTTATATGTTCTGCCATTCTATATCTTCTTATATGGTCATTACAATTACTTTCCAAGAGAGCAATTCATTTTATGTCCCCAAAATGTAGAAGAGTTTTACATCAATTTAATGATGTGGCAACTTGCTATAAGATATTGAATATGATACGCCCGTTCAGATGGCCACTAACAATCTAGTCTCGATATATCTAATAGTGCTTGAATACTAATGTCTAAAACAGACTTCATGTACAGGTTTACCACAATTTTCTTGAGGACTATATTGTATAGCACTTGAAGCTTCAGAAATTAGACCAAGACATGCTAAGTTGCCAAAACGAAATACAGGGCCTAT